>OZ026497.1:19097601-20504713 GCA_964019985.1 Aurelia sp. 4 Dawson et al 2005
CTGCAAGAAGTATTAAATATGATATTAATAAAAAACATGTAAAACTAAGTAAAAAACAACACTGAACAAGCTTTTGTTTATGCAAATTTGAAAAAAACTATAGATGTCACATCATTTGACCTGTGTTGTGTAGTTCTTGTATGTACATGTAAGACAGGCCATCCCAGTTTCTTCACTAATAATGGCCCATGCATGAACTCAGCTGCTTTTACGTGCTTCATCATCCACATGAAATTTGGTCCTGATTGCATGGTATGCACAGGCAGGAATTGGTAGCACCCACTTGCAGCTTTCTCTTTTATACTCAATGAGACTTCTAAATTCTTTGTAAGCTATCTTTCTGAAATATCTGTCAAGGAAAGCAATTTCATTAAATTGTAAACAGTGGTGGTGTCAGCCACCTAGACGTTGGGGGATAGAATTAAAATTGGGGGTCCAGGGCCAGTGCCTGGAAAATTTTTCTGGCTAGCCCCATTTACAACCAGATAAGACCTGTCAAGAACCCTTTAGTATCAAACACACAAATGTTGCTGTCAGAATCTCAGGAGCCGTCAATAGAAATTGATAAAGAGATCCTGCAAAGAAAAAATGGAAATAACACCGACTAGTTATTTGATGAAACACAGATTTTTCAACATTAAAGAAAGTCTCTGAGCTTGTCTAAGAGTTACAAATAGTTTTCAAAGCAAGAGTTGTCACTTTGGAAAAATCTCACCCTTTCCTTGGCAGTTTTTCGTGGGATTTGGACCAGTCACAAAAAGTGATCCTGGAGAGAACTGTGGGAAATATCCCCCAAGTCCCCCCTTTGGTGCTGCCACTGGAACAGGTAATAATAATTTAGCCCATCAAAAATCTAAGATGTTCCTTGTAGGAATTTGGGATAAAATCAGCATATCAGGAATCCGATAGTTCTCATTTAAGGCTAAAAAAGAGGCACTACTCTAGAACACTTGATTGAGAAATGAACTCCCTAGTTGGTACTTCTATGCAATGAATATAAATTTCTGACTTAAAATGCCAGGATTTGAATACATTAACCTTCAGGCACATTAAACTTTCCAGGCATAACCCTTTTCATCTTTGATAATTCTATGTCATTTTTAAAGATTCAAGTTGATATGCAGATGATATCGATACCCTTCCCGATGGCATGTCCCCGTGCCCAAAATATGTATAGTACCCCCCCCCCCGGGGCTTTTCGCATGAAACCCAAATAATGGAATAATCATCTCTCTCGTAGCCCATCGTCATCATTCTTGCTACCGACTACAACGAGGCCAGAAACATATGCGAAACATGCGAGAAAACGATGTATTCATATCGAACGAAATACAAGACGAAAGTTTTATACGGTGGTCGTGGTCACATCCAGGACGAAATGGTCAGTTTGATCAATGGATGTTCAATACTTGTTGCGACCGTACCTTCATTGGTCAGTATGCTGGAGAAAGGCTGCACAAATCTCGAGAGACTTTGTCATCTGGTATTTGACAGAGCTGACATATTGGTGGAAAGGTAAGAAGATCTTTTGGTATTTACACATTCAGATACTAGAAACAGAGTCCAGAAAAAAATGCTCAGCCATCCTCCAGAAAGAATTAGGTTTTGATAGAACTGGCCTCGTTTTTGGAACGAAAGTAGGTGTGTTCAAGGTATGGCATAAATTATTCCTTTGTTCTAAGAGACCTTCCTCAAGGTCAGTGGCCGTGTGACCGTAATGTTTCCCAGGCTCCGTCCAGAAAATGTCACGCCTCCACGGCTGTGAGTCAGAAGAGGGTTTACTTTGTAACAACAAGGGTGTCAGGACACGGATGTGTTGATTGATTAATTATTTACCTTGTTTTGATCCCTTTGTTTTGTTTCGTTGTCTTGTTTCTGTTCTGTTTCGTCTTCAACTGATATATACAACTGACCGTTGTTAGGCCCAACCGCTCTCAAGTTGCTCGAATAGAACTCCCTTGTATTTCTGTGTCTTAGTGTGCCTTCGTGGAATATCTTATCCAATGGCTTTGCGGTTTGAAACCTTTCTTGTGTGAAGGCGGTTGTGTGAAGGTGGATGGAAATTTGGGGTAAGGTTTTCAGATTCTAACAGATGAGGTCCCCGGAACAGATTTTAAAGTGGTTTCGTCCACTTCATATTGTTCAATTCAATATGATTGTCTAAAAATATTGAACAGAATTTTTGCTGTGCTTGATTTTTAGGTTCGAAGACGATATCAAAATTTTGATGAGAATCTACGCAGAGAGTTTGTCCAAGAAAATTGCATTGAATTTGCCTCATCAGATGGTTGCCATGGCAGTAGAGTGGTCACGTGGTGTAGAATCATTACTGGGTGCTTACTTTTCCAAACCACTCATCATTATCGCTGACAAATTAGAAGCTTCTGTTTATAAGCAAGTGAAGCAATATGTCGAAGTCTGTTCGTTACATGACAGGACGGATGATGTGATGAGTAAGTGCTGCAAATTTTCTCCTGTTCGTTGTTTTTGTTTTCGCACATCTAAACATGTTCGTTTCCGTCTCAAATATTCATTTGAAAGTTCATTAGCTCCAGATTGAGCAAAAATAAAAACGTTGTTGTTGCTGTCATTATTGTTGTTGTTGTTGTTGTTGTTGTTATTGTTGCGATAACTGGGATTGCGATAACTGGGACTATATCTTGAGCCTAATCAATAACACCGATCTGTGATAGAAATATGATAATCAATAATCAATAACTCTTCTCTTTGTTTACGTAATTTCTCTTGTCTTGTATTTTAAACTTCTTTTTTTCTTTTTTATATATCTATATGTTTAATGGCCTCGGAGTAGACATTGTCCTTTGTTCCTCGGGGCATCGTCGTAGTAGTATTGTAGCGTCATTTCTGTAAGTAGTGTAGTGTAAGTTGTAACATATAAATATTGTGAATTTTTATTGGAATTTAGAAAACAAGCGCTGATCCCCTTTTGTAGCGTTTCTGCAAGCTAACCCAGGCAGTCAAGTCGTCTTGTTCGTTAAATCAGCAACAGAAGCTGATCGATTGGAGAAGACACTTGAATCCAAATGTATCGCGGCTATCACAGCCACAGAGTTCATGTCTCCTATTGAGCTAATGGATGTCAAAGCAAGTTGGGACTCGCTTGTGCAATCTGGAAAATCTGACCATTGTGTGCTGGGTGAGTACTTGTGTTTATTTCAGAGAGGCATTAGTTTCGGTCGTTTGATTTCGTTCCAACTCGAGAAAAACGCATTGCTGAATAACCGTCGTTGCATTCAAAGCATTTTAAACTTGACATCCCATAAAAGGTGTTCTTGTTTCAAAATCACTAAAAGGTAATTATATGACCGATTATCGAGTTTCTTGTTTTAGGACGTAGAGCTAAGACCAAATTCCTATATGTGCTTTCCTTTTCGGTTAGTGGAGAGTGATTCAAACATACAGTTGTCACCAAAATGCTTATAAAGGGAAATGCATGTACAAATAATAAGGTAATGCGAGAGTGATGCCTACCATCCAAGTATCTCGCCAACATCGGTTTCGCAGGGCGTCGTTGAAAAGGTTTTAGGGTTAGCGATGATTTATATGATTAAAATATTCTGGTACTCCTGTGCTGGATATCGTACTTGGCGAAGGCTCTGGAGCGGCATGTCATAGCAAGGCTCCGCAGAGGTGTTGTATGTTGCAACGGTCCCTCGTGAAGGTCGATCAAATTAGCAAATTCAACCCCTTTTAAGGACGAATTTTTGCTTGGTTTGGAAGCATACTGTAAAAAGCGCTGACGAATGCTGGAAAAATTTCTGTTTGTTTGGTAAGTGTCTCGGTTACTCTAAATGTCTGAAAGAAATGCAAACTGTTACCGGAGAATTGACAGATCAGAAAAATCCCAAAATTTGTGACTGTAATCCCGGATTGCGATAAATTGCCACGGCCCCCTGAAAAGCAGCCACTTTTGGTTGATGGGGCCACCGTGTATAAAGAATTTAAAATGAAAATAAATGAAAATGAAATGATCTTACTTAAAGAGAATGCAGTAAAACCCTGCATATGAGAAGCTGCAATTTTGCAAGTCAGCCTGACCAGGTTCTTAGATATTGGGTATTTGGTAGGAAATTACGCTTGTCAGGTTCTTAAGTTGGTTCTCATTTTATACAGGGTTTTTAGGAATTTCTTTTGCTCAGATTCAAACGTCAAGCCTATTATTTACTTTCAGCCCATTGCGCTTGAGTTCATGAGGTCTCATTCACAACAGAGGTTTGTGGAAGAATCAGAAATTTGACATAATCCAATGGCAGGTTTTCAACGGCCATTTTCCGTCGCTTGGCGTTGTCTAGCCAACGGTGAAATCCACAATGGCTTCCAGATCTGCCCATTTTCTGGGCAAATTTGATCGAAGTGTACCAGGGTGTTCTTTCGGCTTCGTGATCAGCGTATGACGTAAGAACACCCTGGGAAAGAGGTTGATTTTTAGAGTTTTTTGCAATATGAATATATGATATTAACAGTTTGTATAGGCTCAAAGACTAATCAACTTGAGTTTTGATTTGATCTCGTGATCTCTACAAATAAGAGCCTCTTTCAAATGCCAGGCTAAATTTGTAGTTTCTTACAATTTTCCATTTCAAAAACACTGAAAACGGTCAAAAAGCGTTGATCAAATTTTCTAAAGGCTCAACATGAATTTTCAAATAAAGAACGTTTTCTTGATGATTTAATGGTTTAGAAATTGATCAAAATGCCATCCTCGTTTGACTTCACCATGTTGCTTTGCTACTACTAGACTTTTAAAACGCTTTGACACAGAAACGTAGTACCTGCATAAAAGAATAATTTCAATGACATTTCGGAAGCAAATTCATTTTCCTTGGATCTTTAAATTTGTTTTTACATTCTTTCCAACATAGACCTAACATTCGTGCATTGGATTATAGATGACCGATTTCTAAATCACCAAATCTCAACGAAAATGTTTTTTTTTTTGTCCGTTCATATTGGGTCTGTAGAAAATTTGATCAACGTTTTATTACTGTTTTCAGTGTTTTCTAAAAAATCGAAGATTTGAAGAAACTCGCTTATAGCTCAATAGATAGGAAACCAACAAACATACAAAAAGTACTAGCATCTAATCGAGGATCTAAGCTTTAGATCAAGCCATACATCTTTGAATTCGGTCGAGTATACGATTTATAGCGGCTTGTCAAAAATGCATGGTTTATTTGGCGCACCCGTTACCCTATAAAACTCTAGCCCGATTGAAATATTTTTTTTTCTATTCATGATAAATTAACATTAAAAGAACTGAAATACCTTAATACTGTACCGCTCTTGGTGTAAGAAGACACGAAGTCATCTGGCCTACACCAAGAACGGCACTTACAATTTTCACATACAACTTCAAAACTAAAGAAAACTGCTGGGAACAGGAAAAGAAAACAGGAATACGAAGCAAAAATTAAAGGAGATAAAGAGACTGGCAGTTCCACACCAAACTCAAACCATGCTATGTGTCTAACCCATGTGTCGTAGGTCTAACTCAAACTATGCTATGTGTCTAACTCTTGTGTCGTAGGTAGATTGAAATATTCAAAATAGCAAGAAATTTTATTTCATTCTTTTTCCTATGCAGTGATGACGGATGGCGTTGCTTCTAGGATTTCAATCAGAAATGCAACTTGCATAATTCATTATGAATTCCCCACAAAGAAGACTGAATTTGGACAAAGAATGAATTGTCTGCTAGGTGCTATGAAAACCCAGGTGAAGAAGTTTGATTTAGTTAAAGGGGCTTGGTCAAGTAACCGTAAACAAACTTGTTATCTCTATAATCTATATTGTTACCCACACTTGGCAATTGTCTTCTGCAAAGATTTTGGTGGATGGCGTGAATCCACAATAACATTACTTAAAAAGTCCACCAATATCTGTGCAATCGTACATCATATGAGGGCTTCGTTTGTTGCTCTACGAAATTCAAGAGTCCATATTCGAAATAACTCCTTCACTTTGGGAAAAAGTAGTGGAAAATCCCTGCGATATAACTTATCAAAAATACTGCAAATCGTCGTTTCGAAAGAACTTTGTTTATATTTCGTGACCCAGGCCGTTTAAAGCTGTTTGTTTAAGGTAATGTTCAACGGTAATGCGGCTTTTCTGTAAAAAGAACAAGAAAGCTTTCAGATAGGACATCGTTACATTCTCAAAACATAAAAAACTGCAATGCAAAGCATGATAAAATATATTTCGAACTTTGCGTTCATTATTAGTTAAAATCTCACAGCAAGTAAAGAGGTAATTCTTTCTATTCAAAATGATATAGCAAGCAAGAAATCCTTAGAGAATATAAAACAAAAGACAATTCTTGAGATAAAACAATAAAACAATAAAATGAGATAAGACACGATCCTTTGTTCTTTTATTTATAACTTGATAATTAATTCTTTGTTCCTAAACTCGTCTTTAGTGTTCAGTTCAGGTTTTTAGATTTAGACTGCGTTCTCACGATGCCGGCACATTTTGAAAACAGTGAAAAATGTGACAGATAGCCCCCCTTTTCTCACGAAAACGGCAAATGTTTTCCCGTTAGATCTTGAAAACGGTAGATTTTAAAGACGGAATTCTAACCAGCACAGTTTGAAATACTGCATCGTGTGAACACTCCAAAACTACGAAAACGGAACATTTTTCGATGGTTTCAAAATGAGGCTGATCGATCGATTCTTAAGGTACAGGTACATTTCTTTACATTTCTTTGGCATTAAATTCTTGGGGAGACTGCAATGAGTTTGTTACTGTAAAATTTCCTACCGTTTTCAAGTTGTGGCGGTATCTTGTAAAGGCTAGCTCAAATTTTGCTGCCATCTCATTTTTCACCGTTTTTAAATTTTCTGGCATCGTATGAACGTAGTCTTATACCCCATTCACATGGGCAAGCTAAGCCAACTTAAACGAAACCTGGTTATCAAATGGAGCCTTCTCATTGGTCAGTCCAACCATTCGAAGGCATTTGATTGGTTGAAATCTAAGCCAGCGTAGATAAAGCTGGTTTAGCATGCCAGTGTGAATGACTTATTAAACAAACGATTTGGATGAATTAGAATTGGCCTTTTAGCTATTCTGAAGAAGAATATGGATCGAACGATATTTCTCTACAATTTGTGGAATTTTCGAACGTGCATAATTGTGATCAAATCTCTAGCGCCACTCTATCGAACCTCGCGTATAAAATTGCATAAAATTCACGCTCCATCCAGCTCTTTTGTAGAATAGATAAAAGGTCTATTAGCGTTGAATAACAGACTCATCATAATAATCACGCACACGCAACATTAGACACTGCAATCCATGGAATGAAGGCTGTTAACTCATGTAAAAGAATAACAAACAAATTAGCGCGTACTTTGGGAGGAAACTGTTAAATCCTGCAAGGGAAACAAAATTAATCAGAAACCCTGAAAGGAGAGAGAATAAAATTCATAGCTGCAATAAAGAGCAACATCGAATAACCAAAACAGCGTTATGTCGCACACTCATCCGTTTGGTTCGTGCGAGGCGCAAATTAATGGTACATAGCAGTTGATTTAACACTAGAAAGACACAAAAAATCCTAAGCCACGAGACAAAAAACATTCAAGCCATTGATTTGCTATGCTCAATCAAGAGCAGCAAATCAAAAAGGACTTTGCGATAAAGTCTAGTAAACTATTTTCTTTTAGGACAAAAACAAAACTGAAGACAAAAGCTGCTGTTCATTGATTCTGATTACTGAAGAGAATGACTCTTGTGCGCCGGCCATCGCAAAACTGCTGAAAAGAGCAAGACAACATGTCCCTCCTTCCTTGCAAGCGATTGCTGAAAGAGTTGAACAGGTTAGTCTGTGAAATCTGAATTATTTAATTTGCATTGTTTTTTTGGCTGGTATGCCAAGTTCCAAAGCTTAGTTCCCAGCACGGAAATCACTGGGAACTTGGTTGCTTCTTGGTTTGGCCTGAAAGATATAAATAAATGGCTCCACATGGTTCATTTGTGTCGTATGTAGATGAAAGAAGATTCATTTTGGAGCTTAAAGCCTCAGTTACACTATACCGGAATGCGATCAGAGCTGAGAGACTTTTGTATCGTATAGGGGTTTCAGTTACACTACGCCGCACTAATCCGCTACACAACCCTCCGATTAGCGGAGTGAAAATGGTTTGTTTTGGTCTTAAAACATGGAAAATGTAGCGTTGAAAGACTTATTTTGCACTCGTCAGGTAAAGTTAACTTCCTTCAGATTTATACCAAGTTTCGTTGATCAAATGTCTGCTTAATGTGGCGTTTTTATCGCATTTGCTTCCGGAGGAGTGACCGTTGCACAGTGCTACGGCAGTTATTCGATCCTGATTCGATCGATCGAATGCCTAAGATAGGATCAGGTTTTTTACTGCTTTATTATGAGTCCCTGTTGAGCAATGCTTACCGCAGGGATACAAGGGACTCATCTCGCCGGTCTAGGTTAAGACCTCCTACACTGTAGAACAATTTGGAATTGTGCAAATTGGTAGCTTTCTTTTTAACAATTTTTGAAATTGATTTTGCTCAATGAATACTTTGGTTTATCTAGTTCTGCCTTGCGGAAGAATTTTTTGGATGGTACAAAACTTGCAGCATTTACATAGTTCAACCCTGTTTTCCTCCCAAACACACGATTTATGTTTTGTTTTCTATCCAGCAAAAGGAAGAAAAATCAAAGAGATGCGACATTTGCACTGATGTGAAGTATTACGGTGTTTGCAGGTCAGTCATACTAGTAGGAAACTAACAATGCATTCATTTTAAATTGATTAGTCGGGAAGCCTGCTTGCTAAGGGTGTAATGGATAAGTAGAAAAGCCTTCTATATTTTTGTGTCAATAGCTTGTTATTCTTTATTATCATCAATTTCTTTATCTTTGGATTAAATTGACAAATAGACAGAAATAGTTTGATAATCAATTCCAACGTTGAAACTTTAAATGAAATTAAAGTATTACATAAGAGAATAAGTGGATGAAATATTTCCAAATCATCGAACGTGAACAGTATAAAATCATATATTTAAAAGACTTGATACTAAAAATGGTTACCAAAGCTTTGATACTATGAAGAAGGCGGACGCAAAGAAAAAGACAGATTTTTGGCAAACTGAGGCCTTTCGAGCCTACGCTGTCATCTGAGTGTGACTTTAGATTAAAGTCACACTCTGTGATGAGAACGTAGGCTCGAAAGGCCTCAGTGTGCCAAAAATCTGTCCTTTTCTTTGCGTCCGCCGTCTTCAAAGTATTAAAGTTATATCTAAAAGTATTTATCATAAAAGCCCAAATTCTGAATTAAAATACGGCATAATTTACATGGACACTTTTTTCCCTACCATTTTTATCGCTGTTTTAAAAAGACAAAGGATTCTGAATTGTGTATTGTTGATGGTAGCGTTTGCCACAGCCGACAACCTCTGAATAGGACGCTTTCAGTCCAGTCGTTGACAGATCTCACAATTGGTTGAATGAATTCGTTATTGCTTGCATTCGCTTATCGTATTAAGTTGTAGATGCTTTGTTAACCAACATTTTGAAGTTCATGCAGGCAGCGTTTACACGGGATCGGTTCCATTTGGAACTGTACCCAAAAGGGTACGTTTAGGCCTTGCGTTCACACGGGACCCGCTGGAACCGTTCCAAATGGAACTGCTAGCCGTACCCAAATGGGTCTACTTACGAAGTCGATCCCATTTGGAACCGTACCCAGCAAGGTCTCATGTAAACGGGTGGAACGGTTCCAAACGGGAACGGCCAGGAAATGACGCTACTATTCATTGTTTAAGCACTTGAATAAACAAAAGACGTCATAAACTATGGAATTGAAAGAATTTTCATCTTTGTTTCGAAAAACAAAAGACATACCGACGTCTTTGTTTTGAAAAACATTTACGATTTAACACAGCCCTTGGAACTTTTTGGAACCGATCCCCTGTAAACGGGAAACAGTGAGAACAGTTCCAAGCAGTTCCAATCAGTTCCATACGGAACGGTTCCAACAGGTCCCGTGTAAACCATGACGTAAAATTCAAGGCCATTGAAATAGACCTATCGTCCTGAAATTGTGAACAACTTTCAAAGCTTTGTTTTTCGGACAGGAGTGCTATGAAGACTTCTTATGATTTTGATGAGAAGTTTTTTTTCAAGGGAAAGCTATCATTCACATTTTCACTGTTTTTGAATTGTGCTGGTATTATGTGAACGCTGTCTTATTTCTCATAAGCTCCGCCAGTATATAGTCCCGTATTCAATTCTGTAAAAAATCTTTTTATGTCTTCCAAAGGGATAAACAAAATTGTCGTCAAAGGCACACCATCTTTGCTGACTCTGATGCACCGAAGAATATTCCAAGGTGTGGAGTAGCGAAAGTGAGTGTATCAAATTATTACTGCGTCATCTATTTGTATTTCCTCCAGTTTATTTCGTTTCTTCCTCTGCCAAGAAGGCTTTCATCCATGCCCAAAATCCTCCCAAAATCTTTTCTGCACGTTTGGGAAATCATTTTCCGGAAATCTCTCAAAGAGTTATTCCATTGAGTAATGAAATAGTCTCTTGTGTTTGTGTTCTCGCAATAGCTTGGCACACAAATTTTTTGTACCAGAAACTAAGTGTTATTGCGTTCTGCAATGAATAGCAAAGCTTTTCATAACAGAGCTCCAGATATCGTTGGAGACAAGTTCCAAATATCGGCAGCTTTCGTTAAGAATTACATTGCCAACCGTATTTTAAGACTTGTGCTACCAATAACAAGAACAGATTTTGTTATACAATGGCGTCTGTTACTTATTCAAACAACAAGCGATCATAGACAAAAAGGATATTCTCTCAACCAATATTTCAAAACAAACGAGGCCACAGGAACTATCCTGAAGCCAGCAGGGCAAACCATCGCCTTTTCCATGCAAAGGCGATTTTTAAGAAAGTCGTGCGATTATAACGAAATGAGAAGGATAGATTTAGCGATCTGCATGGCAGATATTGTTTAATTGATCCTGAGGCTGAATAGAATACATTGCTAGTCTCGCAAAACTTTGGCTTAAATGAAACAATCATTGCTGTTGGTCCTAATCTAACGCAAAAATGTTTGTACAGAAGACCTAATCTTAAGGTGGACTCCAGAATATAAGGTAATGTTTACACCTGAAGGTTGAAGTTATAGCATCCCTTTCTTATTTCCTTTTGTGAAATATGATTAACGAAAATATCTTTCTTAGGTGAAAATTCTAGAAGTTGTATCCGCAAATGTGTATTGGGGAAGGATAGAAGACCACCAGTTGCCATTTGGAGTAGACAAAGAAGAGACATACGACACGAAATCATACTTCAAGCTTGCCTATGATATGCAGATATATTATGCTAATAAAGCGAATCGACAGAGACATGGAAGCACCGCAGAGGGAGTTCTTGTTAATGATGTTTGCGTCATAAAGGAAAAGGACGTGTTTAAGAGGTGAAGTATAAATACACACTGTCATAAATGTGATTTGCTGAAACTATACATGGCATTAGTAACGAAAGATCCAGTTAAAGCCACGACAGTGCGCCTTCAAGTTGTTGAGATTGACTTTAGTACACAAAATGTCTCACCGCTTTCCTGTTACAAAAGTACTTACTTATATGGAAGTTTAGTCAACGTCATGCCTTCAAAGTTCAGTGATTTAAGGAATCTCAATCAATGTTTTCGAAAAGTGTGATGTTGCAGTGTTACTTCAAGCCTAACAGAATAAAGGAAAGAGTTTGCGCGAATTTTTCTTTTTATTCATACATTGCATAGAATCAAGATTTAATGTAGCAGATAAACGTAACATTGGATACATAATGCTATTCACTGTGTAAAAGGACACATGTCCATCGAATTCCAACTATGAGTTGCACTGAAAGGACAAGTCCCGCGTTGGTATGAGTAACATTACAAAGCAAACTTACCAACTGCTGATGCGAGCTCTTACTTTTATTTATTATTTTGAGCTTCCCAGCAGACGTCAGTGCCTTGAGCAGTTTGAAAATTTAGGCCCAATCTGGTTGCTGTGTCTCCATTTTCTTGTGTGAGCATACGATAAAGAGGCCAGCAGCGATTAAAAGGCGAGAAAGCAATAGGATGACCTTGTTTTCGTTTGCGTGCTATGATGTAATGCAAAATGTATAATACTCCATTTATGGCAGTATTGCCTTGTATTTCATAATCAGTTATACCAAGCCTGGATTTGTCCTTAAAATGAATAGGTATATAGCTTATCAACAAAGCATTGCTAAGAAAACATTTCATTGCAAAGCAGAGATCACATCCCACCAGTCAACATTAACACGATTTCAAGGAGACAGAGGCCTCCTTTTCTAAGCTTAAGCAAATAGCTGATTTCTCACTATTCAGAACCCATTAGTTTGCAGAATTGAACATTTTATCGTGGAGAATATATTTCCATCTAGATTTTTTAGGAACACTGTACTTTGAATTTTAATCAGTCGTCTTCTATCAATTTTTCAGGGTTAAAGTAGAGTCCATCACAAAGAGAGACTCCCAGACTGCAATTGCGACCGAGGTTTACGTAAGGAAGTTTTGAATATGTCAAGTAATCAAACCAGGTCTCTTCTACTGATCAGATTGCTAGGAAACATGCAACACTCTTTTCTGATGTAAAAGTCGTTCTGATACAAGTTATCTTTGCAAACTAGTTATCTTCACAAGGATCTATGTCGCTGCTCAAAGCTCAACTAAGAATTGAAGTTTGCCAAATTTATTCAATTTATTTTGCCAAAGGTTCGTGAACCAAAAATTGTAGCGTTATAACTTGGACAACTATAGGTTAGCATTTTTGTGGAAAGTCCTAATAAAATGTTAGTAGCTTTTAAATATAGTCTATATTAAGTCCAAAAGCAAGGGCTCAAAAATTTCTTCCTTCCTGCCTGCAAACCAAGTATTTTGCTGGGCATATGGAGAAAGAAGAAGAATGTGTGTAAGAAGAAACTTTCTGCTTACACACATTCTTCTTCTTTCCCCATATACCGACCCATTCGAACCCTTTCCTTTCTATCCTTCTTTCCCTTCCTTCATTTCTTTCCCTTCTTTTCCCTCCCCATCTCTTTTTTCTCTTTCCCTTCATCCTGCCCGCGAAATTTGGGAATTTCAGCTACTGTCCTGGTAGCACCGCTTCCACGCTACTTCGTTATTTTGAGCCCTGCCAAAAGCTTTAGTTGAAAATCGTTTTAAACATTTTGATAAACTGCGACTGCAGGGTAGTCTGGCAACCATTGTTAGGGGCAGGAAAGGAGTAGGGGTAGGGGTAGGGGTAGGGGTAGGGGTAGGGGTAGGGGTAGGGGTAGGGTAGGGGTAGGGGTAGGAAAGTTGCGACCATGTATATGTTTAAATTTAGATGCAGAACTTCCTTGATGTTATGGTATGACTGAGGTAGGTAGGTATTCATATTTAACGTGGCTAGCCCGCGAAAGTCTGAGAGACTTATTTCCAGCAGGGGCCACAGATGTTTTACCATCAGTCCGCCGCAGCTACCCCCCACAGCTACCAGATTTCCCTCACATGGCTCTGGTTGACCCGGGCTAGTGTTACGGACAGCGACCAAACTGTCCAGCGTGGGATTTGAACCTACGGCCGTTATGACCTTTGGTTTACGAGTCAGACGCCTTAACCACTCGGCCACACGCTCACCTCAGACTTAAGACTGAGACTTGAAGCATATCCAGAATCAATTTGCTTAGCATTGGCATCGTTGAACAGACTGAAATTAAATGATAATTAACATAATCATAAGATTGGTCATGATCAAAGTTTCTCTTTTTGCCTCTAGTTTCATACGACAGGTAGTTTTTCATTTTTCACATTTTGCCTTCTGGATCTATTCTGTGTTCTCGATTGTGTCTAGGCTACATAAAAGATGAAACAATGATCTACGACATTGGATTATTATGATTTTTATCATCCTGAACTTGAAGGGCCACTTAATTCAAGCCAGGTTCGTATGTCCTTCAACTATTGAAGCAAAGTGTCTTCTTTTACAGGTATTTGGAATCGATGACGCATTGCCCAGTAGAGTATCTGTGGAAAACCTGTTGTTGTTGCCGCAAGATAAAAGTTTTTCTTTGCAGAGTGTGCCACCACAGGTATGTATGTTATGTGCCTCAGTGCCTATACCTGAGCATGCGTGATGTCCTCCAATATCGTATATTTTTCTTCGATATAGTAAAATCCCGCGTATAAGAATCTAGTGATTAAGAACCTACAGGCTGACATTCTGCTATTAGACCCCCAAATATATAAGAACCCATTCAGCCTGAAATTTGAAATGGGTTCTTATTCGTAGAGATCATCAAATTAGGGCGTGTTTGATTGGTAATTTCAAACCTACCAAATTCTGAAAACGGTAGACTTCGCAGAGACGGAAACACAGTGCCCATTCAAACACAAAATTCTTCGAAACAGCAGATTTCAGATTCAACCTGGCGAAAACGACGTCTCCAGTTGAAAAACAGGAAGACGAGTCTGGTGCTTGGCAACAAAGACTGAACCGACTCAATTACCATAGCAGCATGAGCAAATTCGCCTTGTTTTCAAAGTTTTACAAATGAAAAACGAGAATCTCTTGAAAGTCTGCCAAACCTTCCGCCTGTTGGAGCAGAAGGCTCGGCATGTATGTATGTATGTATGTATGTATGTATGTATGTATGTATGTATGTATGTATGTATGTATGTATGTATGTATGTATGTATGTATGTATGTATGTATGTATGTATGTATGTATGTATGTATGTATGTATGTATGTATGTATGTATGTATGTATGTATGTATGTATGTATGTATGTATGTATGTATGTATGTATGTATGTATGTATGTATGTATGTATGTATGTATGTAATATTTTGCCACAAATTAAAATTAAATTACAATATAAATTAATAAAAAGAAAGTTTTCTAAATTACAGCAATATAATATTTACAGGTAAAAGAGTTATAACTAGAGTAAGACAATAAGAAAGGCTACATGTTTTGTTGTTACTCCGAGTTTCACGCTATACAGTGATCATCAGACAACTGAATGTTCTACTCAAACTTTTTACTTGATGTACAGATTTGTGCTCAAAGGATGACATTATTGCATTATGACTCATAATTTACTTATTTCTACGTGTGGTCTTATTTAAAGTTTGTTAAGTAATACTTGTTCTCGTGACGACATTTGGAGATTAGTTCTGATCTCTTATTGAGTAACGACGATTTAAAGAGTTAAAAATGAAGTTTAAAAACACCCCACGTTAAAATGGCAGGGATAGCATTAAAAGGTCGATATGACCTTGTTTCCATAATGGTCCCTCCGGAGGTGTTATCAAAAAATAAATTTGTTCCGGAAAAATGGATCTTGGGTCAAAAAAAAAATGTTGGCTAAAAATCTTTTCGTAGGCTGATTTTAGGTTGTCAATAATATATGTAGGGGCTATCATCTTGACTTTGGAGATCATTAAAGAATTTATCTTTAATCTTGTGTTTGAAACTGTTGATGTCAGGCCTTCCAAACCTGCCAAACCTGCCGTTTTCGGAATTTGGTAGTCAATCAAACACAAATTCCGAGTCTTCCAAGTCTACCGTTTTCAGAATTGACACCAATCATGCACACACTTAGATCAAAACTCCAATTGCTTTGTCATTGAACCTATACGGATTGATACCGCCATATGTCACATGTGCATCTTGCAAATAACTATGATTCTCCGAGCGCTTTTCATTGTATTCTGTAAAATTTCTGATCCTTTCAACAACTGCTGTTGTGAATAAAGCCTCATGAACTCAGGTGCCTCTGAACTGACAGTAAACAATTAGCTTGAAGTTTCAATCTGCACAAAAGAAATACCTGAAAGCCCTAAATGAAGTAAGAACCAATTTTAAGAATCTGAACAGCCTAATTTCCCGCTAAATACTCCATATATAAGAACCTAATCAGGCGGACTTGCAAAATTGTAGGTTCCTATACGCGGGTTTTTACTGTAGCACCAAGCCATTTTTCACACGCATGGTGAGTTGCTGTTGTTCAGATGGTTTGCATGCAAGGCTGTATCATTCAGGTTGCTTCATCGTCACATTTGAATGAATTTGGAAAATAATTGACACAAGGATAGGAATATGTCTTGAATGGAGATCAAACCCTTGAAATGCAGTATGCAGTCACGACTCAAGACTTTATGATGAAAAATCTGTCTGCATTTATTGAAAGGTACAAACCAAGGGACATTTCACTTGTGCGAAAACTTTACGAGATTTTTTCATAACGTAAGAATTTTCATGGATTTTTGTTGGAGTTTTCTTGAAAATAAATTGATTTTGCCAAAGATATATGAGATTTATCAGGGAAGGAATTCCCCTCGCTATGAACATTAGTCATGCCAAAATGAACGCATCTTTTCTTGTAAGCACATCGGACCAAGATGCTGAACAATTTGGAGGGTGCCTAAACACAAATGTTAAATCCTGGAATTAATGATAAGTCGGCTTTCCAAAAATGGTGCAATTTATTACCCTTAGTTTATCAAATTTCACCATAGCTCATCTGCATCTGAGATTGTCCAGTGATTGTTTATTCGATAAGTTAAACAGTTTCGAACAATAACTTTCGTGCTACGATTTAAGTTCTTGGGAATTACAATGTAAACTTCTACAAGTTTTATTTCGTGCTCTGTGCCTCACGTTGTTCTCTTTTCCCTTAGGCAATTGAGCTGATTGTTTGCGGTGTGAAACCTGTGGAAAAATCCTTTTCATTCACCGTAGAAGTAAGTATTTCTCTCGTTATTTCTTTTACGTCCAATTTAAAACGTGACAAATAATCCAAGGGAAGAATTTTCCGCGAGCTAGAAAAGCGCAAAGTTTTCAGAGTTGGCTTCGCGAATCGGCCAAAGTGGGAAATTTTGTGGAAATAGCCTCTCACTTCTTGCAAAAATGAAACGATTTGCGGGAATCATAACTGGAAAATTCATATCCTAGAACGGCATAGAATTTTGCGAAGATTGTGTTTGAAAAAATTTCGCGGGGATTTACTTTTGCGAATTTTCAAACTTTTGGAGTCTCCCGAATTTTGTCGAAAAATGGGGAAAACGCAAGAGTATCCTCACTTAAAGTAACAATGATAATGATGATTTTTCATATCAAATTTGTTCAGTAAGTAAAGTTACTGTATAAACCAAAGACATGTGAGCAATGTGAGTGCACGTTTAAGACTGCGGTCACACGATACATGCAAATTTTGAAAACAGTGAAAAAATGTGACGGTTGCGAATTTGCGCTAGCGTTTACACGATGCAGACACAGTTTGAAAGCGATAGAAAATTTGACGGTAACAAACTAGGTGAAATCTCTCCAAAAAATTTGATGCCAAAGAAATGTACTTACAAGTTAAGAACCGTCTGGCCTCGTCGTAAAAGCATTGAGAAACGTGCAGTTTTCATTATTTTCCAGTTTTCACATGATGCCATGCCGTTCTCAAAATGCACTGGTTACGTTTTCAAAATCTACCGTTTTGAAGATCTACCGGCTTAAAGTGTGCCGTTCTCTGTGTGAACGGGAGGCCTATCCATCAATTTTTCACTGCTGTCAAAACATGCCGGCAACTTGTGAGCGCAGTCTTAGACTGCATCAGTCTCACCTTTTCAACTAAGCGGCCTCGTGTTGGAATTTTTCAAAACTTCTCTTGCTTCCGTCATATGAAATTCCTCACCCTATATTCACATTCAGCACCCTAATTTCAGTCTGATTGCAAATTTTCATGATGTTAGAGTTGGCGAATTTAATTTTATGAGAGCAACAAATTTCAAATTTATAAAGGGATTTGACCGTGGATAATGACTGAGAGTGTAATGAAAATTTGTAGGTAAGTTTTTAGTCAGAAATTTCGTATCAAGAAATTTTCAAAAATTTCCAAAACGAGACCATTAGTTGAAAGGTGTATTTGAGTTGAGCTATCGGACTGAATTGCCCATCGGATGTACTTCCCTGAAACTGCCCAAAGTGTGTCAATATGTCTTTCATCAATCGCAGAAAGCCTTGCAGTCTTGGAACGTAACACTGAATATTTTTATGTTTCTTTCCTAGGCCTGCTTAAAGATTGATAAACTCATTAGTGGAAAGACACTCGAAGGGAAAATCGTACTCGGGTAAGTGACACTAGCATCTTCAATATATGGTGGTACTGTGGACTGCTTGGTGTAGTCTCCACTTGCCTCTTGTTACATGGCGTTTGAAATTGCTACTCATTGCATGGTCAGCGGAGCAACTTGATTCCCGGGGGGAAGGAGGGTCCATGGCTTGCGGATGGACGGGCGTCTGCTGCCCGGTTTCAGAAAGCTGCCCTCTTCTAATTGCCGACAATTGCCGTCATATGTCTTTTATCAATCGCAGAAAGCAAATTAGAAAGTATAGTAGAACGTAGATGTAGCATTTATTGTAATTTTTTATATGGATATGAAAAAAATTGCCGTCATACCCATTTTTATGATGGATTTTGGCGGAAAACTACCCATTTTTGACAATATTTTGCCAATTTCTGGAAACCCACCCATGCAAGGGACCCTTGTTTAGATACTTTTGAACCCAAAAACCCACCCATATGGGCGGCACATACCCGTATCCTCAACATGTTATGTTACCCCCCCCCCCACCTGAAACTTGATTACCATTTGATCAGTCCATTAAAGCCGCATTATAGGAGCCATATTGGGCCGTTGTTGCCTCAGAAGCCAACAACCACTGAACACTTTTTTGCGTAAGTCTCGGCCCCTAATATTGGGCAGCCCAGGTTCAGCTTGGTCCTAGAAGATTTCATTCTGGTAAGTTTTAGAAAAGGAATTGAAATCACAAACGAAGGATACTGTATTTTTTATCGTTTGTTTTAGTTTCAACAGTGATATAAAGACAAACAGAAAAGTTGTCGATTCAAGGATAAAAATAAATTTGGCTGTACAGACATCAGGTGACTTCACATTATACCCATTTAATCGATTTAGGTGGATTTCATTTTGGACTCACCTGGTCACCTGTTACACTTTATTTTCAGGTTGAGAAACACCCTCTGGCTTGATCCATTAATTCAGAAGACAAAGATGGATGGACTAAATGCCTTAGTGACAACATTGCATGTCGGATCAGAATTGCTGGATCTTGGCTTTGCGGACAAGAACAGATCGGTAAGGACTTCTTGCTACTGCACGATTACTACGACCAATTTACGTTGTTGATTGTAGAGGCTTCTGGGATTAAAGGCGAGGGGCGTATCACACTGTAAAAATCCCGTGCACCTTTAGCAAGAATCTTTGTTTTTCAAGAAAAATCAATAAAATCATCGAAATCCTGTCGTTCGAGTCCTGGTGCAGAAAAATGTTTGAATCGTTCATGCGAATGAAGGCTTTATTTTGAAGATAAATCTTTATGCTTCACACTTGAACAAACCAAGCATCCACATCTCTTACAATTGCTCGGGTAAAAGTAGATTTTTAATAGTCACATTTTGTTGGCTTCGATGAAGCCATTAAATATACTTCTGAGAACAAGGGACATGCCCCTAAAAGAACGGTGCTTACTGCTTTTTGCAACTTATTGACGGAGCCCGTTCAAACTGCCGGTTACTTAGATACTCTTCTTACAGGAGTCTTTTGACTGAAATCGTTGAAGGCACGTGTTTCTTTATTTTACAGAGTTTCTTATATTAATGCTGTGGATTTACGGTTATAAATCTTAAGACAACCGCGAAGACACGAATCATATTGGTGGAAACCGAAAATTTTGTCACAGACACTGCTCAAATTATGAAACGTCTCGCAGGGTCCCAAAGTCGTACAATGAAATTTTTGCCCTTTCGTTCTTTTGATTGAGCCAATCAGGAACTATTTAGGTTTGACTGGTACCAAAATTATCAGCCTAGACAAGGTTGTTTCTGACTGGTTTCAAATGCAGGTTAGTATGAATTCGGTTCACAGCTTTTGGACGTTTTTTTAAGTTTCATGTTGTGATCAGTGTCCAACGAACAGAATGTAACGTTTATTCTGGGAATAAGATTCTTGCAAAAATCAACCAGCTATATCATTTTATATTAGTCAAACATATATCATCAATAATTTGAAAAATACATGGGTTTTTAAATGACAAAAACGAATAGGTTGCATGTTTCAAGAATTTAAACTCAATTTCAACGTTTGCTACCAAAACCAAAACTGTAACTTTGAACGGCCACGACTTTTAATTGCAGCACTTTCTGCTTCGTTGTTCGTTGAACAAGCGTTTTTGTTATCTGTATTACTATTTTTCTTACTTCTTCTTTTTCTCTTCGTACTGTTTACTAAATCCTCAAATTTCTTCATGAGCTCTTCATTCTCCTTCTTATACTTGTTAATGGCCTCGTCCTTGTTCTCTTGTTCTATTTCATGTTTTAGAATAAGTTTATCAAATCCTATGAGTCGATCACTGTCATTAACCCTTTCGTCTTGCATATCTTTAACCTTCTGTGCAAGCCCTGAATTTTCCGCCAGCATTTCTTGCAGTTTTGTCATCAAAGCTCTGAACTCCCGTTTACGATCGTTTTGTTCATCCAGCAAGTTTTGCTCTGCTTGCAACTTTTGTTTTGTAATGACTTTCATTTCATCACGCATCGCTTGCATTTGAGCTTCGAGAATCTTCCAAGGTGCTTTTGCCCTATCTGATTGCTCAGTAAGCCTGTCCACTCGCGCTTTTAGACTCCTGATCTTCTCATTCTTTGAAATAGCCATCGCATCGAATTCTATTTCCTTTGTTGTCTTGTATTTCTCAAATCTTTCTGACACATCATTTTCTCTACGTGTTACCTCTGCTAGGTGGTCTTCAAGTCGGCAATATTTCTCTGACGTCTCATGAATATGTATCGCCAGTACGGACACTTGATTTTGAAATACTTTACATTTCTCTGTGCTAATTCTTACTTTACTTTGCAACTCCCTTATTTCATCTTTTAGTTGCTGACAGACTAAAAGCAGTTTTGCATGCTCCATCTTGTCGAAATTGTCACAAGTCCCATCTTGGTAGCTTTTTAAGTTTGCAGCTTCAATTTTTCTCAACGCCGGTGAAGTCTGTTCTCCTCTCATAACTAGATCTTTTGTATCTTTCGTTGCATCAATGCCAGCTTCCGCCCGTGCTTGATTTTTCTCTTGTTGGCTTTCAGCTTGTTGACTATTGACACAAGCTGCCTGTGCAGGGTATCTTTCCTGAGGAGTTGCAACATCATGGGTTTCATCTTCAAGTTTCTTCTGCGTGGCAGGCTTTGCTGCTGCCGAAGGCAAGTCTCTTTTGTCGCCTTCTGATGGTACCTTTTCCTCACTAGCATTGACAGCAATGCCTATGCTAGCACTGGCTGCGTTTTCGTTGCTTGGCTTTATGATTGCTTTGGGTCTAACTCTTGCTGACAAATTCCCCCGCAGATGTTTGCCTTCACCAGAGTTTGAAACAAGCTCCTTACCTGAATCTATATTCTGCTGCACGGTGTCTCTAATGCCGCCATCTGAATTCCCTGCGAGGAAATCCTTGCCCTCGATGGATGTCTTGTCACTGTTTTCGCGAATTAGATTTATATCTGGTTCATTATTCGAACTGCTTGCTTCTGGAGATCCTATCTCGACGTCTCTGAATGCTCGACGCATTGCAAAAGTACAAACTTCTTGTCTAATTTCTCTCCGCTGCGTTTGTGCCCTCAAGACTTCTACAACATTGCTGCACTCAAGCTTGCCTTTACTCCTTACTCTTCCATCTCTTACTGTAGCTTCGCTCATGTTTATTCCTGCTTCAAGGTAGACGCTGGACGACTAATAAACTGCACTAGCCACCAAAGTGATACACAAACACATTGATCAATGTTCTCATGATCATAATGCAATGGTAGTAGGAGTGGATTGCACTAATACTGTTAATGTCAGCCTTCGAATCGCAACGATATTCCATTAATGGCAATATCTCGAGCCTAGAATCGATTGCCGTGTTCTATGAGTTTAGTAGCATAAAGTATTCTCTAAGGATTCGCTAGACTGATTATTTTCGTTTAAGTTTTGCTCCATTGAATTGAATTGTTTCTTATTGTTATAGTCAGTCCGCTAAAACTTTGTTGAAACGGAATGGATATTGTGAGGTTATCGTTGGGGTAAATGGAGCGAAAACAGGGAATCATGCAATAAGTCTAAGGATTCGCATGAACAATGCACAACGTTTTTTGCTATTACCTCTTGGAAAAACTGCAAATAACTTAGAGCTCACTTGCTCGCCAACTGTAGAGCTTACTTGCTCACCAACTTTTCGTTGGATTGATACAGTCATCGGATGCTTCTTTTGTGTCGCAGTTTAGTGAGTTTCCTCGCTTGGTTCTCCAAATTAGAAAACCAGCCTTTGATTTTTCTTTCGAAAATAAAATAAGTAGCAAAGGTAAAGATAAATATCAAAGATAGAAAGAAGGTAAATAGCAAATTATGGTTAAAATGGGGAAAGAATATGGTCTCTCGTCGAATTTGGACATGCCATGGCCGTTTACCCCCCTCCCCCCTCAAAGAGGAGTTACAGCCCAGGGAGCGCCGGCGTTCCCTGTTACAGCCATCAAATCATCACCGAATGGCCTCTAGAGGTAGAGCAACGAACTCACTCTGGGGATGAGATAGATTATTTGTTCATTTGTTATTTTCAGCATGTCAAAAATCTTCGAGACTTATGCAAAGATTGCCTGCCGGACGTTGTAAATGCATGCATGGAGAGTGAAAATAAACCTAAAGAAGAGAGGCCAGAAGTTTCCAAATCATTTGAAACAATGGAATTACCTGAAGGAGATTACCAAGATGTTTATGTCTCAGCTGTTGAACATCCGGGAATATTTTATGTGCAGCTTCTGCAGTCTGTTGGCGAGTAAGAATCTCAAAGTTCAATATTCAGTATGTAGAGTGGAGGTATGAGGTAGAACCAAGCCCATGTATCACTCGATGTGCCCGATGAGTCATTGCTTTTTCTTGTCAATTTGTTTTGAGAGGGCTTGTCAGCATTGCTAGCTACTGAACGCTAATTTAGGCCCGCTGTGCATGCCGCATCCAGGCATGGGACCCAAAGTATAACGTCCCTTGCGAAGGACGACGAGTCGCAGTGGAATCTCGGTTAAAGCTTACATTGCAGTAGAAGATGTAAACTTTGTAATTCGAATGCCGTCCTCTCGTGTAATTGGAATGTCCAAATTTATCATAAATTTGTATTGATTTCCCTCTGAGCGTGTTTTTGAAAGTTGCAATTGTGATTTTGTAAATATTGTACAGATTTGCGTACACTTTTTTAACAGGAACAAAGGAAGGGTGCTGTCTGATCAGATTCTTCGCGTAAAGAGCGAGAATAGCATGTGATGGAATCATTTAAAATTTATTTAGATCTTGCGTTAACTTACTTAAATACATTCAAGACGTCAAAATTAAAGTGAAGAGAAAAAAGTTGAAGTAATTGACTAATAATCGGAAATCTTTCGTTTCTAGTGTTCCTTTTCGCAGCGTTAACAACTTGTTTGAGCTAGCTCATGATTTTTATTTCTATAAAGGTTGGACAAACTGGAAGACAAGATTGAAGCTGTAATGAAAGTTCTCACGAAGCATGAAGCATTTAACCCACAGTCATTATCCCCTGGGTCCATTTGCTTGGCAAAATTCACAGTGGATGACAAGTAAATGTTATGATTTGTATGCCAGTCAACACTTTACGCAATTCATCGCAGGTTACTGGGGCAACGAGGCATTTGAGATTTTTTAATCTCGTGTTAAATGCTAATTAACTGACCATTTAATCATACCTGGTGAGCCAGAAAAAAGTTCCCGCTTTTGAAAATTCATAACACCAAGACTACTACAAGATTTAAATGATTCAAGTTCTAGTTAATAGTCGAAAGATCAAAGTATTTTGTGATCTTTCTCGCTTTCCTACCAGCACTAAAAGTATGGGTAAATTCAACTTTATAAAAATTTCATGGTTGCAAAATGACGGAAAAGGGGCCTAAAACATTGATCAAATCGTAAGGACTCTATTCACTCCGAACAATAGACCATGGGGGCTTCAACATCGATTTTCAAACAAATACGAAAGATTTTCAATTCCATGGCAATTAATGTACAGAGGATACCTCTCACCCATGAGCAGTTGCATTTTTTTCATTATTCTGTGCGAGAACTCATTTATGAATCGATCGATGTTTTCGGCCATTTTTCAGTCACTTTGCAACCGTAAAATTTTTGTAAAGTTGAATTGACCTATATTTGTAGTGCTGGTAAGACAGCAAGAAAAATCACAAAAATACTTTGATATTTTGGCTTTTAACTAGAATTTGAATGATTCAAATCTGCGAAGTAGTCTTGGTGGGAACTTTTTTCTGGCTCACCCGGTAGATAGCCTCCATAGAACAAAAACCTTCTGAGCAATTACTATTGAAAGGAAATGCAAAGGAAGGTACTTCAAGATTATAGAATATATGATATGCTTGCAAATGTTCAGACTGCAGTTCAGAAGTGGACGAACCCACGGAAAAATGTTGTTTAGAATCCTGCTTGCCCAACTTAGAAATTAACCGCTGGTTCTTTTATAGATGGTATCGTGCAAAAGTACTGGAGGTCAATGAAGATGGTGGATTTGTTGTGTTCTACGTTGACCATGGTGAAAAGGAATCTATTCCAGAAACTAGATTGTGGAAAGCATGGCCAGAAATCCTTGAGGTACTTGTGTTTCTGCAGAAATGCAATTGAGCCGTGATATCTTCAAAATTGTTACGCTATATCTTCAACTCCTCATTAACTCATGGTAGATAGTCCCCCCAGACTGAATTTGTGTTGCCAAGTTTCAACTGTGTGACTTTGATCACCTGTTTAGGAAATGATTAGCCTGCATCTTCCATGCAACCTCGTTCCCAAGGTGTTCTTACGTCATACGCTGATCACGAAGCCGAATGAACACCCTGGTACACTTCGATCAAATGCACCCTGAATCTGGATGCATCAGCGGCCATTATAGATTTAACAAGTGGTTAGGCAACGCTAAGTGACGAAAAATGGCCGTTGCTCTAGCGCTAATTCTGCAGAAGGTAAATTGAAAAACTAAAACAAACTCTTTGAGGATCTTATTTCAACCTTTTTGGAGGTATTTGAATAATCTGGGGTTGGCAAGTGTGTTTAATATGAAAATAAGCTCGGTTTGTTTGGAGCATAAATGGGCCTCAGTTGCAAATTGGAGAAACTTTTACCGCCGCTTCGAAAATGAAATGGCTCATTATTCTCCAAATTTCAGGGATAAGTAGCAAATCATGGCTGAAATGGGTAAAGAATGTGGTTTCCGTTGAATTTGAACATGCCGCGAACGTTTGTCCCGTGCAAAACGGAGCTACCGTGCAAAACGGAGTTACAGTCAATCAAATCGCCAAACAGCCTCGTGTATCCCAGAGTAGAGGTAGAGCAACGAACTCGCTCTGGGGACGAGATTGTCGTCCATGACCTAGGCTAGGAGCTGATGCATTTTCTGATAGTTTCTCTTCATCGTTGTCACAGTAAATTACTTTTAGCGTCAACTTGAAGCTCTTATGCCCCATTCACACTACAAGTTAAACAAGCTTAAATTTTTTCAGCTTTTCGAATAGGGCCTTCTGATTTGTCGATCCAACAAATTCAGTCATTTGATTGGTTGAAATCTAACTGGTTTAGATAAAACTGGTTTAATTTTGTCACTGACAATGTAGTATTAGGTTGTGCTTGATAGATATCAATTCTGAAAACAGTAAACTTGTTGGACTCGGGGTTTGTGTTTGATTGACGCCCAAATTCCGAAAATGACAGGTGTGATAGGATTGGGAGGCTTGCTGAACCTGCTGCCCAAAAAGACAGAAGGCTTGGCAAATTTTTGAGGGATTCTCGTTTTTATTTGCGAAACTCTGAAAACTAGGTGAATTTGCTCGCGTTACTAAGGACCAGACTCGTATTCGCTTTTTTCAACTGGAATCTTTGCTTTCGCAAGGATGAATATGAAACCTGCAGTTTTGAAGACTTTTGTTTGCGGTTTGGAAGTAAATTTCCGTCCCTGCTAAGTCTACCGTTTTCAGAATTAGGTATTTATAGAATTACCAATCAAGCACACTTCAATTATCAAAAACTTTAGTTCTCTTTTGATCTCATTTGTGATATGACAGATCAATTATCTAAGACCAATTATCTTTTTCAAGTTTTTTGTCTAATGGCCTCACAGATCATTTCAAATTTGAAATTCCGTGAAAATTTTAGTTCCCTTCTTCTAAAGCGAATCAATTCTTGTTGATCGCAGGAGCCTTACCTTTCTCATGAAATTTTGTTTATTATTTTCTTTTTTTCTTTCAGCTTCCTTTCCAAGCGATAGAATGCTCTCTTGTTCACGTATCTCCATCAGGTAAATGTGATTCGAGTAACTGTTCTTAAATAGGCTTTTCAAGCAGTAAGAAGCGGACGTCTTTAAAAACGCAGCTAGTTTTTTATATTTCTGGAGCATTCCAATTTTCCAGTCTTTTCCAGCCTAGAAAGCCATTCAAAGACAGACAAACTTCACATAATTTTACTTACTTTCTCGACGTTCCTGTGGGGCAGCCTTCAAAAGTACTCCTTTCAGAATAGAACATGCGCGAAATCTCTCAACATTTAAGTCATAAACTCTTTGAATTGGCATACTTGGTCGATTCAGTTTACAGTAAGATTTAATAATTGCTACGATTAACGTTCTGTCACTCACCTTGTTGATAAGCCAACGTGAACCTAACCTTGAAGGTGTTGTGGTGCCCTCATCTGACTTGTCTGACGGACAGGGCTCGATCCCAGGTTGAGCCAACTTCTTATACGTCATGACAATGGGCCGCAGGCTCGATAAGGTCTCTGTCGCTGGAATGTTATCGGTTTCTACAGTTAGCTATCATGTGCAATCCTACGATAAACGATTTGCTGATAATAATACTTCCGCGAACGGCTTGAGCTAAAAACTGCCACTTCACCTTCTCTTCAGTTCACCTGCCGTGATCATAACTCCTTTGATTTCCTTTGAAGCTACAACACTGAATTCCTACCTTCTTCCCTTGCAAAGAGATCTCCTATCTGATTGAAATTACTTGGTAAATGCCCTTATATATCTTTTCAAAGCGACGTCAAATTGTTTACGTAACAATGCAGAAATACTGAGGTGACGTTTGATAAGCAAGAATAGACTAAAGATGGCGGAGAAGGATTTATACGTTAGTGACAGAGCAGAAACTGTGCACGCATGCGCGAAAACTCGTGACTTTGAGCCTCCCTAGCTCCCTGCAACAGATCCCGAAATTAGGCAACACTTGATATTTTCTTCTTAGGGCCTTAAACTGTTGATTTATCGTTCAAAAAGTTTATCTATTCAAACACTTCCTTGTCTGAGATTGGTCGATGACGTCATTTTACGCAGTTCCTTTTCTGTCTACGGTAGTACGTTGAATAAATGATCCATGTACCTAAAATAACTCGTATGTTTGGAAATTTTTACCGTGACGCTTCGCGTTTCATTGAATTTGAATTGATTTGATTGTTTTATTTCTTCAGTATCGATCAATCAATCAATCAATCAATCAAAACCTTTATTAATGTGTCAAAAATATGTTTAGATTACGGGCTAATTGGGGAAACAACAAAAGGTATAAAAGATTTAATTGGAATACACTGTATAAGATTAAAATTAGAGTACGGTTTATAGAATTACAATCGATATGTTAAAAATATCATATAGTGTGTGCAACAAAGGGAACCATCCACCCACCGGCAACGGACCACACTCACCCACCAGCAACCCACCAGTCCAGACCCGTAGACCCTCAGCCCGATATCCAGCAAAAAGATCCCAAATCAGATGCCACAGACTAGCTTGGTAAAGCAAATGATCTTGGTAAAAGGCTATTTCGTGTCATGTTTAGTGCAATCCTCTATTGATCAATTTAATCAGTCGTTACACTTAGGATTATTTCATCCTTTCAACCAATCAAGCAAACAACTGATTAATTGATTGATTAATCAAGGATGTTAGGACGGGAATGTTTTCATTATAAATGGAGTACAAAGGCCATCCAGCAGCCTTTGCCATTGTTTGTTTTCGTTTTTTGTGAATTTCGTACAGGCAGTTATTCAGGAATCTGTGCAGAACAAGTCATTGACTTCACGAAAGGCATGCTGGTCTTTGCACTCCCTTTAAATATTCATTTACCCTGTTTTGATCTTTGTCATCTACTGTACTTCGTCTTCAATTCGGTCATTCGAATATAACTCCCTTTTATTTCTGGTTTTTAGTGCGCCTTCGCAGTTGAAAAGGTTTTTTCAGGCTCTCTGGTTAGAAACCTTTCATTTGCGAAAGCGCATTAACACACAGGAATACAACGGTGTTATATTCGAATGACTGAGAGCGGTTAGGCCTAATACCGCGTTCAGTTGTTGACACAAGTTTAAGACAAAACAAAGAAAAAGAACAAGGATCAAAGCAAGGTAAACAGATATTCGATCAAAGTATCCATGTCCTAAAACTCTTGAATTGATTAATAAATTGATAAACAATTTCTGTTTAGGACCGCAGTGGAGCAGCAATGACGGAGATGCCTTATGGAATCTATGTGATGGGAAGCTGTTGGTTACGCAGGTATATTATGTTGCCTCTTGGTAACCCTGTCAACAGATGGAACATTTTTATTATTACAGATAGCAGCAAGCGTAAGCACTCTGGTGGACCACGACCAGCCTTCACAAATTCCAACCATAGACAGCCATAAAAAGTTTTATGAATTTTCTTTACTTTTATCTAATTTTCTTATCCAAGTTGATATGTCAATTGCATAGGTAATTTAAAGTTGTTAAGAATCTGAGAAATTGTTTCAGATGCACGGGCTTTCAAGCGTTAAAACAGTTTTTTTCACTCACCTGGTAATGGTCCAAACAATGAATGGTTCATTTGCATTCTGTTGTAATGCAAAGCTTCACTGGCAAAGTATTTCAAATGTCGCTGTTCATCATATTTCATCGCATTTCATCGGAATTCTAGGTCTACGATCAATTAGGATTGTTTCCGATGTATGAAAACTCTGATCCTAACGAAAGCAAAAATTTTGTTTTCCTTGATGAAATAGGACTAATTCCAATGCATTAATGGCGTGTTTGATTGGTAATTCCAAACCTACCAAATTCTGAAAACGGTAGACTTCGCAGAGACGGAAACACAGTGTCAAATCAAACACAAAATTCATCAAAACAGCAGGTTTCAGATTCATCCTAGCGAAAACGAGGTTTCTTGTTGAAAAAACACGAAGGTGAGCAAATTCGCCTCGTTTTCAGAGTCTAGCAAATGAAAACGAGAATCTCTCTAAAGTCTGCCAAACCTTCCGCCTGTTGGAGCAGAAGGCTCGGCAGGCCTTCCAAACCTGCCAAATCTGCCGCTTTCGGAATTTGGTTGTCAATCAAACACAATTCCAAGTCTTCCAAGTCTACCGTTTTCAGAATTGGCACCAATCAAACACACCCTTAGAACCTCGATTTATATATTATTTGATGATCGCAGTCATGGACATCCGACAAATTAAGCCTGGTTTTCTAATGCTGCATGTCATCCATGAACGAGCTCTACGGATCGCATACAAAGATAGTCACTCTTGTTTTGAATCCCTTTCAGAAAGGAATAATTCTGTGTCTCTTCATCAGAGAAATCTGCAGTTGTTGTTGTTGGTCGAATTTTTTAAAACTAAGGAAAAACTGAATCCAAGCTTCATGAGAGATATCTTTGTTGAAAGAACGGAAAACTATAATCTAAGAAGTGGGAATACTTTGCATTTGCCAAAAGCCAGAACAACAACATACTGAATCGACTTTGTATCATTTCTAGGCTCACTGCTTTGGCATGCATTGCCAGAAAGTTTGAAAAATCAGAAAATCTTGCAGTATTCAAAGAAAATTAAGGAGCTTGAAAGGACTCAATCAAATCAACAAAAAATTAACAATCAAATCAAAATTAACAAAAAATTTCAAGCGATTTAAATCCTTTCTCGAAAACTCCAGAACATAAAGGAACCCTTTTTATTCCTGCCGATCAAGAACGTTTAACTACTTTTACTTTATTATTGTATCTTGTATATTGTAAGTTTTTAAAGGTTTATCTTTTTTTCTTTGTACAGGGCAGCTTGTAAAGCAATTTATGTATACACAGTTGATAGCTTTACCCTGTTTAAATAAATGAAAATGAAATGAAATGACTAGACTGCAAATGTCGACTTTGTAAAATATACATCGCAGATTTGGGGTATTTATAGTTGATTTTTACGATTTTGTATTAGTAGAACTTATCATGTAAAAAGGTAAAAAGTTGGCTTTAATTATCTGTAGTTAGCTATCATTCTGTCACTTGCCATCTTTAAATAAATATAAATATAAATATATATATATAAATATATATAAATATATATATATTTATTTATATATTTTTATTATTTTATCGCATTTCGTTGCATTTTATCGTAATTTTATCAGATGCAAATGACTGCGAGTGTCAAATAATATGAAAATCGAGAATCTCAATTCATCAGAGTTCTTCCTATTTCATCGTAGAGAACAAAATGTTTTGGTTCGCTGGGATCAGTTGCGACGAATTGATCATATTGTATATAAGTTTTAGATATTGTAAATAAGGTTTTATAGTTTAATTTAATTAATAGCTTTTTCATTTTATGTTATATATTTTAATTAATGTTTTTATCGGAGGGCCCCTTCAAAATCAACTTGTTGAAGGGCAACCCTCCTTAAAAGAATTAAATATGAAACATGAAAATATGAAAATATGAATTGCGATGAACTGCGACGAATTAGTATTAATTAGGATACCTTGTTTTAGCTGGTTTTCACATATCAGAAATAATCCTAATTGATCGTAGACCCAGAATTCCGATGAAATGCGATGAAATGCGATAAAATGCGATGTTATAAAATGTGACATTTGAAAACGAGCTCTTACGTTGAAATACGATGAAATGCGACATTTGAAAACGAGTCCTCACGATGAAACGTAACATTTTGAAAACCTGCCTTGACAGAATCATTTATTCATTTTCGTAACACCATGGGCCGTGAGATATACCTATTGTTACTTGTTCTTTTTCAAACGTATTTCTCTCGTTAGGTAAAGTCAAAATGCGACTCTGAATATGCTGGCGAATTCAAATATGCAATTGATTTATTCGATACCACCGGGGAACACATGATAAACATGAGTCATGAATTGGTGTTTCTTGGCCACGCACTTGGATCGCAAGACTGTATTCAGGTATGGTATTTGCTTAAGTTTTATCATTGAAACATTTGGTTCCCGCTGCAGCTGGAAAGGGACCCTCTAGAATGGCTTAGACAAATGCGGTAGTGACCTGCATATAAGAAACAACTTTTTCAATTTCAGGTCTGACGTATTTCTGATATAACGAGATCGACTTCAAATCAGTGAAAAATTTCTTACTAGAAAAAAGCATGTGCACGGTGTCCCAAAAAAATATGTGCCCCGTTTGTGTGGCTGCTGTGGAGGAGTCGTAGATTCAAACAGCTCGGTTCTTACATAGTTGTATAGGTCAAGCTTCAACTCAGAGTTTGAGACCTTGTTTGAGTCGATCTGACATGTGGTTGCTGATTTACGGCAGAGAAAAGGCAAAATAAGTGGTTGCTTCAAAAACAGCACTTCTGTTATTCTGCAGCGATGTGAAAATGAAGTAAGTTTTCAAAGAAAGGGTTCTAGCGTCATATCAAAATTTTTGCTAAATCAGCAGCAATTAGTAGTGTTGTCTGTTCATAAGAGAGCACTTCCTGCCTCTTGAAAAATGTGATGAAATTTTAATACGACGGCAGAACCATCTCTTTGGAAACTTAGTTGATTTTGACATCGCTCGAGAACAATAGACGGGGCCTAGAAAAATAATTTCTCTTCCTAGTAGCAGTTTTTATTGGATCGTTTTCCTGAAAATAGAAAAGAACATTTGTAGGGCACCTGTCATGAAATAACTCATATGTAACTGCACCCCATCACATCACACCATAATTTAACTAAAAAGCATGGTAATGCTCATAGTAACGCTATGTTGCTTTGATGTATACAGGAGATGTTCCCAGATGCACTTTGGTGTCCTGAGAACAGAGAATGCACGGTAAGAAAATGTAATATGTTGTTGTTTTTAATCCTAAACGATTTGATTTTACGAGTTTAAGATAAAACTCTTGGCCAATGATCCTGCTATTAAACCCAATTTTCAAGTTCCATTCTAGAAGGTTCACAACTGTTTCCATTGTTGATATTTGGACGTTTGGTGGCTCGGTAGTTTAGTCGTGTGATTTTGCAACCAGAACGGTCGATTGGGTATGCTGTAATTCTGTGATCCTAGCACTTGGCGTCACAAACCTGACTTTAAAGTCAGAACAGTCAGGCGGAGAGGGTTCGATACCCGGTAGGATCCCACCACTTGGGCGTCATGACAAGGGGTCGCGGGCTCGATTAATGCTTAGCTAATTCTGCGATCCCAGCGCTTGGCGCTATAATCTTTCTTGATTTGATTTTCTTACTTGATTCTATCTTCTTTGTACAGGGTTTAGTTACAGTTGAATACATACTGATTTCCAAACTGCCCTGTTAGAATAACTACAATAAACTTAATATTTTTAATCATAAAGATTTTACACGCAAGAATAAAGTTCAAAAAGGAAAAATGCTATAAAAATTGCTGGTTGTTTTTAAAAGCAGCATCGAATCGACTCAAACCGCAACTTCACCTTCAAGCCCTCATGAACCAACTTATTTTTTTTTTATTCATTGAAAATATTACAACAAATCTTACATTCTACTATACAGTTCTAATTACTATACGATACTACAGGGACGATACCATGGGGAGCGAAAGACAATGACTACCCCATGACCAATATTAAAAGACACGCAATGATAACCTAAGTACAACAAACACTACGGACAATTGATATCTAATGGATACTATACTATACTGGATTCGGTCCCACATCAGATGTAAGGTCAGGGTTGCGATAAGTTTAAGTGCGCAACTCATTACGTTGTAATGAGCGTAACGAGTTGTGATTTAAAGTAATTTAGAATGCCTGTCATCTGATGTGAGACAGAATTTACAAAGCGAATCAAGCATTTACGTTAACCAACTTATTAAGTCAGTGACTCCATTCTTGATGTTTACAAAAGATTTTTTATCTCAGAGTGAACTGGAGTGTGTACCAGATATTTGCTTGCAGATATATCTACGTGAGGTATGCTTTTTGATCTAACTTTAGATCCATTGAGATTGAGAATTCATTCATAATTTACGATGCATTATCCAAATCTCAAGGAAGAATTCGCGAAAGCTAACTTCCATAAGCTTTCCCAAAGTTTTAAGTGATTGGCTTAATTTAATTTATAGGGCAACAATGTGTCAACAATTAAAATGGTATAAGCAATGTTTATCTCCGCTCAAGCATTACTCTCTAATGATGTGCAAACTCTCGCGATTTTATTGTGCTTTGCATCAACGCTGGACATCAAAAAGTCTAAATCTATGTGATTTTGAATAAACCATTTTTAGTTGTTTTGGGCATATCAGAAATAAGACTTTCAGCCAGATCCCATTTCAGACGGAAATAATGCATCCAAAGTTATGGGGAAAATCTTGAAAATGAAGTTGAACTCTCACAGGTAGACTTGTTACTTCTTAAAAAGGGGGCTTGGATCGAGCGTCCAAATCTGGTAAATTTGTGAACGAAGACAAAATCATCAACCACGTTCTATGTATAAACACTGCTGGCTGTGGCAAGAAGTTGTTTCGAGTTTCAGAACACTTGTCAACCATAAGTTTGCTCAAATTGAGTTGAAATTTCCTTGTTAAGTTTATTTGCTTTGGCCTTGTTTTTTTTGTCGTTTTCTTTAATTGTTAGCAGATCTTGTTGTGTAACAGTTACAGCTCAAAAGTACGAGCATGCAAGGGCTTCATTTTGCGACTTGCGAATCTAAGTTTGTCGTTTTCAACCGTTGCTATTTAGTTGAAAGAATAATCAGCTAGTCACTGAATGAAAATAATGAGAAACAAAGTAAAAAGACGAGCAGGACTTGCCTCTGTGTAAAATAGACCACTGCTAATTGTAAATTTGTCGGTAATAAACTATCTGAAAAGCCTCTGAAACCCAAAGCAACGAGCTAGCAGTGTTTACATCGAGTATAGGCGTTGTGCTTTTGTTTTCCTTTATAAATTTACCAGATTTGGACGCTCGATCCAGACCTCTTCCTTTGTAATAAAAAGGTCTATTGGTTGGAGAAGTAATTCTGCGAGATTTTTTACGCAGTGGAGACAGTTTTCTAACTCACTCTCTGAAATGTTTTGTATCTGTTTCTCAGTTTGATTAAAGAGCTTGAAACCCTAATAGAAACAGAGGGCTTGCTTTCAGTTTTGCCAAGTACTCAGACCCATGGACAAGGATCTTCTAAAACTACCTAAGGCCCGGACAGTTCAGTATGGAATATGGAGCATTTCTTTCTTGGGATGTAAACTGTGCCATGGAGTCTCAACTAACATTAAACAGTCACTTAATATTTCCATCTTTAAAAAACGTAGAAAGGAGTGGAAAGGTGATGAATGCAGCTGCCGATTATGGAAGACTTTCTTAGCACAGGTTGGGCTTGTGAATTAATCTTGTTTTTATCTAAATTCGAAATTCGCCTGGAATTATGTAACATATGTAAAACATATACGTAATAAGGGTACCAGGAAGCAACGCTTTCTGATTGTGCAAAGCTAGTATAACAAAGATTTCTGCAATAAAGATTTCAGGCAAAATGTTGTCAATCAACTGCATTTTACCTCACCAATTCAGTGGCTTCCTTTCGATGAGACTTTGTCAGTGAATTTTTCAGGGATTCCAATGTTTCATTCGACTAACCAAATTTGGAACTAGGATTTGTTATCTTGTTAGGTCGAGGCAGAAAAACTGGATCTTGCAAGGAAGCTGCAGCGAATCGTTACCGATTCAGAAAGGTATTTTCTATTTCGAAATTGGGGTCGAACTTTGTGAGGTGCCACATTTGCCTTGACAACATAGGGCTTGAGCAAGAATTTAAAATCAGATGTGTAAAATGTTATTACTTAATTCTTTCAACTTATTGGCTTGAAGGAAAGTTTACATCATTCGCCATAGTTCCAGAGAGAGCATTTTTGACATCACCATCATGTTTAGAATTACAGTGCTTTTAAGACTACGTTCACAAGATGCCGGCACATTCTGAAAACGGTGAAAAATGTGACGGTAACAAAATTTGAGCTAGCATTCACACGATGCCGGAGCAATGTAAGAACGGTGGGAAACTTGACAGTAAAAAATTCACTGCAAGACTTCGACGCTAGAGAAAGGTATCTACAACCTAAGAATCGACCAGTCTCGTTCAAAAGCGTCGAAAAATGTTCTGTTTTCATCATTTCAAATGTTCAAACGGTGCTGTTTCCAAAATGTGTCGGTTAGAGTCCTGTTTTCAAAATCTACCGTTTTTGATATCTGCCGACAAAAAATGTGCCATTATCATGTGAACGGGACGCCTATCCGTCACGTTTTTCACCGCTTTCAAAATGTGCCGGCATCGTGTGAACGCAGTCTAAGTTTTATGAATGGATGTACCAGAGGTACCCCAGGGGTGGTATCGGAAGATTTATTAAAGATTTAAAGCCCCATGAATTGTAAACTTATCGAGGATTTTCTCATTTTCTCATTCATGCCATTTTCCTCAAAATCCTTAAATTTGGAAAATTCGCTGTACCGAAAAACTTGCAAAAATAATCCTAATGTAGGGTAGCGTTCTAGCGACAGAACAACGTTTGAAGCGTTTCAATCGGCATCTTACTCATTTTTCTAGAACAGATTCCGCCGGGTCACTTTTTTTGGTCCCCCGGTAGATTTATAAAGTTGTTTAGGTAAATTTTGAACAACTCCTTTCTTCAGTTAATCACTAACTTTATCATCAGAAACTAAAGTCAATCACTAAATCGGTTCAGTTAATTTTGGTTACATTCATCCATCCATCCTCCATCCATCCATCCATCCATCCATCCATCCATCCATCCATCCATCCATCCATCCATCCATCAATCCATCCATCCATCCATCCATCCATCCATCCATCCATCCATCGTTCAGTTGCTGGTTTCGTTCTTTTTTCCAGTATGTTGAACGAACTCTGCTGTTCTGGTGGGATAAAGTCAATTGCAAAGCTTTTGTCATTGTGCAAAGAACCAGAGCTTTCAAAGATTCTTTTGGAAATCACTACATTTATGGCATCGAGAGACGAAAGGTAAGAATACCTTGAATCAGCTATGCTTTGGTCAGTTTTACTCCAGCATTTTTAGTAGCAAGGTAGCACAGGGAATGTGCATTAGTAAATAGGCTTGTCTTTAAAACACTTATTTACTAGCAATAACAATAGTCAAGGAATGCTGTGACTGGGAGTACAAAGTGACTCTCCTCTGCGATGCTTTTTACTCCTTTACTCGTTCCGCATTTCCGTGGACCATGATTTCATGGTATGTAATTCATTTATAAAAACTCGATCGTCCAAAAATAATTGCTTTTCAACTAAACAACAGGCTTATTAAGAGGTTTGCTTCCACTGTCATTAATAAAGCAAGAGATTTTCCTATCATTGTTCAATGAATAACAAAGCTGATTGGCTCAAAAAGTTAGGAGCAAAGTCTGTAAGTGTATTATCTAATCAAATTGCTTTCTTATGGTGATGACTTGAGCACATGACTCTAGTCAGCATTTGGGTCCTGAAGGCGACACGATCTCATGAAAACATGATCCAATACATATTACATGGGTCATGCAGCACATCTGAAATGCACATGAAAAAGCACAGCAATAAGAAAAAACTGATTTTAATACTTACTTTTAAAAACACATGTGCCTCTGAATAGAAATCTTTCTGAAAAGAAATGAGTTGAATCTGCACACCGACTACTTTTGATCCAACTTGAATTTGAGAAAATTACTTGCTCTCCTAAGAGTACAAGAAGAAATGAAACATTACGGAGGACTCAAAGCTATATGTTCTATGTTACCGAAGGTAAGAGGCCATCTTGTTTCTTCAGTGGACCTTTTAACTACCCTAGAAAAGATTCTGGATCAGTCAGTATTTTTTATACATTTTGAAGAAATGTGATGACTTTTCGAATGTGTACAACAGAATGAGGACGGATTTTGAAATACAATGGCAACAAAGCGATTAGTGTTTTTATACAAAGAAAATCCTCTCAACCAGTAAATCAAAACAAACAGGGATACAGAAGTTGCCCCAAACCAGTAGGGCAAACTCACTCTTTTTGCAAGCGAAAGGTGGTTTTTAAGAGAAGTTATGTGCTTACAACGAAGAAGAAGGGCAAATCTTAAGTTCTGTCTCGTGGATTTTTTTATTTGATTCAGAAGCCGAACAGAAGACATTATAATTCTTGGATATTTTGGGCTTAAATGAAACAATTGCCACACATGTCCTGAATCGAATGAACAAAATCCGCGAGACAGCACTTTAGATTTGCCTTTCCCGTCTCGTTATTTCATATTTAATTCTTTTAAGGAGGGTTGCCCTTCAACTAGTTGATTTTCAAGGGGCCCTCCGATAAAAACATTAATTACAATATATAACATAAAAGGAAAAAAGCTATTAATTAAATTAAACTATAAAACCTTATTTACAATATCTAAAACTTATATACAATAATGTTCAAGATTTACAATAAGAGTGAAAGGAAGCATCTGTTTCTAAATAGTTTTTTTGAAACTATACAGAGAGGTTGCCTGCTTTGACTCGGCTGACTGGCTATTCCATAGCTTAGCACCTCTATAAGAGAAACATTTCTGGCCGTTTGTTGACCTTTTCATCGGTAACCTCAAGTCGGTTCCCGTATTACGAAGACTATATGATGAGTAGAGCGATTTTCGGGTGAACAGGTCACACAGTTATAAGCACATGACCTTTCTTGAAAACCGTCTTTCACTTGCACAAGGCCAGAGTTTGCCCTACTGGTTTCGGGGCAACTTTAGGTGTCGTGTTTGTTTTGAATTACTGGTTGAAAGAATTTCCTTTGTCTGCAGTCACTAATCGCTTTGAATTGAGGTGTCAGTTAAAATATCTGCCCTTGTTGTTCAACAGCGATGTCAGCGCTGACTGCGCTAAATCGCACTTTTCAAATTAGAATGTATAAATTCTTTCCGAAGGCCTTAAATCTCCGTCTTTAACTGGCCTAGCTTGACCGCTCATAATCTCTTATGAAGAATTAGATTGTTTTACACTAAAGTGGAAATTGCGCTGGTCACAGGCGCTTTGAAGGACTTACGTAAAAGTTTCCTACAAAGAAACTTTGTCATTGTGAAACATAATTGTCTTCATTGTATCTGGTATTTGGAAAAACTTCCTGTGGAGAGGATAGGTAGCCCCTTACCCTTGAAGGAACAACATCCTTCTCTTTTATCAGGCTGTTTGAAGAGACTTCTATAAATATGTGTTTGCTATAGCGGCAGGTAAAATCTCTTGACGTTGTTGAAATGTTTTATTTTTCCGTAGATGGATAATGACTCATACCCAATAGAAATTATCCTCGCTCTGAAAAGTCTTGCTTCTAGTAACAGGTAAGCTCTTGGTAAACTCATTGAAAAGTGTCTTGGGATCTGAAGGACCTACATGCGATATCTACCATTCCAGTGATGCACTGAGAACGGGTCTCTTGCTTTGGCCTTCTTCTCAAACTTGACCAGATTTGGACTCTCGAGCCAAAGCTCTTTTCTAAAGAGTGAAATGGTCTATTGATGACTGATGAGACATTCATGAAATCCTCTGGATGCATTCTTTTGAGACACCAGAATGTTAAAACTACTGATTCTTGTATGCAAGACAAGATGAGCTGCATAACCATTGTTTGATTTGATGTGATTCTTGCAGGAACAAGTCTGCTGTGAATGTTTATGGTGGCATTACAGCGATATGCAGTATTCTCAAAGAAAAGAAAGAGGATAAGGTTTTATTAAAGTATTACTTTTGATCTTGCCAACAAAAGTTTTCTATCTGTGCTGTTAAAGGACAAGTCCGTGGTTGATAGAATTATTTTTAAAAAGCAACCTTACCAACTCGAAAACTCCAGAACATAAAGGAACCCTTTTTATTCCTGCGGATCGAGAACTTTTAACTACCTTTAGCTTATTTGATTTTTTTATTTGATCCATATTTAAAGTTGGTATTTACAATAGTAAGTATAAAAATACTAATTCAAACCAACTGTTTACAGCAGAAAAAATATACATTAAACAAAAAGTAGCGGCATATTTTACAGGTGCATTTATCACCAGCCCAGTCTTTGATCCTCTTTTTGAAAGCCAAAAGTGTTGGCTCATTTTTGACGCTATCATCTAAGGTGTTCCAGAGCATACTCCCTCTAAATGATAGTGATTCTTGCCCATAGCCCTGTGTTTTTATTTGTGGCAGTTTGCACAGATTTTGTATCCTCAGCTTATAACTTACATCCTTCTTTTCATGAAATTCCCATATAAGCGATGGGTTAAGATGATTCATGGACTTGTAGATTTCTGTCACTAATTTCTGCAAGTTTTTAACATGTATACAAAAACTGCCACTTCGAGTGAGCAATGTTTCAAAGGGACGTTCGTAATCTTTATAGAGGATCCGAAGAGCGCGTTTGTGTGTGCGATCAATCTCTTTGTATGCACCTTTGTTACAGAATAGCCAGATCAAAGGGCAGTAATTGAAGTTCGATAAGATAACCGCGTTGCAAATTATTAATGCCTGTTCTCTAGAAATATACATATTAAGCCTAGAAAAGGCACTGACTTTTTTTATTGACTTTTGAGCATAACGTTTTGACGTGATTGCTAAACTTTAATTTGTTGTCAAATTCGATCCCTAGCAATTTAACATGATCTGTTGCCGATAATTTGTTCTCACTGATGTTAAGTCGAAGTCGTCTCTGCCCTTTCAAGCCAAGGAACATGAGTTGGAATTTTTTTGGGTTTGCAACCATTCCATTGTTTGTAAACCATTTTAGCAATCTCCTGAGCTCACTTTCCAAATTGGTAACGATCTCGTGTAGGTTTAGCCCACACGAGTATATTGTATTATCATCTGCGAAATTACAAATCTCAGAGTCTAATCTCATAAGAAATAGATCATTGATGAATATGTTAAAGAGCAAAGGACCTAGGACAGATCCTTGTGGTACTTCAATCTTTATTCTTTTTGCGGTACTTCTATGTGAACCAATCTTTATTATTCTATCTTGTATATTTCAAGGGTTTATCTTTTTCTTTGTACTGGGTAGCTTGTAAAGCAATCTATCTATATATAGTTCATAGCTTTACCCTGTTTAGATAAACAAAAATGAAATGAACTGAACTGCTGAACACCAATCGTGAGTTCTTTCCAAGTTTGATGCCTCCAAATTTCATAAATTGTGTGATATCCTCGTAAGTTTAGGTCGTCCCCTAAAATGTTGGGCTGTCGGTCCACATTATCCCAAGAGTCGAGTTACCCACCCCCCCCCCACCCCCTTCCCGGGGAGCAACTAAATCAAGAACGGGGCAATAGAGCGTAAAATATCCGCCAAAACAGCGACATAATTGCGGCATAGGTTTTTGGACACCCTTTAAAGGGAATAGAAGCATATATCAGGCACTTTCTATAAATAGATATGCCAGAGCATGCGCATAACTCTCGCTTCGTAACTGTGCACATGAAAGTGAGCTCTGCAAATCTGTAGTTGGACGAGAACCTCAATTTTGTTGTTCACTATGGATTCCCGACGGGCCAGATTCACTCTTCGCAACTTCCCCAATTCTTAAATAAAAAGAATAACAGGTATTTTAGCTTCATTTACTCAATGGTATGAGTTGTTTGTTTGCCATTGCCATCAATGGAACGATCGATCCTGTATTGAAAATTAGGCCCGGCTGCTTTGTTTAATGTTTGAATGCGCTTTATTGTCAGTATTCCTTCTCGAATACTGGCCCTTTGTGCATAGTTTCCGTTATATTAGCTTTGGTGATGAGTCTCCTGTCCCAACATATTCGTTTAGGCCCAACGAGATTTGCAGTGTTTGTCATGTCACCATCTACTTCAGGAAATCGTAACTGAACTCAAAGCGCTTTGATTTCTTCCGGAAATTTAATTCCTCAGCCAACAGTTCTGCTTCACCATGGTAGCCAATGAACAGGGAACACTTCTTTCCATTCCTTGTCTTTTTTGCCCTGCTCGGTGGGTTGAGAGGGAAGTAACTTCCTTGGCCTATTACTGCCTCAGATCGCCCGTTGCAGTGCGGGCGGGCTGCAGTGAAAGTGATCACGTGAAATAGCAAATAGCTCCTTGTGATTGGTTCAAATTTGATTGACAGTTTCAGCCTTGTGGCTCGGAGCCACTTATATATGCTTATATTCCCTTTAAGTATTGTAGATTATAGTAGCAGACTCATTGGTAGTTGTATGCTTGAAACTTTGATACATTGCTGATTGCTTGCAAAGTATCAAATCTTTTAAGCTGAGATGTTCATCGCATCGTATAAATTTTCTGTCCAATCAAAACCAGAGCTTTGAGCTGAGGATATCATAAAGCAAATCATTTTATTGCTCAACGAGATTTTCGAATGATGTATCAGTTCAAAAGCTTGTAATAATAATTTTATGGATTCTTCCGCATTTTAGGTTATCTGCCCCGCTGTTGAAACTCTTGCAGTTCTTTGTACAGACAATGACAGGTTAGTACAGAATTTTTTATGGAGATTCAATGATGTTACAATTCTCCGCAATTTTTTCGCAATTTTTTTGTAATGTTTTCGTAACTTCATTTATTTTTGTATATAAGTTGTCCAGGTCAGTGGCACCAAGTAACCTATTCGAAAATCCATAAACTTGATATAGTTTCTACCACATTCCTGAGAAAAGTGCTCCTGTTTACAAATTATCAAAAAGCGATTACCACGCATTTAATAAATTTTTCTTTTTGACTTGTTTGGTCAATGATTCAAAATATGTGAATATGATAACATGCTTGTTTTTCATGTTGCAAGGTGAAAATGTTGAAAGTTGAAAATTAATGAATTACACGTTGAAAAACATTATGTGGAGCTATAATATTTTCAGCGCTTTTTTTATAAATTCAATATCATGCGCATACTAACCGGTTTTGTGTTGTACAGGAAATTATAAGCCCGAGGTCTTTAAAGTACAGACCGAGCTTGCGAGGTCTGTGCATTAAGACCGAGGGCTTATATTTTCCTGTACAACACAAAACCGGTTAGTATGAGTTTTATTACTTGACATCTTCTAATCTTGACTCTCATTTAACCAAAAACATTTTGCTAGCTGTGAGTTTACTGTAAATCTCACAGCCCTAGGCCAAAAGCAGTTGCTGTGGCGACAAAAACGCGTCCTTGTATCGTATTATACAAGGCTACGGGAAACCCGCGGGAAAGGTGCCATTAGCCAATAGGAATGGCGGGATTCTGTATTACCTCGTTTTTGAAACTTCAGTCAGGTAATAAAAAACTTTACAATTTATGAATTACCGACGACTACGAACGATATACAATGCAATACTACAAAACGATGCCAAGGAGAGCAAAAGACCATGACTACCCCAGGGCCATTCACATGAAGAATGTTAAAGTGAATATTTTTTGTGGTATGATTATAAAACAAGCAGCCCTAAACAGAGCTAGATTTATTAATTTTTAAACCAATCACAAGATCAGCTTTGTCTGGGAACATAATTTCAATTGACATCTCAATTCAAAGCGATTAGCAACTGCAGACAAAGCAAATTCTCTCAACCAGTAAATCAAACAGACAGGGCCGTAAAAGTTGCCTGGAAACCAGTAGGGCAAACTCTCGCCTCGTGCAAGCGAAAGATGGTTTGTTAGATGTTATGCGCTTATAACGAAAGAGGAACGGCAAATCCAAAGCGCTGTCTCATGGATTATGTTTATTTGATTCAAAAGCTGAGCAAGAGGCATTATAATTCTCAGGTATTTTGGGTTTAAATGAACAATTGCCACACAGCTCCTGAATAAAATAAACAAATCTGTGAGACAGAACCTCAGATTTACCATTCTTCTTTCGTTATAAAGCTCGTAATGTCTCTGCAAAACCACTTTTCGCTTGCACAAGGCGAGGGTTTGGTCCAGTGGTTTTGGGGCAAGTTTTGCGGCCGTGTTGTTTCCATTATTGATTGAGGGAATTTCTTTTGTCTGCAGTCACTAATCGCTTTGAGTTCAGGCGTTTATTAAAACAACCAATGCTATTGATTTACAAAATCTGTCCTTGCCATTGTCTTCGGCTTTTGGAAATTTTTCCCTTTGGACACCCAGTATCAAAATTGAAATTCACAATAGGATTGTTGCTTCATTTTGATCCGTTTTTGAATTCGTATTTACTTTCCTTCTTTCAGGAACTGCCACTGTGTTCTTGATGCTGATGGTATAGAGCCGGTTTTCGACTTGATGAAAAGTTGTTCAGAGGAAAAACTTCTCGAAGAATGCACAAATACCATAGCTATCATATCAAGAAATCTAAGGTATTTAGAATGTCTTTGATTGGTGCTAATTCCGAAAGCGTTAGACTTTGAAGACTCGTAATTCGTGTTTGACTGACTACCAAGTTCCCTAAACGGCAGGTTTGGCAGGTTTTGAAGGCCTGCTGAAGCTTCTGCTCCAAAAGGCAGATGGTTTGGCAGACTTTAAAGAGAGATGCTCATTTTTATTTGTGAAACTCTAAAAAAGGGGGCGAATTTGCTCGCGCTGCTATGTTAGTTGAGTCAGTTCAATCTTTGTTGCCAAGCACCGGACTCGTTTTCTCATTGTTCAACTGGAAACCTTGTTTTTGCCAGGATGAATCTCAAGTTTGAGTTTCATGACAAAAAATCTATTGCATACCCGAGAGAGACATCAAGAGAGTGTGCTATCGTGATTACCAATGTTTGTTTTCTTGCTGGGAACCGAGCCAGCAAACTTATAATTCAAAAACTCTCTAGATATTTAGGGAAATATGACTTTATTTTGTTTTCTGGCCTTTATTATATGCAGAGACCAAATCTTTGTTTGTTCAGGTTTCATGGCTACTCCTTTACTAGGGATTTGTTTCTATGCCGGATGTGTCAGAAAAATCAATGGGCGTTTGAAAAGCAGTATAGGTTTCAAATCTTTAAAATGGTGTGTGTAAAATTCTCTACCCTGTTTCTCTGAACTGAATGGCTTCAAAGAAACTTGAACTATTTTGCAGTAAATTTGCCGTTGGACTTCGTGAAATCTCCAATATTTTCAGAATTATAGTGTTTTTCTTCTTTTAAAGAATTCAAGAAAATTTTCGAAAAAAACTTGAAACTACCGTAAACCCGTTGACGAAAGATAAAATTCTTTTCAAGAGAACCATAGTTTATGGATGCCTATGATATGGTATCAAGCAAAGCTCTTTCACTCTTCTGGACTGTGATTTTGATGACGTCACATCATAAAATGAACTTAAGACCCTGTTACACTATGAGATATCTTATTAGATATGACGTTGCCGAGCCGAAAATAGCGCGTCCGTTAGATATCTAGCAGTGTAACATGCGCTCCAAGATATTCCCAAAGATATCTTGGAGGAAAAAACAGATCTTATCTGGCGCAGAATGAATTCAAATCGATTTGAATTTATCTAGCGTGGAGGAATGCAATATGAAAGGCGCCGCGATTTATTGGCGTAGAAAGGCTATCAACCGTAGAAAATATTGAAAGAAAACAAAAGAATTTGCATCAGCAACATTGCATTGGCATTTTGTCTCAAATTTCCATGTTCTGCTGCAAAACATTGTAGGAAGGTTCAGGGGAGGTTGAACTTTAGGGAAAAGTGAACAGGATCGTTTCGCATGGAGCAGCAATTTGAATGTTGATGTCGCTGTTTTAACAAAGACAGAGGCCTAAAACAGTAAACAACAGAAAAGTCATAATACATTTTCTTGAAAGAAGTGTTTGTTGCACCATTGCTTCTTCCTCTAGTATTACCTCATTCAAAGAATCACAGTACAACATACTCGCACGTCGCCCAACCAATCAAAGTACAAGTTACAGCCTCCTCAATAAGTTTTTCTTCATTTTCCATGTTTACAAACACTGAACCGATAATGAATTAGCCGCAGAAAAATCATGTGAAAAGATATCTAACAGAAATATCTAACAAAATATCTAATAGTGTAACTGTGCTCTAGATATCTAATTTGTGCGCTATTTTAGGCTCGGTAACGTAATATCTAATAAGATATCTTGAAGTGTAACAGGGCCTTTAGATATAAAAAACGCTGTAATTTCGACAAATATTCAAGCTTTCTGAAAAGTCCATCCGTAAAATCATAGAAAAATGGCTAAAGTTTCTTTCAAGTCATTCAGTTCAAAGAAATAGGCCATTGAATTTTACACCCGCCGTTTTACACCGATTTAAAGATTTAGAACTTATGCTGTGACCAGCGATAATTTGGTGAATATCAACGCAGATTATATTTAGTTATAAAGGCCAATTTCCAGTCAGCGTAATTTTCCGAGTGGGTAGAATTTTAGACAATAAAAAGCTGCTCAGCCGTAACTATCTATTCAATTTCAGGGCGACATTTTCTTCCACAAACAATAGAATTTCCGCCCGCTCGGAAAATTCCACTGACTGGAAATCAGCCTTAGTGCAGAAGAAGCTTAGAGATTTTGTTTATCAAAATCGTTATTTCTTACCATATTAATTTTTGGTAAAACCTGCGATTCCTTTATGGTTGTGTTTGTTTTTGCAGATGCAGAGATAGTTTGCGCGACCTGCAAGGCATAGACATCCTGGGCAATATGATTTCCAAGTTGAAGAACAGAAAGGTATGAACTGTTCATGATGTATGTATGTATGATTTTGCCATCAAAAATAAAATAAGTATACACTATTAATAAAAGAAAAGAAATCTAGTTACAATATCTATAAATTCAAAATTACAGGCAAAACTACGTATCCAATTAAAAAATCTAGTTTAAAACACCCCATGGTAAAAGATGGCAGGTATAGCATTAAAAGGTCAATGCGACCTTGTTTCCTTAATGGTCCCTCGAAAATAGATTGATAGATTTGCCTGTATTTCATGGTCTTTGAAAATGACGATGTCCAACCAAGAGACAGCGCTCGCAAGGCATGCTGGTTGAAACAGACCCTTTAGTAGATGTTTTAGCCATTCTAGGAAATGTCCTCAATGTGTTTACCCCACAACGATGACTTTCAGCACGCTCGAGCACGTGCTTTGGTTTTGGCGGGTTGAAAAGTCTTCCCCCTAGTGTGAATAACTTATTCAGGGGGATTCCATTCTCCCATGAGGACAAAATACATGAGTACATCCAAGAGTCATTATTGCTAGGAAGGAGAACAAAGGGAAATTTTGCTTGCTGTTTTCACTCGTTTTTGCAGGTTTTCGAAAGGGGCTTTCTGCAGAAAATCTCCTATTTCGACGGAAGGGAATGACTGATTAAAGCCGGGCAAATTACTGGACCTAATTTGACATATCGGGGATAAAACAGGACAGTTTTCAGCATCATTGCTTTGATATTGAGGGATCAGAAATTTTTCAAACGTCGGGCGTTTTTATTGACTCACCCGATAGGCCACATCAACCGCCTTTTCTGTGCAACAGCAACAACTGTCTAAGTTGCGCCTCCTGATTGGTTAGAAATTAGAACTTAATTCTGGCACACTGCATGTTGAATACAAAGCGACTCCATGCGGGCCTAAATTGGGCGTTCTTTTTGAAAGAAATATTATGAGTCCCTATTGCCCAGGTGATATAAGCAAGTCAAAGAGCGCACGGGAACAAGGAGACGAAAAGGCATAAGTCTAGATTTCGGATCGAGCGATTTTGTCCTACGCATAGCTCGATTGAGTGGTGGAAGAACTTTATCATTACTGTTATGCACTTTCAAAAGATTTCGTTTGATTCAGTTTATGTTTCAGCACAGCAAAAATTTCAGCCACCAACTGTTACTGATAGAGGTGAAGACTGCAACGACTAGGAGTATCAAATTATGTTTGGAATCCATTTTCTATAACATCCATAAAAAAATTCATTTTGACAATGTTTTATGAAATCTGAAAGATCGATCTTTCTGTAATTTGCATCTGATAGTTCTCCTTTTCTGACCCAGTAATTTCTTTAGAGATTCCTCTAAAAATTTTACTATGCATCTCGAATGCCATATCATGAGGTGCAACAGACTGGTCATTACATAAAAATTTGTTTGACTCTATACAATTTACTTAAATGCTACAGTCGACGAAAACGAAAAACGATAAACGCTGTACTGGAGTCTCTCTATCATTAGATGTCAGGTTAGGGCTGTAATAGCAAAAAAATGTCAATAAATCTAACTTATCCACCATCATTTTCGTAGTGTCTAGCGAATGCTCTGGAAACTTTAAAGAATGCGACAATATCCAACCAGCTGAACCGAGAATATATCAGGAAGATAGGATTAATTCCTTCAATTGAAAGGTATGTCCAAAATTAATGCTGCGAAAGCATAATATTCTTGCGCAATGGCCTCGCAGTGGCATCGCAGTGTATCCTGTCGGTCATTTGTATGCCTGTACACTTGTGTTTCAACAATTTTTGCGTTCACAAGAGACTAGCAAAACTTGAAAATCGTGAAGAATGTCATGGATGCGCTCTCCTTTCTTGCCGTCAGATTTTTAAGATGGTAGATCCTGAACACGAAACTCTAACCGACACATTTTGAAAATTGCTTCGTGTGAACGCTCGAAAATGATGAAAACGGGGTATTTTTGACACCTCCAAAAGGAGGCTGCTCGATTCAAAAGGGATACTTACATTGCTTTTGTGTCAAATTCTTTAGGAGATCTTAATGAGGCTTTACTGGCTACGTGTTTAGCATTTTTTTTCAAGTTATGCCGGTGTTGTGTGAACGCTCGCAAAAGGTTTGCTATTTATGGCGTATATTTTAAATTCTTTTTTAAATTTTCTTTTAGTTCTTTTTTGTCTTTCTTATTTTGTTTTTCTATGTTATGGCTGCAGAGTTGCCATAGATTTTACTTTCCGAGTTATTCGTCCTTGTAGTAAAGTAAAGTAGTTTGTAAGAAGCTTTAGATAAGTACTGAATATACCGGGTGAGCCAGAAAAAAGTTCCCACTTTTGAAAATTCATAGCACAAAGAGTGCTTCACAGATTTGAATGATTCAAAATCTAGTTAATAGCCAAAATATTGAAGTATTTTTGTGATTTTTCTCGCTGTCATACAAGCACTAGAAGTATCGGTAAATTGAACCTTGTGAACATTTTATCTTTCAAAATGACTGAAAAAGGACCTAAAACATGGATCAAATTGTAAGGACTCAATTACACAGAACAATACGCAATTGGCATTTCACCACTCTCAAGAGTTATCAGACAGCAGTTTCCAACAAGTACTAAAGATTTTCAGTCCTATGGTTTGAAGTGTACAGTGGATATCTCTCACCCATTAATAATTCCTTTTTCTTTATTGATCTGTGCTTAGGGGTCCTTTATGATTTGGCCAATGTTTTAGGCCTTTTTCCAGTCATTTTGCAACCATGAAAATTTTTTTAGCTTGCATATGTTTCTATTGCTTGTGAGACAGCAAGAAAAAGCACAAAAATACTTTAATTCATTTTGCTTTAACTAGAATTTGAATCATTCAAATCCGTGAAGTACTCTTGATGCCATGAATTTTCAAAAGTGGGAACTTTTTCCTGGCTCACCCGGTATGTATAAAAAGGTTACTACCGTCACATTTTCACTGTTTTCAAATTGTGCCGGTATCGTGTGAACGTAGTCTAAATGAAACCTGATGTCTTAAGCCCAATTTCCAGTCGGCGGAATTTTCCGAGCGGGCGGAATTTTAGACAATAAAAAGTTGCTCATCCGTAACTATCTATTCAATTTCAGGGCGACATTTTCTCCCGCGAACAATAGAATTTCCGCCCGCTCGGAAAATTGCACTGACTGGAAATCAGCCTTTAGGGCGGATTTCCCTTCAGTGAATTTTGTCGCGCGCGTGACAGTTAGCGATTGACTTTTAGCGATAGCACAAGTTCCTTTCAATTCCGATAAATAGTGCGGAAGCATCTTCGAGCTTTACAAACTCAAATAATAACGTGATCAAAGATGGCTGCTATTACCAGACGGTTAAAGCTGTTGCTACTCCAACGAAGGAGAGGATTAAAATGAGAAGAATCATAGGAACTAGGACGAATGGGCGAATGTTCACGCCGTGTAGACTAACTTTCCCTGCTGGGTCTGTTACAACGCTGGCGATCGATTGCAAAAGTAGGATGAGCTTCTATTTTGTGTGATCGCGCGCTCTGATCGTGCTACCAGATAACGCAAAGTACGCATGCCCAGACTGTAAATCGATCGCAAATTGTCGTGCGTGTGACGTAATGCACTGAATGGAAATCTGCCTTTATTTTTTCCTATGTTATTAGGTTGCTTTATGCCCCGTTGCATTATGGCTTGGAAGTGAAGCGTCTTTCTGGTGAGCTTCTTACCAACATAAGGATTGCTGAGGGAAGTACCGGATCCGGACAGAAGATAGTTCAAGTTCCGAAAATAACACCTGATGACGGACCGCCACCACTGGTACCGATGGAAGAACTTCCTTGGTAAGAATTATTGAATAGTCTTTGCTTGTCCTGTAAATATTTCCTAGCTTGTAATGAATAACGAGAAATGAAAAAGACCGGAGAATGCATGTTTTTTAAGATCTTTTTTACATAAACACAATCAAAAAATGTACTAGTCAGGGCTGTTAAAGGGGAATTTTGGTATCTTGTTCAGCTTGTCAAACTCTGTAAGAATACCAAGGTCTCATGCTAATATCATAATTCGCAAGGACTCTGCAGTTAGGAGCATTGAAAAGGACTAGATTCAAGATTAGTGTTTAGGAGCAGTTTTGAGATGGGGTCCCAACCCTTTCTTTTTCAACACATCAAACTGTGTAGGTTTACCAATTTTCATGCTGGTATCATAAAATGCACGATTGTTCCGCTTAGAGGCCTGACTATACAGGTAACAAAAACCTTTTTACAAAAATTATACCATCTGGAGCATGATAAGTATGGCTGCTCTTTGAGCTTAAAAATAACAATACAGAGATACTTAAGGCTATACCAGAGTTTCTGTTTTAAGGAGAACCAGCTTTAAATGAAGAAATTGAGTCGCCAATATTTGAATGAAAAATTAAAGCATTTCAAGGTCTCACCAAAACCTCGCCTGCGTGCAGATAATACCTCAAGAAAATGTATAGTCTGCGCAACGCCGCTAAATGTCACGTATTGTACGAGTCAGCATTTTTTCAATAGCAGTTTGAATGTACAGCACTCCAAGTTGAAGCCCCTTCATTCATAAATCTGAAAAACAGGAAAAATTGGATTCATGTCTCCTTCACAGTAGCCACTCAAACAGCGCACGTGTTTTTTGGACACTCTGTATTTGTTGACACATTTATTGTACGCAGAGTGCTTAGCCTGCGTGCAGTTTTCAAGAGTCTTCATCCGATTGTTGGGGCTGCACACAGACTTCAAGTACTTTTATTGCAAGCCTATTTTTCCGAATCACTTGGTCGCAGGGACAGAATAATCTCAACAAAGCCTGCTTGATATAAATCAGTTTTACACAGAAATATTTGTACTCATTGGGATTCGCTTCATTTCTCGTAGTTTGTCACCAAAAACTCTTTGGTCCCAACGAAGAAAGAAGGTAACAGTTGCCGTACAACTTAGAGGTGTGGTTGGCGAAGTTATAAACATTACCGAAAGAAATGTCTATTTCAGGTAATTCTCCATACTCTGTCTCAAAGTATACGTCACGTGAAAATGCTCACGAACAATAAGGATGTGTTTTGCATGAGCAATTTTGCGTTTTGCAAACCTTATATGATTGCAGACAGACTTCAAGCAGAATTAATTTATAGTATTATGAAAGCTCTATTGAGCCCCTAAGGAGCGTATATGAAAAATCTGAGGAAGCATCGAACGTTTCTATCCTTCGATTGTCGAAAGAAAAGTCGAACCTCGCTGCGAGCATCTCTTTGAGCGTCGCTACGCTTCGAAAAGTCGCTTTGCTTCATATCTGCAGCAGTGTTAGCGACCACATTGATAATTCTGCACTATAAGAAACTTTTAGCACAAAAATGGAAGAAATTTCATGTTTAATTAAGGAACCTTTTGTACTATGGCCTGATCCCAGTTTCTTATAAAAAAACGTGTAAATATCGGATTACCGTAGAAGCTCTAATAAGCCTCCCGGGACTCGTTTAATTTCAGACTTTCCAGAGGGGAGCTCAAACTCAAATGACAAGGATGCACAAGATAGCTGTTCACTTCTTTCACCGCATATTGTGCGGATTCAGCACATAATTTTTAGAGTCAAATATAGAAATTCGACAAAATTTTCATCCCAAGCCATAGCAAAATCAATATGAAATCTTATTTTGCAACTTAAATTGAAAATCTTTGGCAATTTCTGGAAGTTGATGTAAGTGAGGGGAGCTTTGTAGAGAGGGGGCCTATTCAAAGTTTTGGCTTGGAAGGGAAGGGCTTATGGGAGAGGGGGGCTTATGGGAGAGGGGGGGCTTAATAGAGCTTTCCCGGTATCTTTAGTACTCTTGTGTGTTTCATACAGAGTCTCTCAAAAAAATTATTCGACTTTTGATTAAATATTGAAAAATACCGATAACATGAACAGGTTCATGGAAACATCACCCTATCTCTAATATTATGGAATAATTTTAGAGACCAGAATTTTGCAAATCGCTTGAAAATTCACTGAGTTGAGAGTTTTCAAAGATAAAAAATATGCGATAGCTAAAACCAGAGACCCAGAGACAGAGACTGCAAAAAGCTCGAAGACCGAGGTAAAAGAAGCTTATCCAGTGTCATACCTCTCGTTGATATTAGAGCAAACCAAAGAGGACTTCTAAACAATTTAATCCTTGCGATCATTGTCAAAATTTGATTAACATTGCATATGTCCAAAAACAGTGGTTCAAAACATAATCGACGAGGGGTTTCCGCAAATCATTTATTTCAAAGTTAGGTTATCGAAAACCTGTTCAAATCCCATTTGGTTCGCCTTGAAGCAATTGAGAAATAGAAAAAACTATGGCCTATGGGATTTTTACCTAAAATGGCATTTCGAGGCCTCTGGTTTCTGCTTTCGCACAAACTTGAACTTCAAAGGCTTGTCACTCTATGAATTTTTAACGGGTTTGCAAGATTCTTGTTTCAAAGATTGATTTAAAATCTCAGGAGAAAGGTTACTTGACCAAGTGTCCATTCAGTGTATCGTTATTTTTTATTATTCAATCAAACGTCGAACAATTTTTTGAGACACCCTACATATGCTGGAGTGCCTGATAGAGAAGGAGTTTATTTCAACTGTTTTGCTTGGAAGGAGGGGCTCATTAGAGAGGGAAATCAGAAAAGAGGGAAGATAAATAGGGTTCTTGTATGGCAAATGTAATGGCAAAAATCTGTTTATACTTTCTCAGTTACTGCACTGCGGATCACAAGTACGAACTGGATCTCGAGTTATTTAAAGGCGTCGACCCAAAGGTATGAAATTTTTATTCGTTAGTGATTTGCGATGGATGTGGGAATTTATTGCCGGGTGAGTCACAGATGCAATTGACGATTACGCTTAATATAGTGGCGAGGAAATTTTTTCCAAGGTGTATTGCGTTCGAATTACGATTCCTTAACGATTTTATAGAAATTTTCACCGAAAGTGAAAAGCGAAAACGCCAGATAATGCAGATTTTGACCAGGATGCATGATCTGTAGAGTCCTAGGGGAACGTGGAACTAATCCTCATTGTAATTTACCCTATTTAAGAGCAGCGTAGGCCAGTTCTACGCATTTTCCAATCAACTAACTGGTGTGAAGGAGCGAAATCGGCCCATATGTCATATTTCATATATATTTTCATATTTCATATTTGAATCTTTTAAGGAGGGTAGCTCTTCGGCAGAAGCCGTTTTTTAAGGGGCCCTCCGATAGAATTTTCATTACTACATACCTTTAAAGTAGGAAGTCACTAGTTCATAAAAAACCATAATCTAAAAGCCTATTTACAATTATACAACATATACAATAGAAAGAAAAAGTTAACTATACTCGGTGAGGGAAACTATACTCGTTTGTATCATACAAGATGACGTTCTGGCTGGCGTTGCCTTCCTGGTTGCTTAAAGTCCCTAACAACCCTCCAATTCTAAAACGCCTGAAATTCGTATTTCGTTGAGGTTGAAAGAAAACCAAACCAACTTGCGTCAAGATGAATGCTTCTTCTGTGTACTGCTTGGAGATTCCTTCCCTTTGACATTGAAAATCTGCTTTTAAGGGCCAAATTATTCTTCGGATTTCACCACAGCAATCGACAGCAATCCTTGCACATTTCATCACCTTTGAAGCCTCGTGACTAAAGGGAGGCTAATTCTGGAAAAGAGGCTGAAATGTTGATACCCTATTGGTCAGTTTGAACATTGCCAACTATTGTTTGGAACTCATTGGTCCCGCCATTTTTTGCGGCGATTTTGGCTGGATTTTCAGTTAGTTTGATTATCAGGCCCAGATAAAGCGCAGTGGCGGCATCCAGTTCAATTAACGAAGCGGAAACTGGGACCGAGGTAATTAGTCTAAATAACAGTGTCGGAACTGCTTATAATACTACCAGCTCGGAGCACTCCCTGAATATTGCTACTTCTTGTTAAGTTTTATTTAGCAGGCTCACACTACCTTTTTGTTACCAAAATTTAACTTGGGTAATATAAATTATGCATGTAAATTCAAAAAGTAGCTTGCAAATATTGGACTATATTGATTCGTTTACTAATGTGGTTGAATTTGCCATGGTGTCATTGGTAGATTGAACTCATAGTTGAATTTGAAACCAGCAATGGATGAAAAGATGTTGCTCGTTATCCAGTTTGCACCAAGCAACGCTTTTAGCTTGATTTTGTTTGAGGATAATATCCATTGACTAACAACTATCACTTTGAGGGGGTAGCTGGAGGGGCTGAAGATTTGCTGTTTTTAGCTTTTTTGGAAAGATTTTTGCTGTTTTGTCGTTAAACAAAATAATTACGTTTTGCAGTTTTCGTAACTAAATTGCATCCAAGAAGTCAAGTTATCACAAAATTGAAGATAAAACTGCGTATGATTGATCAAAACGATATGAAATTGGGACAAGTTCTACAAATTTTCACCTTTTCCAGTGGATTTAAGGCATCATGGCATCATTTGAATTAGCTTTGCCTTTCTTGACAAAACTGATTACGAGGCGTCGTCTGCAGCATAGAACCGAGGTTGTACATGCAATGCCTAGGAAGATGTTGCGACGGCCTTAGCTGAACTTAGAGGCGGTTTTGAAGTTTTCTGAAAGATTCCGGCGCCTTCACGCTTTTCCAGACTCTCCGACCCCACTTTGAGGGAATAAACCAAATTCACTTTGACCTGCAGAACTGTCAGACCTTGCCGGCCCTGTGGGTTGGACTTAAAACCATCAGGAATAAATCAGTCAGTTTTCGAAGATGTTTCTAAGTGGTAGTCTCGTACCCCATTCACACTATCGAATGGAGCCTTGTGATTGGACAATCCAACAAAATGAAGGCATTTGATTGGCTGAAATTTAACCTGATTTAGATAAAGCTGGCTTAACTCTGTCAATGTAAATGCAGTATTGATTAATGGGATGTAAGCCCAGTTTTCCATTTTTAGTATCATGTATTTGTAGTATCAATTTTAAAAGAGATATCACGGCACGGCTGAGCAAAGAAAGGAATGAAGACACACTGGTGTATCACTAATGGTGGTACTAGTAGTAGCACTTGCAGTTCTTCTTGCAGCAAGAAGATTTTTTTAAATATTATGAGTTTTTTCAGACCAGGTGCTATCAGCAAATCAAAGAATGTAAGGAAACAAGGGGCAAAATGGCATAAGTCTGGTATACATGCACTTCAACACTGCCAGACCTTCCATTGCGGACATGACCAAAACTGGTCTTTCGTACGCACCTTTGGACTCTATTAGACGCAAAACTTTAGAAAATAAATTATTTGTATACCAGGAACTCTTATCCATGTAGGAAATCCATAAGCAATTTTATCGGCCTCGGAAGTCTACCGTTTTCAGAAGAGCTCAAACAATACGCCAAAAATCTATCGGAAGTCTACGGCAGGTGTGGGTATTGTCTGTACGCAGGCTAAAAAACGGTAGAGTTGGTAGAAGCTAAAATCCCATTCTTTTGGTACAAATCCTGAGACTGTAATGAAGTCTACCCACACCTGCGTGTAGACAATACCTGCTTGCAGACAATACATTTTGTTGGGTATAGTATGCACGCAGGCTAACCGTTTTCAGAAGATGCCAAAACGAATGCGCCCAAAGGGCCCCAATTTCAATCAGTGGAGTTTTCCGAGTGGGTGGAAGTTCCATTGCATTTTATGCTAGAGAGAACGTCGCCCTGGATTTGAATAGGAATTTACAGCTGAGCGACTTTTTATTGTCTAAAATTCTGTCCGCTTAGAAAATTCCACGGACTGGAAATTAGCCTTAAGCCACATATATTTTTTGTCCTTATTAGGTAACATGCTGTTATTGTATGTTTTGTTACTGTTTTGTTTTTGTATATTTTTTTCAGTGAAGTCATTGTTGTTGTAAGGCTTGGTTCTTGTATCATTGTCTTGTATTTCTATGCTTTGTCGGTCGCATTGAAGATATATTCGAAATGCCATGGTTTCATTGACGCATCCTGACTATGCAACCATGAATTGCTAAGTAGATTTTGTTTTGGATCTTCCTCTGAAAGCAGCGTGTGCCTGTAATTTGCTTCCACATGTTTTTTATACAAGCAATCTGTTTTGGCAGTGGGTGATTTTACGTCGGTAGAAATTCATCTCTGTATATTGACGGAGGGTTAAAAGTCCACACCGCTTTCTTTGAAATAAAAGAAAAGAAAAGAATCTTACAGGAACTTCACGAAGAGAAAAAGAACCACGACAGTCCACCCGATACAACTAACCGCCAGAGAACCTTTGAATGAATCCAGATCTCATTAAACAAGGGGTCTGTAGAACTGAGAATTAGTCTGCAAGGGCTGATGTCCCAGGAAAATGGATGCCTAAAATGGAGGGTCCATTGAATAGAGGATTCACTATGTAGAGAGCACATTTTACGTTTATGTTCAAGAAATAAGATTGCATTGGTTCAATCAAAGCGTTCTGTTGCTTATATATACTTTATTGTAGCCTTAATGATCATAGTATTTGACATAAACATTGGCAGTCCAGACACTATTGTTGTTCGATACTCACCCCCAGCTAAACAATGTTTGTATTCCGTTCCAACATCGAGCTTTGGTTAGGCCCTGGCTTCAACCCAACTGCAACAACAGGGTTATAAATAAGGCCGACTACACAAGCTCTAGCAGCGAAATTTGTTGAGTATTGGTAAAACATTCCAACAGACTGATATCTAAGAATGTTGCCCGATAAATAAGCAACAATTTTGATGTGTTGTTTTGTATGTTTGGACAAATATAATTGCAACGCGCGTGAAAAGAAAACAGTTGTTGCTGATCTGGTTGGAAATAAGTTGCGTTCCTTTACTTATAACTATACTTAAATACAACAGTGCAGCACTAACCCAAATCAAAACGAATGGCATTTTGATTATCATTACGCCTTGATAGCTTGCCTTCTTCGAGGCGCTGTATTGGATTGATCGACGACAAGGACGAAAAACAAAAGGAAATGACTGTCATATGAGACACAGACAAGAAAACCTGATCTGCAAGCACTTTCAACAAGACACAGACAAGAAAACCTGATCTGCAAGCACTTTCAACGAGATATTCTATCTGAAGAAACAACATATCTTGGTAAATCATGCGTTAGATATTCGAGGGCCCCTTACTACAATACGTTGGGCCTCCTGTGGATGTGCTACAGGGAATTCCCTTGTGAAATTGGAACACAGATACTTTCGGCAAGATAGATTCTTAGATCAATAGACCTTTTACTGTTCTACAAAAGAGCGTTGATCGAGCGTTATTTTTATACATTTTTATACACGAGGTTCAATCGAGTGGCGTTAAAGCTTCTATCACTACTGGGCACATTCGAAAATGCTACAAAATGTAGCAAAATATCATTCGATTCTGATTCTTTCCAGCATTTCCAGAATAGCTAAAAGGTTAGGAGAATCAGAGAACAGTAACGTTTCGAACGACATGCGTTGTTTCTGACCCACCCGATACATCAGCTCTTAACCTGTCATCAAACCCCCGGGATTCACTCTTTGGAATTTGCGGTATTGTATACAAATTCATAATGCACTCTATTGAGACCCAGGTTTCATTTGTATTTATTTGGTCTTGGAACTAGGAAACAAATTTCGTTGCCCTTTCAGGGTGTGCTTACCTGTAAATTGCGTCGTTTTCTTTTTCAAATTAGTTTTGCTTTGTGATGTTGAGGGTATAGGACTGACTTCGAAACAGCGAAACAACGTTTTGATTTTGCTGTGCTATCTTCTATTCAACGTGAAGGAAATGATATTGTAATTGGATAATTGTCTCAATAAGCACGAGGGACTTCATGTTTCGACTGTAGAGCATTTCCAGTGAAACTACATTTCAATTTGGCTGTGCTGCTCACCGCCAAGGGTCAGCCTCATAATTGTACTTTGCTGTCAAACTTGAAGGACCGATGTCATCTTTCAGCAGCTGTCGTGTATAACATGGACTTCTTGTTGCGACTTCTGCTGAGTGTTTGCGCGCAAATTATACATTTTTCATTTGGCTGTGTAATTCAAGGTGAAGAGCTTGTCTGGTAAGTGTATTGTGCTATTCAACGTGAACGACCCACCTCGTAATTTGACTGACTGTGGCGTTGAGCGTCCATAATTGACTTCACAATTTGACGTTCATGTTAAGCGTCCAAAACCAATATTTTAATTTGACCGTGCTATTCAGCTTCCTGTTTCGACTTCTCAAGTTGTCTTTGCCATTCAGCATCGTGAACCTGCTTCGCAATTTAACTGTGGAATTCAGCATTTAAAGCTGACCTTGCAACCCGACTGTGCTATTCAGCGTCCAGTTTGGACTTCTCATTTTGACTGCGCTATTCCGCGTTGTGGACCTACTTCGCAATTTGACTGTGGAATTCAGCGTTTAAAGCTGACCTCGCAACTTGACTGTGCCAGGTAGCGTCCAGTTTGGACTTCTCATTTTGACTGCGCTATTCCGCATTGTGGACCTACTTCGCAATTTGACTGAGGAAGTCAGCGTTTAAAGCTGACCTTGCAACTTGACTGTGCCATTCAGCGTCCAGTTTCGACTTCTCATTTTGACTGCGCTATTCCACGTTGTGAACCTACTTCGAAATTTGACTGTGGAATTCAGCGTCCAATAGCTACTGACGTCGTAATTTTACCGTACTATCTAGCGTCCAATTTCAACCTCACAATTTAATTGTGCTGTTTGATATGTAGAACAGACCTCGAAATTCGACTGTGCTATGCAGCTTCAAACTACAGACCTCGTAATCCTTCTGTCCTATTTAGCGTTCAGAGCTGATTTCACAATTTGGCAGTGCTATTCAACGTACAGGATCATTAATCTCGAAAGTTCACTTGTATAGTTACGCAAAATACATTGGAATGTTGTTCAGTTCGTAGCATTTCCTTGCAAATCAGGTTGTTAATTTGACTAAGTTACCAACTTTGTAACTTAACCTTCTTCTGATATTTAACGTCTACTTTCAACTTCTTAATTTGCCTGTGCCACTCAACATGAAGGACCAACGTTGGAATGCATCTGTGGCCTCCAACATGAATGACCGAGTAATTTGATGGTCTTTTCTTTACCGTGCTTTTCGGCTTGAGAATCGCCCTTGCTGTTCGACATACATCTTGTGTAATGCAAGTGACTGTAAATCCGCTGCTATATGTGGTGACAAAATTTATATGATTTGAGTTTCCTATTCATAAATGATCTTGCGTGCGAAAGTCAACAAGAAATCTACGATTAAAGAAAAAATGTCGAAAAATTTTAATCCCAAGGAACTTAACACCTGGAATTTAGCTTTGAGTTGTTGCTGTTTTAAGCGATAATCATAAGGTTCCAAGGGATTGGAAATTGGACGTAAATCGCCTTTTTGATGTTTCGAGAGAGACGCGCTTGTTTTGTTAGAGGCAGAGAAAGACAAATAGCATGCCCACTAGAAACCAGGACATGATCTAAGAAACGAAGCGTGTAAAGCATTGTAGAGAATTTTTAACATTTTTTCTGCGAATTATCACAAAGGTGCAAGAAGCTGAACAAGCAAAGTTTGATATTTTGTTGGAGAGAGACTGGCTTGCGCGTTGAAGAATAAGACAATTTGAAAGTCCAGAAAGCAGAACATGAGAGAAGAAACGAAGCTCATAGAACATGGAAGAAAACTTCCAGCATTGTTTGATGAATTCGGCACGTTATGCACAAGAAACTGAACTGGCCTAATTTGCAATTTTATTGGAAAGAGACTCGCTTGTTTATTGCCGAGGCAGACAACTAGCAAGTCCTGATAGCAGGAGATGATAGTTGGAACCCATAGCGGATTGTAGGGATCTTTTATGAATTCACAACAAATAGGAATGGCAGTCAAACATTTTCCTCTAGTGTTGATGTGTATGGTCGCTTGTTTGCAAGCAGAAATTGACGATTGGCAATTGGTGAACGAAGGAGGGACTTTGACCAGAATTGCCGTCAATGACAAGGCAGTATACGCAGTTAATACGGGAGCTTTAGTGGATATCATGACATCTGACACAGGATTTGCTAATATTGGCCATAATACAGTTGATGTTGCCGTAAACGGAGATTATGGGGTTTGGATTGCTAACACTGATAACCTCATATTCTATCGTACCGGTACAAGTTCTGGTAATATGATGGGGAGCGGCTGGTCGCTGATAGATGGAGGTGCAATTGGAGTCGCTACTGGAAGATATGGACTTGTACTCCATTATAATGCCGAGGGTTATACATTTGTAAGAAACGGTATTACACCAGGGTCTCATCAAGGTAGTGGTTGGACGAAAATATACGGTGCAGGTGTAAAAAAACTAGCCTGTGCAAAACGTGTTTGTTTTTGTGTTGCTGGCTCAGCTGATTTCTATTTTTCAACAAAATTTCAAAACGTCGATTCACCCACAATGGACGAGGATTGGTTATTTGCTAATAACGATACATCTGATATGTCCGCTTATGGTTATAACACGCTTTGGAGATTAGATTCAAGTGGTGGGGCTTGGCAGGCTGTAAATATGTTGGATAATACTTTCAGCAAATTCAGCTGGGAAAGGCGTGTCCATCAGACGGGTGATCTCAAAGATATTGCAGTCACAGATAAGCTGCATTTTGCAATCAGCAAGGATAAGGGATTGCGAGTGCTTACCGGATGCGCCATATTTGATTTTGAAGATGATGATCTTTCAAAGTGGATTCAAACTGGAACTGCATTCGCACAACAGCCCGTAGTTAGCCAACAAATATCCTACGAGCACCCATCAGGTAAAGTTGGTGATAGATTGATTGATACCTACTCCAGTCGTAAAAACTACAGCATGTCCGAAAGTGCACCAGAAGCTACAATTGGCGATACTCCAACGGGAACTTTAACATCGCCAATGTTTCAAATACGAACAGATATGCTACATTTTGTTATTGGTGGAGGGTCGCCATCGCAGAATTACGTTGGCCTGTTCATTGATGGAAGTGAGAAATTTCAAAGTGCAGGTAGGAGTAAATATCATTCTGGACCAAGCGGTCTGATACGGTCAGCGCGGTATTGGTGGGATGTGACATCATACAAAGAAAAATGTGCATATCTGAAGATATTTGATCAGGGTACAGCATCATGGGGGTATACCGTATTTGATGATCTTAGGGCATCACCACCGTGTTTCAAGGGTATGGATGTAACACTGACGAAAATTGATCATGACGGAAATGTGACAGTAGGCCAGACGATCACGGATGTTCTTGCTCTGAAAGGGTTTTATACATCAAAAACAAGACGGTTGCAGATCAAGATCTCTTATCCTGTTCTGAATGGATCCCCAGTTCTTTATATCGAGAACATTAACATCTCGAATACTCAGTGCCAAAATGATGTCGATATGACACAGAACATGACGTCATCATCATCAAAACGTTGGCACACAGTGACGACATATTTGGAAAACTATCTTTTATCTGATGCTGAAATAAAGATTACTTCGCGTGTTTATGATCATGATGATTTCCAGATTAACTCAGTCTACCGCACCATGATTCGAGTCCATGTTAACTTCTTTGATGATGAGTACGTTGGCAAGATTCAAAATGAGGTAAGGGCAAAGAGGCTTGGAAATGAGACTGCTAATATTGACGTCATCGAGGAAATTATCAATCAGCGAAGTTATGAGGTTGGTGAAAACATAACTTACAGAGTGAGGCTAGGCCATAACTTTACGCTCTCGTTACAAAGAGCGTATAATGTCATGGTCAAATTGTTTCTTCCACCTTTTATGACTCTGGTCAATGTCAGTGGTCTGGAGAATGCACTTGGTGATGTGTTATATTCACCATCAAAGTCCCAGCATGTAGTTCGAATTCCTGAGCTATTGCTCGATGACAACAGGACATTGTGTTTTGACATACGCATTGATGGTGAAGCGATATGGGGAAGAAAGTTGTCAACTGCTACTCAAGGGCGATTTTTGGTGGACCAGATTTCATATTGTCCCCGTAAAAACTGTCGCAACGCTTACGACAATGGAACAGAAGTGACGACTCCCGTAACAGCGAAACCATATTTTTTTGAATTTACTTACGAAAAGAAAGCAGCACCTGTTTTTGGCAATGTTTACGCGAAAATTAACGACAACACAAATGGCCTGGTCGTTATTTGTGGACCTTATGACGTCATGACTGAGAAACAGCGACCAAATTGCTACTATGGAAATTCAACGTCGTTCTCATGGTATAGCCTCGATTCTACTTTGAGAAACATCACATTGTACGATGCGAAGAACAAAGTCATTTTCGGAACGACTGCTGTTCGTGCAAAGCTGAGGCTGTATGGCGAAGGATTCGAACGATCACAAATGCTTAGCAACGAAGATTGGAATGTTGTTATTGCAGACAGTGGATCATATGCAAAACCAAAGATATTTTACAGTAAGAATGGAGGTGGGATGCTGACAGAACCAAAGGGTACAGCTGGAGGGCCATGGAATCAGTGGCAATGTTGTGGAGGCTAACACATTGGGTTTGACTTGAAGGAAAAAGGCGAGGTTTAAGATTTTGACGTAAGAAAATACATGTACTAACTTTGCAAGTAAAATGCTTACTTTCTTCCACATTTTGACTCGTGTTAAAGCTAGGATATCGGCGGTAAATTCCGGACGGCTGTATTTGTCGAACGATCAGTTTGTGGAACCCGTTACACAAAATTCTTTCATTATCATGTTCTGCACCTCTTACTTGGTCTTTTCACATATGTCGAGTTTTGGAAATAAACTCCTGCTAATTGTAAGTTCCTCATAAGCAAACAGTGCTCCTGCGTGCATTCGACATGACGTTTCAACGTTGCTTCTAGCGATAAACGGGTCAACGATATTCATTTTGTCAGATATGCTAGCAAGACGGAGTGATACCGATGAAAATTACACAAATTAACCTACAAAAGCCAACCTAATAAGATTTAAAAGAAACGCAAACGAAACACAGCGTTTTGCAGGTCAAATCGACGATCAACTGTGCGTCCGGAAAATACCCGCACAAAACAATTTAGGACCATACAACTTCACGCTACAGAAATCGTAGCAAAACGCAACAAATTGCAAACGGTGAAGAAAAGAAGTAGCACAAAATGATGTCAGTTGAACGTGATAACTTAGTTTTTCAATTTGGAAGAAAAGTTTCGGTTCCGTGGGCCTAAAACCTTAGCCGTCCGGTAAATAACGCCGATACCCTATCAGTTCGTGGAACATTTTGATAATTTAGGCCTGTGTCATATGCCTAACACTGGCGCAAAAATGTAAACACCCCCATCTAAGTGCTCGATCGAGAGCTCGTTAAGATCCCGGTGGGTCACATAACATGTTGAGGGTACAGGTATGTGCCGCCCGTATGGGTGGGTTTTTGGGTCCAAAATTCTCTAAACAGGGGTCCTTTTGTTCGGCAGATTTTCCTTAAATATGGGTGGGTTTTCCAGAAACTGGCAAAAAAATTGTAAAAAATGGGTAGTTTTCTGCTAAAATTCATCATAAAAGTGGGTATGACGGCAAGTTTCGGTAATTAGAGGAGGGCAGCTTTGTGAAAGCAAGGCGGCAGACCACCATCCATCCGCAAGTCATGTACCCCCCGGGGTTAAGATGCTCGCCGGGTCCCATTGATGGACAAAAAAATAGTCAAATCTTTGCTGGGGAGCCCAATAGATGATTGCGCTAAAGATGGCTGACAAGAATCGATTTGATTAGCTGATTTCTTCAGTACCGCAAAGGATCTTGGCAAGAAGTTTGCCGACGCCATCTTTAGTGGAGGTCGTCATGGTAATGCAAAACACAATAGTTTGATTTCTATTTATAAATGCCACTTCAAAGAAAAAGCTACAATCATACCTGTAAGGGAGCTGTAAGGTGCTTTTTGCTTCACTTGCATGCAAACTCTTGTTTTCAGTTAAAAAAGAGCCAGTTTGACTCGATTGGAAAGCTGAAAGTATAAACAATTTTCGTGTCAATAATCTTGAAATAAAGACAAGCCTTTTTTAGACTTGGGCCTGTTTCTTATCAAATGGAGGTATCGTTTTGAAAATCAGGGCAGGTGCTTCTTAAGTTTGTTTTCCTTATATGCGAGAGACTAGCAAAAGATACCAAAATTTCCCCATAGTTCTTATATGGAAATTTAGGGGAAATGGACACGTTTCTATGGGAAACTTAAGGGAAACGGAAATTTACATTTCCCCTTTGGGAAATTATGGGAAATGAGTCCGTTTCCCCAAAATTTCCCCAACAAAAATATGGTGAAATTTATTCATTTTTTGCAAAGAATATGTTTGACAGTTAAAAGACATAATACAATAATGCGCACTGCTTTGTCTTGCGAAGATGTTTCTTCCAAGCAGATCAACGCTCTGTAAATTGCAATACACCACTTTGATGAACAGCCTCGTTTTGGAAATCATTCAAAATTCTTTCATATGAAATTTTAGATTTAGCACCAAAATTTTAGTCTAACCACAAGTTTTCATGTTGCTGGCGGTTGTAATGTTAATTTATGGCGATGTAAAGTTTAAAAATCTTTAAGGGATTTGACCATGAAAATGACTCGGGGTGTTACGTTTCACCCCGAACGACTTTTCACGGTCAAATCCCTTACAAATCTTTGAACTTTACATTGTCATAAAATCAACATCACACCTGTCAACAGTTTAAAAAGATGTCACCCAACTAAAGTTTGGGTGCCAAATCCAAATCTGTGCTCGAAATTTTCATATTAACAATATGAAGGGATTTTGACAAATCTCCAAAACGAGGCTGCCTAATTAAAGTGGTGTATTGGAGTTCTTGCAGGCAACACATTTTCCTAAAACCATTGGTGCACACTAGGTTTTTTGAGTCGTTAGATTCGTGGAGAAAGACCCAAAAAATAAAGGACTCAAACTCTGAATCTTTGTCGTTTGCGAGGGGCAAATCACTGATTTTTTTCGTACACCCTTCTTGAAATCATTAAAAAAAATCACATACAAAAATCACAAAATCACAAAAAAATCACACACAGAAAGCACCAAAAATCACAAATCACTGAAAATTACTGAAAAATCACACGAAAATATCACTGAAAATCACTAAAATCGCAAAAAAAATCACAGAAAAAAATCAAGTGATTTCAAAATCACAAAAATCACGTACGCTATTTTGAGAAGTGATTTGCCCCTCGGTCGTTCGTGTCTCTCTGCACGATCTCAATGACCCAAACAACCTAATGTGAACCAGGTCTAATTACTTCAGTGTCCCCTGATAACATTACATGTACCTGCAACTCCGGCAAGGCTAAAAAGCTGAAGGGGCTTGTCTAATGATTTCACCAGTTTGCAAGACTCCGATGCAAGGTCTTAAAGGACAGTGCAAAATTTTTCATATGACATGGCCGGTGGAGAAGAAATCTTTTTCGGATTGAAATCTGCCTGCTCCGTATGAAATTATTGCAGAAAAACTAGCTGCCCCCTCGCCCACCTCTGATAAGCTCAATAAAAGAAGTTGCCCCGTTATGTTTTGCACCGGCCATGTTATAAATTAAACTTTCCTCTGTCCCTAAGAAGCAAATCGTTTGTCACAAATGCATCAAATAACCGACTTCCATGGGGGAAAGTTAGACTCTTGGCTGAACAGAAAACTTTAGTTAACAACAATTGGATGGCTAAAGGAGGCATCACAGTCCACCAAACGCCCCACGTTTTTCTGACTCACCCGGCAGCTTCAAGTACTAAGTAATTGGAGTTTTAATTTGATTGGACGATTTCTACAAATAAGAACCAGAAGAACCTATTTCAAATTTCTGAATGGATTCTTATGCAGTTGGGAGTCTAATTTCAAAATCGCAGCATGTAGGCTCTTAATCACTGAGTTCTTATACACGTTCTCATACCGGCCGAGTCAGAAAAATGTTTACGCGTTTGGCAGACTGTGAAATAAAAAGTGTAAGGCCGATATTCAGAATTGAAGTGTTTATGTGTCAGTCAAAGGCTAACTTAGATAAGAAATTTTGTTTGGTAAGATCAATCATCAGTTAGACCCAGAAATTAGGAAAATGCTGGTAAGGTGCATTTTTGGAAACAAGGATTGCACATTCCATTCTGGTCCACGATTTATGCTCGATTGAAATCAGAATCATGCTTCTGAAAATGACAATGAAAACTTCAGTGGGACATAAATCAATGGACCAGAATGGAATGTGGATCTCTCGATTCCATCCCATACAAACCCCTTATAGAACCAAACAAAATATCTCCCTACCCAAGTTTGCCTTTGACTAATAGATTAACATTTTAGTTTTGAATATCAGTCACATGCGTTTTATCAAATAGCCCGCCAAACGAGTAAACTTTTCTTACTTACCCGAGGGGCAAATCACTGATTTTTTCGTAGTACACCTTCCTTGAAATCAGACAAAAATCACATACGGAAATCACAAAACCACAAATAAATCATTTGCGCAAAGCACAAAAAATCACAAATCACTGAGAAATTACTGATAAATCACACAAAAAATCACTCAAAAATCGCTAAAATCTTAAAAATCACAGAAGAAAATCATGTGCTTTCAAAATCACAAAGGTCACGTGTAGGCTATTTTGAGAAGTGATTTGCCCCTCGGACTTGCCCGTTACTGTAGAAGCTGAAATTAATGAAGTTAATCACACCAGCAAAGGTTCAAATCTTTGAAAGATTGTTGTAAAATTCTATGACACATTTCTTTGAAATGAGTGGCTTCACAAAAACGTGAGCTTTTTTTGCGATGATTCTACCGTTGGACTTTTTCGGAAATTCCGAAAATTTTCAGTTCTGTTCTTCTTTCTTAAGAATTCAAGAGCAGTTTAAAAAAATACTTAACCTGGACTTCCCCAAGTCGTCATATAAGAAGAAAGTTTCAGATATAACGACTTGGGCAAGTCCATACTTAACCCATCGTAATTTTTATGATTCTGAGAATTCACAGAATGAGTTCAAGACAGAATTCATTTGTGAATGTTTGCAATATGGTTGCAGTTTGGACGCTGTGAAGGAAAAACGAGAGGAAAACGAAATAGCGCTCGTTATGTTCTTCTAGCACTTTTATTATCAATTTCTTTGCAGCTGACTAACAGTAAAAATAGCTAAAAAGAGTCAGCTAATTAGTGCCAACGTTAAAACGTTACAACTACAAATATCACAAAAAAATTGTGGACAAAACATCCACAAATCAAAACTGATAAACCACGGAGTAGTAGACTTGGAGCAAGTCTACAAACTCCATTTTTTTATAAGTCAATTTGTGGGATAGTTTCACCCATTGAAATATTGTACAACAGGGGCAGATTTTGCAATGAATTATTTATCTCTTCTCTTCTTAAAGACCCATTGCTAACCATGATCCTTTGTGCGCTGATTGAAATACAAGACAAAGCGAACTTAGGCCAAAAATGACTTTCAGATAACACGAAAGTCGACTGTGGCGCCACAAAGGATCATGGTTAGCAATGGGTCTTTAAAGCCTGGTTTTCATAAAATCATAATTTATCACCGATCATTGTCTTCCAGCATCGGCGATGATCGGCGATGCTCTAAGACAATGATCAGAAATTAATTTCGATTTAATGGAAATCAGTTTTAAGTGTTTTACAGAAAGCTAAGTAAAAAGGACAAATTTTGTAATACAGTAGCAACAGTTGCTTTAATTGACACCTCAATTCAAAGTGATTACAATTTCAGACAAAAAATTCTCTCAACCAGTAATTCAAAACAAACTTGGCCCGCAAAAGTTGCCCCAAACCGGTAGGGCAAACTCTCGCCTTGTGCGAGCAACAGGTGGTTTTTAAAAGAAGATACATTCTTATAAAGAAAGAAGAAGGGTAAACTGAAAGTTCTGTCTCGTGGATTTTGTTTATTTGATTCAGACACCGTGCTGAATTCTGGAACAACATTCCATTCAAGATCAAGCAGTTTCCTTCAGTAATGATTTTCCATCGCGAAATGAAAGTACATCTTTTCTCCACCAATTACCAGTCCTGAATATCTTGATAATACAACTTTCTTTCATTTTGATCAATCAAATCAAGTAAAGATGTTGCAAATTTCAAGATAGGGGGTGCTTTTTCCTCGATTAATTTATCTATTGAGTGAGCTCCTCCTCAAGAAATTCCTCCCCTTACAAAATTCTACAATTAATTATGTTGCAAATTTATCTATTTTTTAATTGTATTACTGTAATTCATGTCATAGTGTATTTCAGATGTTTGTTGTTATTTGAATTTCGCACATTGTGGAATTTTGAAATGAAAAAACTGAAGTGAACTAAGCGGAAGGCACCATAATTCTTGGGTATTTTGAGCTTAAATGGAACAATCAGTGCACAGCTCCTAAATCAAAGGAACAAAATCTGCGAGACAGAACTTTAAATTCACCCTCCTTCCTTCGTTAAAGGAATTGAGTCCATATAAATAGTTGAGCGTTAACGCTGTCCTGAATTTTTGCTGACAAACTGCTGATGGCCCTTTGTTATCTGACAATAGTGCTAAAGTCATTAGCAGTGGAGACCAAAGACTTCTTAATCCTTGCATTATCCTGAGGAATTTCTTTGGTTCAATTTCAATAGGGATTAAATGACAACTTTTGTTTCATGATTGAAAAGAAGTTGATATTGATCATGAGAGCGCTATTTATACGGACTCAATGCCTTTGAGAGCATACCACCTTTCGCTTGCAACTTTTGAAGTATCGGATGTTTTGATTAACAGGTTAAGGCAATCCTTTGTCAGCAGTCACTAATTGCTTTGAATTTGTGTGTCAGTTAAAGCAAGTTGCTATTTTATTACAAAATGTGTCCTTGTTTCCTTGTTTAGCTAAGAGCTAATTGCTACCGACCAATTCCTACAGGGTGCCCCACAATTATTTTCTGTGGAGCAGCTGTTGCTTTCATTTTCTTGGTTTTTACGTAGTTGCGTAGGTCATGCTTCAACTGAGAGCTTGATACCTTTTTGAATCATTTTGACAATTAGTAGATGATTTTCGACAGACAAAAGGCAAAATATGTGGTGGATTCAACTACTTGACTTTAGTGACTTCTACCGAGTGAGTCAATAAAAACGCCCGGCGTTTGAAAAATCCTGCTCCCTCAATGTCAAAGCAGTGATATTGAAAACTGTCTTATTTTATCCCCGATATATCAAACTAGGTTCAGCAATTTACCAGGCTTTAATCGGTCATTCCTTCCCGTCGAAATAGGAGATTTTCTGCAGAAAACCCCTTTCGAAAATGTGCAAAAACGAATGAAAACTCCAAGCAAGATTTCTCTTTGTTCTTCTTCCTAGCAATAAAGACTTTAGAATGTGTTCATGTAGTTTGTCGTCATGGGAGAATGGAATCCCTCTGTATATGTTATTCACACAAGGGAGAGGAGTTCTCAGCCCGTCAAATGGAAAGCACGTGCTAAAGCGTGCTCAAAGTCATCGCTTCGAGGTTAACACATTAGGAAATTTTGCTCGTAATTTTAGCATTCTTTTAAAGGTTTTCAAAGGGGCTCATTTTAGAAAATCACTTACAGAATCTGAACGGAGTCACCGATTTTATTTAGAAAAATTTCTAAAACTAACTGAACATGTCAGCTATTCAATCAGGTATTGCAAAATATCATTGCTTATATACTCATGGAGCATAGAGCTCAAATCTTTCAAAAAGGTGGGTGTAAAATTCTATTACATCTTTCTTTGAATTAAACTGCTTGAAAGGAACTTCAAGTAATTCGCAATAAATTTGCCGTGGCAATTTCTTGATACTTTGACTACTTTCAAAATGGTGGCATTTATTAATTTTGGGGCTGTGACGTCATCAAATTTCTAAATCCTTAACCAGAAGAGCAACAGATTTCTGCTTGCAACCATGTTGTAGACCTTCATTAACTATGGTTATCGTGAAGATTGTATCAACTTGTCTCGATTAATTTAAGATTTACGATGATTTTGATTTATTCAAAATTTTCGATGAATTTTTGCAAAATAAGTCAAAATGCCGCCATTTTGAGAATAATCAATATATCAAAAAATTGCCACGGTAGATGTACAGCAAATTACCCAAACTTCCTTTCAAGTACATGAATTCAAATAAAAATGTGATACAATTTTACACCCACCTTTTTAAAGATTTGAAAGATTTGAGCTGTATGCTCCCATTTCCATTACTCTCTAGTAATGTAAAGATATAAAGCACATTTTCAAACGATCGCTTCCGGTGTTGTATTTGGATATTTGCTACATTTTTAATAGGGTTGATAGTGTCATTTTCCGTGACAGAGCATTCTCAACCCAGAGTCACGAAATAATCCCGTCATCGCAACAACAACAACAACAACAACAACAACAACAACAGCAACGATGACAAAAACAACAACAAAAACAACAACGACGATGACAACAACAATGTCGGCAACAGCAACGTTTTTGATCAGTGCTCAAACTGGGCTGTTTGAGTGTACTTCAGTCTACCAATGGCGATAACTACGAATATGCAATCAATCGTTTCTCAATCCATTAACTATCCATTATCTAAAGGACCTGTTTCCAAAGGGCCTGTCAACGGGCTACCAATTAGCAACGAAAACAACATTTCAATTCAACATTAGAACCCTCTCTCTCAAAAGTAGTTTTATTTTGAAGTTGCTGGAAAGCAGCATAACTGTTATGTTTGAAGCAGGCGCTTATTTTGCCTGCCGTAAATCAGCAGTCAATTTTCAGGTTGACCAAAGCGAGGTCGCAAACTCTAAGCTAAAATTCGTTCAATGAAACTTTGTAAAACACGACACAATTGAAGCTATATCTCCTCCACAGTAGACACAGAAGAGAAAGACAGTTTTTTGTGAAACCCTGGATCGTACGTGCCAAGTCCTATAAGTGTTCATTTACAACATCGCCATTTATAATGAGGTCCATTAGTCGACAAACTTACTCTTACACCTGTCGAATCCGTTCCATATCTAATAACTGGTTTTACAAAAGTACCAATTCTTGCTGCAATTGTGTTCCACTCTGAATTTGACAGTAACTGGAAATGCTGGAAAGTTTCACCATGCAGCCTAACTTTTGGTCCAACAACACTTGTGCCATATATTTCCTTCTTTGCATTATCAACAAAGGAAACATTGATCATGATAGGCTTCAGACTGTGCCATGTCTTCGATGTTAAGTTAGCATGGAAACAGTTCGATCGATAAATCTTTCTCATAACATTATACGGACCACAGATGATCACCAATGAAATAGAGTTATCGATGATTCTTGTGTAGATCTCTTTAGGCACGATCACTTCATTTCGTTTCAACGAAAACGTAATTCTGTATATCTTTGGCTTGATTAAGCGTTCCACTTCTGTCCCATTACTGTACATATTGCGGCAGTTCTTCCGAGGACAAAATGAGATCTCATCCACCAAAAACAAGCCTGGTGTTGCCCTGAGTGATTTTCTGTTCCACTTTGTATTGCTGTCAATTCGAATGTCAATTATAAAATGTCGAACATCGTCTAGCAGTAGCTCCGGAATACGAATGACATGCTGTGACGTCGAAGGAGAATATATCATATCACCAAGTGTATTCTGCAGACCACTCACACTGACCAATGACAAATAAGGTGGAAGAAAAAATTTAATCATAACATTATATGCTCTTTGTGAAGAAGCCGTGTAATTATGACTTAGTTTCACTTCATACGTTATATTTTCACCAACAGAATAATTTCGTCTGCCAGGAATCCCTTCCAAGACTTCCAGTCTTGCAGTCTCGTTTCCATGTCTCGTTGTTTTCCATTCGCTATTAATTGTGCGAACATATTCATCTCCATAATTGACTGTGACAGTCATCTTCGTTTTAAGAAACGAGGCAGTTTGTAAATGATCATGATCATAAACACGAGATTTAATCTGGATTTGTGCGTCGGAAAGAAGGTAATTATTGAGATATGTTTTAACAGTATGCCATCGTCCAGGTGATGCCGATGATGATGATGATGATGATGATGATGATGATGATGATGATGATGATGATGATGATGATGATGATGATGATGATGATGATGATGATGATTTGTTCTGTAGCATATCTACAGATCCAGCGCATTGTGTCGATGAAATGTTGACATTTTCGATGTACACCAATGGTTCACCTTTGAGAACAGGATATGAAATTGTTATAATCAAGGGTCGTGTTTTTGATGTGTAAAACCCTTTAAGACTTAACGTATCTGTTAATATCTGCCCAACGCTTACATTCCTTCGATGGTCGTTGCTCGTTATTGTTACTTTGAAGCCTTTGAAGCATGGTGGTGATGCCCTAAGATCATCAAATATCGTATGCCCCCATGACATGCTACCTGTACCCATGTCAAATATCTTTATGTATGCACATTTTTCTTTGTATGATGTCACATCCCACCAATACCTGGCCGACCGTACCGCACCGTTTGGTCCAACATGATCTTTACTTCTGCCTGCACTTTGAAATTTCTCAGCATCATCAATGAACAGGCCAACGTAGTTATGGGGCGGTGATCCAACACCTATTACAAAATGTAGCATGTCTGTTCGAATTTGAAACAGCGGCGATGTCAAAGTTCCCGTTGGTGCGTTGCCAATTGTAGCTTCTGATGCACTTTCGGACATGCTGTAGTTTTTACGACTGGAGTAGGTATCAATCAATCTATCACCAACTTTACCTGATGGTCGACTGTAGAATGTTTGTTGGCTAACTACGGGCTGTTGTGCGAATGCAGTTCCAGTTTGAATCCACTTTGAAAGATCATCATCTTCAAAATCGAAAATCGGGCAACCAGTATGAACATAAATTTGATTATCACTTCCAACCGCATACTGTACTTTATCAGTGACCGCAATATCATTGAATTTTGTTGACTGATACCCTCGCCTTTCCCAGCTTAACTTTATAAAATTGCTATCGAGTAAGTTAACGGCTTTCCATGCGATGCCGTTAGTGTCGATCTTCCACAGAATGTTATCGCCATAAGCTGAGATCGTTTTGACTCCTGGCTCTAGATAGATCCAATCATGTGGCATTGTTGGGGAATCGATGTTTGGTAGAAGAGCAGTCGTAAATAGTGTAAATAGAGTTGTTGTGCAGAGACATACCCTCTTGCCACAAGACAAAAAGGCAACTTGTGCTCCATATGTCTGATGCCAAGTGCTTCCCTGATGTGCACTCGTAGTTACACCATGTCTTATGTACACTAGTCCATTGATGTTTCTGCCAAAAACAAGGCCATATCTCCCTGTTGTGATAACTGTCAGTCCTCCGGTGGCAATTGTCCACGATGTTCCCTTTGGGTTAGAAGCTGTAACGCCCGATCTATACAGAATTTGATAATTTGGCCGAGTACACCATATTCCATTATCATCATTTACATCGACATCATGTATGTTACTGTCTATCGTCTCAAATCCTGTATCACTTATTAAGATTTGGAGACTGTTCGATGTTGTGACTGAAAGTAAATGATTCTTATTCACGGCGATTGTCCTAACTTGAGATCCTCTGTTTAGAATGTGCCATTCATCGAGATCTGCTGTGACGAAACAAATGAATGATAGAAATATACACGGCACTGTTGCCTTACACAGCTTCATTCTCCTTAGCTCCTTTCCTGCAAGCGCTTGAGACTTGCTTCATCAAATTATTGATTAACGGACTCCTGTGAAACCTGTCGTATCCGTTTGTCCTCTTCTTAAAGTTGTAGAGAAAAGTTTTTCCATTTAAGTGTCGGACATGTACTGGCCAAAGATTGAGATATTTGACAAGTTCAATGTCGCTGCAAAGAAATATCTTAGAGTTCTTTGAGACTCTTCCCTATCCTTTCTTTACATAGTCATTCTTAGGAGAAGAAGCAACAAAGAACTTCAATTTTCATACTCTTGGCAGTCGCTACGTCAATGACTTTAACAAAGGCACGTCAGCAATTGCTTTCAATAGCAAGAGTTTGGCAGTTGTCCAACATCGTCTTGTGAGCAAAGGTACGGTCTTGTAATCAGCTTCTCTCACACTTAAAAGCAGCTATGTCTTTGAATTTCACAAGGATTCGTAAGAATTTAGTTTCAACTGCAAGAAGTTGACACTTGTCCATGTGTTTTGGTATCGCTGATCAAGTTCTCCTTTCAAAAAAGCTACGACAGTGAATTTAACAAGGAATCAGCCTCAGCATTTAGTGTTTCAACCAATAAGAGGTTGACAAATATCCAACGTTACCTTGTGAGATTTGGTAACAATTCTGACTACTTTCTACCATCAAAATTAGTCATTTATCTCAATATGTGTATCGAAACTATAGCATAATCTGAATTTGATACCTGTGGTCAGCATTAAGTCTTCACTTGACTGTAAGAGTGTGTCGTAATTTTAGACATGTCGCATCTTTCTGTTGACCAAGAACTTCAAGAAAATCATAATATGCTCAGGGTGTTAGTGCATTCACTTCTGTTTCAGAATGGTTAGCAATGATCTGCCTTCGTGAGAAATGCTGTATACTCTATGCGTCGTTTGAAAGCTCTCCTCGGTACCTGGTACTTCTCTATTTAGCTGCAATTTAATGAATGAGGTCATCAATTATGGAGGCCCCATTTGCATGAATAAGATTACCTTGACAGGCATATCAATACGTTTTTTTTGATGCGTTATCTTGTTTATACAATCTTATTGCAGGCTGTTTTAACAACATGATAATGCTTTTTCTTTCAAAGATGAATGCTTACAAAATATTGTTTGCAAAGTTGCAAAAGTGCAAAGTGCGAGCTATTTGGCTATTCTGAAAAGGAGGCTGGTTTATCTAGACTTATGACGTAAGTCCCTCGTATCCCTGCGGCAAACCTTGCTGAAGAGGGACCCATAACGAAACAGTGATAAACTTGGCCCTATTTTCTTCAATCATCAATGGAATTACGATAGAATCACGGCTTCAAATCTCAATCCCGTGGGAGTGTTTTCAATTCTTCAATCGAATCGAAAATTCGATCACATTTACACCGTAACAATAGTAATTCACAAGTCTTGCAATCTGATTGGTACTGTAGGAATCGCGAAGTTTGGGCCTAAATAGGGCCAGATTTTTCTGAGTAATATTATGAGCCTCTGTTGACTGAAGCGCCATCATCAAGGCAAAGAGCACAGGGAAACAAGAGACTCATCTTCATAAGTCTATGGTTTACCGACATATACTTCTTAGCTATTCTGAAAAAGAATCAGAGTCGAACGACATCTTGGTACATTTCATAGAATTTTCGAATGTGCAAAATTTTGATTGAAGTTCTAACGCCACTCGATCGGACGCCGCGTATAAAATTGTATAAAAATAGCGCTCGATCCAGGCTCTCTCTCTCTCTCTCTCTCTCTCTCTCTCTCTCTCTCTCTCTCTCTCTCTCTCTCTCTCTCTCTCTCTCTCTCTCTCTCTCTTAGAATAGGTAAAAGGTCTATTCTCTTACATTTTTATTGGAAATCTTCGATACATCAACGTGAGAACTTGGTGTGGATTGGAAATTTGTGTCGATTCGAACAAGAAAACACAAGTAAATTCAGCTCCTTAAAATCTGATTCCTCGCAAGCTCGGTCTTTATCTTTAAAGGGCAAGTCCGGGGTTGGTAAAATTGTTGATTATTCAAGAAATTTCACTGTTGTGAATTGTATGTAGTACTTTTTTCGATTTTTTTCTCTTAATCTGCGAAAGTACATATTTCCATCTGCTAAGAAGTGCGAAATGATGTCATTTTGTATGAAGTCACTTCACGTTGGCCGGAACGAGGCTACCAAATGTGTTGATATTATACCACCCACATTGCCAGCCTCCTTATCGTGCCTTCGCACATTCGTACAAAATACAAAATGGCAACGATATTTGGCCTAACTTACGAAGATTAATCGTCGAATTTATGAAAGTTCAAGGCTTGAAAACTTGGAAAAACTCACAACTGTTGTTCAGCAGTTAGCAAGGTTGCCTTTTAACAATCATTTTATCAACCCCGGATTTTTCCTTTAAGACCTCAGGCTTTATATCCTCCTTTACGACACAAAACCGGTAGCATACAGATCAAATCTTTACTGGTTGCTGAAGCACGCGGAAATCTTCCAATTTCACGGTTGTCAGCCAATCAAATAGCCCCTTTCCAACCACGTGATACCAAATTGGCTGTTCGAAGTGAATTCTTGAGTACCCTCACGAATGTTGAAATGGCTACTAAGTTACAATAATTACATGGAATTTTCTTTGATAAATCAGTAGATGGGGTGCCCCTCTACAGTTTGTAGCGTGCTTGGAAAAATATCTCATTTGGAGCCGAAATTACCGTCATTTTCCGGTCGAAGATTATTGACATTCGTTCAAACATCGATAAAAGTCGCTGCAAATGAGATATAAGTATAAAAATCTCAGCGATTATGGATATTGCCCTAAGCAATAACCCAAGCACTGTCCCTTCAATTACATCTCAAAATCGCAGGTAATTTTCAGCAGTTTCTGCCAGAAATGTGATATGGGCCTAAGCTTCTTGCCGATTAAAACTCATTCGTTGACCTCAAAAGGGCTTAGTTTGTATCCTTGAGCTAAATAATTCACTTACCAACGACTCAATGATCTATTTGACTTCATTTTCCATTTGAATGTCTCCAAATTTCGTTTAAAACATCCAGTCTTAAGCACATTCTTGAAAATTTATCGCGTTCCATATTTCTCTGCAAGCGCCAGTAGTCTCCTCAAAAACGTCGCATCGATAGGCTTTGTGCTACAGATAATGCGATTCGACACAGTTCATACACTCGTAAATAGATATGGCATGCCTGATTTTGCTCAATTCATTCAAATGGAAACAAAAAGGATCAAATATTTCTTGGGGTTGTTTGGTTGTTTGGTTCACAAAATGAATAGATCTCACACAAAACAACAAAGCAACAAAAAGTTTGTGCAAGAAATGTGTCAAATCTATTCATGAGTCAATACAATCAAACAAAAGAAAAACAGCGGTAAACTTTCAACACACGCCACAAAGCGTTTAGTTTTGTTGTTTTGTGTAAGATCTATTTTTGGTGAACCAAACAGCCAAGAAATGTTTTATCATTTTTGTTTCCATTTGAATGAATTGAGCAAAATCAGGCATGCCACATCTATTGACGAGTGTATGAACTGTATCGAATCGCATTATCTGTAGCACAAAGCCTATCGATGCGACGTTTTTGAAGAGACTACTGGCGCTTGCAGAGAAATATGGAACGCGACAAATTTTGCAAGAATTTGCTTAAGACTGGATGTTTTAAATGAAATTTGGAGACATTTAAATGGAAAATGAAGTCAAATAGATCATTCAGTCGTTGGTAAGTGAATTATTTAGCTCAAGGATACAAACTAAGCCCTTTTGGGGTCTACGAATGAGTTTTAATCGGCAAGAAGCTTAGGCCCATATCACATTTATGGCAGAAATTGCTGAAAACCACCTGCGATTTTGAGATGTAATTGAAGGGACAGTGCTTGGGTTATTGCTTAGGGCAATGTCCATAATCGCTGAGACCTTTATCCTTATATCTCATTTGCAGCGACTTTTATCGATGTTTGAACGAATCGAATATTCTTCGACCGGAAAATGACTGTAATTTCGGCTCCAAATGAGATATTTTTCCAAGCACGCTACAAACTGTAGAGGGGCATCCCTTATACTGATTTATCAAAGAAAATTCCATGTAATTATTGTAACTTAGTAGCCATTTCAACTTTCGTGGGGGTATTAAAGAATTGACTTCGAACGGCCAATTTTGTATCACGTGGTTGGAAAGGGACTATTTGATTGACTGACTACCGTGAAATTGGATGATTTCCGCGTCCTTCAGCAACCAGTAAGGATTTGATCTGTATGCTCAAAACCGGTTAGTATGCGCATACCTATTTCCTAAAATAAAGGATTGAGCTCCCACATTAGCCTGCGTGCAGACTTTACCTGCCACTGTGAATGAGAGCCAAGGCGGAATTTGTAAAGTCTGCGAATTAGCGTCCATTATTGAGTTCTGACACCTTGTGCAACAATTCTCGCCTTTTGTCCAGGTATTGTCTTTTAGCCAATTATCATCTGGTTTGAGATTGTAAGGACCCAATCAAAAGTTGACAGAATCGTCTTGTGTTTTGCGACCCTTTGTGATCATTGTTTGAGAGATAACAACAAACCATCATCCCAGCGTGAAGATTGAGGAACTTGCCGAGGTAAACAAGTTGGCCGACAAAGTTAGCCCAGTTTGTCTGTCTTCGAGACTTGATAACTTGAGATGAAACTTTGATTTGAAAGGAATTATAAACAGACAAGCATATTCTCATTGTTAAGGAAGTCTACAACGATCAAGAGGCAATTCTTCGAAAGTTTCACCAAGGACAGAACGTTTACTCGACTCGTTTACTTCAGGCTTAGGCCTGTCATCGTCGTCAGATGTGGAATGATGTGTTGCTAGTACCCTTAGCTTCTTAGATATTTGTCAGCAAGTGGGGTTTTTGAATTACTGGTGAGTTTTTTATCCTTGTTGCTTCTGCCATTTGTAAATTGTATGCACTGAAGTTGTGTGGATAGGATTCTCTTCACATGACAGGATAATTTCTTCCCGTTTGCGGAGCCAATTTATTGCGCAAGATTGAGCTCCTCTTCGCAGGAGGTACCTGTCGTTCAGAACTCAATAGTAGATGCTACTTCGCAGACTTTACAAGTTCCGCCCTAGCTCTCCTTCGCACTGAAAAGTAAAGTCTGCACGCAGGCTACTCCCACATAGGCATAGGACAAAACGATTTACGGTTCTAGGAGATAGATGTCACACCATTACCTGCACGCAATCAACTGAAATAAACCGGGAAAGCAAAACATCATAACCTGCTATGCCAAGGGTGTGTAATCGACCGGTTGCGTCAATAAAAACGCGTGGCGTTTGAAAAAATCCTGCTCCCTTAATATCAAAGCAATGATATTGAAAACAGTCTGTTTTATTCCCGATATGTCAAGTTAGGCTCAGTAATTTGCCCGGCCTTAATCGGTCGTTCCTTTCCGTCGAAATAGGAGATTTCCTGCAGAAAGCCCCTTTCGGAAATTTACAAAAACGAGTGAAAATATCAAGCAAGACTTCTCTTTGTTCTCCTTCCCAGCAAAATGGCTCTTGGATGTGTTCATGTATTTCGCCCTTGTTGGAGAACGGAATCCCCCTAGGGAAGGACTTTTCAACCCGCCAAAACGAAAGCACGTGCTAAGGCGTGCTAAAAGTCATCGCTGTGAGGTAAACACATCAGGGATTGTTGCTTGTAATTTTAGCACGTATTTTAACGTTTCTCAAAGGGATTCATTTTAGAAAATCGCCTACAGAATCCTAACGGAATGACCGATTCTAGCCAGGGATATTTCTATTAAATATTTCAAAATGTTAGCTTTTCAATCAGGTATTGCAAAGTATCATTGCTGATATACTCAGAGAGCAGTAACCTTTTAAACGCCGGGAGTTATTTTTTGGGACTCACCCGGTATTTTGGGTGCTGAAACTCCTTTGCCTTGATCAGACCAGTATTCTTTCGTCTTTCATGTTGGACGATCTTGGAATACTGCTTCCTAATTCGAAGAATAAATCTTTGCGGCTGAATCGAACGAAGTTTAGATCAATTACCAGTGATAATTGGGGCGAATGTAATTGGGCTGTAACTAATAATGCACTTCTCTACTTTGTAAGTCATCTTAAAAGGAAGAGATATGATGACAGTTCACAGCTGGATCAACGGATAATTTTCGAAGTTTAAAGTGCCTGGTTTCCTTCATCTTGATTTCAACAACAGTTGTGAAGATGTTGAAGTTCCTGAGGTTGAGTCCTTTTACAAATTCTTGTCATATGAAGTCCTACACATCTAATGACTATTTAACGTAGAGGTATTTGGAGCGCATCGACATTTCTTTCCCTTTCAAGAGGACCTCTGCAAATTCACACACGTTATGTCAAATCAAGGGCAATGATGCATCGTGTTTGTAGCTAAGAAATTAATGTTTATTACCTCGATATTTCTGTTTTACTGTGCTGCTTTCTCTTCTGCTGAAGCCAAACCAGTGCCAGGTATCAATTTCAAATGGCTCCATCGTGCCTGAACAGTTAGTTCCTTCACAGCGTCCATCCTCGTTTCAGACTTCCTTTGAAATGAGGATGAAAGATGTGTAGGAGCCAACAGTTTAAACGCCAAGGAGGCATTCGAATTTGAATTCTAACACTGGTTAGGCTTGGGCCAAAGGGAAGACAACGAAGAAAACTATGAAAATATCGAGGTAACCACTTTAATTTCCAAGCTGCAAACACGTTGCAATATTGGCCATGGTCAAATAAGTGTTTATCTGCAACATTTCCATTGATAATGAGGTCCATTAAGCGATAAAGAAGGTACTGGTGCACTTATCAAGCCTGTCCCATATATAATGTTTGGCTTTACAAAAGTAACACTTGATACTGCAATTGTGTTCCAATCAGGATTCGACAGTAGTTGGAAATGCTGGAACATTTCACCGTACAGCCTAACTTTTGGTCCAACAACACTTGTGCCATATATTTCCTTCTTTGCATTATCAACAAAGGAAACATTGATCATGATAGGATTCAGACTGTGCCATGTCTTCGATGTTAAGTTAGCATGGAAACAGTTCGATCGATGGATCTTTCTCATGATGTGATAAGGACCACAAATGATCAGTAGTGACATAGAGTTCTCGACGATTCTCGTGTAGATCTCTTTTTCCACGATCACTTCACTTTCTCTCAATGAAAACATAAATTTGTATCCCTTTTGCTTGATAAGATGTTCCACTTCTGTCCCATTGTTATAAATATTACGACAGTTCTTCCGAGGACAAAATGAGATCTCATCCACCAAGAACAAGCCTGGTGTTGCCCTGAGTGATTTTCTGTTCCACTTTGTATTGCTGTCAATTCGAATGTCAATCATAAAATGTCGAACATCATCTAGCAGTAGCTCCGGAATACGAATGACATGCTGCGACGTCGAAGGAGAATATATCATATCACCAAGTGTATTCTGCAGACCACTCACACTGACCAATGAGATATAGGGTGGAAGAAAAAATTTAATCAGCACGTTATATGCTCTTTGTGAAGATGCCGTATAATTATGACTCAATTTTAAGTCATACGTTATATTTTCACCAACAGAATAATTTCGTATGCCAGGGATCCCTTCCAAGACTTCTAATCTTGCAGTCTCGTCACCATGCCTCGTGACTTTCAGCTCATTCTTTATTGTGCGAACATATTCATCTGCATAGTTAACTACGACAGTCATCTTTGTGTTAAGAAACGAGGCAATTTGTAAATAATCATGATCATAAACGCGAGATTTGATTTCGATTTGTGCATCGGAAAGAAGATAATTTGTGAGATATGTTTTAATAGTGTGCCATCGTTCAGATGAAGATGAAGATGAAGATGATGATGATGATGATGATGATGATGATGATGATGATGATGATGATGATGATGATGATGATGATGATGATGATGATGATGATTTGTTTTGTGTCATATCTACAGATCCAGCGCATTGTGTCGATGAAATGTTGACATTTTCGATGTACACCAATGGTTCATCTTTAAGAAGAGGATATGAAATTGTTATAATCAAGGGTCGTGTTTTTGATGTGTAAAACCCTTTAAGACTTAACGTATCTGTTAATATCTGTCCAACACTAACATTCCTAACATGGTCGTTGCTCGTTATTGTTACTTTGAAGCCTTTGAAGCATGGTGGTGATGCCCTAAGATCATCAAATATGGTATGCCCCCATGATGCTGTACCCAGATCAAATATCTTCAGATATGCACATTTTTCTTTGTATGATGTCACATCCCACCAATACCTGGCCGACCGTACCGCACCGTTTGGTCCAACATGATCTTTACTTCTGCCTGCACTTTGAAATTTCTCAGCATCATCAATGAACAGGCCAACGTAGTTATGGGGTGGTGATCCAACACCTATTACAAAATGTAGCATGTCTGTTCGAATTTGAAACAGCGGCGATGTTAAAGTTCCCGTTGGAGTATCGCCAATTGTAGCTTCTGGTGCACTTTCGGACATGCTGTAGTTTTTACGACTGGAGTAGGTATCAATCAATCTATCACCAACTTTACCTGATGGGCGATTCTGGTAGAATGTTTGTTGGCTAACTACGGGCTGTTGTGCGAATGCAGTTCCAGTTTGAATCCACTTTGAAAGATCATCATCTTCAAAATCGAAAATCGGGCAACCAGTATGAACATAAATTTGATTATCGCTTCCAACCGCATACTGTACTTTATCAGTGACCGCAATATCATTGAATTTTGTTGACTGATACCCTCGCCTTTCCCAGCTTAACTTTATAAAATTGCTATCGAGTAAGTTAACGGCTTTCCATGCGATGCCGTTAGTGTCAATCTTCCATAGAATGTTATCGCCATAAGCTGAGATCGTTTTGACTCCTGGCTCTAGATAGATCCAATCATGTGGCATTGTTGGGGAATCGATGTTTGGTAGAAGAGCAGTCGTAAATAGTGTAAATAGAGTTGTTGTGCAGAGACATACCCTCTTGCCACAAGACAAAAAGGCAACTTGTGCTCCGTATGTCTGATGCCAAGTGCTTCCCTGATGTGCACTCGTAGTTACACCATGTCTTATGAATACTAGCATGTATCTGCTTACGCCAAACACAAGGCCATATCTCCCTGTTGTGATACCCGTCAATAGTCCATCGTTAGTTATCCACGATGTTCCTTTTGGAGTAGAAACTGTCACTCCTGATCTATACACAATGTGCTCATTTGGCCGTGTGCACCATATTCCATTATCATCATTTACATCGACATCTTTAATGTCATTGTCAATTGATTCAAATCCTGTATCGCTTATCAAGATTTGGAGACTGTTCGATGTTGTGACAGAAAATAAATGATTCTTATTCACGGCAACTGTCCTGACGTTGGATCCTCTGTTTAGAATGTGCCATTCATCGAGATCTGTTGAGACGAAGCTGACGAAATATAGAAATATACATGGCACAGTTGCCACACACAGCTTCATTTTGATTTGTTCACTTTCTTTATTGGAAGTTGTTGAGACCCTACCGAATTTGTTGTCAAAGGGCTCTACGGGATTCTACCTTATCCATTTTCATCTTTAGCAAACTTTCAAGATATTTCCTTCATGAACTTAATTTTCCTGAACTCAAAAAGTTGGAAGGATCTATGCGTAGTTGCGGAAATTTTTCCAGTTTCTTATGATCGACCAATGGCAGTTGTCTGATGCTTGTAGGCAGTCAAGATGTCTCTAGGAATAGTGAATAGGAAGTGTTTCGAAATCAAGCCGTGAAAGACGTTCCCTCATCTGTTAATTCTCTGAAATAATGATCCCTTTGCTGTCAGATATGGTTTCCTCTGGATCAGCCGCATAAATTAAACAGCATTGTAGAATGTTGACAACGATGCCTTTCTGAAGCCTCAACGCAATTGAGTTATAAATACCTTCATTACCGTGACTTTGTTAAAATAGCTTTGTGGTAGTGCATTGGCGGTAGTCAGAATTACGTCTTTGTTTAGATGTAATAGTGGAAGTAAGTTGTGCCACGTCGCATTCTCCCGTTGACCAAGCATTCAATGAAAATAAACTTTCTCAAGGCCTTCCTACATTCGCTTCTTTTTGTTAATGTTTTGCAATGATCTGCCGTCGTGCCGTGAAATGCCTCTGGTACAATTCAATGTGCAAGGTCATTAATCATAGATGGCGCGCAGGGTGCCCTGGTTGCGTTGTTACAGAAATAACTATGCATCGTAAGGGAGTCAACTACATTCATGCCAAGTTATTGATTTACTACTTGTATGCATGTATTAGCTTGTTAGAAAATGCAGTGCAGCTATTGTTTACACATTTGTCGGAAAGCAATTCATGGTTTTACCGGCACAGATCTTAGAATACTGCACTTTGCGACCTCTTACGGGCAACGTACATCTTCCGTACATCAGCAACCACTTGTTAGATTGACTCAAACAAGATATCATAGTCTTACCTATGCATCTATGCAAAGCCAAGGAAATACACCAGGGCCGTAGCGTGGTTTTAGAGATCGGGGGGGGGGCACTTTCTCGCCTAAGGTGCGAACGCTTGTGGGGGGTCTGAGGGCGCAGCGCCCAGAAAACTTTTTGAGGTCCACGCCCATTTTTCTCTCGGAAGCGCCCACTTTCTCTCAGAAGAGCTCTTCCCTACATCATATTTGTTTTTGTTTCTGCGTTCATTTTTCAAATAGAAACTTTTGGAATGAAGGGGCTATCCACAATAAATGCTAAAAAGGTCCTAAACAACAAACCTGTTACGGCGTATTTCTCAGCGATATAATAAGAATCATGCAAAAATATGGATAAAACAACGAGATAGTCACTTTCGAGTAATAACGTGATGATATGTATTTAAATCGATAACTCAAAATGTTGTTCTCAACGAAGTTAGTATGTTTGCATCTCCTAGCCTGTGTTCCAGACCACTTTTCAAGTGGTCTGGAACGCAGGCTAGCGTTTCCTTGTGCTGGACTCTCGCCTTCTTAATTATGTCATGCACAGTAAATTTTCCAAACACTTGTTTTCGGCTATCAATGCGGTCAACGAATTCAATGGCAACTTTTATCAAATCCAGTTGGTTGATTTTATCCTTATGTACATGCAGGATCATCAGGTGATTCAACCTGTTGTTGGAAGTAGTCGATCGCACGTAAGTCTTAAGTGGGCGGCGGTTTGAAAGTTGTGCTTGGTGTACATAGCAGATTAGACTTGCTCCAAGTCTTTTTCGTGAAAAATCAGCACTTAGGAAAATAATTACCTCTGCGGGGGCGTAAATTACGTACGTAGCTTACAGCTTCCACGAACTTCGCCGCAGCAATGAGAATTTGGAACTGTGGAGGGTAGCATGCCTTGCTTTTGAGACTAAACCTTAAGGCCGACCTCCACTTCAGTAGTTTTGGTCGGCGACGTGCCCGTTTGCCTAGTGCGCATGCTCTTTAGCAACAGAGCATGCGCACAAGGCAAGCGCGCTGGTCACCGACCGAAACTACCGCAAGTGGAGAACGGCCTTTAGCCTCATTTCAATGGACACACCTAAACGTGCTCATTTCCATCTCAAATTTTGATATGAAAGTCCATATGTGCTAGCCTGCGCGCAAACTCGACTGGTTTACCGAGATCGAATTTTTCCATTCAACTCAATTCGACTCAATTCGATTTCGGCAAACCAGTTGAGTCTTCACGCAGGCTAATATGTGCCAGATTGAGAAAAAATAAAATGTTGCTGCTGTTGTGATTGTTTTGTTGTTCTTACTGCCGCGACAACTGGGACTATATCATGAGTCTATCTAGCCTTTCAAAACGAGCTTGCTATTGCAAGGGTGAATTTTGTAAAACAGAGGGCACACTTCTGTTTAGACAAACTGATCTAAGAACCTCATAGATATCACAATAGACCTAAGCTAAGGTTTGTTTTACCCATTTCAAATCATATGACCATACCCATGGGAAGTTGTGCTATTATGCTACTTTTTGCGCTCGTGGCACAACTTTGCATGGCATGAAATATGTTAGAAAAATCAAAAGATGTTTTATCAAGAGATTGATCACGTGACTTGAAATGGGTGTAAACAAACCTTAGCCGATTTTGTTTATTTCAATGCAGCTGATCATAATGTTTTGCTAAATTTTGATCTGATTGAGTACACTAGGAGATGCGAAATGTGTCTTTCAAAAATGCTGTCTTTTCAGAAATCTGGACCTTTGTTTCAAAAAGCTTGCCCTTGGTATGCGTTTCATGGATTCGTAGACATTTACCATGGCGAGATTCAGCGAGTGGATTTATACAACCGCAGTTAGGCTCCTTCACGGAGCTAATGCACCCCCAAACCAAAGAGATAACAATAATGACAAGTTGCTATCCCAACACACTCCCCCCGGGAACACTCCTTTTCTAGGCAGAACGCTTTTGGCAAGGCATCACGTCTTAGTCCACATCTTGGATTCACTCGTACTGTCTTGAATTGTCTTTGCTGATAAATATCCATGGATAAATCAAAGAAAACAAGTGGTGATATTCCTGTTGATATGCTTAAGCTAGCTGCTAACCATTGCTACAAAGAAATTACGCACCTTATAAACAACGGGATCAAAAATAGCACATTTCCATCTAATCTTAAGTTAGCTGACCTATCACCTTGCTTCAAAACCGGGGATTCTACTACAAAGAAAAATTTTCGACCATTAAGTGTGCTATCATGTCTTTCTAAAATATATGAGAGACTAATGTACACTCAAATGCTCTCATTCGTGAAAAATAAGCTTTCGGATCTATTGTGTGGTTTTCGAGAGAAATATAGTACTCAGCATGCCTTGATTAAGTTAGTTGAAGCATGTCGCAAATGCCTGGACGGTAAAGGAATCATGGGCATTGTACTTATGGATCTCTCGAAAGCTTACGACTGCTTGCCCCACGACCTTTTGATAGCAAAACTTGCAGCCTATGGCTTTGGGACTGGTAGCCTGAATTTATTGCATAGTTACCTCTCATATAGAAAACAACGCGTCAAAATTGGCTCCACCTTCAGTGATTGGCACTACATCTCATCAGGTGTACCACAGGGCTCAATTCTTGGGCCTCTACTGTTTAACATATATATAAATGATCTTCTGTTATGCATTGAGAAATCAGGAATATGCAATTTTGCTGATGACAATACATTGTATGCCTCTGGAGCAAACATAGGAGATGTAGCCACATGTTTAGAAGTTGATATTGAAAATGTTCTCAAATGGTTTGACTGGAATCAGATGGTAGCAAATCCTGAAAAATTTCAAGTGATGTTCCTTGGGCTACCAAAAAGTGCAAATATCTGTATTGAAATTGATGATCTGGTTTTAGTTCCAAAAGACAATGTGAAACTTCTTGGCATTACTATTGACTCTGAATTGAAATTTACGGATCATGTCAAATCTTTGTGTACCAAAACAAGTAGAAAAGTAACGGCATTTTCAAGGGTGGCAAAACTACTTGACTTCAAGAAAGCAAGGCTGCTATACAATGCTTTTATAATGTCAAGCCTAAGCTATTGTCCGTTAATTTGGATGTTTTGTGGGAAAACCGCAAACAAGGAGATAAATAGAATTCACAAACGTGCTTTACGTATACTGTTTAATGATTATGAAGCCTCGTTCGAAGAGCTTCTACAAAGAAACAATGAGCAGACAGTCCATACAAAAAACCTCCATAAGCTGATGACTGAGGTCTATAAGTCTTTAAATTGCCAAAGTCCAGCATTCATGCAGGATCTGTTTATAAGAAAGGAAGTGACTTATGACCTCAGAGCAAAAGATCTATTACAGCTACCAAAAGCAAGAACTTTTAAACGGCTTAAATTCAATTGTCTTCAGAGGCAGTATTCTGTGGAACGCTATATCTGATGAGATAAAGTCCAGTCAATCTATAGCCTCGTTCAAACTTAAGATCAAATCATGGAATGGAGATGATTGTAATTGTAATATCTGTAATTAGCTGAAACTGTAAATATTGTATCTTTGTAAATAGTTGGTTTGAGTTAGTTGCTCTATTCTTAGAGTATACTATGTTTGTACCCAACTTTAAATAAATTCTTTATTATTATTATTATTATGGAAAGAACATTATAGTCCATCAATTTCTTGTTATTTTGTTGTTCAAATATGTTTTTGTCGTTTAGCCGAATGATTTTATCATATTATATCATCAATCATTTAAGCATGGTAGCCCATTCAGCAAAGCTGGTTTACAAGGGGTCATGCATTCATGGGTGCTTATTGAATGCGCTTTTGATTATAAACTTGAATATGCGTCGTGAAATAACATTTATTTGAATCACATTTGACGGTTTCTTGAATGGAACTATTCGTTAATCATTAAGAGGGATGGTTTTAAACTGCGTTTGCCGGCTGCTATACACAAATTGAAGCATTCATTGTTGCGTGGTGTCCATGTCTATTTTCAGCTTAAGCTAAAGATATTTTTATGTCACTTATTCATGTTACTGCGGATGAGCTTTGATGGGCATAAGGCTGTTTTGGCAAGAAGACGTGAATCAGGAAGACGCCAGTATAATTCTTTTGTTCGAGGATGTGAATTACAAAGTAAAATAAACTTCAAAACTTTTGCGAGTCTCGAGAGAAATCATGTACGTTCTATTCTGAAACTGACAACCTGGAAAGTATACTTTTGAAGGCCGCACTGCAAAAATAGGACGTCGAGAAGGGAAGCAAAATACAAAATGAGCACATTCACAAATTATGGAAATGCGAGAAAGCAATCTGTTCTTAGGGAATTTGTCTGTTTGTGAGCAGCTTTCTGGGAGGGAAAAGGTTGGAAAATTAGAATTCTCTAAAACATGAAAAGTAGCTGCATTTTCAAAGACGTCCGCGTCTTGCTGCTAAAAGAGACTATTGTGTAAGTTAAGGGGACTTGCACAATTAGTATTATTAGTTGCTGGTTTCAATGTTCAACTCAACTTACCCACATCTTCCTAGCCGGCAGTGGGCATGTTACCCTAGGGATACCATAGGAGATCCTCGTCTAGGTTTTAGTAAGATGTATATAATGCACTAGTCAATTGAAACCCCAGCCCCCCCCCCACCCCCGGGACATGGCGGAGATTTCAACATTTGGACAGTGTTAATTCCCCGCCCTTTTTGCCGTTATCAGGGGCGCATTTTCTATTAAATTCCCCACCCTCAATTCCCCGGGTATTTCAGAATTTTCACTCTTAAAAAAGGAGTGCATTCAAAAAACTAGATATTTCATTCTTTGAAGATCACTCACCTAGCAGCTGCAGCTGAAGTCATCTTATTGAAGTAGAAATCTCATTGAAAAATTTCCTTCTCCATAGTCTCTGCGCTACTACCAGTTAATCTGAGAAGTGTCTGCGGACGCACTAGTCATTGCTATCTTCAGACCATCTATATCTTAGTATCAAATTGGCTCGAAGAATATTTCGAATCACAAAACTGCATTCTAGTGGGATTCTACTTTGGTAATTGCCTTCAGATCGTTGCCAATATTGAACCTAGGGAATCTATTGAAGAATCAAACCAAACTGCTGGCATAAGCACCCAAAATATGTTTCTCGTGAATGTGCGTTCTCCCCAACCTTAGATTCAATGTTTATCAATCCCATCGCTTCAAGAAATTATGGCTTGTCTATGTAAGATCAAAATTGAATGTCAACTTCGAAAGGGACCAAGGATCAATCTCATCGCATATTTTGCCGCAAAAGACGTTAACACAACCATTAAATATCCCCGGAACAATCCAATTTTGTTAATACCCCCGTGCCCCCGGGACAAACCAGCATTAAAATTGCGTTATTCCACGGCACATTCCCCGTTAAATCCCTCTCATGTCCAAGGGGTGGGGGGGCCGGGGTTTCAATTGACTAGGGCATAATCTGAATGAGATTTGGCTGCAAGTAAGCATGTATTGGACTGTTCATAGTTGTTTTGTTTCTCTGTTCAACGTAGAGGCCCTTTACATGAAGACCCGACATGAAACTCATGCCGGCATGAACTCGTGCCGGCATGAAAATGCACCCTGTTTACATTAGAGCCGACATGAAACTCATGCCGGCATGAACTTATGTCACCATATCACCCGATATGAAACCTTCCAAATACGTCATAAATTTTTCACGTGACTCCGCACGAAAACAAAAGACAGAAAACAATCAACGAAGGCGATTTGGTTTTCATATCGCCCCGACATGAGAAAATTCTGTTTATATGAGGTTTTCATCCCATTTTCATGCCGGCATGAAAAGGCGACATGAAATTTTCATGTCGCCCCGAAATGAAAGTTTCATATCGCCCCGACATCATGTAAACACAACAGTAGCTCAGACCAGCACCCGATATGAAAACTCATGCCGGCATGAAACTCATGTAGACTTCGCAGAGCAAATTGTCAGTTACCAAGAGAATACGCATTCTGAAAACGGTAGAACTGGCAGACGTCGTAGAGGAAAATCCCGTAGAATGAACATTCTGAAAGAAAGAGAGCTCCAATGCTGTTCTTCGGCCGAGCGAGTTAAAGCCATTGCAATGCAATGTACTGTCGTTATGCATAGCCCAAGCGAATAGAATCTACAAAGTTTTATCGTTATTTCGAATTTTTTGAAAGTTTTTATCATTCACGCAACAATGCTATATGCCAGCTTCAGGAGCAGAAGGTTTCCGAGGCCTCGGATCTCTACCGTTTTCAGAAGAGCCCAAAAGAATACGTCAACGATCTCCCGAAAGTCTACCGAAAACGGAATGGCCAAAAGAATGGGCTTTATAAAAAGTGATCTAAAGTCTACCGTTTTCTGTAGAAGGGTACCAAAAGAATGGAATTTCATCTTCTACCAACTCTACCGTTTTCAGAAGATGCTCAAAAGAATACACTCTTAAAGTATGGCCGTGAGCATGTTACTCTACCGATTTCATGAAGATCCCATGGAAGGATAACTTTCCGCGAGAATCACGTTGTCTAAAATTGTATTTGGCTGGAAGTAAGCATGCATTTGGTTGTTTTGTGTCTCTGTTCAACTTAAAGGGAGTGCAAAGACCAGCATGCTTTGCGTGAAGTCAGCATCTTGCTCTCCACAGCTTCCAGAATAACTGACTGTACGAAATTCACAAAAAAAAACAAACGATGGCAAAGGCTGCTGGTCTTTGTTCTCCCTTTAATTTACCTGCATAGCTTATCAGCGGGAAAAAACTTTCGTGACTGAAGAAAAGTGAGGGGGAAAACACAATTTTCTATTCATTTTCAGTACTACTCACAGTCACGGTGACAATTTACAAGGTTTTATAGCCCAAGAGACTAAAGATCAGGGTGATTTACGTAAGAACTTCAGCGAAGCAAAAACTTGAAGAAATGAAAAGAACTGGATAGGAAAAAACTTTCGCGAGTCGAGAATTTTCTTTAATTTCGCGAGCAAAAACTTTCGCGAATTTGGAATTTAGATGATGCCTTGGCAGAAACTCTCGCGAAAAGTGCCGAAAAACGCGAAAATCGCAACAGTTTCTGCCCGCGAAAGTTTCTGTCGCTAAAGTAGAAACAACAGGACAGCCCTTTTTTCAATTTTTTCCATTTAATGTTTTTTATACATGATGCTCCATCAGCTTACTATTATAGTAAAATAACAATTTAGATAAAGATAAAGCTAAATATATATGTAATAGTACTGTTCTTCCAGGAGGTCATGTCTCAAGGGGTTTTCGATGTCTTATGGCCCAAACAATTGTTTCTAACGTGCTCTTTGCAAAATGCAGCAGATTCAACATTTCTAATATTTTTTGGGATTTCATTCCACACCTTGGCACCATTGTAAGAAAAGCTCTTCTTAGTCATCTCTAGCCTTGGTCTTGGTATCTGCAGGTCATTCACTCGCCGTGTTTCATATTTTGAAACCTGAGATCTTTTTGTGAACTTTCGCTTAAGGATTTCTGGACATTGTTCGTTTAGAATTTGATGCGCTATCATCGCTTGGTCAAGCTTCATTAGTTCATTTGCACTTAAAGTTGCAGATGGTATGCTGTCTTTAATAGGCGCAGATGGGATCAGAGTCATTGCCCTATCCTGTAACTTTTCCAAGTTATGGACTATGGAGTTTAGTTACAGAAAGGTGACCTCATAGTAGATTATCATATCTGAGCATGAGTGTCAGGACACTTTTTAGGTGAATCAGAAGGCAGCATTAATTTCTTTGCTTACCTTGAAATGCCATTAAATTCTCTTCCTTGCCATTAGCAGCCTTTCTCAGCCAAACTTCCTTGCCTTGAACTGAACTGAAGAGCTGCATCACATGTGCTTTCAAAATGTTTGGGCCTAAATGACCTTGCCATCTCCTGTGCATTGATGTGCCTACGCAGCGGTCTCGAAATCGAACTTTCCCGCTTCGTAGGCACATAAATGCGCAGGAGATGGCAAAGGTCATTTAGGCCCATACATTTTGAAAGCACATGTGATGGAGCTCTTCTGTTCTGTTCAAGGCAAGGAAGTTTGGCTGAGAAAGGCTGCTAATGGCAAGGAAGAGAATTTAATGGCATTTCAAGGTAAGCAAAGATATTAATGCTACCTTCTGATTCACCTAAAAAGTGTCCGGACACTCATGGGTATACTTGAAAAAGCTGTGATTGAGGGAGCTTTTTGTCGAAGTTTTCTGATGGAACCAAGGCCCCCCCCCCTTAATCTTCCTTTTACTATCTTATACTGTTGATTCCATGACAGAGTTTCATCAATAGTTAGCCGCAGATACATCGTCTTTCTAACTCGCTTGATTTTATCTTCTCCAACCTTAAAATCACCCTAGGGATACCATAGTAGATTCTTTGAATGGACAAGTCTCTGCGAGAGGTATGTCGTCTAAAATTATGTTTTGCTGCAAGTAAACATGTGTTTGGACTATTCATAATTGTTTTGTATCTCCGTTGAACCTAAACCACCTGTGCATTCATAGCTTAGCAGTTAGCATCTTACCGCAGGGATACCACAGGACAGCCTTTGAAAGGATAAGTTTTTGCCAGAGGTACGCAGTCTGAAGTTGTGTTTGGCTCCATGTAAACATCCATTGGACAATTCATAGTTTTTATGGTATTCCCGTTCTTCAACTTAAGCTACTCATATATTGATAACGTGGATGTGGGCTAGAGATCCTTTGAAATAATAGTTTCTGCGACTACTATCGAGTACCGAATAATCATCTCTCCCCCCCCCTTATTAATTTTTGAAAAATTTTCCAACCCCCGCTCTTATTCCGACTCCCCTTTTTAAACTTTTGGAAAAATGAAAAGTAAACACAATTTCTGAATAAACGCAAGAAAAAGACTCAAGAAGTGCATTCAACAAAAACAAAGTTCAAAAGTAAATGTATCAGTGACATCACTGTGCACAAAAGTATGTAAAAATTCGTATTGGCCTAAGAAAACGACCATTTTCTATTTCTCCAAGCATCCCCCTCCCCCGATCATTCCAACTTCCCACTTATTGTTATATGGAACCATTTCCCACCCCCTGATTATTCTCACCCCCTCCTGTTTATTCGGAACTTGATTCGGTATTCGAGAGTAGTCTCAAATTATAATACCATGTTATCCTTGGCATACCACGGGGGATCATTTGAAATGATAAGTTTCTGCGCCATTTAAACAGTCTAAAATACTATTTGGCTGAAGTTAAACATGTATTTGGACTATTCGTTGTTGTTCGTAACTTTAGCCCACCCTGTTCCTTTATTCAAATTAGCCCCTTCTGTGCCACCTGTCCTGGCTCTTTGATGTGTTTTTGCGTGATCTAAAGAGATGATGTCAGTTTTAAAATGTACTTCCGAAGTACCAGCAATGAACTATTAACAATGTTAACATCACACCTGTTAAGTTTGTCGCAAGCAAGGTTGCTCTGAGTGCGGTAACTAGTTTCTTAGTAACATCTGTTTGCGGCCATAAATTCCTTTTTATGTTTACATGAATTAAATCAGGGTATATATTATGGCTTGTCTTAATTAAGCCGAGGGTACTAATGGGTCTTCATTATTGAGAAAAAATGTACGATTTCTGCCCATTTTCAAGCGTGCACTCTGAAATGAGGCTACAGCGTGGTCTAAGAAGCGAAGCAAGCAACCTTCCATCCAGGGCAGATGCCAGCCATGACTGCCTAGGGGGCAAACAGCCAAAACTTTCCGACGATGAAATTTCATTTTCACGTTCATTTTTTTTTTATCTAGGCACGGTAGCCCCATCAGTCCATGAGAAGTGCTTTTCAGGGACCATAGCATAAACGTTTTCAGATTACAACGATTTGATTCTTCTCTTAAAGTTGGTTAAAGTTGGCAAGAGTTGTTGCCTCTAAACCATCAACAACAATAGCAAAAACAACAGTCGTACGAAGGTGCGTTAAATTTATGCATAATATGACCGATCTAACTACTCGGTAACTAAAATTTAGCCATGTTTTGCATCAAAACCTTGAAATCAACACAGTTAGTGAAAATCAATAAACAATGTGCCGTAAACTAAACATTTTCTGTCATAATTTATTGTTTAACGCTAGTAAATTCATGTTTTTATGCATTTTTTCACCTCTGAATCCTCCAAAGCTAGTCATTTAAATCTAAAAATGTTCCGACAAGGGAGAAAATTTTCCGACAAATGGTTTCCTGGGGGCGCTCCACCCCTAGTCCCCACTACAAGGTAAGTTACCAAGTAGCTTATACACTTTTCGTCAGATCACTGAAGCTCGGTCGAGTGAGGTCAAACTCCTGATTGGTGACCTCGGAGGCCTGATCTCACAACTCACATCATCATCCTTCGGAAGGGACGTTAAACTTGGGGTCCTGTGGGGTCTTGTCAGGATTTATAGCTACTTAAAGCTAATTTAGGCCCACTGTGCATGCCGCATCCAGGCATGGGACACCTAGTTTAACGTCCCTTCCCTTCCGAAGGACGACGAGGTGAGTTTTGAGGTTAAGCCTCCGAGGTCACCCATCCGTAATCTGACCTCACTCGACCGAGCTAAGCCTCCTGACGAAAACTGTTTAAGCCACTCGGCTACTCATCCGGCCGCTCATGGAGGCTAGGAGAAGAGGTTCGTCCTAATTTTCAATGTGAACGTCTATAAGTCGTCCATCCGTCTATCAATTGCGATAAGTACGATCATGCAATTAGTCTTGGTTGAAGAAACATTCGTCTTAGGCCCCATTTGCACGGGATCGGATCCAGAACTGTTAGCGTTTACGCGGGATCAGATCCATTGGGATTTTAAGAACCCTTAGCAGCGCCCTAGTAAACCTTTTCTCTTATTTTAATCAGATCCTTTGAAATTTTGCACTCTAATAGACTCTGTCTCATCTCTGATTCCCATCTTTGAAATGTCAACAAAGGATTTTCAGTTTAATCGTGTCACTTCCTATCCGTATCAGATTGGATCCGATCCCACCCGTTCCGTTTGGATCGGATCCAAACGGAATCGCTTTCGAAAGTATTCCCGTTTGGGTACGGATAGCAGATCCAAATCGGATCGGATCCGTCGTGTGTTCGGATCCGTTAAGTCCCGTGTAAACGCAAGGCCTACCCGTTACACTTTGGGTGCGGATCCATTTGGATCCGATCTCGTGTAAACGGGGACTTAGTACAGATAGCTAGATAATGGCACAGCAAATCTGGAGAACTGCTCTTTGTGACGAGTTAGGCTTGGTAGTTTTCAGAAAACATTGCAGATGGAATTATGCTCAACCGTTGAGACCATATTGAAGCATATTGAATCAGTACTAGGCTAATCCGTTTCTGCTGTATCAAATGTATCAGTTTGGTCAAAAAGCGAAACTACGACATGTATTGAATCTAGGTAGAACCTAGACTTATTACATTCGTCCTTGTTTTCGCTCCATTTACTCCAACGATACCCCCACTATACCCATTCCGCTTCGGTCAACGTAACATTACTCTGAAAAACCTGACCCTTTTGGGGCCCAAACTCTGGGCCTCATATACAGTAAAAACCTACACATAAGAACTTAACATTTTTAGCTCAGCCTGTTTAGGTCCCTATGCTATGAGGTGTATCGCGCAATCAGGGTGTAGCTTCTTAACATAGGGTCCAAAACAAATGCCAGAAAACAAACGATAGTTCAAGGTTTAGCATTGAAACATGATGGCAATATGGCGAGCAATGCAAAGCTCTGCTTTAAAAACATTGTCCTTTATTCCTTGGGGGATGAAGTTTCTCATCTCCCGACCCATCCACAGTCATCAAACAACCAGTTTATTTCTAAAAGCTTGGCAAAGAATTCCTTGTCTGCTCTTAGGTCCTTCCATGCTTCACCAATCCCTTTAGTCATCAACACTCTACTCATCCTAGCTGAATTTATTTCCGATGAATGAAAGAATGAAATTTTATACCCTATATTAAGAACCTGGTTAAAATATCAGGCTGGAATGGTTCAAAGCTATTGGGTACAAAATATATCATTTCGGGCTGTAGGTTCTTAATAAATGAAGATTCTTATGTGTGGGTTTTTGCTGTAGTACCGATCAGATTGCGAGATTTGTGCATTACTATGATTACGGCAAATGTGATAGAATTTTCGATTCAACTGAAGAACTGATATTATTCCCACGGGATTCGAGATTGGAAGCTGTGATTCCATGATAATTCGATTGATTAAGGCGAAAGATAGAGTCAGCTTTTTCACTGTTTTATTATGAGTTCCTGTTGTGTTGAGCAAAGTTTAACGCAGGGATACAAAGGACTCATCGTCATAAGTCTTGTTGGTTTCAGTTCAGTTTCAGTTTCATTTGATCATCAATGTATACTACATACAATACTACATAATTACACTGCAAATAATACAGTACCAAATTAATAACATCTAATACAAAACTACGACTAAGCAAAAGGGAACGACATTACATGATTGTATATAGTATAGATTGATTAAGGAGGAGCTCTCTCAGTGGGTAAACTAGTCGAGAGAGAGCCCCCCATAAAAACGAAGAAACTAAAGAACAAACATTGATTATGTAAAAGAAAAACGAGGAACTAGATGTGCCGAAAGGAAATGACAAGTGTTGGTAATGCGGAGAAAGAGAGAGAGACAGATTAGAAATGGGAGTCAATGTAATAAGCTTTAAATTTAGAGCGACAACCCACCCATATGCGAGCAGCAATGTCCATGCACCCGAAATATGTTACGTACCCTCCCCCTGGATCGCAACTAGATAAGACCAGCACGGTCCACCACCCCCTGTTTATTGTTTCATTGATGTATTATTCATCGGCAAAATAAAATAGATAGAAAGTGTTGCACTTTACCAAAGAGTATTTCACGATGAAGAGATAAGATGAGAATAAGATGTTCTATGACTGCTTTCAGATGATTGACCGTAGAATATATGTGAAGTTCAGATTGAGAATAAGATTCACAATTCGGTAGAATAAGGTGCAGCAAATGATGCGATAAGTGGAATGTCACAGACAGAATTCAGAGATATTTATCTGCCAGCTGTGTATAAATTTACCAGAAACTTTGGTAAGAGTAAGAACTGAACTAAGATTCATCGACTGTCCAACCTACTTTAATAGAACGACACGTAAGAGGTTTTGAACACAGTTCAGCTAGATGAGGCTGCAGACTGTGGCTAAGTTGAATAAACATAAGAAACATAACTATGCTTTCTTGGGAGGAGTATGTTGGAGGAAGAGAGAGAGAAAGAAATTACAGTTCATTCTACACTAAACTGATGCTTGAGGATTCTCTGACGTCTTGACTTCGAAAATATTTGCAATTTGAAATTAATTACAATTACTACAAGAAGAAGGCAATAAAGATATGCACAAGATGAGAATTTGGCAAATTTTAACATCTGAAACATCTTCTCTCCAGTATCATCTCCAGTAACATCTGAAACAAACTGAAAAGCGTCCTTCTTAAACGAAGTGTATTGGAAGTCTTCAACTTGACAACAAGTACTTCAGCGCTCCACATAGGTTTTGATCAATGTCAGTGGAAACAATCCAAACGATGCTGGAAGAAGATCTTGGATCTTGTCGAAGAGGAAACAATGGCAGATGTATTTTTGAAAAATTTGAAGTCGATAAAACTGGTTTCATGAAACAATTATATCGCAATTTGGAGGAGTACAAAAGATTACAACAGAATTCCTTTCATAGGTGTTGATTTGAAAATCGTCGAAATATATCCCAGCTATTCTCAAAGGACGAGGTAATGCAAATGCATCTCGCTAAAGCTACTCTGATTTTTACCTGTTTATTTTGCATTCGTTTCGTCTCAACAGATCTCGATGAATGGCACATTCTAAACCGAGGATCTAACGTCAGGACAATCGCCGTGAATAAGAATCATTTATTTTCAGTCACAACATCGAACAGTCTCCAAATCTTAATAAGTGATACAGGATTTGAGACGATAGACAGTAACATACATGATGTCGATGTAAATGATGATAATGGAATATGGTGTACTCGGCCAAATTATCAAATTCTGTATAGATCGGGCGTTACAGCTTCTAACCCAAAGGGAACATCGTGGACAATTGCCACCGGAGGACTGACAGTTATCACAACAGGGAGATATGGCCTTGTTTTTGGCAGAAACATCAATGGACTAGTGGACATAAGACATGGTGTAACTACGAGTGCACATCAGGGAAGCACTTGGCATCAGACATATGGAGCACAAGTTGCCTTTTTGTCTTGTGGCAAGAGGGTATGTCTCTGCACAACAACTCTATTTACACTATTTACGACTGCTCTTCTACCAAACATCGATTCCCCAACAATGCCACATGATTGGATCTATCTAGAGCCAGGAGTCAAAACGATCTCAGCTTATGGCGATAACATTCTGTGGAAGATCGACACTAACGGCATCGCATGGAAAGCCGTTAACTTACTCGATAGCAATTTTATAAAGTTAAGCTGGGAAAGGCGAGGGTATCAGTCAACAAAATTCAATGATATTGCGGTCACTGATAAAGTACAGTATGCGGTTGGAAGTGATAATCAAATTTATGTTCATACTGGTTGCCCGATTTTCGATTTTGAAGATGATGATCTTTCAAAGTGGATTCAAACTGGAACTGCATTCGCACAACAGCCCGTAGTTAGCCAACAAACATTCTACAGTCGACCATCAGGTAAAGTTGGTGATAGATTGATTGATACCTACTCCAGTCGTAAAAACTACAGCATGTCCGAAAGTGCACCAGAAGCTACAATTGGCGATACTCCAACGGGAACTTTGACATCGCCGCTGTTTCAAATTCGAACAGACATGCTACATTTTGTAATAGGTGTTGGATCACCACCCCATAACTACGTTGGCCTGTTCATTGATGATGCTGAGAAATTTCAAAGTGCAGGCAGAAGTAAAGATCATGTTGGACCAAACGGTGCGGTACGGTCGGCCAGGTATTGGTGGGATGTGACATCATACAAAGAAAAATGTGCATATCTGAAGATATTTGATCTGGGTACAGCATCATGGGGGCATACCATATTTGATGATCTTAGGGCATCACCACCATGCTTCAAAGGCTTCAAAGTAACAATAACGAGCAACGACCATGTTAGGAATGTTAGTGTTGGACAGATATTAACAGATACGTTAAGTCTTAAAGGGTTTTACACATCAAAAACACGACCCTTGATTATAACAATTTCATATCCTCTTCTTAAAGATGAACCATTGGTGTACATCGAAAATGTCAACATTTCATCGACACAATGCGCTGGATCTGTAGATATGACACAAAACAACATCATCATCATCATCATCATCATCATCATCATCATCATCATCATCATCATCATCATCATCATCATCATCTTCATCTTCATCTTCATCTGAACGATGGCACACTATTAAAACATATCTCACAAATTATCTTCTTTCCGATGCACAAATCGAAATCAAATCTCGCGTTTATGATCATGATTATTTACAAATTGCCTCGTTTCTTAACACAAAGATGACTGTCGTAGTTAACTATGCAGATGAATATGTTCGCACAATAAAGAATGAGCTGAAAGTCACGAGGCATGGTGACGAGACTGCAAGATTAGAAGTCTTGGAAGGGATCCCTGGCATACGAAATTATTCTGTTGGTGAAAATATAACGTATGACTTAAAATTGAGTCATAATTATACGGCATCTTCACAAAGAGCATATAACGTGCTGATTAAATTTTTTCTTCCACCCTATATCTCATTGGTCAGTGTGAGTGGTCTGCAGAATACACTTGGTGATATGATATATTCTCCTTCGACGTCACAGCATGTCATTCGTATTCCGGAGCTACTGCTAGACGATGTTCGACATTTTATAATTGACATTCGAATTGACAGCAATACAAAGTGGAACAGAAAATCACTCAGGGCAACACCAGGCTTGTTTTTGGTGGATGAGATCTCATTTTGTCCTCGGAAGAACTGCCGCAATATGTACAGTAATGGGACAGAAGTGGAACGCTTAATCAAGCCAAAGATATACAGAATTACGTTTTCGTTGAAACGAAATGAAGTGATCGTGCCTAAAGAGATCTACACAAGAATCATCGATAACTCTATTTCATTGGTGATCATCTGTGGTCCGTATAATGTTATGAGAAAGATTTATCGATCGAACTGTTTCCATGCTAACTTAACATCGAATACATGGCACAGTCTGAATCCTATCATGATCAATGTTTCCTTTATTGATAATGCAAAGAAAGAAATATATGGCACAAGTGTTGTTGGACCAAAAGTGAGGCTGCATGGTGAAATGTTCCAGCATTTCCAATTACTGTCAAATTCAGAATGGAACACGATTGCTGCATCAAGTGGCAATTTCGTAAAGCCAACCATTACGTATGGGACAGGCTTGACAAGTACGCCAGTACCTTCTTTGTTGACTAATGGACCTCGTTTTCAAGTCCGATGTTGTAGATAGATACTTATTTGATTTGGTATGTGGTTCTGTGGAAGTCGTCATGGAAGAAAAAGGAAGGACTGCCTGTCCCGAATATCTCTTCGTTGATTATTCATTAGACATGAATCTTCTTTGACAAGAATTTGTACAAGCTCAAGAAATTCAAAATTCTCATGAATTTTTTGAAATATCAGGATCACGGATGCTACCCGAAACCCCAAAAGTCACCTGTCTATCTAGCTGTGAGCTGTTTAAAACAAGTCACCATTTCTCTTTCTGTTAAGGCTGATTTCCCCTCAGTAGAATTATCCGAGCGGACTGAATTTGAAACAATAAATCGTTACGCACTCGTAATATTCTTTCAAATCCAAAGCAACATTTTCACACGTAAACAAAGGATTTGCTTTCCAATCGGGAAATTCTACTGATTGGAAATCACCCTTCAGTTCAGGATGACTTGGAGGTAGTCGCATGAACATACCAAGTTGAATGTATTGTTTAGTTATAGCCTAATTACATTTGTCTCAGCTATCAGTGAGAAACGATCCACAGTTGGTTCAATTCAGTCGCAAAGTTTTCACCGACTGCTCAACATGGTGTAAAAATTTTAGCAACACGCACTATAGTGGGGGGAAAGAAGAACACAAAATCAAGCAAAAGGGCTACAAATTTACCCTTTTAAAACTAATCCCCCGTTTGTATGGCTGCTGTGGAGGAGCTGCTGCTTCAATTGTCCCGGTATTTACACAGTTGGATAAAGTAGTCTTCAACTTAATGCTTGAGAAGTTGCTTAAGTGAACCTAGCATATAGTGCTGGGAGACGAAAAGCAATGATACGGGGCTGATTACATGAGAGTTTCTAACGCCTTTTGTAACTTAAGCCTTGCTTAAAAGTCAGCCCGTTGTTACGGTCAAAGCGTTGCAAAGGCATGATTGATATTAATTGATAAACGTTTCAGCCCGTCTGCCAGAATGAAATCTCAGCTCACTTTAACAAGTATGTTAGGATTTTCAGCTCGGTCAAGCGGGCTACAGTCTTTGATATAGTCGCAAAGCGGGACTGAAATTAATATTTCAACAATAGCAACAAAATCAGCAAATCTTTTTCATATATAAATTTCAAAATAAAACTAACAATACAATGCAATATCAGCAAATTTAGCTCTTTCTAAGACTGCCTGGTTTTGAAGCATACTACAAAATGCACTGATGATAACCAGATAAATTTCTTTTCAAGCTTCTAGCATGGTCACAACTGTCAGAAAGAAGCGAAATGAAAAGTCTCATCATCATGGTCCTGAGGCAAGACTTACCATGTTGCGTACAAATCATAGGTCAGAATAAGGTGTTCAAATGTGTCATTTACATCTTTCAAAAACAATGAAAGCAAATATCTCTATCATCTTGAAACATATTTTGATCACTGACAAAATGTATCACAAAGAAATTGTTATGATAGGCGTCATAATTGGATTTTGGTGAGTTTCTAAATGCGATCGAGTTACTATTGTTTTTGTAGGATGTTATTGTTTTGAAATGATACTTTGCCTTTCCTTCTTTTCCCTCGTGAGCTCAACGCACGAATGCTTGCAACATTCGCTTTTGACTGCACCGATATAAATGAGAATAACCAGACAGTTGTCCATCTTGGCCTAAGCTCATACACAGCCAGGTTGATTTTCCCATGACAGAATTTTCTAGCTGTTGTTATCTGAAGGAACAGATACATTGTATGATTATTTGCAGGGTATTTCTGATCGTTGTTTGCAGTTATGTTGGTTATCTAATTAGTTAAGTCACGCTGTGTATGACGAGCTTGCTATTTCACCTAGAAACGTCTCTTCTTTGTCTCGGTGGATTAGAAAATAGCTGGAGCATGTGCGTGCCGTTTTGAAGTGATTTACCTCACAAAATGTGGATTTCAGCCTTAGCTGAAGCCACCATAGTGTGAATTTCAGCTGGATAAGACTTGCCCCAAGTCTATTTTGTCATCTGTAATAAGTCTGCCTGAAACAGTGAACGACGAAAAACATGTTCCCTTTCCCAATTTTTTCCATTGACGAAATAGATTTGGGGCAAGTCTACAGCTGGATTAAAGTTACAAACTGGCTGAAAACTGTCATATCATCCGCCTATAAGTGGTTGCCTTAAAAAATGCACTTTCTTTTTTCTCTAAAATATCTAAACTACGTAAGTTCTAAATGAAGGGTTCTACCGTAGAATTTTAGAATTTAATAGTATTGTTCATCTATTGATTTTATACCTCTAAAGAGTATCCCAAAAAATTTGTGCCCCGTTGCTGGCTGCTGTGGAAGAGCTATTTATTCCATTATCTCGGTTTTTACGCAATTGCATAGGTGTTGCTGGAACTTAGAATTTGAGACCTTGTTTGACTCAATCTGACAAACGGTTGCTGATTTATGGCAGAGTAAAGGCAAAATTAGTGGTTGCTTCAAAAACAACATTTCTGTTGTTCTTCAGCAATGTCAAAATAAATCAAATTTTCAAAGAAAGGCTTCTAGCATTGTATTAAATCCTTTGCTGAACCTTTTAAAAGGTTAGCACTGTTGTCTATTCATAAGAGAGTACTTTTTACCTTTTACAACATGCAGGGAAGAGTTTAATACGTTGCAAGAATCTTCCTTTGAAAAACTTGCTTAATTTTGCATTGCTGCAAACCAATACAGGGTGTCTCAAAAAAATTGTTCGACGTTTGATAAAATATTGAAAAATAAGGACAACATGAACAGGCTCATGGAAAGATAACCCTTTTCCTAAGATTATGAAATAATTCTAGAGACTAAAATTGTGCAAATAGATTGAAAATTCACTGACTTACGAGCTCTCGAAGATCCCAAATATGCTATAGCTGAAACCAGAGACCCCCCAGATCACTGGTATTGCAAAAAGCTCAAAGACGGAGGTAAGAGAAGCTTATCCAATGCCATACCTCTCGTTGATATCAGATCAAATTAAATAGGACTTCTAAAGTAAATTATTTCTTGCGATCTTTTAAAACAGTGGTTTAAAACATAATCGGCGAGAGACTGAATCTGTTTCCTCAAAGAATCCATATGCCTGACAGTTGGGTTATCGAAAACCTGTTTGAATCCCACTTGGTTCGCCCTGAAACAATTGAGAAATAGCAGAAACGACGGCCTATAGGGCTTTTACCAAAAATGCCATTTCGAGGCCTCTGGGTTCAGCTTTCGCACAAACTTGAACTTCAAATGCTTGTAACTCCATGAATTTTTAGCGGATTTGCAAGATTCTTGTGTCAAAAATTAATTTAAAATCTCAGGAAAAGGGTGACTTGACCAAGGGTGCATTCAGCGTGTCGTTATTCCTTAGTATTTAATCAAACGTCGAGCAATTTTTTGAGACACCCTGTAGTTCTCTGCCATAGATCTGCAACCAATTTTCAGATTGACTCATACAAGGTCTCAAATTCGAAGTTGAAGCCTGACCTATTCAGCTATGTAAAACCGAGATAACTGAACTTACAGCTCCTCCGCAGCCGCCACACAAACGGGGCACAATTTTTGAGACACCCTGTGTGTCAAACTTAAAAGCATTTTACAATTTTTTAAGTTTCTTTCACCTCTGATATGTACTTCACAATACAAGCATAAAGGCTGCTCTCCATATCCAGCGTTTTGAGCGCGCGGGCGCTGCGACCACGATTGATTCCTTCGGTAGCGATCGCAAACGCCCGATGGGAGTTGAACTTGTTCCTACTCCCAAAGCTCCCAAAAATCGATCGCTTGCGATCAGATTGATTGCTAAATTTCATCCACTGCGCATGCTTCTATTTGGTCGCAGCGCTCGCACGCTTAAAACGCTGGCTATGGAGAGCAACCTTAAGATCTTTGATCAAGATTGCTCAAATGCAGGAGTGGTTCCAGAAATCTTCCGACAGAGGGTCTGGGACTTTGGATAGGGGAGCTAAAGTGGCTAAAAATCCAGTTTTCGTACGTTATTTTGCCAAATTTCCTCTGACGCTAACTCCAAATTTCCTCCGCTTGAGGGGGGTGCTTCATTCTCCCCTAGCAGTACCCCTGCTGAAATGGTAACAAGTCTTCCCATGGGCAATGATGCACCATATTTGTAGCTTAGAAATTAATGTTCATTACTTCGATATCACTACTTTTCTTTGTTGTTTTTTCTTCGGCCCAAGCCTAACCAGTACTAGAAATCAAATTAAAAGGGCTCCTGCGCGTCTGAACGGTTAGCTCCTACACAGCGTACAACGGCATTTCGATCTATTTCTAAAGATATTTATGTTGTGATGTTGAAAGTGTTTTAAGAAGGCCGCCCTGCAAAATTAGAACAAAGATTTGCAATATTTTCAGAATTACGATGTTGTCTTCTTTTTTAAGAATTCAAGAAAATTTTCGTCATAAAATAAGGATTGTCGTGATTTCTAACCTTTTAACAAAAGATGAAATAATTTTCAAGAAAACTATAGTTATCACTAATTGAATACCCATTTTTTAAGAGACTATCTTTAATGCTCCTCTTTCATGCATTCCTTCCTCTCTCAATCCTCCTTTTGCCTGTCTTCTATGCGTAGCTAAATTATAATGTACCGTTATAGCTGTTGTTTACCGTTATAGGTGTCCTGGCTGCCATGCCTCGTACTATGGGAGAACAACCCGTAATCTTGTTGTTCGCTACAGAGAGCTTTTTGGACTTAATCAAGCAGATCAATTACGGTGCCCCATAACAGCCAATGAAAATTCATACACAAATTTTCACCGTCATTTCTATTGCTCAATAGAGCACCTTTCTATTGCGCAATAGAACAGGTTCTATTCCTATTGCGCAATAGAATCCTGTTCTATTGCGCAATAGAAATGACAGTGAAGTTTTTTGCGTGAATTTTCATTGGCCGCCATGGGGCACCGTAGTCAGTAGATAAAAAGCAGTCCTTCTGCAATTGAGGACCATATTTCTAAGTCTGGCCATGATGCGTCCCTTGAGAAGTTAGAAATAATCAGTAGGACTGGACAATCCTTTCGACCTAAGCTAACATGCAAGTTTTCTTAGCGAAATATATGGAAAATCGCTGGTAATTTTTGGAGCTTGATATGTGTGTGGGGGTTGTAATAGAGAGCGGGGGATTATTTTGAAATTTTGCCTCAGCTGAAGCGAAGTTGCGGTTTTTAACGCAAAGCGCAGGGATTGCAGAAGTAGCGAAGCGCTAATCGAGTCTGCGACCCCCTGTCATGACGCTCAGGTGGTGGGGTCCTACCGAGTATAGAGCCCACTCCGCTTGACAGTTCAGACTGCAAAGTCAGAGGGTTACACTGGTTACACCACTGCACCACAACACCTTCATTATCAGTATATTATAATTACCAGTATATTATATTATATTATATTATATTATATTATATTATATTATATTATATTATATTATATTATATTATATTATATTATATTATATTATATTATATTATATTATATTATATTATATTATATTATATCATATTATATTATATTATATTATATTATATTTATCATATTATATTATATCATATTATATTATATCATATTATATTATATTATATTATATCATATTATATTATATTATATTATGTTATATCATATTGTATTATGGTATATTATATTATCATTATATATTCTTTTTTGGTCAGATTCGCTATTAAGGCTAAGCAAATTACCCTCCCGAAGGTGTGGTTGGAAGGAAAACTCGAATTTTTCCCGCAAAACTGGTCCCCTTAAAAAAACTTTCCAGATGCACCTGCAAAAGAAAGAAGATCCGACATAAAAGATTTGATAGAGGCGGGTGGGTTGGAGATTTAGTTTTGCGACCACACCACACGCGAGTGTGCAAGACTCCTAAATTCTCATATCAAACTAAGTTTTATACTGCCAGATGAAACCATGCCGCATGCATGACGATCTACACGTGCATGCATAGTAAATCCCTTGATACTTTAAATCGCCATAGACTAAAAAACTAAACGGCATGTTCGTTGCTTTAACTTAGAATTTCATTCTAATCGGGATTTTTTATCTGACTTCTCAGCTTTGTTCCTTGGCCTCCAAAACCTCCCAGTGGCCCTGATTGATGTTAGTCCTACCGTTATCAACCACAGCTACAAACAGTGCCATGCAGATACATTTATTGTTACTAGATACACTAGACTTACTATCTAACTGTGCTTTGATGTTTCTTACTAGTTGTATTGATGGTAATTCTACGGTTGTCTTACGTACTCATTTCATTTTTAATTTTTCATTTTTAATTCTTTATACAGGGTAAAAACTTCAATAACTAAAGTTACTGCTTTACAGCTTGCCCTGTCAACTAAACAAAAACCTATTTACAATTTTATGTCGCAGCTAACGTATAAAAAAAAAAGATATAGAGTAAAAGTAAAAGAATATATGGAGTCAATTTTGCGTGACAGCTTTCTTAAAGGTAGAAAAGCTACTCGTAGTTTTGGCTTCGGATCCTAATTTGTTCCAAAGCTTTGCTCCCCTGAATGAAAAGCTCTTTTGTCCAAAGGATGTTTTCAACAGCGGAAGGTTTAAATCTAGTTTGGAATTGCGTAATTCCCTGACGCATTTATCAGAGACCCTAGTAAACAGACCTTGTAGATATTCAGGTACTTCATTGTGCAATGTCTTGTGAACAATCTTAGTTGTTTCAAACTCAATCATTTGTTGAATATTTAGCCAGCCAAGTTGTTTAATTAGCGGTAATGCGGAGGCGTCATAGGGACTATTTGTGACTATCCTGGCTGCTCTGTTTTGCAGCTTTTGCACTTTTTGAAGAGCCGTAGTACCACAATTACCCCCAGACAGGTAAACAATACCTGAAGTAAGGCTCCACAAGACTCTTACACATTCTTTGAATGGTGGATAATGGGAGGTATTTTTTTGAGTATTTCAGCATTCCTAAACCTCGAGCAATTTTTTTGGTAATAATACTTAAATGCTCATCCCATAGTAAGTGCTGATCGATCTGAACACCTAAATATTTAGTGTGCTTAACCATAGAGATAGGCTCCTCTCCTATTTTCAGGGCTGGCTCAGGGTTTTCAGACATGCCGATCTTTTTGAGTCTAGTTCGGCTACCGATTAGCATGCTCTGTGTTTTTGCTACATTTAGCGATAGCTTGTTACCCTCCAACCAGTTCTTAAGGTGATCCAAGTCTTCATTGACTGAATCATTAATATTTGTAACCGAGTCCGAGGAGTAGGAGATGCTGGTATCGTCTGCATACATATGAACTTCTCCAAACTTAAGTGAGAGGGGAAGATCATTAATATATATAAGAAATAGTAAAGGCCCAAGGCAAGAACCTTGGGGAACCCCGTACTTAATTGACTCCATGCTGGAAACGTGCCCATTGACCTTGCAACACTGCTTACGATTTTGCAAGTAAGATCTGAACCAATTCAACTCCTTCCCCGTAACTCCATAAACACATAGCTTTCTTATCAATATTTGGTGATCAACAGTGTCAAAAGCCTTCTTTAAGTCAATGAAGGTGACAGAAGTATATTGTCCCTTATCGAGGTTCAGATACCAATCGTTTGTACATCCTAACAAACAGGTAAGCACGGAATGAAATTTCCGAAATCCTGATTGTTTTGAAAACAGACGACGGTGTTCATTGAGGAAAGAATAGAATTGGTCACAGATTAGCTTCTCAAACAGGCGCGAGACTACTGGCAGTACCGAGATAGGCCGATAGTTTGAATCCACGTCAGTCGGACCATCCTTGTAAATTGGTGCAACCCTGGCAATTTTCCAGTCATTAGGGAATAAGCCTTTAGACATGGATAAGTTGAATATTTCGCTCAATGAAGGAGCTAAAATAGGTATTCCAACTTTAAGAAAATAGCTGGAAATGTTGTCTACACCAAAACTATGAGATGTTTTTAATTTGTTTATAGCTTTCAGCAAATGATCTGGTTGAAGTGGCGAAAAAGTGAACCTCTCGCTCTCGGTACTACCATCAGAGGCACTGTCTAGAAAAGCATTACCAGTATCAGGAATTTCCTTGCTAAGTTTCTCTCCAATACTACAAAAAAAATTTATTTATTGAGTCTGCTATCCCCTGAGGATCAGTTATGATAGAATCACCCTTTTTTATTGCCGATATGGACGTAGTCTTGGACTTCTTGTTGATTAGTTTGTTGATGGTAGCCCACGTTTCTTTAAGATTTCCTTCACAAGAATCAATCTTATTTGTGAAGTATTGCCGTTTTAAACGAGTATTTAGAGAATTAGCTTTATTTCGAACTTTTCTATATGCTTGCATTAATAACTCAGATTTTGCCTTAACGTAACCTAGTAACATCTTATGAAGGGTTTGTTAGGCTTCACAGAGTTGTCAACCAGGCCTTGGCAACGAAGAGTGACTGTCTAGCGATCGTTTTATAAATTCATTTGCTCCTTATGATTTGCCGTATAGCTGACAACATTCGCGCTGTCGGACCAGATTTTTTTAACAGCGCAATGGCGTTTTTTGATTGCCCTCATTGCCGGTAATTTTACCGCTGTCAACTTTGTCCTAGCAATAGACCTTTTCGCTATTCTAAAAAAGAATCTGGATCGAACGATATTTCATCACAATTTGTAGAATTCTCGAATGTGCACAATACTGATAGAAGCTCTTACGCTACTCAATCGAACCTCGTGTATGAAAATGTATAAAACTATCGCACGATCCAGACTCTTTTGTATGATAGCTAAACGGTCTGTTGTCGGACAGGATAGCGAACTGACTACTCCAGGCTTGTTTACTGACTATATCTGAGAATATTCTGCATTGGTCACCTGAAGTTGATATGACTATTGACCACAACAGAAACCCGCTTAAAACAACGTTGTTGTATAAGAGCCTTCAAGCTGAAATGTGATGGTTAGAACGTCTTAAACGAGAACCCTCAACAATCAACATGCAGACTTTTCTAATGGTTCTTTACTTGAGCATTGCAAAATCTTTCATAACAGTCAGTCAATCGAAAATGCTGCAGCGGGCGTAAAGTTTAATTTGAAGAAGAATAAAGAGAAGTTTCATGTTTCAACATCCAGTGATAAAAAAATATCAACAATATTTCGCTGCACATCCATACAGCATCATCAGGTGAATCAGTCAATCAAAAAGAAATATCCGTTTGCAAAATATTTAGTATTTTTGGAGATAGAGCATGCTTCAAGCTTGATACCAACTCGTTTCAATATGATTTGGGTATGTTTGAGAGCTTGATTGAGAGAAGAATTTTGCACAGCTGGTGCTAGCTTGCAGCATTAATCTTTTGAACTGAAACGCAAACTTGATGTTTGAGAATGACTTAGCATTTGATTATTGTCAAGCTTGATCAAGCTCTAATCATAAGTACAAACTTGCTAAAATTTAGTGAACATACTCATTTCAAGCTCCTTCGAGGCAAATTCATGCTCCTGTCAAGCTTCCACAAACAAGCTTAATGCAAGCTGGCAATTTCTTAGAGATATTGAAAAACTATTCAAGAGGTGGCAGGAATGCTCCTTTGATTTGATGATGGCTCTTCGGTCAACGGAGACTCAAAACATTACTCAATCTACTTCCCAGAGTGAGTTCGTTGCTCTTCCTCTACTCTGGGATACAGGGGCCGTGCTACAATTTTGATTGGCTATTCGAAAACAATAGGAAAGGCAAGTTATTTCTCGAGACTCTTTTATCACCATTGAACGTAATGCTAATCACACGAATAACGACAATGTAATATTGTCACTAAGCAACAAGCAGTATATATAATGTTGCTTCGTTGTTTACAATCGAGGTCGCATACCCTGCGTTGCCTAGCCAACCGCAAAAACCATAATGGCAGCTAATGCACCTATTTTATGGGCCCATTTGCTCGCATTGTACCAGGGTGCTCATTCGGCTTCATGATCAGCGTATGACGTGATCAGCGTAGGAACACACTGGGAACGAGGTTGAATATTACTCTGAAAAACCTGACCCTATTTAGGCCAAAACTCTAAGTTCCCTATAGTACCAAGTAGATTGTAAAATTCGTGAACCACAATGGCTACGGCAAATTTGATAGATTATTCGATCCGATTGTTTGTTTTTCAATTTGTTTTGAGTGGGCTTGTCAGGATTTCTAGCTACTGAAAGCTAATGTAGGCCCACTGTGCATGCCGCATCTAGGCACGGGACCCCTAGTTTAACGTCCCTTCCGAGGGACGGCGAGGTGAGTTGCGAGGTCAGGCCTCAGTGGTCACCCATTCGAAATCTGACCTCACTCGACCAAGCTTAACTTCAGTCACCTGACGAAGACTGTATGAGCTACTCGGCCACGCACCCTGCAAATTGAAGAACTGATAACATTCCCATGGGATTCGAGATACAAAGCCGTTATTCTATCATGATTCAATTCATGATATCAAAAAAAGGGTCAGCTTTTTCTCTGTTTCATTATGATTCCCTGTTGAGCTTACCACGGAGATACAAGGGACTTATCTGCATAAGTCTAGTGTGGATCAATGGTTTTCGCTTCAACCAATTTTGACTTTCAGGCAGCCTGACGTTTCAGCGTGCCTGCAAAGAACGCTGGGTGAGGATGGTTTCTTAAATACGAATTGTCTGAAGAAACATTGTATTCGTTTACTGAACATGAACCCGACTTCTTGTAGGAAAGTAACTGGCAAGTTCTTGGTGGTGAAGTCCTCATAAATCTTGTCAAGCAAGAAAAGTTTGTTTGGCCACGTCTTTTGAAAGCTAAAATCAAGGTAATTTTGAACTTAAAGTTGTAATGTTTGTCTAGACTCACGATGTAGTCCCAGTTATCGCAGCAATAACAATAACAACAACGGCAACAACAACATTTCATATTCTTGCTCATGCGTCCATCAGTCTATCAATAGCGATAACTACGAATATGCAATCAGTCTAATGTTTTTCTACCGGGTGAGTCAAAAACGTTTGCGCGTTTGGCGGGCTATGGAATAAAACGTAAGTGGCGGATATTCAAAACTAAAATGTTGATTTATCAGTCCAAGGCTAACTTAGATGAGAAAATTTGCTTGGCGAGATCAAAGATGTTTAAGACCTAGCAATTAGAAAATCTCTTTGAGGGGTTTGTATGGAAATTAAGAATTCCACGTTCGATTCTTGTCCATGGTTTATGTGGCATTGAAGTTTAAATTCAGTGTCATTGTCATTTTTAGAAACGGAATTTTGATTTCAATCAAGAACAAATCATATACCAGAATGGAATGTGGAATCCCCGTTCCCAAGCATGCCCCCTTCAAGGATATTCCTAATTTCTAGGTCTGAATGATGAATGATTTTAGCAAACAAAATTCTCTCATCTAAGTAAGCCTTTGACGGAAAGATTTTAGTTTTGTTTTGAGCATTTTAGTTTGAAGATCGGCTACTTAATTTTTATTCCATGGCCCGCTAAAACGTAATCTGTTTTTTGGCTCACTGGTTCGAAGATAACCACAATCGATAGATAACTCAAAGTTTACTTTCTATTTAATGTTTCGCTTCAACTAAAATTTCTCTGCTACCGTCGCTGAGCCCGAATATGGCTCTTACTATCGCTTGTTCGCTCAGATCTGTATAGTTGACTCTAACGTCCTTTTACTCGCTCTCTTTTTCTCTCACTCGCTCGCTGAAAATGTTATCTAATGTGTCCCTTATATACCTACAGTAGTGAAATTTTCTAGAATTTCTGTGTCACCATTGATTTCCTACTCTTGAATTACAAAACTCTAAACGCAAGAAAACTCTCGAAAAACTATTACGTCATACACTGAAACTAGTTACACGAAAACGAGGCTAAATGGCCTAAATGTCAATTGAAATGTTCTGGATTGTCGATCGAGTAAGTTCGAAAGCTTCTAATCATTACACAGCAATACATTACATAATGCTACGAAATTCCTACAACTACAAGCATGAAATACGGCTAACTATTCTATAATCGATGGTTCTGGAAAGGAAAAGTCTGCGATAAATGTCAGTTCCTGTTGTTATGTTGGATGGCCTAAATTCTTACCATCCTCTAAGGTAATTTGTGTCTCTCTCTTCTGGCCACTCACCCTATATTATCCCATTCAAACAGACACATTTAAGCCTGCTTTATCAGAACCATGTTACATTTAAAAATAAACAAACTCAGTGAAAATAATTATGCTCTGAGCAGAGCTTTGTTTTATAAGTCGAGATTCGAGGCCACTCGACTGATGAATTCAGCAAATAGGGTCAGTTTTTTCAAGCATAGGTTCCAAATCTTTAAATCTACGAAAAAAGGCGGGTGTAAAGTTCAATGACATATTTCTTAAAATGAATGACTTAAGAGAAGCTTTAGCCATTTTTCTAAGATCCTACCGTTGGACTTTTCAGAAATCTTGAATATTCGTCGAAATTAGCGCCTGTTTTGTATTTCAGCTCATTTTATGATGTGATGTCATCAAATTTCTAAATCACAAACCAGAAGAGTGAAAGAGTTTTGCTTGATACCATATTGTAGGCATCCATAAACTATGGTTTTCTTGAAAATTATTTCATCTTTCGTCAACAGGTTTAGAAATTTCGATAGTTTTAAGTTTTTTTTAATTTTCTTAAATTCTTAAAAAAGAAGAAAAACACTGTAATTCTGGAAATATTGAAGGTATCAGAAAAATCCAACGGCAGATCTACTGTAAAATAGTTCAAGTGTCTTTGAAAGCGTTCTGTTCAAAGAAATAGGTCATAGAATTTTACACCCAGCATTTTAAAGATTTAAAAGCTATGCTGTTTTTTCACTGATTTGTTGTGAGTCCTTGTTGAGCGAGAGGATTTAGAAATTTGATGATGTCACAGCCTCAAAAATAGTAAATGGCACCATTTCCCCCAAAAAGATCAAGACATCAGAAACATTTGACAGAGCAGATTTACAACAAAATAGCCTCAATTCCTTTCAAGTTATTTAGTCGAATGAAAAATGAAGTGGAAATTTATCAGTTGCGGTGCCACGGCGGGACTAGGGGGATTTGCCCCCCTCCCCATATCGCAAAAGTCGGCAAATATTGTCAAATAAAAATGGCATAAAATTTGTTGGGTATACCTTTAGATTAAAAACTAACGTCAAACCCTCCCCCCGCTTCTTTCAGATTGTTTAGAGCTGGCGCCGCCATTGAATGTTACTCCGACATTTTTAATGATTTGAGGTCTATGTATTTCGTACAGAGTGTGAAGCCCCGTTTAAACGAGATCAGATCCAAATGAATCCGTACCCAAACTGTAACAGATAGGTCTTGCGTTTACACGGGACTCGACGGATCCGAACTCATTTGGATCTGCTATCCGTATCCAAACGGGATCACTTGCGAAAGTTATCCCGTCTGGATCCGATCCCAAAAGGTCTCTTGTAAACGGGTGGTATCGGATCCAAACTGGTACAGATAGGAAGTGACACGATTAAACTGAAAAGCCTTTGTTGACATTTCAAAGAGGGGAATCAAAGGTGAGACAGAGTCTAAGACTGCAAAATTTCAGATAAAATCCAAATGAAGCCGATCCCGTGTAGACGCCAACATTTCTGGATCCGATCCCGTGTAAACGCCCCTGAAAAAGGTGGATCGCGATCCATTGTAAACGGGGCCCTAGTGGTTAGCCATACTACGTCCTATCATGCAATTTTTTTCCGTTGATTTCCATCTGAGTTGCATCTTCTCCATGGGACATTGACATTAGCATTTCTTTTTTCTCTCAGCCGCCGTATTTACGCATAGATTTTGACAGGTGGTCAGAAGATTTGCCTGACAGCGATGAAGATTGCAGTTTTATCACTGGTAAGTAAAAAAGACAGGTTTTGCAGTACAATTGGTCTTGATGGAAACTGCAGGCCAAGGCTACTGGTGTTGACTGACACTGCAATTCAAGTGATTAGCGATTGCAAACGAAGGAATTTCTCTCAGTCTCTTCAGTACATCAGGTCATATCCTGCACAAGTTGCTGTAGACCACAATTCTAAACATTTCACAAGGTAAGCCCAGTACGCAATACGCAGTACTCCCTGGCCATTGTTTATTGCTGTATGTTGGTATTTTACAAATTTGTTGGGGATACAAACTTGACTGATGATGATGAGTCTCTTGTTGCCCTGTGCTCTTTGACTTGATGATGGCGCTTCAGGCAATAGAGACTCATAGTATTACTATGAAAAACTTGGCCCTATTTAGGCCCAAACTTCGCAATTCCTCCAGTACCAATCAGATTGCGAGATTCGGCAGAGAACAGTGATGTCGAATTCTCGATTCGAAGGATGCAGTTGACTAGATTTTGAGCAAAGTTGCTACGGCAGATGGCTGAAGTTTTCTCTGGTTTGTTTTGGTCTTTAAAATATGGAAAATGTGGCGTTGAAAGACTCATTTTCGGCTTACCAGGTAAAGCAAACATCCTTCTTCAGATTTATACCAAGTTTCTTTGATTAAACGCCTGCTTAACGTGGTTTTTATTGCATTTTCGTTCCGAGGAGTTACCGTTGAACAGAGCTGCGGCAGTCGTTCGATCCTGATTCGATCGATCGAATCATGATCGAATGCAGGCGATAGGGCCGGATTTTTCACTGTTTCATTATGAGTCCCTCTTGAGCAAGGTTGACCGCAGGGATACAAGGGACTCATCGTCATAAGTCTAGATACAAACAGGCTAAGTTTTGAGCCCTATGGAATCGCCGAAAAGGGCTCCAGGTTGCATGCGCAATAACGATTTATTTCTACGATGCATGACGAAATCAACTTGACCGTTGAGAACGAGAGAATGAACAATAGCAGCAATGCTTATGGTACCCTGGGTACCAGAGCCAAAAAATAAATTAATAAAAAGAAAAAATAAAGACGGAAAGAAAGTTCCTTTCATCCTTCCCTCTTTTCCTATCACCAACTTTCCTTTGACTCAAACCTCGAGGATCTGGTGCCCAGGGTATGCGCATGACAACGTGGGCCCTAATGTTGATTCACTGACAACAATCTGAAACACAATGTGTCAAAGCAATTTAATACTGGTTATATTAAAGGGAGTACAAAGACCAGTATGCTTTGCAGGCAGTCAGCGACTTGCTCTCCACAGCTTCCAGAATAACTGACTGTACGAAATTTACAAAAACAAAAACAAACGACGGCAAAGGCTGCTGGTCTTTGTACTCCCTTTAAAAGGTAATAGCCAATTCACATTTGCAAGTTAAACCAACTTAAACATGTCTCTTTTTCGTCAATTAGATCCGTCGTCAAGATCGTTACCATCGATGAAGGGCAAAGACTTGCCAGTGAAGGATTATTCCGACGGAGTGCCCATTGGTTATTACAGTGATGTGGATTCATCAGATGAAGATGATGATAGCGACAGTGATGCTCTTTATGATGATTTTGGACCAATCACATAACCACTCTGAGCTTATCGCTTGATCGTGCCGAAGACGCGAGTCAAGAAGACGCCAGCATAATTCTTTTGTTCGAGGATGTAAATTACAAAGTGAAATCAACTTCAAAACTTATGCGAGTCTCGAGAGACTTACTGTACGTTCTATTCTGAAACTGAAAACCTGAAAAGTGTACCTTTGAAGGCCGCACTGCAAAAAAGTAAGGACGTCGAGAAGGGAAACAAAATGCAATATGAGCACGTTCACTAATGATGGATTTGCGAGAATACAAACTGTTCTAAGGGAATCTGTCTGTCCGTCTAAGAGAGCCTATTAGCCTATAAGGCTCTTTTAGCAGCAAGGCACGGACGTCTTTGAAAACGCAGTACTTTTTTATGTTTTTAGAGCATTCTAATTGTCCAGCCTTTTCCCTCACAAACAGGCAAATTCTCCAAGAACAGTTTGCTTTCTCGCATTTCCATCATTTGTGAATGTACTCATATTGCATTTTGTTTCCCTACTCGACGTTCTATTTTTGCAGTGCGGCCTTCAAAAGTATACTTTTTAGGTATTCAGTTTCAGAATAGAACGTACAAAAAGTCTCTCGAGACTCGCAAAAGTTTAAAGTTGATTTCCCTTTGTAATTTACTTCCTCGAACAAAAAAATTTTCCTGGCGTCTTCTTGACTCACGTCTCCTTGCTAAAACAGCCTGTTGATATTGGCCGAGCCTTCTTCCGACGAGACTTTCAAGGGAGGGTCAAGTGATGCTATTCTTTTATCATATCAAAATTCGTAAGAAGGCTCAGGGGCCTTGTCAGTTCGTCAGTTCTAGACATGTTCGAAGTCTGCTTTCTGCTTCTGATCCAATCAGTGCAAGTAAAAACGATAAGTTTATGTTACCACTGCGAGGGAGGATTGTTTCTCCAAGAAGGGAGAAAGGGGAGAAAGTACAACTACCCACGCAGATGTTTAATAATCAAGAAATAGACATGGAGCAGTCTATGTTGGCTCCAAAATATACTTGTCGTATTGTTTTGTTAAATATTAATTCCGTTATGTTTCATCTTACCATTTGATTGATATTTCTTTGCCTTTAAAGGCCCAGTTACACTATACCGAATTGCTATCGGAGCGGAGTGACTTTCGTATCGGATAGGGGTTTCAGTTACACTACGCTGCACTAATCCGATACACAACGCTCCGATTAGCGGAGTGAAAATCACTCCGCTGTGGAGGTGGTATGAGAATCACTCTGGAGTCACTCCGTAGCAAAGCGTTGTAGTGTAATCGCACGAATCCGATATGCTCTGCTTCGAAACAATGAACTTGCAGATTAGCAAACAATAAACTCTGGCACCAGACTGCCAAGGCGCCCTGCAGCGTAGACCAGAACTGCGGGGGTATATGGCGTGGGAGCAAGAGAAGCGTCATAGTGTAACTTCTACCCCAAATATCACAACGGAGTGAAAAATCACTCCGCTCTGCTCCGCTCCGATAGCAATCCGATAAAGTGTAACTCTAGCCTTAGTTGAACCTCCTTAAGTGCTGTTTACTATAGTGCGGTTTATTGCGAAGGTCAGTTGAGTTTACAATAGAGAGGGCTAGCCATGATGGCCCCGAAAATTCGAAAGCTAGCAGCTATTGCGTTTACGTGAGAAATTTACAGCCCTCAAAGACCAGATCTCAAGTACTAAACAGCGAGATCTCGCTTAAAAGGGCTATTCCTTTTCGTATAAAACCAGGGGGTGTAAGATCTCTGCAATGAAGTCTTGTCCTCACAGGAGAGCCAGCCCTGCTACACGTAAGCAGCAACGTAAATCAGAAATAGTTATGATTCATTCACTCGCGCTAACGATATATCAAACCTTTGTTTTGTTAGACACTCGATCATTGAACTCTGGAAAACTTGAAAGTAAAGGACCAGAGAGAAATTAAATGGCCTGGTCGATGATTTGGGCAGGAGAAAATCCTGAACACGCCCTTGTTTCTTTGGTCTAGTTTTGTTGATTCACGCATCCAGATTATCAAAATGCAGTAGGTCACCCATGGACCTTTGAGGTTTCAGCGTTCTATCAGGTAATTCACTTCAGGGGTTGATCGAACGTAAAGAAAATGTTGACCAATCAAAATTGAGTTCGACGGGTAGCTGAGGAAAGTGCAAAATTTTCTTGAGAAGCTGGTAATTCCATTTAGCCTGAGAATTCTTCATTTCCTTCTTAGAAAGTGAAAGTTCGAAGAAAACAGTGAACAAACAGTGCAGCATTCAAATTAGTAGTTTTTCCTTTACACGTTTTTATAAGAAACTTGGATCAGGCCATAGTACTAATAGTTTCTTAATTCAACATGAAATTTTGTCCATTTTAGTACTAAACGTTTCTTAATTGGTTTGTTATTTTTTGAATGGATGAATTGTCAATGTGGTCCCTAACACTGCGGCAGATATGATTCTTGACATTTAAAACGTCATAACGGAATAAACAGTGTTTGTTATGTTGAGAACACCAACGGTTTGATAATATTGCTCAAGAATAAAGGCTCAACGATATATTTGCTATAATATCCATGCTCTTGACTTTCCAATGTTTCTTAATGCTTCTCAGACATAGTACTAGAGTTTCTTAAAATGTTGGCCTTCTTAGTACTAGTTTCTCATAAACCAGTTTCTTATTATAAAGAATGTGTACCACAATAAATTGAACTTTACTGTTACGATAAAGGCTCTGTTTAGCCCCCTCTCTAAGCCTCTTCCCGCTGAGCGAAAATCTTAGATTAGCCCCTTCTGTTTGTAGCCCCCCTCCAACTTATTTCAATTTCTAGGAATTCCCAAAGATTTTCCATTCATTTAGCAAAAGCAAGATTGCCTTTTTACAACCTCGTCCCCGGGCCTTTTGTCACAGGCCTCTTTTGTCTGTCCCAATGTGACAAAAGGCCCTGGGACGAGATTTGCCATCTTTAGTTTGATGTGGTTTGGGGAAAACTTTGCCGAATTTACGCATTTGAATGCTGAGTCTGCAAAATATGGCAAACGGAAAAGTTGTCAATCGTAACCATATCATTTGATTTTCTGAAAAAGCTCCCCTTTCTAATAGGCCCACCTCTCTATTAAGCTCCCTCACTGGAGTGTCAGACACTAAATAATGGAGCTATTGTGGTAGTTTGTAGAAGGGGCAAAATGATTCATTGTTGGTTTTGCCAAGGCCCCTTTCCGACAGTCGTAAAATCTCAGCTTAAATAATTCGTTTATATTAGACAGACTTTTTTATACGATTGTGTTGCAAGTAGAATTTATTTTCAGTTTACACATCGAAGAAAACAACGCATGAAATCACTTTAAACATTTACACTGAAATCGTTTTCTCTCTACTTAAGAGGCTGGCAAAGTCCATCCTCAGGATAAATCAATTTATCAATCAGGGTGTGCGGGCCCCAAGGGGGGTACTTGACTGGGATGTGTGGCAAATCTGTGTATGTTTTAGATGTGACGGGGATGTGTGGCAAATCTCTCCACACCCTGTACCCTGTCACATAAAAAATGGCCCAAAAGTATACCCTGTCGCGTAAAAACTTTGCAAAAATCGATTTAAAAAAATGTCCTTCCACATGATATCCTGTCGCAATTTTTTCATCAGAAAAGGACACCCTGTCGAATAATTTTTACCGTAAGGACACCCTGTTGAGCAGCACATCCAGTCAAGTCAAGTATGGGAGTACCCCCTCCCCCGGGTAACCTGGGTACCAGAGCCTTTTTTCGAGGTTCTAGTACCCAGGGTAACCCCCGGGGTGCTGGCTAGATCGAATATCTCCAGCACAATTTGTTTTTGTTTAGTTTTCAAATTTTGACTAAGCAAGTGGAATTTATTCTTTTTCGGACCTCGAAAAGGCTGCTGGGGGGGGGGGGGTAGAATGGCTCTGCTGGAAGTGAAATGGGTAGTGTTGGTGTGGTGACCGGAAAACGATATGTCGCAAATCAACATTTGCAGCAGCAATGAAGGTACTTCTGGTCATTGTTGTAGGAGAGAATCTAGGAATCAAGATTTTTAAATCATTCAATTCACATTTTTACCTCACCCATTGTACCCCAATCTTTCCCATTTTACCTCCGTAGATCCTTGTCATCTAAAATCCGATCTAAGAGCCCCAGTCCTGCTGAATTTTAATTTGAGGTCAAGTTTGCTTTGGGATGTGTCAAGTGGTTTATCATTCTTCCGAGAAGCCTTTAGGGATTTTAGGGATTTTTTGAGGATTTTTCTTGGAAACAAAAAAGATTTTGCCCAAGGTGTACGAGATTCCAGCATGGTGATTCCCTCCTCTCCGGCTGCGTAATAGGTAATTTAGGCCCCGACCCGGGCCCCATGGAGAATTATCGGACAAAAACTTCCACCCCACCCCCATCTAAGATTTGACAGACCCAAGAATAGCTTTCACATTTACATTTTTGGGTCATACAATTAAACCAAAGGAACAAAGCGGTAAAATTTTAGCCAAAAATAAAAAATAAATTTTGTCTCCTGTCCTTGACTTGCAAGCTTTATAAGGCTAAACAGAAACATATTATTCTCCCAAAAGAGACACTATCCACATTATTCAAACCATCTCTTTTCGACAATCCTTTTCCTCGATTCATTAGTTCCGAATAATTTTGCTTTATAATCGTTCACAAGACTATTAAACTTTGCCTCATCTTGATCCACCTTTGGTTGCTTTGAAGCTTTCTTAACTTTTTTTGGCCGCTTCGCATCTCCCGTCTGCTCATAACTGTCCCTATGGCGTTTTAGACTGACCAGTTTTTCGTTGGCGTTCATATCAAGCGCCGTTCTCTCCTTATCATTGTTCAGACTGTTCCTCACCAACTTGTTCTTCGAATTTCTTTTGCCATTCTTTTTCGCGTTTGCTTTCTTTGCAAAATGAATATTTTCCTGCTCTTGTTCTTCAATTCTGACATGCTGTTGAGATTCACTGTTTCTTTTCCGCTTCCCTCCCTTTCCACTTGTTTCTCTCTTTGCATCTACCCCACCTTCCTCTTCCAACATCTCCTTTCCCTTTCGCTTCCTGTTCCTATTCACCTTCCCACCTCCCCCAATAGCACTTTTCTCGTTTCTCTCACCTGATACCCCTTTCGTTCTCTTTTCCCCATCTTTCCCGTTATTCATCCGGCCTAAATCTCCCTTATTTTCCTCTTGGAAGCCAAGTTTTTGCTTCTGCCGGATTTTCCTTTTCTCTTGCAAGTCCAAAGCAACTTTATTCTCGACGGCGAATTCCACAATGGGCCTTCTGCTATCCCCAAATATACTAGGATTGTTGTTTGTTGCCCTGAGAGTTGCCAAAGCATGCTCATGGCTTTCAAACTCTACAAATGCATACCCTAAAGAACGGCCTTTCCCTGTCTGATCAACTCTTTCTTTACTCCTCATAATCCTGACTTTCTTTATCTTTACATCCTTCTTGCTGACGGCTTTGATGAAACTTTGCCTTAGATCTTTGTCTTCAATTTGCAGTGGCAGGTTACGGACACAGAGCCTGGAAAGACAACGAAACTGATTAATGAACGTCTGTCTGTTTGTTTGTTTCCTTGTGGTACACAGCAAACACCCGCGATGGTGGCTTCAGAGCCTCCAGGCTGAAAGTGTCAAGCTGTCATAGTTTTGGAAGAACCTCTCCATTGTCTTCATTCTACACGATTCCAGGATGACTTCCAAACTGTTTAGGGTCTTAGAGCCCCTTTACATGAGACCCGACATGAAACAAAGGGTGGCACAAGTTTCATATCGGGTATTGGTCCGTGCTGCTGTTATGTTTACATGATAATGGGGCGACATTGAATTGCCCCAAGTCTCGTCCGTTGTCTTATTCGGGTCTACTCTGTCGTGCGAAAGTGGAGCGAGAGGAGCTCGCTTTGCTCGCTCCACTCTCGCAGCTCACCACCGACCGGGACAGCCCTAATAAGATAACGAATGAGACTTTGAGCAAGTCTAGGGGCGACATGAAACTCGTGTTGGTATGAAAGAAATGCCAACCTGAAACTTTCATGTAAACACATTTTACTCATATCGCATTGATACGAAAACCAAAGTTCTTTTGTTTTCCTTCGCAAATATCTACGCCAAGAAGGAACATGAAAGATGCGTCATGTTTGTAGAAAACGTGATATCGGGTCAATATCGGCTCTCGTGTATACAGGAGTGTATTTCCTTAAATTTTCATGCCGGCACGAGTTCATGTTGCCCTAAGTTTCATGTCGGGTCTTAGTATTTAAAAGCTCCTTAAATGCAGGTGTTTACCGTCTACTTGAAGCTCCTTGAAAAACAACACCATGATGAAAGGTTCCATGAATGCTTGCTATACTCACACTACTTCCTTTCATTGTCGCGAACATCGCGAAACGTGAACAATAATCAGCGAAAGACTGTTCCAGAAAATTTCAGAACTTTCTAGAACCTTATAGAACTTTCTAGAACCTTATAGAACTTTCTAGAACCTTATAGAACATTCTGGAAACTCATGGAATATTCTAAAACATAATAAGGATTTGATGAATCAGGATGAATCATCTAGAACTTACTAATAGAATCGCATGCTTAAGCATATTTTATCGTCTATTTACGCAATTTTATTTTAGCTGTTATTCTAGATTATTCTTATGGACTCGTATACATAGAGCCAAATTTTAGATTTGTTAGTTATCGATAGAACACGAACATGTACAGATATACTTTAATAAGAAGAAAGAAAAAGTCAAACGCTTCCTGAAATACGCACTTTGCAACATTCATTATGCTCGGACATTTCCATACTGTAATCAGAACCCAATAAGAAGCATTTTACGTTTGTTTTTCGCTATGGTTGGGCAGTTCTAAAGATAAAAGCCTTTGATATAGAGCTGCGTTGAAAAAAACGAGAAACCTGTCAAATTTCCTTTCCCTGTAAGTTTCATTTGTGTCCCATTAAAGGTGAAGAGGAAGGGAAGGCCTGTATGACGTCTACTTTCCAATCACGCTACAACTTGCTTCCTGTCGTAATAAATTCCCCTATATGCAGATATAGACCATCGTTTGCAACAGAACGTTGTTAGAATTGCCTAGAATGAGCACGGAGCCTATTTTTTTAGCTTGCCTGCATACATCCTCTACTGTTTATGTTGAGGTAAAATCTTTCGTTGAATTGAATTACTTTTGTCTAAAAGGGAATTCAGTTTGAAGGTTTCAATTCGGCAGAAGCAGTTGCGGGTGTACACAGGCTATACTTTTACGAGTGTTAAAGATAATAGACATTTTTTGGAAACTTTATGAAGACGTATGCGAACGAAATACCAACCTTGTTTTCGAGATAAAATAATTCTGATTTTTCAACTTTGCTTTCTTTTCCGTCCATGCCTTATCTCTTTTCTTTAAATCAGCTTCACTAAGCTCTTTCGCAGCTTCTGAGTTTGGAAAAATGACACCTTCATTGGCTAGATGCAAATTCCTCTTATCTTTGGGGTCTTTCTTCGATGCCTTTGCTTCCTTCTCAATCTCTTTAACTTTACCACGTGTCACAGCCTTCATTATAACTAACCTCCTCCCTTCAATCTTAATGCCTCCATCTGATGTCGCAGCCTCTGATTCAGCAATTGCAGCATCAACAGCCTCGATTTCTTTGAATTTGATAAAACCAGAGCCTCGACTGTGCCCGGTCATTGAATCAATAACAACCTTACAGTAATGAATAGGACCATATCTACTGAAACGTTCTTCTAAATCTTCCTCTGTTGTCTCAAAGGGCAAGTTTCGGATGAATATTGTTCTGCCTTCTTTGACATCGTGTGATTGCTTTTTGACAATTTTCGGAATTTCAATCTCATCTTCAGCTTCACTCTCGTTTCCTGAAGTAATTTCGCTTTCAGTGACGCCAACCTGCTTTTCAACACTCCCATTATCGCTTTCATCGCTCTTATCTTCATCATCACTATCGAGTTCTTCTTCAGAGGAATTGCTCCCATCAGCAACTTCTTCCTCGGACTCGCTATCTTCATCTGCGTCATCATCATCATCATCATCATCATCATCATCATCATCATCATCATCATCATCATCATCATCATCATCATCATCATCATCATCATCATCATTACTATCATCACTGTTTTTGACTTCATCATTTCGATCCTTCTTTTTGTCTTTAGTCTTCCCCAATTTGCTATCCATTGACTCATCATCAGTCTTCTCTGGACGTTTTGCGGCAGTTACTTCTAGGAAGACGAATAATAGGTTGATTGAAGAGAGATCAGATGTATAATTGAATATTTCGGACCACGAATATTCAGACAAATAACATCGGACGAAAAGTTTCGAACAGTTTCTAAGAATCGGGAAAATTTCCCTTGTTGATAATTTATCGATAAAATCTTTCTGTTGAAACGAGCTAGATTTCAATAGAAGTAAATATAGCTTTACTCAAACGTCTAAATGCTCCATAATTTTTCATTTCATTTCATTACATTAATACAGGTTAAATAGGTTCACACAAATGTTTTTGAACCTGACATTTTTCTTGAAGAAGCACCGTGAGCATAAGTCATGGCCAACATAGTGTTCACACAGCTTTGAAGGTAATTTTCACATTCAAAACTTTTGCCGTCCAAAATTTTGAATGACTACTTTTATATAATCCAGTAAAATGTTACAATACATATTTCGGTCTACACTACGTACAAGCATTGCTTTTACAATACTACTGGGACAAATACCCATGGGGAGCAAAAGGCTGTGTCTACCCCAACGGAATTAACACAGATACCACGTAGATAAAAGAAAGGAAAACTACTCGAACTTAAACTGCATGACAGAACAGAAACTGTGCACGCATGCGCGAAAACTCGTAACTTTGAGTCTTCCTAGCTCCCTGCAACAGATCCCAAAATTCGGCAACACTTGATATTTTGTTCCTTGGGCCTTAAACTCGTGATTTATCGTTTCAAAAAGCTTATCTATCCAAACACTTCCTTATCTCAGATCGCTCGATGACGTCATTTTACGCAGTTTCTGCTCTGTCAAACTACATAACTTTTTTTTGCTGCAATGCTCTACCTAATTACAGGCATGGCAGCAATAATGTAAATTGAAAAAGAAATAATAACCACAACAGAAAGAAAATCAACAAAAAGGAACTAAGCATCAGTTTACAAATTTACAACTGGAACAAAACAATAATTGGTGTGGAAAATTCACTGTTCTTGGTGATTTTTTCGGATGTCACTTGCTACTTTTAGAAAATTAGACAAGGCCTCAATAACACTGGGCTCATTACTCTGCATTAGTTCTTTAAAACGGGCTTCATTTGAGGTCGAATTTATACCAGTTACTTTATAGAGTACTTCTCTATGAGCTTCATATGCAGGGCACTCGCAAAGGAAATGGTATTCATCCTCGACCCTGCATAAGTCACATATCTGACACTGACGGTCATTTACGTCAACCCCTTTATGTCGCCCAACCTCAATTTCGAGATTGTGATCACTGCATTTAAATTTTGTAAGACGTTGTCTATCCTTAAACCTAAGAGGTACTGTTAGGTACTTTTTAACCTCGAGATTATTTGCACAAAATATTTTGTATGTGCGGAGCTTACTGTTACGCTCGCTGTTAGGGCCCGCTATCTCTATCTCATGTATCCATAGATTCATGAAGTAGTTTTTCATATTTTCCTTGCATAATCTTGAAAATTGGTCACTGCTGAAGCGATGTGGATTTTCAAACACCCGGTGTAGCCCTAGTAATCGAAGGGTACTTTTCACTGTTTAAAGCCAGTTAGAAGGATTTTCTGCTTGGAATTCTTCCTCACATGCTTTGTGGATAAGCGAATTATCATGAAGAGTTGTTAGCCTATGCCAGAATTTTATATTCCGTAAAAGTCCCGGCAGTAGAAATGGGAGATTACCTAATTCTCCGTAGATTGCCGGGGATGGACAATTGCGTTTCACCCCAAGGATTCTTTTACAAAATTTAAGGTTAATTTTCTCGATTTGACATGATATCAAATATCTACCGAGGTTGCTTGGTGTATCACTAATAGCAGTTAGTTGGTGGTTAGAAAACACTGTCCAGACTTCGCTATCATATAGCAAGATTGGTTTGATCAGTTTGGAAAATAGGTCCAAAGACAGTTGTACCCCAAGATTGAATTTATTAATTGCATCAATAAGTGGATGCATGGCTTGGTTGGCCTTGTCAGTGAGACTGGAGATTGCTTTAGAGAAAGAGCCACTAGCGCTAATATCTATGCCAAGGTAAATAAAATCTTGCACTAGTTCTAGTTCACGAGAATCGTTGACAAAATGGAAGCCTTTTAGGACTTTACCAGAGGCGTTGAAGATCATTGTTTTACTTTTCTTATGGTTGACGGTTAGTTGCCACTTTTTGCAATAACTGCGAAGGTGTAAGAGGCAGCGTTGTAAACCCTCGCTTGATTTAGATATCAGAACGAGATCATCGGCGTAAAGTAAATGTGAGATTTCCTGGTCATGGAGTTTAACGGGGTCACACCTGAGGTCAAATGATTTTCTAAAAACAACACAAAGAACTCACAAACTTCTTTTATGCGTGTTGCACATGTTGTACAATGTTAAAATAATTATGCAAATAAAGTAATCATTATTGCGCTTCGAACAAAGCTTAGAAATGTACGACGTTTCGGGCTTACAATGATAATTCGACTTGATAATGGGTTTAAGCCCGAAACGTCGTACATTTCTAAGCTTTGTTCGAAGCGCAATAACAATTACTTTATTTGTATTGTTAACACAAAGAACTATCTGATACCTCAGTCTACTTCATACTAGACGCCAGATCAAAGTGATAGCAAGGAGAGAAAACGAGTAACAAGTAGCTCGTTGATAACAAGTAGAAAAGACGTATCTTGAAAGCTTCTTTAGATTTTCATGCAGTAGCAACCTAATGATAAGAATTCAAGATAACTTGTCAGGGAAGGGAAAGTGCCGTAAAGAAATTTACTTTTGAGCCTGGATACGTTAAAAATAGAAGAAAAAACATTGGAAACAGTTAATCAATTGATTATGAATCGAAATCATGATTGAAATAATAACTTAAACCATAACTCTAGTTGTTGTACAAACTTTAAAATCCCGTTGAGTAAAAGAATGCTTTCTTGATGGTTTGCTTATCGAAACGAATCAAAACATGTTAGAGTAACTAAAAATGCACTGATGAAATAACCCCTGTGCTGTACATGAAACGGTTGGATCTTTTTGCTTGTTAATCAAAATTACAAGTACACCTGGGAAATGTCCCTGATAAAATCTAGCTCCATGAGAGATGTTTAACTGCTTACCTTTCTTAGCAACGAATTTCTCTTTAGGCACCGCCCAATCAATGATCATTGGTCTTCCTAGCAATTCCTCTTTATTGAGACCATCTAATGCAGCTTTTGCTACTTGCTCATTTGCAAACTGCACAAATCCAAAACCACGCAGTTTCTTCTTCTTCCGAGCATCAATCTTCATTGGCAACTCAACATTCAATACCCTTCCATATTTCTCAAACGTTTTTGAAATATCTTCTTTTTTACATTTAAAAGACAGGTTTCTGACAATGAGTTTGGATTTGTCAAGAACATTTCTTGATGGCTGTTTTCCTTCTTTTGTTAACAAACAAGCCTGGACAATATTTTCACCAAATTTTGTTCCAGGAAGTTTTTGAAAAGCCCTTACTGCTCCTTTGATTGATTTGTAAGTCACTAAAGCAGTGCTTTCATCCCTACTGGGAGCAGGAAACTGTATTTTCTCTACTTTTCCTTGTTGTGAAAGAAACACTTTGAGCTTTGATTTAGTCACTTCATTATTCAAACCAGTGACAACTACTGTTCTTTTTGTTTCATCATATTCTTTGCTGTCCCTGCCATGTTTTATCTCATCTGAGCCCTTCAATCCCTCCACAGTCAGCTTGGTTCCTGGCTCAGCTTTTGCCTTTGTTCTTTGCTCTGCTTTTTGCTTAGATTTAGTGTTAGACTTAGGTTCTGCTTTTGGCATTTCTATGACTTCTTCTGTTGCATCATCTACAAACAAACCATAACATTAAATTTGCACTAAAAGGTACAGTACAAAATCAGTTGACACTTTGTGTGCAGAAAACAATCCACTTTTGACAGGCCGAGGTAAATCATAGCCTGGATTGATTTTGGCAGTTTTCTTACTACTTAATCCTTAGCAAAAAACCCAAAACTAGCTTCTCAGGTTGTGTGCACATTTTTCAGTATGTTCTTTCTTAAACTATACTGTAAGTTTCCCAAAAATTTTGTCATCAAAAGCACAGAGACAAGTCAGAGACCTTTCTAAAAATTCAGGATAAATAGACAAGGAGAAAATTTCTTCTGGTGGTGGTTAAAAAGTGATTAGTTATGGTCTGCTGCATGGTAGTTAGCAGAAGAACCAGCCTGCTGGAATGGTTGCAATGGTGTGATGTAAAATATAGCTTTGTTTCTTTACTTTGAATATTTGATTTTGATTAGTTAACTTTTTTTTTTTTTATCCATATAAAATGCTTACAATACATGTTTACCTACTCTACATATTAATACTATACAACTGCACAACACTACAGGGACAATAACGTGAGGAGCAAAATGGCATGACTACCCCACGTTCTTACATATAACACTACTAGGACAATACACAAAAGAAAACGAAGAATACTTGTAAACTAATCACTGTACGCTAACTACAACCTAAATCAATTAAAATGAATGCTTGCGGCAAAAGGACTGTGGGAAAGGAGTTTCAGAACAATTTCCCTGTTAACTTGTTATTTAGTTAATTAGTTAACTTGTATATATTTAAAAAATGCATATATTGTTAACTATTGTATATAAAGATGTCGAATTAAAATAAATTTACAACAACAAAAAATTTACAACGGCAAACCCACATACTTCAAAGAATGACACACCATTTGCTGTATGCCTATGACACATCAACGTGCAAATACCCCATAACAAATTTGGCATTGCATTCTAATTTCATCTCTCTTCTAGGGTGGAAAATTCATTTTGCAACATCAAAGATTTATGCCATGGCGAATGTCTAGCTTCATAGTAGACCAATTTTTACCATTGTTCTTGACATCATTCCATGCCATAGACATTTGGCATACCAGAAACTTTCAAATAGTCTCTCGTATCCAAAAATTTTTTCAGAAAATTATCAGTTGTTCAGATTGATTTAAAATGTACAGTACAGTATCTTTGTTGCAGCCTTTTGCATGAAATATAAATATATCTTATATAGTTGTCAGGCAAAATCGAGAAAATTTCCTGAGAATTTTAAGAAATGTTTCCGTTTGCAAATTTTGAAAATTTCCTGAGAATTTTAAAAAATATCTCTGTTTGCACGGAAAAAAAGGAGAAATCCAGGTCGCTCACTAGCTGTTGAATATCTATTATACAGTTGAACATAGCTACCTTCTTTTGGAACATTTTTTGGTTTATAGTTATCTCTTTGCCTTGGTTTCTTATCTGCAAATGAGCATTGAACTTTTCTTTCTCCAATAGTGATAGTGGATTCACAAGCCTTTTTTGCATCTTCACACATTACAAAGGTCACATATCCAAATCCTCTGCATGACTTGCTTTTATCTATGACAGAAAATTTTAATGATTTAATTGTCTTCACAGAACATACTTTATGTTACCATGGATCAATGATAAGATTGATGGCAGTGCCAAGCTCTGCTTAACAGAAGGCTAAACTCCCTGACAAAGGGATGAATCTTACAGTGGTTCTTAGGATTCTATGCTCTGAACTGTGGCTAACATGGGCAGTAGTCACACTGCCTTATCCAATTTTGCACTGAATGGCTGCAAATATTTTTAAGGCCTCAGTAAGACAATTTAAAGGCAGTCTGTCCCCTGCGAAGAATGAAAATCAACTTGATAAGGATTTCTATTGTACACTCCACAAGTTTGTACTAATTTGCTTTATCCAAAGAAATCAAGGTCATAAAGACTTAGTGATGCATGAATTTAGCTCCAGGATAAATAAGGTAAATAAAGCCCTTGCCAAGGTCAGAACAATAGGGGACAGGCTGCCTTTAAAAGAAAGAAGCCAGACATCTCTCTATAATTTCTACACTCAATTGACTTTAAACAAAAGGACAGTTTATAGCTGGACTTTGGCATTCTTGGCAAAGTAAAACTTTAACAAGATACTGTAATCTCACTTTTCCTATATTAATGAAGCTCAAATTTACATAAAACTCAAATTTTATGGTAATTATCAAACTTGACATGGCTCAAAAGTTGATGAAAACATCAAAATGTATCAAAAACATTACAGTACCTTAAACTGACCCAAAAATGGCACACAAACTTGGATTCACTTGTAGGAGTTACTTGAAAAGAATAGACCCATTCAGGGTGAATTTTTCCCTGCTTTATTTGACTTCAGAAAATACTCATACTGGCAACAAAAGTTGGCACAATGTTTTGATGAAAAGTTACACTTTAAAGGTGGAAAATAGACAATTGGAATCATTCAACCCATTTGAATGAGAAGAAAGACTTGACAAAACTTTCACAAGCACAGAATACACTGCCTGCTGAAAAACTTCATATTTTCAGAAATACCAACTTTGATGAAACACATGCAAAGAACATCACAAAGAAAGGTGTCATCAAAAAGTATTGGGTTTTGAAAATTATTCAATCCAAGCGCCTTGTATTTCACACTGAAATTCCAAGAAGAAAAAAATCTGAACAAACTTCCTTACAAGATCATCAAAACTCTTCCCCTGCTGAGTTCTCCTTTTACAGGGATTGTAGGTACTAACTTAGCCCCCTCTCTGGTTCCCATTAGCAACACACATCCATGAAGAAGAGTGGATCTTCCCACAATTCTTTTTAAAGTTTGTGTTAGGTGATAATCTATTGGCTCAACTTTCATCCAGTCCAGATGGGTAAAAATATGAAGAATATGGGGAGGATCTCAGAAACTTTGCAATAATAATATCGCCTCTTTCAACTGCGGATATTCATTTTAGAGCAGATGTTGCTTGAAGACGGCGCTGGCTTTAGCTAAACTAAATTTTTTATCGACACATTACCTTTATCTTTGACAACAAAGGATCTTTTGATCGGGCCATATTCACTAAAGGCATCTTCAAAGACTTTGTCTGATGCTGTATAAGGCAGGTTTCTCACGAACAATGTCTTTCTCTGGGTCTCAAGGGAATTTTTCTTAGCATCTCTTGCCATGCTGTTGTTGGCCATGTTTTTTGAATGGCTTCAGCGAGCAGTCTCGTTCTCAAAACAAGGCTCTTGATTTTTACGTCATCCATATCTTTTTGACTCTTTAATTTTCGCGCAGACAAATTGCGCGAAAATCTCAGCGAAGGACTTCAAAATTACATCATACGCGAAAATATTGTGCGCAGAAATCAAGGGCGTGAAAGACAGGAGAGCGCGAAAATCGAGGACCCGTGTATCAGTTTGCGGCAGATTCAAAATGGCCACGTCGAAGCGAACAAGAAGTTGACAACAACCAGTTGACAACATCTCAAATAGACAAGATGGCGAACAACAAGCAAGATATTGAAAACATCGACATTGACTCTGTCTCAGACATGACTGAAATTAAACGTCTGTATTCACTATTTCAACAGAAAGAGGTATGAAAGTTATAAGATTAGGTTTCTAGGCCTTTTTAAGCCTTGGGTTGTTTGGGATGAAGCCCATTACTATTTGATAGGCCTAGCACTACCGCTTATACAAGGCGTAAACGACTCTATGAGCAACAAGCTAATAGCCATTGTGCAGACCCTTGACAAGCAAATTCTTAATGGTGCCTTTGATTATATAATGAAATAACGGGACAAGGCCTCTCGTGAAGCAAGAAGCAAGGAAGGCTGACAACTTTGTAAATATAGCCATCACTATCATAAGTACTATCCATCTGCTCTCACAAGAGGCCAGACTGGAAAGTTTGTATCTTGTGCGCGCAATTTGAGGTGGCCTATGTAAGACTGAACAGAAACTGGCGTTTGAGAACCAGAGATTAAATCAAAGCAATGATTCTTTGTCATTGCCAACTCTGCATGATGGCTCAGACTGAAAACTATATACATTCTTGCGCATGCAAGATGCTGCTCCCTGCGCCAGTAGAAACTTGTCCAGTCTGGACAAGAGGCTTTGTCCACTCAGTTCCAAAACAGGTAAACTGTGGTAAAATTTTAGCACAGATTTGGATATTTTTGCAAAATATGCCTAAAACAATCAATTTCTAGAAAACTGGGGAGTAGTGCAGTCTCCTGGAATTTTTTGCCAGCATGAATAAACATGCAACAACAACTTTGTAAAGGTCAGTGATTAGGCACAGAATGCTTATTGTTCTGGGTCAATGTACCTGTCAGTCGACCGATGGCCATCAAAAGAAAGAGACAGAAAAAGTGGAGGATTGGTGGGGCTACAGCTAACATGCTGCTTTACTGCATTTCCTTGCCTGTGATTATTAACAACTGATAAATGTACCAGAATTACTTTTTATACTCCTCACAAGAACAGGTTTTCCTCACATGCAATTGGTATGCTCCAACACAAGAAGTTACTGCCAACAATATTATCACAATGATAAAAGTATAACCATAGTCACAAAGGATACAGCCCCATTGATGAAGAAACTAACATCACATATCATTAAAGTAAATGAACAGAGAAATAGCAACATAATCTAAACATAGCACCGCAAGCGCCACTTATCTTTCTTTTGTTTTGTAGATCTATAACATCAAACACTGTAGAATAGGTTATATTTAGATTACCCAGTCCCCCTAGCTATAAGTTTGCTTTACACCCCGTTGATTTACTTTAAGTGTGATTAAATTTCATTCAATCGCCATAATAGAGGGAGAAAAGTTGTTGCACAATGCTTTTGATCTAGACTAGGAAAGCCCCTGCCTACTATTTCTGCATGCCACATAAAATAAATTAATAGATTCTCATCACAAAGTTTTAGAAATTGTTGCGAGGCAGGAGGTTTATATTTGATATTTCATATGTGTTTTTTGGCTAAGCTAGGCAAATCAGGGAGGAAGCACATTATTCTGGTGAATTATTTGTCAACAGTGTTTATGCTGTAGATAAATATCCTGATGTCACCCTTGGTTATTTGTAGGGAGGTCTGTGGAGAAAATGGCTTATGTATAGTATGATTGAGGGAAAATGCTTTTCCCTCAACAGAAGTACAGTAGTTTGTTTAGAATTTCTTAGTCAAATTTGATGTATGCATGCATTTAGAAATGAAAATGTGTGGAATACATTTGAAAATAATATATAGTAGCATTTTGAATTGCTGCTGAATTCCAGATTGCAAGGCATGGAATTCCATGTTGGAAGGTATTAAGAGTGACTGACATTCAGACTTCTTTTTGCAGCAAGAGCTTGATCAAGAATTGGATACAATACTTGAAAACTGCACCAATGTTACTTCAAAAGTTGAATCTGTACATAATTTAGTGTAAGTTGAGCCATGCCTATTTAAGTTTGATCTTCCTCTGAAATCATTTTTGATCTGTATACTCAGCAGACAACAAGTAGTTTCTGATACAAAGAAGAAAGGAAGTTGTTTTTTTCTACAATCCTTATGAGTGGCATGCTCCATTGTTCTTTTAGAGTTGGCAAGCTCATGTTGAGTTTCAGGAAGCTTCAAATAAGCTGTTGCAATCTGGTTTGGTTCCTATATCCAAACAATTTACGAACTTCTAAATCTGAAATATATACTCAAAGCAACCCATCAGAAAATTTATCCCTAGCAACATGCTTGCCCAAGCTTGAAAGGGGCATGATTTTGGCTTGAAGTGAGTATGTTGACACAATTTTGGCCAGTTTGCACATATGATTAGAGCTTGATCAAGCTTGACAATAATCACATGCCAAGGACATTATCAAACATACTACCATCAAGCCTGATCAAGTTTGCCTTCCAGTTCAAAAGATACTGTACATGTTGCAAGCTAGCGCAAGTGATGCAAAATGCTTATAAAATCAAGCTCTCAAACATAGCCAAATCATACTCAAAACAAGTTAGTATCAAGCTTGAAGCATACTCCAAACATACTGAATATGTTGCAAAGGGAAACTTGAATAAACTTTGCACTACAGTTTGGAAAACTCAAGGCAAAATCATATATAGCATCTTCCTTTTTCTGACACAACAACCAGTTGAAAATAGTTGTAAGCAAACAGATTTCTTCAACCAACTAATGAAGCTGATTGCAGGCTGCAGCCAGAATCATGGCATCACAGATCAAACATGGGCTTCTGAACTGATGAAATCTAAATTCTGTTCTAGACCCAATCTTGAAGTTCTCACTGAGAATGCAAAACACCTTGAGAAAGTCATATCTGATACAAATGAGCTAGCAGAGAAAGTTAGTAGCAAAGTCAGAATACTGGATTTAGCGAAGGTAACTTTTTGATTTTCTTAATATTTACTTGAATCAAACAGAAAAATAGCTTCTGCTGTATACAGTAGCTTTCAATGACATGTTATACTTCAGATCACAGAACACTTTGGTTGGTGTAGAACAAGAGATATGTGGATCATTTTGCAAAATGAAAATTTAGATGGTTGCATTGCAAATTCTTTTCCCAGCAGCACAAATTTATGATGAAGTATTTGTAAGAATTCCTTTATGTTATCACCTAAAAGGCTTGTAACTTTCAATTCTATTGTTCCACCATTCTATTGTTTAAAGCTCTATTGTTTGGTGTTGTTGTTGTTTGCACATTCTTTGACTTCACAAACAGAACTTGAAAAATATGGAGCCATTTAAATATTTGTTTGATTGGCAAATAGATATACATTCTGTTTTGAGACTGTGCTGTAAGGTTTCGATATGGTTAACGTTGAACTGATTTCTTCAGAGCAGAGTTCAAGACACCATAAAGAGAGTGGATGACATACTGGATTTAAAGGTAAACACTGGGTTTTTGTTGTTGCCATTGATTTATTTTAATTCTATTTTTTACATAGCCAATAATGTACATATACAGTATATATACAGTATATACAAAGTTAGCCAATCTATTTGTGGTTAGCTATTCAGCTGTTAAATAGTTTGGTGTTATTATTTGTAGTCATGTGTAGAAGGAGTTGAAATTGCTGTCAAAAAAGAAGAATTTGAACAGGTATGTACAGGGTATCCCAAAAAAATTTGCCCCATTTGTGTGGCTACTGTGGAGGAGCTGTATATTCAATTATCTCAGCTTTTACACAGTTACATAGGTCATGCTTCAACTTAGAGTTTGAGACCTTGTTTGAGTCAATCCAGCAAGTTGTTGCTGATTTATGGCAGAGAAAAGGCAAAGTTTGTAGTTGCTTCAAAAACAGCACTCTTTTTGTTTTCCAACAATGTCAAAATAAAGTATAAAGGTGTCAAAGAAAGGGTTCTGGCATCGTATTAATATTTTCACTACATTTTTTAAAAGATAGAATGTGCTGTCCTATGAATAGAAAAGACTGCTAACCCTTTGGAGAATTTAGCAAAAATCTTAATGCCACCTCTTTTGTTTGAAACTTACTTTAGAACTCCTAGAACTCTTTCTTAGGAAACTTACTTTATTTTGACATTACTAGAGAACAATAAAAGTGCTGTTTTGAAGCAACCACTAATTTTGCATTTTTTCTGCCATAAATCAGCAACCACATGTCAGATTGACTCAAACAAGGTATCAAACTCTAAGTTGAAGGCTGGTCTCTGCAAGTGTGGAAAAACTGAGATAATTGAGCCTCAGTGAGCCTCCACAGTGGCCACACAAATATGGCAAAATTATTTTGGGACAACCTGTATTCTTTTAAAGCTTCTTTACCTCTTTGTTACTTCACATCATTGGATTTTGTTTTAAAACTATTTTGAAACAAATTTGCCATGTCATTGAGCTTCTCTGTGCCCTCTTTCACACAGAAGTAGAAATGTGAAAATAAGAAAGTGACAATTGTGAGAAAAACATTGTTTGGACTTAGTTTAAGTATTAGAATGAGCTAGTCATACACAGGATCTTGAAAAACATGTGTGCCGTTTGAGTTTTGATTTAGAGCTTGGCAATGAGTTTCATAAATATGACAAGTAGTTGCTGATTACTGGAGCAAGAAAGTCAAAATTACAGATTGCTTCAGTTGCTTCTCTAAAGAAATTGCCAAAAACGAGAAAGGAAAATACTAAAATGAAGGTGATGCTGAACAGGTTGAAATCGGAGTTAGTCATAGGCTATCAAGGAAAAGTGCTGAAAATCACGGCATCAAAATATGAAGTTATGAGGATAAAAGATAGAAGTATCTGAATGGAAGAATGAGCAATAGGGACTACCATAGAAGTATCATCAAATTGCCATACAAGGAAAACTTTGTGATATTATTATTTCATTTTTAAGGCTGCAGCATTCATTCACCGTTATCTGAACCTTGATGAGAGGGCACTGAGAGAGATCCTTCCAGATAATTCTGAAGGTTTGTATTCCTTGTTTATGAAATTTTGCTTCGTCTAATCAATGCTACAGGTGTTGTGGCACTGCGATGTAATCTTCTGACTTTGCAGCCAGAACAGTCAGGTGAACAGGGCTCGATACTCGTGAGAGTCGCACCGCTTGAGTGTTATGACAAGGAGTGACTGACTGGATTAGCGCTTAGCTACTTCTGTGATCTGCTTCTACTTGGCGCTAAAAACTGCAACTTCACCTTCACCTGAAATGCTGCTCAAATGTTGATTGTACTACTGAAAAGTGTTCTAAAATCGGAAGAAACTTCACGCCACTGCTAGCAGTGTTTCTACAAGCAAATGTGGCTGTGCTTTCATTTGCCATTTCGAAATTTACCAGATTTGAACGCACGATGCAAACCTTTTCCTGGCAAGTAAACAGGTTTATTGTCTGAATGTGAAAGGCTGCTCTGCTATTTGTCATTATGATTTATGCTAATTTATAATTCGGTACAGCAGCCTTTCTTTGGAAAATATTGAAGACACAAATGCAAAGGACGATTCTTTCTCATTTCATCTTTTAGTTTTCATTCCATTGGATGCAAGAGGCAATGTATCAAAGGCCAGTTACATCATACGAACCATAGGAAATGCCCCGCTGCTCTAGACTGATTAAAAATTCGTAGTTATCGCTATTGATAAACTTATGGACATTCAAAACTACGACTCATGGACTTTCACATTGAAAATTGAGACTTCCCCCGCAGGATGTTCCCCCCTCAGATTTCATTTATGCATATGGAAACCATACCAACACTGTCCGAACTCCAGGCAATGACAGATGGACCTAAGTTGCCGGTTTAAACCTCAAAATTCAGATTTTCAGTGATACTACCCGTGAAAAAAGGCCGCAAGTATCCAGATGAATGTATCCTCGATCCAAGAATCAACAGATCACTGTGAACGAGACCTTCCACGAACTTCACCGCAGTAATAAGAACCTCCAACTGTCAAGGGCTGCTTGCTTCGCTTCTGTGAAACTCCGTAGCCTCATTCCTGAGGACACAGATAAATCTATTCATTTTCTTCTCAAATTCTTATATGAAAGTCCATAAGTCCCAGTTTGAGCAAATATAGAACATGTTGTTGTTGTTATCTTTGTTATTGTTGCGATAACGGGGACTTTTTCGTGAGTCTGTTGTTGATCTTTGTATTTATTGTAGAGATAAAATATGATTATACATTGTCTTTGCTTCATCATATGTTTGTGAAATTTCCATCTTTCCTGAATAGCTAAAGTTAATAAATGCTGCCAATTTCTTTCCTAGGAACTGATTTAAAACATTCTTTCAACTTTCTGCATGATGCACAAGGAAGATTGCAAGAAATCGTGCGATTAAAGTTTGATACTGCTGTATCTAATGGAAATGGACCCGCAGTTGAAAGGTGAGAAAATTGCGCAGAGCTCAATTTTTGCAAAACTTCAAAATGAAATGTGTAAAATGTTATACCGCATTCACATTGACACAGTTAAACCAGCTTTACTTAAATTAGGTTAGATTTCAGCCAATCAAAAAATGCATTGGATTCGTCGGATTACCCAATAGACCTTTTAGCTATTCTACAAAAGAGCCTGGATCGAGCGTTATTTGATACATTTTTATACACGAGGTTCGATCGATTGGCGTTAGAGCTTCTATCACAATTGCGCACATTCGAAAATTCTACAGAATGTAGCACAATTTCATTCGATTCTGATTCTCTTCAGAATAGCTAAAGGGTCTATTAGAAGGCTCCATTTGATAACCTGGTTTAGTTTAAACTGGTTTACCTTGCAGTGTGAATAGGCATAAGTGCTCCGTTCTTCAACTAAATTGACCGAAGGAAACGTCATATGATTTAATGATTTACAATAATTCCACTGGGAGCATTTTTATATTATCATTATTTTCAGAATTACAGCATGCGGGTAAAACAAAGATATGAATTAGTACGGAGAAAATCGTCCATGCAGGTTATGCTGCACATTTATTCCGAACTTGGGCTTTTCATAATTGACATTTTTAGATGCCTGTTTTTACACTGTTTAATTTTGATGATTTGTTGATATCTTATCCACCATTTTTATGTAATGTTTTTACTTTGTAATGTTTTTACGTTGGAATTAATTAGCTAACTACTTTTAGCTATTTTTAGTGTTATCCAACTGTAAATAAATTGATACTAATAATAGTGGCATCATCAAATTGCTGAATTGTAAATCAGAAAAGCTGCAGTATTTTGCTTGCTATCATCTTGTAGACCTTCAAAAAAGTAGTATTTCTTGCGTGGGTCATTCTTATTTTCCTTTATTGGTTTATAATCTTTGGTTCCTTTTAATGTATATCAAAGCTTCAGGTAGCCCTTCTGGTACTTTCCTTGCATTAGACTTTAAAATGCTGTATGCTCGGTCTCTCTCTCTCTCTCTCTCTCTCTCTCTCTCTCTCTCTCTCTCTCTCTCTCTCTCTCTCTCTGTCTCTCTGTCTCTCTGTCTCTCTGTCTCTCTCTCTCTCTCTCTCTCTCTCTCTCTCTCTCTCTCTCTCTCTCTCTCTCTCTCTCTCTCTCTCTCTCTCTCTCTCTCCAGGATCACTGCAAATTTACATAAAGTTTCCTTCGATGAATTCAACTGAAAGAATGAGGCAATAACATTTTTACATATTTCATTCAAATTTTTCCAATAATTCGAGCCTCCTGCTGAAAAAATGCAATACGTACCTTTTATCAAAAGAGGCAGCTTTCAACTTACTACAGAGGTTCTGTTTAGCCCCCAGACTTAGGGCGATGAATACCTTATACCTTGAAGCTGGCCTTACCATGTTTTCTGGATTCATCGAGCGTATTCAGTTTATTTTATTTTTAATCTTTTAATTGTTTGCCACGGCCCCCTGAAAAGCAGACCCTTAGGACTGACGGGGCTACCGTGCTAAAAAAGTAAAAATAAAATGGAATAGAACGATCTGATTGGAAGGAGTCTTTGTTGGCAGAAGCGCCATCATCAAGGCAAAGAGCACAGGGAGGCAAGGGACTTCATGTCATAAGTCTTTTGAGCCTTTCTCTTATAAACCCCGCCCTACCAACAAAAGTTTCAAAAAAGCTCTTCTTCTCTGTTATGTTCCTCCCTGCCGATCCCTCTTCCCATTTCTCGACTTCGTTTTCATTGAAAAAGACCATTTCAGAGTTGAAGAGATTTGGTATGTATTGAATAGCAAGACCACATCAGCCTTATCCTGCCAATAAATTGGCCTGCTTCAACAAAAATGATTTATGGATGTATGTGCTTATGTCTGTATGTATCTCGAATTTTTTCCTAATTTTATTGCAGATTTTTCAAATTATTTCCACTGGTTGGTATAGATGAAGAAGGTTTGGTTAAGTTTTCAAAATATTTGAGGACTCAGGTTTGTGGCAATGCTTATAAATTGAAATTCGTACTGTGAATCTTCATGTTTGTTATTTTCATTATTTCGATACGACTGATCGTTAGCTATGATCAATTCTACACGAATTGAAGGATTTATAAAAACTGATAATGTCGATTTTAAGGGAAACTTTTCGAGAAGCTTCCAAGAAATGGTATCAAACTGTAATGTATCCGTAAAAAAATTGATGATATATTTTGAGTAGAATCAATCAAAATTTGTAAGTTCTTTCGAGAATTATTTGTCATTTGTTTTGCTTTTGCAGATAGAGAGTATGGCAGATGTCAATCTCGACACGGCAATTAAAATCAATCCACAAGGTGAGTTTGCAAAATTGATATTACCTGTAAGTGTGTACCACCAATGCATATCTTCAGTAGATCAGGCAAGAGTGAAATAATTCAAACATCGTTCCTTTGGCTATTGCTTTATTCCACAGCATTATTTCTTGCATTTTTCTGCCTGACTCTTACTGTGCCAAGGCAATCTACTTCTGGATGCCCCAAAATTCTGCCATGTTGGGTTGCGATGCTTGAAAGTTGTTGCTTCGTTCGAATCTATGCCAATGTTTAAAATTGTCCTGCTTATATCATCGTTGTTAATGAGGCCGCAGATGTCTTGTTGCCTTTCCCACTTGACTCCAATTAACTGATATTTCTTTCCATTGCCTCTATTGTAGCCTCCTTTCCTTTTCTTCTTCCTTCCTGTATTCCCCTCCCTTCCTGCTCTGTGTCCTACTTCTGTAGAGATACGAAATGCAAAACTTTCATTTCCTTCTAAATCGAACCTTCGTGCGAGATTTCTGCGATACTTGCGTCATATTGCCTAGCACTGTTTGACTTTACCGGTTTGTCATATAGAGATTAAAATTCACAGCATATATTTTTGCATTTCCAATATCGTCTTTAGGTGTTGATGCTTTTTGAGTCAAATGAGGTCTGTAAGTTGACTAAACTTTTAAAAAGTACAGCACTGCTAGGTATCAAATCTCTTTTTAGCAGCACAGGAGAAAAGTTAGCGTTGACTGCTCTCGAGATCTGCCAAGCTCCCTTGAAGAAGAAAGAGCTGGTTGCTGCATGGACTTTAAGAGATGCAAATCATTGTTTCCTACAGCAGCTTTGTCCACGCTGATCCCAGGCCTTATCAATAGGGACACTTGGGGGAGGGGGGGGGCAATGATGCTGTTACTGCCCGCTTGGTTCCAGCTTTGAAGAACCATAATTTCAGATGCATCTGTTATGATTACTTTCATCCTTTCTGTAGTAATGCACACTGCTAAGACCCCGTTTCCATCATTCTGTTTTCATATGCAAACGTAGTGGAATCTCTCCGTTTCGAGTTGTTGTTTCCACTTGAAAAAATCGAAAACTGAAACATTTGAAAGCGCTTTTCAAAGTGGAGTGATCTGAAAACGGAGACATTTGAAAGCGCGTTGTTTTCAATCAAAATACCGAATCGAATACAGAGTCATCCGACAACCCTACAACAACAACAGCCGAATTGGCGCCAAAGAACAAAGTTTAGGAAACGTCTGAACAAAGGAATTGAAAGCGAACGAAAAAGAAGTAATGGAAAGACGTCTGTTTTCGTGCCAGGCTCTCTAGGTGAAAACGGAGTAATGGAAGCGGTTAAAGATCATCCGAAAATAGAGTGATACGAAAACGGAGACATTTGAGAATGGAGTAATTGTTTATGAATATTGGAAATACGGATCTTTCCCGTTTTCTTCTATTTTCATCATTACTCCAGATCCAGAGACCAAAAAAGCTTAGTGAACTGTTAACAGTCATTTTCCATTACAGATAGAAGAGCAAACGTGATATTTGCAGATACACTGACGTTGCTGTTTGAAGGCATTGCAAGAATTGTAGAGGACCATCAGCCATTGGTTGACACATATTATGGTACCTTTTATTTTTCAATCTTGCGAGAGCATTGCAAAGATAAGAAAAGCGCAGTGGCAATTAACTGCTCAAAGTTATTGAAGAAAGTGATTAATGATCAATTGATGATGCATTTTGCCCTCATTGAGTGTTGAAGGGATTTTAATCAACTGTCTGCCTTTGGGTGCTTAAATGTAATAGACCTTTTAGCTTTACTAAAGACGAATCTGAATCGAACAATATTTCATTACATATTGTAGGATTACCGGATGTACACAATAGTGATAGAAGCTCTAACGCCACTCGATCGAACTTTGCGTATAAACTTGTACAAAAATATTGCTCGATCCAGGCTCTTTTATAAAGTAGCTAAAAGGTCTATTCAGTAATGCAGTGAGGTATCTAGCACACAGGATCCAGGTGTGTTGTTAAGGAGCGTTGTAGGCATTTTTCTGGCTTCCTGTGACCCGGATTTTCTTGAACCTGAAATCTTTGTTCTCACTGGTTACAGTTTGAGCACGTGAACAGTTTGATCATTTAAACTTTTTTATCTCCCTCGTACTCATGGAGAGGGGTATCATAGTATCTTTTTGAGTACAGCAGGGACGTGCCATTTTTAGGGGTACTTTTTGCAAAACTTTCTGGAATCATGAGCATCATTTTCGCAAGTTTTATACGTTTTACGGAATTATGGGCCTCATTTTCAGACATTTTCCAGGACTATGGGTCCTGTTCTAGAGAGAATTTTGCAATTGTATAGGAATTACTAGCAATGTTTGATAATTTGTGAAATTATGGGTGCCAGTCTTTCAGGTTTCATTGTCTATAGGTTTCACTCGCAAAACTTGTCGGTTTGGGTAAAACAATTTTAATTTTGCCCCTCCCACGAAGTCACTGAGTCCTTTTGTTCTCTTCTATTTGTCATTTTTTTACAACGTTTGTTTCTCGTTTGATGCAAGGCATATATTAGGTGAATTTGAATATATGTGTAGGATATTTTAGATATATGTTCAAACATACATATTTTGATGAAGGCACCTAATCCTACATTATGAGCATAGTGCACCTGAAAGGCCTGGCATCTAACATGAAACAGGCGTCAGTATCTATCTGTAGTTTGTTGTGATTTTTTATGCGTACTTGTCTGTAACTGTATATTTAATTGTAATTACGTTGGATATCTCTTTATGTTAAGACCACAGGGTAGTCATTGTCTATTGCTCCTTGTGGTATCGTCCCTTTTGTGTGGTATAATCGTATAGTAATTAGAAAGTAGTATGTAGCCTTGTACTGTAACATTTTAGATAGATATAAAAACAAGACTCAGGCAAAATGACACTTCTCCTTCAGATGACACGCAAACATGCCTCCCGAGCCCTCTGATGCCTCCTGAGCAACAGCAACTCTATCCGTAACGATTATGCAATCTAGTACCATGTTACTGCAACCACAGTAATCTGGATCACAATGAACCACGAGCACACAAACTTTTTAGGGTGCTTTCTGACCCTCCTACTTCACATTTGATTTCATATTTATTTCATATTTGATTTTTAGGGAGGGTTGCCCATTAACACAGGTTGTTTTCAAGGGGCCCTCCAAATCCGCGCCTTACAAATCCGCGTGTCATCCTTACGGAGGGATCCCCTGTGTTGATTTGTTTCAAACGAGTGTTGAAATTAAACTTATTCCATTTTACTTTATAGGCCCTGGCCGTATGATAACTGTCTTGAAAGAACTGCAGGCAAGTAGTTAGTAGAGGCGAATTTTGTAGTACAAAGTTTTCAGCTTTCTGATATTGCAAAGCGATTTGTCTTCCCAAAGACTAGATTTCATTTCTCTGGGTGCGCTCGATCAAATCAAAATAAACAATGCATTATTAGTATTATCATTTTTCATTTTTCAGGAAGAATGTGACACACAGTCACAAAAAGTTATCGAGCAATTTGTATCTTCTCGCAGCTTTGAAAAGATGGTAATTTAGCTATTTTTCATTTTCTTCTTTTTTGTAACTGCTGTTATCTAGCCTGGGATCCAGGCCCTTTCTTTTTCGGAACCGGGGTCGGCGACACACACGGGCAGGGAGCGCCGCACAGGCGACTGTTTTCAAGTAATTCTCCTTGAAGCGAAATATCATCCTTCGTTGCACAGTCAAGATGTATGCCTGACTCGCATAGGCAGTACAAGTAAACAAATTTTCTCAGCAAGGCTTAAGCTGTTTCTTATTTACTTCGTCAAAGGAAAAGTCCGGGGTTGATGAAATTATCTTTAAAAAGCGACCTTACCAACTGCTGAACACCAGTTGCTAGTTCTTTCCAAGTTTTGATGCCTCTAACTCTCATAAATTGGTTCATGAATCTTCATAAGTTAGGCCAAATATTGTCGCCATTGTGTATTTTGTGCGAGTGTGCGAAGGCACGATAAGGAGGCTAGCAATTTCAGTGGTATAATATGAACACAGTTTTTGCAGCATCGTTCAGGTCAACATGAAGTGACGTCATAGAAAATGACGTCATTTCGCACTTCTTAGCAGATTGAAATATGTATTCACAGATTAAAAGAGGAAAGAAATTGAAAAAAATGCTACACACCATTCACAACAGTGTAATCTCTTAAATAATCAAAAATTATGCCAACCCCGGACTTGACCTATAAAAATCTTATTGATCACTCTCAACGTTTATCACCGTAGTACCATGAACATTGTATGTATGTATGTATAAAATTCTTTAACGCGAATAACAGGGCTAAGTTTAAAAACTTGTTTACAGCCTGGTTCACAAAGTACATTACAGTAAACTAAATTCTAAACTAAGATCCTAATCACAATGTATAGATAGAAAAACTTCTTAAGGCATAAAAGTTCAATGGAATGACCATTCATATTTTACATAAGAATCAGATTTGATTTTGTCTATAAAGTAGGCTTTACATTTTACCTTAAAGTTTTCAATAGATTCACTGTGACGTATTTCAGTTGGTAATAAATTCCAGACTTTTTAAATGATCTTAGGTAAGAATGTCCAGTTCCTCTAATTTTGAAAAAGTGACTATTTACAGCAGCTCTTGTTCGATGTTGGTGAACTTCAGCTGTTTTCACAAACATTTCAGACAAGTAAGGTGGTGCAATATTATTGTTGACTTTGTAGAGAAGGAGGCATATGTTATATTCGTATTTTGACATGCTGAACCGTCTGTTGATTAAAGCATAGGTTTCAATCCTTAAAAAGATTGGTTGGAAATTAAATAATCTATTTGTTCCAACTAAATGACTTGAAAGAAACTTTTGCCATGTTATAGTTCTACCATTGGACTTTCTTGAAAGTCCCGATATTTTCGGAATTGAAATGTCTTTTTCTTTTTAAGAATTCCAGAAAATTTTTGAATTCAATCTAAAATATCAGAACAACACCACGTTTTATCCTTTATTTCATTACAACTACCCATCCAATGGGCATGTCCAGATTTATTTTATGCGCATGCTAATCGGTTTTGTGTTGTGCAGGAAAATATAAAGCCCGAGGTCTTGAAAGTACAGACCGAGCTTGCGAGGTCTGTGCATTAAGACCGAGGGCTTTATATTTTCCTGTACAACACAAAACCGGTTGGTATGAGTTTTATTACCTGACAACTTCTAATTTTGGCTTGTATCATTTCGTCAAACATTTTTTGTTACTGTCGTGTCGTCGAGTTAATTGTAAATCTCACAAGCCTGAAGAAGCTGCTGTGGTGACAAAAACGCCGCCTTGTATCGTATTATAGAAGGCTACGGGAAACCCGCGGGAAATGTGAGATTAACCAATAGGAGTGGAGGGATTCTGTATTGCCACGTTTTTGAATCGTAAGTCAGGTAATAATGATGTGTATTGCCTGTTTAGTTGTGATATTTAGACGCTTCATTTATTCTAGTTCGCTGAAGTTAAGAAAAGCACCAAAAGTACCAAGCCCTCTACCGCATCATCTACTCAAAGGTATTTGCATACAAGAATTTGATCTAGTGATTTAGGGCCCGTTTACACGAGATCGGATCCAAATGGATCATACCCAAACCGTAACGGATAGGCCTTGCTTCTACACGGAACTCGGCGGACCGAAGCCCATTTGGATCTGCTGTCCGTCCCCAAACGGGATCATTTTCAAAAGTGATCCCGTTTGGATCCAATCCCAGAAAGGTCTCGTGTAATCTGGTGGGATCGGATCCAAACTGGTACGGATAGGAAGTGACACGATTAAACTGAAAATCCTTTGTTGGCATTTCAGAGATGAGACCGAGTCTATTAGAGTGCAAAATTTCAAAGGATCTGATTAAAATAAAAGAAAAGGTGTACTAGAACGCTGCTAAGACTTCATAAAATTCAAATGGATTCGGTGCCGTTTTAACGCCAACAGTTCTGGATCCGATCCCGTGTAAACGCCTATCAAGAAGAACCGACCTCGTAAAAATCGCAAATTATCGAATCTCAATTTTCGCGATAAAGAAAACAAAGTTGCAATATTTTACCATTTTCTTTTTGAAGTAAAGTTATGATGTAATCTATCATGATTCTCATGCTTGGATGAAAATGGTGCTCCAAATTTAATTTATTTGCAGGTTTTCTGAGTTTGTCAATTTTGCAAATTCTTTTCTTGACCACACAAAAGGAAATGCTGATTTAATCAATAATGATGGAAAATTTGAGGTTAATTTTTATATTTTCATGAAGTTCATACCTGAGGCTATTAGCACACATTTGATTTCGTGCCAGTCGAGCCTAATACCTGTGAAGAGCTATATAGGGATTTTTTGCCCATCCCTACAAAAATAGGACGTGTCAGGTGGCCCTGGGGAAATTTTTCGAATACACATGTTTGAGATGCAAAGTAAATTTTGTGATTAGTTTCTGAAGAACTTTCCAATATTCAGAAGAATTACTTGAAAGTTTGAAAGCATAATTAACATCTTTCACATTTTGTCTCAGATTCGATCCAAGAGAGCTCGACATTCTACTTGGAGAAGTTGTATTGCTGAGTGCACGAACAGAACTATACGTTGGATTTTTACGCAAAAGACTGCGGGTAAATAATGTGTTTTCTAATTTTGATCTGCTTGCTCAAAAGGTTTTCCAGAATTTAGCCTGTTAAAGTACGTTAATGTCGGGTGTCTCACAGAAAGTGCCCCCGTTTGCAAAATTGTTAATCTTGCCTAGGAGCCGTTATATTGAAGGATAAGTCCGGGGTTTATAAGATTTGTGTCAAAAAGCAGCCCTACCAACTGCTGAGCACCAATTGAGAATTCTTTCCGAGTTTGGGATCTCTACCAGCTGCAACTTCGTATAATGTTAGTTATAAGTTAGGCCAAACGTCGTCGCCATTTTGTATGATTGCGCGATAAGGAGGTTAGCCTCCGTTTAGAAGTTATATTGTGATGTCAGAAAATCTTCTAAGTTTTTTTGCGGGAAAACATCTCATACGCAAGTAAAAGGAAAATGCTCAAAGTCGTAGCCAACTGGCCCATCTTGTCGGTTGTCTTCATCATCTTTGGTCCCGTCTATCCATTTTTGAAGTGTTGAGAGCATCAACACAATCGCAGCCTCGTTCAGGTCGAAAGTGAAGTGTGCGAAATGAGGTCATGAAATATGACGTCATTTCGCACATTTCGCAGATTGAAACACGCAATTTCGCAGAGAAAAGAAAGAAAACGATGGAAACATGTATTACACACCATTCACAACAACGTAATCTTTCATTTTATCGACAATTATACTAACCCCGGACTTGTCCTTTAAGCTTTTTTATTATCCTTCCTTAATTTGCGTTTTATTATCATTCCATAGTTTGCGTTTTGTTTTGAAAATTTAACAAAACTGGAAGCTGAAAGTCTTTCTGTTGCTATGAATGTAGTCATAGCCTCGCTTTGACAATTTTTCTCGGAAAAATTCTAAAAGACCGCAAGTTATCCATAGACACAAAATATAGAGTTTTGGAATGCTATGTTATGTCAACTCAAATGTACGGAAGCGAGTGCTGGAGAATATCTTCCAAGATGTAAAAGAAGCTGGAAGCCATGGAGATGTGGTGTACAGAGGAATGTTAAGACTGCCATGGACAAAGAAAGCTACGAATGAAGAAGTTCTGAAGAGGGTCAGAAAAGGAAGAACGCTAATGAAGAGAATAAGGAAGAGACAGCTTGAATTTTCAGGACATATCATGAGAAAATAAAAGTTAGAAAATCTTACTGTGACCGGAAAAATATAGGGGAAAAGAAGTAGAGGGCGACAACGAAATACTTTTATGGAAAGTCTAAATAGTTGGATGGGTGACAAAGCAAGTCACCCATCAAACACTCTTTCTTTGCAACACCTTTTTGTTTTGTTTATTTTTCGTTATCTATATCTTTCTTAATAGTTATGTCTGGTTTTCGTTTGAATGTTTTTCATTTTAATTTTTCTTTTTTTTAAGGCCTCGGGGCTGTCATTGTATTTTGCTCCTCTTGGTATCGTCGTCGTAGTATTGTAAAGTAGTTTAAGTAGTGTATTTAGTAATTTGTCATGTAAATTTTTAGATTGAATATATATATATATATATATATATATATTTATTAAAAAAAACAAAGCAAGTGTGACACAGTACCGTTTCCAAAATGTGCTGGTTAGGGTTCCGTTTTGAGAATCTACCGTTTTCAACATCTACCAAAATTTGCCGTTTTTGTGTGAACGAGAGGCCTATCCGTCAAATTTTTCATCGTTTTCAAAATGTGCCGGCATCGTGTGAGCAAAGTCTAAAGTTTCCTCAGATCAATTCAGTTGAACGGATACGGCAGTAACAGTTTACATGATTTGCTTTATTTGGTTGTGGAATGGGCAAAGGGATACATCTCTCTGTAGACCGAAGCTGTGGAATAACCTTGAGCTTGATGTTAAACAAGCTCCATCCCTTGCCACCTCTGAGAAAAGAATCAAATAGTTGTAATCCTGAAAATGTTTTTACCATTGGCAAGCGGCAACAAGTGACAAGCTATTGATTCGATTCATTAACTCACTTATGAGGCTGCCTATGGGCAGCGAGATTTTTGAGGTAATAATGTGTAGTTTTGAAATCAAGTTACACGTTTTTTATAAGAAACTTGGATCAGGCCATAGTACTAAAAGTTTCTTAATTTTACATGAAATTTTGTCCATTTTAGTACTAAAAGTTTCTTTATTGGCTTCTTATGTTTTGAATGCAGAATTAGCAAAGTGGTCGCTAACACTGCGCAAGCTATGATTCTTGACATTTAGAACATCATAAAGGAATAAAAAGTGTTCTGTTATGTCGAAAACACAAATGTTTAGATAATATTGCTCAAGAATAAAGGTTCAACGATCTATTTGCTATGATATCCATGCTTTTAACTTCGAAAAGTTTCTTAGTACTTCTTAGACTTAGTGCTAGAGTTTCTTCAAATTTTACGTTATTGTGTTTGTCATAAAAGAACGGTCATTGAAACGAAATTACCAAATTACAGCTCATCGTACAGGACACGGGACACCGGACACTGAAAGATTTTGGAAGCAAACAGCAGTTGTTACCGTGCCTAAACAGATGAAAATGTAATGCAATGAAATTGTATCTCTTGTCTCCTTTAGACCGATCTTGAAAGCATTCCTGAAGAAGAGAAAACTGAAGGTACCGTTATTCTTTCTTCTATTTTTCCTACGCCACGCAAATATTTATCAATTTGTAAACCATTCTGTTCTTGCTGCTTTTATAAGGCTTTTTACTCTGTTCTGACGCGTCAACAGTAGCTTCAGATTTTTAAGAGCCGACGTCGAAGGAACCTTTTTTTGTTTTCTGTTGAGCTTATCAGGATTTCTAGCTACTCAAAGCTAATTTAGGCCCACTGTGCATGCCGCATCTAGGCATGGGACCCCTAGTTTAACGTCCCTTCGAAGGACGACGAGATGATTTGATAGGTCAGGCCTCCGACGTCACCCATCCAGAGTCTGACCTCACTCGACCGAGCTTAACTTCAAACTTCAGTTACCCGACGTAAATTGTTCAAGCCACTCGGCCACTCACCCCTTAACCTTTGAGCAGCTGTCGGGTTCATCGAGTTTTAGAGCTTTGAGGGTCCAAAGAAGCAGATCCCACTGGATAATTGTTCAAGTACTAAGGTGCTAACACATGACCTCAAAAATTATCTCAGTTCTTAGGTAAAGCCAATGTATTGTTTCCGTCAAAGCGCGCCGATAATTTTAGAAACTTACGAAAAATTTGCACCATGATTCTGCCAGTTAATGAAAAGATTCCTTTGCTTTTGCATGTCCCAAAATTTATCTGGAACTGCACTCACAGTAGTGGAAAATCTCTGAAAGCAAGACACGTAATGCTCCAAATTCTTTTATTAGTTTCATCAATTTCTTTAAAAAGTTTGCTTACAAATATAGTAGCTATAATAGAAAGAGCTATTTTAGGCCAACTAAAAATGGTATCTCCCGTACCATCAAAGTCATAGGATTGAACTGGCCCCCTCTCCAAGTGCCAACGGGCATAAAACTAATTCATGCTTGCCAGCCAGTCCCAGTTTTAGAATATAACTTCGAACTAATACAAGTGTACTGATGCAGCTGCAGCAGCGACAACTACAACAACAATTCAGTTCAACGATTGAGTAGGGTACTAAAGGGCCTTGTGAAATATGGTAGGCTAGGGTAGACATGTTACAATTCATCATTCATTCCACGCACTACTGTTCGTAGTCTCTTCTTGAAGGTGTTGTGGCGCAGTGGTGTAATCCTCTGACTTTGAAGCCAGAACAGTCAGGCGGAGTGGGTTCGAGACGCGATAGGGCCTCACCACTTGAGCGTCATGACAAGGGGTCGCGGACTCGATTAGCTCTTAGCTACTTCTGCGATCCCAGCGCTTGGCGCTAAAAACCGCAACTTCACCTTCACTTCACCTTCACCATCTTCAAAACAGCATCAAAAGAGCATAGCAACAAGAGATATTGGCTGCAGTCACATACGCATTTTTGATTCGTTGTATCATTTCAAAAGAACCGGCTGATCACCCTGTGATATCTGACTTCCTTTCGTTTTCATATATGACAAACAAGGGCAGATTTTGTAATACAATAGCATCAGTCGCTTTGGTTCACACCTCAATTCAAAGCGATTAGCGAAAGCAGACAAACGGAATTCTCTCAAGCAGAAATTCAAAACAAACGAAGCCGCTAAGTTGCCCTAAAACCAGTACGGCAAACTCTCGTTTGATGCGGGCGAAGGGAGGTTTGTAAGAGAAGGTATGTGCTTATAATGAAAGAAGAAGGGTAAATCTAAAGTTCTGTCTCGCGGATTTTGTTTGTTTGATTCAGAAACCGAACAGAGCGCATTCCAATTTTTGCACATTTATTGCTTAGATGTACGCAGTCACTCCTCAGCTCCTGAATCAAATAAACAACATCCGTGAGACAGAACTTTAGATTTACCCTTCTTCTTTCGTTATGAGCATATACCTTCTCTTAAAAACCTCCCTTCGCCCGCACCAAACGAGAGTTTGCCGTACTGGTTTCAGGGTAACTTTGCGGCTTCGTTTGTTTTTATTTTCTGCTTGAGAGAATTTCTTTTGTCTGCATTCGTTAATCGCTTTGAATTGAGGTGTGAACCAAAGCGACTGATGCCATTGTATTACAAAATCTACCCTTGTTTATATGACACTGTTACAGCGCTTTGGCCCTGGGAGCAGATTCAGCACAGTACTATTTGATGCCAAAGAAGATGCAGAACAAGGTCTCGATCCATATCTTAGTGACACGAAGAGCGTGTCTTAGGGGCCTGATCTCATTGAGAGGGATTGCCGGGCTCGGATTCAAACTGAAGGCTCGGATTGATGAAGGTTTTCAGCCGGGATCGAGATCCACTCTTCGTGGCCAAAAACAGTTTTATGCTACATAATTGGTTTTGTACTTTAGTCAAACGAGGAAATGTCGTCGACAAACGATTTGGTTTGATATCTTCCTAAAGTGCAAATGAAGAAAATTCTAGATTATTTTGTTTTTCATGTTGCGAGGCAACGTTATGAACTCTTTAACCACAGTAAACAGAAAGGAACAGTTTCTAAAAAATCAGCAGGCAGGTTCACTTGTAGCTAATTTGCAAGAAAAATAACAATTACTTGCAAATGGAAATAGATGAAATAATCATTGAAAGAAAGAAAATCTTTGCATGTTTACTCCCTGGATAATAGGTGAATGAAATGTTAATGCATATGAGGATTGTATGGAATTATGTTGTGAAATACACACCAATTTCAAGGATTCCTGAGCCATTTTGTATTAGAAAAGCTAACCTGGATATTAATATTCATTTGACTTACATTGGTTACACGTTGTAGAGCTACACGCATATTGGTGAGAATAAATCACAGGGAGCCCCCTTAAAAAGTATGGAAAACGAGAGGAAATCGCAGATGCTGCGTTTCGCCGTGTCTCTCTCGCAGAAGACGCATTTCCTCTGGTTTTTCATGCTTTTTCAGGGGGTTCCGGGTCAATAAGTCATTAATTCCATTTCTTTTTCGTTGGCTAAAATAACAGATAGCTAAAAATATTTGGCTAAGTAAGTCCAACACTGACAATTTATCTTACAAGTGTAGATAGAAATAAAAAACTTAATTATTTCCAATTCATCAAAGTTTGAAATAAAAACAAATCTCTAAAACATTACAGAAACAACAAATTCGGAATAAAAGTGCGACACAGCTTGCATGGACAATTTTCTCTCTTCCAGTGTTTTATATTTGCTTTAAACTGAGCATAACTAAACTAAACATAGCAATTGGATTAGTTTTCTGAAAGTTTCTTGGCAGTTTCTTAAAACTAACCTCGAGTTCATTTTGTGCGATACCGGATGAGTAAAAAACTTTGACATGAGGGGTATTTCACTATTCGAAAAAGCGTACGAAATTTTTTCAAAACAGTAGAATTTTTATGGATTTTTTATGGATTTTTCTAGAAAACAGAAGGATTTTTGCCAAAGGTGAACGAGATTTTTGGGACTGAAATGCCCCTCGCTTTGGCGGAGCAAAAAAATTTATTTACTAATAACGAAAGAAGAAGGGTAAATCTATAGTTTTTTTCTGGCGGATTTTGTTTATCTGATTCAGGAGCTGAGGAGTAACTATTTACATTTGAGCAATGAATATGCAAGAACTGTAATGCCCTCTGCTCGGCTTCTGAGTCACGTAAACAAAATCCGCCGGATCGAACTTTAGATTTACCCTTCTTCTTTCGTCTTAAGCACATAAATTCTCTAAAAACCTCCCTTCACCCGCACTAAGTGAGAGTTTGCCGCACTGGCTTAGGGGCAACTTTGTGGCTATGTCTGTTTTGAATTTCTGGTTGTCAGAATTTCTTTTGTCTACATTCGCTAATTGCAGGTGTGAACCAAGGCAATTGATGCTATTGTATTGCAAAATCTGCCCTTGTTGCGTTAATTCTTTTTTCTCCCTCTGTATCTCGAATAAGAAACACACTTTTCAGCCTGTTGTTTTAAAACAATTCCTCGTTGTTTTTCCATTGTGTTTGCGAAGATTCAATCAATATCTAGGTCTTTTGATTGCACGTTTTCTATTTGCGTGTACAAACAGTATCTATCGATGGGAGATTTTCCATGATTTATAAACATCTCATGGTCGGTTTCTTAAACCACGCCTTTGTTTATGCATTACTCAAGTCGTACCAAGTGATAAAATTAAACAAACAAACTATGCCTCACATAATGCACAGAGAGAGAGAAACGAAATACTTGCTCTCACCAACAGTGAAGGTAGGTATCAATTGTTTTTGCCGATTTTTGCTTGTAGCCCTTGGCCGGAAACCTTTACAACCTCATTTTCACGGACATAACAATAGCATCACGTCCTACTGATTGATACCGCAATTCAAAGCGATTAATGCTTGCAGACAAAGGGAAATTCTCTCAACCGGAAAATTCAAAATATACAAAGCCGCACAGTTGACCGGAAACCAATGGAGCAAACTGTCGCCTTGTGCATCCGAAAAGTGGTTTTTCAAGAGAAATCACGAGTTTGTAAGGATTAACGAAAAAAGTAGGGTAAATCTAAAGAGCTCTCTGACGGCTTTGTTCATTTGATTCAGACGCCGAACTACCCTGGGTACCAGACTCGAACAGGAGGCATTCAAATATTCTCATATTTAAGAACTTATAGTCAAAGCAAGAGTAGTGTGACCAGTATAATCCTAAGATATTTTATTTTTCCAAATCATGAATGGATTATTATTCGAATAATAATTCGAATAATGATGTGACATGTGGTGTAAAGCCCTCGTCCTGCTAAATACATGGAATGCCTTGTTTTGTCTTCCTCAAGCACACACATCCGCTGACCTATTGTCCAACATACACAGTGTATGGGCAGTCAGTTGAATGAAAACATTATTATTATTTGATTCTTGAAAATCAAGATTTGATTATTATACGATTAATATTCGCATAATCTATTTCAATCAGTCACACTACTCTTGCTTTGACTGTAAATGAAACGATTACTAAGATTAGTTAAATGAAATTCTTAGCGCTGAATCTGCTGTTATCTGAACTCTTCAATCACTTTTTCATTAGTCAAAGTGTTTCTGAATGATAGAGCTGAACATATGGTGGTGCTCCTTGCTGAGTAAACTAATAATCATTTAAACTGCACACCTAATTTGATTCTAGGAGCTGCTGAAAACAAAGAGCTAACAGCTAAGAACCTTTTTGAGTTACACCGAATTAGCTCCAGGAGATTTGCAAAAGTTTTCGTGATGTTAACGTACATGTTCAGATTCTCAAGAGAAAACTTGACTATTCCTTAGTCTGCATGAGTTCAAACTTGCAAGAATGAATTTCATAGCTGATACTGAAAAGCGACGACCATTTTGGCGATGAATTTAAACCACAGAGCGTTTGTGAAACATTTTCTAGGTGTTAAGGGAGAAGTTCAAATCCTCAACAGATTAAATCCTGATTCAGTAGCTTGGTCGACTTGAAACTTGCGAGAAAGGTTCTCGTAGTTCATGCAGGACAGCAAACATCTTTTTGATGATAAAAGTTTAACCGCAGAGGTTCTGTGGAAGCATGGTGGAAGCTGTAATGATTTCAACGAAGAAGTTTGAATTCTCAAGACAGGAGTTCATCATTTGAACAGTTTTCAAACGTGCAAGTTTCAAGTTTCAAGTTTCATTCATTATCAATCAATCCAAAATACAATTCATACACAAAACTCTACAACTAAGATACATTACAACATTAAGAACTAAAAACTAACACTGCAAGAAGGTTTTTATAGCTGATAGAAAAAAGCGAAGATCTTTCTCATGGCAAATGTTGTAAACCACATTGGGTCTTTGAAACATTCTCGTTATTGCAAGGGGGAAGTTCAAATTGCGACGAGACAAGCTGACCGTTCACATATTCAATGATTTCAAAGTTTTAGCTAAATCCTGCAAAGTTGGTGAAGAATTTTGAAATCATTTGTTTCACTAATAAAGGACACAAGAGATGGTATATGACTGCTGTTTCACGCAGCAAGAACGTAAAATGTTCAGTATAAGGACCATTTTAGGGTAGACTCATTACATAAGTCTCAGAATCGCTTATTGAATTTGATATAATTAAGTCTAATTTTAGGGCTGCAATTTGAATATTATTCGAAGTTTTATGAAACATGCTCAATGTTTCCTTTAATGAATTTTATCAAACACGTGTTGGGTCTCGGGACTTTGAGCACCACAGTTGCTCATATATCACCAGAGATAAGTGCTTGAGTTTCGAGATAGCCCGCATGTCCAAACGGTGACATCCTTCTAGTTTATCGATACCGCTAACTGTCTTAACATTCATTATTAAATTTCTTGATAGCCGTCAAAAATTGAAGGTTTGTTGAGCCACTTATCTGTTTTTCGTCATCTTTCATGTGCAAAGGTAAGCTCCATCATGTTGTTTTTCGCAGGATGTTTCAACTAAAACTTAAAATTCTTAGTGTGTCAACCCGCTAAAATAGATATTGCTGGCTTTGAATACAAGGTTATGCAGAAGTTAGGCGTTTTGAAAGAGATCGTGTGACAGATAACGGCATTTCAAAGATATCAGAAGGCCACAGGAACGGTAGTGTTACAGGCACCGTATAAAAGACAGAATCAGGATGGAACTGAAGCATTCATATGTTTTTAAACTGCCAGATACAACCGAACCTGGTCCACTTTCATGCCAGAAATAGTATGGTGGTCATTCTCCTTGCCTGACTTGTATCATGTTGACTTCGTATCTAGTCATCTTGTGTTAAGATTGCAAAACGCTGAGATCCAATCGAAGATAATTGCCGTTTGATTTGGTATTTCGCCTTGGTTTTGAAGTACATTGACCTGTCTAGGGATTCTTTATTTTTTAGTACATGGCCTTACCATTTTGATTGTATATTACACTTACTAACTGGATACAGATCACACAGATAATCGTCAGTATACACGGATTCTCTGTAAGATTGCACAAAATTTGATCTTTGTCGCCACTGATTTGGTACCGTATGCAATAGGTTTTTTGATGATTCAAATATTGATGATGAATTATGCAGCATGGCTGCTAAGTTGCTCAAGTTACCTATAGATTGAATCCACTTGAACACAGATCTCATAAAACAGCTGTTGGATTAAACAGACGTTATTCTGTTTTACCACGGCACTACACTGTCATTTTACACTCGATTACGCATGCTTGCGCACTACAAATTCATGAAATATCACATCTACTGGAGTTCAAATGAGTCGCCTTCCCTAACATACACCCAGAATTAGTCATATTTCCAGTACCTTATAAGCCAAGACGCATCGTATGTATTAAAGTGACATTGTGCAGAGTATGTTGTTTTTACGTTCGATCACACTCATTTGCTTACTGCGAACTTCGGAAATATCACATTTACTGGAATTCAAGTGAGTCGACTTACGAAGCATTCAGCCAGAATCAATCGTAATATCCACGTCCTAGAAGCTAAGATGCATAGATCAAATGTTCTTATGTATTAAAGTGACATTGTACTATGCTGTTTTTACGTTCGATCACATTTACTTGCATTCAAGGAATTCCTGAAATAGCACATCTATTGGAGTTCAAGTGAGTCGCCTCATGTAACATACGATCAAAATCATTTTTAAAGTCAGCTACCTAGAATCTAGGATGAATGGATAAGAAAGCTACTCTCTGAAGGTTGTGTAAGACGACAGTTCCTTCAAGGCTGAAACAATCAATATGAACAAGGCTGTATCTCAGTGTCTTAAGTGATATGGTCTTGGTAGATTTCAAGTAGTGTGTTTCATTCACCTAGTGCAAAACAGTAAGCACTGGAATATTCTTCATAATACCGTCAGATCCTTAATGCCATTGTAGCGAATTTGGTTTGCCAGGAGATTTCTTCAGTTAGTAAACAAAGTTTTTGCAAATATAATGTTATAAGTGTTACAGCAGCTGACTGGAATTAGGACTGCATTTTAGACCCTCCCTTAACTTGCTGCAGAACAGAAAAAGAAAGATCTGATTGACGGCAGCAGCTGTTGATTCGCAAGATACAGGCTGAATTGTGGCGTCTGTTTGTCTGTTAAACAACAAAAGTAGACACAATCTGTAGGCGAAGAGAGTTACTGAATTTCAAGAAACGGGTTCTGAACCTCGCCATTTCTTCAACCAAGCATACACAATCCGTAGACAAAGGAGATTAATCTTTCAAGAAATAGGCTGCACCCTGCCCTTTGTTTTTCCGTTAAACAGCAAGACAGAAATAATCCATTGACGAAGACAACTGCTTATTTTCAAGTAACACGTCCTTGGCCTCGTTTCTCTCGCTAAACATCCAATCAGGCACAATCCGTTGACGAAAGGAGTCATTGATTTTAAAGAAATACATATTGAACGTGAAACGGAACATTCGCAAGTCCTATGCTAAATGAGATGTTGATTGTCAAGAAATTCATGCCTAGTCTTCTTTCTTTTGTTAGATAACCAAGCAGATACAATCTGTTGACGAAAGAAGTTATTAATTTTAAAGAAATACATATTGAACGTGAAACGGAACATTCGCAAGTCCTATGCTAAATGAGATGTTGATTGTCAAGAAATTCATGCCTAGTCTTCTTTCTTTTGTTAGATAACCAAGCAGATACAATCTGTTGACGAAAGAAGTTATTAATTTTAAAGAAATACATATTGAACGTGAAACGGAACATTCGCAAGTCCTATGCTAAATGAGATGTTGGTTGTCAAGAAATTCATGCCTGGTCTCCTTTCTTTTGTTAAATAACCAAGCAGATACAATCTGTTGACGAAAGAAGTTATTGATTTTAAAGAAATACATACTATACATAACCAAATAGAGAAGTCATGTGCGAAATGACGCGTTGATTGTCAGGAAATACACACTTGACCGTTTTATTTATTAAAATCAAGCAGACACAATCCGTAGACGAAAGGAATTATGGATATTGATATATATATACCCCCTAGACCTCCTTCTTTTGTCATCTAACCAAGTTGAAGCAACTCGTGGACAAAAGAATAACAGGTCTTCACACAATAGATATTGTACTTCCTTCCTTTTGTTAAATAACCAATCAAACAGGAGGCGAAGACAAGTAGTTACTGTTCTTCGCGAAAACTGTGTTCTGGCTGGACCTTCGTCCAAGTTGACACAACTTACGGAGAAGCAGAATCTCTGATTTTCAAGCGCCACACACCGTATCTCCTTCCTTTCGTTAAATAACCATTCAGGTAGAACTCGAAGACAAACGGATTCATAATTTACAAGAAATACATCCTCTTTCTTTGTTATATGACCAAGTTGACACAACTTGTCAAGAAAAGGAATATTGATTTTCAAGCGACGCATACTGTATCTACTTCGATTCGATAAACAACCATGAGACAATTCTCGTTGTCAAAAGGAAGTACAGATTTTCAAGAAATACAGTCCAGACCTCCTTCCCTTGTTATATAACCAAGTTGACACACCTTTTGTCGAGAAAAAGAATCGTCGATTTTCAACCATCAAATGCTGTACTGCCTTTTTTGTGTTGAACAACCAACGAGGCAGAAGTCGTAGACAAAAGGAATGACAGATTTTCAAAAAATACATCCTACCCCCCCCCCCTTCGCAACACAACCAATGAGGCAGATTCACGTGCGAAAGGTGATATAGATTTTCGACAAAAATGCTGCTAGACCTCCTTTGTTTTGTTGAATAAACAATGAGAGAGAACTTATTCATGAAAGGAGCTATAAATTTGCAACAAATGTTCCTCGATCTCCATTCGTTGGCCATGTAGTGAAATAACCAACGCCAGTAGATGCAGATAGTTGTAAAATTTATCTCTTAAAGAACATACGATGATTGTACGAGAGTCCGTTGCGTAACACACACATGTTTCAATGACAAGGCTTAAACGTATGGTAGTGACTAATTTGGTTTTAAGAAGAAGTGAAAATACTTTAATCAAGAAATCAAGAAAGTTCTTTTTTAAGGAGCTAAAGCATTTGAAAGACGTTTTCTTACCTATGCGTAAAGTGAATTAGGTAATGTGCTTGGAGATTTTTCACCAAGAAGTTTAGTTTGCGTGTATTGAATCCCCAATTGGTAATCCACTTGGGGATTTCTCCAGTAAAAGAGAATTGATTCGAATGAAAACGCAAGGAGATTATTTCGCAAATCTTTTTGAAGAAAATACGAAGACAATCAGTGGTACTTGTATGTCAAGAGAGCTTCTTATGAAATTGGTTAACAAAGCAATTGTGTGACAGCTGAATTTCTTTGATATAAAGAACCTTAACTGGCAGTTGTCTTGTAGAAACTTTGAGGTAGTGCAAGAAAATGCACATAAAGACTATCGGCATACTGATGAAGATTTTCAAACGCTTATCCAATACATGGTGATGTTTTGAATAATACTGCTTTTATTTTTGGATTTTTTTGCATGGAAATTGTGTCGGTCTACAGAAACATTTTGAAGTTACCTGAGCAACTTTTCCTTCATTGGAAGCTTCGACTAATGCATTGTTTTGTCACTAATGTTAACATTTGTTGACAAAACGTCATGAGCACGCTTTATGAATTCATGCTTGGTGAACTGTTGACATTTGCTGGGATCTGCTGAAAATTTGGTGTGTCAAGAGGACATTTTGCTGTTATTAAGGCAATAAAGATTACTTTGCTTAGTGACTAATTTGTAGGGGCGAATGGTGTGGATTCTCTTCATAAATTTATGAGTGGTGAATCGTTGACATTTGCTGGGATCTATGCAGAGATTTTACAAGAACAAGAAGTCATTTATTAAAGCTTCGAAAAATACTTTTTGTGGCTGACTTATTTGGGGGAATTACTGGGTCTGTTTTACGAATTCATGAATGGCGAGTTTGCCGAAATTTGCTTGAATGCACACAAAATATGACGATATTGCAATCCAAGTCTTAGTTTATTGTGACTTGAAAGAATTTCTTTTTGTGGCTAATTCGTTGTGAAAATTTCTCGATGAGCTTTTCAAATTCATATAGTGAATTGTATACAACCGTTATGATTTACACAAAGATGCTGATGTTTTAAGGGCAGGTTTGTATTTATTAGTGTGTCAATCAATGTTTTAGTGGCTAATTCGTTGGGAGAATTTCGTACGCACACTCGTCAAATGTATTATTAGCAAGCTTGCCGAAATTTACCGGTATCTGCACAGAAGATTCTGATGTTACTGGAGCAGGTTTTCATGGATTAAACTTTTAAAGAGTGCTTTGTTTGATGGCTTATTCGCTGGGGAAATGTCTGGCATACGTTTTCAAATTCATGATTAATAATCTTGCCGAGATTCGCATCGATTTACACAAAGATTGTGGTGTTAAAAAGCAAGTTATCATGTACTAAACTTTGAAAGAAGAATTCTTTTCGTGGCTGATTTGTTGGGGAAATTCCTGGATATATGTTTTAATCCATGATCAGTGAATTATTGACGTTTGCTGAGATCTACAAACAAGATTCTACTGTTATAGGAGCAAGTTTTCACTTAGTAAAGTTTTAAAGAATATTTTGTTTAGTGGCTGATTCGCTGATAAATGTCTTGAATTTGCCCTTAAGATTCATGATTAGGAAGTTTGCTGAGATCTAACAAACAATTTTTGTGTTTCACGAGACAAAGTTACTTAGTGAAGCTTGAAGAATGTTTTGTAAGGTGACTAACTTAATGCTTAGCATTTTTGGTTACTTTTTTGGACAGATGAAGAGAAACTTTCATCAAATCACGTTGGAGATGAATTACTGAAAAGGTACAGGTGATCAACTCGCTTCCCAAAGAGGAGACTTTCATCAAATTACGTCGGAGATAAATTACTGAAAAGGTACAGGTGATCAACTCGCTTCCCAAAGAGGAGACATTCATCAAATCGCGTCGGAGATAAATTACTGAAAAGGTACAGGTGATCAACTCGCTGCCCAAAGAGATGTTAATTGGCTTTCTTGAAAGATTCTCATGACGATCTCAAGTAAAGGGATGATTCGTGTTGATAAATGTGAGTTTTTCTACGTGACTACTTTCTTTGATAACTAATTAATGAAGCTCCAATGTGGTAGATTTTTAAGAGTAAGGGTGATACTATCGAGAGAGGGATTGTCGGAAGCATTGCACCTGAGAGAGAGACTCAACAACAACTCAACATAGAACTGTGTTGGCGCGGACTCTTTTCCCAAATGGATTGCTTTCAGATTTCGCCGCTTCGCCGTTTCGCCGCTTGCAAAGCGATTAAATATCGAACATAATATTCTTATCATGAGATCGTACTATGTCGTAACAGACTTCTTTTTGGGAGCAAATTGCTTTTTGTTGCACTGGAAAACAAATACAGCTTAGACATATGTTGTTGTCTCAGATACTTATCTTTTTCCCATCTGTGACAATATTTTCATTACGATAGCTCTTTTTTATATATCAGGCTCATAGTCGTAATCTTACTGAACAGTGCTTATTAAACTTCGACACGCGAAAAAGCAAAACAAAGTTGCTGTGTACAAGACTTGGAAACTTTCTCGAAAGTTCTGTTGCGGTACGTTGAAGCAAAAACGTGACGGGTTGAAAGATCCAAGCAAGCAACTTTCCAATATTGCTTGATCTTGATAAGTGCTGTTCTTGATTGCGGTTACTGTAAGTTGGGGTCCTTTCAAACGAGAGTTGCAAGTAAGTTGCAAAATCGAACCAAGCAACATTGACACATTGCTCTATAAATGCAGTAATTGAAAGAAGTTACTATGACTAAAATGGATTCCTGGTAGACGAGAGTTGCAAGCAAATTGAAAGAAGTTGCAAGTAGGGAGCTGTGTTACGCGTGTTATTTGGAATATTTGCTTCAAAGCTCTTGACATTGTTAAGTTGAGTCTTCGAAAGAACAAAGATCCCATGCATAAATACTGTATATGATCTAACGCCAGCTGAACAAATGAGACACACAAACAAATAGAAGCTGATTGTCGCTAAGTGTTTTTGGAATAATTCACGAGAATTTCTGGTTGAATTGCAGCGAGGTGTATGGTTCAAAATTTTGAAAAGGCTATCAATACAACTTTAGAGCTGTTCATAACAAGTGCAACAAATCAGTGCTTCATTGTGTGTTAAGCCTCAATTGAAGAAAATCTTCAAACCAACTGGTAAGGCTTTGTTGGAAAGTTTGGAGGCAGAATTGAACACAGCTGCCTAGTTGTCCGAGCTAGGGTTGTAGGATTGTCTGAACGCTGGAAAACGAATGCTTATATGTGATACTTGTGTGGCCAGAGTGAATAACTACATTACGTAGCTAAGGTGAATTAAGTCCAAGTCAAAGGAGAGCCACAAGAACATACTGAAGGTGTTTGTTTTCATTGTTACATGGGAGCTTTTACGGTAATGCCTATTCCATCTTCTAAGTCGAGGTTCCAAGTAATTATGAATACCACAAGATTATATTAACCCTGACACTCGATAAATCCAAGAAGCCTTTGAAGGTGTGGCTTTAATTGTATTACTTTGCAAGTCAGTACAGTTGAGGTAGTCAAATTCTACCATTTGTTCAAAGTGTATGTTCAAGCTTTATCCTGTTTCTATTGTCAACTAACACCTTGCTGAGTCGAAGTTTTGCAGAGTTGACTTAGAGCAATTTTGCTATACATCTCTGTGGTTTATGTTCAAGCGTTAACTTCTTTCTACAATCAACTACCGTCGTACTGAATCGGAATTTTACATGGTTGACCTAGAGCAATTTTGTCATACAACGCCGTGGTTTTTATTTTCAGGGTGTATTTTGTTTCTACGATCAACTAACTTGGTACGGGGTCGGAATTTTGCAGGGTTGACTTGGGGCAATTTCGCCATATACATTCGTGGTTTCCTGTTCAGGGTATGTTCTGTTTGTATAACTCGACTGCAATCATAACAAGTCTTAATTTTGTGTGGCGCATTGCAAGAAATTTTACCGTGCAGCCTCCTTCTGGTTCATGGTGTATCACATTTTCACATCGACTAAGGACTTGTTTCGCACAGCTGAATTGAGAGAGCTTTACCGTACGGCTGTATGATTTACATAGAGAGAGTATCCTCGTTTTAAATAAATATCGACTTTCATAGAGCTGAGAATTTTAGAGCAAACTTGCCGCTGAGATGCTTGAGAAATTTTACAGACTTAAGATAAAAGACACTAATCGCACAATTGATTAGAATTTAAGACAGTTAAGCTCAGTTGAAGAAAGCTTGCATCGTTTGAATCGCAAATCCGAGGGCCTGCTTTTGCTGTACAGATTGCCACAGTCACTAGGATCGTTCAGCAAAGGCTTATCCAGAAGTCATTTGCAAAGACAGTGCTGTACTTCAGGGGCATCCAATCGGTTCAGATATTCAGATATTATCATAATTGCAAAGACCTTCTAATAAAAATTTATCAAGAATTCTGCAACAAAGAATATCTCTTACAGTTCATACTTCAGACTGTATCCTGCCTATTTACATTCAAAGTTGCAAGAATCTTGTAGCAAAGTCCTTTCAAGAAGTCTTTAGCAAAAGGTAACTCTTTGGCAGTTTTATACTTCAGACTTTATCCTACCTGCACATTCAGAGTTGCGAGGATCTTTCAACGAAGCTTATCAAGGAGTCTTTAGCAAAGGGTACCTCTTCCAGTTTTTTTCTTTAAAGCCTATCCGGTCTGTTTGCATCCAGAGTTGTAATAGCTCTTTCAACAAGCTTATCAAGGAGTCTAAAGGATAACTGTTGCAGTTTTGTACTTAAAGGCGCATCCAGTTTTTTACATTCACAGTCGCAACAATCATATGGCAAATGCTCATTGAGAAGCCTGCAGCAAACGGTAACTCTTACAGTCTTATACTTCAAGTGTGCCCAGCCTGTTTGCATTCAGAGTTGCGGAAATCTTTTGAAAGGTTCAGCAGTGAGCAAAGAACAAAGAAGGCGTTTTAGTGAAGGCGCTACAAGAATTATTCAACAAAGAATAAAAGATAGCCATGTTTACATTCCTTCAGATCATTGGATTGGTTTCCTTCTGTTTGCTTGGTTTCGTTTGCATTGCATCGAACGCATTGGTATGCCACGTGATTCGTGTTCGCAAAACAACTGGAGGAGCGTTAAAATATTACGTCTTCTCGCTTGCAATCACCGATATACTCGTAGGAGTTATCTCTATACCATTATACATTTTATTCCTGCTAAAGAAAGTCCCTAGTGATGTGCATAAAACTCTGTTAATTGTTTACACCAGCTTAGATGTCTTTTCCGGTGCGTGTTCTGTCCTACATTTATGCATAATGGCAGCTGATCGCCTCGTTGCTGTTACGAGGCCATTCCTTCGTCATCGAATCGTTCAACAACAACAAACATTTGCGTTGAAATTGCTCTTGTTTCCATGGATATCGTCTGTCGTGCTAGCGTCGTTCACTTTCAAACGGGCCTACATTCCTCATTTCTCTGTCATCATTGGGATCATTATTTTCATTATTCCAGCAATGATACTCATTGTTTGCTACGCTGTTATCTTTATCAACGTGCGTCTCCGCAACAACCGGACACGGGGACGAAGAATTAGCGAACGACGACTCGTGAAAGCCGTGTTCTGCGTGATTGTCGTGTTCTTGGTTTGCTGGACACCGCTTCATGTGATCAACTTTTCGCTTGGTTTGGGCAATGTGCCGTGGAGTAATTCAACATTGGAATGGCTTGTCGGTATCGCAAAATGGATGCAATACCTCAATTCAGCGTGCAATCCATTCATATACGCAATATTTCATCCAACATTCCGTTCTGCTGTTATCGATGTATTGAGAGAGTGCTCCCGTCGCACAAGCAACGACGTACCAGCAATTAGTGATCATTCAAGTAGCAACCAGCATTCCGGGCAGCATCGATCGACACGACTTTAATTCTATATAACGACCTACTGTTAACAGTGTATTGAAAGAATGCTTCTGTTCTCTAGTCCATTACAACCAACGCACCGACGATTAATGACTATACAAGAAACCTGAATTCCGCACAAGGACAACTTTAGTTGGCATGACCTTAATATGCATGATTTATATACCGATCTTCTGTTAACAATGTATTGAAAGAATGCTTCTGTTCCATAGTTTGTTACAAGCAGCGTACCGACGATTAATGACTATACAAGCAACCTGAATTCCGCAATAAGATAACTTCGCTTGGCATGACCTTGATATGTATGACTTAAATACCGATCTGCTGTTAACAATGTATTGAAAGAATGCCTTTGCTCCATAGTTTGTTACAAGCAACGTACCGACGATTAATGACTATACAAGCAACCTGAATTCCGCAATAAGATAACTTCGCTTGGCATGACCTTGATATGTATGACTTAAATACCGATCTGCTGTTAATAATGTATTGAAAGAATGCATTTGTTCCATAGTTTGTTGCAAGCAACGTACCAACGATTAATGACTATACAAGCAACCTGAATTCCGCAATAAGATAACTTCGCTTGGCACGACCTTGCTATGTATGACTTAAATACCGATCTGCCGTTAACAATGTATTGAAAGAATTCTTCTGTTCCATAGTTTGTTACAAGCAACGTACCGATGATTAATGACTATACAAGCAACCTGAATTCCGCAATAAGATAACTTCGCTTGGCACGACCTTGCTATGTATGACTTAAATACCGATCTGCTGTTAACAATGTATTGAAAGAATGCTTCTGTTCCATAGTTTGTTACAAGCAACGTACCGACGATTAATGACTATACAAGCAACCTGAATTCCGCAATAAGATAACTTCGCTTGGCATGACCTTGATATGTATGACTTAAATACCGATCTGCTGTTAACAATGTATTGCAAGAATGCCTTTGTTCCATAGTTTGTTGCAAGCAACGTACCAACGATTAATGACTATACAAGCAACCTGAATTCCGCAATAAGATAACTTCGCTTGGAATGACCTTGATATGTATGACTTAAATACCGATCTGCTGTTAACAATGTATTGAAAGAATGCTTCTGTTCCATAGCTTGTTACAAGCAACGTACCGACGATTAATGACTATCACAAATGATACCCCAAAATTTATTTTCTGTTCGAAAAAAGGCACTCCAAAAAATGGCACATCCCGTACCTCCATATATGGTAGTTATCCCCCGGGATATAAAGAAGAATAAGTGATTGAAATGGTTTGAAGCAACCATTTATTCTGCCCTTCTTGTACTATAGATTAGCAACTGCTTTTCAGGTCGACTCAAATAGGTTCTCAAATTCTAAATTGAATTATGTGCTATACAACTGCTTAAAAGTGGGACAGCTGATATGCAGCTCCTCTGCAACAACCACAAAAGTGGAGCATGAGACTTTGGGACAACCAGTAACCAAAGTTTTCATACGAACAAATTCTGAAGATTTGATTATTGCAGCCGTTATTTGAAGGCTTGTTATTTGAATGAGTTCATATGATAAAAAGTATAAAGCCATTTTCCCATCAGACGACAAATTTAGTGCGACGCTACAGATTTCGGGCATAAGCTCCCTAGGAAAGCAATGTTTTTTTTCGCAGTGAGGACTGTTTTCTAAAGATACGATGTTGGAATCAGTCCTAATTTCTAATTTTAAATTCTTTAAGGACGGTGGCCACGTCAATCAAAGGATTGATTTACAATGGGCCATGCTAATACATACAAGTAAATAAATCTAAAAAATTAGATAATCTTATTTTCAAAACTTCTATAACAAAGAAATTGAAAGTACTGCTAACCATGGAAGGCGAGAGACAATTAGCATTGTCTGTTGACCTTGCTGTTGATACGTTTTTTGAATGCTTCATGCGTTTTGGATGATCTAAATTCAGTGGAAAGATCGTTCCACAGTTTAGCGCCCTTTGTGCGAGAAGCATTTCTTTCCAAAAGCCGATTTGCGACGAGGAACGGCCAAATCTGTTTTGGTATTGCAAAGCGACAGACTTTCTCCACATTTTTTGCGCGAATTTTTACGTATCTCACCATATTTGTCGCCAAATTGAAAACCATTTTTCAAATCAGCACCTCTAAGTATTCATCGCAATATCCTAATAATCTTACTAACCATAAGCCAAATCACGTTACTTCGGCGGACAACCGACAGAAGGCCTAGTCACGTACATTGTGCAGCCTAGCTTTAATTGAGGCAATTTGTACACCCCTGTCTAAGTGCCTCTGTACATTCTACCCCGATGATTTCCCCGGTGAAAAAATGAAGCGAAATCAGTCCCCGGAGAAGCAATGAATCTCCTCGGTACAAACGTTCTCACAAGTGAAACCTCGGGTGCAAGTAGGTAAACCTCAGGGAGAAGTTTGAGAAATCATTTCAACGCAGGAACAGTTCCCTACCAATAATTTTGCTGACCTCGTAACTTATGTTGAGCTCCCCGGTGAAAATTTGACCATGTTTTTCGGTCACTAGGACCCCAGTGAAAATTTGAATTCTCACCCGGGCACTTAGATATTGTTGTATTTATGCTAATACAATACAATCCTGTTTTCCTAACTGCAAAATGAGTAACACTACTTGTTTTTTTGAATTGAACAAAAATGAAATTCATACCATGAAATAGTTGACTTTTTATCTCTGTGTCTTTCTTCGTTCTCCAACGTCATCGCAGCCTCCTGCCGGCATGGCAACATCGGTCCTGTTGCTGCCTGTGTGTATAATTAAGTAACTCAACACAATATTCACTATGTTAAGTCTGATGGAGAATTTTAAATCGAAACGCTACGAAAAAAGCAGTTTTATTCCTTTTATGATTTTCATTTTCTGCTTCGATTGAAGGATGGCTTAGTTTTTATATATCAACTTATATATTAATGTAGTAACTTAATTATATTATGATACTGCACAACAAACACAGGAAATAATGTTACGTCATTGCAGTACAACAGCAGCAGCAGGACAGATATTGCCATGCTGGCAGGATGCTGCCATGATGTTGGAGCATGAAGAAAGACAGAGATAAAAAGTCAATCATTTTCGAATTTCATTTTTCTTCAATAGACCTTTTAGCTATTCAGCAAAAGAGCCTGGATCGAGCGTTAGTTTTATACATTTTATACACGAGATTCGATCATCGAGTGGGGTTAAAGCTTCTCTCACTATTGTGCACATTCGAAAATTCTACAAAATGTAGCAAAGTATCGTTCGATTGAGATTCTTTTTCAAAATAGCTGAAAGGTCTGTTCAAATTAACGAGCAGTGTTACTTATTTTGCAGTTATGAAAACAGCACAGCATAAATTGCCTCAATTAAAGCCAGGCCCACAATATATGTGATTGGGCCTCCTGTTGACAACCTTGATACTTTCAAATACTTGATCGTCCACGTGCAACTGCAATGCCTGTCGTTTTGATGTAAATATTGTATGAACAGCATAAAGATAGATAATTCATTTGCTTTGTTTTAATTAATTATATATCCATCGGTTTTAAGTAGTTTTCTTGTACAGTTAATCATGATTTAATTGTATATAGTTGGCTAGTTGATTTAATTAATCAATGTTGAATATATCTACAATAACAATAACAGCAACATATTAATGTATCGATTTGATTACACATGATGAGTGATTTCTTGACCGATTGCCTAGCGATCTTAGTAATAGTTAGGTAATTTATTTAGCATTGCATATTGCACAGGGAAACCAGAACTGATTGGTAATGAATAAAAAGAATAAATAAGAATAGATAATGGAAAATAGAGAATAGTTAATTTTATACATGTCCTGCGAGAAAAATTTTGCCGAACTGCGAAGCAGAGTAACGCTGCGGAGAATGAGCGCGAATGAGGAAGAAAAGCGAAGAGATGAAGAAAAATGTCGCACAGAGAGCATATATGAAATTAATTAATCGCCATTTGCCTTTATCTATTCTTATTTATTCTTTTCATTCATTACCAATCAATCCTGGTTTCCCTTGTGCATATTGCCATACCAGACTTGCCTGCTGTAAGCGATAGATGCGGACGAGAGAGACTTTCAGGACCTATGATTGTATTCAAAATTCATTAATCAAATGATTTTTGATCGGATGCTTGAGTACGTAGTGATTGACGATTTGCCAATCTGATGCAATCACACAGGTGTGATTAGTGAAAGGAAGTACAGAACAACAGCACGTCACCCTTTTCTCCAGTAAACGTAAGACTTGTCACGGTCTCCATATTGATTTTATGACTGTAATAAGTATGTTATTTTAGGCTGTTTTCGATCTTGAGGAGAGAACCATGCACTGTCCAAACACAAGTCAATCAATCCTTCACTGTCAAATTTCGTATGAAATTTCAAATGTCATTGTCGTGAGTTCAATGTCAAGAATATGAAGATTGTAACAAGCTTTTTCTAGATAAGACTTCAGGTAACGTGTCTGATCCTGTGTCAAAAGTTTGATATGAACAAATTTTGAAATTTTTGGAAAAGCTTTTGTTCAATTCTGCTCGTATTTTCGAGCATTGATTTGGTGATACGTGAAAGGTGATGAGCTGAGTGATTCCTGAGTAATTTTAGAAATAATTTGATGTCAGTTTTAGTCTGTATTATAGTAATACCCCTGCCTTCAACAGTAGTTTATTTTGTTTGCTTTAAGTTGCTGAAAGTGATTAATGATTAATGATGCTTATTTATTGATTGATAGACTGATAGATATATGATTTTGTGTCAGATTTTCTTCTTAGTAATAAGCAATCTCGTTCCCAGAGTGAGTTCGTTGCCCTACCTCTACTCTTGGATACCATGGACGTTTACAATTTGATCGGCTATTCAAAAATAGTACGAAGTATAAATTCTTTCTCCAAAACGTCCTAATTATTCGAATAGCAACAATGTGATCTTGTCACTAAGCAGCAACAATTACGATGTTGCTTTGTTGTTTGGGATCGAGGTCGCATAATTGGCGTTGCCTAGCAAACTGCAAATCCATAGTGGATGCAGATCTGCCAATTTTCTGGGCAGATTTGATCAAAGTGCACCAGGATATTCATTCGGTTTCGTGACCAGCGTATATGATGTAAGAACTCCCTGGGAACGAGGTTGAGTAAAAGCAGCAAAGTCATTCAAAGTATGCCTCCCAGCAGTAGGATTGGGACAAGATTGCTACTAACCACTTAACTTTTTTTAACGATTCTTTGTGGGAAACACATTTATATGCTACAAGCAACAATGGTTAATGAGTGCAGCGTTTAACAGGTCTTTCTCGCTCTGTTAGCCTTACAAGATCGATGCCTGCCGTGTATTGCTCGTAGTTGCTATCAGTACTGTTGATATCAAACGATAAAGGCTGCGTTCACGTTAAAGGCTTGTTTTTGCGTTCCCAAGGGGGGGGGGGTGCTCCGTAACTTTCAATGCGGGGAGGGGTCCGTTCCAGCATCTGGGGTCTGAAATTTTACGTTAAATCAATATTTGTGGTCTGTGAATTACAACATGGACAAAAATTCAATATTTAGGGTCCACAAATCTGAAGAAAGGAAGAATCATGGAATTTGGTGCGAGTGACCCATCCAATGACAAATAGCTGTCTTTTAAATAAATGACACCATTTTCGAGCGTTCTTCATTACTTTGATCTAAATTCCTCTCTTCAAATTGCTACCAAGTTCAGTCTACTTCTTCTCTGATGTAGCTCAACAAATCAACCCAAAATACAATTCATGATAACTCAAGTCCCAGTATGAGTGATCGAAAGGTAAATATTTGACGGAAACCCTCCCTATACATCCACCTGGGATTGATGGCTAAACTCAGGGAAACAAAGCAACCAGGTTGATATTGTCAATAGGAGTATCATTCGTAAACATCTCGTACACCTTCATCAAATATTTGTCATGTTCATTGTTCTTAATCCAAAATTCTCCCAAAAATGTCTTGCATTAACTTCACATGGAGTGCAGTGTGACCCTGAAGTTGCGAATCCCGAAATAAATGTTTTGGTATTATTTAAAAACTTGGAAAGATCAAGAAGCTCAAATTGAAATCATTCAAAAATATTATAGGGATCCCAGAAATAGATAATAATATTTTGGGTCCCCCAAAACATTAGGCTTAATATTTAGGGGTCAGCAAAGAAATACTGGTATAGATTTAGGGATACTGGCATGGTATTGAGAGTTAGGGAGTACCCCCCATTGGGCGGGAACGGTACATACACATTTAGTACACATCGTTCCCGTTACTGTATGAGTAAGATTTCATAGCAATAATTAAGAATTTCAGCAAAATTTTCTTTCCTGTAGCAACCACCTTTTAAATGCACAAGATGAAAGCGCACCTAGCTGGTTTCTGGACAACTTTGGCTCTATGTTTTGAGATATTGGTTGAGAGCATTTATCTTACTTACTCGTTAATCGCTTTGAATTACGGTGTCAGTCAAAAGCAAATGACAGTGTTTTGCAAAATCGGCCCCTCCTGAAGATGAATCGTTTTTTTTCAGATGCTGCAGCATTAGAGGATCGACTGATATCAAACTCAGGCTTATGTCGAAAATTACAGGTATTGAAATTATGCATTCATTCGAAATTCTCGTTTTTGAAGCCATACCTGTTGCTGCGCAGAGGAGTAGCGGAGCTTTATTTTATTCTTCATTGAATTTGCAAGGATGTATGGTTCGATCTTTCATCAACCCACAGACAATCCGATCTTGGTATAGTCGGGTCACATCACCAATAAACACAAATGAATTGGCTTTCTATTGACAGCAAGTCAAGGAAATAGACGTTTTTCAATACACATTTTTTCTCAACAATCTGGTTAAAACAAACACTTACCGTACGTAAATCCTCAATTAAGCCCATCTTCAAATGAACCTCTTTCGCAGAAGTCCCTACCTTATAACTAATTTGACAGCAAAGCTCCCCTCTAATTGTCGGGAAAATCCCTATGTGCGCTGTAGTTGTAACAACAGACAGCAGATTAATGAATCAGAGCAGAATAGGAAACAGAGCATTTATGGATTTAGAATGCAATGACGCAAGTTTCTTTTGGGTATTATATGGAAGTTGTTAGAATACAAAGACTGATATGTGGTCGGATGATTGTACTCATTGAAATAAGCCGCATTTGCGTAACAACCTTGTTTACTTATTAGGAACACAGGTAGCTATAGAACCTTGCTAATTGGAGAGCATCATTTAACCTTAAATAAGAGTGATTTATTACGTATTTTGAGATATATATAGAGGGTCACTGTGGGAAAAATGCTGTTGCATAGGTAACAAACACATCCTTTCCTGAGTACTAATCTTATTGGTTAGAAGGAACAATAGACAAACTGGAGTATAAAAATGAGGACAAGCAGTGTAAGGGTAGGATAGTTTGAGATAGTATGATTGCAGGATTGTAAGATTGTAGATGAAGGATTGCCTAGAACGAGTGTTGAGTTACTAAGAATCGTGTATGGAAACAGCAGAACGTGTATTAGTCGGAGGTTGATTTCATGAGGATATTTTGATAAACGTCAATTGTTGTGATCTCATTGAACTTGAAGTCTCTACTGTAAAGACATCTGGTAGAATCAGCGATTGGCAGAGCCTGAGCAAGTTCTGCTATACTAATTGGCCCCCATGGGTTTATCTGAATTTCATCCTTATAGTTCAGTTTTACATATTTAATATATCATTGCCTATGAAATCTAGTTCAAAGTTTATATGTTTTTCACTTTTCTCCATACCTTTATAAGTTAGAATGGCGACATGCCTTCAAAAGTTACCTTATTATTCAATTGTCCCCCCTTGATTCTGCTCCCTCTTTCGAATAAGCCCCTATCAAAATATTCACTTTTACGAATAAGTTGTACCTGTTATACCCCATCATGCTACTGTACAGTGTTAATTCTCCTTGCTCTTTTTTCAGACTTTGATCGGCGACCACATTTTCATGGAAGAATATTTCATGAGGGAAATGGTCTTGAAGGTAGAAGCCTCAGTTATAGATTAGATAACTTCTTGAGGAATTTTACCCAAGTGATCTCAAGAAGTAATTAGTACGACAGGGAATTCTTCCAGAAATGTTTTTCTCCTTGAGTCTACCAATGAATATCGCACGATTGCAAAAGTAGCAGGCATCGTCGTTTAAATTCTTCTCTTTCCTCGGACCAAGCCTTTCTTTTCGCTGTTAAAAGCTAAAGTTTTAAATGGAAAATTTGTCGATCTCTTGTGTAGAAACCAAATCCGGAATGCCCTAGAAACTTTCCTGTGGCCCTAGAAACTTTCCTCAAGAACACCTGAAAACAGAGAGAAAAATGTATACCTTATTTCTCTGGACCCTGAAGGCATCGGCCCCTTGGTAACCACTCTAGTTACGCCCGTCTATCGGCGGTGCTGGTTAGAGGCATTGATTCTGCATACGTAGCCAGTTCTTGATTTTAAACTTCTGAAATAAACTTCTTTAACCTCAAAGTAAACTTCTTCTTCTCCTCCTTCTTCTTCTTCTTCTCCTTCTTAATCTTCTTTTTCTTTTTTCTTCTTCTTGATCTTCTTCTTAATCTTCTTCTTAATCTTCTTCTTGATCTTCTTCTTCTTCTTGATCTTCTTCTTCTTCTTCTTCTTCTTCTTAATCTTCTTTTTAATCTTCTTCTTCTTCTTGATCTTGTTCTTCTTCTTGATCTTCTTCTTCTTCTTAATCTTCTTTTTAATCTTCTTCTTCTTCTTGATCTTGTTCTTCTTCTTGATCTTCTTCTTCTTCTTCTTCTTCTTGATCTTCTTCTTCTTCTTGATCTTCTTCTTCTTCTTCTTCTTCTTCTTAATCTTCTTCTTAATCTTCTTCTTAATCTTCTTCTTAATCTTCTTCTTCTTCTTGATCTTCTTCTTCTTCTTGATCTTCTTGATCTTCTTCTTCTTCTTCTTAATCTTCTTCTTAATCTTCTTCTTCTTCTTGATCCTCTTCTTCTTCTTAATCTTCTTCTTCTTCATCATCTTCTTCTTCTTCTTCTTTCTCATAATCTTCTTTAACATAAACTTCTTTTTGATCATCATACAAAATCAATCGAAAAATTCACCAACAGTTCTTGCAATTCTTTTTATGGTTTGACGTCTCGGGGCTGCTCTGAACCATGTGAACATTTGTCACTTTTCTTTCCGCTCTCATTATTTGTCAACTTTATTACTGTGGCCTGTGACCAACAGTTTAGTTTCTCCTTTAATTTGATGATTTACTCATTTTAGTGGAGACAATGCGTCAAAATTTGGAATTATTATCCTTTTAAGAATGTGATGAAATGTTGCACCATACAGTCCTATGCTTGTTTTTAGGCTGTTTCCATGGATATAACAGATGGGGATTCTCTCATATCAAGCATGGTGGATGATGTTTTCTTTGTCATTCAAAAATCATTAATGTGAGTGCTCAGCTAACGATATTTTATTCATTGCCCTGGTTTCTTTTTTTTTTGTGTACAGTAAAAACCCGCGTATAAGAACCTACAATCTCGCAAGTCAGCCTAATTAGGTTCTTATAGATTGAGTATTTATTGGGAAATTAGGCTGCTCAGGTTCTTAGATTGGTTCTTGTTTCATTCAGGGCTTTCAGGTATTTTGTTCAGATTGAAACTTCAAGCCCATTATTCACTGTCAGTTAACAGCACCTGACTTCATGAGGCCTTATTCTCAACAGCAGTTAGTGGAAGAATCAGAAATTTTACAAAATATAATGAAATGCTTTGAAATCATCTTTAGAGTGCTTTGCAAGGTGCACATATGGCAGTATCAGTCTGTATAGGTTCAATGACAAAGCAACTGGAGTTTTGATCTAATTCGATGGTCTCAACGAATAAGAACCTATTTCAAATTTCAGGTTGAATGGGTTCTTATGTTTTGGGGGTCTAATTTCAGAATTTCAGCCTGTAGGTTCTTAGTTGCTAGGTTCTTATATGCGGGTTTTTACTGTACTTGCTGGGCAAATGTATCGGGTGAGTCAATAAACAGGCCGGACGTTTTGAGAAAATGTTGCTCCCTGAATATCAATGCAATGATATTGAAAATTGCAGTTTTTGTTTTATTCTTTGAAATGTCCAATTAGGTTCAGTAGCTTACCCGGCTTTAATCGGTCATTCCTTTCATTCGGTATGGGAGATTTTCTGCACAAAGCCCCTTTCGAAAACCTGCAAATAAAATCCTGCAAGTAGGAATGAAAACAATGAGAAACTTTCCCTATGTTTTCCTTGCGAGCAATAATGACATCTGACATCTACATGCTTTCATGTATTTGGTCGTCTTGGGAGAATGAAATCCTCAATAATATCTTATTCATACTAGGGGGAGACATTTTTAGTCCCCTAAGAGGATGAAAATTGCTTACAACGCGATCAAGACATTGCTGTAAGGTCACCATATAAACCATATTTGGGAAACTTACTTGTGACTATAGCACTTTTGTTAAAGTTTCTCAAAGGGACTTCTGTTATGAATTGCCTTATGAAATCTGAACGGAGTGACCAATTTCAGTTCTATAAATAATGGACATGTTAGCAATTCAATTGGATATTGCGAAATGAAATTGCTTATGTATTCAGGGAGTGGTAGCCTTTCAGACACCTGGTCTTTTTTTGCTCTCCCGGTGAATGCTCAGTTGTTTACAGAAGTCATAAAGTTTCGCTTTTCTCATAACCGTTGAGTGAAGAAAATATTTCTCCTGTTTACCTGTTACCTGTTGGTCGTGATTGCCTCAGGTAGATTTGCGGATAGAAGACACGACAAAAACACGACAAAAACTTTAAATAACATGATCAAACCATAAGTCGTTGTTATGGATTAGGGCAGTGAGCAATTGAGGCAATTTAAGTACAGAAACTTTCGACAAATATAATTCGGAGAGAGAAGTGTGGATGACCTTGGAAGACAATCTATTGACAGTTGCTTTCTTAAACCGTAGAAAAATTTCCTGTCATTTGTTTTCGCTGAAAAAAATGTCGGACACTGAATACTTTGGACCAGAGAGAAATTGCGGGCATTAAAATTATTGACTCTTTGAATGTTCGAAAATTTAAACACCAAGCATATTTAATGTTTGATGTATAATCTGTAATAGAAGCTGTTGAAGTTTTCTTCTTTATTCACTCAAGCTTCCAGAACGATGTTCTTGAAATAGCAGAGTTTTGAAAAAATTCATTTTATTGATTATTATTGTTATTATAGGCGAACCATTTCCACGTCAAATATGGATGCTATTTGTGCCATGGTCAACAATGCAAGGTGACACTTCAGTTTCTTTGCATCCTCTTGTTTGTTTGTTTTCTTTTCAATTTGTTTGATTGGGCTTGGCAGAATTTCTCGCTACTGAAAGCTAATTGAGGCCCACTGTGCATGCCGCATCCAGGCATGGGATCCCGAGTTTAAAATCCCTTCCGAAGGACAACGAGGTGAGTTGTGAGGTCAGCCCTCTGAGGTCACTCATCCGGAGTTTGGCCTCTATCGACCGAGCTTAATTTCAGTCACGTGAGGAAGACTGTATACAGCCACTCGGCCACTCAACCCGCCGGCTCCTTGACGAAGTGATGAAATCAGAGGCCTCTTGACGAGGTTATGAAATCAGAGCCAAACTTAAGAACATGTATTGATGATCTTCATCTACACAAAGGTTTCATACAAACATTCCACCGTTCTAGCACATTATCTCCAATTTCTCTTCGTTCAATCAAGACTTTTAAGATAGTAGACCTAGTTATGATATTCCGAATAAGGTGAGATCCAACAACTTGTTGCACCTATGCATACTTTGAAAACGTCAGATGTTCAAAGAAAGTACCAATTTATACGGGCCAGAATTATGTATATACATAGGGCTGATCATACAGTAAAGTCCCGCTTTTAAGAAACTTCTTCACGAAACAGCCTGATTGGTTTCTAATGTCAAGATATACTTCTTCAAAATAGGGTGTGTATACCATGGTATAAGCAGCACTTTTATATTCCAAACAGCTGTCAAAATTGTTGAAAAAATGTTTTTGAAATATGCACAGTTTTACAAGAAAGTGATAGTTTGGGCCAGTACGGAAAGTTTCTTGAATATTTGCCATAAAGTATTACTATGTACCAATGTAAAAGAAATTGAAAATGAATCAGGTGTTTTATTCAGCAATATCAGGCCTGAGTTTCTTAAACTGAAGTTTCTTGAAGATGGAACCATACTGTTCCTTTAATTTTGTTTGTGTGTTCAGCCAGCGTTCTCTCTGGATTTATGAGCAATTTCTTCAGAATTCTTACCCTGACTATAGCAATCAATCAAATCTATTTTGGGCTCATGCCAAAGGTAGATGATTCTCATAGATCAAATCTTTGAAAAGGTTGGTATGAAATTCTGTTAGATTTTTCTTTGAATTAAAGTGCGTGGAAGGAACGTTAGATAATTTGCTGTGCATCTGCCATGGCAGTGTTCTGGTAACTTGATTGGTTCCGAGATGGCAGCATTTATTGATTTCGAGGTTGTGACGTCATCAAATTTCTAAATCCTTTATCAGAAGAGCTACAGATTTCTGCTTCCAACCACCATGGTGTAAACCTGCATCAAATGTGGTTTTCGTGAAAATTGTATCAAATTTCCGCAAATGATTTAAGACTTAGGATGATTTTAATTTTTTCAGAATTTCTATGAATTTTCGTAAAAGTTATAAATAATCGAAATGCCACCATTTTGATAAAAATCAAGATATCGACAGGGACGTAGGAAGCATCTCAAACTTAGGGGGCGCAACACTTAGAGGGCACTTGTTCCTGAAGAAAAAGGTGGCAATGTCTAAAAATGAAAAGGGCACTTCTATGTTTATTGCAGAATCTTGGGGGCACATGCCCCCAGTGCCCCCTAGTTCCTACGTCTATGGATATCGAAGGATTGCCACGGTAGATTTACAGTAGTAAATTACCCAAAGTTCCTCTCAGGCACGTTAATTCGTACAAAAATTTGATACAATTATACACACTCCTCTTTAAATATTTGAAAGATCTGAGCCCAAATACTTTCCATAGCTGGGTACGATGCAATTAATTCCATACTTTCCCTCTCAAATTGGAGGGTAATAAAACTAGATTTTGAACTTTCTTTCTTGATTTCTGATTTTTTTCAGTTCGATATTGTTATCTGATTACAAAGAAGTGCTGCGATCAAGAATTAAAGGAGGATATCCCTCTTCGAGGTATGTGCTAGATAACATAAGGGTTATTCCCCATGGGGAGGGGGTACTTGATTGTGACTGTGACTCCACGTGAATCTGGACTTTGACAAAAGGACCCATAAGTGTGACAGAATTTTTCAAGAATTGCCAACCCTTTGACATGGATTTCAGGAAGTTTGGTAATCATGTCTATGAATTTTTTCAATTTGAAGATCCACGTTCTACTCAGATTTTGTCAGTTGTGATAACATTTTTTCAGTTGTGATAAAAATTCCGAGAAAGCTACCCATCTACCAGAATTATGGTTAAAAACAGACCCATATGTACGGCATTTCAGGTGAAAACTCACCCTTATGAGCAGCACGTTAAGTACAGTAAATCCCCGCATATAAGAACCTACCAAAATAAGAAACTAGAGGCTGTTTTTCCTAAATTATGTACCTTGCAGTTAAGAACCTGTTTCATTCTGATGAAACATAGGTTCTTGTTGCAGAGGTTGCAAAGTTGATATTTGATTGCTGTTATCAAGGTCATTGTGGTCCCAGTTGGGTTTGAAAGATTTATTCTCCTCCCCAATTACTTATCATGTCTATAAGAATGCTTCTAAAACAAATAATAGGGTTGAACATCTTTGTGAGACTCTCAAGGGGACAACATGAGGTACCCTTCAAATAAGAACCTTTATACCTTGAAATTAATCTTAGTATCTTTGAAATAAGAACCAATTTCAGCCTGGCTCTCAAAAAGTAGGTTCTTATACGCGGGGATTTACTGTATCACTTAACAATCAAGTACCCAACGCCCCCCCCCCCAAGCGGTTATCCCCGCAACTAGACTGATTACATACTCGTAGTTGGGCTATTGACAGGCTGTCGGACGCTCTGAGTACGATGACTAACTGTCTCGATCTCGGTTTGTTGTAAGTCTCGTTTAGATGAGCGATTACTGGGACTCATAACAGCAAATATCTGATTCTCAGTGAGAATGAATTTGCAATTATTTTTCTTTTTTCAAGCCAAATTAATCTTGAAATGCCATAAGTGAGAAATGTTGTCTTAAACAATATTCTTAATAATTCATTGCTATCCAAGTATTTGCGCATTTTCAAACAGAAAAATCCTTCCTTGAAAACTGATGCTTCCAGAAAGAACCAAAAATAATCTTGTCATTAAATTCAATACAAATAAGAACGGTAAACCGCAATGATTTCATTTGACAGCAACAATAAGCTCTGCAAAGGTTCTGGATAAGCAAAGTCTGAGGCGAAGCTGTAGCAAAAGAGATTACGATACATCGCATCAAATACTTTCTTCAAGAATTTATTGGGGAGATGAAGTGCAGACGTTATTGTTCAGACACATTGTGTTTCAGCTTTGTTTAGAGCGAATGGGGAGCGAATCAACGTTGGAGCTCACGTTTTCATGCGCGTCTTTCCTTTTTTTTTCAATCCCTTGTTTTCAACGGTCAAGCTGATTTGCATATTACAAAATCTAAGTAGTAAATCGTTATTACGCATGCGATCTGGAGCCCTTTTAGGGGGATTCCTCGCGGCTCACAACTTTGCCTCTTCATATCCCCAACAAGAATACTTATTGTACTGTAGCCTGCTATATGCTGCCAAGCATAGTGACCAGGGGGTAAGGTGTAGAGCCGGTTGAGTAGCCTTTGGCTAGATATGAGACAATAAGCTGGTTTTACTTTTTTTTTCCTTTCTCACTATATCTTGTTGACCCGAAGGATCTAAATATTACTTAGGGTACGGTATGTGCCGCCCATATTGGTTGGTTTTTGAGCCTAGTTTCTGTAAGGAAGGAATATTTGTCGTTATATTTCTCTTGAGCATAGATCGCCCCGTTGGGTGGAAATCTACAAAAGTTAAAAATACTGGTAAAAATTTATACTTGGAATATAGATACACACTCTGATGACAACTTAAGTTTGAAAGGCCTTAGTGTGCTAAGAAAAGTTTCCGGTTTTTTTTTGCATCTGCCTCTCATAGTATCTATAAAATTAAAAATGGGTAGTTTTTTGCCACAGTCAACTAACAGTGGGTACAAAGGAATTTTTAGCAGTTGCAGGACAACTGATACTTACAAATGAAAATTTCGAAAAATTTGACCTCGTTTGGCAATTATTTTTTCTGCATGACGGTAATGTAGCTTCGATATATTTACCGAAATATTCGAGCGTTGACGTGTCGGCCTAAATTAGGCCTTTTTGCAAGTAGCCAATGAGGGTCGATAGATATCAGTTGAGGTGGAAGAGCAAATGTATGATGGTTGCTGTAAGTCCAATTGCGGTCTTCACTTTGTTTCCAAAGATAACCCAGATTTCTATGCAATTTTTGCTGTTTCTTATAGCCTTGATATTTCTGGCATGCTTCAAGGAAAACTTCAAATGCAGTCAAGCAGTCAAAGCCAAGACACAGCTAAATTGAAGAAAAACTTCCTGGTAGGTTTAAGAAATTTTGTTAACTCTTTAGAAAACCGGACGTTTCTATAATCTTACAGTACTTTTCTGTCTTCTTTTCTCACGTTTTTTCTTTGTACCTGCACCTCTAAAGGTCTAGAGGGACCAGTATGGAAAGAAGGTCAGCTTGACCCTTTAATACTGTCCCTGTCACTGTAATCAGGGGTGTTTGGCTTACGTTTTAAACCCTTCAGTATATATTTTATTGCATTGCATTGCATTGTATTGTATTATATTGTATTGTATTCTATTCTTTTCTTCTCTATTGTATCTATGTTTTATTATAATAACTTGTAAATTTTCTTGTGGCAAACGACACAAACACAAAATATAGCATTCTTCGGACGAAAGGTATCTTTATTCATAGCACCCAGGGGTGGATGTTCTCCACAGAATAGCAATATTCCATTGAGGAAAGACAATTAGTTTACGGCTTTTCATGATCATCATCATCATGATCATCATCATCATCATCATCATCATCATCATCATCATCATCATCATCATCGTCATCATCATCATCCCTTGCCTTGTGTCTTGGCCGTGATTCTGGCCTTGTGTCTTGTTGTTTTCGTTCATTTTTTGTTAGCTGATCTTTTATGTAACAGTTACACATCAAGGAGCATGCAAGGGTTTCATTTTGTGAGTTGCACTTCGAAGTTTGCTGTCTGCAACCGTTATTTTCCAGTTGAAAGAAAAGTCAACTAATAAGGAATAGAATGACGAGAAACATAGCACAAAGAACGACAGCAGTTGCCTGTGTGTATCATCATCATCATCATCATCATCATCATCATCATCATCATCATCATCATCATCATCATCATCATCATCATCATCATCATCATCATCATCATCATCATCATCATTTATAGCAGAATTGCTGCAAATAGACCTTTTACTTCTTAAAGAAGAGGCCCGAAGCGAGCATCCAAATCTTCTAAATTCGTGAAAGAAAGCAAAAGCATGACCCCCGTTCTCGGTATAACGACGTTAGCTGTGGCAAGAAGTTTTCAGAGAGTTAAGTTAATCAAGTGAGTTATGAATGATCCAGTTTTTTCGCAGGAAGTTGTCTTTGCCTTCTGGCCTTGTGTCTCGTTGTTTTCGTTCATTTTTTGTTAGCTGATCTATTATGTAACAGTTACACATCGAGGAGCATGTAAAGGTTTTATTTTGCGAGTTGCAATTCGAAGTTTGCTGTCTTCTACCGTTATTATCCAATTTAAAGAAAAGTGAACTAATAAGGAATAAAATGACGAGAAACAAAGCACAAAGAACGACAACACTTGCCTGTGTGTAAACTGAAAACTCACTTTGAGCAGATTTGTTGATAAAAAGCTCTCTGAAAGATGCTCTGAAATCCGAAGCAATTTCCTGCCACAGGAAGAGGTGTTTAAACTGAGAACGGGCGTCATGTTTTTTGCTTCCTTCACAAATTTACCAGATTTGGACGCTAGATCCAAACCTCTTCATCAAGAAGACAGGCCTATTTAGTGTTACTATATGCGTATACTAACCGGTTGTGTGTTGTACATGAAAATATAAGCCCGAGGTCTTAAAAGTACAGACCGAGCTTGCGAGGTCTGTGCATTAAAGACCGAGGGCTTTATATTTCCCTGTACAACGACAAAACCGGTTAGTATGAGTTTTATTAACTGACAGCTTCTAATCTTGACTCGCATCATTCAATCAAACACATTTTGTTACAGTCATGCCCTTTGAGTTTACTGTAGATCTCAAAGGCCAATTGGAGTGGCGGGATTCTGTATTGCCTAATGTTTGAAACTTCATTTAGGTAATAATCGGGATTACAACTCAAATAGAAATCTATTTACGTAGGATAGGTTGTAGCTTTATATCAGTATGCCTTTCTAGAGACTTTAACTAAAGAAAAAGAAGCTATCTAAAGTTTCCCGTGAACAATTCATTCGAAAGAATAGGACTATAAGAAATCAAGAAGCTGTCTTTCCATCCCTTTAGGTTGCTCTGAACAATGTAGAAGTCAGTATAGAGAACTTGAAGAAACTCAGATCTGTGATAAAGGTATTGTGGTTGAAACACTTTTTATCATTGTCTCTTGTCAATTTTAAAAGACCTTATTAATATCACTTTATGACTATCAGGGACATAATTAGGTGCCAACTGTAAGGAAGAAGAGGGTAAGAGGGTCGGGTGCGCTATCTTAGTTTGGAAATTTCCGTACTTTTTCATATTATTCTTCTCTTTGATTCTTTCATTTTAGTCAACAATAGCCATTATTCTGTATATTTTTCTTATATCCATATAAAATATTACTACAAGGCTACATTCTACTATACTTTAAATAACTATGCAACACTACAGGACGATGCCATGGGAGCAAAAATAAATGTCAACACCACGGCCATAACATAAAGACATGAAACTAGACTAACAACTATGATACAGTTTGCTAATTAAGTTACTTGTACAAAAATACTATACGGTTCTACTACAATATCTAAGACAAAGACAAAAGAAAACTGAATAAAATGAAAAAAAATTAAGGTTGAAAACTATGGTTACAAAACAACGTTACGATTGGGTGGCTTATGGAAGGGTCGAGTATAAAAGACTTCATTCGAATCGACCAGTTTTATGTATAAAATTCAATGTAAGTTCAAGGAAAATCTTTATCACCATACAATAACAGTTGTAGCAAATAATCTTTTGCAAGATCTACATATCCAAGTGGTCGTAGTAATGCAACGATTCCAGCGAGGAGGTCCACTTTTGCCCCAAACCTTGCCTGAATCTGTCCTCTGTTAAATTGCTTATGGTTATGTTGCTGTAACCTAATATAGATTTGTGTCATGATTGCCGTAATTCACTCTTTCATGGATTATAGCAATTGCTCCAAACATTTCCAAATCAACTTTATCATCATCAGCAGGTGTCTTCTTCATCCAGAAGGTTGACTGCCATGCTTATCCAAGCTCTTCTATCTTGAGCCTTTCGGACCATCTCCGTGTATGGTGTTGATTCTGTCCATTCATATACTTTTGTTGTCCATCCAGCTCTTGGTCGTCCTTTACAGCATAGCTTTCAAATCTTTGAAAAGCTGGGTGTAAAATTCAATGACCTATTTCTTTGAACTGAACGGCTTCAAAGAAACTTGAACTATTTTACAGTAAATCTGCCGTTGAACTTTTCTCAGATCTTTAATATTTTCAGAATTACAGTGTTTTTCTTCTTTTTTAAGAATCCAAGAAAATTTTCGAAAAAAAAACTTTCAACTATCATAATTTCTAAACCCCTTGACGAAAGATCAAATGATTTTGAAGAAAACCATAGTTTTTGGACGCCTCGGTTTTGGCGATTCGGTCTCTTAAAGAGTTAACTTTTTCGAGCTGTGGTAAACATGTCCAAGTATTTCTGTTGCATCTGTTTTCAAGTTTTATGTTCTTCGTTTCAGAGTGAATGTGACAGTCTCTTTAACAGAATAGGATCAAGAGGGAAAGACAAAGTAGAGGTGAGAAAGATTATCTAGTGTTAAGATATAAAACAAATGATGAAATTCATTGATTGATCTTTACTAGATTTTATCCCGAGAGAGAGAGAGAGAGAGAGAGAGAGAGAGAGAGAGAGAGAGAGAGAGAGAGAGAGAGAGAGAGAGAGGCATCTAGGCCCCCTCGGAGGAAATTTTAGGTCTTTGTCGGGGAAAATTTGGAAAAGTGACGTACAGAAAGACTCTAATTTTCAGTCATTTTAGCCCCCTGTTGGAAGCTCCAGCCCCTCTCTCGGAAGATTTTTGGCGCCACCCCTGCCAGGTGTTCCGAAACTTTGTTACTTGTTGCAACATTGATTAAATTTTTATCTTTTTTGATTACTGTCCGGCCGTTACGATAGAGATTATATTGAATTTAGCTATGAGAATAGTTCTGTTATAAGGCCGTTTACACCATGTTAGGAAGCCCTATCCTGAGAGAATCCAATTTTCTAACATTGTCCCTGAAATATGATGCCGTCTGGGAATTCGGAGTGATTGATTCTAGACATGGGCTAAAGTTTAGGACTTTCATACGTGAATTTTGCTGTAATGATACTTGATGCTTATCAGCAGTCATTCACAAATTGATGCAAACTGAATATCTTTTTTCTAACAGAGCTGCCTCACTGACATGACGTCGTGCGGACAAACGTTAAAAGATCTATTACAGGTAAGCAATATTTCGAGCTAAGGAGGCCCTTAACGTGAGAAATTTCCACCTGTGTTGAGTTCGACACAGGTTGAGTTTTGACATTTATTCTTATTTTGTGTTGCCTTTACATGATATCTCAACACAATATGAAATTAGGTTACTGGATATGAATCCGGTTGCAAACAGTAGAAACAGGAATGTGAGCCCCATTCAAAGATTTGATTGATTACGAAAATAGATTCAGTTTTCTTGGTTCACATTCTATCTTTCGTTTCAATACGCATCAAGTAAAAACTTTTTGCTTTTACACGAGAATTTCACTTCGGGTTTAGCAATATGAGTGGCCGAGTGGCTTGTACACTTTCTGTCAGTTGACTGAAGTTAAGCTCGGTCGAGTGAGGTCAACCTCCGGATGGTTGACCTCGGAGGCCTGCTGACCTCGCAACTCACCTCGTCGTCCTTCGGAGGGACGTTAAACTAGGGGTTCATATGCCTGGATGCGGCACGCACAGTGGGCCTAAATCAGCTTTCAGTAGCTAGAAATCCTGATTAGCCCATCCAAAACAAATTGAAAACAAACAAACCGTGTTGCGTTTAGCTCGGCCTCCGTCTTGTAAACGAGATGATGGCTAACAACGTCCACTGAGTTGAAACCCAACCCGTTTAGGGCTCAACACGGGTTGAAATTCCTCACGTAAAGTGCGTCTGAACACACTGACGTATCTTGTCATCGCTGAAAAGTAGAAACATTTAGAAAATTTTATTGCTTTGTTATGATGTTTTGAAAGCTTCTTACAGGGCTTTCTCTAGAAAATTCCTCATAGTCTCAGAACGAAGTGACCGGTTTTAGGCCCCGTTCACATTACGCCGTTTTTGGATTAAAACGGAGCTGTTTAGCTCCGTTTCTGGCTTTGCGTTCAAATTAGTCCACTCCAAAAACGGAGCTAAATGAAAACGCTTGCAAAAACGGGGCTAAATAAAAACGGAGCTAAACAGAAACACATAACTGTAATGTGAACACCCAAAAACGGAGGAATTTAGAAATGCTGACATGGAACAAAGACCGAAACATAATGAGGAAGCAAAGAAAACAAAGAACAAAGAGCAAAGACAAACAAAAGGTGATCAGATCCGTTTTTGAGGACAAGTGTGAACACCACACTCGAAAGATATCCGTTTTTGTTTAAAAACAGAGTAATGTGAACAGGGAGGAAAAATAGCTCCGTTTTTAGTAGCAAAAACGGATCTAAATGAAAACGGAGTAATGTGAACGGGGCCTTTTTATAATGATTTTGAACATGTCCACCATAAAATAATAGATTTTCCAATATTATCGCCGTGATATCTAGGGGACAGTATCCATGAAAATAGAGGTAGTCTTATTGGCTCTTGCTGTTAAAGAACGAAAAATTTGCATGGCAATGCTGGGTTTTGCTTGCCGGTTATCAGCTTATGTTTCAATCAAACACGCCTCTCAAAGCAACCTTAAAGCAACCTACAAATGTTATTAAATTTTCTTTTCATTGACAGATGGGTTTAACTCAGCTTTGCACAAATGGAATTCTCCCAAAGTTAACTTCATTAATTGATGGTTTTAACAACACAAGTCGTGTCATATCAGAGGTACGCTTAATGTCTACTCAACCAATATTATCCCTTACTGAGCCAAAATCTTATACCAAAATGACGGCATTTATTAGTCTTGAGGCAGTGACGTCATCAATTTTCAAAATTCTTAGCCAGAAAAGCTACTAATTTCTGCTTGCCACCAAATAAACGATTACGCTAAAGATGGCGGCGAATTACTTTTATCAAGATGAATTGCGCTCGAATTACGAATCCTTAACGATTCTATAGGAATTCGATTAAAGAAAGCAGTGCATCTTGGTAAAAAAGTTCCTTGCCCGCCATCCTTAGCGTAATCGTCTATTTAAGATCTTCATAAGATATGGTTTTCTTGATGATTGTATAATTTTTCCAGAGGTAATGTAAGATTTATAGTGATTTTAATTTCTTTCAAAATTTTTGAGAAATCTTTAATGAAATAGCCAAAATACCGCCATTTTGAATTTGATCAAGATATCTAAAAAAAATTACCGCGGCAGATTTACAGAAAATTATCCAACGTTCCTTTCAAGTAATTCATTTCATAGAAAAATGTGACACAATTTTGCACCCACCCTTTTACATCTTCGAAACATCCGAGCCCAATGCCGGGGTTAGCTTGTTGTGGCATGTCAATTGCAACTACTCAGGAATTTTTTTCCATAGATAATTTTACTCTATATGCTACATTCTACTATACTTTAAGTAACTATGTAACACTACAGAACAATGCCATAGGAGCAAAAATGAACAACAGCACCACGGCCATAACATAAAGACATGGAACTAGATTTTTTTCCATTCAAATATAAATATTTACAATATATCATTACATTTAACTATACCTATTCTAATTAATATACAATACCAAAGGTACGATACCATGGGGAGCGAAAGACAATGACTACCCCATGGCTAATATAAAAGACATGCAACGTTCAACTAACGACGAATACACTACAAACGATTAAAGACTAATGGACAATGTACTTGATTCTATTCCACATCATATGTCAGGTCAGGGATATCATGACTTGAATGATGTCAACAAGCGCAACTGATTCGATGTGATAGATAAAACGCTTGACATCTGATGTGAAAAAGAATTTACAAGGAAAAGAATATTTAATTTAAGGGACCTGGTGGTTGCTTAAAACTAAGGCTGCGAAGATCTCAATCAAACCGACCAATTTCACGGATAAGACGTAAAGTTAATTCGAGTATACTTCTATTCAAGATGGATCTAGATTAATAGCCACGATATAGTTAGCTAATTATGCTACTTACAAATTACTATACGGTACTAATAAAATATCCAAGACTAGGACGAAAAAAAGTTAAGGTTGAAACAATGGTTACGCTACGATTGGATGGCTTATGGAGGGGTTGGGTACAAGACTGCAGAATTGCAACAGGCTAGTCCTTGAGCTAACGCTAATGCAGCAGGTTATAGCTTGTTGGCGATTGGTGGCTTGCTTTGTTATGAATCAAAACAATATTTCTTTATACAACAGTTATCATTTGATTAAAATACGAACTTTGTCACCGCAACGCTAGAATATATCCAGGCCTGCAAACGTTTTGAACAAGTTGGTAATGAAAACATGTACATAATTTCTCTTCCCTCCTCAAATATTTTCTTTTTCGTTTATTTGTAAAATCATTTTTGTATTAGCTGAATAGCATCTTGTGCTGTATAATTAGTTGTATTTTAGGTCTCGTGTGTTCTATGTTAAATGTTAGAGGGTAGTCATGACATCTTTGCTCCTCCTGGTATTGTCCTTATAGTGTGGTATAGTGCCTCGTAGTCAGTGTCTTAGGTACATCGTCATTTAAACTTCTATACTAAGTATGAAAAAATTGTTTCTTTCCAGGATGAGTTCGCTTTGTACGAAGTTGATGACCCCTTCATACAAAATTTCATCGCAACGCTAGAGAAGACTTTATCGTCATTAAAGGTATTGTTACAGAAATTAAAGAAATATAATATTGAATTATGAGAAAGGTTTGAAATGCTATTTCCTGAATGCAGAGTGGGAGAAAAATGTTAAAGACAAGTCTAGGGTTGATAAAATTATTGTTAAAAAGGAACCTTACCAACTGCTGAACACCAATCGTGATTTGATGAATCTTCGTAAGTTAGGCCAAATATCGGCCCCATTTTCTATTTTGTACGAGTGTGCGAAGGTGCGATAAGGAGGCTAGCAATGTGAATAGTATAATGTCAACACATTTGGCGGCCTCGTTCAGGTCAACGTGGAGTGACGTCATATAAAATTACTTCATTTGGCACTTCGTAGCAGATTGAAATATGTAGTTTCGCAGATTAAAAGAGAAAAAGTTGAAAAAATACTACGCACCATTCACAACAGTGTAATCTCTTTAATAATCAACAGTTGTACCAACAATTGTACCAACCCCGGACTTGTCCTTTTAAAGACTATATGATTGATGTTGGGAAGAGAACTTACAACAACTGCTGCCGCAAGTTATGAACTTCTTTCCTCCTATCGACGTTCGTAACAGCAGTAACTTGAATAATATTTCTGCGAATTTAGGCTAAACATCGTCGCCATTTTTCTTCGTAACAAGATAAACAGGCTAGCAGCGATTGATAGGCAAGGAAACATTAGTGTAGCCTCGTTTTCGTTGAGCGTGACGTCAGAAAAGCACTAGATTCTTTCCTTTAATGACGGCAGAGAAAAAAGACGAGAAGTGGTGAAAAAAGTTTGATACACCATCTATAATAGTATAATCTCGTATTTTAGCATCAGTCATACCACCAGCCCTGGACTTTTCCTTTAGATAGATCGCCCTCCTCCCAATTTCAGGATTCCTTCTATTCGTTGAGATTTCTTCCCTGAAGTGTCAAGGCCAAAGGTCAGATTCAGTTTAGCGGCGTTGATCATTCTATCATTTGAGTTGAATTGCCGAAATCCTGAGTAGTGGCTACTTCCTGGTTCTGAAGGCTTCTACGATGTTCTACCAGAGCCAATACCAGTCATGACTGCAAAGGGGAGCAAAGAGACAAAATTTTCCAATGGTAAAGTCATCAACAACAACAGCAACAACCTATTTGTTTTGGTCCTACGTTACATTCAAGTGTGCAGTGACTGAGCATTCTTCAGTATCTAAGATTGAGCTTTATATCGTAATCCAACGTTAAAAGTATGCCATAAATTCAATAATTCCTGCCAGAATTCAGCTTTGTATATTCTGTGTATCATTTTTCCTGCAAAATCTTGCAAAAGTAGACCTGTAAATCACAAAAATTCCGACAAGGGAGCAAAACTTCTCGCAAATATTCTCCAGGGTTGCCTCTTTCCCCCGGCTTCCTTACTGGCTTCGGTCCTGTATTCCACAGAATCTTTAGCAAGTCTGGTCTATCTTTTAGATGATTCAAATTCTTTCCATACATTCAAACTGCTAAAAGGGACTGCGTTGTTTGTCAGTAATCGTGAGGAAAGGCATGTGGTAACAGGTATTGAGGAATGCAGAACTTCCTGTTACCTTCATTCCCTTGTCAAGTGTGTTAGCCCCTCAGTTAGGAGCGTTTATACTATTGAAACAAGCATTCATCTGTAGAGATTTACTTATTTACTAGTTTCTACTAGTGTTGATAAGAACATTACCATAGGGGTTACTTGACCAGGGAAGTGACAGGGGTGTGTGCCTTTCCCCAACCTGTACCCTGTCGCGTACAAAATGCCCCAAAGTGCACCCTTCCGCATAAGAATTTTACCAAAAGTTTGCATAAAGCAATTGTTCTAAGAAGAAGCAATACAAATTTTCCTTTTTATGGTATCCTGTCCCATAATCTTCTTATCAGTTGAAATACCATGTCCCATAATTATGTCAGGAACGACATCCTGTCCCATGATTGTCACCACAAAGGGACACCCTGTTTAGCGACACATTCCGTCAGATCATGTATGGAGACACCCCCTCCCCCAGACCGAAATTAATGAGTTTCTAATTGCAGAGCTTTCTTTGTGCCCATAGGAATCACTGACAACATCTAATCACGAGAGTATAGTCAATCTGATCTGTACAGAAGTTTCAACTAAACTAGAGAAGGCCGTTATGAAGAGCTCTTACAACAGGGTATTGTACTGCATTGTCATATCTATCACTGTACTGGTTGACTAAAACAGGACAATCCCCACGTGAAGGGCGACAGCACCTTGGATATCAAGGCAATTACATTGGCAAATATATCATTTTTCAGGGATTGGGTGACGTAATGTAAGGAAATTTCTTTCGAAATGACGATTTTGCAGTATTTTTGATAGGCCATATCACAGAGATTTTCCACTACTTTCTCAAAATAAAGGTGTTATTTTGAAGATGGACTCTTGAGCTTCGTAGCGAAACAAACGAAACACTCGTTTGTCGTACGATTGCAGAGATATTGGTGGATTTTTGGAAGTAGCTTTCTTGTGGATTCACCCCATCCACTAAAACCTGTGCAGAACACAATGGCCATGTGTTGACAACAATATAGATCATAGCAATAACAGGTTTGTTTACGGTTACGTGGCCCAGTTTCTTTAACAGTGGGCATGTTCATATCCATTTTTAAGTTCACCGGATTGAAATCGCCCACTTCGTTCTGAAATGACGAGGGACTTTATCGGGAGATTCCCTTCAGAAAACCTTTAAAACGTGACTAAAATCTCGAAAAAGCTTTCTTCGTTGGATTAATTGCTTTTACGTGGTCACATACGTGTTATCCCTTTCGAAAGATGAATGTGTCATCATCTGGAACATATCTGCTTTATTCCGGGCGTACGACAAAAGTATTAGAAAGTTTTGTCGTGATTTGGGCTTTTTCAAGGTCTCTTGGAGGGGCTTTCTCTAAAAGGTCCCACATAATCTCAGAACGGAGGGGTCAATTTCAGTCAAGAATTTATTATAATGGGTTTCAACATGTTTACCATTAATGATGGGAGCAGTTGCCTATTAAACGGGAATTGTCTTTGTTCACTCACCTAGTTATGTCTTTATCAGCATAGCCTTTTGTGTTTCTATTGAAGTGAAAACCCTTTAAATCTATCATGAATCTATTAATGATTTATACTGCATTCACACTGATACAATTGAGGTAACTTTATTTGAACCAGTTTAAATTGCAACCAATCAGATGACTGGCTTTGTTGGATTGACCAATTAGAATGCCCTGCTCGAAAATTTGGTTTATTTCAAGCTGGTTTAACTTGCAGTGTGAATGGAGCATTAGATCGAACCGTTTCTGTCCTGAACTCATTAGGTATCGAAGTGCTAAAGCAAAATTTGGAATTTTTGAAACGAAGCTTTTATCATTCTGCAGCCAATGTTTGGGATGAAATTTCACTGAACATTAGACGTAGCCATACAATTGGCACATTCAAAAAGAGTTGACAGATTTTTACTCAATTGCCAACGATTGCCAAAGCAGGATCCCTACCAAGTACGGCATTCTACAGATTAGGCCATGATTAAGACTTGTGTTTTTAATTCTTTACACTAAGGTGAAGTGAAGTTGTGGCCTTTTTTGCGCCTAGCGCTGGGATCGTAGCCTGTGTTCCAGACCTGGAACACAGGCTATGGGATCGCAGTAGTAGCAAAGCGCTAATCGAGTCCGCGACCCCGTGTCTTGGCGCTCAAGTGGTGGGCTCTACCTAGTATCGAACCCAGCCCACCTGACTGTTTTGACTGCAAAGTCACAGGATTACACCACTGCATCTTACCACCTTCAAATTCACACTGGTTGCATTAGGCATTGTAATTTTGTTGTAATTAGGATGTAGAAGTTTTTTATAGCTTATAGGGTTTCTTGTGCATAAGTGATTCGGTCTCTCAGAAATTCGGATTATGACCCAAGAGTCCCTTTTCTAAGAACGACCACAGGACAGAGATGCTTCTCTTACCAGGGTGCGAAACTTTGGAATGGTTTATCTAAAAAGACTAAAAATACGTCAACTTTAAAAGATTTTATGAAACCATAAAATGATCTTCTGTTCTCGAAGAATCAACGAAACCTACATTTTCGTTTTTAATGTTTTTTTAAATTTCTTTTAACGATTGTAATTAGGTTATCGATTAGTGTTATTTTTTGTAAAATATTTAATTTAGTTTTAGTGTTTTTTATTGCATGGCCCCCTGTAAATCAGTTTTCTCTAACTGAGGGGCTACCATGCCTAAAAAATTGAAAACGAAATGAAAAGTGAATGAAAGTGAAAAATCTATGAAAGATCTCTAAACTTTTGTTTTCCATGAATTTTGCCTAAAAATTTGGTATTCTTATCGATCTATTTATTGTAGCTTGGTGGATTACAATTCGACAAAGAGTTACGTGCACTTGTTGGTTACCTTACAAATACCACTGAATGGACAGTCAGGGACAAATTCGCAAGACTAACTCAAATTGCCACAATTTTGAATCTTGAAAAGGTGAGTGGACTTTATCGACTTAGCATCGTTTGGAAAGCGCAGCTTGGTGATGAATTTGATAAAAAGGAAGGTGCCGAAAATCGTGATTAGGACTAACCCAGCAGATATGTTGACGATAATGACAAATTCAGTTGACCTTGGGGGGCAAGTGCCCCCCAAGATTTTGCGATTACCAAAGATTTACCCATTTTTATTTTGAAAAATGCCAGTTTTTCTTAAGGAAAAAAGTGCCTTCAAAGTGTCGTGTCTACCAAGTTTGAGATGCTTCCTACGTCCCTAGTCGAATGAGTTATGATAATTTGCGTTTCTATTTGGTGAACGAGACTAGACCATGATAGATAGTTAGTAAAGTTGGCAACTAATAAAAGAATTGATGGATTTAGCTAAGTCATATTGTAATATAATATTTCTAGTCGAGGTCATGCCATCTTAGCTGGAGAAACAGGCTCGTCTCGAAACATTCTACTTCAACATGACTTGGTCAACTGAATTTGTCAATTTTTTATTAGTTGCCAAAGAAAATTTGTCTCCGTTTTGGATTGTTTTTAATTACTTTCAAGAGCAAAACTTTTAAAAACTCGCTCACAGCTCAAGAAAGACTATAAATGTACAAAGAATCCTGAAATCAAACTATGGCTTTTGCTGAAGATAAAAGTATAATTCTTCAAGGTCGGTCCAGTCAACGATTTATGATGGCCTGTTATACTTGTTTTTGGCTCACTGATTTTTCAAGGTGCTTTGTAGAATAAGACTAAGAGAGTTTCTTCATCTTTGTTAAAGGTGATCTGAAATGAAAATCCTGATAAAAAATTTGGTTTATGTTCTTTTGATATCTTGTTTCATTTTCGAGTTGTCTACTAACTCGTGTGATTGGCTGATGACGCCGTTTTGTCTTCAAAAAGTAGAGAAGGCATGCTTTTAAGGTTGAGCGCCGAGACGAAAATGTCGCTATTGCTCCTGCGCTTCGTGTCTAAGGAATAGGCACGTGTCTGATTTTTGACACGTGTCCAATTTTTGTCTCGGCAAGCTAGCTAGAATTACTCCATATGAAGACAAGATGAAAATTGTCTCACCTACTTGGCCAGCCCGGTAAGTGGGCTCGTTCGCCTCCATATGAATAGGCCTTATGTTTCCAAAGGGAAATCTAAGCAAAGAACCTTTCTTCGGCTGAAATACCTTTCTTAATATCGTATTGATTCAGGAGACAAATTTTATTACATATCTTCAACTCAGCTGAAATGATTCCTACACCTGTAACCATGCAAAGTTCATGCACAGCTATGTTTCCATATATTGTCCAAGTAATTTGCAAAAAATGACGTCATCAACAGAAACGTAAAATCACTGGATACCTTAAAAGCGAATTGAGATGTCGAAGAAATTTAAATAGGATTGCGCATCAATCGACACTGCCGGTCATTCGCATGAAAGAAAATTTCATTCCAGTTCACCTTTAAAGGTTCACCGCAGCGGCGTGGCCAGACAAAAATTGATGGGCGAGTAAAACTTAAACATTTTCAGACAGGGGGGGGGGCAAAAAGGTATACCTAGACATTTTCATTGCATTTTTCAATTACAATTTTTGCCGATTTTGAAGAATAGTAGGGCGATTACCCTCTCATATTCTTCCGTGGCCACGCCACAGTTTCATCATAGTGACACCATTTTGTAACTAGCTCTTATATTTCATTTCAGGTTGGGGAATTACTTGATTATTGGGGAGCAAATTCTGGTCCTATGACATGGAGGCTGACCCCTGCAGAAGTGCGGCAAGTACTTATTCAACGGTAAGTTTCAGCATTAGTTACAATCCTAGCCAAATTTAATTCAGAATTTTAGAAACAATCACACAAACTAAGCGAATCAACATAGTTAAAAATTAGCTCGGGCCAAGTTGAAATATAGTCTATTTGATAACTTAAGCACATGCCATTTCAGTGTTTACGTGAGGAAATGATGCGTGTGTGGGCCTCTCGATGCGTGTCTGTTTGTAGCAGCTACTCAATATAGCCATATCGATGCCCTTTTTAATCTGCAGTATGTTTGAAAATCAGACCATGTTTGCACTATACCGGTTCAGTGTTGTTCTGTTACAAAATTGTTACAGTTCCTGAGAGGGTTTACAGTGCTCCATAAGAGAATTATACTATGAAGAAGGAATAGATATTCCAAATAAATTCTTTCCAAATGAATGTGTCTGCATTGCTCCGTGAATGTAGATACACTTTAAATTAACTTTCTTGAAATTCCCAAAAAGTTATTTCTTCTCCTTTGATAAGCTTTTCATGGAGGGGCTCTTTGCAGGGGGTCTTTGCAGGGTAACTCCTGCGGGTTGAGTAACAGAAATTGTTTCCATTCAACTGATTATGATGTTCTTTATTTTCAGGGTTGATTTCAGGACAGAGGATATACAGAGGCTGCGATTGTAATGAAATGATTATACCGGAAGATTGTCAACAGTGAATGGACCTCTTTGCTTGCTAGAAAAGAGGCTTGCAAATCTGGTAAAGTTTGGGACGGACAGTAAAAGCACGCCTTCCGTTCTTGGTAGAAACACTTCTAGCTGGCCATTGCTAGCTGTGGCATGAAGATTCCTCAGATCTTAGAACATCGATGACTTTACTCAAATCGAGCTATGAATGTTTCAGTTTATGCACCAGTAAGTTTCATTTGCCTTTGGCCTTGTTCCTTATTATTTTCATTCATTTTTAGCAGTTGCAGATCAACAGTGAAAGAATGCCATGCGAGGGTTTTATTTAGCTACTTAGCAAATTGAAATTTGCTGTTTTTCAACCGTTGCTGTTCAAATAAAAAGAAAAGGGTGTTTGAACAAAGTAATCGGTAATTAACTCATTGAAAAACGTTCTGAGGTCCGATGTAAGTTCTTGCAAAAGCTGGCAGTGTTTATACCGAAAACGGGGGTCGTGCTTTCGTTTTCCTTAGCTTCTCGTCTTGGAAGTAAAAAGGTCAATTGGGTGCAGCCGTAATAAATGTTCGATTTATTTTACGATGAAGTTATTAAGATAACAGTTAAGATTGAGTTATTTCCATTGATATCCCCAGAGCCAAAGTATTTTCATCCCTCAAGTGGAGTATCTTATACGGACGTTACTCAAAAAGTATTAAACTTAACATCACTGAAAAATGAATCTACAATTTTTTCTATCAATATCAAAAACATTAAAACACAACGTTACATCCTAGTGTGCCATCCAAAGCAGGGATAGACACAAGGTCATCTGGTCCCCACTTTCAATGACATTTACGATTCTAATACTTTAGCAAAGAAAGAAAAAAGGTAGAAGCCAAGGTAGCTTTATACCAAATAATACAAGGTTTAATTGATCACTTGGTACCAAGTTACCTGATAAAAACTAACAATGGTAGGGGGATGGGTCGCTGCTGTTTAATTGCTGAGTATTCAATCAAAGCGCTTTGTTGCATTGATGAATGAAATTCTTGCTTCTATGATGATTCTGTTTTCAACCAAGCTCAGATCTTTGCTTCCAAATAGAAGCAGATTGCATAGTATAGACATAAATTCTTTACAATCGAAAGGTGTTTATTTGCACTTTCCGCTAGCTGCATTTGAAATCGGTCAGTTGTACTAAGATATCAATAAAGTGATGAATAATTCCATTAATGCATCCAAACTGCACGGCAGTAGAAAGAAGAGAGATTTTTCTTTCAGATGCTATATATTACCCCTGATTTTCACGTGTTCTCAACGATCACTAGTGATGCAACGATCGCCGATCGCACAAATTTGTGACGAGCGATTTTCGGCGTTCGTCATGTGGTTTCCATCTATCGCAACGATCATACATTTTTTATAACTTTTGCGGCAGAATTAGATCCTCAAAAAGATGGATACAGACGATAAAGGCATAACTCTTCAAAGAGAAACCGAGATCAATGAAATTCATGCTCACTCAATTTTCCGTTAAAACATGAGATAGAAGTTTTTTAGCGAGAGGATCGCAGGCAACGCAACGAATTACTAAGCTGAAAACGACTGTTTCAATTTCGACACGACGATCACTGGTCACAAATTTATACGATCCATGCATCACCAGCCATCATTATGATCATATGGAAACGAGGCTTTACATCTAATCAAATTATGTCATTTTTTCCAAGATTTTCAATCATCTCAATTATATTTGGATTCTGTTTGTTCTGAAACACTTTGTACAACGATAGATAGCTATCTGGTATAGTTTGTTGACTGATGGTTGTCGCTAATGTTGAGCTTCGTCCTTAGAGTGCCTTTTTACTCGCTTGGTTAAAGACCAAATCCTGAATCAAGATCTTCAAGTGAATCGTCAAGATCACTGTCTAATACTTTCTCGTGAATTCCCAATTCTGTGTATTGTTGATATTCAGCTATCAGATCAGTCAAATTTGAATTCGCCTGTGAAAATAAGAAAAATACTTTATGATACATATTTTTGACTTACCTTGGAGATGAAGGCCAACATCTGGTCATGGTTTAAATGTGCGATACAGTAGTGTCCCGCATATAAGAAACAATGTTTTCAACTTGAGGTCTGATTTGTTTCATATGAAATGAGATATAAACTTCAAATCAGTTACTATCAATGAACTACTAAGGCACAGGCTCAATTGTCATATAAACTACACTATTTTGATTTGCATTTCTAAATTTTCACTGCCAATAAAAGGTACAATTATTCCAGGAAAGCGCTTTGCTTTATTTGTATGTAAAGTTCTTGTTTGCATTTGAATATGTACGTCTGGTTCAACCGTAAAGCTGAATTTGTTATGCTTTTAAATTTCTAATATATGCATAGTTTTTGAATAAGAAACAAACTTTTTTCAGACAAAATAATAATAATAATAATTTGGAATATTTAAACTGGATAGACACTTCAACTTACGAGAAGCTGTTATCAATGTGTGTCCAGTAGAAATTAAAGAGTGCAACCTAAACATAAACCAAATCTAAAGAAAAGCAATATAAAAAGTACTTATCAATTTTACAATAAAAGTGTCCTCGCATCTCAGCTAAAATGTTTCTTTAAGAAAGTAAGAAAATCAGTTGTTGGCATTTCACGAGCTTCCAATGGGAGCATATTGTACTCTTTAGTACCGGTGAATGAGAAACTTTTTCTGGCGTACTCTGTTTTGACATGCACCTGTGTCTTATAAGAGGGACTATTATTTTGAAAATCAAAGTCTGGTGTTTCTTAAATTCATGTTTTTTATATGCGGGACACTACTGTAATAACCAAAACTAAGTCTACATTGACAGAACTAATCCGTCAGAGACTATTGTCGTGCATTCACCTTTTCGTTATTAACCCAGAGGGGGGGGGCACTTAGCACATGCATTTACAGGGAGGTAAGTTCGATATTTCTGGGTTAGAATATTGCCGAAGTGATAGTTATGGGTAAAGATAAGACTGAAATTATGTTCATGAAATTTTTTGGCATCAAATATTGTTTAACTGATATTTCTGTGCTCTTTAGAGGCAACTCAGACCTTAATCTACATTGTTGTCATGATATATCATGTTCATGCAGAAATTTCTAAGTATAAAATGCCATAAAATGAGCCGATATGTTTGGGTTGCAATAAAGCTGAACTGATATTTCTGGGTTGCCTGAAATACCTTGAACTGACTCTTCCGTATTGCTGAGTGCCCCTGGGTTATTGACAGACATTTTGTATCATATCCAACCTAGGGAATGGGGTGGGAAGTTACTGGAATCTTAGGATGGCGCGGACTTGCTGCCCAACTTGTGTAGGAAGACCCATCCTGAAGGATTCTCGATCGATTTTCATGAATTTCTACAGAAATCAAGTATTACTTCACATCAAACATAAGTCTTGCCACCAACCAAGTTCCAGAACTTCGGCAAACATTATCCAACGTTGGAAACAAAAACAATTGATAGCTTTTATGAAGCTGTCCATTTCCAGTGCAGAAGTTACATTTTGAGACCTATGTTTAGGGATTCTTGAGGATTAAAACCTATCTTATGGATGACTCATTCCCGTTTGTTTTTAATCTCGCTGGATTCTTAAGAATAACTGTAACTGTATACCGTAAGGGCGCAACTGCTCTTTGAGCTTGTACTGAATTGGGTGAACACTGTTTATAAAGCAAATGCATACGGGGCAGTAACATTTTATAATTTCATTTAAGGACGAAGTTGTAAATCAAGCAAGATGAGAAATGCTTGGAGGGACTTTGTATAACATGATGTAAAATTTCCTTGACGTTTGCTTGCAGGAACTATTCTTCATTCATATCTCTTCATCTTGGAGTTACTTTTACGTTGACGAAGACTCACCCGGACAAGAATTGATCGTGTTATGATTTCATCGATGGTACCATAAAACATCAGTTGTTCATGACTACGGGGCAGGCACATTTCTTATGGAAAGGTTGATGGGGCACTTAGTTTTTCTGCAATAATTTCAAAATGGGTGATCAGATTTTCTTGCAAGAATTTTTCTTATTCATCCACCGTGTCATACGATAAAATTTTCTCTGTCGCTTTCCGGACTTTGAATCACCAAAGATGTTTTTTAAACAGACATGTTGAAGTATTTGACAAATAAGTAGCAAAATAAGTACCCCATAAATACTGCGGACATTCTCTATACACCTCTAAACTCCTTCTAGAATATATCATGTTTTCATATTTCAACTCTATTCGAGGGTGACCCTTTGGCCTTGTAGCTGATTTCTAAGAGGCCCTGATTTCCAAGGAGCAAGAATGTGCTGAAGGGGGCTGAAGGAATCCTTCAGTCCATGATTTTAGCTTGCATGATGGCAAAATTGGACGGTGGAACCCGCAAGTGCCCTTCTACTTTTAACATCTCCTTGTTCTTTCTAATTTCAAGCATTCCACAGAAAAGCGGGGCGAGTGGTGAGTGGGTTATACAGTCTTCGTCAGGTGACTGAAGTTAAGCTCGGTCGATTGAGGTCAAACTCCGGATGGGTGATCTCGTCGCCCTTCGAAAGGGACGTGAAACTGGGGGCGCGCAGTGGGCCTAAATTAGCTTACAGTAGCTAGAAATCCTGACTAGCCCTCTCAAAACAAATTGAAAGAAAAACAACTAAAAACAACAAAACCAATGAAATAGGCTCAATCAATTTGCCTCCCCCAAGTTTGACATAATGTACTGTAAAATAAACGATTAAATGTTGCACAATGGCACTCACATCATTGAAGCTTAGTGGATCTAATCCTTCATTTGTATACCAATGCACAAACGCTTTTCTCTTGAACATTTTGCAAAACTGCTCAAGGAATCGTCCCATAACATCCTGCAGTGCGGTATTATTCGCAATAAACGCAGCTCCAACTTTCTGCCCCAGCGGAGGAGTACTGCAGACAGACACTTTGGCGTTATTTGGTATCCACTCAACGAACAACCCACTGCGTTTGTTCTGCATTTGCATTATTGCCTCATCGACTTCCCCCATAGCCAGTTCACCTCTGAACATAGCTGCAAACGTGAGGTATCTGCCTGCGCTCGGATTGCAAGCGCACATGATGTTCTTGGGTTCAAATAGTTCGCGTGTTATTTGCTCTACTGAGCCAGCGTAATATTCTTTTGATGCGTGACTTTGTAATGGGGCTAGGCCAGTCATGAAGAAGTGGAGTCGGGGGAATGGAATCATGTTCACTGCAAGTTTCCGCAGGTCCGAGTTTAACTGAAAAGTAAAAATTCAATGATTGGATCCGAAAGGTCAGGAAAATGTATAGAAGTCTAAAAGTGTGGAGGTCCAGAATTCGTTCAATCTATTCCTATACACTGATAACATTTGATTTTCATTTTTCGTATTTCGTTGGCCACCGCTGCAGCTCAATGTATGTGGCAGACCCTCGCAGACTATCTGCGACAATTGCCGATCATTTTGTAAAGTTATGCTCTTCAGGGTAATACAATAGGCGTTGTCGCAGACAGTCTGCAATGGTCAGGAGATCTCAAACTTTTTTACATCATCTGTAACAGTCGCAGACTGTCTGTGAAAACTAAAAAATTAGCGGTTTTCATTTGAATTAGCGGTGTGCGATGATCGCAGGTCAGGAAAATGTATAGAAGTCTAAAAGTGTGGAGGTCCAGAATTCGTTCAATCTATTCCTATACACTGATAACATTTGATTTTCATTTTTCGTATTTCGTTGGCCACCGCTGCAGCTCAATGTATGTGGCAGACCCTCGCAGACTATCTGCGACAATTGCCGATCATTTTGTAAAGTTATGCTCTTCAGGGTAATACAATAGGCGTTGTCGCAGACAGTCTGCAATGGTCAGGAGATCTCAAACTTTTTTACATCATCTGTAACAGTCGCAGACTGTCTGTGAAAACTAAAAAATTAGCGGTTTTCATTTGAATTAGCGGTGTGCGATGATCGCAGATGTGTGCCTCTGCAACGGTCGCCGACAAAATAGAATAAATGAAAACCAGGCTTAAAGGCTGCTCTCCATAGCCCGCGTTTTGAGCGCGCGGGCGCTGCGACCAAATAGGAGCATGCGTAATGGATGAAATTTAGCGATCAATCTGATCGCTAGCGACCGATTTTTGGGCGCTTTGGGAGTAGGAACATGTTCAACTCCCATCGCGGGCGTTTGCGATCGCTGCCGAAGGAGTCAATCTTGGTCGCAGCGCCCGCGCGCTCAAAACGCTGGATATGGAGAGCAGCCTTAACACATCAACGTAGAAAAGAATTACTTACAGTAAGGCCCCACATTTAGGAAACCACCCAATAGAAAACTTTTAGGCTACTGAAAAATGATTAACCCCCTTAATTATAAGAAACTTTTGAGAAAGTCCTGACCTGATGGCTTGGAAACATTCTAATTCATACAGGGTTCATAAGCATTACTACCAAGATATCTTAGATTTAGCAAATTTTTACCTTAATTTTGATTGATTTTCATGACAATCATTGATAGCATACTTAAGGCCAATTTCCAGTCAGCGAAATTCTCCGAGCTGGCGGAAATTTAGACAATTAAAAGTTGCTCAGCCATAACTATCCATTCAATTTCAGAGCGACATTTTCTCTCGCAAACAAAAGAATTTCTGCCCGCTCGGAAAATTCCACTGACTGGAAATCAGCCTTTATACAGCTGATAAATCGACAAAACTTCGATAGCAATTAGAGACAACGCACGAGTGACTGATAACGATTTCTACTTAAAATTTTTGATACTTTGTTTCATTTTCGAGTTATTCGCTATTTTGTAGGATTGGCTCCTTTCTGTTTATTACTTTTTACCTTGTGGACGCTGCGTAGCTTCTTTGGCATTGTGGTGGTGGCATTCCACGCACGTATATCAACCAATCAAATGACTAGATTTCCTGGATTGACCAATCAGAAGGCCCTATTCGAAAACCTGATTTAATTTAAGCTGGCTTAACTTTCAATATGAATGGGGCACAAGTGTATGAGATATCTATACTCATTACATAAGTCTCAGTACTATCGCTATTGAAGTGCATGCTTTTCGCAAAAATTAAATATCAGATTCAGAATAATGAACGAATGCAAGGAATCTCATCGTCAGGCTATGATTTATCATGGCCGGCCAGAAGTTGAAACGTTTTCTAGCTCACCCACCCAGTAGTTAGTGAGTGAGAGTGAAACGCATTCTGCCGTAAAGAATTGATAAGGTACAGAATTGATAACATACCTGGCCTGGAAATCGTAGTGAAGTCGTGACACCACTCAATGTTTGTGCGATTAGGTTGTTCAAATTGTCGTACGACACTCTCTGTAGCTTCAGACTTCTCGTGCAAATATTATATAATGCATCATTATCCATGCAGAAGACTTCATCACTCCATTCTATGAGCTGATCCATTGCTAGTAGGCTATTGTACGGCTCGACAACGATATCGGACACTTTTGGAGACGGCAGGACACTAACACAAGAAAATATTCTGTCCGGGTATTCCTCACGTAGGAGGCTAAGTATCAGTGTGCCTAAGCCAGAGCCTGTACCTCCACCAAGCGAGTGAAAGAGCTGAAACCCTTGCAAGCAGTCACATGGCTCGGCTTCCTTTCGGAGAACGTCGAAAATTTCGTCTATCTTCTCAGCTCCTTTTGATACAAATCCAGTCGCCCAGTTGTTACCAGCTCCTCCATGGCCTAAAATGAAGGTAACCTGTAAGTAACTCAAGGAATACCGTTCACAGAAGGACAGACTTGACAAGCTTGGAGTGTGTTCTTAGGGTGTGTTAACGATAGACTCTGCATAGACGAGTCACAATCAAACGCAAATTTTCAGGGAGCAGATTTGGATTCACCATTGCGAGAAACAACGAAAATGAGAATCTCTTTCTGCCAAACCTTCTGTCAAAAGGAGTACAGGGCGAATCCAGCGTGAAGTTGAGGGAGGGGCAGCTTCCATAGAGGGCGCCAAAAGTTTAAGTGAAAGTAAGTGCGCCGCAGCTCAGTTTCCTTCGTGAAGTATTCGAGCTATTCTTGGCTCGACATCTTGCCGCCAGGGAGATCCGGCTTTAATCTTATATTCAAAAAACTTGATTGAAAGGGCTATAAGCGTAAGGGAAGGAAATCTAGGGGGTTGCCCGACACAAAGCCCATTGTTTAGTAACATTTTGCTCGACAACATATTGCCCGAGTGGGGCTGATTTTCGAAGATTTTTCCAAAGTTGTTGAGCTACTCCCCCGCCTTCCAACAAAAACTGATTTATCTTCACATCAAAACGTAAGTCGTCGTGGCTCGCTACAGCATTTAAAGACAGTCGTGGTATACTTTTGTTTCACCATTTTGAAATATTTTCGTTTACGGAAGATCAGTATCATATTTACTTACCATAAACATAGTTGTCAGAGCTATAAAGACCACCAGATGGTCCGCCTTTTATTGCATCCAATGGACCGGGCTCTAGGTCAATCAATGCAGCTCTTGGAACGTATCTTTCTTCTAATAGGATAAAACAGACTACATGTATTAACTTGTATGAGCTCATCAAACTATTATTGCGATAAGGTCTCAGAAAGCAAAGTTTCATTTGAGTTCCGGAAAAACCTTTTTCGATATTTGTTTTGAAAAGGGCATGATCACGTAACCGTAAAAAAACCTGTTATCACTCTAATCTATATTGTTTCCTACACGTGGCCATTGTGTTCCGCACAGATTTTGGTGGATGGGGTGAATCTACTAGAATGTTTCTTCCAAAACTCCACCAATATCTCTGCAATTGTATAACATATGAATGTTTCGTTTGTTTCCCGACGAAGTACAAGAGTCCATCTTCGAAATAACACCTTCATCTTGAGAAAAGTAGTGGAAATCACGGTGATATGGCCTATCAAATATACTGCAAAATCGTAGTTTCAAAGAATTTTGTTGACTTTACGTGACCCTGCCCCTTGAAGTAGGTTGTCATAGTTGTTGTTGTTGCTGCTGCTTTACCCCATTATGACGTTTTTACAAAACGGATTTTTGTGAGATTACTAGAACTAAGTCATGATCTAAACCAGTTGTGTATGGTGTCAGATGTGGGATGAAAGAGACAGACCAAATTCATTTCCAAATAATGCGTTTTTGGAGTGAGCGGATCTTTAATTGTCTGATAGAAAATGAAGCTATTTAGTTGATAAGAAAGTTATGACCGAGAGACCTTTTATAGCGTAAAATTCAACTTTCTCACAAAATGCAACTCCATGCATTTGTTTCTGAAGTTGAAGAATGTTACAGTGAAAGCAGAAGAAGCGTACTACCCATGTTGTCAATATTCAAAATAGAGTCGAATCTTCATTGGATTTTGTTTTCTCTGTTAAGCATTCTTATTCAGTGTGGTTTCCAAGGAAAGGAAGTCCTCTTGTAATCCTTACGGAAGCAGTATGCGGATCGGACGGAAGCAAATAACAAAGTCATGTTGGAATAGTCGTCCAATCATTAAAATCTTTTTTCAAATAGTTTTCGAATTTACATGGTACGTTTCTTTCGCTTTCATTGCTTTTGACAAACACACAAGATCTTCACTCAAACATATTCGTCCTCCTCACAGGTCAAAAAATCGAATCTTTATAGATGTAGAAGATGAAAGATCAGTATCTAAGTAAAATCAGCTTTCTATATTGCTATGAATGAGGAGATGACTTCGGGTGATGCCTACAGCCTGAGGCCAACCCTACACTTCGTCCTTTACAAACACCAATTAAACGTTTAGCGCTTACTTACTATGTTGGTCAGACTCAGATGATACAGCAAATAGAGAAGCTTTTTCTTTCACCTCTCCAGTTTCCCGTTTACTAACCTTCTAATTCATGGAAGAAAACTTCAAGTCTTCCCAAATTTGCGTCACAGTCTTTTGCTTTACATTGCTTTCCATCGTTGTCAATTTTATGTTCTTTACAGATTAAATCCCAGAACTGCAATATAGAATTCTCAATGATACCGGGTGTGCCTGGAAAAAATTCCCACTTTTGAAAATTCATAGCATCAGGAGTACTTATAGATTTTAATTATTCAGCTTCTACCGGGTTTGAAAGGCTACTGCTCCCTGAGTATAGAAGCACTGGTATTTTGCAATACATGGTCGAATAGCTAACATGTTGAAAAGTTTTTGGAAATTTACTTGGCTTAAATTAGCCACTCCGTTCAGATTCTGTAAGCGAGTTTCAAAATGAATCCCTTTGAGAAACCTTAAAAAAACATGCTAAAATTACAAGCAAGAGTCCCTAATGTGTTAACCTCACAGGGATGACTTTCAGCACGCTTTAGCACGTGCTTTCCTCTTGACGGGATGAAAAGTCTTCCCTCTAGTGTGAATAACTTATTCAAGGGGTTTCTTCTCCCATGAGGACAAAATGCATGAACACATCCAAGAGCCATTATTGCTAGCAAGAAGAACAAAGGGAAATCTACGAGATTTCACAAAGTTTATTTAAATTCAACAATTTTATGGATTTAACAATAATTTTTTGTAAAAGAGTTGTTGAATTCTTTGAGATTTTCGTAGATTTTTAGGATTTCTAAGATTTTGTGAAGATTTTTGAGATTTTCAAGATCGTTCTGGTGTTTTGGATGTTTGAAGATGTTTTAGGATTTTTACGAAAATGTAAACGATTTCTGTAGTGATCGATAACCGAATTCATCTTGGTAAAAAGTTGTTCGCCGTCATCTTCAGCGTAATCATCTATTGCAAGATACGATCACTTTCATCAAGCTGTCTGAGCATGTGCAAAGAAGTATTAGAGAGGATTAAGCCAACATATGCTGCACATAAAATTTCCTGCCCAATACATAACCTTATATCAAAAAGGCTTACTTATCAACATCTTGAACTATCCCAGCTTCAATGTTTGCATGGATACCAATATTGGAAAGATCATTGGATAAACTAACGTCAAACATGCTGGCCTTATGTTAACTTTGGCGCAAGATGCAGCTGCTAAAATTTCTTTTACCTGTTTGCACGTTTTTCTTTTATAAGAAACTGGTTTATGAGTAACTAGTATTATGACAGCCAAAAAGCTAAGAAACTCTACGATAAGTGCTAAGAAACATTCGAAAGACAAATCAAGAAAATCATCGGAAAATCGTGGTGAACTTTTATTTCTGAGTAATATCCTTCATAATTTTGCTTTCTGAGCCGAAAAGAACTCTTTCTTGTCAAAATTGTGCTGTTTGCCAAGAAACAAATAAGTAGCACTGGCAGAAAGCTACATGCATCCAAATAATAAGAAACGAATTAAGAAACTGTTAGTACAAAATGCTGAAATTTTTATTTGAAATTAAGAAACTTTTGGTAGTGTGGGCTTATCCAAGTTTCTTATAAAAGAAAAAACGTGTATCTCTCCAGGCTCCAGCTTTAAAAAATCTAGTAATTTCTACCTAAATTGGCTATCTTTTGACCAGGTTTTGAAAAGGGACACGTCTCTGGTACCCAGGGTAGGGCATGCTGCATAAGGCCTAATAACATACCCTTTCCATGTAGCAATTCTTTGAAAACTTATACACAACTTGATACCATCTTTGAATGGCTGATATTAGTCCTTTACACATGGTCACAAATTGGATACCATTCTTTAGATCAAAACGGCGAAGATAAGTAAATGTCCTCAGTACCCAAATAAACATATAGAATCCAACCCTTAACGGTTGTTTTCAACAAGGTAGTGTTATATTTCGATAACAGAATGTTTGTGGGAAGTCTAAGCTCTATTACCCATGACTGACGTTGCGAGTCTGAAAACTTCTTCATTTGTGAAACCATCAAAGAGTTGAGTTCTTATAAGCGTTTTCTAACATAAATACCTGTACATGCACCAGAAAGCTGCTTATGATTTGACTAACAAGCTTTACAATACTTTTTAATGGATAAATGGTAACAAAATATAACAATATAAACAAACAAACCTTATTTCCAACTTGATTTCCACACTGGCCAACTTGGATGGTTATGATCTCCCTCATTTTACTCACGCTACACTCAAGGTGGCGTTGAAATATTGATATCAATTTTTAGTCTTGTCCTTTTAGTGGCCTTTATTGACTTAACTTGTTCAGCCAGGCCATGCCTGCTGGTGATTCGTATCTTGTGTAGCTTCTCTAAATAAGTCAATTAATGTTTCTGAAGATATTTTATATGGTCCTCGGCGATAGGAATCAGCCTCAAATAATGTGTTCTCAGCAGATTAATGGCATGTGTGCATTTCAAGTGTGGCTGAATTTTATGCTGTAAGGCCTAATTCTAATCTTTAGATTTCATCATCGTTCAACAACGCATGCTAAAACCAGACGAGACGGGTGAAGTTTTATCTAAGGCCGAGCACCTGTTAATATTATGGTTGATCAGAGATCAGATGTTTATGCGTAAAAGCTAATCTGTAACGATCACGACGGTGATCTCTGCTTCTTTTCATTTGCCAAATGTGAAAAGTTGTTTACAGAACCCTTGGAATCGACGATAAGCACGAAGACTTTTTGAAAGAATATGGGGAGAATATGTTTCTTCTCCTTGTGTGTCCAGCGTTGTTAGAGCCTGAAACTGAACCTGGTGTGTGATCGAGAACTGAGCCTTGTGAGAGTCAATTTTGGGACCATTATTTAGAGAATTTTTCGTTTACGCCTAAATTAGTGCTTTTTTCCAACGTTCTATAACTTGAATCAGACTACGTGCAAGAGATACCGGCACAATTTGATAATGGACAATGGTAGGAAATTGGACAATAACAAAGTTGATGCCCTCTCTATCCAAGAACAGATGTCCAAGAAATGTACCTTCCACAATAGGCAATGCTAAAACACCTCTTTATCAATAGATCGGCCTCGCTTTGAAAGCGTCGAAATGTTCGTGTTCGTCATTTTGGAGTGAAAACACACGCGATGCTGTTTTCAAACTGTGCCAGTTTAGAGGTCCATTCTTAAAATCTAACGCTTTCAAAATGTGCCTTTTATTTGTGTGAAATGGAGGCCTCTCACATTTGTCACCGTTTTCAAATTGGGCCGGTATCGTGTGAACGCATTCGTTGTCAGGAGGGAAGATGGTGACAGGGGTTATGGATGGTATTGGGTACTGACCCCTATAGTACGTTGTACTGATTGATACCTTGGGTACTGGGGATACCTTTTTGAAAAAGAAAAACATGGACATCATAAATTCTTTCATTCGGACTTTTTCTGCTGAAGTTTGAACAATACCAAGAGGCCTTGCTGGCCTAGCAGCAACATCATCATTGTCTTCTTTTCTGTTGATGGCAATTCTTGTGCCACAAGCTGCACAATACTGCCATCCAGCCACACACAACCTCCCGCACTGATTGCAGTGCATAGCGAAAATTATAGCATTCAACTCCCTTACTGAACAATATTAGCCATGTGTGCCATGTGCCACTGTTCTCAAATCTTAATCAAATGTAAAGTAATTTACTGTCCAATTGTTACTTTAATCTTGGTGTAGCGGTCTCAGGAACTTATCTTAAATGTGCTGGGCTGGGTAGCGGCCATTTTGGAATATGGTAATGCCCCCTTGGTAGGTTGGTGCAGCCTGCATATGCACGCTGGCTACTTTAGTACTGTGGTGACAGCCCGGGGGTCCACTTGACCAGATTGTGGTCAGGGACTTCCATCGAGGCTTCCAAAACATATCCGTTCCCAGTACCAACTTTGGAAAAAGTATAATCGACATTACACCAATTTTTTGTATGTAATATACCAAAACCTTAAATCTTACACCTAGAATCTTGGAAATCGGTACCGTTTTTTGCACCAAAATTGTAAAAATCGATACCGTTGCTTCTACCAATGTGCTGAAAATCGATATCCTTCCCAACGACACGTCCTCGTACCCAAAATATATGTAGTGCATTCTCCGGGGATGGCAGAGCAGAAACTTTGCACGCATGCAAGAAAACTCGTTACTTTAAGCCTCCCTAGCTCCCTGCAACAGATTCCAAAATTAGGCAACACTTGACATTTCCTTCCTGAGGCCTTAACCCGGGGGGTAACTTGAGTTTCCAAGATACGGGGTTGTGCCATTCAAATCGTAAAAGTACCATCCATCCCATAAATCGGGAGAAATTTCTCAAAAGTATACCCATAGATCTGGAGAATTTCTGAAAATCATACCCATAAATCCGGGAATGCCAAAACGGCTCACCATTAAATGAATTCTGTCTGACAGAAAACTATACTCATAAATCCGGAAGATGCAAAAATTTGTTGAAAACCATACCCATAAATCCAGAAACTAGCATGAAAAAGGTACCCTAAAGAATGGCACAACCCCGTACTATAGACAAGTTAAGTTACCCCCGGGGGGGGGGCCTTAAACTCTTGACTTATGTTTTCAAAAACCCGTCATTTATGCAGCTTCTGCCTTGTCTTGGTCTGCTGTCATTATCCTCTGTGGACTGGGTCAGCGGTTGCTGGTTGTGAGTTGTGATATTGGTTTGTGATCTCGTTCTCATTGCAAAGTATGATTGAGAGGCTATTTAATAATGTTGGCAAACATGTGAGCAAAAATTCAAAAATCAGAATAGACAGTGCATTCTCAACTGTGCACTTGTTTGTTTAGATTAATTTGTAGCAGAAACAATAATGGATGGCAAAAATGCTGATTCGAAGAAGAAGCGAAGGAAGCACACAAAAGAGGAGCATAGCAAGGTGAAGAAAGAATCGTCCTCAAAGAAGAAAAGCGAAAATAAAATGATGGATGATGAGGAGAAAACTGCAATTTCTGGGGAAGAAGATTTCAGAGGAAGAATCGATGTCCATACTTTAAATTACTTCAAAAGAGTCGAAAAATTACTTGAAGAGGGATTTGAAGACAAAGAGAGTCAAGAAGTTTTCCTAAATAATGTGCTAGATCAAGTAGGGCAGGGATTAAGAACATGTCAGCTTGCAAAGCATAGGCTGACTAGCAAAATTTTAGAAACTTTGCTGACGTTTTGTAATGCTGCACAGTATCTTGGAGTTTTCAAAAGCTTGCTGGAAGATGTTGTTGTGGTGTCAGATGATCGCTTTGGAAGTCATGTTATACAAAAAGCTGTGACCTTAATTCCAAATCACATAAGCTGTGATAATCATGATGAAGTCAGAAACGAAATTGAAGAAGTTGTTTTGAAGTTAGCAAGTATCATGAAGAAGAATATTTCTGAATTAATGAGAAGCATGTATGCTTGTCATGTTATCAGTTGTTTGATCCAAGTTTTAGGGGGAATGAAAATATCAGATTCAGTTTCAAGGAGCAGGAATTCAAGGATTACAAGGAAGAAATTTTTCAAAAAAGAAGCTGCATCAAGTCAACAAGGTAAAGGATTTTTCAAAGCTGTTCACTTTTGTTAGGCAGTTACATTTATAGATTTGTATTTCAAAATGTGTAGTGCTAGTTATGGAATTATGGTGTGGTGCTGTTTTTTATACTTTATTTGATATGGGATACATAATCTAGCTTAATCATAAATAAATGCAATCAGCTAATTGATACATACTAACAGAAAAACAACAGCTAAGAATGTACATAAACTAAAACATGCTCAGAGTAAGATGAGGATGAATCATTTCATCTCAGAATAAGATGAGGAGTACAATATTAATTTATGTGATCCATTTTATGAGGTTTCCCAACTATCAAAGGGGCAGTGGTGGACACTTTGCCAAATATTAGGGTTCCAAAGATTATGCAGCTCTTATTTTGATGCTCTGACCCTCAACCCCAGGATAGCTGGGCTAATGCAGGTCTATTTATCTCCTCTTCACAGAACATTTTGCTTTGGAGGGCAGGGACACATGGGGTGATGTGCTCTTAAACCACTGGGGCTTTAAGTGGGGTCAAACATGAGCTGTCGCCTCCCATTTGTAGAAGGATATTGTCCCCCAATAGGCCAGGACATCATAGACAAACGTAGGTGACCCTGCATTAGCCTTGCCATCTCGGGTCGGGGGGGGGGGGGGTGGGCCAATGAAACAATAGCTGTATAAGGTTTTAATTGAGATCACTGTTTACTGCCATTTGTTCTCCACTAAAAACTCTTTCCCATACTCAATGTCTAGTGTCCAGCACTGAAGAGGGGCATACAGGATTCTGTGTTGTTCTTTCTCCTCTCTTTAGCCTTGCTAACTCCTATGTCAACTCTTAATAAAGATAAAAACAAACTAAATCGTCCCTCTTGATCAACTACATCAGGCAAAGGTATTTGTGTTCTGGAAAAATCTTTGGAATCAGCTTTCTTAAGACTTCTTAAGCAGGAGAATAATGTTAATGTGGACAAGGCCTCTACTACAGTATATTCATTGGAAAACAATTCCAAACCAAGGTGCTGCCCTATCAATTGCTGGTAATGAAATCCATATTTTTCCAGGTTCTTCGGTCTGTGATAGTCTGTGTTACAAATCCAAAAAGTCAACTCCAGAAAGTTTCAAGAAAATTCTTCACAAAATTGGCAAGGAAATTCTGAAAGATGACAATTTTGGTGAGCTTCTTTGTCATCGGAATGCAAGCCTTATCATCCAAACAACACTTCTTACTCTGAAAGAAAATGACTTGAAATTAAGCAGCAAAATTTGCAATCTTGTTGTTCAGAAGAGCAAGTTATTGGAGTGGAAAACGGATCATGAAGTGGATATTGCATCATCTAATGCCAGGTATTTTATCATTTTTCATCTGACACTGATTACAGCAAGTTCTCAGATGACGTTTAAAAAGAAGAAGCAATGAAAACAATGCACTAATTTCCCCTTCACTTAAAATTTGACACCAGTGAATCAAATGAGGGGAGTAACTCCTGTAAGGGGCCTAGTATTTATGTCCTTTCCTGGGTTATGGGTCAATTGGTGATACTTTTTGTCCAGGTAATGGGTAAAGTTTTTTGGATTTTGCCCTGGTTGTGGGTCTGCTTTACAGAAATTTGCTTTAGTTATGGGTAAATGTTAGCAATTTATAGCTATTTTCAACTATTGTGACAAAGGGCCTTAAGTAGTGGACTCATCTGAATAAACCATGGATGCACAATATCCTGTAAGAAGACACTATCTACTCCTGTAGAAGAACACCAATAACATAAGAAAAGCCTGTAACTGGGGAGAAAGCTGTTAAACCTGCAAGAAAATCAAGAAATCAGCTATCAGCAAACATTATTAAGCCAAATAAGTGTTTCGTTGCAAGCTCACCAGTTTGATTCATGCGAAGAACAGACAAATGACACAAGCAGGCTGTTTTTATACTGAACAAATTGAAGGACATTTGAGAATCACGTAAACATCAACAAAGTTGTGCCCCATTTGTGTGGCAGCTGTGGAGGAGGTATAAAGTCTGATCATCTCAGTTTTTACACAGTTATATTGGTTTGGCTTCAACTTACAGTGTGAGACCTTTTATGAGTCAATCTGACAAGTGGTTGCTGATTTATGGTAGAGAAAAGGCAAAATAAGTAGTTGCTTCACAAACAGTACTTCTATTGTTTTCCAGCAATGTCAAAATAAAGTAAGTTTTCAAAGAAGGGGTTCTAGCATCGTGTTAAAATTTTCGCCACAGTTTTAAAAGGTTGAAAGTGCACTTGTAATTGGAATTCAACTCTGTGAGTCACCAATAGGGTCCCTTTATTTCCTTCTTAATCTTCATTCGAAGTCCTCTGCCTTTGCTTTGGCCAGAAGATCTTGACAGCAGCTTTTCTGATATCCTTACTTCTATAGCAGTAAACAAGCGGATTTGCAAAACTATTTACAATTGTGGAAAATTTTGCCCACATATCGAATTGCAATATGTCAATGTAACAAATCGTAGAATTTCTCGCATTTGTCGTCAGTACGATTATAGCGATCGCCTCCACGAGAAATGGCAAACTTGATAAAATCCAGATACCCAAAACGAGGCCGACCGTAAATGTTGTTTTGCGTTCGCTTTTTCTCTGTTGCATCTCTCGCTGCTGTTCTTCTCCTTCGAAAGTCCCAATGTTAACGACTCTATTTGTCTGCCTTGTTGCAACTTGGTATATTCGAATATACATCAAGAGAATCAATAACATTGCTATTGCTAAATGTGCCAGTGAAATTGCTGTAGCAGTCGCTGCGCTGTGTAATTTTAGCTCCAATAAAGTAAGTCTGATTGCGACCACGACTACAAATATACACACGATCGATATAGCCAACACCAAATATCCTTTGCAAGTAACACGGCTGTGATACCAGAAGGGGTGGCAAATAGCCAGATAGCGATCTAATGAAATAACAAAAGAAAGCTCCCCAGACAAACCAGCAAATAATTCGAACAGGATGAAATAAGCAATGGTCAAAGTCGAGGAATGATAGCCATACCGAAGGCCAAAGAGGAAAGTGATAAAAAGAGGTTCGTATATCAAGCCCACCATTAAATCAGCAACACATAACGCACTTAGCAAGAGGTTTGACGGCGTCTGCAATGCCCTTGTTTTAATGAACGTTAGGACAAAAATGGAATTTCCAGCTATGGCTAAGAGAGTTGGTGGTATAGATAAGCTTGCAACAATTTCTGCGCTCTGTTTTATGTTTTCTGTAAATTGCGTGCATTTATTGGCCATGATATCACTAGTTTTTCCGAGCTGCAGTTCAATATAGGGGATCCTAGCTACTCGCTAGGTAGATAATAATTCAATGATAATAACATGAATCTTTGTAAAGCCTTGGCACTTCAACATTTGATGATATTACCCGTTTTGAGCAACGTTGATTATTGCCTGTAAACTCTCACCATCATTTAGGCATAATTTTTAGCCTTTCTGAAGTGTCAGTTCTTGCTCTTGTTACTGTCTGCAAGATACAGGCACAAAACATCGTTTTAAAGTAACGTGAGGGACAGTCTTCGATCTGTGACTTGCTGTCTATTAGTCAGTCAAAGCTTCACCTTCCTGTGATGTGATATCTGTTTTCAAAATTTGTCCTGATCTAGATTTGCTGTTAGCGTATTGGGTCGAGTGTATGCACAACACAACGTTGAAAGCCACCTTGATTGGCAGTCTTATAAGGTGTAGCCATCTATCAGGTTATTAAGTACTTCTGATACAGCAGGATCACTTTTTGGAACCATCTTCAGAAAAGACGGTCGAATAGGTCAAATAAATGTACAAAGCAATATGAAGCACCCAGATTGATGTTTTTCGATCTGTACCTATCAATCAGACATTTCATGAAAATCCAGTTCTGACAAATGCTTTCCAACTTTGTCGCTTCTTGAACCACTGTTAGAGCAGTTGGTAGAAATATGATAGGATATAGGCCAAGACGACGTTGCAATGCCACTTTGACTAACATCTTGTAACCATCAATCAGTGATGTTAATAAAGATTCCTAAAACTTTACTTTCCTTCGTGGAGCACACTTCTTTCCATTAATGTTTTGGGAACTCTTTCGCAGAAGGAATTGTCTTTATAGGCAGAAGGACATGGTTACAAATAGACGTTGCATACTCAACTTGATTGGCAGCCTTTAAGGTGTAACGATCAGTTAGGCATCGTCGGTGCTAGTGAGGATTTTCAGGCATTACAGCCTTCCCTTCCATGTAGTATAATAACTGCTTTCTAATCATGCCCGTTCCTTTGAACTATCATCAGAATAGTCGTAAATAGTGTAAAAAATCATGCTTTTTAAAGCCTTGACTGACAGTCGTTTAATTGTTGCTGTCAATCAATTGCTGTTCGAGAGTACTTCACAATTTAGATCCTCTGATCGCATCTCAAGGCCGAGTTTGTTTCAACTGTAAATAAATTCAACTTCAGAGAGTATATGACTCAAGCTTCCAGCCGTTTCACCTCTCAAATTAAGCCAGGCCTTTTAATTGCTTCTAATTCAACAACGCCACCATTAGGATATAATTGCAAAAACAAACACTAGTTTTGTACGCTCTTGAAACAGGTGAACCGATGATGTGATAAGAAATTATACCTCATTGGCTAATAAGTTCACGGCATATTCTTAATTCCTCAACGCATATTTGATAATAAATTTATCTTGGAGTGATTGTTTAAGCCATCATTTAGGAAGGAAAGTGGTGAGATGGAAAGCAAATTGAACACTTCCTTTGAGGTTGAGGAAAGATTGAGCAAGTACTGGGTGAGTCTATAAAAACGCCCGGCGTTTGAAAAAAGCCTGCTCCCTGAGTATCAAGGCAATGATATTGAAAATTGTCATGTTTTATTCCAGCAATGTCAGATTAGTTTCAGTAATTTACCGGGCTTTAATCGGTCATTCGTTCCCGTCAAAATATGAGATTTTGTGCAGAAAGCCCCTTTCGAAAACTCCGAGTTAAGGTGGATCTTCACTTAAGGTGGCTCACTACTGAAAATTTCAAAATTACGAAACATTGAAAGGTGGTTGTGTACGAAGTAAAAACAAGTTCAAGACAAAAAAACAATTAGTGAAAAGGTGGCTCGCTACTGATATAAATTTAATCTGCTACACACTGGGTGTCCTATCGCCCATGGGTTAAGATAAGATAGTGTTGAGGTTCTATGACGAAAACTTGTCAAAATTTTCAAGTTTTTATTGAATTGCCTTGTACGCGGCCTTGTGAATCAAATAGAGGTCAAAGTTTATGTTCTTCTTTCTTTTTCCACAGGGTCCCAATATTGTTCGCAGATGAAGTTGGCAGCCATGTAATGGAAAAAATTTTCCATGTAGCATCCCAAGATCTCTACGAATTGCTTTTCGAGAAGTGTTTCAAAAATAATTTACTGCAGCTGAGTTTACACCCACTTGCAAATTACATTTTGCAGCATATGTTTTCTACAATCCCAACCAAAGAAATGGTAGGTGATCGTTATGATATGAAATAGTCCTCATGTTTTTGCAATTATTTGAGGGACAGTGCACAATTTATTTGATAGCATATACTGTACGTGCCGGCAACTATTTTTGTCTCAGCTTGTACAGAACAAGGTCAATACGCATTTTGAAGCAAATGCAGACGAGGCAGTAGCTTAATCGTATCCGTTTAAGATGAAGTTTAAAACATATTCAGCCAGAAGACAAATTGTAAAACTACACAAGGTGAGATTTGGGAGGGATACATTTGCCAAGCGTTGTTTTCATAGAGCCTTCCTAATAAGATAAACTAGGCTTGCCGCGCGTCGCCTGCGGCTCCGCGGTGGCCCGCCGTGGTACTTCGCTTTCATTACGATTACAAAAGGAAAGACAAGTTCTGTTCAGTCCTGCACTATTGTGTCCGTTTCCAGATAAACCCTTTCTTTTCACGCTCGATTGGTGTGTTTTTTCCATACTCGTATGTTAATTCCGGAAGCTAGACGTTACAGTAAAAGAAACAAATGCTATCATTCTTAGCATTGACAACTGACTCAATGGATGAGGTCCTTCTATGGCCCGACGCCTGTGCTTCTATATGCATATGGACACCATGCTTGTCCATGAAATCAATTTTGTACCCCTTATCTATGACAAAATGTTGTAAATTTTAACCCCATTCTCCGAGATTTTTCCAAAACAATACCCCTTTTTTCAAAATCACTGACAAAATTATTTAACATAACACAGGTAACATTCGTCTGAGCATGCGTCGTTCGTAAGGGACGACGAGGGCAACCACCTTAACCCTGACGCGATAGGGAACACTTCCTCAGAGGCGAAGTGGGCCTAAGTCTATTTCACAGCTGTTGAGCATTCCACAGACGCAAATTGTCGGAAAAACAGCTTTTTAAAAGCTAAAATCACCTCCACGAAGTATTCAGGTAGTTTGGAGATCTGCTTGCACAATGTTTGTGAAGTTTGCGGCGGTAATAAATGCACTGGATCTTGCGTAAATTGCACGGCACGAAGGCCCAGACCAAAGAAAATGGAAGTGGAGGCTGGCTTGACGATAGCAAAGAAATGTGGAAAACGGAAGGACAAACATATTTTCGTAAACGATATACTGTACAGTATCGACAGTTCAACATTACTCAAAATGCTAGATAATAATTAAGAGGAAAAATAACTTCATTTACATCCATTTCTTTTGAAAGAAACTCTGCTATAACTTATAAGAAACTCTGCTGCAAGAAATTAAATGATGAATTAGATCAATTTCTTGAGAAACTGATACCACAGAAATGTCAAAGCTCATGGGCAAATCTCACTTTTGAGGTAGGGCTGGGTTGTAAGAGTGTTTTCCACACACCACCATCATCTTCCTAGTCAAGTACTCTGGGGATGCAAGCTAAGTTTCTTATGAACAAGTGAGCATAATGCCAGACATTGCCCCAGAAGAAAACAGGACCAAATGAACTTGCATTAGCATCTACTATTAAGGAAATAGGGGAAAAGTTTTGAAAATATTAAGAGACACTGGCACATGGGATTGTATGATTATCCCTTGTGAGTTTTACCCAAGGTGTGCTATTTACTGTACAGTGTCAAAATATTTTTGAGTGCAAACTGCAAAAGTTTCTTTGGCAATTGAATACAGTAAAGTTTCTTTAATTTAGAAAATTAAGCCTACCATGCTTAAATGCTGTTCTTGATAAAAACTGAGTGCAAATTTATACATAATAATGTATGCATGTTTTTACGGTCAATAGCCATCATTTTTTACTTAAGTTGAGCTCAATGTGCAATATGATTTAACATGCCAGTCTCTTGTGTTTTATCATAAACATATCTGAAAGAAATTCTCCATGACAAACTCAACCCTTTCATTGGTGCTTGAAAGTCTAAATCCAAGATGTTTATAGTTTGGTCCTACACATGAGAAAGTTGACTTGAGTAATGTCTAAACATTGGAGAGGCTTCAAAAACATTGTTTTTCAATGTCAAACAGGGCACAAATAGTGAACACGAAGATTGTGATGAAACCTTCATCATAAGAAACTCTGAGCACTTAAAAATCTGATAATCATAAGAAATTTTCAGTACTGGCCCAAGTTATTAGTTTCTTATAAAAAATATGTGCATACAAAGAACAATGATCAGGCAACTCAGAATGAAAATCACTACAAAATAAAGTTCAAGGAACATGAAAAATACTTGATCTGATACCAATTAGTTTGTGGATTGCTTCAGAGTGGACCTATCAAACAACATAATGTTACCAGGCACATCAACAATGTCTTGCAGGAGCAACCAGTTCTTCCTTCACCCTTCTTTCAGCACTGATTTTGCAACATCATGTTCTGTATGGAAAGCATCAATCCAACCACTGCATGCATCTACTCTACAGCCAATTTCATTGACAATAAATGGCAGTATGCAAGGTTCTTTGTCATTTTTATAAGGCATACATGAATTCTTGTATAAGAAACTCAACTCTTAGATCATCAAAAATTTAAGAATCTCAATTACTGGGAAAATGTATCTTAAAAAACTATTTATTTTGATCGATGAAATCCTTCTCATACCATTACTTTATTTCAGCTTATTTCCTGATTGTATCATATCACTTGGAAGGTACTTGAGCAATGTTTAAACATTGGAATGGCTTGAAAAACATCATTTAGAAATGTTCACAATGCACCGGTAATGAACACGTAGTTATTAGATTCGGAAGAAACTCCAAGTACTGAAAATCTGATGATCTTAAGAAACTTTCAATGCTGACCTGAATTCTTAGTTTCTTATAAAAAGTACATGTACACCCTAGAAGCAAACAAAACAGCTGCACACCCTGCAATGCAAAATAAGTAGGACATTACTGTGTGTGCAAGGAAGCATATTGTAAGAACCAGAAAATTTTCTCACAGCTTAAAGGCTTTTATTCAATCAGCATACATTGCACTTTGTCAGCCTACGTTGTTGCCATTTTCACATCTATTTTCAAACTACAGGGTCTTCCTTTTTAAGAAACTTGGATCCAATCAGCCCACAGCAACCAAGTTTCTTAATCTTAAATGAAACTTTCTGCTTTTTAATACTAAAAGTTTCTTCTATGATTTTGTCACAAATTTCTTTCTTAACATACAAAATATAAGTTTTAGCAAGGAAGACTTTTATTTGGTTCAAAGCAAAAAATTACAATGAACACTTCTTAGGAATGAACGATAAATGACAATTTTGCACTTGAATTCTGCTTCAAAAGATTTTTTGAATCTCTTAATGATAGTTTACAATAGTTTCTTAAATTCTCAGCCATCCTGCTGCCAGTTTCTTGTAAACCAGTTTCTTTGATAGAAACGTATTATAAACATGGCGCGATAGATGGTAAAAAACTGCCAGTGAAATCGTCACTTTACAGATCGATGTAATTTCCACAAAACACATAGAATTTTAAAAAACCGACTTGATTCGTGTGAAGTATAGTCTGTTTCACCCAAAATTCAAATTTGGTTAGGTTTCACGAGACCATTTGCAAATATAAGCGATTTTAACCAACTTGCAAACAACCACTTATCCCAAAATCGAATTAGCCCCTCCTAATCTTTTATGATGCAACCACAAATTTCCGATTTAAAGATGTGATCCACCTAGAATAAAAAAATTACCCAAAACTTGATAAACATTTTAAAATGTGCATCTAACCATCTCTCATAATTTCTTCTCATTTTCATTTCTTAAAATGCGAGTTTCAGTCACTTGCGAGACTGACCTCTTTTCGCGGTGACGCCGTACATTTGGAGGAAAAGTCCTCATTTTTCAAATCGCCGTAATTTCTCCAAAACACATAACATTTACAAAAACTGAATTAATTCATGTAAAGTACAGTCAGTTTCACCCGTAAAATAAAATATGGTTAGGTTTCACGAGACCATTTGGAAAGTATAGGTCCTTATCCAAAGGGAAACACCCACTTATTCCAAAATTGGAATGGCGTCTTATCGATTTTTTAATGATGCAACTACAAATCTCCGTTTTAAAGCTATGATCCACCTAGAATTTAATAAAAATAAACCTGATACTTGAAAGACATTTCTAAAATGTGCACCTAACCATTTGTTATGAATTCTTTACGTACTCACTGCTCAAAGTACGAGTTTCTGTCATTTGCGAAGCTGACGTCTTTTACGGTGACGCCGTCCTACATTTGGACGAAAAATTTTTACTTTTCAGATCGCCGTAATTTCTACAAAACACATAACATTTACAAAAACTGAATTAATTCATGTTAAGTATGGTATGTTTTACCCAAAAAATGAAATTTGGTTAGGTTTCACGAGACCATTTTGAAAGTATAGGTCCTTATCCAAAGGGAAACACCCACTTATTCCAAAATTGGAATGGCGTCTTATCGATTTTTTGATGCAACTACAAATCTCTGTTTTAAAGCTACGATCCACCTAGAATTTAATAAAATAAACCTGAAATTTTACAGGCATTTCTAAAATAAGCACTTAACTTTTTGTCATAAATTCTTTACATTTTCACGCTTTAAACTACGTGCGAAGCCGACGTCTTTTCGTGATTAAACGTGGTAGAGCAGTGACAATTTGAAGAAAAAATAATTATTTTTCAGATCTCCGTAATCTCCGCAAAACACATACGATTTGCAAAGACTAAACTATTTCGAGGAAAGCATCGTTTGATGAACATAAAGTGTTAAAATCGTTAGGTTTCGCGAGTTAATTTAGTAGTTCAGCGAAATAGTTGGTGGTGTAATTTGTCTGTTTTGTCACTCGAATTTGTTTAGGCAGAGAGTCTAGGCCAGCGTTTTTGCTTCGGAATTTTGTTCATTTGGTCGGCGATCGGATAAAAGTCATTTCAGAACTGAGTTACAAAAACTTTGACATACCTTTTGCCTACTGCCTGCACTCGTTGTCCTCGTTGCACACTTGCTTTTCACAGTTCTTCTGTCCTTGGCTCAGCTCACCTTTCATCCGCCCCTCCAGCTTGCCGCGAAAAACATTAGAAAAAATCACACGAGGGCCTGCGCAGCAATATGCGCACTAATAAGAAAATCGAATGTCACCTGTGTTATTTAACATAAAATTTGTATTCACCTACAAAATATCCACTATTTGACGTAACATGTCAACTTCCACATATAGAACACATAAGTTTTTAAAGAAAATAGGATTTGAGGGGGAGGGGGTTTACTTGAATCTCCGATCTGATGAGATGCAGCGGAAATGTCTGTACGTGCTAAGATGGCATAAAATGGGTTTCCACATAATTCATAAATAAAGTAAAACTTAGTAGGATCCTCCAAGGATTCCAAAGGAAATTCCCTCTCTGGGCATAAATTTTAAAAGCTCCTCTTCAGTACACAAAATGGGCTAAGGTTTGTTTACACCCATTTCAAATCATGTGATCAATCTCTTGGTAAACATCTTTTGACCCACCTAGAATACATGTTTTTCTACACTTTATGAAAAGTACATTTTGATGTTTTCTTGAAGGAGCAATCCTCTACTGCACACCCAAATGGGCAAAATAGACTAGAAACAAGACTGAGATTGGGGATTGGTCTCCAATAGTCTATTTGATTTACTTCAGAGTAATTCAGAAATATACTGGTTGAGCCAGAAAAAAGTTCCCACCTTTGAAAATTCATAGCACCAACAGTACTTCACAGATTTAAATGATTCAAATTCTAGTTCAAAGCCGGCAGATTGAAGTATTTTGTGACTTTTCTCGCTGTCTTACTAGTACTAGAAATATTGGTAAATTCAACTTAACAAAAATTTCATGGTTGCAAAATGACTGAAAAATGGCTTAAAACATTGATCAAATCACAAAGGACTCCTCGCACAGATCAATAAAGAAAATGCAATTCTTCACGGGTGAGAGGTATCCACTGCCTATGTATTGCTGTGGGACTGAAAATCCATAGTATTTGTTTGAAAATTGATGTGTTATAACTCTGGAGAGTGGTGAAATGCCCATTGAGTATTGTTCTGTGTAAGGAGAGTCCTTATAATTTGATCAACGTTTTAGTCCTTTTTCAGTCATTTTGCAACCATGAAATTTTCATGACGTCAAATTTACCCATACTTCTAGTGCTGGTAAGACAGCAATAAAAATCACAAAAAATACTTCAACCTTTCGGCTCTTAACTGAAAATTGAATCATTCAAATCTGTGAAATACTCTTGGTGCTATGAATTCTTTCAAGTTGGAACTTTCTTCTGGCTCACCCGGTATGGTACTTAATTCTATCTGCCAATTGGCTCTTAAATTATCACAATTTGTTTTGTTATCTTTGTCTTGTATTTTTGCTTTTATTTGCAGGCAGAAGAAGCATTGGAAGAACTAATACCATTTCTGGAAGATGTCTTAGCTAGTGGCTATATGGGTGTTGCAGTTCGAATGGCAGAGCTTTGTGTACGATTTAAATGCCAAGAAAGGGAATTCACTATGGCATTAAGGAAAGCTTTACATCTACCAGAAACGCGACTAGGAGGGAAAGCATTTTTAAGGTTGTTGCTGACTTTGACTACACATGATGTTGCTGTTGAAGCATTGGAAGATGCGAAGGAAAGAAAGTCTGCCGAGAAGGAGGGTAAATCAAAGAGTGGCAAAATATGGGTAGGTTTTTTAATGGGTTATCAAACTGAAGTATCGTTGGTTATTGGAGAATCACTAACCGCGAGGTGTTGAGATTTTTCAAATGTAAAATTGGCTCGACAATTGATGCATATTTTGGCAAAACCATGTAATCTAAGAACTTAAGTGATTTCATGAGCTAGATCCTTAGATAAAGAGCGCCACTGGTGAATCTGAAACAAGCAGGGCCGGTCGGTAGCAAGTCCGAGGTCGGTATGATTGATGATAAAAACACAAGATGATACTGTTATGAAGGTGTTCCATACTTTTCCCGCTATTTTTCGCCTTCTCCTTTTAAATTCTCAGATCGAGTTGCTGATGAGGCCTAAGAAGTGAGGCGAAGGATTCGAAAATTGAAATAATGTAAGTGCGAGTGTTTTGAAATATGTGACAAACAAACAAAAACATAAGTACAGCCTTTTAGATCCACCAATTCAATTAAGCGATCGGAATGAAATGACATGATTTCGCACAAACGAAAACGAGGCTGTGCTATTGTTTTCTCTCCTCGTAATCGGTGCCAGCCTCTTTATCGAGTGCATCTGCTAGAATATGGCGACATAGAGATGAGACGTGGCGTAAATTGTGACAACGTTTTGGAACTGCCAGCCGTTCAAATGCTCAAGATGTGAGACAAAGGTAAGAATTCGCGTCAGTAGATGATAAGTTTCCTTTGGAGCATTAATCATACCAACCCAGGACTTGCCTCTTAAACACTTGTGTGTTTGATTGTGAACAATCTTTCGATCTGAGATGGACAAATCTCTGCAAAGTCTTATTGTCCTAGAATGGAACATTTGGCAGATTTGGAATCACAACCCATCCTTTATTTGTGTAATGATTTCCCTCAGTTCTCTTCGTAATGCTGCCTGGTTAATGTTTCTGTCAAAGATTTTATTGTTACGAACACTGAAACACTGCACTGCTTAATTACAAGGACCCCAAGACAGAACCTTGTGGTACACATGTGACGACTTTTTTCATGTTTGAGTAATTCAGTGACCTTTATCCTCTGCTTTCTATCCATTTACACTCTGCCTTCTACAAGCTTTGTGCCTTTCCACAAAGTAGCCAATTCTAATGAGACAAAGTCGAGCCAATCAGTAGCCTCGTTCAAAGATACCATCAAATCATGGAATGGAGACAGTTGTAATTTGTAATTCGGTGAAGTCGTTGGTGGTTTGTTTTTGCAAATAGCTGGTTTGCATTAGTTACTCTTTCTTAGGGTAAATCATGTTTTTGTACGTATCCAACTTTAAAAGAATTCTTGATCATTGCTCATTGCGATCATTATTGTTACTATTGCCCTCGTGTAACAGAGCGCTTTATTAAGCGGGCGAGCCAAAAAGAGTTTACACGTTAGGCGGGCTATGGAATGAAACGTATGTGGCCAATATGCAAAACTAAAATATTGATCTGTAAGTCAGCCTAGGGCCAGCTTATATGAGAAAAGTTGTTTGGTAAAGTCACTGATCTTTTTGACCCAAAAATTAGAAAAATGTCTGTAAAAACACGCTTTAAAAATCGTAAAAAGGATTGAAATTTCATGGACAACAAATCTTAATAAACCTAGGGTTAGGGTTAGGCTTAGGGTGATGTATGGGAACTAGAATTCCACGTTCCATGATTTACTTACTACTCAATTTCAAACTCAATGCAATTGTCAGTTTCAGAAATAGGATTTTAATTTCAATAGCAAGTATTTCATGGACCAGAATGGAATGTGGAACTCTTGTTCCCATACATGCCACTTTCAGACATCCTTCTAGTTTCAGGTGCTAGAGATGAGTGATTTTACCCGACAAAATTTTCCCATCTAAGTTAGCCTTTGACTGATTGATTAACATTTCAGTTTTGAATATCAGCCATATACAACTTATTTCATAGCCTGCCAAATGGTAAACTTTTATTGACTCATTTTTTTACTTTTTTGGTACTTAATTAATTTGGTACTTTTTCACTCTTTCATCAGCACAATCTGCAACTGCTAATGATTGAAATATTCAAAACGAAAAACAGTCTAAATCCAAAATTTATGAAAAACTGTTACAGAGAGAAATATTCAATATAGTTTACGAAGTGAAAATCATTTGCGGCTGCCAAAAGTAAAGAAAACAACATACGGAATAGAGAATATTCAGTACAGAGGTTGCCATTTGTGGTCCTCACTACGGAGGGAAATTAAAGATTCCAACAAACTCGCTGAATTCAAACGAAAAATAAAACCACGGGATGGAAATACTTGTATCTGGAGATTGTGCAAAGTTTTTGTTAAAGATTTAGGGTTTTTGTAGGTTTATTTGGGATATTGTAAAATAGGTTTAGAATTATCTTTTTGGCGTTAATTAGCTCAATAGCTATGTGTATTTTTTCCTTGCCAACATAAAATAAATTGTTGATTATTAATAATAATGATAATAATTAACTTTGCAGGTATCAGATTGGAAATTGACGAGAGAGGCAATGAACTATCATGGTGCTTGCCTTGCGAAAATATTATTTCAGTTTAGCAGACCAAAGATACTGACCAGGAGCTTACTAAGTATGAAAGATGAGCACCTTTTTCTCGTAAAACATGAACATGGCAGTTTTGTTGTTGAGCAGTTTCTTGCATCTCACACAGTACCGCAAGCAAGAAAGAGGAAATTCCTATCTAAAATAGAGGTATGCTATGAAGTCACTTATCGATCATATTGTGAATATAGTATTTTATATTACGTGGCGTTTGAAAATTCGGCTCCTCGGACCGGCAACGGAGAAATTTGATTGGTTCTTGATCAGTCCGTTAAAGCCGTATTTTTGAAGCCGTGTTTTTGCCTTGAAGGCCACCACACGGAAAGGCTCTTCATTTGGCCTTGGCTGTTGAGCCAAAGTTTAACTTTGCCCTCGAAGGTTTCTTTGTTGTCAATTCCGAAGAAGAATTTGAAATCATAAATGAGTAAAATACAAGCCTAAAGGGCGAGCGAGAAAAATTTTCCCACTTTTGAAAATTCATAGCATCAAGACTACTTGACATATTATTCCTAGTTACCAAGGTATTTTTTGTAATTTTGCTCGCTGTCTCACGACCACTATAAACATAAGTAAATCCAACTTTATAAAACTTTCTCATGGTTGCAAAATAACTGAAAAAGGGCCTGAAACATTGATCAAATCATAGAGGACTCCTCGTAAAGATCAATAAAGAAAATGCAATTGTTCATGGGTGAGAGATAACCACGGCTCACTTATTGCCATGAGAATAAAAATCTTGGGTATTTGTGTAAAAATTTATATCTTATAACCTCAAGAGAGATGAAACGCCCACTGTGTATTGTCCTATGTAAGGAGAGTCCTTACAATTTGATCAATGTTTAAGGCCCTTTTTCAGTCATTTTGCAACCAGTAAACTTTTTATAAAGTTGAATTTACGCCTACTTCTAGTGCTTGTAAGACAGCAATAAAAATCACGATAGTTCTTGAATCTTTCTGCTTCTTACTAGAAGTTGAATCAATCAAATCTGTGAAGTACTTTTGATGCAATGAAGTTTCAAAAGCGGGAACTTTCTTCTGGCTCACCCGATAGTTGAATGGAAGTGACGACATACAATGATGAACACGACGAATTATGAAAGAAGTAGCCTGCGTGCAGACTTTACTTTCCATTGCGAAGAAGAGCTAGCAATCGCCCTCCTTCGTAGTGGAAAGGTTAAGTCTGCACTCACGCTACCAAAGAAATGATTTTGAAATTTCTGCATATAATAAAGCCTTCATTAGACGATTACTTTTGTTTCAAGTGAATCCTAAACTAAAGGTACGATATATCACTGGCCCAATCCACTGCGGGGAAAGATTTGATGTCACCTAGTTCCCATTGCAGATGGGAAACCGTTATTCGATCCATGTTGGAAAATATTCGGACCTCAGCTCCTTGCGCGTAAAACTGCAGTGGAAATATTTTCCAGCATTGACCTAGTAATCATTTAATATTGCTTATCATATTTCCTTCGAAATACAGCATCTTGGACCGGGAACGGAGACATTTGATTGGTTCTTGATTGGTCTGCAAACAGTATTGGACCTCACTGTGTTTGTCCGCACGGCAATTTGCCGTCCAAACATTTTGGCAGTAGTGGCCTCTCAGTCGTTTTGTAACCGTATTATATTGCCTCTTTAAAATCGCTACCTGTTCTAACTTAGACTCACTATCCTACTAAGCCCTTATTTTGCTTAAAATCAAACCAGTGCTGGACTAGCGCATCAGGAAACTCCGCCCCTGCCCTTTTGTAATTAAAAAAATTTTCTTTATTTTGAAGGGTAAATTAGTAACGATGGCTACGGACAAATTTGGAAGTCGTGTTGTTGACAAGTTGTGGAGCAATGAAAACCAGTTCGGTAAGGAAATCATTGCAGACGAACTTCGCGGAAGTTTGAGTCTGCTTCGAGGCAACATGTATGGGAGATGTGTCTTGCGAAATTGTGGCATTGAGTCGTTTCAAATAAGAAATATTTTCTATGATAACGAAGGTGTTCAAACCCGTCAGCAAAAGAAAGTCAAAAAGGAGGAGAAGCGAAAGGAAGGTTCGGAAAATACCCCAAACGAAACATCGGGAGATATCAAAATGGGCAAGAGAAAGGAAAGCCAAGACAAAGAGAGTACCCAAAATGATGACTTAAAGAAAACAGGAGAAAAAAGAAAGCAAGCTTCGGAAAATGACTCAGAAGGTGAAACACTGGAAATAAAGAAGGTCAAGAAGACAGAGATAAAAAATGATGAAATTTTGCAAGCTGGTGTCCACAAAGATGTGAAGGCAGGAAAGAAAAGGAAACGAGCTTGGGATTATTTCGATATCAAAACGCCGGAGAAGAAAGAGCGAAAGACAAGTAAAGTTTCAAACTCATTGTATGATGAAGAATTTAAAAAACTTGGTATTTGTGTTAACGGCGAAGATATTGAAGAGACTGATAAAGATTCGAGTACCGCTGGTGCTAAATCAGTAAGTGTGATATATTAAATTCACTTTTATTTTGTATTAAGTTTCTAGCCTTATTCATCCACAAGGAAGGACATGTCCGTGGTTAGTATGCTTGTTGATAAAATAAAAGATTACACTGTTTTGAATGATGTGTAGTACCTTTTTCCATCCTTTTTGTCAATTTTCTCTGCGAAATTATGTATTTGACTCTGCGACATGAGCGAAATGACGTCATAAACGCACAAAGTCATGTCATGGCCAAACATCGACTTAATCTATAAATCAAGGCTAGCCTCCTTACCGCGTACTCTTACAAAATGGAGGCACCATTTGGCCTAACTTATGAAAGATGTTTGACGAATTTACAGCTGTTAGGGATGTCAAAACTTGAAAAGAAGTGACAATTGGTCTTCGGGCAGTTGGTAAGGTTGTTATTTGACATAAATTTTATAAACCCTGGACTTTTCCTTTAACTATCTTAACTTAAGGCCGTCTTCCACTTCCAATAGTTTCGGTCAGCAACCAGCACGTTCGCCAGGTGCGCATGCTTTGTTGCTAAAGAGTATGCGTACTAGGCAAACGCGCACGTCGCTGACCAAAACTACTGAAGTGGAGTTCGGCCTTTACGCTTAGCGCATCTAATTGAATTGATGTTGTTGTTGTTGTCGCTTCAGCGAGGCTGCAGACGTGTCAGATCCGTAACAAAGTTGTTACGTTTCAAGTGAGTTTACACCAAGTGTCCCAAAAAATTATGCCCCGTTTGTGTGGCTACTGTGGAGGAGAAGCAGGTTCAATTATCTCGGTTTTTACACAGTTACATAGGTCAAGCTTCAACTTAGAGTTTGAGACCTTGTTTGAGTCAATCTAACACGTGGTTGCTGATTTATGGCCGAGTAAAGGCAAAACTAGTGGTTGCTTCAAAAACAGCACTTCTGTTGTTCTCCAGCAATGTCGTCGTGTTAAAATTTTTACTGCATATTTTATATTTTATAAAGGTAAGAAGTGCTCTGTTATGAATAGACAACACTGCTAACGTTTTAAAAGATTTAACAAAACTTTTAATGCGAAGCTAGGACCCTTTCTTTGAAAACTTACTTTATTTTAACATTGCTGGAGGACAATAGAAGTGCTGTTTTTGAAGCAACCACTGGTTTTGCCTTTTCGCGGCCATAAATCAGCAACCACATGTCAGATTAACTCAAAAAAGGTCTCATTTCATTTTCATTTCATTTTTATTTATTTAGGCACGGTAGCCCCGTCAGTCCATGAGAACTGCTAGGTCTCAAACTGTAAGTTGAAGCCTGGCCTATGCAACTGTGTAAAAACCGAGACTACTGAGTCTACATCTCCTCCATAGTGGCCACATAAACAGGGCAAAATTTTTTTAGGTTAACCTGTAGATTAAAGGAAGGAATTTGTCACGGATTTCACGGATTAGTAGGACCAGTAACAATGGGAGGCTGATACGTAATACCTTCGTTACCGATCCAAAATGGTACCTGTGCTGTGTAAACAGGGTCTTCCTCTTTGCCTTCAAATTAAGGGCAACGCCAGGAGGTGAATTGTGTGAACCCTGTGTGGGTCGGTATTTATTTTTCAGCAACATTATTGTAATACAAATAGGTATACCTTCTAGCTATCATTTCTTTCCATTGTCCACATAAGTTTTTCAAGACCCTGCATCAGACTGAAATATTTTTGATAAATTTCGTTTCCGCTCTCGTAGAAGTCCATTGTGAAGGAAAGCAGCAATGAAATTGATGAATTATTTGCAAAGGGAAATCTGATCGCTAAAGGAAAGAGACGGACCAAGGGAAATATCGATAAAGTATGATTTTAAACTTCATTTTCCTTGTTAAAGTTATGTTGTTATGTGAATTTTCATCTCTTTGTTAACTCTTTCAAATTTATTGAAAAAGCAGGCTTCGTCCACACGTATCCGGTTATTTTGAAAACGCATCTGTTGAAAATCGCATCCGTTTGTCCGTATAAAAAGGCCAAACAAGGAAGGGTTTCAAAAACATCCTCGTCAACTTGGAAACGCTGTCCAATTCGGAATTCGATATTCGATCTTATTCGATAATGATATTCGACATTTTGGTTAAAAAGGTGGTCTGTCACAGGTGGGTGCATTTTTCTTGGGACACCCGTCATCATCTTCAGAAACTGTCAAAATAAGCATTAAGTTTTGCAGTTGACAAGACACTTTATTGAGATCAAAGCAGACTTCTTATTTTTTCTGGTTTGCAAACCTTCATATTATTTTTGTTAAGAAATAGGGGGAATAGCATTAGCGTAAATGAACATCCTTATCCGAGACGCCCCTCCCCCGGGCCAAGAAGTAGATCTCCTCTCTTCTCTATCTTTGAAGTCTGAGCTGCACGCATTCATACACTTTTACCGCAAAGTTGAAACACTGTTAAATGACAAAATCATCTGGTCTTAAATTTTGATAAATTCATAATCCAGTTAAAACAAAGCTATGACACAAAAGCCAAAACGAAGAAATATATTTCTTGGAAACTGCTAAATATTTGTTTCCTTAGCATAGAAATAAATACACGATTAGCAACATAATATAGGCTGCGGTCACACTAGGTGCTTTATCCCCTTGTTTTCTTCCGTAAAAACAGGCCTACAACGCTGTGGTATGTGACAGCTCTTCCTGTTCACATGTCACGCTGTTACAACGTTTCGCCGTTTCTCAGGCAAGAATCCTTAAAAAACCATTTTATCCAAAACAACGGGATAAACAAGGTGCTGACCTAACTTACAGCGTTGTTAAAGCAAAATGGACCAATCATGATTTACCAAGGTAATCACGTGACGATTACTTTCGCGCAAGAAATTAGCCACAGCACAGGCAGCTTCGCAAAAGACGTGACGAGCACAGTGTGATCGAGTGTCTTTGCATCATTATAATGCCGTACTTTTTGAAGACAAAGATAAGTGAAACAAATCAGATTATAACGGGATCAGATTCTGGTGTGACCATTTCCATTATTGGCAAACCTTATTGTCCATCAATGAGCGGTATTTTACACATTTTTATACGAGATGCTTTTTTGAGTGGTGTTAGAGCTTCTGTTATTGTTGTCCAAAAATTTTACAAAATGCATGCACACAGTATATTTCGATAATGCGTCCCTTGGAGAATAGCTGAAAGGTCTATGTCAACCTCGTCCCAAGGGCGGGCTTTTTAAATAAGAGGCCCTGTGAACGACGTTGGGTTTATGTATGATAAGAAAATAAGCACCAAATATCTAAAAACTGTGTACAGGTTCGAAAAATTCTGACGCTAAGAGTTTTTCCCAAATGGCTCCAGAATTACTTTCACGTTAACAGCCAATGCAAATCAATTTTGGTATTTTTCTTGTCATTTCTAGTCGGTTGGCCGAAGCTCTCTCTAGTATAGCAACGGTAAGAAATCCTCTCAGCATGGACAATAATGCATCGTGTTTGTTGCTAAGAAATTAAAGTTCATTACCTCGATATGACTGTTTACTTTGTTGCTTTCTCATCGGTTGAAGCCTAACCAGTGCTAGGAATCAAATTAAGATGGCTCCTGCGCGTCTGAACGGATAATTCCTACTAAGCTTTCATCCTCGTTTCAAACTTCCTCGTACAATATTTGAGGCAGTTTGAAATGAGGATGAACGCTGTGTAGCAGCCAACAGTTCAGATGCGCAGGAGCCATTTGAATTTGATTTCTAGTACTGGTTAGGCTTGGGACAGAGTGAAAACTACGAAGGAAACTATGGTAATGTCAAGGTAACAACTTTAATTTCCAAGCTTCAAACACGGTGCATTCATCCTGGACTTCATCCATGCACTTCATCCAGGAGGGAAAAGCTAACAAGGGCAGGGAAGGCCAGTATTGCGTAAACAGGGCCTCTGAATGGTCCACTCATCAACCTCGTCCCCAGGACCTTTTGCAAAAGGCCCTGGGGACCAGGTTGGCCCACTCATAGCATAGGTTTTAAATTTTTGTAAAGGTTGGTGTAAAATTCTATGATCTATTTCTTTGATTTGAATGGCTTGAAAGACACGTTAGCTTTTTCGATATATTTCTGCCGTTGGACTTTTCTAAAATCTTCACATTGTCAGAATTGGAGTGTTTTCTTCTGCTGTTAGAATAGACCCTGGTAAGAACTGAGGAAAAATTTTGGAAAAAACCGAAAACCATCGTAATTTCTAAATTTGTTGACGAACGATGAATGTTCAAGAAGACCATAGTTAATGGATGTCTACAACATAACATGGTATCAAGCAAAAATCCCTCGCTCTTGTGGTTTGCGATTTAAAAATTTGATGACGTCACATCATATACGTTTTTATAGAAGATATTCTGTAAAATTCAAGAAAAATGTTCAAGATTTCGTTCTAAGAAGTCCCAGCGGAAATTTCTCTCCGATTCAGTTCACTGAAAATGGTCATTGAAAATGGTCATTGAATTTTACATCCAACCTTTTTACACCGATTTAAAGATTTGGAACCCATGCTCACACTGGTAGACGTCACTCTTGGAATATCAGTGGAGGAATGCGGTTTGGTTTCTTTGGTTTCCTGTGATCCGGATACGCATTACATGATCGTTGAAGTCGCCCTGCCAGTGTTACGGCAGAAGTACATTATAATTCTCATTTTCTTTTCCCTTTTCTTACGGCGGAGGATTACTGCGAGTTTAAACTGCAGCCAATGTGAAACGAGCTTTCACATCACAAAGGACTTGTCTACTGTAACAATGGCAGGCCGAACGCAACGACGATGTAATCTGTATCAAATCACACACCTGTTCTGTTCATAATCCGGATCACAGGGAGCCATAGAAACCAGAACTCATAGTTCAATGCCAGAACTCATAGTTCAATGCCAGAACCAATGCCAGAACCTCCTCTACTGATACTCCTGGACCCCTGTGGTTTCGAATGTTCTCAACCAATAAGATCTATGACCAGGTTTGTGGCCCAGACTTTTTGATAATGGTGAATTTTCTAATCCATTACATTATGATCCTTTACTAATTTTCTTCCCCTATAATGATATACTTGATAAAGAATTGCCATGTCTATACTAACTTGAAGCATTCCACAAATTCCAAATTGCACTGGTGCTTGCTTTACTATGAAATAACCTGTCTTGAAAGTATCCCCGCAAAACCACATCACTACCATCTTCATACTGCAAAGAAAATCATATGCATTAACTTTTAGTCCAAATAAATGAAATTTTTAGTTCATTAATAACACAAAGGTAGGGTCAGTACTGAAAGTTTGAGTAGAATAGATGAAAGATCTGTTAAATTTGGAAGTGCCAAATCCTGGAACAGCATTAATTATGTCATCAAAATTCTCCTTCGGTTTTCATTTTTCCAAGACATTTCTAGTCTCTTCAATTACCAAACTACACAGTGAAGATGTTAAAACTTAAATTTGGTTTTTGGCAAAGGGGGTGCTCTCCCCTCGATTAGCTTATCTAGGGAGAGAGGGCTACTCCTTAAGAAATTCCAAACCTTATATCATCGTTATATACTTATATCATTTGTTCTTATTAGTTGGAATTTATATTGTTGTTGTGGAATTTTAAAAGTTAAACTTGAACCTGAACTTGAAGTTTCGTAAGATAATCAGATTTTGCGGACTGAAGTGCAGGGACGTAGGAAGCATCTCAAACTTGGTGGGGGCACGACACTTCGAGGGCAATTTGTTCCTTCAACAAGGGGGGCATTTTTGAAAAGTAAAAATTGCTATTCTTTGTTTTTCGCAAACTCTTGGGGGTACGTGCCCCTTGTGCCCCTCGGCTCCTACGTCTATGCTGAAGTGCTTGAAGTTATTACAGATTTCTGACAGGTTCCATAAGGATCTTCATGTTCACTGAGTGTTCAGCAGGGGTAAATTTTGTAACAATAGAAATCTCAGTTTGTTTACATTTTGCACCATAGCCAATCAACGAGTTCCATTTTAATCACATGATCAACAACTTCGCGCTTCGAGAGTGGTAGCTGTGGAGAAAACCATAAGACAACTACCCTCTCAACTTTTGGTCGCCGCGAAAATATACTTGCGAAGAAGCTTTAGAAATTTTAAATCTGTGTTGTCAGATTAATATCCTAGCCAGGGTTGCTTGCCCACTTGTCTGCCGTACCTTGTTTTTGTGAAATAATTTCTTGAAACTTCTTCGTTTCACGGACCTCTCGTTTCCTTTGATAGAGCTGAGTTCCGGCGCAATAAAACTAATCTTTGTCTTTAGGAACGACAAAATGGCACTTTAAACGGCTAAATTCAGTTCCAAAATAATAATACATTTAATTTTGATTTACCTGAACAATGTGTTGCAGTAGCTAAACGGTCGTCAGTTAGCCGTAGCAACGAAATTTGCAGAACAACAAAAATCAGCATGGAAGGGTTTCTCTTGTGGGTGTTTTAGCAGGTCTTTTGCCAATTCGTCGACTGATCAGAGTGTAACATGAAGAATCATATGCTGGTTTCTTCGGAAAATAAAAAACACTAAGACAACACTAAACAAGACTTTGGCCGGTCAACTGAAAGAGTAGAGTAAGAAATAGTTGCACAACAGAGTTGTACAACAAAGTTTTGTGTTTATTTGAATTTGGATGCTCCAGATTTAGTGATTACGATAAATGCTCCTTTCGATGAATGTTGAAAGAATACACATTTATTTGTAAGAGATTAACAATTTAGTCAAGTATTGAAGGTTTATTAATCAAAAGGTTTATTATCAAAATTATCAGATTTTCGGTCAAGAATCGAGTTTCTTACGCGTTCCATAAAAATCACTTGTACCCTCGTGAAAATTTCAAAACAGCACTCGTATGTTTAGACATTAACTCAAGTAGATACCCTCCGAGTAATATAAGACAGGAAACAGGTAAAATATATAAAGTAAACTATGCCGAGGCTTTCCTTGACTAAACTGGAAATTTCCAAATGCTTTCTGCCAGTCTCGAGTTTCTTAGCCTTTTAGTGGTAATCTATTGAGTTTCTCCATATAAAACTTGAGTGTAAAACGTACAAGGAAATTTGATAAGGACCCTGTTTCAAGGTAAGAACATCTTCAATTTCAATTCTATGTCACATAAATCTTTGTAGCTGGAATGCTTCCGACCCAGGTGTGTAAATTCAAATTCATAAATTCGGAAGTATTTATAAAAGTTCGTCATTCTCCAATTTTATTTGAAGGCGAAGTTAAATCCAACGTTTAAGAAGACATGAGTTATGTGATTCATCCTTTTACAAATTAATCCACTTACCTTTCAAGACTGACTTCTTTTAACTTTTCTGCTCCCTTCTTTTATGTCACTCGTTGGGGAAACCTTCGTGGCCGTAGAGTTTGCAAAATCAAGATGTCAGAAACAACATTCTATTTCTCATCGACTGATTAATTGTACAAACTCTTCATGATCTTATCTCCTATTTTACCAGTTCTGCTGCCAAAAGGTGCCACAATCTTATTCAATTTTGTCCCAAGGTTTTCATCATTTATCGAAGCAACCAAATAATGTTTCAGTCCAGTTTTGAATAATAAGAGGATGAATTGTCAAAACTCCCGCCAAAACACTTCCAAGAGAAACCCTTACATGCTAATTTTCCTTTTTATGCAAATTTTGTTGACAGGGCCACAGGGCCAACTGACGGCCACTTAGGATGGTTGCTGAAATACTTCTTTCCGGTAAATCAAAATAAAATGTTTTGTAACCTTAATTTCCAATCTGGAACTGATTTTAGATGTTAAGAGTGCCATATTTATCGTTCCTTTTCGCGCTGAACCTCGGCTACTTCAAAGGAAGTGAGAGGTTCCGTGAAATGACGGAGTTTCAAGGAATTATTTCGCAAAAACCAGGTATAGCAGAAAAGTGGGCAAGCAACCCTGGTTAGGAAATTTATCTGACAACACAGATTTAAAATTTCTAAAGCTTCTTCGAAAGTATATTTTCGCCGCGACCAAACGTCGAGAGGGTAGTTTTCCTATGGTTTTCTCCACAGCTACGACTCTCGACGCGCGAAGTAGTTTATCACGTGATTGAATTGGAGCTCGTTGATTGGCTATGGTGCAAAATGTAAAACTGAAATTTCTATTATTACAAAATTTACCCCTGCTTGAGTGTTCACTACCTGTGCCCTCGTGAACATTCCAGAATAATGTTGTTGGAGCCTTCCCTTCGTTTAGACATTGCTGAAGTACCTTCAGAGTAATACGATACAAGAAAAAAGTGAAAATGAAGTAAAAATACTGAAGGATTTCCTTTCTGAAAATAGATTCTAGAAAATAATTTCTTAAGCTATATTTCCCAAATCCCAGTACTGGAGTTTCTTAATTTTTTGGCATCTGAGATTTGAGTTTCAAACAGGTTTTTACAAAAAAAACGTGTACAGAAGTTTCCTATCATTTTGCAGTATGCAACTCAGTGGATTTCACTTCTTTTCCTGGACGCAACAAGAATTCTAAGTATTCATGACAACAGCTGCTGTCCCCAAGTTTCTGCATTGCCCTAACCCTATTCGTAATGTTTAAGTGCCCCTTCCTTCAGAATTTTTTAGGCTAAAAGTGCCCTTTCAGCCCCTCTGGGAGATGGTCCCCAAAGGTAATTCCTAATTTCCGATGGATTCAGAAAACATGTGCAGTGGGTTCTGCAAATCTGTCATGCTTTTATCTTTTATCCTACAGAATACAGATGGACAATGTCATATGAAAAAATGGACTTTTAACGTGAAATTTCACAGAATAGGACTTTGACTAATATAACGATCTTTGAAACCAAATCTAGAAATAAAAAGCCATTGGTTTGTTGAAATTAACGAGTTAGTTTTGGAGATATTAGATCAACACCACTCACGGACATCACAAATAAAGTTTCAGCAGCGCTGTTCTTTCAGCCTCTCTTTGACAGAAGTAATTTACTTCCGCCTTCCCGCCTTCTTCCGTCTCACTTCATTGGTTCTTGGAAATTTCAAAATCGTTCTTTCGCTTTCACTGAAGTCCAAGGCGCGGCCGTGAAATTTTGAAGTAAGTTTACATTTCTCATCTCTTAGACACAGTAACTCAAATTATAAACTAAATATTTGCTAAATTCCACAAGGAAATAAATTAATGATTTTAGCCATCATGTTCGTTTTGTTTCGGACAATTGTGTTTCCTTTCAAATCGATTTGAAATGAAAAATTTCGCCCACCTTGAATTAGGCCCTGTTGAACTTAGAAGCATTCCAGCAATGCCACACGTAGACGAAACTTTAAGCCCTGGCAAAACGACTGGGCATTTGCACTGAACATTGACTGAACATTGCTCATCATGTCCAGTATACAAAACGACTAAACACCAAACACTGTCCAGTGAACATTTTCTCTGCGATAAAAGGCGCACGCGATTTTTGGGGTCTAGAATTTAGTTTTAGGAGCCTGGGGTAAACTGATCACAGGATGCCAAGAGGATGGAAACATGAAATCAGCCGCCAAAATTTTGACATTAGTCATTCATTAATAAGTTGAAGATCGATTCGGCCTGCTGCTAGTCCCATTAACATCATCGTATTCTTGTTCTCTGCGATCGCTTTGGTCATCAGAACTGCAATTGATCTCGTCAGAGGAATCCTCGTTACTGCCTGAAAACCTTTCCCTGCTGTTCATGAAGCTAATTGATGCTGATGACTCCATTTCTTCCCTGTAATCACAAAACTCTCCTTTCTTGAATTTACAAGACGCTTGCGCAAACTGGACAATGTTGCAAAACGACTGAACATTTTCTTCAAACAAAAGACATTTAATCTTGTCCTCTGAAAATTTTTGAATGCCTTCAAAATCAACTGAACAGCCCTCAACGTCACTGAACAAGACTGAACAAGATTCGACAAGGTGGCAAAACGACACAACATTTTGCACTGGAGATTTTTCCACTGCATGTTCAGTGCAAATGTCCAGTCGGATTTGTCACACGGATTTGTCACATGGATTTGTCGTAATTTACTTGGATTTGGAATGAAATAATAAAAATGAACATGATTATCGTCGCAATTCTTGCTCTTCGTTTTCATATGTCCAGTCGTTCTGCTAGGGCTTTAGTTCTGAAATAATATCCCTTTACGGGCTCTGATAAAGCGCCCATCTAAGTGCCCCAGTAAGAGGTCAGATGTTCCCCAGGGGAGTGACTGAAAAATATGGGGAGAATTATGTTGCGACGACAGCATAATTATTGGCAGGGGAATGCTTCTTGGTGGAAATAATTTCTCAAATTTTTCTCTGGACTTTGCCTGTTTGCAGCCAAGAATTCACTTGTGAGGCATTTTGTATTACACTGGCAGGCCCGCCGAGAGGGGGCAGGGGGCACTTTGCCCCAGGGCCTCGGGGTCTAAGGGGCCTCACAATTGGAGAATTTTGACATTCTGACAACAGGAAATGCTCTGAAATGCATTTTAAGTCGATCTAAAGGGGGCAATCAAAAAATTTTCTGCTCGCTTCGCTTGCAGGGGGCCTCAATTTGCAGTTTTGCCCCTGGGCCTCAAAAAGCTCTTAGCGGTCCTGTTCACCGGGGAATCACTGGGGTAGAATGCACCAGATCACTTAGACGGTGGTGTTTGATACACTTAATGCAAATTCAGTGCAAAATCTAATTTCATATTACTGTTTGTGAAGAGGGAGACCTGTACTTTTGAAAGGTCTATTAGGAGGTTGGAAAATGTGTGAGGCAAAAAATTTCTTACAATCCCAAAGGGGCCAAAAGCCTCTTAAGCAGACAAAATTTTGCATAGTTCTATGTCCAAAAGCAGTTTCACTCCCCCTACATACGTTTTGGTTGTACTTTAGTAGATTATGTATTCGTAGGACAGTTTGTGCCCAACTCTTCCTGTATAAATTTCTTGCAAGAAGCTGCTACATATAAGTAGGTAGCCACAATCATTTTTGTTTGGTCTTGAGAAAAGACCTCCCTCCTGATGATTCATGAAGCAAGATCACAGATCAATAAGGTTGTGTTGGGGGAGAATTTTGTGTAATTCAACTGAGCCTCCTTTTCCACCAGCCATGATGCTTTGCAGCTTTTTGTTTAATTTGATCTGCAGGGATTACCCTCATCACATTATGTCTACTAGATCCTTTGTCTACATCAGATGCTCTTTGTCAATGGAGAATGATTGCCTCATAGCCAATAACTCACTCTTGTTAAGCAAACTTACTAATTGGTTATGCACTACAATTCAATGAATGTAAACATTGGAAACATGAAATGAAAGTCAAAAAAGATTTTGCGAACCCTTTTGTGAGTAAGAAAAAACTGATATGCACTACTCATCTCATTGACTATTGCAGCTTGATACTGTGTCACTTTGCAAATCATTGGTAGCTTTATCCTTCATCGACTTCACTGCTAAAATTCAGTCAAAAAGTTCCATTTCTGTAAGCTCATTCTTAATTTTGTTGCGCTCAATCATCATGCCAGATTATCAGATTTTAGGATAACTCAACAAACAATATTGCATTGTGGGAACAAGGGGTCACTGAAGGAAAAATATGAATTTTTCAGGGATTTTATTTTGAAGAGAACATCTTATCATTCATTTATCATGCTTGTGCATTGAATGCTAAAATCATCAAAGGACATAATTTTGAATCCTTAGCTCTTGGGGTGCAGTTGGAAGACTAGTACTTCCTTTGCATTGTGTGATGTGAGAAAAATATTAGTTTTGTGTCAAATGACCATTGCACATGCCCACGATGCAGCCAAGCTGGGTTTGCCCTGCCTTTTAATTTAAGCAGTTGAAAGGCCAAAGCTCTTTTTAGCCCCCTTTCTATTAAAGCCCTCCCCTCTGAGGCAAAATTTAAGTAAACCTGCCCTCTATTAAGCCTCCCCACTTATATCCAATTCCAGGGGCTGCCAGGGCCATAGGAAGTAGCCGTTGATTGGGGGGAAATCATCCTTAAAACAATAATAACAATACATCCAATTAATGCTTGTGTTGTAGCGTCATTTTTTTCTAAATCATTGGGGGGGGGCTTGAACCCTAAGTGCCGCCCTGCTTCCTACAGGTCTGGAGGCTGCCAAGGATTTGCCATTTATTTTGACCAACAAGTTTGCATGTTCCCTGTGATGTGGTGTGGGAAAAACAGTGTCAAATTTACATTCAACGAAATTATTCATGCCCATGCCAATTCGGGCATTTTTGTATTACTTTATTTGCTGACCAATTACATATGATATTGTATTCCTTCTAATGCCCCCCTATTGTGCTTCTTTCAGGCTTTTATCATTTTGTTACAAAGCCTGAGCAACAGCAAATTGATCCTAAAATGGATTGATGCAACATACTCAGAATTTGGTATAGGTTTGAATAATTTTGGGCTTAAAGGGAAGTAAGCATATTTAGTAGCTCAAGCCACTGGTGATCAAATTCTATCAGATATCAGAATTTCCTGTTGATGTAGATTAGTTACCGAAATATGGTGCGAAAGGTGTGACTGACTGATGACCTACTGTGTTTGTATGCTTTTTTTGTCAAAGGCTTACAGTTTATATGCTTAGATTCCTTTAATTGTGTCTGATTCTGTTTCAGTTTCAGTTTCATATATTTTGATTTCCACAATATACATTTATGTACATTATTTAACCAAAAACTAAACTATAAGGAAAGAGGACAAACATTACAGACAATTTATACATTGATACGGAAAGTTGATACAATATACAAATATAGGGACACACGAAATTGTATGGAAGGAATTACTTAAAGGATCTAACTCATTTTCAGTCCTAGCATTGTACCTGCAAAGGAAATGGCCCAAAAGAGCGGAAACGAAAAAGATTGGCAAGAATCGAAAACAACCATCAAGGAGAGAATAGGTCATCTTTTGCAAAACGATTTCATGAGTGATTTCACGTTTATTTCTAATGATGTCAAATTTCCAGTTCACAAGCTGATCCTGGCTTCGACAAGCCCCATTTTTCATTCTATGTTCTGTGGTCCGATGGCAGTACGGGAACAAGAACTTGACCTAAGTCATTATGGAAATGCTGACTGCATCTCAGAGTTCCTAAGATTCATTTACACAGATGAAATTTTGTTGAAATGGGAGAATGTATTCCAAATTCTAAATCTGGCGAAATGTTATTTGATTCCATGTCTCCAAGCAAAATGCACTAAATTCATTGAAGAATCTGTGACAGAAGAAAATGCACTGGTCGCTTTGCAGCAATCGTTAGCGTTTGATGAAAATGCTGCAACCAAAAAAAGCTTGGAAATAATAGCAGATAAAGCTTCTGAGATTGTAGAAGAAGATTCATTCCTCTCTTTAAATCTCGCTTCACTCAAAGCCATCTTAATGCTAGAGGCCTTGAATATCGAAGAGATTGATTTATTTCTGGTTGTAGATAAATGGTGCGAGAATCAGTTGACAAAAGAAGGAAGTGAAATCTGTGCTGCGTCGAAGAGGAAAGTGCTTGGCAACGCGGTTTATTTAATTCGCTTTCCAACGATGACCTTGAAGGATGTTGCAAAAGACTGCTCCAAGTCAGGAATATTAACACTTGAGCAAGTAGTCGACGTAATGCATTACATTAGTTTAGAATCAAAGGATCTTCAAGATTCTGTCGTGGATAAGATTTCTTTCAGTGCAAAACCACGGAATAAAATAAAGCATGAAATTACAGCTGATCGTATCCTACCAGTTCCAACTTATAGCACCAATCGGTGTTACAGAGCGCGTTGGCGAGAGGTAATTGAATTTACGATCAACATGAAAGCGACCCTGACAGGATTTTTCTTGTTTGGTTGTCCAAAAGCACATGAGATTTCAAATTTAACAATAAAGACCAATTCTTGCATCTGCACGCCAACTTTCACATTGGGAGAACCAACTACTGCAGGACTTATGGCTGACTCGTTCCGCGTGTCATTGCAACAACCAGTTGAAGTGTCCCCAATGGAGAGTGTCAGCATTAGTGTTGTTATGACGGGACCTGATTCAAAAGGTTTTCAGCTTAAGGCAAAGGAAATATTTAAGAAGGATGACTTTGAGTGTCGATTTACTTCTGGTGTAACGCAAGTTGGGGACAGTGTCTACGGTCTCCAATATCCAGGATTAATTTTTGAAGTTTGACGCTACTGAATGAGCAACATCAGTTGATAAGCACCCCCCCCCCATAGAGATCTGCTTATGAAAAGGCCCATCCAAATAGCTGATTTAACTGTAAGGAATCTCGTCACGCAGAACAACATGTAAGTGCATTTTACCCCCCTTAGGAGTTATGAGGAACGGATATTTTCAAACAATTCATACTGAAGTTTTAAAACCAATGGCAACAGATGTGCAAATGAAACCTCTCATTCATGAAGAGATTGTACTTTCTTTTGTTCTGCACAAGAAGTGTAGAAGTTTCCTTATGATTTAATCAAGTGTTTCAGGTCTTTTTCACGCATTTCGCAACCAAGAAATTTTCGTGAAATCAAATTTACCTATATTTTAAGACCTAATAAAAACGCGAGAAAAAATTGTTCAATCTCGCGGTTATTGCGAAGAATTTGATTCATTTGAATCCATCGAGTACTCTTGATGTTATGAATTTTTAAAAGAAGGAACATTTTTCTGGCTCACCCAGTTCAGACAAAGTCTTCTGGAGACTTGGGGGGAGGTACTTAACCTAAATTTACACGGGCGTGTGCCAACGAAAAGAAATTTTTACTCGGCGCCAGAATTTTCGCCTTCAAATGATACCCGATTGTAGAAAAAATCGGTTGAAAATGTACCCCAAAACACAGAAATTGGACTAGATAAAAAAACCCAATCAATCAAAAAATCCGCCCTTTTGACATGTTTTGACAACCGACTTCAAAAAATTGTTGTCGTTTGATACCCCGTTCAAAAAAAAATGTGAAACGATACTCTGAAAAATGGCACATCCCCGTCGGGCGAGTATAATAAGTACCCCTCCCCCCGGGCTTGCAATTTCAGTTGGCTAAGGGAGCGGTCAGTTTTAATCGTGGGTACCAAGGCGGAGGATAAAATTTCGTACAATTACAGAAAATTTCATACCCTATCTTGAACATGGAAGAAGTTTTCATACCCTATCATCTTTCAGCAAAATGGTTTAGCACCCCGCCCAGAAGTCTTTGTCCGTAAAACATAGATATATGGGTAAATATCACGTTGTCCCAGGTGATTTTTATACTGGTCAAGTGATTCATCATTCCCAGATGTTTGTTAACTTTTCTTTCAATCTTTGATCGATGACTTCATCCAAAATATTCTCCAGCAAAATAGTTTTGTACCCCATAAAAATTGCTGTTAGAATTTTCGTCCCCCCACAAGGTGATGCAAAAAATTTTTACAGCCCTGCCGAAAATCCTCCGCACCAGTACCTCGGATTAAAAATGACTGTACCCTAAATTTCAGAAGTCAAGAAAAGACAGCGAATGTTATTGAAGCAAAGCATTTGGAAATTAACAGCGGGTGATATTCGGAGATAAATTAACATAACGGATGAGTCAGACAAACGTATTCATTGTCTAGAGAACTGAACAAGAAAAGCTACAGTTAGGCCTGAAATTGTTCATACCTCTGCCAAATTTAGAGTATTTTGAACCCAGGAGGTGTACTTCACACATTTTGGGACGGGAGCATGCCATCGGGAAGGGTATCGATTTTCATGATGTTGGTATAAGGAAAGGTATTGGTTTTCATGATTTTGGTATAAGGAGCGATATCGATCTTCAAGACTTTGGTATAAAGTGTAAGGTCCTCTTTGCGAAAAATTGGTATAGGGTTGGGTATACTTTTTCGGAAAATTGGTACAAGGTTGGGCATATTTTTAAGCGAAAATGGTATAAGGAATGGGTATGTTTTGAAGCTTCGATAGCACGCCCCTGACCAAAATCTGGTCAAGTTCACCCCCGTTTTGAATCGATTTATTTGGGGACCTATATTACTCTGACCGAGGTTGCAGGAGGATGTGAAAGAGACTGAAAGAAGCACCACAAGAGACATTTCAAGAGATTCAATATCTGGGGTACTTACTACGCTATTCAAACGATTCAAAACACTCTGGAGTTGGCGTGGGCATGAATAATTCAGGGCTTATAACTGTATGTGGCTAATTTGTAAATGCCAACATCTTACTGAGGCTTCAACTTAATTTTTGAGACTTTTCTGATAAGTTTTCGTGAATTATTTCCTTCCGAAATAAGAAGTTGTAATTTGCAAAAAACAGTAAATAATGCGTTGTACACTGCAGTACCATGTAAATTTTGAATTTTTGATGCTCAGCATTGACAAGCGAGCATTAAGACGGTGGCGAGGAACTTTTACTAAGATGCATTGCGCTCGAATTACGAATCTTTGACGATTCTATAGGAATTCGATTAAAGAACGCATTGCATCTTGGTAAAAGGTTCCTCGCCGCCACCATTAGCATAATCGTCCTTTCACCGCTTTCATCATCATTAAAGGCTCTTATTCAACCAGCATACCTTGCACGTGTCGCATCTTGAGTGGCCTTTGTTTTCGCCATTTTCATGGACCATGAAAATGGCAACAACAAAGGCCAACCAAGAGATGGCGCCAACAAAGCATGCTGGTTGAATGAGAGCCTTTAAGGGGTTGGGTCACAGAACCGTAAACAAACCTGTTATCTGCATAATCTATATTGTTGTCCACACGTGCAAATCGTATTCTGCACAGAGTTTGGTGGATTGGTTTAATGCACTTTAAAACTTCACCAATTCTCTGCAATCGTACGAAGAAGGACAGATTTTGTAAGACAGTAGCAACAGTTGCTTTTCTTGACACTTAAAGTCAAAGAGATTTGCGATTGCAGAAAAAGGAAATTCTCTCAATCAGGAATTCAAAGCAAACAAAGCTGCAAAGTTTCTCTGAAACCGAGGTAGCTATCTCGCTTGTTGTGCATTCCAGAAGTGGTTTCCAAGAGCAAACATGAGCATATATTGAAAGAAGGAGGATATATCTAAATATCTTCCATGGCCATTTCATTTTCGTAGTTCAGAAGCTGAGCAATGGGTGCTTGATTGTACCTAAGAATACGAAAATTGAATCGCCTTCAAATCGACTTCCATACTAAACAAATAAATTGCCCTCGGTAGATGTTTAGATATATCCTCCTTCTTCTGATATATGCTCATGTTTGCTCTTAGAAACCACTTCTGGAATGCACAACAAGCGAGATAGCTACCTGGGTCTCATAGAAACTTTGCGGCTGTTTGTTTTGAATTCATGGTTGAGAGAATTTCCTTTGTTTGCAATCGAAAATTGCTTTGAATCTAGGTGTCAACAAAAGCAACTGATGCTATTGCCTTGCAAAATCTGCCCTTGTTAATCGTACGATATACGAGCGTTTCGTTCGCTTCTCTACCTTCATTTTGAGAAAAGTAGTGGGAAAGTGACGTGGCTGATCAAAAATGCTGCATAATTGTTGTTTTGACAGAAGTTTGTTTACTTCAGGTGACCCAGCTCCTTTAAAAGACAATGACTAAATTTTCGCTTGGGCCTTCAGATTGGTCAATCAAACAAATCCAGTCATTTGATTGGTTGAAACTTAAACTGGTTTAAATAAAGCTGGTTTAACAGTGTCAGTGTGAATGCAGTACGAGAAGACATTCTTTTTCCACTTTAATGGTTGAAAAGTGAATTGAATTGAGAAATGCATTTGTAGCCTGACAACCAGACCAAAGTTCAAAAGTCTGGTTGTCAGGCTACGCATTTTGTAGTTTCTTACTAAAGCCCATGGAAACTAGTTTTCTGTAATATCTAAGTTTGTGGGTTGAAAATAAGGAATGAATTCCTCAATAAATCTCTAAAATGGAGTGAAAGCCTCAGCCAGACAATATAATTGTCATTTTCAAATCAATTCTATACCTCTTGTTGTACGGGTTTTGAAACAGTGTCTCCAGTTTTCTGACTTACCCGGGGTATGCAGATACAAAAAAGGCGAACTAACCTCATGCCCTCCGTTGATTGATTCTTGTAATTCCTATAAAATTGAGGAGCACCCAGCATTGCTTCTGTAAAAACTGATACAAATCCAAGTGTCTCTAAATAGACTTTCACTTCCAGCAATGAATACGTCAACAAGGCACCAAAAACAATGAACATTACGATGAACTGGACATAGTCTCTGAAATTTGACCAGTTCCAGAAATTTGCATACTCTAAATCTAAGATTAAGAAAGATTAAGGCAAGATTAGAGGAGGATGTTCAATAAACTTTATGCTCTTTTTCAAAGCAAGTATGAGAAGAATGGGATCGAGCCAATCTGGGAATGATCCATTAGTTTTGCAGGCATTTAACTCCTCAACGCATGTGCAAATTCTTGGAATGCCTGTTTGACAATTTCATCACTTTTAAAAAATGTTTCTCCTGGCGGTTAATGGACTGACTTGCTACAAGTCACTATCTTGTCATCACAAGATATAGAGCAGAAAAAGGGAGAAAAGACAAGCGGAGAGACCGGCGCTCCTTCCATTTCTTTCGCCCTCATATTCTACATATGTGCTGAGAATAGAGAGAGACTTGTAGCAAGTCCAGGCGGTTAATTGAACAAATGATAACTTTGCACCATGCTTTGCACTTCCCTAGCCGTGTGCAGAGTCTCAGGCTGCAGGAACCCAAATTCTGCACACAGGCTTCCTCTCTACGGCAGTGCTGTCTTTCCTGTTTTCACTTCACTGCATCATTGTTCGAATTCAAGAATCCGAAGTGAAGAGACCAATGCAGTATCATATAAATAGTACCAGGAGTGAAACTTATCTTCAAACCGAATTCTAACAACTGTGTTGTCTTTGCTTGCAATCAAGCATCAAGTACCAACTCTGTGCAATGGCATGTCAAAATGTTCCTTTATAATTGAAATATACTTTCAGATGCAACAATTGGTAACTTTTTTTTGATGCAAGTCTCATGAAATTTCGATTCTCTCCAGGCTTGCACCATCAAATGGTAACAGCGATCGATATGTTTTCGTCAACCAGCATTGCTTTATTTTGTACAGGGACCGCCATCTATCATTTGATGAATCAAAACTGAGGAACTACTCTGGCCTGACAGGGATGTTATCGATCGCTCTGTTACCATACCATTCGACGGTGCAAGCCTTAGAAAAATCTAAATTTGATGATGATTTACATCGAAAAGTTGCAAATTTGTTGCATTTCAAACACTGCTGATGAAGAAACAAAATCACAGGTAACGGGGAAAGATTGCTAAGAACAACAAGTACCTCTCTCTTTACTTTTGTCTAGGTCAGGCCAAGGACGACGATATTTATCATACAAACAGTTCCGGTTACGTTTTGAAACGTGACCGGAACTGTTTGTATGATAAATATCGTCGTTCTTGGCCTAACCTAGACAAAGTTGGCAAATTGTGCAAACACTAAAGTAAAAAGACAGGTAATTGTTGTTTTTATCAATTTTCCCCGTTACCTGTGACAAATAACTTTAAGTATATTTCGATGATAAAGGAACGTTTTGACCTGAAAGTCATGTTTCTCGAGAAGGTCCGTAGGGTCCGCGTTATAGACCTGGCCATTTATATGGTACTGCATTTGGTACTTCACTTCAAATTCTCACATTCAAACAATGATGCAGTGCAGAAGTGAATGAAAGAAACAAAACCAAGCTGTAGAGAGAAAGCCTGCATGCAGACTCATTCTTGGGGGGGGGGGGTACTTGGTCTACGAACATACGGGGAGGTGCCGCTGGAAAATCTGAAAAGCTACCCTGTCCCGGAGCCAAAGTCCTGAAAATGATACCCTGTCCTGGAGTAAAATTTTCTTGATCAATACCCTGTCCTTTAGTTTCTTCAAACAAAATTGTGCCCTGCAAGGAAATTTGTACAAAATCTATCGAAAAATGTGGAATTATTGCCATCCAAGTGATTTGAATCACATTCGCAGAGGGCAAATGGCCTAAAACAACCTTTGGGAGTCAAAAATGACAAACATGGACCCTATCATGGAGCCTGTCCCAGAGTCGGAATCCTGAAAATGATATCCAGTTCAGCGGCACATCCCCGTACAGAAAAATATAGAAGTACCCCTCCCTGGGCTCATTCTTCCATTCTTCCTTGTTCCTTTCCAGCCTGAGAGTTTGTACGCAGAGGTGCAACAAATAAGACATAAAGGTGTAACAATTATAATTTGAAACTTTAAACTTAATGTTGTTCAGTTATCCATCGTTTTCTGTATTAAGCCCTTATGATTTTTTCTGCTTGTCAAGCATTATGCTTGCAACATGGTCAAAAGTGAAGGCAATTATGCTGTTTATTTTTTTGCAATATAACCAAGCAGAAAATTGTCCTCTGAGCCCTCCTAAATTTTCCCTCTACGACCATGCTGTTACTTAGATTTAGTGCATTATGCAAATTTATTCCATTGCGTATTCATAATAATGATCAAAAGAGAATACTCACTCCAAAGAGACCTCCTTTTTGCAGAAAGTTCGCTTTCACGTTTAATCCTAATGCATAATTCTAGAAGCACTAACATGGCAAAAGTCATTATGACGCTTTGAGCAAGCAGGGGTAATTCAAATGGATGCCCATACCTGTTGATGAGAGTGACATGTGTGTCAATTTTGTTCAGAAGGAAGGATACAAAAGCAGCAATAGTGCCAGGGTTGGCATTTAAGACAAGCTGAGGAGGCATGAGGTTGTTTATCAGAGAAAATTTGCTGGAGTGTACAAATTTTAAAAGTCAAGTGTATATAGATTTGACACAGTTTTTGTCAACAGAAATCGGAAAAAATACTTTATAGACACCATAGAAATTGTCACCAAATATACCAGGATGATGTGGTAGAAAACTGATTGAGGGCACAGCGCAAAACCTGTTAGTGATTATCTTCTATGGCATTTTCAGCATTTTCCTGATTGAAACTATCCAATGTTTTGTTATTCATACATCATCATACACCACATGGCTTTTTGAATCCATCAAAACAAAGTACCAGTTTGGGTATGTTTGTAAAATCAACTACTAGGAAATGTAGCCTTCAAATTCAGTTTGCACTAGTTTTGTTTACTCATTACAAAAGTCTCAGTAGTATTGCTATTGAACTGGATAGTTTTCACTGACATACTGTATGAGAGAAAATATGCGATTGAAAGTAATGAGCCAATACAAGGAATCACATCGTTAGTCTATTACTTTTGTAAACTTTTGCAAAGTTTTGTTGTACACTTACAGGTAATTAGAAACATACTGGTAAATTCTTAATTTTTGAGTTTCTTAAAATTTGACATTTAGTTTCTTGCTAGTTTAGTTTTGCAAAATTTTGCAAAGTTTTGTTATATTCAATTTAGAAATGTATTCTACCAATCCATTATGGTAACTTTTAAGTTCCATAATCTTTGTTAACAACAGCCAAAATAATGACCCAACGAAGAATCTTTATCAGTTTTTCTAGTCTGCATTGAATTTGAAGGAACTTTCATCAGATCCTGGATGCTATCTGTTTTCTTGGATCCAAAGTTTAGATAAAATTCAAAGTAGCTCCTCCTTTGCCATGATTGATTTGTCCACTCTTTACACTGAATTTCTTCTTTGAAAGCAAGAGTATTACCTCAGCCTTAGGGCCCCCTCAGCAACTGATTCAGTCGCTGAATTAGGGGTGATGCAAAGCTTTAGAAACAAGAATGTATTCAGTATACATTAAAATGGAAAACTTTTGTTCAATCAAACTTTTGGAAAAATCTCAGTGCAGCAATTTTTTTGTCTGAGAGTTTATTGTCTGAAAGTTTTAAATTCTTTAGGAATAGAAGAAAACACAAATTTCTGACATGATAACTGATAAAAAAAATGTACTGTCAATGGTGATCTAAAGAGAGAATTTCCACAAATGTAGTTGTCATTAACAATCAGAGGTAGCACCATCTCTGAAAACTCCAAGAGAAATGGGGGGGATTCTGACATAATTTTTCAATTGAAAGGTATACCCAACTAATTTTATGCCATTTTTCTTTGACAATTTTTGCCACCGCCACTGGTAACAATGTTCTTGAGTGAATGGAGGTACCTCTTCTTTTGGATCTGCTTTTGGATCTATTTCCTCTATAGAATAAAAACCCTTCACAAATCTACCATAGTTAGTTAAAGTTGCACATGATTAACTAAACCATAGCATTTAACATGTCCAAAGTTATTTTTTCAGAAACTTTTCCACCCAAAAGTTCTTGATCTTAATGTAACAAGTACTCAAATCTATGACAATAAGGGCTTCTCGACAATTTATAGATATCAATTAGAATCATGACATAATTCATAAGAATGTCATTAGAAGGAATACAAGGAGTATTCTCGTAAGTCTTAAGCATAAATGAAGGTTCTTACAAAAATATGCACCTCCTTACCAGAACAAAATCCTAAGGATGTTGGCAATCAGCAAAGCCAAACAAACGTGCGTTGAGAATCCATCAGTATTTCTGCTTTTGTAAATATCGTAATATTGTGGAATGTATGGAACAACTCCACCAAATACCATAGCAGCAGATGCGGCAAAGGAAACTACAGTGATAATGTTAATGGAAGAGAATTTTGGAATGAGATGGCCATGCTCAATATTTTTTACCACTTCTGCAATCTTTCTTAGTCCATCGTTGTTTTTACCTCCACTTTCCATTTTAGGCAATAAGTGGGACTACTGAAAGAGAAATAAACTGGTGTCTAGTGTCAATAAAAGAAGTTGGGTGCTGCAGTGTGAGCATCAATTGTTTAAGTCTTTTTCAAATTAGATTTGATGTGAGATTCATAATAAAACAAAATTGCTGGTACGAGCTCTATAGAAAAAAGTTACTTCTATTTGTGAGAAGTTTCATCTGACTCATGAGCGAAGTAGACCATGAAAAATAAACAACAGTTTATGTTCAAAGCAAAATACAGTACGTGTATTGAAGATAATGACAAGGTCTTCTGGTAACATTGGCTCGTTCGTCGTTGTGTGGCCATTTCTAATTTTTGCTTTATTCGGCTGAAGGCTGAATTACGATCTTTATGTATGTGAATGAGACTGAGTCGCCAAACAGGGGGCCTCCGCCGCCAACTAAAATATGTTAAGTTTAGGCCAAGAATGTAGGCCCCACATCTTTACCTACATTTACTCCTTTCTGTTTTAAGTAAACAGTAGAACCTCTAGAAGCAACAAATGATTTCACTTTATCAAAATTTTTGCCAGCTCATGTCATCGATGAAATTCTTGAGGATCTTTTCGGCTGCTCTGTTTTGTTTCGTACACGTCTTCGCTTCGATCGCGATCATTGGAATGCGCAAACATAAACACAACATTTGTTGTTGTTGTTGTGAATCCATTTCCTGGAAGTGTTGACTACGAGGCTGAATCAAGATGGCCTTCTGGATAAAGACAAAATATCTGTGGTCTGCGAGTCTGGGTGATGTGACCTGTACCTGTTCGGTCATTATTTTGTTTCCAAGTCCAAGACAGTCGTGTGTAAAAGGTGAAAGCAGCATTAATCAGAAGAAGAGGTGAAGACAACTGATCAAGGCAAGAAAAGGCCAGAAATTGAAGAAAGACATCACCACCATGGTATGCAGTTCAAAACATCTTTTTGCTTGCTTTCAGGACCAATCGACTTTCGATCTTCCTATTATTTAACGGCCATAGACCTTTTAGCTACTCTGAAAAAGATTCTCAATCGAACGATACGTTGCTACATTTTGTAGAATTTTCGAATGTGCACAATAGTGATAGAAGCTCTAACGCCACTCGATCGAATCTCGTGTATAAAAATGTATAAAAATAACGCTCTATCTAGGCTCTTTTGCAGAATAGCTAAAAGGTCTATTGGCAGTTAAGATCGGCCACCCTCCCATTAACAGCCTTCTACCAAAAGTGTCGCTGATCGGCCTAGAATTTTCGACCCTTTGCTTTAAATTCAAATGTTTGGAAACTTACTTGTCAGCTGCTATATGCAAATTCAACATTTGATCATCATCAGTATAACGGCCAGACTGGAATTTTTTTAAATGTTCTTTCCATTCTCAGTCAAAGTATAGGTTACATGTTGGAATGAAAATTTAAAAGAAATCATACCCCTAAATAAAATTTAACATTATCTACAGTTCAAATCAAAATTCAGTCCTTGCCCCTCTGAGTGAGACATAAAAGTATTGATTTTAATAACTTAAAGATATCTTTGTTCTAATGATAATGACTTCATGACTTCATGGCTGTGATGACTTCATGGTACTTTCTGTTTTACTTTCTGTTTGGCCACACTGGAATTGGCGTATGTTACACCACATTCACGTGGTGGACAGACATCTTCATCTACTAAATACTGCCTTCCTTCTAAAAATAAGATTCTGAAGACTCACTCTAAGCAATAGAAATAGCAATAAAACAAAAGAAAATGGTGTATGGATGTGGCGTACGGTGTACATGTATTCCACCTGGTATACAGGTATATATTCTGCCATCCTAGGATTTTGATAGTTGCTCAACTTCTAAATTGTCTGTTTCACAAAATAGAGAGGGGAGTCTAACTTATGCTTTGGGTTTTGAATGATAGTTAAGCCAATAAATAAAGGGTTGCAAACAGTTTCATCCTCTGCAGAAGAACAAAGGAGCAATGAACTCGGACAAGAGGGCAGACAGTTTTCTGCATTCTTGACAGAATGCTAAGTCGGATGGCCCAGGACTAAGACCCAATTAAGACAAATAAATGAAGCTCTGATGCAGAAATCAGCTTTTGATGTATTCTCTACCATCACCGACAATTGCGGCATATTGCAATTTCATATGTCCCAGTCCAGTTCCTATCCCAGTACTCATTGTGTGCCTTTATCTTTGTAACCGTAATTCCCATTGTTCTTTTGTATGCGTAAAATTTTGAAGCATTTTTAACAGACACCAGCCAGTAACTCTGAGATGTCTGAAAACCATGTTTTATGTTTAACATGTTTAGACATAATAACATAATATATGATAACAATTTTTAACTTTTATAAATGTTTATAAAAACACAAAAATTTTAGTTTGAGTATCAGCCACATACTTTTTATTCAACAGCCTGCCAAACGGGTAAGGTTTTTTTGTCTCATCCAGTAGTAGATGTGGGTGTCAAAGTGTCTTTTTCAAACTATGTGAATAGTGGGTCCTTTATAAGGTGTTTGATGTCTGCATAACCGCATCTTTTTAGGTCTAATATCTGTTAGCCAGGCCATTTTGTCAGCCATAACCATAACTGTAGTGATTCCGCAACAATCTGTAACCTTTAACTGCACTAAAATGTGGAAACTAACTGCACTCAAATTTAGGGCAAATCTGCATATTCGCATAACATATAATGGACCCACTGAATAGTTTCGGTTTCATTGACGAAGATGTCTGAGTACATTTAAGAGAACCATACGAATAACCTAACTTTAAGTAAACCACCACTGTATATACTTGAAACCAACTTTGATACTATAGAGAAGGCGGACGCAAAGAAAAAAACAGAATTTTGGCACACTGAGGCCTTTTGAACCTACGTTCTCATCAGAGTGCAACTTTACATGATACTTGAGGTACATCAAGTTTTACTTGATACCAGTGGCAAACTACACTACAAGGAACAGCTCAACAAAATGGATGTTTTCCCCCAGGTGCAACTTGCAAACACAGGGCAAAGGGTACATGCCCCCAATAAGGATGGGTTTTGAACGTCGAAAATCCCAAAATATTCGTCTCAAAATGTAACTGCTCTACTAGGAATGGGTAGCTTTTTAAACTGTAGCAAAAATCTTGCCAAGTTCTCATCTTCAAGTTGAATTTTTTCGTTTCAGTTCTGAAACTTGGTTATTAGGTATTTTATGTTCACAGTTATACATTTAAAGTGAAGGGAAACTTGATTTAGGGAGCTGTCATTTTAAATACTGGGTTCTGGGGCGGAGGATTTCTGGCAGAGGTAGGAAACTTTTTTCCATTATTCTGTGGGGTATAAACATTTTAAGAACAATTCTCATGGGCTGCAAGACCATTTTGTTTGAAAATGTTTTGGATAAAGTCATTGATCAAAGATCATATATCAAAGAAACATCCTGGAAATGATGAATCACTCGACCAATATATATGAAATTTGCTTGGGACAATTTGGTATCTGTCCATATGTCTATGTTTTATGCAAAAAGACTTCTGGATGGGGGTACTAAGCCATTTTGCAGAAGATGATGGGGTACGAAAAACTTTTCTATGTTCAAGATGGGGTGTGAAATTTTCTCTTACTGTGCGAAATTATCCTCCGCCCTGGTACCCAGAATTGAAAATGACCGCTCCCTTATTGGAAATTTAATAGGCTTCTTCCCCCACTATCCTTAAAATAGGTACAGTAGAAACCCACATAAAAGAACCTATTTTTATAGGAACCTTGAGGCTAAAATTCAATATTCAAAACCCCCTAAATAAGAACCTCTCTGAGGCTGACACTAGGGGAGGTTCTTATATAGCAGGTTTCATGCCTTCAGAATTCCTCACAGCTTTCAAAAGTTCTTGACACTCTGATCAGAACTCTTCAGTGGTACAAATGACCATGAGATTTTTAACAATAATTCTAACCTGAAATGTTCTCAAGAATTCTCAAGGAATTCTCAAAGTCTTTAGATTTCTTGTGCTGAAAACAGTATTAATGTGTGCAGGGTGAGTGCTGTATATACAGTAACAACCTCTTTAAGATTTAAGAACCTTGCAGGCTGGAATTTAGAATAACAGCCACTTGATTTATACTGCATTCACACTGACACATTTGAATCAGCTTTATCTAAATCAGGTTAAATTTCAGCCAATCAAATGCACACGATTCATTGGATTGTCCAATCAGAAGGCTCCATTCCATAACCTGGTTTAGTTTGAACTGGTTTTACTTGCAAGTGTGAATGGGGTATTAGAATCTATTCAGGCTGCCCAAGAAAAACCTAAGTTCTTTTATGCGGGTTTCTGCTGTATAAAAATTATCCATGAAAATTAAACATGGATCTCCTCAAAAAGTTGGGTGGCACGTTCCCGTCATCCCAAGACTCGAGTTACCCCCTCCCCCCGGATGATTTCTGGACAGGTTTTTGGTGCACATCATGACAACACTTGTCCTATTAGTGTTTGTCATATCTTATTTTCATTTCAGAAAACTTGAGGTCACCAAATGTACCATATTTTGCAGTGCCATATTTCCCTAGCCAGTTCATCTTATCATCTCCGGCTGCTGCTTTTGATGCTTCAGTGTAAAACAAGCTGTTCAAGTAAACATAAGAGCAACTGTTGTACCACCATCCTCCTTGATGTCTTTCTGCGCAATTAGATGACCATCTGTCATTGTCTTGATCTTTAGTGCTGAACTCGAATCCTTCGTTGTATGCAAACCCATTATACGCTGCTCCTCCTTTGTACATCCCCAGTCGTAATTTGTATTTAGTTATTTTGCTTTCAACACGAAAGTGTAAATATGTTGCAGAGGCCCAAACACCATCCGTTCTCTTCATGTCAATGCGAAGAGTAGTACCTCTGTCATTCGCAAGATGATGTATCCCCTCTAATCCCATCCAGTAGTCACCACTTACATCGCCGAATCCTTTTTCGTAGTCTTGCCAGTTTCGTGCAAAGTCTACTCTTCCTGTGACTCGCCTTTGTATTACTGTCCACCCTCCTCCATCAATTGTCATGTTGCAGAACCCCTTGTATCGTGTTCCATTGGCCCACTTTAAGTCATACACTCCACTTGTGGTTGCTCCATTTGCAAATGCGCTTTTACAGCTTTGGAAAACAGTAGAGGTGGGAGTGGGAGAAGCTAAAATTTCAAGAAATTAATTAGGTCAACAAGGAGTCACGATGCCAGGTAAAAGCACAATTCAGCCTCGGGGACAGGGACCTCTTAAATTTTAGAGACTCAAGAGGGGGCTTAAAAAGAGATAGGGCCTATTAGGGAAGAGGTCTTATTCTCAAATTCAAATGACAAGGATGTAAGGCAGGGGGGCTGGAAAGGCCCCCCGCGAAGCTTTTCAGCGCCGTTCTTCGAAATTTTGCGAATGGCAGAAAATTTTTCGTCCTCTTCTACACTGGGTCTAAAGATTGGCATTGGAGAGACGAACTTTTCAATTTGGGTTGGTGTTTTGATTTGAATATGATTAACTGAGCATTTGCACACAGTTTTATTGTAAATTTCAGTCATTGTCGGTTAGTGATAAGCTTCAATCGGCCGTTTTCGTGGGAAGTTTCTGTGGGCCTAGGCACCGAGGTTCGACCAAAATATATCAGATTTGTTCTTCGTTTTCTGACAGATGGGGACGGGACTTTTACATTCATTTACACTTAAAAGGGCTTTGACTGCTAGAAAAACATCTAAGTCCCGCGAAGTCCCAACATCTAAAGCTTTATTTCACCTGAAAACGAGATACGGTTCTCGTCCAAATGTAACCGAAGAAACTATACGTGCCCCACAGCAACACAGAACGATATTCTCGTCAGGTTTTCAAGTAATGTAAGGTATAGCTTTAAGTTCGTTTACTAGGCTTATGACGATAAGTCCTTTGTATCCCTGCGGTAAACCTCGCTCAGCAGGGACTCATAATGAAACAGTGAAAAATCTGACCCTATCTTTGCGTTCATAAATCGAATTATGATGGAGTCACGGCTTCCACTATCGAATTCCGTGGAAATGTTACCAGTTCTTCAATCGAATCGAAAATTCTATTATATCTGCCGTAACCATAGTTATTCACAAACCTTGCAATCTGATCGGTACTCCAGGAACCTCAGAGTTTGGGCCCAAATAAGGGCGGGTTTTTCAGAATAACGTTATGAGTCGCAGTTGACTGAAGCTCCATCATCAAGTCAGAAGAGCACAGGGAGAGAAGGCACTCCAGGTCATTAATTTATTGATTTACTCCATATTTTGTGGCGATAACATACAGTTTTACGAGTCAAATACCAAATTTCGATAGACAATCTTGTGATTTTCAGAGGGATTGAAATGTATCAGATTTAAGGCTGTTGACTTTAATTGTTCTTGACAACTTTATCATCTTATCTTGTGAGAACATGGAAAAGAAATCAGAATCACTCTGTTTTGGTTCGTATCTTTAGGTGCCTTTTCAAAGAAAGATGAATTTTTAGGTTCATATTTATCGTCCTCGTTTACAGGGTTTTCCAATAGCAGGGCCGATACCAGCCATGACTGTGTAGGGGGCGAAAAGCCAAAATTTTCCGACGAAAAAACCATTCACAACCGCAGCAACAACAGCAGTTGTAGGAACATACGTTAACTTTATGCATTATATGACCGATCTAGCTCCTCGGTAACTAGAATTGGCCACATTTCGCAATTCAACGTTGAAATCAACACAATTAGTCAATATCATTCAAAAATATGCCATAAAGTCAATAATTTATGTTGGAATTTATGTTTTAACACCAATAGATTAATGTTTTATGCATTATTTCTCCTCAAAATCCTCCAGAATTAGTCATTTAAATCACAAAATTTCCGACAAGAGAGCAAAGTTTTCCGACAAATGGTCTCCTGGGGGCACTCCGCCCCCCAACCTCCCCCCATTGGCTTCGGCCCTGTCCTATAGCAAGCTTCATGCCACAGGACCTGGGTAAGATTCCTTGCATAGCTTAGTGGTAACCGACCGATTTCGCTAAAGAAATGAGAATTCAGCCAAAACAGTGTGCCACATGATACATATATTCTCAAGCAGTATTCTTCATCTGAATTTTGGTTCCAAATTGTGGGAAAAAGCAGCGTTGAGACAACCTCCCGCTGCTTGAAGAGGAGAAGTCAGAGTTGTCTCAGAGAAAGTTAGGTGATCAAAAATAAACTGTAAGCTGAACCCCTGCAGTTTTATCTATTGCATATCAGAGTTATCTTGGGGAGATCTTAGTTGATGTAGAGGGCGCGCTGCAAGCCTAACTCCCATGATCAGATTTATTGGAATGATGAAAGGATACCCTGAATTGTAAATACAGCTATTTAGATAGAAAAAGCATAAAAAATATCAAAACAATGATATGAAAATTAGTATCTTGGGGATGTCTGGGAGCCCAGCAGTGGTCAATTCATCTTATTCTGTCATGATTTTGAATTTGAGCATTGACAATTCTTTTCAGAAAATGAAACCATATTGAATAGTATCCTGCTCATTCATGTGAATACTGTGATTCTGATGAATGATTTAGCTACCCTGCGCCAGTTTTGTTTGGGTAACATATAGTGCGGGCTTATTATGGCCGGTGGTCGTCATGGCCTATTTGCAAGAGAAATGAACGTTCAGGAGACTGGGAACAGGTAATCAAATAGCAATCGCGCGGAAAATCTTCGCTGACATCAGTTTTATGACATCAGCTCGATTCTTAGGTCAAGACAACATAATATTTTGTACTACGAGTTTCCTTTTCAATGTTCAAGCTCTTTTTTAGACCAGATTTGAAGCGATTTTGTTTAGAGTACGAGAACTCCCGCTTGTTTAGACCATTTTGAAAAATTAGGCCTTCTTTTAAAGAGTAATACTATGAGTCCCTGTGACCAAGTGATATCAGCAAATCAAAGAACGCAGGGCAACAAAGGACAAAAAAGCATAGTACTGCATTCACACCGACACTGTTAAACCAGCTTTATCTAAACTAGGTTAGATTTCAACCAATCAAATGATTGGATTTGTTTGATTGGCCAATCAGAAGGCCGTATTCAAAAACCTGGTTTAATTTAAGCTGGTTTAACTTGCAGTGTGAATAGGGCATTAGTCTACATTAAAACAGCTCCGGCTGAAGGGCAACCCTCCCTTAGTAGAATCAAATATAAATTATCTGTGGTCGGGAACACAGGCTACAAAATATCAGATGCAGCCTGATGCAGGAACAATTTGCAATGAAATGGTAGGAATTTTGACGAAATAAGCTCGTTACAATCTCCTCAAGAATAGCATTGGTTCAAAATTTTTAATCCCACGAAAAAAGGCGTGTGTATAACTCAATGACCTATTCCTTTAAACTGAATGACTTGAAAGAAACTTTTGCCATTTTCTAGAATGCTACCGTTGGACTTTTCAGAAGTCCTCAATATTTGTCGAAATTACAGCCTATTATATATTTCAACTCATTTTATGACATGACGTCATCAAAGTTCTAAATCACAACCAGAAGAGTGAAAGAGTTTTGCTTGATACTATATTGTAAGCATCCAAAAACTATGGTTTTCTTGAAAATTATCTGATCTTCTGTCAAGAGGTTTAGAAATTACGATAGCTTCAAGTTTTTTACGAAAATTTTCTTGAATTCTTAAAGAAGAACAAAAACACAAATAGAAATTCTGAAATGATTGAAGATTTCAGAAAAGTCCAACGGCAGATTTACTGTAAAATAGTTCAAGTTTCTTTGAAGCCGTTCAGTTCAAAGAAGTAGGTCATAGAATTTATACCCAGCTTTTCAATGATTTGAAACCTAGGCTCTCAAGAATTTGATGTCAAAGAAATGTACCTACACGTTGAGAATCGATCAGCCTCAGTCTCATTTGCGAAGGTTCGAAAAATGTTACCCTGGGTACCACGGTTTTCATCATTTATAAGGGTTCAACGATGCCGTTTTCAAAATCTGGTGGAAAGAAACTGCGACGTTTTCGTTTGAGAGCCGAGATGCCTGTGCGGCTAGGGGGGGGGGTTACTCGGTTTACGAATACGGGAGATACCGCTTCGAAAATCTGAAAAGCTACCCTGTCCAAGAGTCAAATTCCTAAAAATGATACCCTATCCCAGAGTAAAATTTTCTTGAACAATACCTTGTCCTTTAGTTTCTTCAGAAAAAATTGTGCTCTGCAAATGAATTTTATAAGAAATCTATCGAAAAAATGTGGAAATATTACCATCCAAGTGATTTGAATCACATTTGCTGAGTGCAAATGGCTTAAAACGACCTTTCGGAGTCATAAATGACAAATATGGACCCTGTCATGGAGCCGATTTGTACAAAAATGATACCCTGTCCCGGAGTCAGAATCCTAAAAATGATACCCTGTTCAGCGGCACGTCCCCGTACAGAAAAATATGTGAGTACCCTTCCCCGGGTCTGTCCGTCGCATTTTTCACCATTTCCTGACTGTGTCGGTATTGTGTGAGCCCGGTCTAAATATAGTTTGTAACAAAGCATACTTCAAGCCAAGTCAAGGAAAAACCTCTACCCCTACCTTTGACAGGCACTTGCTCCTTCTTCCAAATGTTAAACCCCTCTGTGTTTGCTGGCAAATGTTGCTCCATTGAGGCGGTGCTGTACCTATCCGACTGCAGATTTCTGATAACAAAATTGCAATTGTCCTTCATTCCGCAACGATGAAATTTTTTATGGAAAAGACTCACTGCCTGGCCATGTTTGTTCCCTGCTCCTGCAATTTCTTTGAAATAAACCCCTGCGTTAGTTGCAGTGCAGAAGGCCAAAGCAAGCATCGCTTTGAAATATAGTTTTGGAGCCATTTTGATATCTGCCTTACAAAATACTGTGTATTGTATAAGCAATCCAGAAAAGAGGTGTGTTACAAGACATTCTCAGTTGCCGATGATTGACGGGCTGCGATCCGTCAGCCAACCAGCTTTTGTGAATTCATGTTTAATTGATAGGTTTTCAACATTCACCAATGAATTTCAGAATCGAAATTTCTGCAACTTTAATCAATTTTGATCAAAACGACCGCTTTAAATAACATTTTAACGAATTCACGTTTATTTGTGGTTATACCTGCTAGGTTGGTATATCATCCTTCATCTAGGCATGTTCTATTCGCTGGACCCCAAGACCCCAGGACCCCAGACCCCAAGAGCCCGGACCCAAGACCCCAGAAGTAAATGGAAAAATTTTCATCATGAAATTTTTTATATCAAAGTGTTGGAAAATGTGTAAAAAGAGAATAAAATAGGAAAACTTAGTGTGATATTTTTATTCTTTGCAAAAGAAGGAGAGTAAGAAATCAACCCTGGAAAGAGAATTGAGTACTGAGACATCTTGAGAGAGGGCAGTGATAGTCCTTTCACAAGGCTGGTTTCAGTGAAGTGGTAATAGACATGAGAAATGGACAGATGTCTCGACACTTCTTCAAATCAGAATTACATTTTGCGAGCTTAATCGTCGGTTTCTTGAAAAATGCAAGGCATGGATGCATCATTTGGAATTATAGATACTACGTGATTAAGATTTTGCCTGGATCTAACCCTGGGTACCAAAGCCAAAAAAAATTGAAACAAGAAATCTGAGATTACTGTTAACCTGAGGTATTTGAAGCGTTGGTGCACAATAAAGCTTCATTTTTGTCGAGAACAATTACGATCACCTGGTCCAAGAAATTGTTAGAATATGCGAAAAGTAGCCTATTGTTTTGTTAAGAACGAGTGACGTTTTACTTCCGTTTTTATAGCACGTTTTTCATACTGTGTACTGCAACATTATAGTTTTCTTTGTTTGAGTTATGATAGCCGTTATGTTGACGAAAATTTATCTCCATCATTGGCTATTGCGCGTAAAATTCCTGATTTTAAGAGAATCATTGGAGACTTTGCAATATTTCTATTCTGTTGGTTTGCTTTCCCAACATGCTGGTTTCATGTTGCGGCTACAGTTTATTCTGTATTGGTCTTTATAAGAAATTTCTTTATGACAAACCAGTACCAGGATGGCAGAAATTTAAGGAACTCCATTCAAAGTTTAGAAATAGTTAAGAGTCTTTCCTTGAATAATATCGTTGAGTAATGGCATCAGCTGTATCAGGCCAGGGCTTTTCACTGCAAGAATTTCTCTCGTAGGGAATTTTCCGCTACCTTTTTTCTTTCCACATCTAATCTTAACATGCAAGTGCAAGTGTCTCTCCCTCAAAAAGCGCCCGACCCAATATATTTCAGGAGAATGAAAGAATCTCTGAAATTGTTTTTGGGAAAACGAAACAATGTCCTTAAAAATTGCTGTGATTTATAGGGAGTAGTTGCCCTTGTGTCGTTGGCATGTGTCCGGTACAGTACAGTAGTCAAATGCTCTTTACATGGTGGATATATTAGTTTTCATTTGCTGACTTAAATCTGATAGTGTTTTCCAGTTATCCTCCATTTTCACTCATTTTCGACCACTTTGATGTCAGAAACTTGCATGATGAAAAGTATTTTCATCTATTTGGGGGATCGGGGGTCTTGGGGTCTGGGGTCCGGGTCTGGGGTCCTGGGGTATTGGGATCCAGCGAATAGAACATGCCCTTCATCTAGTAGACTGGAGGCCTTAGTTTCATTGATGTCATAAAGATTATTTGTTTGTAATGCTATTTTTGCATCATAATTATATCATGTCAGTTTAATTGCGATGAGTGACAGTCTGATAGCCTGTGGTCTGGAACACAGGCTACAGTTTGACAGATCAGCACAGCACCAATAGTTTGGCGAAGTTAAGTTTTGTTGTCAAGTGAGGCAAAATTTGGATGGGTGACCTTGATGAATGACCAAACAACCCACCTCCGGACCTCCCGTCCATCAGAAGGGATGTTAAACAAGCTGTCCCATTCCTGGATGCGGCATACTCTGCTAACAGTAGGCCTAAATTAGCCGTAATATAGCCAGATATCTTTCAGCCTACTTTAATTATGATGATGATGATGATGATGATGATGGTGATGATGATGATGATGATGATGATGATGATGATGATGATGATGATGATGATGATGATGATGATGATGATGATGATGATGATGATGATGAGGTTGATGATGATGATGATGATGAGTGTTTGTTTAATTGCACGTTTGGATACAATAGACTACCGAAGCACCTTATGTCTGTGCCATCTTTGAAGAGTCACTGCTAACCATGATCCTTTGTGGCGCCAAGTTCGACTTTCGTATTATCTGAAAGTCATTTCTGGCCGAAATTCTCTTTGCCTTGCGTTTCATTCAGCGGACAAAGGATCACATTTGACAATGGGTCTTAAGCATAGACAAAGGTGTAGAGTCCAAATTTTGATATTTCTCTTTCTCCAATTTCAAAAGGGGCCTAAGCAACGGAAATACCTCCCATACCTCGCACGTGCCGTCTGCTGTTGTTTGTTTGCCCATAACAAGGAATGGGCGCAAAGCCTCATGGTTAGCAGAGGGTCTTTAACTATGCCTTTTGCATGTAAGGTATTCCTGCGGAGAGCAAAGAGTTTTTGCATTCAGTTGACCAGTTTGACCATACTAAACGTGAATGATGTTCTCAAGTAATGTTTTACGCTACAGTTAAGCATAAATTTAATAGAATGAAGTTTTGTTTGGTCATAGTACTTTCTGAATAATGTTGTTTATCAGGTTACAAGCAAATTTAAACGATCGACAGCAGCAACACGCAGATCACGGGCATCGATTCTTTGCAAAATTTGAACTTAGTCGTGTAATGTTTCTTTGAACTCTTTCAAATGACTTGCTCGAAGGAAACTCTATGTGGTTTCTCCTATAACCCCAGAAAGAGCATTTTTGATATCATCATTATTTTCAGAGTTACAACATTTGAAAAAGTTTGAACGTTTGACGTTTCTGCTAGTGATGTCAAACAAATACACCACTTCAATTGAGCGCCCTCGTTTTGTAAATTCACCAAGATTTCTTCCCATTCTTCACATGCCAATCCCGAGCCTAGATTCGGATTCAGCATTGGTCTAAACTCCCTGCTAGCCATTGACATGTTGATATTATGACGATGTAAAAGTTTAAAAAATCGTTCGGGCTGAAACTTTACACCCCGAGTCTCTTTCACAGTCAAATTTCTTCGCTATGAATATCCATTAAATCGTTTAAAATCAACACTACGACCACTAGCGACGACTAAAGTTTGGATGCAGAATCCCAATCTAGCCTCTAAAAAATTTGCATAGAATTATTTTGAAAAACTTTGTGTTCTTTGAGCAATTTTTCTAGAGCCAGCCATCAAAATATGTCAAAAGGGGACATTTTGTTCGGTATTGGTTTTGGTCTTTCCACTTTTTTTGTTTTTGAATATATTTCTCACCGACCTTTTCTAGAGTTGGATATCGTTCGGAGGGAATATTCTTCAGCTGGGCATAAATTTTTTGGCGGGCGTGGCGCTTCCCCGTTTCAGAATTAAGTCAAGTATGTACCCCCGGGTGTCAAAGCTTCAGATGCCTCCTATCTTACTTCTTTTCATAACCATAGGAACTTTCAAAAGTGCTCTATCTGGGATTATGGAAAATAACCTGAAGTTCCAGTCGAGCAGTTCACTTGAATGGACATGGCAATAACATTTTAAACATTCAATCTTTAAAGTTTTGCAAAGATCCGACCCCTATGAAACACACAGTAGTGTTCAAATGATTCAATACCAGTTTTTCTCACCACATAGTGATAGTCAGCAACAATGCGACCAAGCCAGCAAACCTAAGGAAAACAATTTCAGAAATGAACAAATTAGAAGTAAATCTCTGATCAAACTATGGGTAACAGGAAACGAAGTAATTGTTAAAAATGTAAACGCAAACATGCCTTTGTCTTTATCGTGGTTTCTTCTGCCTTTCCTGGCTTTCCTTTCCCTCCCTGCCTCAGTCTGCAATCCATTGATTCAAGTCTGCTATGGCCTAGTTCAGTTTCTCTGCAAAAGAGACGCTGCCCAATAAAGATAAAGACAGACACAGGTATGTTTGCGCTTACATCTTTAGCAATTACTTCGTTTCCTGCGACCCATGATCAAACACGGGGCAAATGAGTCCATAAATAGTAAAAATCTCTCACTCAGCATAAAGTGCAAAGCATAAAGGAAAAGCACCAAAATACAACACAATTTTACAAGAACCGAGCCTTACAACAACACTGACTTGCAACAATAACAACAACGACAGCAACAACAACAGCAACAACAACAGCATGTGATATACGGCAAGGACATTTTGAGCTTATAACAACAAACTGATTGATCTAGATCAAAGAACCTGTTATGGACGTACAGTTTTGTAAATAGAGGTTGATATTTCGATTGGGCGAAATTAGTCAGCATGCGATATACGACAAGGACATTTTGAGCTTACTGATTGATCTAAATCAAAGAAACTGTTATGGACGTACAGTTTTGTAAATAGAGGTTGATATTTCGATTGGGCGAAATTAGTCAGCACCGAAATGAAGAGAGAAGTGCGAAAGACCAAACCGATGCCTGTTTTTTTCGATTGGTTTAGCCCTCTTCAACGGTACCTTGTATGTAAACATCTGTCATGTTTTTCGACGATTCTTAAGATTTTTATCAGAGATTTTCAAAGATTTGATAGATATTTGGAGGCATATCTTCTCGCAATCAATGCTATAATTAGAAAGAAACAAATTATACGTGTCTGCTCATATCCCAACCTTTCTTTTAGATTTTCAGTTACAGTTGGAATGCGTCTTTTCTTAGATATCCTATATATTGATACTATGTATATCTAAAAGGCTTTTGGGATCAACATGTTCAAAGCTTACCAAGCATTTGTTGTAACTCTAGCAGCAGTTCCTCTTTTTGCACTAAACTCGGCCACTTGTACGGGCTTCAAATTTTTGAAAACTGGTTTCTTGCAGTGCTGTCCAGCTTTCTTGTCAATTTCAGCTTTTGTTGGCATTTTGCAGGCGGTATACGAGCAGAAATGATCAGCCATTGACGCAGAAAATGTTGCTTTGAATTTAGATGCGAAAGTTGCAAGTTTCGTGCACTAAAATATAAGATACGGAGACGGTGGACGAAATGATGTAATTTTGTGATGCCTTTTCCTTCATACCAATTTAACCAAGGAAGCATTTTAAAGGAAAAATTCGAACTTGTTTGAGCTGATTCCACAAAACAAGCTTCGTGTTTGTTCAAGCAAGGTTCAGACACCTTTTTACCTTCTCCCTTTCTTAATTGCAATCTTGTTCTTGTCCAAATCTCTCCCGTGTTAAAACCCACATCTCCCTTGTTAAAACCCACAAAAACAGTCACCCGAAAGAGAACGCCTCTGCGAAAGAGAGGGAAAAGGAAAGCGGAAAGTCTCTTCCGCTTTCTCCCTCTCTCCTTCGCAGAGGTAGTTTTGGTACGCGGAAGAGACTTGGGCTTGGTAGTTTTGGTACGCGGAAGAGACTTGGGCAAGTCCATTGCAATCTCAGCAAGGGACTTTCGATAGCTTTTACTTTACTTTGAAAAAGCCTAATTTGGAAGGCCATTTTGTCCTGTTGTACTAAAAGGAGGAGGCTTGCCACGATTTAGAGGGCACATCGTGACATCATGACGCACGGATCAACTTCCTTCAGGTGGATTTTTGACGTTGCAGCGCACCCACTGCGTTCGCTCATCTCATCTCGTTAAAATGATGTTGTTGTTGTTGTTGTTGTTGTTGTTATCGTTTTAGTTAGGGCCTTGCAAACCCGGACAAAAATCTCAATTGGTGACAAATTTTTTGCCGCCTTTGTATTCCAATCAAAATATGGCTCAGAGAAAAGCATTTGTTGCAAATTATCGCTTGAAAAAAACATTTAAAGAATACCGATATCTAGTTTTATGGAGCTGCAGCTCGGAGAAGTTGGCTTTTATGACTTTTCAGACCTGGTAATGTTGAGAAAAAGTATCAGTTGATTTAGGCCGTATTGAGAAATACATGACACAAGTACGAGGCCATTCCGTTTTTGGAAGACTGGGGAGAGGAGTTAGACGTATGACTTTTCGTCCCTTGTTTCCTTGTGTTCTTTGATTTGCTGGTACCACTTTGTCAAAAGGGGCTTATAATATTGCGCTGAAAAAGTGGACCCACCTTAGAACTGCGTAGAGTGCTTCTACGTTTACCATTACCAATTGAATGGCTAGAATCTAGTCTTCCACCAATCAGGATGCGCTATTTAGATAGCTATTGTTGTTGCATACAAAAAACGGTTGATGAGGCCTAGAGCTCTCGCAGCTGCGATAGATCTATTTTGTGTCTGCAGAGAAGGTTACTGCCTGAAAAGCATACATTTTGCAATTTGCAGGTCATGAAAACAGCATTCTTTGTGCTAAGAGATTCCTTTTAATGTTCAAGTTCTTTAGGTAAGACTTTGAAGCGATTTATGGAGTGCACGAGAACTCGCGCTACTTTATGCCATTGTGAAAAGAGCGGGCCACTCTTTTAGAGTAATATTATGAGCCCCTTTCGACGAAGTGATTTCAGCAATTCAAAGAGTGCAGGGAAACAAGGGGCGAAAAGGCATAGGTCCAGAATGAGTGACAGTTGTAGCGGTATAAGTTTAAGTTTAGCCAAAGAACAAAACTACGGTATAACATGTGTTGAGTACGGAGCTGTCTTTTGAAATTAACCAAAGGACCATCGTGTTTGGTTTAATTTTTTTGAAGCTGAAACTTTTCAAAAATATTATCAGCATTTGTAGTTCTCTTTGCAGTTTGTTTAAAAATAACTTCTGGCACATGTGTGCGCATTTCGTGTGCCTCCCATACTTCGCTTTGCAAGGGGTTCATGTTTCATTGCGACTCATGTTTAAATCCTCTCCGCTGCTTGTATTGAAGACAGATAAGCCAGAGCCATTTCCATGTTTGATACGTACAGGATAAAAAGACGAGCGAATAAATATCTTTTACGTTGAATGACTTTTCACGTTTTATCGCATCGTTTATTATAGCCATGAGATCATGAACAGACTCAGCCTCGAAAATCTCTCGAACAAATTCCAACAAAGTTCCCAATGCCTAAGTTATAACACGTGATTCTGCAGAGATCTTCAGATCCCGAGGTACAATTTGGAGGATCCCAATTTAGGATTTTTCTGTTCAGCTCTTAGTGAGGTCCGGATTAGAACCCCTTCTAGTATCAGGGATCATCAAGAGACTGTCGAGTATCAGGGAGCTGCCTGCCAAGTTACAAAACAACTAAGACACATCTGATGAGCTGAAAGCCACTTGAGCGATGACATTAGCAGGCATTTGGTGTACTCTCGAGTGTCGAATAACCGGGAGATGAGAGAAATCGGGGTGGGGTGGGTGGAAATGGCTCGATATAACAATAATCGGGAGGGTTGGAATAATCGGGGGGGGGGTGCTTGGAGAAATAGAAAATAGTCGTTTTCTTAGGTAAGTGAACCATGATGTTACTGATACATTTATTGATGAACTCTGTTTCTTTTGAATGCTCTTCTTGACACTTTTTCTTGCGTTTTTTCAAGAATTATGTTTGCTATCATTTAATTTTTCCAAAAATTGATGAAAAGGGGGGGGGTTGGAAAATTTTTCGAAAATTAGTAAGCGGGAGGGGGGACGATTATTCGGAACTCGAGAGTGCAAATCATTTTAAACGTAAAATGTCATACCCTGTCAGGCTGCGTCAAATTCATGAAACTGCAAGCGATTCCGATTTTCTCTTCGATGTCCGTTAAATCATAGGGACCCAATGAAGTCGATGCAAAGAAGCTGCTTGTTGCGAATTTGCACGTTGATTTGCACTGATCTTTGAGAGTTTGATGGTGTTTCCATTTACCCTTCTTGCTGAGTTCTTGAAGTTTGCACTGGGAAAAAATTGGCAAAACAAAATTCATGGACATACCCAGCAGGGACGCCGGAGCGATGTTAGGGCAAGGGGGTCGAAGGGAATTTAGGGGACTCTTGACCGATGACAAGGAAAGCGAACCGAAAATTAGGTGGATCTGGTTTCCTCCCCTGGAAAAATTTTTGTGGCCGCACCCTTTAGATTCACTTAAAATGCTACCAAGAATATTCTAACCGATGTAAATGATGGCCTCTCTTGAATTTTTGGGTATGACCAATGCAAGTTGCAATGATTATTCAACTTAAGAATTAAATTCGTGGCTTTTATAATATCAAATTGAACGTTGTTGAAAAATATATTTTTCCATCAAAGGGCACTCTTCCCCCCTTGCCCTTCCTAGAAAAGGGCAGGAGGGCCACTTGCCCCCTGCGCCCCCCTCTCCGGCGTTCCTGATAGCCAGTTCTTGGAGAGCTATAACAATAGCAGTAGCTGCTTTGATTGACAATTCGATTCAAAGCTATTAGTGACTGCAGACAAAGAAAATTCTCTCAATCAGCACTTCAAAAGAAACAAAGTCATAACGGTTGTTACCCTGAAACCAGTAGTTTTTATTTTTGCTCAAACTGGGACTTATGAGCCTTCTGACTTTCATATAAAAATTTGAGACGGAAATGAGCACGTTTAGGTGTGCGCTCTGGAACGAGGCTAAGGTGTAGTCTCAAAGCGAGGCAAGCAACCCTCGATAGTTGGAAATATCATTGCTGCGGTGATTTAACATGAGGAACTCCTGGTTTATAGTGAATGTTTGTTGATTCTTGGGTCGCTAAAAGCTCATCTAGATCTTGCGGCTTTTGTTCATGGCTAGCATCACTAAAAACTTGAATTTTGAGGAGTTTTAGTATTAGAGGTTCGAGCCGGCAACTTAGGTCCATTCGCCATTGCCTGGAGTTCGTACAATGTTGCTATGGTTTCCATATCTAGTTAAGCAATCGACAGGGGAAAACTTCGTCCCAGTTTTCAAAATGAAAGTCCATGAGTCGTAGTTTGGTCGTCCATCAGTCTGTCAATAGCGATAATTACGAGCATGCAATCAGTCTACTGCGGTGGTAGAAGTGTAACAATTCTACCACTGCAGTGACAAGAAAGCTATGCAGCGTCCAAAAGATAAAAAGCAATAAACAGAAAAGAGAGTACTGCTTTCCCTGTGGTCTATGGTATAAGAAGGTAATGCAGTGAAAGGTGCCAGTTGTCCTTGACTAAAATATAGATAGCAGCGAATATCTACTTACCCACGCATCTGGTCGTAAAAATTTATTTTGAATCTTCTTCGTGAGTTTTGAGAAATCAGGCATCATTGAGAAAATGAAACCAGTTGCGATTCTGACCTGTCGTGGCACTTTTTTAAAGTAACAACCAAGTGCAGTGCCATCTTTTGGACATCTTGTTAACTCTTGAGCAAAGCTTCCGCCACTTAATACTTTGCTCGTGGAATGAAGTAAAGCTGATACCAAAGTTGGAATTCTTCCACACTAAAAATCGATGTAGATAGGTCTCGTGAAACTGAATTTTGTGTTTGTCCTCATCACAATTATAGCGATCGAGCCTAGTTTCCAACAGGGGGATAAACAGTATTAACGATTAGATGGCCAAGGAGAAAATAGCAATTTGTTCACATTCGATGAAGAACGATTTGAACCGCTGCGAAATCTAACTTTGAATAACTTTGTAGATCTTCACAATGTCGGGGATATAGCCACATGTAAAGAGCGCTTGAAGGACCTTATCTAACTACATTTTACATGTTTAAGGCATCTTAGATATGATCATTTTAAATTATGATATCAATGTATGTATGTATGTATGTATGTATGTATGTATGAATGTATGTATGACTCCTGTATGACAAAGATAATAACAACTTGAGTACCAGGGCCTGAACAATTAAAATAAAACGAAGAAAGAAAAGGGGAGAGGAGGAAGGTTTCTTTTCTCTTTTTTCTTCTTTGCGTTTCATTTTTTTTTTTAGCTTTTTAGGCACTGATAAACCTTAAATACTTTCATGGAACATAAAGTGCTGTAACATAAAACGATGTGACTCCAAAGATAATGATAATGTCAGAAATGCTTTTGCAAGCATCTTCCACGCGTACGCTTCCTACGTTTAACGGATGTTTTATCTGCCAAAGAGGCTGGACCGAGCAATGTTTTCATAGGCTTGAGTGAGCGGCTTCAGAGCTAATCCCTATTTTGCACATTCTACAGTTCTCCCAAATGCATGGATCAAGATATTTCTCATTACTGATTCTTTTGTCGAATAACTGTAAACAGAAACCATTATCCCGGAACAAAGAAAGAAATCTTACAATGTTGGTTCTATCAGATGGTATTGCAGCATTTCAGCGCAAAGTTCTGCAAGAGGTTTAAAGGCTTCAACAAGATCCTGTTTATCTTTAGGCCTCTCTTTGGTTTTTCTACATGTTTCCAAGTGTTTGCATACTTCATCACTGTTGGATCCAACTTCCAAAGCAACAACCACCATCCACGTGTTTTTTACCAGAGAGCGACACTAGAAAGATTAATGGAAAGTTTAGGCAAGGAGCATTAAAAAATACACCACTTCGATTAAGCAGCCTCGTTTTGGAAATTTGTCAGAATTCCTTCCTGTTGTTCTTATGAAAATTTCGAACCTAGATGCGGATTTAGCACCCAAATATTAGTCTAGCTACGTGTTTTTAACATGCTGGCATTTGTGATGTTGATTTTATGACAATGTAAAGTTCAAAGATTTATTAGGGATTTCACGTTCAAAAATCGTTCGGGGTGAAACTTTACACCCCCGAGTCATTTTCACGTAGACTGATTACGATGAGTCCCAAGAATCGCTATCTAAAACGAGAATACTACTCCAAACCGAGACCGTCCGGCAGTCTTTCAAGAGCGATAACTACGGCCATATCATCAGTCTAATTTTCACGGTCAAATCCCTTACAGATTTCAAAACTTTACGTCGCCATAAAGTTAACACCACGACTGCTAGCAACATGAAAACCTGTGGTTAGACTAAAGTTTGGGTGCTAAATCCGAATTTGGCCTCCAAAATTTCATATGAACGTATTTTGAATAATTTCCAAAGCGAGGCTCTTAATCGAAGTGGTGTATTGGAGTTAGCATTAAAACAGTAAGGCTGCATTTACACGAGTTAGTTTTCCTTTCATGTTTTTTTATACACATCTCACCTAAAAAACTTACAAGAAATAATAACTAATAACACTACTTACAAAATACTATACCCTACTACAAGAACAGTGCCATTTGGAGCGAAAAACTACGTCTGCCAAATGGCAACATAAAACTAAAAGACACGAACATAGCACTGCACGTAACGTCTTGAGAGACAAAAATTACACATAATTGTTTTTCATTGAAGAAGGGAGGGTAAATCTAAAGTTTTGTCTCGCAGATTTTTCTTGATTCAGTAGCTGTTTGGTAATTGTTTCATTTCACCAAAATTACCCGAGAATTATGTTGCCTTCTGATCGGCTTCTGAACTAAATAAACAAATTCTGCGAGACAGAACTTCAGATCTACCCTTTTTCTTCCGTCATAAGCACATAACTTCTCTTAAAAGCCTCCTTTTGCTTGAACAAGGCGAAGGTTTGGCCTACTAGTTTCGGGGCAACTTTTGCGGCCGTGTTTGTTTTGATTTGCGGGTTGAGAGAATTTCCTTTGTCTGCAGTCAATGATCGCTTTGAACTGAGGTGTCAGTTAAAGCAATTGTTGCTATTGTATCATAGAATGTGTCCTTGTTCAACTTAACCTCTTCTGCATGCTTGATTCTCTTGGAACAGAATTCCTTTGCTTGAGTCTTCGCCATATTATACAAGGTCTGCATTGGAGATACCCCAGTAGCAAGACTTTTTCTTTGGATCATTTCATAAATGAAGGAAACAAATTCTTTGCATAACCCAAAGCATTTCGTCTGCTTCTCGTCGACATTTTCTGCTTTTGAGATGCTGTATACTGCCAGGGCGGAGAAAATGCAGAGCCAAATTCTCAAATGCATTCTGCTGGCTTCTGATCTTCACCTGAATACAGTTCTGTCTCCAACTGGTATGGACTTCAGGCGGTTTTGTTGGTTAGGGAGTTGAAGTGCTGACCCTCCTGTTGTTTTAACTCATTGTGTCTCAGCTTTTGTTGTGACCGAATCAGGGTCTAGCACCTCGATGTCATGCCCAAATCTGCTATTGTTTCTTCTCTTGTTATCAATGGTCAGGCTTACTTGCAAGCTAGGTCATTGAAATGAATTGTTTATACGGCTGCGATATGGAGCCTTTTTAGGGGAATCCTTGAGGCTCATTGCTTAGCCTGTTCGGGCCTGAACAGGTTGTGGCGCCGTGGTGTAATCCTCTGACATTGCAGCCAGAATAGTCAGGCGGAGTGGGTTCGAGTCCCGGTAGATCCCCACCACTTGAGCGTCATGATAAGGGGTCGCCGACTCGATTAGGTCTGCTCTATTTCTGCGATCCCAGCGCCTGGCGCTGAAAAACGCAACTTCACGCCTGTTCGTATACTCTAAATCTACGGTATTTTGATCAAACTGTACTTGCAACACGGAATATCAACTCAGGGGCTCAAGTGTAACCATCCGTGTCTTCGAAATCTCAGAGGAAGGTGGTAGAATTTCCGGTGAATCTAGGAAAGAGAAAACAAGAAAAATGGTAATGTTTTCTGCTTCAAAGTTTCAAAAAGACTTACCTCTGGAAGAAGTAGAATGGCAAGGTAATAATGGTCATCCAGGTATTTCTCATTCTACTTGATAAGCCCTATCTTATATGCTTGGCCAAGAAATTCTTGGAAAAGGGGAATGGTATTTTCCATCTTTGTCTGAGAAAAGTCGGTAAATTCGGTGAAAAGGGGTTGATTTTTGCAACCAAAAGCAACGAAGGGGTCAACTTGAAAAGTAGCGAGACAAGCATGATTACACTTGGAACCCTTGAGAATTGAGATGACCTACTGGGATTTGCAAGAAGTCTCGCACACGCTTTCGTACGGTAGCCCACAAGTGTCAAGGCAAAACTCTTTTCCTCAAGGCAAAACTTTCTTTCTCAAAGCAAAAATTTCTTTTACAGGACAAAACTGTCTTTCTCAAGGCAAACTTTCTTTCCCGAGGCAAAATTTTCTTTCTCAAGGCAAAACTCTATTTCTCAAGGCACAACTTTCTTTCTCAAGACAAACTTTCTTTCTCAAGGCAAAGCTTTCTTTCTCAAGGCATAACTTTCTTTCTCAAGGCACAACTTTCTTTTTCAAGGCAAAACTTTCTTTCTCAAGGCAACAGTTTCTCTCTTAAGACAAAACTCTTTCAGGAGGGAACCAACTAGGAACCAATTGAATGTTGAGTAAGAGCTGCCATCATGGCTGTTGTTAAAAGCGCCCAAGATACCCAAAGTTATCATTATTCTATCTGGCACACGCTAAGGATGGATGGCACGAGTCCCACAAAAGACCGTAGCAGACGTCCTCAGGTGTTCTGGTAATCTTATGACTTGAGGCCAGAACAGCCAGGCGGACAGGGTTCAATCCAAGATAGTCTTGTCACTTGAGTGTCATGATGGATGGGTCACAGACTTTGTTAAATCCTTCTGCTTCACCCTTTGATGTGTCTGTAGACTGGGCAGCCGACCCTTTCAAGCTTGTAACGCCCATCAGCGCCAAGTTCTGTTTGGCTCGCAATCCTGATATGATCTCCAAGGGCGATGTGCTTCTTCGTGTATCAAAGAAGAGCTGCTCTTTTTTAACGCTATTTACCCTGAAGGTGAAGTTACGGTTCTTTTCTTAGCGCCAAGCATAAGGATCTTAAAGGTGGAGATGATCTAGTCAAGCTCACAACCCATCCATCTCGTGGCACTCAAGTGACAGGGCTTCCTTGGATCGAGCCCTGTTCGCCTGACTGTTCTAGCATCACGTGACAAGATTAACCGAACACCAGAGGATGTTTGCTACGATCTTCTGTGGGACTCATGCCATGTATCTATAGCGTTTGCCAGATAAACTAATGATAACTTTTGGTATCTCATCATCATCATCATCATCATTATTTTTTTTACACGATACCCCTTCAATTAAAAACCTAATACAACGCTAGTAATAAAATCTAGTAAATAAATCTTGGGTCCTTTTAACAACAGCCATGAAAGCAAATCTTACTTAACATTGAATTGGTTTCTTTTTTATTCCCTCCTGAAAGAGTTTTGTCTTGGGGAAAAAAGTTTTGCCTTTAGAAAGAAAGTTTTGCCTTGAGAAAGAAAGTTTTGCCTTGAGAAAGAAAGTTTTGCTTGAGATAGAAAGTTTTGCCTTGAGAAAGAAAGTTTTGCCTTGAGGAAAAGAGTTTTGCCTTTACACTTGTGGGCCACCGTAGTTTTCGAGGTCAAACACTTAACATAGCATCATTCAGCGTGCCTGTCATACTTGATGATCATATGGTTTAGACTCATGAAATAGACCCTTTGCTATCACAACAAGAACAACAACAACCACCCATTACCGCTCAAGAAGGACTCACATACACAGTGTCCCAAAAAGTGCGTTTCGGCGTTGGTTGTGCCTTGTTTGTGAGGCTACTGTGAAGGTGGGGCCAGGAGGTGTAGCATCAATAGAGGATTACGCTAAAGATGGCGGCAAGGAACTTTTTACCAAGATGCACTGCGTTCTTTAATCGAATTCCTATAGAATCGTTAAAGATTCGTAATTCGAACGCAATGCATCTTGGTAAAAAGTTCCTCTCCGCCATCTTTAGGGCCCTTTAGCGTAATCGCCCGTCTCAAGTATTACACAGTTGTATACGTCAGGCTTCAACGTAAGAGTTTGGGACCTTGCTCGAGTCAATCTGACAAATGGTTGCAGATTTATGGCAGAGAAAAGGCCAAATAAGTGGTTCCTTCAAAGACAACACTTTTATCGCTTCCCAACAATGTTCGAGAATTAGCTTAGGCCAAAAACGTAAAAATTTCTGCTTTGGAGACGACTGACAACAAATTTAAACCTTCGACATTTATTTCCTCACTCAAATGCACCAATATCAACAAAAGAAGTGTCTGTGTTCAAATTTACTGCAAAAGAATGTTTTGAAATTGATTAGCCATGGACTGAAGCTGCCGTAAATTTCATCGCTGGTGGACGCAACCAAATTTGTATACACGTATTTTTTTATAAGATACTGAGGTCCGGAGCTGGCAGGCAGTTTCGTAAAATTTGGGCCATTTTGCTGCAAAAAGCTATTTACATGTTTCTTATATCTTTAACGTCAATAGTGTAGAGTTCATTCAGTTTTGTTAAAAGGGCCCCCAGACTTAATAAGATCTCAAAACGAGCAAATAACATGATTCGCACTCAAAATAATATCCAACATTGCTATTGCTGTACAGTCTCAACAAAAGTTTGAAGTTATCTGGGAAAATTTAAACTGTAAATTATAAAGTTTCTTAGTGTTTTGAATTCAGGTAGGGTTATTTCTTAACTTTTGAAAAATTGAACCTACCGATTCTTACAAGCTGTTTGTTATGAAATTAAATACGTCTACTGTTTTCTGAGACACCTAGCAACACTTCCGGCAGCACTTATGCACAAACTGTCCAACCCCATTGAAAGAGCTGCAAATTAGTGAGAAAGAAAACGTTCTCCCTGTCCTGTGAATCCTGTCTTGTCTAACTATGACCTTCTTATTTCCTGAAGAGGTCATACAGCTGGGGATGACTTTTTCAGAGATCTATCCAGTTGCCACTGGAAGTGGTACCGCAGATTTCCGTCTCGGGTTTTTTAGTATTTTGATTTCTCTAAAAAAAGAAACATGAGGTTTTATTCCACAACTTCTGGGGCGAATAGCCATAAGAGAATAGGTCACAATAACCTAATGAGCAGTTTATACTGTTTATATCATCTTAGGAAAGGCCTTTCTACAACATCGTTAAAGTTCTTTCCGTTAAAATGGCCTTTACTATAATTTTTTGGAAGAAACCTCCCATTAGAAACTTTAGGAGCCTCCTCCAAAAAAATGAAAAACTCTATATCAAACCAATCCGAGGTCTTTTCGTGGTTAAGAACCTTTTTCAATTTTAGTTATGAATTGTACAGTGCTTTTAAAAAGAAAATATGTCACCATCCCAAATAAAACTACGCAAAAATTGTTGTTTCACGAAAAAAATTTAGAATCCCCACAAGGAACTTTTATCTTATGAATATGAATTTTGGTAGACTGATGACATGTTCGCAGTGATCGCTATTGGTAGATTAATGGACGCTCCAACTACGACTTTTTTATATCCATCTGAAATGATTGAGCAAAAATTAAAAGTTTCATTGTTGTTGTTATTATTGTTGTTGCTGTTGCGATATCTGGGACTATGTCGTGAGCCTAGAATTTTGGCACAACGTTTAGAAACCCTGGGTACAGTAGTCAGAGCCAGGTTTCTTATAGAAAGATGACTGTATTTTGCTTCACGTTAAATGTGAACTTTTTCATTTGCATTAGTTTTTACTTTTAAAGTGGTTTGAACCTTAAGCCGTGACTTGCTCTCTACTGAACCTCGATGTTGAGAATACCGTAGAAGCTCTATTAAGCCCCTGGGGGTTTATTTAATTTTGGACCTTCCAGAGGGAATAAGGGGGGCTTATTCACAAAATTATGTCATAAGGATATATTTGGTAGCTTTTCAGTTCTTTTAACTCATATTTTGCAGAATCAACATACAATTTTATGGCTCAGATATGTAAATTCGACACAGTTTTTATCCCAAACCATACTAGAATTAACGTGCGAGGTTGTGTAGCTAAATAAATGGAAACATTTGGTAAATTCTAGAATAAGGTAGAAGTGGGGGGGGCTTAATAGAGAGGGGGGCTTATTTCAAGGTTTGGTGCAGAGGGGGGCTTATTAAGCCCCCCTCTCTAAGAAGCCCCTACCCTCTGAGTGGAAATTTGAAATAAGCCCCTCTCCTTTAAGCCCCCCACCCCCCACTTATACAAAATTCTTGAATTTGCCAAATATTTTCAATTTATTCAGCTACAGATTCTTGTATGTTAATTTCCACCGTAAAATGGTATGTTGATCCAGCAAAATATGGGATAAAAGAACTGTTATATCCTTGTCACTTGATTATTTGGTAAGCCTCCCTCTCAAATAAGCCCCCCCCCTCTGGAAGGTCCGAAATTAAATAAACCCCCGGGGGTTATTTGAGCTTTTACTGTATTCTTACTGATTTCAAATATGAACTCAGCTCAGATTGGCGTCAAACATTCCATTTGTGGCAATTTAAAGAGAAAGATCATGATAATGTTTGGTGAATTCTTTGTTCAAGATAGTCAAGTAACTTCCAAACAATATGTCGACCGTTGGACCAAACGAGAATTTGTAGACTTCAGAATTTTGCGTAAAGGAAGGCGACAGTTTTATGAAAGCTTTTCTGAACTCATTACTCAGTGCATGTCACAAATGTCCAGCGTTTTTCTCATAAATTTATTCTCTGTTTCAGCACGGGGTATTAAAAGTGAAAACAACTGCAGAACAAGAAGCAGAGAGAAGAAAAGAAAGGACTGAAAAGGCAAAGAAATTTCAAGCGCTTACAAAGCAAATTTTTGATAAGGTAACTCTATGCCTTGTTACCCCATGAGCAGTAGGAGACTGCTGTGTTTGCCTCCACCAAGAAATCATAAAGAATCGTATCAATGTAGTGTCTCTCATCTTCTTTTCGTCTGTTGACTTTGGTATAATATTCGCCAGAATTTCGACTGCTTCCGATCAGTGCAGTCCACCATAACATAAGGAAGAAATGCAAAACGAGGCTGGGAGCGAACCCTTTGCAAAGGAAAAAATATGGCGCGCCGGAATAGAGCTGCCGGGTGCCAGTCTGTGGTCTTAGCACCCGATCGGTGCTTGCGCGCCAAAATTTGCACCTGATTCAAATCAAAATAGCCTCCTGGGAGGTTGGCGAAGCTGCCAGAGTAGAAGATCTCCAAAGATGGATCAAAGAAGCTTTAGGAAATGCATCAGTTGCTGCTACCAAAAAGGTGCAGTTTTGTCCAATAACAGCGATTTATTCAAAGTGAAATAACTCCAAAACTGGTCCTGGCCCTACGATCTAACTTGGTGGAGTAACACTTCAGGATACAAAAAACATGGCGGACAAGGTAGGATATCTGGGAAAATTTGCAAAATGTTTGCGAATTCCTGTTACTTTGCTCAGGTCGCAATATCTCGATTTTTTTAAAAAAGTACCACTCCCTCGTAAAATCAGCATTACTCCTCCAGTTTTTGGAATTAAAGGCTGAGAACAGTTTGAGAAGTCAATGGAAAGACCATCAATTCGATTTTGTTTCTGGATTTAATAATGTCACTCGTGTTCGGAATATTTGTCGGAAAGTAGGAGATAAACATTTCTGTGCCTGAAATTGTAGCCCCTCAACAAGCCCTGGGGAAATTGTTGTAGAAACAAATTCACTCCTGGCCCTACGGAGAAACTTCCTAATTTTGCAGTTAACATGTTGGTTAACATGGCAGTGTACTGCAAGATAGGAATCAAATGTTTTAGCCGATATTTGCTCGGGGCCCCTGGCCGGAAACCTTCAAAGCCTCATTTTAACGAACCAATCAGACGGCGAATAAGCGAGGAAGACAGAAGAAATGTGTGAAAATTTTTCTCAACTTTACCTACCTTCATAAAACGCAACCAGGACAAAAAACTGTAGGAAATTTCCCGGATTTTTTTGAAGGAATCTATTCGTCAGATGTTTTGGTATTCAGTTTTGGATGCCGGTTTGAGTATCTCATGGTTTCTCGGAGTTATGGCCTTTCCAAAACCGATTAGGCACTAAACCTTAAACAATAGAAGTTCTGGGTAAGAAACAATAGTAACAACAATAGTGATTGTTTTAAGAACGATCCCAGAGCAGCAAATATTTACGTTTTCAATTGTTCTTGCTATTGTCCTTCCACCGCAGTTTCTTTGGTTTGAGATTCAATGCCCCTTTGATTTCTATGTGAACTGAAAAAATTTGCTTAGGTTAGTTCACACATTTCAAGTCATATGGCAATACTCTTGAGAAATTTCTGTATTATACTACTCTTTGCATTCATGGCATAAGTTTTCATGGTTCGAAATTAGTAATGAAATTGAAAGGAGGTTTTATCAAGAGGTTTTATCACCTGACTTGAAGTGGCGTAAACAAGGCTTGGCAAGCCTCGGCCGATGTTGCTTAGCGGAAAACACTATATCTCCACCAAACTGTGAGGTATTTAAACCGGCATCCAAACCTGGATACCCAAACATCTGGTGAATAGATATCTTCAAGAAAATTCGGGAAATTTCCTGCAGTTTTTTGTCCTGGTTGCGTTTTATGAAGGTAGGTATAGTTGAGAAAAATTTCCACACCTTTTTTCTGTCTTCCTCGCTTATTCGCCGTCTGATTGGTCCATGAAAATGAGGCTTTGAAGGTTTCCGGCCATGGGCCACGAGCAAAAATCGGCTAAAACATTTGATTCCTATCTTTGTGTACTGCAATTATCCGGGAAAATTTGCAAAATGTGTTATTTTCGTTTTTGAACAACTACGTTTCTGGCGGTAATTTCTCTAACGAACAATGGCCTATGGGCCTAGGCATTGCTGTGTTTTGAACTGAACACCAGGGCTTGTTCTGGCTTGTTTTGTACTTCGGAGAGATGAAGAGAAAATGTCGCATCACATCATATGATATGAACAAGAATAACGTTGTCTGCTAATTTTAAACGATTGTTTGACATAAAACAATCATTTCAATCAAAACACTAATAAAATTGCTCTTGGTGAAGCTTTAGTGCACAGCTGCACACTTTAAGTATTATATTTTGTACTTAACTTGTTTTGTCTGTAAATCAAACAACAATTATTTGAGAACCAGAAGGTACCAAGTCAATTTTCATTCTATTTGATTTATTTGCATAAAGATATTTCATACTGTAGGATTACCTTTATTTTTATGAATGCAAATGAACTGAGAAAGGGAGAACCTACATCCTTCACTTGAGGACATCCTCCCTAAAAGCTTCAGTACAGGATTTGAATTAGAAATCATTCATGAAAGCACTTTTAGTGCTCAGCGTTATGGGGACATGCAAACTGTATATCTATGTGGTTTTCAGGGTTTCATCTTTTTGATTGTAGATGGCAACAATGATATGCTGCATTCTGTTGACTGTGATGGGTGATTACATCTGATCTGTCTGTTAATAGTCTGTTTGAGAATGACTGTAGCATGTGATTATAGTCAAGCTTGACCAAGCTCTAATCATACATGCAAACTGACCAAATTGTGTCAACATACTCATTTCAAGCTTCTTCAAGCCAAAATCATGCCCCTTTCAAGCTTGTGCAAGCTTGTTGCAAGCTGAACTTTTTCTTATGGGGTGTTCTAGAATTCAAGAGTCAAACAATTGTAAATTTTCACATTATTCTCTGGACCACGTTGGCATTTGTAACTTTTCATCGGTTTTAGTTAAGTATATGTAGAGTCACAAGAAAGTGTATCTTTCAGGAAGGCAACTTGTTATTTTCATAGTATTATTCAAAAGAAGTCATATTTTGTGACAGTATTTTCTTGAATGGGCACCCTCCCTCTGCATGACTGCATTTCTATAAGTCCAAGGACAATGCTCTGGTATTTTTAGGATGGGGATGATCAAGTTATTCTTTGGGTCTAAAATTTGGGCCAAGGTTATTTTTCAGGTCAGTCCTTTGACAATTAATTGCGAAGGTCAATTTTTTTGTGCTGACAACTGTTTTGTTGTTGATTTTCTATACCCTAGCCTGCCAACCCTATCCTACTCATACCAGAGTAACCCCCTTGGCTAATCCCCTGAATGCTGAGAAATGGCCGGCCCCACAACTTCTTCACTCAGCGGACGTGCTCGCAAGCTCGCAAATGTTCTTGTTCCTTGTCGTATCATCGTTCAAAAATGTGCGGTTGCAATGAGCTGGCCTTGAAAAAGTGCTTTGCTTTACAGTTATTTCTTCTTTGTATAGACCAACAAGTAACTAGATTCGTACGTGGCCTCCAGGACGTCCTCTCCAACTCCTTCCAACCGTTCAACATCTCATGAAGCAAAATGTTGCCGGCTTATTAGTAGGCCGTACGTTTCCGGTTTTTAAAGCCGAAGAGGAGTGAGCTGACCAGTCAGCCATTACGGCCTCGCTTTCGTTTTGCATTCCTTCCCTATGTTGCAGTCCATGCTTTTTCGCCACCGCATTGCATTGATTTTGTGCATGCTCTTTGTCGAGTGCTGGTCTCGAATCAGCACTCCCCTGGGTGGACATGTTTGCACATAACGGGTGTCCGAAACCCCCGATACGTCCTCTGGTACATCCTTTCAAGAAAAAAAAATGCTGCAGTTCTAGTAATAATGATGGTATCAAAATCTCTCTCTCGAATTATTGCAAATTACTTGATTCGAGTAATTTATTTGAAAGGATAAGGCAACAATATTTTCCATGATTTATTTCAAAGCTTTGGAAAGATTTCACGCTGATGGTTGTCTTAATTTTTCTTTAATTTTTCCGTGCAGAGAAGGAATGGTGACAATGATGACGAGCTTATGGCCCTCACCGAAAAATTACTTGGAGCCAACCCAGACTTTTACACAATGTGGAATATCAGAAAAGAGCTTTTTCTTGGTTTTAAGGAAAGCAGGTTTGTTGCAAAGATCTTTCCAGCAGATAAAGGCTATTTGTTTCATTACTAATAGAACATATTTTTGTTAGACGAAGGAGCTTTGCTTCGATAAGTTTAGTTTCTCAGTGTCCTAAAACCACTTTCAGATGATTGATGGAAACAAAGAAAAGGAAACATCACTGTTATGTTTTGTTGTGTTGCGTTATTCCTACGTACCAATTTAGTTGGTGTAAACTAGCCATGCTTGCGATCAGATTTGGTTGGCACGGGGTGACTTTTGAGAGGCATTTTTTTGAGAAAATTCATTTCTCTTTTCGTCGGGAATTTTTCTCATACTCAACGTTTGGTTTGGCTTCCTTCCTTATCCTCTCTTTTAAGACCGCTTTTACACGTTAGCCACGAAGACATTTTTCTTGTAAGGTGTAAAATCATCGCATTTTGCATGGCAAGATTCTGCTTTCTTGTTGAAAGAATGTATCCGAAGAGATTCTCATGTTGCAGGACTTCGAGTGTCTGTTTGGTTGTCTTCTTTTATATTCAATATGAAACTTTACAAGAATGAATTACTAAAGACAATACTTATCAACTACCCTATTGCATGACAAGGACGGTACCATGACTGCCAAAGCGTGATTCATGCAAGGCACTCGAAGAAGAAGAAGACCCTATTTTACTATTTCAATGACCTTTCAAGTACCAACTAAACTTACAATCTGCTGTCAGAAGCAGGAGAGAGCAAAATCAAACTGATCAATACATGAAAAAGTTGATACTAGGATTGGAAAATTGAATACAGGGAAGGCATCAGGCATTGATCTCATAACTGCTGAACTTTTGAAGGGGCTTGATGGATCATTTCTCATTGTGTTTACAAAACCATTCAACAAAATTTTCGAACACGGTGAATTCCCAGAAGAGTGTGCCGTATGGAGTGATAGAGTAGAAGACACTGACTACACGTTTTTTTCATAAGAAACTTGGATCAGGCCATAGTACTAAAAGTTTCTTAATTTCGCATGAAATTTTGTCCATTTTAGTACTAATAGTTTCTTAATTGGTTTCTTTTTTTTTGAATACAGAATTAGCAATGTAGTCGCTAACACTGCGGCAGATATGTTTCTTGACATTTAAAACATCATAAAGGAATAAACATTGTTCTGTTATGTTGAAAACACAAATGGTTAGATAATATTGCTCAAGAATAAGGGTTCAACGATCTATTTGCTATAATATTTATGCTTTTAACTTTGAAAAGTTTCTTAGTACTTCTCAGACATAGCACTAGAGTTTCTTAAAATTTTGGCCATCTTAGTACTGGTTTCTTATAAACCAGTTTCTTATAAAAAACGTGTACCTCACGTCCATAACATAAAGAACATGCTTAAGGCTTCCATAAACGATGTTTACTGATAAAGACATACAAACATAAAACAAGAGTGAATATAAAGTTAAAGAAAGCAAAAGTATAGCTTAAAAAAGAAGCTTGATATTTCACAGAGACTTAGTTGCAACGATTGGAACTGCTCGGTAGCTTTAATATACTTTAATGCAAGTGGTTATAAGGAATGTTTTTTGTTTCACTGGTTTTCAGGATACATTTTACCGGGGAGATTAAGTAAGAACGGGTTCTCGCGCATCAAAACCATGGCAGAGCAGCAAACAGTGATTTGTTTCCTCCATAACCATCATGTTAATGACACATTGGATTGACTGTGTCGTTAAAATTGTGTTGAAATTTGGGATAATTTAACTTAGACTGCGCAAACACGATGCCGGCACATTTTGAAAACAGTGAAAAATGTGACGAATAGGCCTCTTGTTCACATGAAAATTGCATTTTTTTGAGGCAGATTTTATAAACGATGCATTTTGAAGACGGTTCTCTAACCGGCATACTTTGAAAACAGCATCGTGTGAACACTCGAAAATGATGAAAACGGAACATTTTTCGACGCTTTTGGAATGAAACTGGTCGATTCTAAAAGGGGCAGGGTCACGTAACCGTAAACAAACCTTTTTATCTCTTAAATCTATACTGTTGCCCAAACATGGCCATTGTGTTCTGCCCGGATTTTTGTGGATGGGGTGAATCCACTCTAATTTTACTTCTAAAAATCCACCAATATCTCTGCAATCGTACAACATGTGAGCGTTTCGTTTGTTTCTCTACAAAGAACAAGCGTCCATCTTCAAAACATTACTTTCATTTTGAGGAAAAATAGTGGAAATCACTGTGATATGGCCTATGAAAAATACTGCAAAATCGTCGTTTCGAAAGAAGTTTGTTTACATTACTTTACCCTGCCCCTATAAGGTGTAGCTACATTTCTATAATATCAAATTCTTGTAGAGATTGCAACGTGGTCGTTGCGGTCAAATTTCTGTTGCTTTCAAATTGTTCTGGTATCGTGTGAATGCTAGCTAAAGTTTTGTTACTGTCACTTTTTTCACCGTTTTCAAAATGTGCTGGCTGTGTAAGAATAGCTAGACATTCAGGATCGTGGACATGGTATCTCAGTTTATTTAAATGTGTTTTATATTTTCCTTCATGATTATTATTCTGTCTTTTTCAGAACGGAGGAAGAAATTCAGGAATTGTTTCTCCATGAGCTGAAGTTTCTCCAAGGCTGTCTCCATGTAAATCCAAAATCATACGGTGTTTGGGAACATCGAAGATTTGTCCTTGAGAATATGCCAAGACCAGATTGGCTAGGTGATTTGAAACTTTGCAACCAATTCTTGGCGTTCGACTCAAGAAACTGTAAGTAGATTGGTATCGGGTGAGCAAAAAAATTGGAACAATCCCGTAGACAAAGCGGAAACTGCGTGCGCATGCGCAAAAACTCTTAACTTTGAGCCCCCCTAGCTCCCGTCGACAAATCCCGAAATTAGAGAACACTTGATATTCTCTTCCTAGGGCCTTTAGCTATTGATTTATCATTTCAAAAAGCTTATCTATTCAAACACTTCCTTATCTGAGATTGGTCGATGAGGTCATCTTACGCATTTTCTGCTCTGTCATCCCCGTTTCAAAGGCCCTCGCTCCCTGAATAACAAAATGATAATATTTCCAAGTATATCATTTGATGCTGGACTAGCCTGCGTGCAGACTCCACTGATTCTCTGAAGAGAAATGATGCTCCTCCTTGCAAGGAAACCAGTTGAGTCTGCACGCTGACTACGCTGGACATGTTCAAATCCGTTTAAAAAATTTACCTGACTGAAATCTGAAATCGGCCTCTTCGTTTTGAATTCATGAGGGATTTCCTCGAGAGAGAGCCCCTTAGACAGCATAGCGGACAAATCTTTTCTTTTGTCCAAAGGTCCCGTGGGGTTCTTCGCCACGCTCTGATCAGATCACATTTTCTCCTAAAACTGACCAATCAGGTGCCGTCGTTGTGTTTACTTCCGCGTTTTGCGGCAAAGTTTAGGCCATTTTTGATCATTTTGACCAACACCCCCAAAAAAGCATTGCACACTCGGCTATGTCGAATTTCGTCAAAATTTCAACGGGAGAAGATTTTCCATACCTCAGACCAGAAGTGTTTTCGGTATCACAATGCGATCGCTAAAATTAGCCGATTCGTGGCATTTTTAAACTCATTACAGTCAATTTTGCGTAACAAATCCTACAAAACATAGCAAAAGGCGAGCACAAACTGATAATTTAAGGTCTATAAACCTACCTCAACTGTTTTGAAGAGAAATATCCACTTTTCTATTGCAATGCACTCCCAGTTTCACGACCAAATCGTTCCCATTTGCTATGCGTCTTTTTCGATAAACAGTGCCCCAATCCTTCTCCTAACTCCTATAGAAGTTACAAGTCTGTTGGAGTGGAAACCGGCAATGTCAACCAAAGGTTCGGGAATTTGTGAATTACTTCTTGCATAAGAGCACAATAAAGGATAGTGTCGTATTACAGTAGAGCGGGTCCCCTATGAAGTAGAAAGGAAGTGGAGCTGTATTTGAACGGAAGAAATGTACATGTTGTTTTCATCACGAAAAATATTTAGCATTTAGATACTATTTTTCAAAACTCCTCAAAATCTATTTCACGTTTTTTGTCCTCTAGTACATAATAGGAAATCATCCCGTGGCAGTAGAACAACAAAGCAGCATCAGAGAAAACGTCAGTATTAGGCTGGATTTATACGTCGCATAATAGTCGCGTCGAATAAAATTCAATTTGAGTCGACTAAAAATGCTATTAAATGCGACCATTGTGCGACTTGACTTTAGACGTCGCATTTAATTCATTTTTCAGTCGAACATAATTCAGTGCGCATGCTTGATTGAGACTCTAGTCACAGGAAATAAAAGCAACATCCCAAGATGGCTACAAGAAAACATGTGGTTCAAATTTTACAGCAGCATTTCGTGTCACTAACTTCTTCTTAAGATTTCTTTGTCTGGATCCACTGCCAAGTTAGTCTCCTCGCTGTTTGCACTCTCTTCGCCATCTCAACCATGCTAATTGTACCTGCACTTCTTTCATCAAATTCATCTACCAGACCTGTCTAAACTATTGCTGTAATAAATTCCAGAGCTTTACTCACTACCACTGTTTGATACGCAGCCATCCTTACCTCTCTTTATGATAAATATTGGCGCACAATCTTTCATCTTCGACTAAAACAATGGAAACGTGCAAAGAACGATACCAAACACACAGCAAACATTTGCATTTAAGTCGACTCAAATTGAGTTTAATGCGACGTCTAAAGCCAAGTCGCATAATGGTCGTATATTCGACTGGATGAGTCGCATATTCGACTCTGAGTCGAATGAAATACAAAATTGGCTTTATACGTCGCATAATGGTCGCATTTAATTCATACTTAGTCATTTTTTTGACCAGCAATTTAATTCGACACGACTATTATGCGACGTATAAATCCAGCCTTAGAGGTGCACTTGTATTTTTGAGATACTAAAACTTTGATACAGTACAGAACTCTTATTATTATTATTATTATCCAAGTAGAGAGAGAGTTTCGTTAAGGGTTTCTCACAAGTTCCTTCAGATTTCCATTGACAGGAGGCCACTTAGATTTCCATTGGTATTGGTGGGGGATCTTGTGGATCGGGATCACATAAGAAACTTGGAGGAAAAGAAATAGGCAAAAAATAAGATGATTTGGTTCTGTAAACAAAGTTCCATAAGAAACTGCCTGTAAGAAACTCTGTCATAAAGACTCAGTGGGTAGAGTAACTTTTAAACACTGGAGGTGCCTCGAAAACAGTTCACAGGAGGGCACAAGAGGTGAACCCCTATTAATCTTTCTTTATTCAGATAATAACAAGGATTTTGAGAAACTTTCGATTCGAGATCAAAGTTTTAGTATCTCAAAACAATGCATGTTTAGTTCTATGAGTTTAAAAGATGTAACACTGATACCTATGTTTGCTATGATGCTGCTTTGCTGTTTGACTGCCAGGGAGTGATTTCCTAATACGTATTAGAGGACTAAAGATATCTTCTATGATATCTGCACAAAATATGAAATTGATTTTGAGGGGCTTTGATAAAAAGTCTTTAAAAAGTTAACTGGTTTTTCGTGATGAAAACAAAATGTACATTTTTTCCGCTTGCTGCTATTTGTAGGAAGATTAAGCACAGCTTCATTTCATTTATATTTCACGTACCTGCTACACTGAAAGACATCACTGTCTTCTCTTGTGCTCTTATGCAAGAAGTATGGGCCGTGAAAATATATGCAACATTTTGGTTGATATTTTCGGCATCCACTCCTTCAGACTTGCAAATATGGCAGGAGTTGAGAGAAGGATTGGGGCACTGTCTATCGAAATAGGCGCATAGCAAATGGGAGCGATTTGATCGTGAAACTGGGAGTGCATTGCAGTAGAGAAGTGGATATTTCTCTTCAAAACAGTTGAGGTAGGTTTATAGACCTTAAATTATCAGTTTGTGCTCGCCTTTCGCTAAGTTTTGTAGGATTTTTTACGCAAAAATGACTGCAATGAGTATCAAAATGCCACGAATCGGCTAATTTTAGCGATCGCATTGTGATACCGAAAACACTTCTGGTCTGAGGTATGGAGAATCTTCTCCCGTTGAAATTTTGACGAAATTCGACATAGCCGAGTGTGCAATGCTTTTTTTGGGGTGGTGGTCAAAATCATCAAAAATGGCCTAAACTTTGCCGCAAAACGCGGAAGTAAACACAACGACGGCACCTGATTGGTCAGTTTTAGGAGAAAATGTGATCTGATCAGAGCGTGGCGAAGAACCCCACGGGGGCTTTGGACAAAAAAAAGATTTGTCCGTTATGCTCCCTTAGACTGTGTTCACAAGATGCCGGCACATTTTGAAAACGGTGAAAAATGTGACAGATAGGCCTCCCGTTCACAAGAAAACGGCACATTTTTTGCCAGTAGATTTTGAAAACGGTAGGTTTTGAAAACGGTAGGTTTTGAAAACGGAACTCTACCCGACACTTTTTGGAACCGGCATCGTGTAAAACCTGAAAATGATGAAAAATAGAACATTTTTAGACGCTTTTGGAACGAGACAGGTCGATTCTTAGGGCGTAGGTATACTTCTTTCGTATCAAAGTCTTGCACCGAGTTTTTGCCGTCTAATTTCTTACCGTTTTCGAATTGTTCCGGTATCGTGTGAAAGCTAGCTCAAATTTTGCAGCCGTCACATTTAAAGAAACCCTCAACACAGGCCTGAAATTGCGACTACATTTTTCTAATAGTGCTGCCTTACTGCAATGAGTTCTAACACTTTAGCACGTGTTACCCTCTTGGGAGGATGGAAACACCCGGAACAATGTTGCTATGCTTCAAAAGATGATACTTTCATCCTCCCAAAGGGATAACATATTCTAAAGCATGTAAAAGTCATCCCTTGGAAGGCAGACTCTATGGTCGCGACTTTTGCCTGTTCTAAAGGTTTTGATTTCCTTTGGCATTTTTGGATCCTTCCTTCCACCCTTTGGAGCCTTTGTTTCAACAAGTGAACAGCTTTTGTCTTTTTTGTGGAGCTTGGAGCTGCCACACCCTCTCTGCCCCAGCATCCACTGCTATCCTTAAATAGAGTAAAATGACCAAATAACTCAATTTTTTCGGTGTTATTTATCTCAAGTTGTTCGAGTTTTCGCTGAAGCGTAGAATTTACTTCGCTATTCTGAATTACGAATCTTTCTCTTTTTGCCAGTTCATTGCTGGGATTATCGAAGATTTGTTGTAAAGAATGCTGAAATATCAAGCCAAGAAGAATTCGATTTCACAACAAAGAAGATCTCTGAGAATTTTTCGAATTATTCTGCCTGGCACAACAGGTCAAAGCTCCTTCCTAAAGCTTTTCCGGATGCAGAATGTAAAGGAAAAGTGAGTGAAGAAGCGCTGTTAAAAGGTGAATTGACATTCCAGCTGTTTTACAAAACAATCTGTGGATCGAGCGATGTTTTATGCATTTTTGTACTTACAAAGAGACAAATTTTCGAATTTGAACAACCGTGACAAAAACTATAACGCTGCTCAGTTGAATGCTTTCGAACGAAAATCTTTCAAAGTATCGTTCGATGCAGACGAATTTTAGAACAATTACTAGCTAAATTGAACGCATTCTTTGGCTTCGGCCATGTCACAGCATTTTGCCCTTCTTGGTATCGTCCTTCTAGTATCGTAAAGTAATTCGTAAGTAGCATTAATGGTATCTTATCTTATATTGCAAAGCGTTGATAGAATACTTACAAGCCACCGTTATGGTTCCGTCTTACAAGCCTTGTTCAGTGTGTCCCAAAACGTGGTAGCCCATTTGTGTGGCTTTTGAAAACGAACTTTAGACTTAGAACCTAGAGTCCCTTATTTCCCTTTGCTCTCGACTTGATGATGCCGCTTCGGTCAACAGACCCTATTTAGTAGATTTATTACATTAGTGGCTCTAACTTTCGCTCTTTGTTGTTGTTGTTGTTATTGCTTCTGTTGTAGCGACAAGTCTGCAGGAGGAGCGAAAAAGGGACTTTTGGAATAAGTCTAGCTACTTAGGTCCAAACTCTGAGCATCAGAGTACCAATCATATTGCGAGAATTGTGAGAAACTGTGGTTACGGCAGTGCGATAGAATTTTCCATACGATTGAAGAACTGATAACATCCTCACGAGATTCGAGATTCGGAGCTGTGATTCCATCATAATTTGATTGACGAAGACAAAAATAGGGTCAGCTTTTCACTGTTTCATTATGTGTCCCTTTGAGCAATGTTTACCGTAGAGATACAAGGGACTCATTGCCATAAGTCTAGAGGACCTGTAGCTTCAGTGTCTTGGCTTACTCAGTTACATAGGTAAGGCTTCAATTTAGAGCTTGAGAGCTAATTTGAATCAATCTGACAAGTAGTTACTAATTTATTGCAAAATAGAATCAAAATGAGATTTTGCTTCAAAACAGCACTTCCTGCTGCAGCAATGTCAAATCAGTAAATTCAGAATGAGACGGTTGTCCCCGGGAGGAGGGAGGGGTCATTTGAGCTTCCAAGAAACAGGGTTGTGCCATTCAAATCGTAAAAGTACCACCCATAAATCTGGAGAAATTTCCGAAAAGTATGCCCATAAATCAGGAAAATGTTTTGAAAATCATACCCATAAATCCGGAAATGCTAAAAAGCTCACAAATGAATACATTTTTACGAAAAACCATACCGATAAATCCGGAAAATGTAAATTATTGAAATCTATACTCATAAATCCGGACTCTATCATCAAAAAGGTACCGTAAAATATGGCACAACCCCATACCATGCCAAACTTAAATTACCCTTCTGGGACGGTTGGACTTTGTATTTAAAGGTTTCTAAATTTTTACAACGGCTCATAGTGCCTTCAAAGAAGTAGACAATACGAGTAACCCTTCTACAAAGATGAACAAACATTTTGATTGTAATTCTAGAACCCTTGTTGAATGTTTATTGTTATTTTTTTTAGAATTTGAATTGGTACAAAATGCTTTCTTCACCGATCCCAATGATCAAAGTGCTTGGTTCTATCAAAGATGGCTTCTTGGAAGAGGTAATGAAATGTTTTCTTGGCCATTCCCAATTTCAAATGAACAACTTTGTGCGTGCTGATATGCATACAGGTCGTTGCTTTGATTTAAGAAGACATTTAAACAGATTCTGGAAGAAGGTCAACTGTATCTTTGTTTGCTTATCTCATTTTATAAAGCCAGTATTTGGAAGGTAAAGTACTAAAACGTTGCAAGGAGATGGAAGCAGAGAAACAAGACTTTGAATCAGCACACTATGGCCTTTCGATTTTATGTTCTCCTGACGATCTAAGTTCGAAAGGGCTTAGTGTGCTGAAGAGAACATAAGTTCGAAAGGCCTTAGTGTGCTGATTCAAAGTCTTGTTTCTTTGCCTACATCTCCTTACAAGTTTTTATCAAGTAAAATTACCAGATTTTAGAAACTGAGCTCAGAACTCACCGTGTTATTTATAACCCTGGATTTTTCGTGAACGCGTCGCTGCTGTGAAGATAACCCAAAACTTTCTGATATTTCTCATAGAAACTAAATGGTGAGTTAAAAAAGGCCCGGCGCTTGAGCGACTACTGCTCACTGAGTACATAAGCAATGATATTTTATAATATCTGATTAAATAGCTTACATGTTCAAATATTTAAGAGATTTTTTCTGCCTAGAATCACTCTAACCATTCAGATTTTACAAGGGATTTTCTAAAAGAGAATCCTTTGAGAAGTCTTGAAAAATTTGCAAAATTTACAAGCAAGCTTCCCTGATCTATTTACTACACGGCGATGACTTCAGCACACTTTTACTCGTGCTGGATTCTCTTAAGGGAAGAAAAAGTCTTCCCCCTTGGTATGAATAACTTTTCAGGGGAGTTCCATCTCCCAAGAGGACAAAAAATATGAACACAACTAAGTGTCCTTATTGCTAGACAGAAGAACAAGGGAAGTCTTGGTGGTGGTTTCGCTCGTCCTTGGAGCTTTCGAAAGGGGCTCTCGGCAGAGAGGATCTTCCCTGTGGACAAGAAGGTATGGCAGATTAAAGCTGGGTAAATAAAACAAGACAGTTTTCAATATCATTGCTTTGATATTCAGGGTGCAGATTTATTTCAAACGCAGCGCATTCTCATTGACCCATCGGGTTCTAAATCTAACAATACCTCCATCCGGCTTACAGCTGTTGAGCCATGACATTTTCTAGACTCTGATTTCGACACTATTCATTTAAACTTTCGATAACCCCAATGAAAGTAGGTCTTGGTGATCGGGGCCTCCTCATAAAAGATTTTCATCAAATCAGATTTAACTAAATCAAAAGCCATTTTAGCACGAATTATCATGAGCAAAAACCAAAGGGACGAATTTGTTTAATGAATTGCCATACTTTTTTGTGGATTGAATGGCCTGGAAAAACTTTACATGAATTGCCGAGAGCATGCTTTTATGTCACTTTTTTTCAGAAAGCTTTTCATTTAAGCTTACATTTATTCTTACCTTTCTTCTCCATTTAGAGGGAAAAGAACTGGAAATACTTCATTTTGGTGTTAAAAGAATAGTTGATGGAATACGGATTACTTTGAGCCTGTCAAAACCAATATGTGTAAGAAAATGAAAGTGCTTTACATTGTGAAGTATTTTTTGTGTCATAGATTCGGAACGACTTGGGGTAATGCACGCCATCGAATCAAAGTAAACAGAGAGCTAGAAATGTAGTTAGCTATGCTGAAAGTTTGGAGTATGCATTCGAATGTCAAACTGATGACTTCCTGCCATTGCCAACCAAATTTCAGAAGTTTATCCTTCCTGTGTCTCATCAGATTTCCTGCCTCATATTACCAGTTTTATCAAACTGAAACAAAATCTTTATTCAAATGAGTGATTTTTGGTGAGGTTGTTACGGATCGCATTTCATCCTTCTTTTCAGTTCACTTTTTCTCGCCATCTTGAAACAGTCCCAAGCTACATTGATGCCACCAGCTGATTAAATTTTCACATATTTTCCCGTCCCTGCAAATCTCCCCTTCTTTTTAGTACCAGAAATTTTATTTCCTCCAAATAGCATTGTTATATCGGAGGCCTGAAACTTTTTTTGTTTACCACCTTGTTATGGTTTATTGTTTTACTGTTAAGTTCATCCTTGACTGTTACGAAAGCAACATGATTTCATTAACACAGGCAGAGTTCATAATACAATAGCATCAGTTGCTTTGGTTCACACCACATTTCAAAGCAATTAGCGAATGCAGAGAAAAGAAATTCTTTCAATCAGCGATTCAAAACAAACATAGCCTCAAAAGTTGCCCCAGACCAGTAGGGCAAACTCTCTCTTGATGCGGGAGCAGGGGGGGGGGGATTTTAAGAGACGTTATTTTCTTAAGACGAAAGAAGTAGGGTTACTCCAAAGCTCTGTCTGGCGGAGTTTGTTTATGTGATTCAGAAGCCGAGCAGAGGGCATTACGATTCTTGCATATTTATTACTTTAATGTAGAGAGTTGCTCCTCACCTCTGAATAAAGGAGGTAAAATCCGGCAGACAGAACTTTAGATTTACCCCTCTTTCACTGTGAGCACATGACGTCTCTTAAAACCTCCCTTTTGCCCGCGCTAAGCGAGACTTTGCTGTATTGGTTTCAGGGCAACTTTGCGGCTATGTTTGTTTTGAATTATTGATTGAGAGAAATTCTTTTGTCTGCATTCACGAATTGCTTTGAATTGAGGTGTGAACCAAAGCAACTAATGCTATGGTATTATGAATTCTACCCTTGTTAATTTCAATCCATTCCTTTGGTTCGTTCTTTTTTCCAAAAATACCCATGCAACGTACGCATCATTTTTTACTTTTAGCTAGCAAAGAACTCGAAGCTAACATTGTATCTGAATGATGAAGAACTGGAAGATGTAACTTGGCTGCCTAGTGACGACGGAAATAGTCATTCGCTTGTCTGGATATCCTTTTCAAGTAACCTTGTTTATACTTAATCTGAAGGCTTTTGGATCTGTTTGATTGGTGCCAATTTTGAAAAACTGTAGACTTCATAGACTCGAAATTTGTGTTGTGATTGAAATCCTCGAAATAGTAGGCTTTGTATGTTTTGAAGGCCTTCTGAGCTTCAGGACTTCCTGCTCCATATGGCAGAAGATTTTGCAGACTATTAAGATTTCTCGCCGTTATTAGATAGTCCAATAAAATGAGGAAACAGATAACCGCTTACATCGCCATAGTGGATCCGAAACAAACCATGTTCGAGATTTTTATGTTTGATTGGGAAATATATTTCCGACTCTGTGAAGTCTACCGTTTTTAGAATGTGCTTGGTATTTGGAACGACCACTATGAAATAGCCTCCATTTTAAAAATATTGCTCTTGCTCTTAAGAATCATGTCATGATTGGCTGACCAACTGACATGTCTTCATCAAAACTGTGCCTATCAGCTTTTTAAAAACAGCAGCCAACGAAAGTGTACATGGTGACCCAAAAAAAGCGACCCAATGCAAGGCAAGATCAAGGTGACCCTGGTACCTGGGGACTATAAACTTTCTTTGGGACCTGGTACCTGGGGACTATGCCCTGCTCCTCAAAATCCTCAATTCATGAAATTGACGGTACTGAAAATAATCGCAAAAAATAGTTATAATGTAGGTAAGTCTCTTAGTGAAAGAGCAACAACGTCTTTTTCTACAACGGATTGCATTGGGTCACTTTTTTCTTTGTTATCCGGTAGACTACAGACTTCATTAATTCGCTTTGACCACCTTGCAATACAATTTTTGGCCGGACAGGAATTCAGGTTTTCAGAATTGTCAAGTGGACAAGCGTGGGTACTAAGATATTCGAGCTCTATCGTGTTAAGTGGCAGAAACACGACTTGATTTAACCGTCATATTTCTGCCGCGTTTGATTAATCAATTGTGGGCCATTATCCGTGGTTTGCTCTTGTGATAAGCCACTGCTCTTGCGAATTTTGAAAAAATAGCCATTCTGACCATTTTCAATTCAACACGGCAAAAGACGATATTTAAATTTCACTTCAAATACGGCAGGCTCTGCCATTTTTATACAGCTCGATTCGACACGGCAAAAACACGATGTTTAAACTAGGCCTTAGAGAATTGTTTTCATAGTGAATGGCCTTGACCTTGACTTTACTTACATTACAATAATAAAATTGGACAAAGATGTATCTAAATTCAGAATCACTGTTGAAGACACGGCGACGAAAGAGTGCGTTTTACTTGAAGGTACGTTCATGAACGAGTACAAATTATGTCACAATAGGATCAATTGCTTTTGATCCACATGCTCCTTCGCAGCGTCTTTTCAGTCACCAACAGGGAAAGGAGGAAGGAGAAATTGCTGCCGCTTTTCTTTAATTTTTTTGCGCATACGTCGGATTTCGTAAAATGACAACATATAAGAACTATTATCAAATCAGTTGTGAAAATAAGAGTTTTGAACTTCGTTTAAGAACAACAGGGTGTTAAACAAATAAACGAACTTGTGACACAAGGACTGCAAAATTGAAATTAGTAGGACACTGTGGAGGAGCGTGCTTTATTGGACGCACATGTGCAAATTGATTAGCAATCGCAGAATAATTGCGCAGACTTTATTTTCTAATGCGAAGGAGAGCTAATATGGCTCTCCTTCGCTTTGGAGGCTATTTTCTCGACTATTTTTATTCATTTTAGGCCAGAATGAAGCAGCTTGGCATTGGTCAAATGAAGAATACAATTTAATGTTTAGGTTGGCTATTATCTATTGACAATAAAGATGTATTTGTCTTCCTTAATAGACCTTTTAGCTATTCTGAAAAAAGATCAAAATCGATAATCGAACGATATCTTGCTATATTTTCTAGAAGATTCGAATGTATGCCATAGTGTTAGAAGCTCTAACACTACTCAGGCGAACCTTACGTAATTTTTTGTAGTGTAGTCGTAGCTAGTTGAACGTTGCGTGTCCTTTTTTATTGGCCACGGGGTAGTCATTGTCTTTCGCTCCCCATCGTATCGTACCAGTAGTGTTGTATAGTAATTAGAATAGGTATAGTTAAATGTAATGATATATTGTAAATATTTATATTTGAATAGAAAAAAACTTTACGTATAAAAATGTATGAAAACAACGCTCGATCCAAGCCCTTTTGTAGAGTAGGTAAAAGGTCTATTGGATCTCAGTTTGGTATTCAAATTGATCTAAATAGACCTTTTAGCTATTCTAGAAAAGAGCCTGGATCGAGCGATATTTTTATACAATTTTATACGCGAAGTTCGATAGAGTGGCGTTAGAGCTTCGATCGCAATTGTGTACATTCGAAAATTCTACAAATTGTAATGAAATATCGTTCGATCCACACTCGTTTTGAGAATAGCTAAAAGGTCTATTGTGCAGAAGCTCCTATTCGCCTCCAAGTTCGCTTTTCGCTGGCATGTTCACATTGCATATAGAATTTGAGACAGATTTTGAATATTTATTTTTCAAATGGTTGGCTCTTAGCACTTTGCCGAATTTGTATGCTTTAATTGCAAAGTTGCACGGGGTGTTCCAAAAAAGTATACAGACTTGGTTCTCTCCAGCGATGTGAATTTAACTTTAATCAATGGCCAATCCCTTCAAAAATGTTCACCGATAGTTAACTTACTTCTGCCACAGGAAGCCCAAGCAGATAGGTAACTGAACAATGATAAGTTTACAATCTTAAAATCGTTAATTTGTATACTGCCTTTGTGTGCTATTTGCTGCACTTCTCCACGGCTGTGTTGTATCTCATTGACTGCTGCACTGCACTGCATAATTGTTCGAATGCGAGAGTTCGATACAAAATAACTTGTTGGTATTCTAATAGGAAGAAACACATTACCTATTATTGTTATCATTGTTCAGTTACCTATCTGCCTGGGCTTCCTGTGCTTCTGCGTGCTATTTTCAGACACCCAATATGTTGGAGCATGGGCGAGAGGAAACAAGATGTTCCTATGTTTATTCTTTTATTAAGAAATGTTTAAACAAATCATACCTATGTCTTTATCGTTGCTTCTCTGTGCCTTTCCGTCTTGAAGTCTCAGTTCGATTCAAATCATGGCAAAACATGGCCTATGTTTGTTTTCTGTGCAAGTGAAGCTGTAACTTAGGCCAAGTTTTGCCATGATTTGAATCGAACTGAGACTGCAAGAGGAAAAGGCTCACAGAAGTAACGATAGAGACACAGATATGATTTGTTTATACATTTTATTGATTAAAGAATAAGCATATAAAGATCTCTTATCCTCTCACTCATAGCTGGAGGTAGGTAGTATTAAGTGAAAGTACAGTAAACTTATTTTCTTTTTCTAGACATCTAATTTTACGAATAGGCCCCCTCCGTAGTAAGCTCCATTCCTCTTGAGCCTCCAAGTTAGATAAGTCTTCCTGTCGCGGGCTTGATATCCTACACAGTAATAGGAGTAGATCTTGATAGTTTTCTTTTTATGACAGAGATGAACACACAGCTGCAAAAAGCTCAGTCTTAACAAATGAATTGGAATCATGCAAAATGCTGCTGGAGGAAGAAACAGAAAATAAATGTGAGTTGAATAAACTATTCCCGGGCAACCAAAACGAAAATGAAACTGTTTTAAAGATCGCCAAAGTTTGATTATGTTCCAAATCCAAAATTTATCTTCGTGCTCTTGAAGACGCAACTAATACCCCTTTCACACTGGCAAGCTAAGCCAGCTTTATTTAAGTAATGTCATAAACTCGCGGGGTGAGTGACCGAGCGGCGTATACAGTTTTCGTCAGGTAACTGAAGTTAAGCTCGGTCGAGTGAGGTCAAACTTCGGATGGGTGACCTCGGAGGCCTGACCTCACAACTCACCTCGTCATCCTTCGGAAGGGACGTTAAACTATGAGTTCATGCCTCACCTCACCGTAGCATGCATGGTGGGCCTAAATTAGCTTCAAGTAGCTCGAAATTCTGACAATCCCACTCAAACCAAATTGCTACTCAACAAATGAAGTGCTTTCAATTTGCTGGACTGACCAATTAGAAGGCTCCATTCAACAACCTGGTTTAGTCTAAGCTATAAGAGCTTGCTTGTGTGAATGAGGTATAAGCTGTGACAGGCTGCCTTTCTGAGCTCTCTTCACCGATCACTTTCCGATTACCTGTACCATAAGTCTCTGTTGTTTACACAGGGGTGATGCTGACAGTGGTATTTCTGATGAGATCTCTAGATGCAGACAAACATCTGGAAGAGACGGATACATTGCTTTCCAAGTTGATGGAATGTGATCCTATGAGACGGCAGTATTACATGGATTTAAGTATGTATAATCCAGCTTTACTTTTCATGGTGCAATCGTACGTGAAATATTGAGGTAGTAGTCGGGCCAACTACTTTTATAAAATGGATATAGACTCACGACATCGACATAGCCCCAATTGTTAGAGCAACAACGACAACAAAACACAGATACACTTTTTCATTTTTGGAATTTAATTAAATTGTTTGCTTGAACTATTGCTCAAACTGATGATTACATGAAGATTTAAATATAATAAAGATAAGGCAAATAGCCTAGAATGTTACAATAAGACGTTTCGGGCATACCTCTTCACCAGTAATCCTTCTGTTGCTTACTGATATTGGTTATTGATGAAGGGTTATGCCCGAAACGTCTAATTGTAACATTCTAGGCTATTTGCGTTATATACCAGGTGAGTGAAAAAAAACGCCCGGTGTTGAGAGGCTACTACTCCCTGAGTATATAAGCGACGCTATTTTGGAATACCTGATTGAATTGCTAACATGTTCAATTATTTTTAGAGTTTTTCCTAGCTAAAAATGGTCACTCCGTTCAGATTCTGTAAGCGATTTTCTAAAATGAATCCCACTGAGAAACCTTAAAAACGTGCTAAAATTATAAGCAAAAATCCCTAATTTGTTTACCTCGCAGCGATGACTTTCAGCACGCTTTAGCACGTGCTTTCCTTTTGGCGGGTTGAAAAGGTTTCCCCCTATTGTGAATAACTTATTCAAGGGGATTCCACTCTCCCAAGACCACATGAACACATCTAAGAGTCATTGTTGCTTCGTGTTCTCACTCATTTTTGCAGGTTTTCGAAAGGGGCTTTCTGCAGAAAATCTCCTATTTTGACGGGGAGGAATGACCGATCAAAGCCGGGTGAATTGCTGAACCTAATTTGACATATTGGAGATAAAACAAGACAGTTTTCAATATCACTGCTTTGACATTGAGGGAGCAGGATTTTTTCATATGCCGGGCGTTTTTTTTTTTGACTCACCCGATATGATTAAATCTTCGTGTAATGATCAAATAATAATAATTATAGTTATAATAATGATAATAATAATAATGATAATAATAATAAGCTTCTTATTTACAGTTGGTACAACAATAATATGATAATAAGCTTGATGATAATAATAATAATAAGCTTCTTATTTACAGTTGGTACAATAATAATATGATAATAAGCTTGATAATAATAATAATAATAATAATAATAATAATAATAATAATAATAATAATAATAATAATAATAATAATAATAATAATAAGCTTCTTGTAAAAACTAAACCATCCTTCAATGCAAACAGAAAATGAAATTAAAAGAAATAAGATTGTTTTGAACGTAACGTTTCTATTTAAAATCTTCATCAGATTTAATAAGCTTCTTATTTACAGTTGGTACAATAATAATAAAATGATAAGCTCGATGATAATAATAATAATAAGCTTCTTATAAAAACTAAACCATCCTTCAATGCAAACAGAAAATGAAATTAAAAGAAATAGGACTGTTTTGAACGTAACATTTCGATTTAAAATCTTCATCAGACTTAATAAGCTTCTTATTTACAGTTGGTATAATAATAATATAATAATAAGCTTGCTTATTTACAGTTGGTATAAAATTAATAATAGCTCATACTCTTAAGAAAAGTGAGATAATAAAAACCAACTATTTAACCTAAATACCGCAAATCCAAAATATTTACAATAGGCAGCATAATTTACAATTGCATCCTTCCCCAGCCCATGTTTTGATTTTTTTGCAAAAGGAAGCGACCGTTTCGCTGCTCTTTATCACATCTGGTATGCTGTTCCAGAGTATGCTACCCCTAAAACATATGGATTTCATGCCAAAGGCCACAGTGGATGTGTTTGGAAGTAAAACGGTGTCCTTTATTCTGAGATTATATCTTATCTCTCTTCTCTGGAATAGTTCAGACAAAAATAGGGGGTTCTCATGATTTAATGTTTTGTAAATCTCTACCATCAATCTTTGTAAATTCTGAACATGGACAGTTTTTTCATTGCTTTTAACGAGCAGATCGGCAAATGGTGCATCATAGTCATCAAGCAAAACACGTAATGCTCGTACATAGTCAAAGAATCATAGCCACACAAACAAACCACTGATATATTTGTTGCTCAAACTGTTTGCTCAAATTCGCTCAAACTCTGATCAGCCATCAGTCTATCAACATCGATAGCTAGGAATATGCAGTCAGTGTAAAATGAGTTAGAGGGAAGGCAAGACATATTAGAAAGTATTTTTTACGTCCATTTCCTCTAATCAACGTTGGACTTGATGTTTTGAGTCCATTTGACGAACATTGAACAACAGTGCTCGCAATATCTACCCTTGAAAAGTCATGTTTCAATTCTTTAGAAAGGTTTGTGTAAATTCTATTGCATACTCTGTAGAAAATTACATTGACATATTTCTTTGAACATAATGGCTTCAAAGGAAAAAGTTTTCCTGCCTTGCTATCATTTCACTGTTAGACTTTCCTGATAATTTGCCAACCTCGTTCCCAGGGTGTCCTTATGTCATTACACTGACCACAAAGTCGAATGAACACCCTGGTACACTTCGAGCAAATTCGCCCAGAAAATGGGTGCATTAGCAGCCATTATGGATTTGCAGTTTGCTAGGCGATGTTAATTATGTAACCTCAATTCCAAATAACAAAGGAACATTACAATTGTTGTTGCTTCGAGGCAAGATTGCATTATTGTTATTCGATGAATTAGCTGGATTTTGAGAAATAATTTTTTGTTTTGTGTTGTTTCCAAATAGCCAATCAAATCATAGAGTGGGCTTAGAATTGGCTTATACCCTAGGAGAGGTAGTGCAACGAACTCACTCTGGGGAAAAGATTAGATAATTGCATTATTTTCAGAATTAGAGTGTTTTTCTTCTTTTCTAAGAATTCAAGCAAAATCTAGAGAAAAACTTCAAACCACTGTAACTTCTAATATTTTGATAGAACGTGAATAATTTTCAAGAAATCATATTATCGGTGTCTAAAACATGGTATCAAACAAAAATCTCTCAATGTTTTGGTTTACAATTTCGAAATTTAATGACGTCACATTCTCCAATGAATGAGGATATAAAAGATCTTCATTTTGAGAAAAGTAATGATGGAATTTCTTTGTGATATGGCCGATTAAAACTACTGCAAAATTGTCCTTTCGAAAGAAATTTGTTTTCATAACGTGATCAAGCCCCTTTAACAACTGTATGCAAGTGCCACATGAAAGTTGGTAACCATCGTGTTCCATCTGCTCGGTACGTGGACAACGAGCTAAACATCTTCTTTTAATATCATTTGAATTAAAGTGGTTCAAGAAGCGTAGTTTGGTACATCTCAGGAGCTGCGATGACGCAATCAAATAGCAGACTGCAACAGCCATCTCCATCAGACAACCAAGGAAAAATTAACAACGCCTGCAGGTTTACACTGCAAACATGGGGCTTCTACATATGATTTTGATATGGGAAATAGTTTATTCTTCAATCAAAGACCCATTGCTCTCCATTTGTCGTTGAGTGCTGAATGAACAGCCAAACAAAGCATCTAGGCCAGAAAAGACTTTCATATCATACTAAAGTCGACTTTGTGGTTGCAAAGGATCATGTTTGACCAAATGTCTTGAATTTGGCACTAAGTGCATTCGTTGCCTCCTTGAAAGCTATGAATTGATTTGTGTTTCTGTTTTAGGAAGCAAATATAGAATCGAAGATGAACTCAGGCGAATGAAAAGAAATAAGGTAAGGTGTACAGCCTATTCAATTCGTAATACTGTGTGAGTGAAAAAGATATTTAGACGCTTAGGAGCAGCTCTCAAACCCTTTATAGGATACTAAGATGCTGGTAATGTCCGTGTAGCTAATAAGTCAACTTAAATAAGAAAATTTTCCTTTTCAAAATCGGTATTATTGTCCTCAGATTACACATAATTCTATAAAAATGCTCATTCAAGACAGGCATAAATTCCTTTTGATCACATTTGCTGGCATTCACATTTATAGGGTACTAAGAAGCTGGTAATGTCCGTGTAGCTAATAAGTCAACTTAAATAAGAAAATTTTCCTTTTCAAAATCAGTATAATTGTCCTCAGATTACACATAATTCTATAAAAATGCTCATTCAAGACAAGCATAAATTCCTTTTGATCAAATTTGCTGGCAAGTTAAAGGCATTGAGTCATGGTAAATAGACCTCGTATACCCACTTTGCACAAATTGCTGAGTCATGATGATAGCCTTCGTCAATCCGATTGGCCGTTATTCAAACTGCAAGCATGATTTTGTAACCTCGCAATGGACAAAGCAGACAAACTTTTTATGTCTGATCACATGAAGACAAACTGATCACATGACAGCAGACAGACCCCCAGCGGAGAATCGCTATTTACCATTACTCAATGCCTCTAAGCTCACAGATATAATAATGAAACTTTTTTTTCAGTCTATCTTATTACGTAAACATCTTATTTGGTGAGTTTATATGAGGCTGCTGTTTGAACCTATCCTTTTGGAATTGTTGCTCAACATGTTGTTGTCCATTTTCCTTTTTTGTGTGGCTAAACTAGACTTATGACGATGAGTCCCTTGTATCCCTGCAGTAAACCTTGCTCAACAGGGACTCATAATGAAACAGCGAAAAGCTGACTCTATTTTCTGCCATCATCAATGGAATTATGATGGAATCACGGCTTCGAACTCGAATCCCGTGAGAATATTGTCAGTTGTTCAATTGAATCGAGAATTCTCATTTGCCACATTAACATTATTATTTCACAAATCTAGCAATGTGATTCGTATTCTAGGAATCGCAGAGTTTCGGCCTAGATAGGGTCAGCAGGGTTTTGAGTTTCTGTTGACGGAAGCGCCATCATCATGCTAAAAAAGCACAGCGAAACAAGGGACTCCCGGTCGTGGGTTTTGTTGCTAAGCTCATAGCAAATTTGTTCAAAACTTTTATGCTTTTTTGAAGGATTGCGAGATCAAGGAATTTGTCAAGACTTTTTTTGATAGTAGAACGATAGTATTTAAAAAAGATTAACTCATCTATGTTGATGTGTTAGCTTTGCAGGCATATTAATTCATAAACATTTGATAAATCTTTTGAGAGCCAAGAGGCATCAAGCATCAAACAAGTATTTTTCTTACTTACCAAGTGTTTAACAATTTTTGGGTGTTTGATTGATTGTGTGTTTGTGATTGATTATGTGTTTGTTTTGGGTGTTTGTTTGATTGGTGCCAATTTCTGAAAACGGTAGACTTGGAAGACTTGGAATTTGTGTTTGATTGACTACCAAATTCCGAAGACGGCAGGTTTGGCAGGTTTGGAAGGCCTGTCGAACCTTCTGCTCCAACAGGCGGAAGGTTTGGCAGACTTTGGAGAGATTCTCGTTTTTATTTGTGAAACTTTGAAAACGAGGCGCATTTGCTCGCGCTGCTATGGTAATTGAGTCAGCTCAGTTATTGTTGCCAAACGCCGGACTCGCCTTTGTATTTTACCTCGTTTTGGCTAGGATGAATCTGAAACCTGCTGTTTTGAAGAATTTCATGTTTTATTAGACACTGTGTTTCCTTCTCTGCAAAGTCTGCCGTTTTCAGAATTTGGTAGGTTTGGAATCACGAATCGAACACAGCCTCTCAATACACCACTTCGATTAACAGCCTCGTTTTGGAAATTATTCAAAATTCTGTCATATGAAATTTTCGACGTGTTCATGTTGCTGGCAGTCGTGGTGTTAACTTTTTGGCGACGTAAAGTTTGGAAATCTGTAAGGGATTTGACTGTGAAAATGACTCGGGGTGTAAAGTTTCACCCCGAACGACTTTTGACGGTCAATTCGCTTACAAATCTTTGAACTTTACGTTATCATAAAATCAACATCACAAATGCCAGTAGGTTAAAAACATGCAACTAGACTAATGTTTGGGAGCTAAATCCGAATCTGAGTTTGAAATTTTTATAAGAATAATAGGAAGGAATTTTGACAAATTTCCAAAGCGAGGCTGCGTGATCGAATTGGTGTATTGCAAGAGAATTCTTCTTTGAGATAGTAAAGCTTACAAGTACTGGCTAACCCACGAAAGACATTTAAATAGTCGACAAAATTTGATCATTAATCGATCTTGAAGACTGTTTGTTGTGTATTTTTGCCAAGAATCAAAGTTGTTTCTTGTCAGAGTTTGGTTTTATTCCTAGCTAATTTTGGATGAAGACTAGCGGAGATGAGTGGAAAAACCCCATTTGATTATACTGGGTGAGTCAAAAGATGTTTACCCGTTTGGCGGGCTGTAAAATGAAAATTATACTACATTCACATTGACACAATTAAGCCAGCTTTATTTAAACCAGTTTAAATTTCAACCAATCAAATGACTGGATTTGCTGCAATTTGACCAATCAGAAGACCCTATTCGAAAAACCTGGCTTAATTTAAGCTGGTTTAACTTTCAGTGTGAATGGGGCATTATGTGGCCGATATTCAAAACTGAAATGTTAATCTAATAGTCAAAGATAAACTTAGATGAAAAAATTTAGTTTCGTAAAACCACTCATCTTTAGGACCCCAAGATTAGAAAAATACTCATCAGGGGGTAGGGAGCTGTATGAGAACGAAAACTCCACGATCCATTCTGCTCCTTGATTAACTTAGAATTTAAATATGAATTAAACGCGATCGTCAATGCCAGAAATAGAATAGACGATTACGCTAAAGATAGCGATGAGGAACTTTTTACAAAGATGCAATGCGTTCTTTATTCGAATTCCCATAGAATCGTTAAGGATATGGCCGTAGTTATCGCTATTGAAAGACTGCCAGACGCTCCTAACTAAGATGAGCGGTCTCGGTTTGGTGTAGTAGTCTCGTTTTGGATAGCGATTCTTGGGACTAATCATTGTAATCAATCCACGTTAAGGATTCGTGCGTATAACGCAATGCATTTTGGTAAAAAGTTCCTCGCCGCCTTCTTTAGCGTAATCCTCTATTGTTATATCAATGGCTAGTAAATTGTGGACCAGAATGGAACGTGAAGTTCTTGTTTCCATGCATTCCCTTATGGATATTTTCAATTTCTGCGTCTTAAAGATGGGTGATTTTACCAAACAATATTTTGACAACTAATTTGGCCTGTGACTGATCGATTAACGTTTTAGTTTCAATATCAGCTAAATACTTTTTATTCTATAGCTTGCCAAACGTGTAAACATTTTTTTGGCTTACCAAGTACTCTCCTTCTGTTTGGCAGCACACTTCAAAACGAGATAGCTCGTGAAAGTAGAAGTTTCAAGAATTGAATGCCATTTGGAGACTTCTATACCTGTTAAATAAACTTCGAAAATCATCAATAGCGAGTCAGTTTTCTTTGGGACATTTTTTCTTCATCTAACAGAAAAATTTTATCTCCCAGGACAATTTCGACACACTGGATCTGCGAAATAAGGTTTGTTGCCACTTTTCATCAAAGTCTTCGTTCATACAGACGGTGTGACGTCTAAACAGCAATGAAAACGTGATCCCATCTTGTTGTGGGTAATTTAGCAATAGACTTCCATAGTCTTCTTTGGGAAATTTGCAAAAGGTACATGCAACAATGCCCTGACATTTTCCCTCACAATAGGCCTATTTACTTACTAGAGACGAGATTAGAATCGAGGTCCAGATCTGGAAGGAAAACAAAAGCATGATCCCCTTCTCATTAGAGGCATTGCCAACAGTGGTAAGAAGTTACTTCGGATCTCCGAACACTTTTCAGACGGTTAAAAATCGATAAATTTACTTCACGTGAGATAGGAATGTTTCGGTTTATAGACAGGCAAGTTTATTCACATTCTGTTCTTCTTTATCCTTTGTGTTATTCATTGTAAGGTGACTTTTCTTTCATTTGAATAACAATGGTTGAAAACAGCAAACATCGACTTGCTCAGTCTCAACTGAAATCGTTATTTGTTTTTGTTTTCAGTTTGTTTTGAGTGGGATTGTCAGGATTGCTAGCTACTGAAAGCTAATTTAAGCCCACTGTGCATGCCGCATGCAGGCATGGGACCCCTAGGTTAACGTCCCTTCCGAAGGACGACGAGGTGAGTTGTGAGGTCAGGCCTCCGCGGTCACCCATCCGGAGTTTGACCTCACTCGACCAAGCTTAATACTGTATACGCCACTCGGCCACTCACCCCGCAAACCTTGTTCAAATTTTGTTGGATGCTAGCACTTTTGTATCCAGCTGTCACACAATAAAGTAAGTTAAAAATGAACGAAAGCAATGAGAAACAAGGCCAGTAAAAGTTACCTGTTTACAAATCGAAACATTCGTAAATTAATTTGAGCAAATTTATCATTGAATAACTCTTTGGAGAGTGTAACTTACAAGATTTGGACGCTCGATTCAAACCTGTTTTCTGGCAAGTGAAGAAGTCTATATTGAGAAGGGAAAGAAAAAGGAGCATTCATTACAGTGTATACAAAAATGTGTGTATACTATTCAGGTTACTGCTTCAGGAGCAATTTTTCCCTCGAAGTAATCTAGTAACAATGTTTCGGTTACTTGTTCGAAATATTAGTCATCTTATGAGAGGAACAATGTACATGTAATGTGGACACACCGTTCCCGCTACTGCATGAAAGGCAAATTCTCCCTTTGCAAAAAATTTATTTACTGAAAATCTCACTCGCCTTGTAACAGGAACGATGTGTACTAAATGAAAATACACCGTTCCTGTTACTGCACGAGAAATAGCTTTTTCCTAAACCTTGAAAAAAGTTGCAAATTTGCAGTTGCTAGCTCGAATTTTTACTCTCATTGTAGAGGAATCGCTGATGAGGAAACATCGTTCCCGTTGACAGAGCAGAAACTGCGCATGTATGCGCGAAAACTCGCTACTTTGAGCCCCCCTAGCTCTCTGCAACAGATCCCAAAATTCGGCAACACTTGATATGTTGTTCCTTTGGCCTTGAACTCTCGATTTATTATTTCAAAAAGTTTATCTGTCGAAACACTTCCTTATCTCAGATTGGTCGATGACGTCATTTCACGCAGTTTCTGCTCTGTCGTTTCCGTTACTACATCAGAGGCAAATTTTGTCTTGACATAAAGAGAGATGCAAATTTGCAGTTATTGATTCTAGCTCTCACTCGCCTAGCAACAGCAACGCACTACCTCTTTTAACGGATTTAAAGTGTTCTCTTATGAATAGACAGCACTATCAACCCTTTAAAAAATTTAGCAAAATTCTCAGTATGATGCTAGAACCCTTTCTGTGAAAACCTACTTTCTCAAAGGCCTAGGCCTAAAGGAGTTGCTGTTGCGTCAAAAACGCGTCTTTTTGTCCTTGTATCGTATTATACAAGGCTACGGGAAACCCGCGGGAAAGGTTCGATTAGCCAATAGGAATGGCGGGATTCTGTATTGCCTCATTTTTGAAACTTCAGTCAGGTAATAAAACTGCGTAATATCCGATATCATTGAATATACGTCTCATTCACAGCAGCCGCACAAACGGGGCATAATTTTTTGGGACAGCCCATAGATAGCGGTGTCAACTATAAAGCCAAACTGTGACTCCTTGTTTTTCTGTCTGTTTTTGTCAAATATTATTGTAAATAGGGTTATATTATATATCTAGTTATTACCAAATTTTATTTCAGCGTGGTTCCCTTTACAACAGTACGTATATAAATTTTGAGTGGATTACAATGGATAAAAAAATTGATAATTAAAATGAGATAAAATGCAATGTAATAACTATTTTTGACACTTCCAGCAATATGGTCCTTAGTTTTGTCAAATTACGTCTATTTTGTCCCAATTTGTTTCCAATTTCAACACAAGTATCTCTACAGTTATATATATTTTTCATTGAAACTATTGGACCTTCTTCTTCTAGGAGTTAACGGCCGTTTATTACCACGAGTATCTCACTGGTTTTAAAACTGTGAAGTTATCTGGCAACAAACTGAAGTCACTGAAAAAATTTCATATGTTGCAATATGCTGTATCTGTTGAACTAGACGACAATGAAATCGAAAATCTTTGTGGTCTTGAAAATTTGGCTTCTTTAGAAGAGCTGTCACTTCGTAATAACCGTATCCTTTCTTATGAAGTTTCCAATGAATAGGCCACCAGCATTTTTTCATTGAAACAGGAATTCATTGTAGAAGCTGTACACTTTTTTATAGGGTGCGCCAGAAAAACTTATCTTCTTTTGACACAACGATAAATCGTACACTACTGGATTGATTTTGGAAATTTATGACGTAAACTTTGCAAATGCCTGAATTGTTTTCCAGGTATTTTTTGTCAGTTTTGTTGTTTTCTGTTTTAGAATACCAGTTTTTGAAATGTTGATAAAAGAAAAGCAGTTTTAGGAAACTCACTCGTAGCTCTGAAAACAGAAAACGACAAAATTGTTGCAAATATTCTAGAATCCAACTCAGCAGGCTTTTTGCTAAAGATCAAATTTCGTAAGTCTTCAAAATCACACGACAATGCATGACTTGTGAATGGACGGGGGTCTGCCACCCGGTTTTCTGAAAGCGACTCTCTTCTAACAACCAACACTTGCCTTCATACCCACCTTTATGAGGAATTTTTCCGGAAAACTACCCATAAACAATTTTGGCGAATTTCAGCTGAAGAGACCCATATTTAAGCAAAAATGTGCCGACAAAGGACCCTTGCTTAAAGAATTTCGGGCCCAAAAACCTTCCCGCATGGGTGGTACATACCCGTACCCTCAACATGTTTTGTACTCCCCCCAGGTACAATTGGTCCACTTTACGATTTATTGTGGCCTGCCAAAAGTGAGTAGTTTCTACTTGCGCACCTGGCAGTAACATGGGTGAGAGGAAACGAGATGTTTATTCTTTAGTAAAATTCATATACAAATCATAGACGTGTCTTAATTTTTGCAGCTGTCTGCCTTCCCTTCTTGCATAAAGCTGCAAACGAGGATAGCCCACTTTTACAGAAAGCAAAAGTTAGGCCATGTCTTGCCATGATTGGAATCGAACGGAGACTACAAGAAGGAAAGGCAGACACAAGAAGCGATTAAGACACAAGTATGATTTTTGAATACACTTTATTACAGAATGTGCATCTTGTTTCCTTTCACCCATGGTACTTGTAGTGTTTACTTGATTCTGAAATTTTCGGAGGACAAGGAATTACTGTTTTCTACATATGTTGGCTTTCTTGTGCCATAAATCAGCAACTGTTTTTCAGATTGATTCAAACGAAGTTTCAGACTCTACGTTGAGACCTATCCTATGCAACTGTTTAAAAATGGGACAATTAAGTTACAGGACCTCCACATTATCTGCACAAATAGTATGTAATAATTCCGTATTTTCTGCTTTAACTCGTTTCTAAACTTTTTATTTTCTTTCAAAGGGAACAAGTTTCGAAGCACACTTCCTTGAAACATAGTCTCTTGTTCAAGAGACTATGTTTGAAATGATCTGCAAGGACAAATTTTGTGACACAAAAGATTCAGATGTCTGAAAAGACAAAGCGATTTGCCTTTCTGGAGGTAGACTCATGATATAGTCCCAGTTATTGCAACAATAACAGCAACCACAATAGACCTTTAAGCTATTCTGGGGAAGAATCTGAATCGAACCATGTGATGATGCAATTTGAAGAATTTTCGAACGTGCATGATAGTGATAGAACCTCTAACGCCACTCGATCGAACCTCGCGTATGAAATTGTATAAAAATAACGCTCGATCCAGGCTCTTTTGTAGAATAGCTAAAAGGTCTATTACAAGAACAACACTAATTTTTTCAATTTTGCTCAAACTGGGACTTTTGGAGATCATATAAAAATTTGAGACGGAAATAAACACGTTTTTAGGTGTGCGCTCTGAAACGAGGCTAAGATATAGTCCTGAGGCCAGCCACTTTCGACCGTTGGAATTTCTCATTGCTGCGGTGAAGTTTGTGGAAGTTGATTGACCTTAAAAATTAGGAACTCCTGGTTCACAGTGAAAGGTTTGTTGATTCTTGGATTGAGGAAACATTTATATGGATACTTGCTGCTTTTGGTCATGGCTAATATCACTGTAGTCATTGTAGTAAACTTGAACTTTGAGGTGTTTTAGTATCGGAGGCTCGAGCCGACAACTTAGGCCTATCCGCCATTGCCTGAAGTTCGTACAGTATTGCTATGGTTTCCGTGTATAGTTAGGAATCGTTAGGGGAAACTTCGTCCCAATTTAACATTGGAAGTCCATGCGTCGTAGTTTGAGCGTCCATCAGTCTATCAACAGCGAAACTACGAACATGCCATCAGTCTATTCTGGAGGATAGATTTCACACCTCTTAGTGCAATCATTCAAATCAAAATTAACAGAGAAACAGAGAGAGAGAGAGAGAGAGAGAGAGAGAGAGAGAGAGAGAGAGAGAGAGAGAGAGAGAGAGAGAGAGAGAGAGAGAGAGCAGAAAACTGTAGTTTGCCGCGCAAAAGGTGTGAAATCTTTTCTTATGGCTGCAAAATCGCTCTGTCTAGATCAAACTTGAATCGTTTGTTTTACAAATCTGCCCTTTTTTACGAAATTGCATTCCTTAACCTTCTTTAGAAATCCGAACGTTAGCAGATTTGCAAGCAATCGCGAAAATCCCAGGTTTGACGAAAATAAACTTAGATGGAAACACATTATGCAAATCAAGTGATTGCAATAAAGACGTTGTGGGAAAATTAATTCCTTCGTTAGATGTTGTTGAGTAAAACAAATTAATTTTGATATATTTAGTATATTGATGGAAATTGAAAATCAGGAATCGAATACAAGTATTATAATTTACATCCCCGTAAATCTTGTTCTCATTCTTCAGAGGTCTTTGTGTTTTCATGAAATACCCATAGAAATCTTCAAAATTTCGAAAGAAACTTTGGCTGACTCTTGTTGCACTCAAAATCACAAAAACCTGATTGCAGTGTCAGCTGCAGAATGTTCTCTAGGAATCAGCAACCTACGATTTCTCTGTGGTTTTGTGTAAACATCGCATATCCTATTTGTGTCAACGCAATAAGGTAAACGTCAGAGGCGGTGTCACCAAAGCCATCATAGACAGCGTTTAAACGATGCCGGCACATTTTGAAAACGGTCAAAAATGTAATGGATGGGCTTCCCGTTCACGCGAAAACGGCACATTCTTTGCCAGCAGATTTTGAAAACGGTTGATTTTGAAAACGGAACTATAACCAGTACATTTTGGAAACAGCATCGTGTGAACACTCGAAAATGATGAAAACAGAACATGTTTCGATGCTATTGGAACGCGACTGATCGATTCTTAGAGTGAAGGTACATTTCTTTGACATCAAAGTCTTGCGAAGAGTTTTTTACCGTCAAGTTTCCTGTCATTTTCAAATTGTTCCGGCATCATGTGAACGCTAGCTCCATTTTTGCTGCCGTCACATTTTTCACCGTTTTCAAAATGTGCCGGCATCGTGTGAACGCTGTCTTAATTGTCTCTTATTTGGAATGAATGCATGTTTGTCTGAATTCGTTATGGTCTTGAGACAATGGGTGGAGAGAGTCATTTTGTGGTGCAATGCCAAAAGAACTGAACAGATTGCAAGATTGAGGGGTTGCGAGACTGAGGGGGCAAACGCATCCTTTAATGTCAACAGAATGAGAAAGGCGTATTACTTTTATTCCATTCCATCTGATGGTGCAGTTTGTTTCCATTTCACAAAACGCTGTACTCTCTAAAACTAATGTTATTGCTGGTCAAATAGATGTTTTTGAATGTTGCAAGTCATCTATACGCCACTTACATCTATCAAAGACATGTTTTTCGATGTTGCAAGTTGTTTGTATGCTACTCGCATCTATAAGATAGATGCTTTTCGGTTTTTAAATCATGTATACACCTTTCAAATCGATCAAAAGGAAGCAAGGACAGATTTTGCAAGATAATAGCACCAATTGCTTTTGTTGATACCTAAAGTGAAAGAGATTTGCGATTGCAGACAAAGGAAATTCTCTCAAGCAGAAATTAAAAACAAAACAAAGCCGCAAAGTTTCTCTGAAACCCAGGTAGCTATCTCGCTTGTTGTGCATTCCACAAATGGTTTTTAAGAGCACAAATGAGCGTATATTCAAAGAGGGAGAACATATCTAAACATCTACTGCATTTTCACATTTTTGACCCTCTGGAACCCAAGCATCCTAAACGTACGGCAAAAAATTGAAAATTTTTGTACAGATATCTTTTGTGACAAGAAAAATAACAATTTCCATATCCGATAGCTGTTTTTTCTGTTTAGGAAGGTTATTTGTTTCCTATTTTTAAAGGGCAACGAAGTTAGTGGCTCGCTTCGCTCGCGCTTCACATTTCTCGCTCCTAAGCACAAGATTAGGTTTTCTACTTTCTTTCTAACTTGGCACCATACTGACTGACAATAACATCAAATTGCAAAGACAATTGAAAGCTTGCAAAATTATTTGACAGTAAGCTCAAAATGGCTTTGTTTGTTGATGATTGATCCGTAATTGGATTTAATGGGCGGACAAATGTCAATGAGTGTGCGTCCGGTGTCCGCTAATAATTGGAGCATGCGCGAAGAGGTTTTTTACTGTGATAGAAATGATCTGGCCTAAAAGCGCAAGGAAGGAATTCTGTGGCAACGTGAGGTCTTCTGCATGTCATAGTGATGGAGCAAGACACGTCATTTGTCTCTAGCAATGTACCAGCTTTTGTCTTAAAGCTTTGGAAATTAGTTGAAGATCAAAGTGTCGACCATTTGATATCATGGAGCAAGGTATTATGATCTGCATTGTTGATTTCGTCAGGTCAGGGCGACGGTTTGGTATTTGGGCCTAGGCATGTGAAGGACTGCACAAGGAAACACCGGCTATGGGTTTGACGTTTCAAGCGTTTTCATGTGGTAGCACCAATCTTCATCTCTTACACTAAGGCTGTAGCGTAACTTGAACTCTTCTCGTAGCATGCACAAAGAATGTACAACTGGAGAATCAAGTTAAATTTGCAGACAAAGATTTGCGAATAAAAAGAGGGGCCAAATGACGTCATTTTCAATTGAAGCTAATTTTAGGTGCTATGAGTATCGCAATTGATAGCAAATACTTTTGCATGAAAAGTATTGATTAGGGGAAACAAAGACATTAAAGGGAAGACTGAAATTGGTTTGAATTTGAAAGTAATTGAAAACAGTATCCACATTTATCAGAATTTGATGTGGCAATCAGGTTCTAGAGCCAGGCTTGAGGAAAGTTTGTTGGGTTTGGGTGCAAATTTGCAATTAATTTGAATTTCAGATGCATCAAGTGTGAATTTTAATTGGCTCATAGGAAATTTTGCACCCAAAGTCTTGCTTAGACAGACAATTTTAGGTCAATCGAAGATCAGAGACACATTTGGTAGAAGGCCGTTAAGGGGGAAGGAGTGGGGATTCTTGGGGAAGTGCTGTTAAAAATATAAAAAAATCAGAATTTGATGATCTCTTAGTATACTTAGTATAATGTTTTATTCAAGTATGGCTGTTATGCACTTATCATTAATAGTTTCTGTTTGTTTTGATCTCAGCCTGATAAATTTGACAGTTTTATCCCAAACCCATCAAAATTACAAGCAAAATTGTTTAGCTGAATAAGTGGAAGTCTTTGGTTACTTCTGCAACTTGATAGAAGTGAGGGGCAGTTTAATAGAGAGAGAGAATTATTTTTTAGATTTTGGCTCAAAAGGGAGGGGGGTTATCAGAGAAAGAAGACCAAATGGAGCTTTTGCAGTGTGGAATTGGAACAAGAAAAGTTGTTAAAAGATACTGTAGAGGTTATCAAGGGACTTTATCAAGCATTGACAGTGGCAGATTTAGGGGACAACTGCCCCCTTCATAATGAAAACCAAGCTTTGGACTCCCTTTGGCAAGAACAGCACCCCTTATCCTAACCCAAATACACTCATTTTTCAGTGTTTCATTCTGAATGCGGGGAAACATATAAACTAAGGCATTATTCAGTAGAAAAACTAGAGAATTTTCTTGAATAACGTCCCAAAAATCTTTGTGCGTCTTCAGCACACTCGCCTTTCATTATGTCTTTGGTGCTCCCTCTCCAAATTGCCCCCCTTTAACTTTGGGCTGGATTCGCTCCTGAGCATTGAAAGACAGAGCTGTGGAGTTGTTGTATTCCACATGATGTGATGTATGTAGTTTGAAGAGATCTGTGGCAAATTACTTTGGGAAAGATTGTGACTATCCTCCCAAAATAGTTTTGCTGTATTCACAAACCACATCACATCTTGTGGAATAAAGTAATCTACCTACTGTAGCTGTCTTTCAAACAGTCTGGATTGGTTGACATTTTGCTTAATATTGGGGGGGGGGGGGTAAAGCTAGTTTTTCATTTGTTCAAAAGCATGTTTCTTCTACAACTAAAAATCTTTGTTCTAATCAGGATTAGGGTGATCACAGCTCATAATTCCATTTTGATAAACATCCTCAATCTTACCTCTAATACTAACTCCATTCTGCATTTAACCACTTTCATGTGATAGTCATTATGACCTTTCTTAGAGAGAAAAAAACCAAGAAAAGGTAGCTTTTTCCTCGATATTTTATGGAGCTAAAAGCTTAAAAATCGTTGCTGCATTCAGCAATACATGGATTTCTTTACAAGCATGTTTTTGTCAAAAAAGCACGATCCTTGCTGTGCTGGGATGTGCGCCTTCAAGTTGAAAATAGTTCCATATTTCATATATTTAACATTCCAAATACTGTATTGACTCTGAGAATGATGGAAACTCAAAAACTTGGAGGAATACTGAAGGTCTGTTGGTTTTTTCTCATAGGGAGGTACAGCATTCTGTGTTCATGATCCAGTGACATTTTCCAGAGAAGTTCTACCACATTACTTCAAACACAACAATTTCACAAGTTTTGTCAGGCAGCTGAATATGTGTGAGTATTTCTAAGGCTTTTGCTTTTTCATCTTGCTTATAAGTGAAACTTGAAGCCACATAAGTATGCCTATAGTCTTTGTAAGTAATTAAGAATTTGGACTATTACATACTGAAAGTACTGAATGTTTCTTGAAATCATCAGATTTTGAGTATACAGAGTTTCTTACAAGTTTCTTGAAAGTTCCATAACAATCTCCATGCTCACTTCCCATGCTGTAGTGAACATATCAGAGCAAGGTTTTCAAGACTTTCCAATGTTTAGAAATTGCGCAACTATATACATACCTTTAGAGTATTATGGTACAGGAAGGAAGTGAAAATGAAGTAAAGATACACAAAGGATTTCTTTTATCAGTAGTCTTAAGTTGCACCTAGTGATTCAAAAAATGTCCCCCTGTTTGAAGAATTGATGCAGCAAATGTAGTTACATGATAATCATGGGTAATACAGAAACTCAAATTAGCATCTAATCTACAGTGCTCTGAAAAAAGGATTATTGAAAAAAGTAAAACTGACAGTTTATGCTTTTTTATTTCAAGGTGCCATTTTGATCATGTGTTTTAAGCCATTTTCTGGATGTTATGTAGGAATTATTTTTTGAATCTTCAAATGGCTACTAGTAGGATTACCATCTTAAAAATTACCAAATCAAACACAAATATACTTCAATCTTGTTGCTGGGAGATAAATCAATTTTGATGATTATAGCACATAAAATTTCCTATAATAAGTTTTTGAACATGGGGATATTTTTCTGAGTCACCTGGTTTTTTCCGAGTACTGGAGATTCTTAGATTTGTGACCATCTGAGAATCTCTTAATGTTGGTTTCTTATAAAAAGATATACTAGTTTCAGTGTTGTTCTTCCAAAAACATCCTTCTGTGTAGCTATGTATTCTATCTGAAGTTGCAAAAACTGAATAGCCAAATAGCTGCATTTTATTTCCAATGATGTCACTCTCAGCCAACATTTCCACTGCATAATAACGATAATAAAAGAAGATCTGCTTTTCTTGATTCTTTACGGATGCTAAATTTTCAAACAATTACAGATTTCCAAAACAACAAGACAGAATTTTGAAAACATCAGATCCTTTTGCACAGTACCTTGCCCCCTAAGAAGGGATGTTTCACTCATAGATGGACTCATGACCAAACAGCCTCTAAACACAGACTAAAGCTATACAAAAAACCTGAATTATAATTGAAAAAAAAACTTTCCTTTGAATGTTGAACAAAAATTCATCACTGTTAGTGAGAATGTCACTGTCACTTAGATTGTCACTTTACCTTGAAAAAGTTGAGCTTTGATGTAATCAGCAAATCAAATGCTAAGAATTGGCATGTGGTCTGACCATATTACAGAAATAGCAATCTGATTGGATGCACAGTAAATGCGGTGCCTTTGTCCTAATAAATGGAGCAGCATTGTCATGAGTCACAGTTTGCAGCTATAACCATCAATACAGTGAGGAAGACTGAGGCTTTTGTAATCAGTTTAGACCTACAGCAGTAGAGAAATGTAAAGAAACCATGGGGTAGCCTGATTTTGTGTTCTGCAGACAAACATGTGTATTTCATTTTCATTTTTAGATGGCTTTAAAAAGGTAGTTGCAACTGATCAAGGTGGTATCCGTCCAGAAAAAGATGAATGGGAGTTTCACCATCAGAATTTTATTCAAGGCAAAAAGGAAATGCTTGAATTGGTGAAAAGAAAGGTATGTTACAACTTGTCTTCTTTCAAACTACTGCATTAAGGCTGCCCTCCACTTGCAGTAGTTTTGGTCAGAGACCAGTGCACTTGCCTTCTCTACTGCTAAAGAGCCTGTGCACTAGGAAAAAAACACATCGCCAGTCACAACTACTGAAGTGGAAATCAGCCTTTAGTAATGTGATGCAACATCATGCAAGTTTAAAGAACAGTTTATAATGATCAGATTACAATAATGATAAAAAATATCTTTCTAGTTGGTGTGAAAATAAGATTGCCATCTGAACTGCTACTGTTCACATGATATAATATCCATGGAGTAGACATGATATTTTGTTCCTCATGGAATTGTATTTGTAGTATTGTACCCGGTGAGCCAGAAAAAAATTCCCACTTTTGAAAATTCATAGCTTCAAGAGTACTTCACAGATTTGAATAATTCAAATTTTAGTTAAATGCTAATAGATCAAAGTAATTTTATGAGTTTACTTGCTGTCTCACCACCACTAGAAATATAGGTAAATTCAACTTTACAAACATTTCATGGTTGCAAAGTGGCTGAAAAATGGCCTAAAACATTGATCAAATCTTAATGGACTCCTTGCACAGATCAGTAAAGAAAAAGCAATTGTTTATGGGTGAGAGATATCCACTGCGCACTTATTGTCATGGGACTGAAAATCTTTAGTATTCGTTTGATAACTGATGTCCTATAACTCTCTAGAAAGGTGAAACGCCAATTGCATATTGTTCTGTGTAAGGAGAGTCCTTACAATTTGATCAATGTTTTAGGCCCTTTTTTAGTCACTCTGTAACCATGAAATTTTATCAACTTAAATTTCCCGATACCCTAGTGCTGGTAAAACAGCAAGAAAAATCACAAAAATACTTTGATATTTAGGCTTTTGATGGGAATTTGAATCATTCAAATCTGTGCAGTACACAAGATGCTATGAATTTTTGAAAGTGGGAACTTTTTTCTGGCTCACCAGGTAGAGTATTTGGTAAGCAGTTTACTGTAATAAGTATCATGAATTTTAGATTTTAATTGATGATGTTGATAATGATATCGTGAAGTAATTTAAGACTTATAAGTCTTAAAGTCATAAATGATGATTGTTATTTTTTCAAAATATTTGGTGGATTTTTCCTAAATTAATCAAAATGCAGCCATTTTGAAACTAATAAAGGCATATGAAGTTCCCATGGGAGATTTACAGCCAATTACCTTATCAGCCCTTTTTACACCAGCCCTAAATGGCATTAATTTTTGTTACGCGGCGCGTTAAAAGGGCCAAAAAAATTGGATTTTTTTTTTAAAAGCTGTGTTAATTTTTAATGCTTATTTTTGCTATCACCTACCATATTAAATGTATTTTTCATACAGGACAGGTAGTTTTAGGCCCCTGATCTTATATTGCTTGCCCTTTATGAAAAATTGGACATAAGTAGTGCAAACATGCATTGGGGCAGACGTAGAAGAAATCAAAGCAGAAGAAAATTTTAAGGCCTATATCCTGGGCCAAAATTTGTTCAAGATATTAATAAAACAGAATGCAAAAGTAAAGTGGAGGTTCTTTATGATGTTCCATCAACCATGTCATTGTCCTGCAACGGATTTTCGCACAGATGGGCTATGTTTGCGGCATCGGCAACTGCTTCGGAAATATGCGCCTTTCTAAAACAGGAGAGAACAAGCTGTTTAGAATGCTTGAAAACAACGAAACAGTTGCTATTGATTAAAATCACGGGTCTTTTTTAAAGAAAAAGTAGAACAAATGACGTAGAAGTCCATTAAGATGTCCATCATCAATATTTCCTTTCCTTTGCTCTTTGAGTGGCATTAAAGGCGGCCCTAAATGGCGTTAGAGCACATTTTGGGACTGGCGGAATTAGGGCCGGTGTAAAAAGGGCCGAGAAGGTACCCGAAGTTCCGTTTGAGTCATTAGATTCATGGAAAAATTTGGTACAGTTTGATATCATAGCCACCTTTTTTGCCAAAGATTTGAAAGACTTGAGCCATATGCAATGCATTGATATTTTGTTTTTTTAACTTTTTATGTGTTGATATTCCTTTCTTTTCAAAGGTTCACCCTGAGGAAAAGAAAGGAAGGAGTGAAAGTGTTACAAATATTTTGGAAGATGTAAAGGAGTTACAAACAAAGCATGGCATCGTCAAAACATCGCTAGAGCAACTGAAGCTGTAAGACTTCCCTGTCTTATTTTGTTTCAAATTTATCTGTTTTAAGTGGAGAGAATCAATTGTTAAAGCTTTTTAAGGCTGCATGAATGATCAATATTCCAGGTTTCTTTTAGAACTATTCTTACATGTGAATATTCCAGTAATTTACATTGCAATGAAACTTAACATGTAACAGTTACCTTGTTCTGCCCTGTCAAATTCCCCACAAATAGATGTCCCTCAAATAGCTGCATCAATATTACTGCATTAGCAAGGTAGAGGAGGTGTCAGGTAGTTCTAAAATTGTCTACAAGGTTATGTGTGTGTAGAGACCTCTCAGTTTCTACAAGCCCTAAAAGGCTACTGATTGCTGACACCTAGTAAAATGCAAGGTCTCCTTGTACCTTTGCCTCCAAAATGTTTGTGTGATAAACAATGAACTACTCTGTGAACTTCTTAACAGTGAAAATGAATTGTTATGGCAAGAAGTGACTGATCTCAGGATGAAGCATAGCAAGCAACAACATGTTTTGAATAAGGTATATATATAATATATTTGTTTTGATTTATTTTCTCCAAATGTTGGGCAATTTGCTATTCATGTTTCCGATTTATAGTGTCTTACAGATTAAAAAACTGTCAACCCTTTTACAGATCTAGAAATATGCAATACTTGGACCCTTTTTTTCACACTGTAATTAATTCTGACATTACTAAAGAGCAAAGGGAGTGCTGTTTTTGAAGCAACGACTTACTTTGCCTTTCCTGTGCCATTAGTCAGCAGCCGCTTTTCAGATTGATCCAGACAAGGCCACGAACCATAAATTTAGGCCTTAAGCATCTGTGTAAATTGGGATGATGGAAGGTACAACTCCTCCATGGCAGCCTGACAAATGGCAGACAAAAATGAGACCCAGTACACACCTTACTTGTTTTCTGATTTTGCACAGCACTAATCTACGAAATTAGAACTGAACAAAAACAGTTTGCAAATTACTCAAGTGTCTCTCACACCCTGTTTTTCCTTGGTGCAAGTTCTTAGCTGAGGAACCGAATAACTGTTTCAGTGCATGAATTTCCAAAATCATATTATGACAGAGGGAAGAATATACTATGCTAATTCTCATTGAGTAAAGTATCTTATTTTGACAAATCAAAGAGACCAAACTCTTTTTATTAATCAGTTCAAGTTTATGGAATGCATCTTTTAATATTTGTATCCATCTGTTTTATTTTCTTGTTTAGTTGATCAAGTTTCTGATCTTGATGTATGGAGGCAAGAGAGGAGTTGGAACACGCAAAAGGTATTTTAACTTGTGAATATTTTACGTTTTTCATCAGATACAGCTACTTTTTATAGCTTAGCTATTTCCAAAGTGAAATTTTCAGTATATAACATTTGACATTACTCCTGATTGTGACAAAAATCTTTTTTGTTCTAAAATAGAATCTGGATCAAATGATTATTTGTAAACATGCTTTGGGCCTTTTAAACCCTGACTGGAGCCCTCTGTCAGGCCACAATGGGAGTACCACTCCCCTGGGAATTCGATTTAGTGGCATAAGAACTTCTGTCACTTTAGTGCGCATTCAAAAATTCTTCAAAATGCTTCAAATCATTGTTCGATTTAGATTCGTTAGATCAGCAATCACTTATCATTTGTATACAATACCTCAATTCCAACCTTACTTGTCGACAAGTAACAGTTCGATAAGTAATGATTTTAGTAACATAGGAATTAAGTCTTTAGAAGTTTGTATCTCAGCCAATCTCATTATTAGCAAATTACAAATCGATTGAACACCAGCAGGTGCAAGAATTTTCAGTTGGTAAACCAAATTAGAGCTCAAATCTTTAAATTTGGTGGATGTAAAATCTATTAAATTTTTCTTTGAATTGAAGTACTTGAAAGGAACTTTGGGTAATTTGCTGTAAATCTGTCGTGGTAATTTTTTAACATCCTGATTTGTTTCAAAATGGAGGCATTCATGGCGGCATCCTTAACTAGAAGAGCAACATATCTCTGCTTGCGACCATATTTGTAAACCTTTACAGACTATGGTTTCTTGAAGATTGTATCAATTTTTCCTCAAGTAATTCAAGATTTGTGATGCGCCGCCATTTTAAAAATAATCAAGATATCAAAAATGTGCCACGTTAGATTTAAAGCAAAGAGCGCAGAATTCCTTTCAAATCATTCAATTCATAGAAAAGTGTGATACAAGTTTGCACTCACCTTTTTGGGGTTTAAGATATTTGAGCCCTATTATCTGGTAAGCTGTAATAAAACCAGCATTAACATAAATCTTTATCACGGGCTATAAATGCATTGTATCGGGAAAAACTACGATGGCAGGCTATGCGTCTGATCGCCCTCGAGCAAAAGATGCTTGCAGCGAAGAACGAGTGAAAATATTAGAAGGCAGGAACACCACAATACAAATGCATCTTTCGTTAGATTTAACTTCCGTTACTTTGTCATAATACTTTGTGTAAGAATTGTGATACAGTGGAGCTTCCATTGATGTAAACAACAGACACCTCCGAGCAACGGACAAATATTTTTGGGTACTGGCGGAATGAGGCTAAACAACAAATATGCAGTCAGTCTATCACTTCTGCGGCACGTTGTCTCCTTTTCCTGTTGACCTAAGACCGGCCATTTTTTAAAAACAGGCTTGCTATTGAGTCAGCACAGAGTGATTCATCAAAACGAAGACGTTCAGGGCAGCCGGCAAAGATTGAAGAACTTGATAATTTGCAATATATTGTTGAATCGGTAAGCCTTCACTTCTTATTCATTCTAAAGTGCCTTTCGATTCAAATCAGCGTAAAGTACACAACTGACCGATAGCCTGTGTTTGAGACCACTTTAAAAGAGGTCTGGAACACAGGCTACTGACCTACCAGGTGTCGCAAACAGTACTCCCATTTATGAATCACCTAAACTCCGCCTTTGATAATATTTTCTTTCTATCTTGTCTGCCACATATTTAAAAGCGATAAAATTTTTGCTTTATTGAAGGGCTTAAATTGATAGGCCTTATTCGAGATATACTTAATGCAACGTGTTAGTTCTTGGCTATTAGCCATTATTGTGAGATTTCACATTGTCCTTCAAGTCTACAGTTATAGTTTGCATTCTTTCCGACACTTGTGACCGAACTTGAAATCAAGAGAAGAAATGTGAAAAGAAGCTTCAGATGCGAAACGAATTGATCTGCTGATCATCGGTGCCTTTCGTAGTATGCTTCAAAACCAGTCTGCTCTAAAAGTAGCTTAGCTTGTGGTAATGACATGGAAGACAATGAGCACTTTCTCCTGCGCTGCCCCCAGTTTGATGTGATGCGGCAAGATCTCTTTGGGCGGGTCTGTGAAATCCCTGCTTTAAATATTGATCCAGATGACAAACCATTGTGTGACTGGCTTCTGTTCGGAGACTTAAAGAATAGTGTCATCATCAATCGAATAATCCTTGAAGCAACAATCTCTTTCATCAAAAATACGAAAAGATTTTCAGATTGACCTTAAACACAAAACAGCAGCAACATTTTCGTTTATTTGTTGCAATTGTAACGGGTGTCTTGTAAAGAAGTACTCCCATTTGTACCGTGAATAGCAGTAATGCATACTACAGTACGCCCTTTGGGCAGGGCGGTGCGTGCTGGTTGATTAGGGTCGGTCTCTTGCGCGTGTTGCATTCGGCGTGTGCGGGGGATCGGTTTTGGTGGTTTTGGTTGCCTGGCGCGCGCTGTTTTGTCGAAGGGGCGTGTTTCCATGATATGTCTGAGTGCTTCATTGACAATCTGCAGTAATGTGGGGAAGGTCTTCTTTCCGAGACACCCGTTCGGGTTGCTTTTCTTTCTTTTATTAAATAATTTGTACATATGTTTTGAAATTATTGTAAGTGGCTGTCGTAGTTGGAACTCGCTGACATCATGTCCTTTCCAGCTATGGCAGCCATAGAAAATTTCCATAGCTTAGCTATAGTTTTGATATTTTAAGTGATAAAAAAAACGTGTCGTCTCTTGGTTTGCCTTTCATGGCCCATGAAAATGGCGATGAACAGAGGCCAACCAAGCGATGACACGTGTAAGGAATGCTGGATGTAACTAATCAAAAGATCATCTATGCCCGGAAAAATGAGTCGGTGGAGCCCATGAGCCCATCATTTTTAAAGCTTGGAGCTTTGGAGTCCAAATAATTCCCATGGTCATTTTCTCACATTTTATAAGGTGGAGCCCCTAGAGCCATGAAAAGCATGCAATGGAGCCCTGGAGCATGATAATTTTGCCTTTGGGAGCCCGGAGCCCATTGAAATATGCACTGGAGACTCAGAACCTGAGATCCTTTAGTGCCCCTCTAAAATGAAATTTCAAGGTCAGGCTTTTCTAATGTAGAATTCAAACAGGAATACCTTTCGGGGACACCATTTAGTAAGTAGTTATTTGCTATGATTCTTTCAGGATTCTTCATTGATGAGAATGAAATCAACCTGTTATTTCAAATTTAAACAATTGATCATCATTCTAATATACTACATTTTCCTTCCAGCCAAAGTCTGCAGAAACAATCGCGTCGTCATTTGATAAAGGTAGTGTTGTCTGTCTTTGTTGATGTAGTCCATGTATGCAGCGTGTTTCAGAAAACACGCAGCCAAACTTTGATTGAAAGCTTAAAAAATGATAGTATCCTAGTAGATGTATACCAGGCGAGTCAAAAAAAGTTTATGCGTTTGACGACGGACTATGGAATGAAAAGTATGTGACCGATGTTCAACACTAAAATGTTAAATCGATCATCAGTCAAAGGCGAACTTGATGAGAAAATTGTAATTGATAAAGTCGCAAATCTTTAAGACTCAGCAAGTAGAAAAATGTTTGTAAAGGGTTCGTGTGGGAATCGAGAATTCCACGTTCCACTTTGGTCCATGATTCATGAGACATTGAAGTTTACATTGTCAGTTTCGGAATAGCATTATAATTTCAATCGGCCTCATAATTTTTATTTCACAGCCAACCAAACGCGTAACCTTTTTTGATTCACCAGGTCAGCATAGGTTTCAACTCTTCGGAAAGTTGGATGTAAAATTTCGTAGATTTAAAGATTTGGAACCTATTCTCACTATGTCCAACTACCCTATTCGTAACCAAGATGTTATTGGGCAAATAGGGGCAAGAACAGAAAAATTCCAATCTAGCTTTTATCTGCACTGCTTAGCTGAATGGAATGAGCTTGATCTGGAACTGAGACATACACCATCTGTCGCTGTCTTTAAGAAAAAGCTTCTCTCGATAATTCGTCTCCCTGCAAAATCTGTCTTTGGGATTTACGACCCAATAGGTTTATCCTATCTTACTCAAATCAGAGTTGGTCTGAGCAAATTAAGCCTTCACAAATTCTTACATAATTTTAGGGATATTGTAAATCTAATATGCCCAACGAATGACGGCATTGAGGATGTGGAGCACTTTTTGTTGCTTTGCCCTTCATTTGAAATTCAACGACGAAATTTTCTCGCTGGAGTTTCGGAATTATTACAATCATTTGTCCAGATCGACACCCTTCCAAACAACGTTCTGGTAGAATAATAATAATGGAAACTTCATATATTTTCAACAAAATTTAAAACTACTAATACAATACCAGTCGACCTCCTCTCTAATGACAGACAGAGATACGACTGCTGGATACCAAGGAAAAGAAAGATGCCTAAAAGTTCAAATTACATGTTTAAAAGTTCAAATCGTTCTCTAAAAGAAAAAGAATTGTTCACTAGCAATTAAAATTGTCTAAAGCTGGAGTAATGACTGTTCTGTCCACTGCTTATTCCTGCGGCAAAAGATATAGTAACTACACCTTAAGGCTATATTAGCTGCCGTTTTCATTATATATGTTGAGCTCTTTTCTCCTATACCAATGCTTGACATCATGGTTAAAAATGAATTACAAGACTTACCAAAAACTCCAATGCTACCCATTGACACATTCACAAAATTTACCTCATCATATTCATGGTTTAACCTGCGAGATAGCTCTTCATATTTGGCTTCCTTCCTTGCAGCGTTCTTTTCAATATTTGCCTCGAATCCAACTGTCAACTCTATTATGTACAACGTTGCACCTTTGACAGCCAACAAATCAGGTCTTAGTTCCATACCAGTAATAACACATGGCGATTCCCAGCCATCCAAGTCTACATAGAGCGATACATCCTTCACAGAGCTCAGCGTCCTAGCTATGAAACTAAGGACAGAATTGTGTCTCCAGGTGTAACGGCCTTGGTCCAAATATTCCTTACAGCCAGCAATAACATGTGACAATGTTTCATGTTCTTTACAAAATGCACAACGAGAATCATCCGTCTGTCCCCATAATACCATATTACTCCGATTGGCCAGAGTATTGTTTAGAAATCTAATAGCGAAGTTAAAGATATTTTTTGGCATCGAGTGATGAACATCTGACCAAAGCCTGATAAATTTTGGCTGTATATTGCTAACAAGAAAATTTAAAAGCATCCCTTGATTCACAAGTTTGTTCTCTATCCTCTGTTCTTTTTCGTTTCTGATCGATTTTAGCGCTTCCCGTGTACTATTGAATCGATCAAACTGGACATTTGTTCCTTTGTTAGACTCTTCATAGATTTTCTTAACGTCCTCATTTGGAGAGTTCTCCAAAGCAATTTCTAAACACCGTTTGGCAGAGAGTAAATTTTGTAGATGGCATCATAATATCTAGACCAAATTTATCTTTGGAATAATAATATCTAGGCCAAATTTATCCTACATAATAATGATAATAATAATAATAATAATGAAAACATTTCATGCCTAAAAGTAACTAGTTAAATAAAATAGGAAAGATAAAGTTTGTATATGTCATAATAATAATAATAATAATAATAATAATAATAATAATAATAATAATAATAATAGTAATAATAATAATAATAATAATAATAATATAGCGAACTAAACCATCTTTCAAACCAAACAGAAAATGAAATATAAAAACATATAAATATAAGATAATAATAATAATAATAATAATAATAATAATAATAATAATAATAATAATAATAATAATAATAATAATAATAATAATAATAATGATAATATACCATATTTATACAGGATAACCTTTTCAGTAAAGATGTTACTGCTATCAACAAGGGTCCTGTTGAAACTAAAAATTTTAACGTAAAAGGATCAAACTTACAAGAGATTGAGTAAAAACTGTAAAAAAACTTACTAACAATCAGGTTCTGAATTTAAAAACAAAGTGTATGCTTGCTGTATGGTGATAAAAACCTTACTGATGACGTCAATAAAAGTATACTCCAGCTTACTCTCGAATTCATCCACCGAACAGGTCGGTTTGATTAAGATAACTCCTAACTTTTGCGATGCGCCACAAAGCCATAGATAAAATCGGCTAGTGTTTGTTTACGCACATTTCGATTCATGTGATCAATCTTTTGTTTAAATCAACTTTTGATCCCTCCTACATATTTAGTGTCACGAAAAGTCGTGCCATAAGTACCAAAAGTTTAATAGTACCAAAATTTCCCAGGAGTTTGGTCACATGACCGAGGTGGGTGAAACAAACCTTGGCCGATTAGGTCAATCAATTCCCCTCTTAGTAAACGTTCTTCCTCTTTTGTAGTAGTTACGTGTAATGAAGTGAAGTTACGTGTATTTTATGTGTTACCATTGTTTTTCAATGTCGTCATGTGTAGTGCTATGTTCGTGTTTCCTGTTTTATGTTGCCATTAGGTAGACGTTTTTCGCTCCAAATGGTATCGTTTTAGTAGTAGGGTATAGTATTTTGTAAGTAGTGCTATTAGGTAATATGTATTGTAAGTTTATAGCTGGTCACGTATAAAAAAATACCTTATGGGTTGGCATTGATGCTTTTGAGTATCACAGTAAATCCGTGTATTTTCTTTGAAAACCAAGGATTTGTGGTAGAAAATTTTAGAATAGCCTTTAATAGTGGCCTCATTGTGATAAACCCTTGGACTTACAATAAACTTGTAACCTGTAGGGAAACACTGTCAACTCCTGTAAAAGATGTAACCTGTAATAATCAAAATATAAGATAAGCCTACAACTAGAGAGAAAACTGTTAAACCTGCAAGAAGTGATTTCTTAATTTTCTTGCAGCTTTAACAGTTTTCTCTCTATTTACAGGCTTGTATCATATTTTGGTTATTGTTCTTTTACAGGAGTTGACAGTTTTTCCCCATAGGCTACAAGTTTATTGCTCGTCCATGGGTTTGATTTGATGAGTCCGCTATTTAAGGCTATTTTCTTTGGGAGACTCACTATTTGCTACTCAGGATTTGTCTGTTTCCATTGTTGCATCATAGCAATTTTTCTCATCTTAGGCCCTCAAATCACAGTGCTTCCAGATGAACCACAGCCTCAAAACATGTCGATCCAAACCCCTGTTATCATACCATCAACATCTACCCATACGTCTCAACAAAGCGCAACAGCGAAAGGCAAAACACACACGAACGCTAAAGGTAAAGCAAAGAAAAAACAAGCAAGCTCTTCAAAGGCAAATGGGACTTCACTTGATTTAAAAATGCCAACGATGGTTGCATTGAGCACAAATAAAGAGCCGAATACTGACTTTTCACCAAGTATTTTCGAGAATTTTGGACAGATATTTCCGTCTGATACGAATTTAGATATCGGTGAAACTTTGGAGGAATTGGAGAGTTCGCATAACCCATCAAAATTGGTTGTTTTCAATCGTCAGAATAGTAGCCCAAAGTAAGTGTCTTAGTTTCTCTCTCATGAAATGTTTTGATTTAATATTCGCGCCAGAATTTGCTCGTTTGACGGATTTGTCTAAGGTTCGCTTTGGGCTAGAGGCCCAAAGAGTACTTGATCTAGCCCTTGAAGCGAAGTGTGCCCACGAAAAAGTATTTTTGTACCCAGGCTCAGAATTTTGGCCTTCAGTACCAGATTCTAGAACAAATCGGCGAAAGTATACTCCAAAGACGAAAGTTGGACCAAGCAATAACCAGACCTAACAAAAATTCCCTTGTTACATGTTTTTACAACCTCTTCAAGAAAAATTGCCTTCTTTCGATACTCCGGTCGAGAGAAAGTGGGCGAAAATGATACCCTGAAAAGTGGGACATTCCCGTCGGAAAAATATTTTTAGTACCCCCCCCCCCCCCGGGCCTAGAGGGTGTCTCTAATGATGTGTTACGACTAATGCAAATTTCTCTAGCGATCTAAGGAGCTAACTTACCTTGGATTTTATGCTTAATTGCTACTAAATCAATGTTGGAGGCTTAAACTAGACTGGGAACAGTTCTTATTTTCACCGGAAGTGTCCTTTTGATGACGTCAATAACTGAAACTTTTTATAACTAATGTAGGTGTAACTCTTTTCAGGTACGTCTAATGTGATTTGAAATACTGCAATTAGATCGCACTTCATTTTGATTGGAGCTATTGAATGATGGTTTTTGGATTTTGACGAAATTTAGCAAACTTTTTGTGACGTCATCAGTCCTATGACGTCAATAACTGAAACTTTTTATAACTAATGTAGGTGTAACTCTTTTCAGGTACGTCTAATGTGATTTGAAATTCTGCAATTAGATCGCACTTCATTTTGATTGGAGCTATTGAATGATGGTTTTTGGATTTTGACGAAATTTAGCAAAATTTTTGTGACGTCATCAGTCCTATGACGTCATAATTGATAGTTTTTATAATGATCTCATTTCAGATTTTTTCTTTATCTTAATCTAAATCTACTGTTCAGATTCCAAATCTCCCATCCATAAACCCTTTTCTCTAAAGGTTTTCCCATTGTTTAGAGTATGGGCAACTCAATGGGCAAATGACATGGTTCAAATTTTTATTTCCTAGTAAAATATATGTTTATTGACGGCTGCTTCGGAATCTGCATGGTCGATTACTTGATTCAAGAAAAATTTAAATTGAATACATTTAAAAGATTTCCATTATGACGTGTTAGGACTGACGACGTAATTACAGTTTGACAAAATTTCTTCAAAATCCAGAAACTATCGATTATTCGAAAGCTTTCATCAAGTGCAATCTAACTGCAGTATTTTTAAATCACATTCGACGTATTTGCAACAAGTTACACTTACAATAGTTTTAACAAAAAGTGTTGGTCATTGACCCTTCCGGTGACAATAAAGAGTTTTCCCAAGTCTTGTTCAAATATCCATGGTCGATTTGATAGAAATTGAACATTTTTTATACTCAATGATCATTTACATAACATATTACTAACTACACTACTTACAAAATCACTCTACCAGTTACACTACTTAAAAAGTTACTCTTCTACACTACCTAAACGATACCGCAAGGAGCACAAGGCTGTGTCCACCCTGCGGCCATTTAACATAAAGATAAAAACTACATAAAATCAAAGGTTGGGCGGATCCTTCGATCGCTTGAGAAACTGCTAAAAGGAGTTATATCAAATCATCATAAGACATATTTCTTTGACTAGAAGGGCTTGAACAAGCTTTAGCTACTTTGCTGTAGTGCCATCGTTGGAATTTTCAGAAATCGTGAATATTGATCGAAGTTTTTGCTTAGTTCTTACCGGGTGTCCTGAGAAATTTTTCCCAGTTTGAGCCGTTGTTTTGGTAAAGGTGCATATTATTTGGTAGACTTTATAAAAGAAATCTATTACACAATGCCCAGCATAGATATGAGTATTTGTCTCATATTGCATCTGCTTCGCATTGACTTTCTATGGTTATTTTCCTGAAAAACAGTCAGAGTGATGCTGTCCTATTGTTTTCTCGCCTCTTAATCGTTGCTAGCCTCTTCGTCGTGTGCTCGTGCAAGAGAATGGCGACACAGAGCCCAGTTTTGGCGTAAATTATCAGAATGTTTAACTGATTTACAGGAACCTCAAAATATGGAACAAAGGGAAGGGATCGTCTCCAAATATTCGTATCAAATTGATATAGGGAATTTGTATCATCATACGATATTGATACGATATTCTATAAGCCGCATACGAATTAATTCATATCTTCACCTTTTAGAATTCGTATAAATTCGTATAAAATTCGATGTGATTCGTACGCAATTCGTATGAAATTCGTATAAGCAATTCGTAAACACAATTCATATGAAAATCGTATAAGCAATTCGTATACACAATTCGTACGTATCAAAATCGTATGAAATGCGTATCTTAATTCATGTGGAAATCAAACAATGCGTGTACAATTCTTATCTCTTGTGCGGCTATACGAATTAAATCGCATAACGCCTTTTACGCGTACGGTTGAATTCGTATCAGATCGTATAAAAGCTATACGATGATTTGGAGACAATCCCTAAGAATTCACTTCAGCAGTTGGTAAGTTTCTTTTGTAGCATGAATCACATCAACTGCAGGTTTGTCCTTTAACCTTGTTTTTTTCATACATTTCTTATTGTGAGGAGGACCTGAACAGAGCTAGAATTCGACAGTGCTGTTCAAAAATTTCTCTGCTTCGTTCACAGGGAAGTTATCGATACAAACGTGGACGACATTACAAATTCACTGGATTCTTTGCAGAATTTATTATCTGGACCCCAGTTCAATATCGAACCAGATATGCTAGCACAGGTAAGGAGCAAGTTATCCCTAATTTAGACTTTGCTCTTCTTTGTCATTAGGCTTATTCATTTTCGTCCCTTGTTTCTCTGCGGTTTGTGATTTGCTAATATCACTTGGCTAAAAGGGACTCTATGGCGTATTTTTTTTGTACATCTTAAGTCTGCGAAGTGCTCTGAAAATGGTAGACTTTGCAGAGAAAAATACCAGTTGCCAAAAGAATGCGAATTCTGAAAACGGTAGAATTGGCAGACTTCACAGAAGAAAAAATGCCAAAGGGAATTCTGAGAGATTCAGAGTTCGAATGTTGTTGTTCGGCCGAGCAAATTGAAGCCATTGCAATACAATGTACTTTTGTTGTGCCAATCCTAAGAGAAAAGAATCTGCAAAGTGTCATTGTTTTCTCGAATGTTTTTGAAAACATTTTCATTCGCGAAACAATGCTCTCTGCGATCTTTCGAAAGTCTGCCAGCTTCAGGAGCAGCAGGTTTCGGAAGCCTCGGATCTCTACCGTTTTTAGATGAGCCCAAAAGAATACTTCAAAAATCTCTCGGAAGTCTACCGGAAACTGAATGACGGAAAGAGTGGACATTTATAAAAAAACAATCTGAAGTCTGCGTAGTCTACCGTTTTGGTAGAATGGTACCAAACGAATAGGATTCTATTATCAACCAACTCTACCGTTTTCAGAGGATGCCAGAAAGCATACGCCTATAATATTACTCTGAAAAATGGATCCACTTGTTCAAAATGGTCTAAAGTATCGGGGCTTCTCATACTCTGCAAAAAATCACTTTAAGGCTGGTATTAAGAGCTTGAACATTAAAAGCAAACTTTCTCTCAATGAAAGATGTTTTCCTGACTTACTAGCCGTAGAAACATGCAGCAATTTCTCTTTATAGAAACAAAATAGGTCCCCCCGCATCAAGGAGATTTCTAGATCGTGTCAACCGTTTTTTGCAACAACAACAACAACAACAACTGTAAAAAATGTCTTGTTGGTCGAAAACTATCTTCTAGTAATTCGATGCCATGTCATCTTTTGTAATTCAGTGTATCAAATTTCTTTCAGTTGTTCCACCCTGAAGCATCTATTGATTCTGAGGCTTTGTCCGGTCATGTAAGTATTTTTTCCGTATTCATATTATGTTTCTGCCAGCTGCCACAGAGCAGTCAGTCTTAGGATCAGTCTTAGAGTCAGTCAGAGAAGTCTTAGGATGCAAAGGCTTTTTGAAATGATAAATCAAGAGTTTTAGACACAAGGAGCGAAATATCAAGTGTTTCCTAACTTTTAGCCTGCGTGTATCCCCTACTGTTTTCGCTGAGTACAAATTTCCTGTTGAATTGAATTCATTTTCTGAAGCCAGAAAATGCATTGAATTCAACGGGAGAAATCAACTCGACGGAAACAGTAGGGGATGCACGCAGGCCACTAACTTTGGGATCTGTTGCAGACAGGTATGAGGGGCGTTCAAAGTTACGAGTTTACACGCATATGTGCGCAGTCTCTGCTCGGTCGCTTGCTGCTCGATCGTCCAGTTAAATAGAATAAAAATGTAAAAAGCCTTCAGCCTGTAGTTGTATTAGACTTATTGCCTGTGGTCCCTTGCTTCCTTGTGCTTCTTTGACTTGATGATGGCTCTTCAATCTGAAGAGAGTTATAGCATTATTCTGAAAAACCTGATCCTATTTAGGCCCACACTCTGAGCTTCCTAGAGTACCAATCAGATTACGAGATTTGTGAATTACTTTTGTTACGGCTGATGTGATAGAATTTTCGATTCGATTGAAGAATTGATAATATTCCCACGAGATTCGAGATGCAAAGCCGTGATTCCACTATCCCTTGATAAATGCAGAAAATAGGGTCAGCTTTTTCACAGTTTCAGTGTGATTCCCTATTGAGTAAGGTTACCGCAAGGATATCAAGGATTCACCGTCTTAAGTGTACTCGTAGTTCGCTCCTTGCCTGAACTAATATGTTGCTATAAGTACATACGACTGATGTTCTTACGCTTCCAGAAACGGATATGGCGTAAGTCACTGCTATTTTTTCTCAAAATCCCCACCCTGAATTGTCGAAAAAGTAATTTTCCTGTAGGGCTACACCGTAAAACAAGCTATCAGTACTTGATTGATGTTTGTTCAAGCTATTTAAGCAAAAATCGCCTACCTCCAAGTGATATTTTGCTTGTTTGGAGACGAAGATGATCTCCTAAATTCGTTCGTGCTTCGAGATTTTGATCGTTGCAGCCGTTCAGTCGAACGCGCCTTTGTTTGCCTTTGAAACTTAGATTAAAGAAAAGTCAGCCAATTGCATCACGTCATTCTAAATCTTCCAGTCTCGTTGGTCGGGGAACAAATATGTGCCCCGCTGGAAATTTTTGTCCGTTTTGAGAACAGCTGAGAAATAAGGCCCTCATTGAAGCGACAACAACAACATAAATTCAATTCAGTGAAATGAGCGTTAGTTGAGGATCCTTGTGGAGTGAGGTTAGCAACCTCTGCCATTTGATCAAAGTGTGAGGGGGAGACTTAAAAGAGGACTGAAGATGGGCTTATGTAGAATTTTGGCTCAGAAGGGAGGGCCTTATTAAAGAGGGGACTTCAAAAGGAGGAGGGCAAAATAGAGCTTTGGCGTAAATCGAACATTTCTGTATATGCAAGGGGCATGATGACGTCATTTTACGCAGTATCCTCTCTATTTTATAGGCTATGATTGAAGATCTGCAAAGAACGAGTGATGCCCAAATTTCAATGGATGGCAGTAGTGGAAGTGGTGAGTAGAATTTCATTGATATGACCACGTAAACTCGGGGCCCGTTTGCATGAGAAAGTCAAACTGGTCTGAAATCTCAAATCAATCTAAACATTGGCGAGACAGCTTATTTCCCATTACTCTCAAGTATCGAATAAACGGGGGGTGGGAATAATCGGGGGGGGGGTTGGAAATGATTCAACATAACAATAATCGGGGGGCGTTGGAATAATGGGGGGCTGCTTGGAGAAATAGAAAAAAGCCCTTTTCTTAGGTAAACACCTATCTGTTATATATTTATGTGAACAGTGATGTTACTGATAGATTTTCTTTTGAACTCTGGTTCTGTTGAATGCACTTCTTGAGACTTTTTCTTGCGTTTATTCAGAAATTATGTCTAATATCATTTCATTTTTCCAAAAATTAATAAAAGGGGGGATTGGAATAAGAGCGGGGGGTTGGAAAATTTTTCAAAAATTAATAAGCGGGGGGGGGGGACGATTATTCGGTACTCGAGAGTATGTTGACATGAAGTTTCGCCCCAGTCTGAGATTGATCGTGTTTTTTGGCGCCAACGACGATAGGCTAATGTGACCTTTGAACCTGAGACCACTGCACCGATTTGAGAATAATTTGCATTTACATGGTGTTTTCAAACCGGGGGATACTTCAAACCAATCTGAACAGGCGAGTTGAATTTCACCCCGGTTTGAGTTAAAAAATAGCTGTTTTGATGTAAACACCATAAGGGCTTTAACCGGACCCAGAGTTCAACTCACTTCGAGGTGAAATTTCAAACCGGTTTTGAGTTTCTCATGTAAATGGGCCCTTACGATTGGTTGACATTGGCTCAAATGTTTACGACCAGAGTTCAACCCACTTCGGGGTGAAATTTCAAACCGGTTTGAGTTTCTCATGTAAATGGTCCCTTACTATTGGTTGACATTGGCTCAAATGTTTAAGAGTAGGTGTAAGATTCTATTGCAATTTTCTTCGAATTATAAATTTTAGCATGTCATTTTTGGTAAGATCACAAATGGGCAAAACTCTTGGAGTGTCGTTTTGGAAAAGTAACTCTGTAGGGAATTGAATTTGATCAAATTTCATATTATTTGTTGAAATTTTGGATTTTTGTCACACTTCTAGGGTATTTCGCGAATCTTCGTTAGGTCCTTGACAACAATAATGAACTTGCGTGGTACGTTTTAGCGTATTTTAATGAGGAAATAAAACAGATTACACGTTTCAAAACTCTCCTCACATCACGTTGTTTTCGAAGTCTTTCACGTTCTCTCTCTACCCGTCAATCATTTTCTTCACATAGCTACTTAGTTACGGAGTCCCTTTAGCGTCCGAGGAGGGGGGAAGGCATCAGTTCTCACAAGGTATATATCTTGAATGACCCGTGAATTTTGGGATGTGGTTTTCACAAAAATTCATAAATTTTGTGGTTCCATTTTAGATTTAAAAATGGCCCACCCCGTCATCTGCCCATTGAAGTTACCCCGGGTGTAAATAACTGCATATCAGTGGAAAGAAGAAACGAATGGTTTACATTACATCTTCTCAAATCTTAGGTTTTGGAGATTTTCAGTTTTACCGGGTGACCAAAATAAACTTCATCAGCTAGATTGCCCATAATTTTCTGAAAGCAAATGTTATGAACGCAAACAAGATATCAGCATGTAGCTGCAAGGCTTAACTATCTTTTGCGATGCTGCTTTGTCAGTTTAAGGTATGCCTACTGTCTGAAAACACAGTCTCGTGAGTATGAAAATTCATTCAGTTCTCGGACTATTTCCACGTTTTCCAGTCAATGTTCTGGAAGTTATCAAAAAACCTGAATTCCAAGTTTGCTTTGGAGCACGAAATTTGAATGAGGAAAAGAGATTAATCATATTGCAAGCAAAAAATGGCTCCAAACGACTTCAGATCCATCGCTACTTTTGAGTTTTCACAAAATGTTGACTTGAAGATGGTAGCAATCATTTCACTTAAAATGAGGAGTCCGAAATTCAAAATTTGCTTGAATCTGGTTTCACGGATGGTACTCATTGCTTGTGAAGGACCAACCATACAGCATCTCAAATGATAGTTAAGCCTGAACTGTGATATAGAGCATTTGATAGTAGCTGTTGATTTCAGGGAACTAGTTACAGGATAGCTAGCGAGGTTTTTTTGGGTCACCCGGTAGATGGGTTGCATTATTCTTAACACTGACAATGGAATATCTTTACCACTAAACAGGAGACAATGACGTCGGCAGCATGGCACCATTCTCCCCTGGGATGTTTTTGAATGACGTTGGTGAATCATCAAATGACAGGTTAGACAAAGGACCCAACTTGGAGGAAGATTCACTTCTGTAATTTATTGTAGCTCAGTATTAGCTGTCTTGGATTTGTCAGTATTAGGTGTCTAAGATTTGTCGACTGCAGTCTCAATTATCTAAGTCACATTGTTTAATGTTTTAGTGTTTTTATTTTAAATTAGGTCACGGTATATAGCCTATGGCATATAGAATAGCACCGAAAGAGCATTGGCTCCATCTCCATGCCTATTGGCAGGGATGGAAAAAATATTACAATTTATGGGACCAGCCAGTCTCAAAAAAAATATCTGTAAGAATCGCTTAAAAAAAGTGTCCACTCTTGACAGCTAACGATATGTAACAAGTACGACAGAACTGAGGACAGATTCGAAGCCTTATTGCAATCGTCAATGATATTTGTCGGGCAAATGGTTATGATCTTTCAGCTGAACGCTTCAAGACTTGTGAGCAACATCTTTGTTATGAAATTCCTAAGTCTGATGACAATCTAAGTTTACTTAATATCGGCTATCAATTAAGACTGCCTTTACGATCTTGACCAAAAATTGACGTACCATTTTTTCACTTCTCTCGATGTATCGTTTTCCTTTCTTCTTTTTGTTCTTTCTGGAGACCTGGAAAAATTTTCTGTAACCATTGGTGTCGTGGTCCGCTTTTTTTTCCAGCCATGCCTATTGACCTTTCTAGAAGTCTTTAAAGGGTTGATAATCATCAATTGCTATGATGATTAGTCTTTAATGCCATGATAAAGATACGAGACCATATAGACGACGGCAGGTGAAATAAGATTGTTTTAGTTCACGTTTTAAGGTTTTTTCTGGTTTGAAAACTGGTTTCTTACATTCTGGAGTATTCCACAGAGTGTTAGTTTTCATTAGTAGGAGTAATAACGAAACTCAAAGCTGTTGCCTCTAGTAAGTGGACAGTTTCACGATCTGCTAACAAAGACAGATTTTGTAAGACAATAGCAGCAGTTGCTTTTATTGACACCTACATTCAAAGAGATTTGAGATTGCAGACAAAGGAAATTCTCTCAAGCAGAAATTCAAATCAAACGAAGCCGTAAAGTTTTTCTGAAACCAAGGTAGCTACCTCGCTGTTTGTGCACTCCACAAATGGTTTTTAAGAGCTAAGATGAGCGTATATTAAAAAAAGAGGATATATCTAAACACCTACCGCGGGCATTTTATTTTTGCTGTCAGAAGCTGAGAAGTAAGTACTTTGATTGCACCCTAAAATACGAGAATTGAATCGCCTCCAAATCGGTTCCTATACCAAACAAATAAAATGCCCGTGGTAGATATCTAGATATATCCTCCTTCCTTCAATATACGCTCATGTTTGCTCTTAAAAACCATTTGTGGAATGCACAAAAAAGCGAGATAGCTACCTGGGTTTCAGAGAAACTTGGCGGCTTTGTTTGTTTTGAATATCTGCTGGAGAGAATTTCCTTTGTCTGCAATCGCAAATCTCTTTGAATTTAGGTGTCATTAAAAGCAACTGCTGCTATTTTCTTACAAAATCTGTCCTTGTTGGATCTGCTGCTTTTGACTGTCTCTGAGACTTTCAGTGTTTGTTTTAGGCGTTTACAGACGGTTCTCTCGAGGTTACCCAGAGATCTTGGAAACCCAAGGCCTTCTTCTTGCAAAGCAATTCAATGACGATTTTTCACACCATGATGATATTCAGGATTTTTCCACTTTCGTATTCCAACCAGTTTTGAGGTTGTGACGTCATCAAATTGTTAAATCATGAAGAAGAAATGCTACGGATCTCCTCTTAGTGCTTTTCAATAAGACTGGATAATAGACTGGCATTAACTATGGTTTGCTCGCCACTTTTTCCTTTTGCGGAGGACAAAATTTCTTGCTTCTACGGAGGAGCTAGCGTTGGTGGTGGATGATTTTTCATCCACAGCAGCAAATTATCCGCAAAGCACAAAGCAGGCAATGAACCAGAACTTCAGTGTCTTACCACCAATACTTTGGTCGAAGATTTTACTGTTTTTCCAACGCTAATTTCGGATTTACGATGGTTTCAATTTTTTCAAAATTTGCATGATCCTTTCAACGCAAACGAGGGTTGCTACAATCCTCGAACATGATCCACATACCGAAGTTTGTAAGAGACTGAAATATGGTAGCCGCCATTTGGTATAAACCTAGTTTTGAGTTTTTAAAAAGAGGCCGCCTCGTGCCAAAAAAAAACGTTAGTTGAAGGTTGCAAGTAAGAAAAGTGGAGGTTGAGTAAGCATCTTTCGTTGAACCAAGAGTTTTATTCGCCTCGAGTCTGACAAAAGAACCCAAGTTGTTCCGTACAAGAGTATTACAAGTTACACAATTGTTGACAAATACGATTTCATTGGGTACCGAATACCGGTATTTGGAAGTAGAATCTTACTTCATTTGTTATCAAACAATAGATATGTATGTATATTCTATAGATTTATAGTTGCATTGCAAATATCAGGTTTGAGAGTAATGTTTTTCTTTGCATTTTGCGTTTGTTTACCCTCTGTCCTCACATTTCCGAAAATATCAAGGCGATAGTCTTGGTTTTTCTTGAAATATTTGCACTATCAAGATAGCTGTGTTTAGCATTGAATTATATATCAGCTTATAGCCCTTTTAAAACGACCCAGTTTAGTAAAAGATTTACGAGCCCATAGCAATTTGTTTTTGTGCAAACTATGAACTTGCAAAAAACAGCCAATGTATGTGAAAAAGGTAAGCTTTATGGTGAAAAAATTATTACTTTCAAAAGTTTGCCAAATTTCAGCAAAAAGGTAAGCCTATGTAGCCTCACTTTTGGTAAAAAATTTGTCCTTTCAAAGACAGCAAAAGTTCAGCAAAAAGGTAAGCCTATAGCCTATAGCCTTGATATTTGGTGAGAAATGAGTGCCTTCAAAAGCAGCCCAATTTTCGCGACAAAGGTAAGCCTATAGCCTTACTTTTTGATGAAAAATGAGTGCCTTGAAAAGCAGCCCAATTTTTAGGAAAAGGTAAGCCTATGGCCTTACTTTTTGATGAAAAATGAGTGCCTTGAAAAACATCCCAATTTTTACAAAAAAGGTAAGCCTACAGCCTGACTTTTTGATGAAAAATGAGTCCTTTGAAAAACAGCCCAATTTTTGCGAAAAAGGTAAGGCTATAGCCTTACTTTTTGATGAAAAATGAGTGCCTTGAAAAGCAGCCCAATTTTTAGGAAAAGGTAAGCCTATAGCCTTACATTTTGGTGAAAAATGAGTGCTTTGAAAAACATCCCAATTTTTACAAAAAAGGTAAGCCTACAGCCTTACTTTTTGATGAAAAATGAGTGCTTTGAAAAACAGCCCAATTTTGCGGAAAAGGTAAGCCTATAGCCTTACTTTTTGATAAAAAATGAGTTCTTTGAAAAACAGCCCAATTTTTGCGAAAAAGGTAAGCCTATAGCCTTACTTTTTGATGAAAAATGAGTCCTTTGAAAAACAGCCCAATTTTTGCGAAAAGGTATGCCTACAGCCTTACTTTTTGATGAAAAATGAGTGCTTTGAAAAACAGCCCAATTTTTGCGAAAAAGGTAAGCCTATAGCCTTACTTTTTGATGAAAAATGAGTGCTTTGAAAAACAGCCCAATTTTTGCGAAAAAGGTAAGCCTATAGCCTTACTTTTTGATGAAAAATGAGTCCTTTGAAAAACAGCCCAATTTTTGCGAAAAAGGTATGCCTACAGCCTTACTTTTTGATGAAAAATGAGTCCTTTGAAAAACAGCCCAATTTTTGCGAAAAAGGTATGCCTACAGCCTTACTTTTTGATGAAAAATGAGTCCTTTGAAAAACAGCCCAATTTTTGCGAAAAAGGTATGCCTACAGCCTTACTTTTTGATGAAAAATGAGTCCTTTGAAAAACAGCCCAATTTTTGCGAAAAAGGTATGCCTACAGCCTTACTTTTTGATGAAAAATGAGTCCTTTGAAAAACAGCCCAATTTTTGCGAAAAAGGTAAGCCTATAGCCTTACTTTTTGATGAAAAATGAGTCCTTTGAAAAACAGCCCAATTTTTGCGAAAAGGTATGCCTACAGCCTTACTTTTTGATGAAAAATGAGTGCTTTGAAAAACAGCCCAATTTTTGCGAAAAAGGTAAGCCTATAGCCTTACTTTTTGATGAAAAATGAGTGCCTTGAAAAGCAGCCCAATTTTTAGGAAAAGGTAAGCCTATAGCCTTACATTTCGGTGAAAAATTAATGCTTTGAAAAACATCCCAATTTTTACAAAAAAGGTAAGCCTACAGCCTTACTTTTTGATGAAAAATGAGTGCTTTGATAAACAGCCCAATTTTTGCGGAAAAGGTAAGCCAAAAGCCTTACATTTTGGTGAAAAATTAATGCTTTGAAAAACATCCCAATTTTTACAAAAAAGGTAAGCCTACAGCCTTACTTTTTGATGAAGAATGAGTCCTTTGAAAAACAGCCCAATTTTGCGAAAAAGGTAAGCCTACAGCCTTACTTTTTGATGAAGAATGAGTCTTTTGAAAAACAGCCCAATTTTGCGAAAAAGGTATGCCTACAGCCTTACTTTTTGATGAAAAATGAGTGCTTTGAAAAACATCCCAATTTTTACAAAAAAGGTAAGCCTATAGCCTTACTTTTTGATGAAAAATGAGTGCCTTGAAAAGCAGCCCAATTTTTAGGAAAAAGGTAAGCCTTACTTTTTGATGAAAAATGAGTCTTTTGAAAAACAGCCCAATTTTGCGAAAAAGGTAAGCCTATAGCCTTACTTTTTGGTGAAAAATGAGTGCTTTGAAAAACAGCCCAATTTTTGCGAAAAAGGTAAGCCTGTAGCCTTACTTTTTGATGAAAAATGAGTCTTTTGAAAGACAGCCCAATTTTGCAAAAAAGGTAAGCCTGTAGCCTTACTTTTTGGTGAAAAATGAGTGCTTTGAAAAACAGCCCAATTTTTGCGAAAAAGGTATGCCTACAGCCTTACTTTTTGATGAAAAATGAGTCTTTTGAAAGACAGCCCAATTTTGCGAAAAAGGTAAGCCTATAGCCTTACTTTTTGGTGAAAAATGAGTCTTTTGAAAGACAGCCCAATTTTGCGAAAAAGGTAAGCCTATAGCCTTACTTTTTGGTGAAAAATGAGTGCTTTGAAAAACAGCCCAATTTTTGCGAAAAAAGTAAGCCTATGGCCTTACATTTTGGTGAAAAATGAGTCCTTTGAATAACAGCCCAATTTTTGCGAAAAAAGTAAGTCTATAGCCTTACATTTTGGTGAAAAATGAGTTGTTTGGAAAACAGCCCAATTTTTGCGTAAAAGGTAAGCCTATAGCCTTACTTTTTGATGAAAAATGAGTGCTTTGAAAAGCAGCTCAATTTTTCCGAAAAAGGTAAGCCTATAGCCTTACTTTTAGATGAAAAATGAGTGCCTTCAAAAGTAGCCCAATTTTTAGGAAAAAGGTAAGCCTTACTTTTTGATGAAAAATGAGTCTTTTGAAAAACAGCCCAATTTTGCGAAAAAGGTAAGCCTATAGCCTTACTTTTTGGTGAAAAATGAGTGCTTTGAAAAACAGCCCAATTTTTTCGAAAAAGGTAAGCCTGTAGCCTTACTTTTTGATGAAAAATGAGTCTTTTGAAAGACAGCCCAATTTTGCGAAAAAGGTAAGCCTGTAGCCTTACTTTTTGGTGAAAAATGAGTGCTTTGAAAAACAGCCCAATTTTTGCGAAAAAGGTATGCCTACAGCCTTACTTTTTGATGAAAAATGAGTCTTTTGAAAGACAGCCCAATTTTGCAAAAAAGGTAAGCATATAGCCTTACTTTTTGGTGAAAAATGAGTCTTTTGAAAGACAGCCCAATTTTGCGAAAAAGGTAAGCCTATAGCCTTACTTTTTGGTGAAAAATGAGTGCTTTGAAAAGCAGCCCAATTTTTGCGAAAAAAGTAAGCCTATGGCCTTACATTTTGGTGAAAAATGAGTCCTTTGAATAACAGCCCAATTTTTGCGAAAAAGGTAAGCCTATAGCCTTACTTTTTGATGAAAAATGAGTCTTTTGAAAGACAGCCCAATTTTTGCGAAAAAGGTAAGCCTACAGCCTTACTTTTTGATGAAAAATGAGTCTTTTGAAAGACAGCCCAATTTTGCGAAAAAGGTAAGCCTACAGCCTTACTTTTTGATGAAAAATGAGTCTTTTGAAAGACAGCCCAATTTTGCGAAAAAGGTAAGCCTATAGCCTTACTTTTTGGTGAAAAATGAGTGCTTTGAAAAGCAGCCCAATTTTTGCGAAAAAAGTAAGCCTATGGCCTTACATTTTGGTGAAAAATGAGTCCTTTGAATAACAGCCCAATCTTTGCGAAAAAGGTAAGCCTATAGCCTTACTTTTTGATGAAAAATGAGTTCTTTGAAAAGCAGCCCAATTTTTGCGAAAAAGGTAAGCCTATAGCCTTACATTTTGGTGAAAAATGAGTGCTTTGAAAAATAGCCCAATTTTTGCGAAAAAGGTAAGCCCATAGCCTTACTTTTTGGTGAAAAATGAGTCCTTTGAAAAACAGCCCAATTTTTGCGAAAAAGGTAAGCCTATAGCCTTACTTTTTGATGAAAAATGAGTCCTTTGAAAAACAGCCCAATTTTTGCGAAAAGGTATGCCTACAGCCTTACTTTTTGATGAAAAATGAGTGCTTTGAAAAACAGCCCAATTTTTGCGAAAAAGGTAAGCCTATAGCCTTACTTTTTGATGAAAAATGAGTGCCTTGAAAAGCAGCCCAATTTTTAGGAAAAGGTAAGCCTATAGCCTTACATTTCGGTGAAAAATTAATGCTTTGAAAAACATCCCAATTTTTACAAAAAAGGTAAGCCTACAGCCTTACTTTTTGATGAAAAATGAGTGCTTTGATAAACAGCCCAATTTTTGCGGAAAAGGTAAGCCAAAAGCCTTACATTTTGGTGAAAAATTAATGCTTTGAAAAACATCCCAATTTTTACAAAAAAGGTAAGCCTACAGCCTTACTTTTTGATGAAGAATGAGTCCTTTGAAAAACAGCCCAATTTTGCGAAAAAGGTAAGCCTACAGCCTTACTTTTTGATGAAGAATGAGTCTTTTGAAAAACAGCCCAATTTTGCGAAAAAGGTATGCCTACAGCCTTACTTTTTGATGAAAAATGAGTGCTTTGAAAAACATCCCAATTTTTACAAAAAAGGTAAGCCTATAGCCTTACTTTTTGATGAAAAATGAGTGCCTTGAAAAGCAGCCCAATTTTTAGGAAAAAGGTAAGCCTTACTTTTTGATGAAAAATGAGTCTTTTGAAAAACAGCCCAATTTTGCGAAAAAGGTAAGCCTATAGCCTTACTTTTTGGTGAAAAATGAGTGCTTTGAAAAACAGCCCAATTTTTGCGAAAAAGGTAAGCCTGTAGCCTTACTTTTTGATGAAAAATGAGTCTTTTGAAAGACAGCCCAATTTTGCAAAAAAGGTAAGCCTGTAGCCTTACTTTTTGGTGAAAAATGAGTGCTTTGAAAAACAGCCCAATTTTTGCGAAAAAGGTATGCCTACAGCCTTACTTTTTGATGAAAAATGAGTCTTTTGAAAGACAGCCCAATTTTGCAAAAAAGGTAAGCATATAGCCTTACTTTTTGGTGAAAAATGAGTCTTTTGAAAGACAGCCCAATTTTGCGAAAAAGGTAAGCCTATAGCCTTACTTTTTGGTGAAAAATGAGTGCTTTGAAAAGCAGCCCAATTTTTGCGAAAAAAGTAAGCCTATGGCCTTACATTTTGGTGAAAAATGAGTCCTTTGAATAACAGCCCAATTTTTGCGAAAAAGGTAAGCCTATAGCCTTACTTTTTGATGAAAAGTGAGTCTTTTGAAAGACAGCCCAATTTTTGCGAAAAAGGTAAGCCTACAGCCTTACTTTTTGATGAAAAATGAGTCTTTTGAAAGACAGCCCAATTTTGCGAAAAAGGTAAGCCTACAGCCTTACTTTTTGATGAAAAATGAGTCTTTTGAAAGACAGCCCAATTTTGCGAAAAAGGTAAGCCTATAGCCTTACTTTTTGGTGAAAAATGAGTGCTTTGAAAAGCAGCCCAATTTTTGCGAAAAAAGTAAGCCTATGGCCTTACATTTTGGTGAAAAATGAGTCCTTTGAATAACAGCCCAATTTTTGCGAAAAAGGTAAGCCTATAGCCTTACTTTTTGATGAAAAATGAGTTCTTTGAAAAGCAGCCCAATTTTTGCGAAAAAGGTAAGCCTATAGCCTTACATTTTGGTGAAAAATGAGTGCTTTGAAAAATAGCCCAATTTTTGCGAAAAAGGTAAGCCCATAGCCTTACTTTTTGGTGAAAAATGAGTCCTTTGAAAAACAGCCCAATTTTTGTGAAAAAGGTAAGCCTATAGCCTTACTTTTAGATGAAAAATGAGTGCCTTCAAAAGCAGCCCAATTTTTAGGAAAAAAGTAAGCCTATAGCCTTACTTTTTGGCGAAAAATGAGTCCTTTGAAAAACAGCCCAATTTTTGCGCAAAAGGTACGCCTATAGCTTTACATTTTGGTGAAAAATGAGTGCTTTTGAAAAACAGCCCAATTGTTGCGAAAAAAGTAAGCCTATGGTCTTACTTTTTGGTGAAAAATGAGTGACTGCTAAAATAATTGATCGTTGAAAAACGTTAAGCCTTACATGTTACTGGTATGGTGCACAGAATGCAGTGCAGTTTAACTGTGAACTACGAACTGCACAATACGGAGAAGAAAGAAGCAAAAACGCCACTTTTTTAATAACTCAAGTCTTCATTCATAAACATTTAGATATTGGAAAGCAGACATGAATAGTAGAAAAAACTTTATGAATGATAAAAACTAGAATTAATTCAAATTTAACTGAAAGGGATTCTGAACTGCCATCAAGTGCAGTATTTATTTGTCAGATAGACGGATTTTGGAACCCGCAACTAGATTTTGCAATCAAATGGTACATTCTTATGAAAAGTTCCAAACAATTTAACTAAAACGTCAACAATTAAACAGCGTGGGTGAGAATGAGGGGTTTCTTATTTTCAGAAGATTCTGCATAGTTTGTGCGGAATCTTTCGGTCAAACGTCGATAACTCGGTCGCTAGTCAGAAACGAACTTTGTAGAAGAATTTTGCATGAGAAAGTCTGAGGGTCCATAGTGTTAACTGGGTCATAATTTTCTCAGAAAAATGCATTGCCGTTCAACAACCATCCTTGATATGTCAAACAACTTGGTTGTCAAACAGAATTCAGTTACGTACAGCATTTAGCCAAATAACCCTTGCCTAATCCTGCACAAAAGTTACAGAAGGATGCTCATGCTCCAAGAGGTCAGAATATACAGATGCAGTTCTTGTCCATGCTTGCTCAAAGTGACTTTCGAAGTCAGTTAATTGTGGGCTTTGTACAGACTTGACTGGTTAGAAAGGTTTCTTCTCTTGTAGATGAAACTCGTCTGAAGGAGGGCAGCCAAGGCACCATATCTACAAGTCCGGACCATTATCAAATTCATACTCCGGATTCTAAGTTTGGTCACGGAATGGCACTCTTAACTAATAGCACATATCTATTACTATCTGCAACTTAAAATACCCTCTCCCCCTTCTGAAATGAGAAACCAGCAGGTTTTGCGACAATTACTCACAATTTAGAAACACAAGTTATCGAAATATAAGTTAAACTACCAATATCTAAACGCAAATGTATGTCTGGGGTCATTTTATATGTATTTACATATGTCCTGGACTTCGTGCCATCCAGGCTCTTTTAAGGTAGAATGGCTTTCCTATCTTCTCATCTCTTCTCGTTTATACATAAGAATAAAGCATTTAAATGCAATACAAATCAACCTTCTACTCGAGGAGGCTTTTCATTCAATTCTTTCAAAATCATCAACAACGCAAATTACGCTCTTACTGGTTAAACAGGTCAGCTCCCTACGAAAGAAAAGATAATTCTTCAAGGGGGATCCAGTCTTCAAAGTTTCGTTAAAACAGTGATTCGCAGTTTTATGAAAGGCATTATTTCAAAGACTTAAAGGGGCCGGGTCACATAATGTAAACAAACTTCTTTCCAAACAACAATTTCGCAGTATTTTTGATAGGCCATATCACAGTGATTTTCCACTACTATTCACAAAATAAAAGAGTTATTTTGAAGAAGGACTCTTGTACTTCGTAGAGAAACAAACATAACACTAATATGTTGTACGATTGCAGAGATATTGGTGGATTTTATCGTTATCGTTGATTCACCCCATCCATCAAAATCTGTACAGAACACAATGGCCGCGTGTGGGCAGCAATATAGATTCTGGAGATAACAGGTTTGTTTACTATTATGTGACCCTGCCGCTTTAATCTTTTTCGAAACAGAAACTTCAAAGGCAGTCTGTCACTTACCTGATCGGCCGGAAACAATCAGAGCTCAACATATGGGAATAATGGGTATTGGACTTCCACGAAAAGAAGCATGTAACTTATGATCTAAGAATACAAAATCTTTGCAAACTGCCGCAAACAAAAACACAGGGCTATGGGCAAGAATCGCTGTCCTATAGAGGTAGCTTCCTCTGGAACACCCTTGATGATATCATTAAAAATCAGCCAACACTTGCGGCTTTCAAAGGGAGGATCAAAGACTGGGCTGTTGATAAATGCACCTGCAACTTATGCCGCTAATTAGTCTTTTCTTTTGCATAAAGTATATTTTCTTGTAAATAGTTGGTGTGAATTAGTATGCTATTATCTACTACCGTAAATACCAACTTTAAATATGTGTTAAATGAAATGAAAATGAACACATCGGATTCCTTCGTGAATCTGTGTGTTTGAAACAAAGGAGGACTAATCGTCTTGAATTTCTATGGTCGTGGAAAGTCAGACGATTAAGAACAATTCTAATTCAATACTTTATGTATTGTCCTTCTCGCCCGATCAAATGCATGATACACTGCCTTTAACTTGAAGTATATAAAGAAAAAACTGCAGAACGCAATAGACAAGTACCTAAAACTAGTAACTTGTAAATTACAAACATGCGGCCGGGTAGTTGAATAATAGCATTGCTGGATATAAAATGATTTCGAATCAGGAAAGCCCGTCCCCAAAAGTGTAGATTTGCCCAAAGTCTTTCAAATTGGCTTAAAATAAACGCGGGGCAAGGGGCTCTTTCAAGAGGATTTCTGTTTCAAATAATGGAACGAACATTTGAGAAGAGCATAGAATTTGCCTTAGTACTTTGGCCTTGCAACCATGGAAATAAATTGCATTGTTATTCAAATTTGTTTTCATTGACTTGTGTTGAAAGGAAGGGATGCGTAAGAGGAAGTTGATTTCTGGATGCATCTCATCCAGAAATAAGTTTACTGGAAATCCGAAGGTAGACTCCTTGAGCTTGTTACCATGTTCTACAGAGAGAATGTTACAGTTCCTTTGACGTAGCAAACTTTTTTGGTGGAGAGTTTACTTTTTATATTGAGCCCGTGTGGAATTTAAGTTTTATCCGAGGAACTTATGGTTTCTTATGTTATCCATTGGTGTCGAGCACAGCTTCGTATCACTGTAAGTGTTGGATCTTTTTTGTTGTTTACTAGGTCCCAAAAAAGCTTCCACCTTCGACGTCTGCAATTTCCAAGTGTCTGTTCGTAACTTGAAATGAAATTTCAAACTCCAGCCCCTTGCCACCTTAACTGCAACATTCCTTGGCCAGTCGCAGTTGCAGTGCCGCCCGATTGTTGGTTACTCTTTCCTTCGAGTCACCAAATAAAAACCCTACCAATTGTTAGGCCAGCCAATGATAACCTTGTCATTCTTCCTTTCAACCAATCACATAAAGTCTTAGCATGTGACTGCCATTATTTTAACAATTGCCTAATTAGCAAGGTATGCGCTCAAATCTCAAATTCACTCAGCTACATACAGATTAGTAAGCGCCCTTCGGCCGCAACAAGTCAACAACGGTATTTCCAGATTTGTTTGCAATTAGGCTAAGTACAGAGTTCTGTTAAGGGGGCTGCAATGCGAAGATACTAGCCAGGTACAACAAAAGCAATACCATCTTCATAAGAAACACATTTGTTAATTGGTTGACATGCCGGGTTGTTAGGTTAAAAGTCATTTGATTAATGCTTTGATTGTTGTTGTGAATTTATTTTACATCGATTAACTGAATAAACTAGTGTGCCATATACAATCAAATTGTACAAGAAAACTAATCAAAATCGATGGACAGTGCTTTGAAATGCATTTTCACAAATTACCAGCACTATGCTCGCAGCCATCCTATCAAGTTGAAAGTTCCACTTCAATTCAACTTTCTCTTAGATTTCTCACAGATAAAAAAGCAACTATAGTGAAGTCCCGCCTTTAAGAAAAAACTTCATAAGAACCTCCATCGCTGAATTTTTGAAAGAACCTTCCATTTGAAAAATAATTAGCTAGGACGATTCTTACCTCCAGCCTTGTTTGAACTGCTTCCTTGTCTTATTCCTGCTGCTTCGAAATCAAATTCATAATCCACCCAAGTTCTGCTACTGTTGCCTCCGCGTCCTCGTCCTCTTTGTCCACCACGGCCATAGCCTCTCCCTCTGCCACCTCTGCCTCCTCGACCACGATACGGTCTTCCTCTGTAGTTTCGTGGCAACACACCAAACGTTTCTGCATTTAATGCTCGTTCCTTGCGTTTTGTAAATCTATGAAAAACACAGAAATCAAGTTTAGCCAATCTTGAAATCAGTTCACGCAAATTTGCCTTAGAATTTCGCGTTCTTTACAGTAAAAACCCGAATATAAGAACTTAGTGATTAAGAACCTACAGGCTGACATTCTGAAATTTGACCCTCAAATATATAAGAACCCATTCAGCCTGAGATTTGAAAAAGGTTCTTATTCGTAGAGATCATCAACTTAGATCGAACTCCGGTTGCTTTGTCTTTGAACCTATACGGACTGATACTGCAATATGTCCATCTTGCAAAGAATAAGACCTGAATGAAATAAGAACCAAACTAAGAACCTGAACAACCTAATTTTTCACTAAATACTCAATATATAAGAACCTAACCAGGCTGACTTGCAAAATAGTAGGTTCTTATAAGCGGTTTTTTACTGTATAGGAATCATAATTTCTAGTGAAATTCTGGCAAAATTAACATGATCCCTGCATCATAATACACAAGAATCGAAGTACTGAATCTTGTTTGCACATAGATCAGAGATTACTTCAACTCCTTCATTCAACTCTTGACCTTGCCTCAAGCTTGGTTCACAATAAAAAGAAAACGGGTCAAACGTGGGTCCAAGCATTCTCTGAACTTGTTCAAACTTGAAAGAGTCATCCTATCTAACTAGAATCAATACTTTAGTATCCATCTATAAACAATGATGAAGGCAAGGATAAATCTAAAATTGAGCCTGAAGGCTGATTTTGGTCGTTAGAATATCCTAAGAAGGCAGAAATTCTGTCGTTTACGAGAGAAACTGTCACCTTGAGATTGAAAAGGAAGCAACAATACAGCAAACTTCTAATGTGTGAAATCTGGCCATCTCAGAAGTTCCACTGATTGGAACCAGTCTCTAGCTACCCTGATCTGTTCTATCAGATTTTGAAACCATTTCTAATGCAATTTTACTCCTTTATCAAGAGCAGTGTGGGAAATAAGCGTCCAAAGTAATTTTCATCATGAACATCGTGAATGAGAACAGTGAAACTTTTTGAAAAATTATCAGGATTTGAATAGTGAACAGATCTTGAAACTTCATTGTTATGCACTCATATTAAGGCTGAATTTCAATCAGTGGAATTTTCCGAGCAGGCGGAATTTCTATTAACTGCAAGAAAAAATGTCGCTCTGACATTGAATCGACAGTTACGGCTGATCAACCTCTTATTGTATAAAATTCCAGCCGCTCCGAAAATCCTTTGACTGGAAGGATAAATTAATCTCAAGACCTATTGCAATTCATGCCTATAATTCACAATCTGTCTACCGATAGAATAATAAACACCTATTAAAATCACTTGGTCCTTCCCACAAATACGCAAAATTAGTAACGTTATGAAATTTTGATTTCTCGAACGTTTCATTACTTCTTACTCCACGGTCTCCACATTGCTTTGTCACTGGACTTGCAACAAGTCTCTCTCGTGGCAAAAACGGGAGAAGGCCAAAACTTCTCCTGTTTTTGTCGCAAGAGAGACTTGTAGCAAGTCCACTTTGTCACATAATAATCCCTTCATTAATTGCTCTTCTCTGACGCAATTCCCTGAACCTTCTCTGTCAAACTGGATATCTTGATCAAATGTCATTGTGCACAATTAAAATAAAGCTGTAACTTTGAAAAATCTACCAGAAACAAAAACTGTATCAAACTATAATACCAACATGGCTGACATTCTTCTCAGCCCCGGTGTTCTAAAGATGAAGTTCAATCTTGGAGGGTTGTATCCGAACTCAAAGCATTTAATTACCAAGAGCCGTTCTTATGCCCTCCAGATGGTTTGTATACTTCTACGTACTTAGGGAGGTAATCTGCCCTTTCAAGATTGGAGCTGCAAAAGCAGAAGTCTTTTGTTGTGAGATTGTGAATCTTTGAGGTTAAAATCTTCTTCTGCATACAAAGTTTAGTATTGAAACAAATTTTCAACATTCATATTTGCATTATCCAAATACTGATTTTATGGTCAAAGCCCTAATGAATTCTAAGTCCTTATAATTGCCATAATTTCAAAATAAAGACAGAAATGAATGTGAACATTAGTTTCTATATCAGATATGTATGCTGAAGAAAATTTTTGCCTCAAAAATACACAATCTCAAACAATGAAAAAGCAAACGACTTCCACTTTGGCCTTGCACCTTTTAAAGTGGATTCAATAGCACACAAACAATTTATCCTACTAAAATCATGATCATGTGAATACGAACCCACATCACTGCCAAATGATTTCGAAACAAAATTCCTTCAAGAATTATCAAGAGCTAACTAATCTTTAGTGAACTTAATAATGAAAGAAAATTGTTCAAAATCAGTCTCCACATTCTAAATAATGGACAATTATGTCATGACACTTTTCCTAATAATGGCAAGAAACAATGAGAAAGTTGCCAACTTTTTGACAATGTTTTTACAGATCTCTTTGCTCAGCTTAGAGACATTCTGCGATTAGACACTTCAGTTTTGGACAATGAGGCACTCGATAACCTCTTGTTGTTTGTTGATGGCAAATTAAACATCTTCTCTAACAGAATGATTCTGGAGGCTACGATTTCATTCATAGAGAAACGAAGCGGCTCCATTAATCTTCTCAGCATGCTAATATTCACCTATTCACCTAGACTTATGACGCTGAGTCTCTTGCTTCCCTGTGCTCTTTGACTTGATGATGGCCCTTCAGTCAAGAGAGACTCATAGTATTACTCTTATAAACCTGGCCCTATTTAGGCCCAAACTTTGCAATTCCTAAAGTACCAATCAGATTGCGAGATTTGGCAAAGAACAATGCTGTTGAATTTTCAACTCAAATGATGCAGCTGACTAGATTTTGAACAAATAAAAGTTGCTGCAGCAGGTAGTTGAATATTTCTCTGGTTTGTTTTGGTCTTAAAAACATGGAAAACGTAGCATTGAGAGACTCATTTTGCACTTACCAGGTAAAATGCACTGCCTTCTTCAGATCTACACTAAGTTTCGTTGACAAAATGTCTGCTTAAAGTGGTTTTCATTGCATTTTCTTTCCAAGGAATGACCCTTGAACAGAGCTACGGCAGTCACTTGATTCTAATTTGATCGATCAAATAATGATCAAATGCAGGAGATAGGGCTAGGTTTTTCACTGTTTCATTATGAGTCCCTCTTGAGCAAGGTTTACCACAGGGATACAAGGGACTCATCATCATAAGTCTAATATTCACCCTGTGGAGCATCCTTCTTTTGGTCTTTTGTCTGTTACGTTTCTGAGTGTGGTTTTCTTGTTGTGTTGTAACATCTTTTGCTTTAGCTTTGATTTTGTTTTGCTTTCCTTCATTGTTGTTTTGATTTTGTGCTTTTTCCTACTATCTTGAAATAAAAAGTTGAATTGCAATGTTATCCATGGTTGGGACCAGATGACCTTGTGTCTTCCCCACCATGAATGGCACATTAAATAGTATTCCTCTTTATTTTAATTCAGGCTTTAATGTTGCAGAAAAAATGAGAAAATTTCCTCCAGTCTTCTGCATCATGAACAGAAAATGCCAGCATTTTCCTTCTAAGAGACTAAAAGCCCTAAAGATGATGTACACAGAATCAAATACAAATCCTTAAAATATGAATCAAAAGGCCACAAATATAAATCTATCAGTGAATATTTCAATTCAAAGTTACTTACACTTCAGAGCTTGGTTGATTAGAAGAATCACATGATATTTGATCGAAAAAAGATTTTGTCTTGTCGTAATATGCTTCTTCCCCATTAAGTTCTGTCTCAATTTCATCACTAAAAGAGTCTCTGTGCCCATCCTTTTCTACAATAACCTGAAAGAAAAGTAAAAAGTAAAGAAATCACTTCAATGTCAAATGAGCCAAAATGAGCTTCAAGTATATAAGTATAAGTATATAAGGTTTTCAGTTGGAAAACACATCTTGAAAAAATACATATAATATGCATTTTATTATACATTGTTCATGGAAGACTTCTGTTGACTGCTATCTATAAGTGAGACTCCCTTGTAGATGAAAATAATTTTGGGAATCAGCGGTTGACAATGACTTATTTGTCTTGCATAGATTGTTCAAATAGATGAAGCTGTTTTCACGATAGTCCTAATGCAAAGAAATGCACATATCCAATCCTATACCTCATTTTCTGTGTACAAAACTCAAATACCTCAAAAATAAACTGCAATTCTTCAAAAGAAGAGATGGCACCAGGGAGGAAATGCTGGGGGGAACTGTCAGAGTGCAGATTGTGTGCGAAGTGAGCAACATATTTCAGACCACATCTTTCAGATTGGCTTAAAATGTGACTACACACTCTACAAACATAACAAGCAAGTTACAGAAGTGCTGACAATGCATAGCAATTTTCAAAAATGGGCCTTAGTGAATTTTTGGGGGGGGCTCCTACTACTTGCACCATCTCTGTTTAAAAGATCTTTTAGAAGACAAATTCAATTAACATTGTTCACTTCCACTTCAGGCCATGTGATTGTTAAGGTAATCTTTTCTCGTTCAAGCCAAAAACTAGCAAAAAGTCTGGCCATTACAATGTTCTGGACCTGAGCAAATGATTTGAAAAAACATGACTGCATTCAAATCACTCCCAAAAGAGTAAAGATGCCAGCAACTGATGAGTTCTGTTCCTGCAAGTGGGGCTTATGTACATTAATACGGCCTGCAAAAAGTGTCATGTGGTTAACTTTATCAACAGATAATTCCCAAAGTCTTATCACCTGACCTCACATGGTAAACAGTACCTGAATTTGTCTATTGGCATCACTTTGACAGAAGTTTGACAAGTCACATAAACTCTATACATGAAAAATGAATTGCCCATCTAATTTTTCAAAGCAAATATAGTATATAACTGGTTAATTTCCAGCTCTTGCTTTTTTAGACCATGTTTACATTGTATATACTACAGAAGTTTGACATTTTGTTATGGCTCAAGAGGGTTTCAACGGCTTTTTCAATAGATAAGAAAAGATTTTTCAATAGATATGACATGAGTGATATGATATCCAGTGTATGGCAGTTTTAAATCTATATCAGAGGCAAGCCGCCTTAACTTTTTCGTTTTTAAATTACTGTATTTCTACTTGGTATACAGCCTCCTTTCACTGTTTTGTAATTTTGAAATTTTTCCATAGAGCAAGTAAAAATAAGTTCAAAACACAAACAAAAAAAACAATTAGCTAAGGCAGTTCGCCTCTGATATAAATTTCAAACTGCCACACACACTGGGTGTCCTATAGCTCATGGATAGGAGGAGCAGAAGTGCTACAGTTGAGTAAAACAGTGTACATGGGGAGCTGGTTTGTTGCACTTTGTTACAAATCTATAGTTGTATATACCAGTACAGTGTACCTTGGGTCTCATATTTGATGAAAAAACCTCTGCTCGGCAGGTGAAGCATGAAGCCAAAATCACAGTACTTACATCATCTTCATCTTTCAGGGAAACATTCTTCTTCAGCGCAGAGAGCAATTCCTTCTCAACTTCTTCCTTGTTAAACTTTGCATTTGAGCGCTCAAAATCAAAATCCTTGTCAAATCTTTGTTTGTTGTTGTAAGAACCTCTTCCTCTTGCACGCCCCCTTGCTCTTCCACGTGGACGGCCCCTCTCATTGCCTGAGGACTGATTATTGGAGCGATCTAGGACAATGTTGCAGAATGAATTAGCAGGGTTTCACAGTTTCTCGTGCATCAAGAATTCAAAAAATGTTGATAAAATTTTCTGCTTGTGTGATTTTGCAATGTTAGAAAAATAAACTCCTCTATACCTGAAACAGTACAATCTTTACCTTAATCCCTCAGAGAATGGCCAAATTCTACCGAGGCTGTGAAGAGATGGCAAAATGATACGGGCAAAAGTGAACTTGCAGTTTTCAGTGTCAAGCAGTGGGATTGAAGAAGTAGTTAAATGCTTATTGTGTCTGTGACCCCGTATTATGATGTTTGGTGCCACAACACCTTTAAATGGCACCAAAACACACCATCATGTAGTTTACAAGTTGCACAGGTATCATGAAATTCTACAGGGTCTAATGCCCCATTAATACTGCATTCACAATGACACAGTTAACCAGCTTTTATCTACACCAGTTTAAAGGGAGTACGAAGACCAGCATGCTTTGCACGAAGTCAACGACTTGATCTTCACAGCTTCCAGAATATCTGACTGTACGAAATTCACAAAAACAATAACAAACGATTGCAAAGGCTACTGGTCTTTGTTCTCCCTTTAAATTTCAACCAATCAAATGACTGGAATTTTTGGATTGACCAATCAGAAGGCCTTATTCGAAAACCTGGTTTAGTTTAAACTGGTTTAACTTCCAGTGTGAATGGGGCATTACACTGCACGTTAAACCAGCTTAAACTAAACCAGGTTATCCAATACGACCTTCTGATTGGTCAATCCAACAAATCCAGTCATTTGATTGGTTGAAATTTAAAATAGTTTAGATAAAGCTGGTTTAACTGTGTCCGTGTGAATGCAGTGTAACTAATTGTTTTTGTGCAGACCTATTACTACATTAAGAGGAACCTTCATAGAAGATTCCCATCATCCTAAAGTCATCAACAGTGGAGGGTATCATGATTTCTATCACCTAAATATCATGAAACAGAAGTAAAATCTTTTGAATTACCTTCCCTGCTTGATTCTCTACTTGACTCCTTGTTTGATTCCTTATTTGTCCCCCTACCTGACTCTCTTGCTGGCTCCTGTTGAGCTTCCTTGTTATTGGCACCTTTCTTTTGACCATCATTGCTTTGTCTCTGCTTTTCATTTTCTACTCTACCCTTAGATTCATCACTGCTCTTTCCACGCACTGAATTGCCACCTTCCTTAGCATCATTATTTCTCCTAGAATTTGCATCGTTGTGCTTTCTATAATGTCCTTCTTCTCTAGTCTTCTCACGAGACTGTTCTTTATCTCTACCTCTACCCTGGGTCTTAGACTCCTCAGATTCTCTCTGGTTATACCTGTCTCTTTGTTGACCTCCATCCCTGCTATGTTTTCTTGGCTGGTCATGCTCCTTATTTTGGTTTCTTTCTCTATGGTGCTCATTCTCTCTTGGGCGTTGTGAATTCCTCTGTTCTCTCTGTGGTTTTGGAGCACCTTGCTGACTATCAGAGCCACGCTCGCTCTCTTTTTGCCTCTCATCCTTATGAGCAATTTCTGGTGATCTACTTCTTTCATCTTTCTCTTTTGATTGATATCGACTACCTACTACACCTGCACTTGGTGGTGAAGGGCTCTGTCTATACCTATCAAATGGTGATGATCGCTGATTTCTGTCAGATCCCACTCCAGGTCCAATCACTGATGATAATGGCATACTTCCCTGTGGTCTGAAACCAAGTGGGTATCCAAATGGGGGCATTCCACCAAAAGGTCCATAGCTTTGATGTGGGAAATGCTGCATTGGCATTTGCATTTGTTGCTGGTACATACTAGGTTGAGTATTTCCTGTCTGTAAGATACAAAAAAACGTAATGCCTATGAAATCTGATATATATATAGTAGAAATCCGCATAAGAGAACCTATTATTATAAGAATCTTGAGGTTGAAATTCAATATTTTAAACCCCTAAGTAAGAACCTCTCAGAGGCTGACACTGGGGGAGGTTCCTATATAACAGGTTTCATGTCTTCAGAATCCCTCAAAGTTTTTAAAAAAATTCTTGGCATTCTAATGAGACTTGTTCAATGGTATAAATGACTACAAGATTTTTAACCACAATTCTAACCTAAAATGTTCCCCAGAATTCTCAAGGAATTCTCAAAATCTTTAGATTTCTTGTGCTGAAAACAGTATTAATGCATGCAAGAGTGCTGTATGTAAGAACCTCTTTAAGAGCCTTGCAGACTGGAATTTAGAATAACAGCCACTTAATTAAGAATCTATTCAGGCTGCCCAGGTAAAAAACTATGTTCTTTTATGCGGGTTTCACTAATGATTACTACAATTATGCTGACAACTTATGCATTAACAATAGTATCTGCATTACCACTGCTTCATTATAATCAATACTGCTTTAAAGGAACATCATTCTCTTAAAGCTAACAAAGTATATAAATCAAGAGCTAATGGTCCTTTCACAATGAAATCAAATCTTTTGGAAATACAACCTTTTGCTTCAGTACAATATGGGCGAAATCTCAAAAGTGTTCATTGATCTTTGCAACACACGGATTAATCCTGTACTGCTATTTTCCTCAAAATAGGCATAAACTACCAGGTGAGCCAGAAAAAGGTTCCCACTTTTGAAAATTCAAAGAATCAAAGAGAACTTCACACATTTGACTGATTCAAATTCTAGTTAAAAGCCAAGAGATAGAAGCATTTTCTCGCTGCCTCAGGAATACTAGAAACATAACTACTGTAAATTCAACTAAAGAAAAATTTCACTTCTGCAAAGCGACCAAAAAAGTGCCTTAAAACATTGATCAAATCATAAAAATCTGCTCCCATAGATCAATAAAGGAAATGCAATTTTTCATGGGCCAGAAATATCCACTGTACATTTATTGCCATGGGACTGAAAGTTTATAGTATATATTTGTTTAACAAGTGTTATGATGCTTTTTATTACTCTTGAGAGAGGGGCAACGTCCACTGGGCACTGTTCTTTTATGGCCAATCCTTACAATTTGATCAATGTTTTAGGCCCTCTTCCAGTCATTTTGCAACCATGGAATTTTTATTTTCTTTTACTTTAGTTAAATTTACCACTACTTCTTCCGCTGGCAAGACAATGAAAAAATTACAGAAGTACTTCAATCCTTCAGCTTTCAACTAGATTCTGAATAATCCAAATCTCTGTGTGTGTATACCAAAAGACTCACTTCCAGTTCTTAGATTCATAACTTTCCATAATAGACGTCTCCCTCTTCATTACTGATTATCAGAAGAAGAAAAATACAACAGCAACAAACAAGCAGTGTCCTCTTTGGTAACACCATTCTATGGACAACACAGAACTTCATTCTTGCCCCAATATTCTACATACACCGGAATCCTTCACACATCACCATAGCAGGGGCGGCGTAGAAGGGTAATCAAGGTAATCAGTGATTACCTATTTTTCCCAGAGTTTTTTGAGGTTTTTTAATTTCTCCAAAAATAAATCCAAAAATAACCAAACATTATGATTAAACCCGTAAGCGTATATTGACGGAGCCTTCTGAAGATGCTCTGTGACGTTTATTGCTTTCTCTGCTGGTCTCACAGACACTTGATTTATTGATTTATTGGTTGTTAATCCTTGTGTGTTGTGATATCTCTTTGTTGAATATGATAGCCATATGATAGCTATTGAATTTGAGGATTATGTTGGCCGCGAGGTAATCGTGGCCCTTCCAGATTACCTTGCCATTGCTTTCGGAGGGCGTCGTGACGTAAATCTCTATTGAATTGCTAGTTGTGAAACAAAGAGCGCCTCGCAGTAACATAGTCATTCCGCAATCTGATTACCTCAAGCACTGTTGCTGTTGATAGTCCAACTAGAGTATTTCGTTGTGAATCGAGTTTTGCGTAACAAATTTTGTAGAGGCTACAGATGGGTTTTGAGAAGACTTCTCCACTTCGTTCAGATCAAGTAATATTTCAAATTACGAACAACAATGCCCTTAACAAGTATGGAAGGCCATGTCCAAGAGTAAAGTATGCCGGGACATTGAGTGTTTCAGTGTATAAGTCTTTACCACGGATATTTGGCAGAAATAAGTTGAATAAGACTGAAAGTACAGCATATATCATTCTAAGGTCCCATAAGCAAATGTTGCATCGTTTTGAGAGAACATCGTATCAAAAAAAGCGATCTGTGGTCACTTAACATCCTCGCAACAAAATCTCACAGACTAAGGTAGTCAAATCAACTTCTGATTACCTAGCCCTTTGGAGGCTACGATAGGAGTGGCGTGGCCGCTGAGGCCCGACACAAAACTATTCCTTTTAAATCTCCTATAGAGAAGGGCCGCTATATGCAAGCTTTCAGCCCTCTACTGCAACATGATTCATCACTTTACTACTGGCGTTTGTTGTAACCAAGCAGCATTTCACTGATTCGAAAAAGCGTAGGTGATTCTTTCAGGGCGAAGAGATGTTTACCGATTTTGACAGATTCTTCTCGATAACCAAACAGTTTTTGCCAAAGGTGAACGAGAATTTTTGGTGGTGAAATGCCCCCCGGTTGCAACGAAGACTCAGATGCACCTAAACATGTTAGAATGGGCTATGGACCCTGCAAAGTGCTTCTTTCCATCAAGTGAAGAAAACCTAATTTTATTAAAGTTCCCTATGGCACTTTACCTTGGAATCTTTTCTACAACATTTTAGTGAAATGAAAAATATTTTAAAATTTTGTCTTTGGCATACAAGATTTGATTTGGTAATGGTTGTGGTTGCTGTTTGTAAAATATAGGAGTTTCCCGCTAATATGAGGGCATAGTTCCGAAAAATTTTACCAGTGTGATTACCTACTTTTTCCCCTCCGAGCCGCCCCTGCACCATAGAGTTCCTATTTTTCTAAAGTCCAATGTCACTAAATCTCAGTCCTCCGTTCTTTTGTTTATAGTACATGTAACTCTTTGGGAATGAGTACTTCCTTGTATTTTAGGATTATGTTCTTCATTTGAATGGCCCTGATGTAGTCCTAATACTTTGCTCTCTGTGGTATATATAGTTTTGTAGTATTATATGGTAGAGCCTCATTCCTAGTCTTAGGTAATAAGTAAATTGTAAATTTTTGCATTGAATTTACCAAGATATATAAATGTCATTTCAGAGCAAATTGAAAATACCTACCTGGACAATAGCAGGGTCTTGTGCCACTTGACCTTGTGTGGGTCTGCTATTCTTTGGTGCTTCTGCAACATTGAGATCATCAATGTCACTTCCTCTGAAAACAATATACTCATAGATCTCATTTCTCTCAGGAACTTTGTTTGGTGCATCTCTCTCTTCTGTGCCAAATGATTTCACTGCAAGAATGCATAATGGGTCATTTCATTGCAAACAAGTTAATTATGATTGCGAAAGTTGGCAGTACCAGATCACCCAAAACTCGTTATCATCTAGATAGACTGTATAATTTGCACACTTGTAATCAGTGGTTATATCTATGGGTAAATAAAGGCAAAAGGGCAACTCCTGTCGGGTCCTTTGATCTTTCTGCAGCACGTTTTCAAACGAGGCTAGCCCCACAGTTGAAAACATTGAGGAGGAGGAAACTGAAGTTGTGGGGCGTTTAGTCTGGAAATTCAAATCAACATGATTGGTAAGCTGCATTTTTGTTATCATTTCTTCTTACTAAGCCGTTTATTTTCAAAAGCTGTTATTCTGTTGATCTCCTCCCAAAGATTGTGATATAGACATGCAGCTTAGCTACCATAGCAAAGGTTTTCAATATTGAGGAAGATGCAGCGCGACTTGGTTTTCGAGCATCTCCTGCTTTGTAACATTTTAAAGTCACGCCTTTTCCTACCATGACCAGGAGAAATTTTATGCTTGTCCTTACAAAGATTTATCACCTTCATCACAAGTTATATATATACTCAATTATTTCATATGATTATTTCCTCTAACTCATTTCAGATATTATGTGGCTGGTCGCTGTGGCAAGAACAGCAATGCATGCAGGCAGGCCTGGTTCTTGGCCGCTCCATGGCGCGAGAAGGACAGAAAGACAACCATTGAAACATTAGTATCTGTTAATTTCAAGATTCTGTAACAGTTACAACAAAGCTCAAGGTATTTTAAATGCATTTTTATATTTTCAATAATTAATCAAGATTTCAGTGAAAGCTGTGGTATTCTACGTTTGCGCGAACTCTCTCGGTCTAACCAAGGGTAGCCAGCCCTCAGGTAGATGGGCCTTGTTAAAATGCCGTATTGAAATCTAGTATAAAAATCCACCAGTAGCAGAAAGTGTGAACCTAGTACATATATATATATATATATATATATATATATATATATATATATATATATATATATATATATATATATATATATATATATAACTTGGATACTGTAGATAAGGCGGACGCAAAGAAAAAGACAGAATTTTGGCACACTAAGGCCTTTCGAACCTACGTTCTCATCAGAGTGCGACTTTACATTTGAGGTTAGAGTAGTGATTATTTGTATATAAGGCGAAAAAGGATTAAAATGATTGACAGATTGATTAAGGCTCTACTTAATTCAGTTCATCAAGGCGTGTCCGTGTTTGAATAGTCTGTTTTCATAATCTATTAACAAATTAGAGTCACTTAATTTCATGAAAGCATAAACTTTGAAAAATGGTTCTTGTAGAATCTTGTTCGTTTTTCCGCAATTAAATGTGTCTAGCTCTGACAATTCAATCATAGTTATCCATAAAAACATTCAAAAATTTATTTTTGTGTGAATCTACAACACCCTTGATAAAGTAGATGCTAATTTTCTCGAACAGACTTTTCTTTATGAAAGTAAAAATTTCAAGACATTATTCAAGGTTAAAATGAGAGCATGGGAATAAGTTTCTGCGAATGACCAGTGGCTTAGTGTTACAACAAAAACAGATCTTCAATATTCCTACAAATCCGTATTTGTATATATTCTGTTTATTTTGAAAACTGCCCTTAGGCCCCAAGGAAGGCTGATGATGGTGAACGAATCTAACCTGGGTCTAACCCACTGCAAATATCTCAAAGATTGACTACTTTCATTCCCCTTGTTCGGAAACGTGTGGATGGATACATCTTATATAAATTGTGTATCCTCCACACCTTCTCCATTCGGTCCTCAGGTGACAAATGACCTTCCCTTCAATGCACAGTCTCTCCCTTACTTCTTGAAGCAGTTGCCATGCTTGCGCTGTGTCTCCAATGCGTGCTGTTTTGTTGGCCATAATTGTGATGCCACATTGCCAGTTCAATGTCACGTTGAAATTGCGAAACCTCTCAACTTTGACACACAATTTTCCAAACTAAAACTCATAATTTCAATTTCAAACTTTCACAAAGCTTTTATGACATTATGAGCCATCAAAAATCAGTTAAAAATTGAGGACCAAAATTTGGCAGCATTAGGCCTTCAATATAGGGTCAAACCCCCAGCCTGCGGAAAAGCAAAAACTCTGGTTTTGACACTGCGGAAAAGCAAGAACTCTGGTTTTGACAATAAAAAGACTGTAAATCCTCACACTTTTCTGGTATTTAAACTTTGTTTTATTCTCACTGAGCAATTTCCATCAAGAAATTTCACTGGGCAAAGCTGCAATCATCTCCTAAGCAAATAAAAACTTTGAGCCAAAAATCCCTTCTATTGACAGCAACCATCAAAAAGCCTGTAAATTTCAACTTTGTGTTGTGAATTGTTGTAAAATATTCCGTTGAGACTTTCTTCACATTCCGATTGGTTGACCATGCTTTGTTTTCGAATTCCCTTAGGAAAGCTAATGAATCTGCCCTGTATTCAGGCTCCAGGGGGGTCAAAGTTCAACCTGGTATTTGTTTCTTTTGCACTTTGATTCCATGTGGAAACACGACAATTTAGGCCCAATTTTTACAGGATGTTATGATCAATTTATTTTGTTAAATGGAAAAATTCGGAAATGATGCACTTCAAGGCATATTTTGTGGCTAATTTGTTCCTTGTCTGCAGAAGGAGACAACAACACAAAGTTGAGCTGAGTAATCTGTTTTGGACAAATTATATAATAAAATTTCACTTAGATATTCTGATAGCACATATTTGAAACTACTTTTGCTGGGTTCAAAGATAATCTTGGTAATTTACCAGTTGAATATTCGCAGGCAGGAGGTGCAACAACCCCATTTTCTTTTTTATTCCAACTGAGCTTATGAAAATCTGCAGATTTCACAAAAAAGGCAAATTTAGGCCACTTCTCATTGAACAAGACTGCAACAGACCATCAACATTCAACATTGTTGGGCTATCAACATTTTGTCACACGTTGCCAATCACAGAGTAGGTCTTTGTTGTTGTGTCAGAATTCCTTAAAGAAATTTTCAGAACTTTGGGCTATTATGGAAAAACTCCTGTTTTTGCGAAGAGGTCTTTCAACTTCAATTTTAATTTCGTGACGTGCGTTATATTTCGTAGCAAACCGGTTGCGAGCCTTTGGAACTCTGGGCCTAAAAACTGCATGAATGACATTCAGCGAGATTAGGTTTGGCATGCTTGCAGTGCAGCTGCAAGAAGAACTCACTAATTAGTCATAAAATGGTTCATAAACATATCCAACACACACAACATGCTTTAGTGAAGGCTCTTATGTTAGTTGAAGGAAAAAAAACTCTTGAAATACGAAGAAAAAGGAATTTACCTTTGGCTAACGTCACGGTTGACTCTTCGGTGTCGATCGTGTACAAATACCCTTCATATCTGATCTTCGCTTTGGAAACAAGACTTATCTTGCTTCCAATGTATGGAGTGCCACTCGCACTCATTTCTGATAACGTCACTGCTTCCTTTGAGTGATGATGATGAAGATCAATTCGGATTCTTGGTTTCCTTCGCTTTCACAACATTACAGCATTCTCATTACCCATCAGCAAAGCAAAGAAAACAACTGGACGCTTCAGGGTCTGGAAACGAGCGTCTATCTGAGACGCGTCTGTCTGATCTGGAAACGAGCGTCTTCTTTGATTTGAAAATCCTAAAGTTGCAAGGTCTTTTTCATCTCAAGTTATTAATTTTTGTGTATGAGTCTATTCATAAAATCTCTCCAGTTTGTTTTCATAATTTTTTTGAAACTTTAGCTTCTGTTCATTAATATGGTATACGGCAAGCGAATAAAGATAGTTTTCTAACTCAGCAAAATACCAAGCAATATGGTCTCAGACCTGTACGTTACTTTGGAGCAAAATGTTGGAATAACATCCCAGTTGATATAATAAGGTCGCCATCTGTCAGTATCTTTGTCAGAAACTCAAAAGGTTTCCTATTCAAAACTAACTACTAAAGCAGAGCATCCATAGTCACCATTTACTAATAGTTTCTTTCAAATTCTCTTCTATTACTTTCTCAGTTGGGGGTGCTCTCCTCGATTAGCTCAGCAACTGAGAGAATTTCTCCAAGAGAATTCCCCTTCATACAAATCCTCCTGTCATGTATCTATCTTTTCCTATGTGTTATTTTGATCTTTGTATCTTAATTTGTATTCTGTAGTATGTATTTATTTTGTCGTAATTAGTTAACTTATTTTTGAATTTGTATGTAGAGGCATCTAAAATCAATGAAACTGAACTGAACGGAACGCGCCCGACGGTCAACAAGGGGGAGGTGGAAGGGGTGGTTGATGAACTTTGGTAAGATTGTTGCATACGCACACTTGAAAAATGCTTTTTCTGAGAGTAGGCCTTGATACCAACACTGTTTAATCGGTAGAAAGAACTGCTGTGCAGGAGGATCTTCTTCCACGAAAATGCTTTCTCGTTGTCCAATCATGTTGAATCTTTCGTAATTTGATCGACGGTCTTGTTGATTGCTTTCAGTACTTTCCGACACCAAAAATTGCAAGGAACTCGCTCGTAGCTCAAGAAACAGATCACAAAAATTTACAGAAAACTGTAAAGGCCCCTACAGCCAAATTCACAAAATCGGTCCAGCATACGATTTATTCATCCATCGTGGCCTGTCAAAAGTGAATAGTTCTTTCTTTGGAGCAACCGGTAGCAAATTTAAACCAGTGAAATCGGTGCCTAACATATGCAGATTGGGGTGGTGATTTCCCAGGGGGGGGGGACTTGGTAGTTTAAGTGACGTATCTGTTGCAAAAGGTTGTATAACCCTAAACCCTTAGCGGTAGTAGCTTTAAGCCTAAGCGGTAGTAACTTTTAGCCAAGACGGTGGTAACTCGTTGCCTAAGCGGTAGTAGTAAGTAACTTTCTCGGTGAGCTGCAATAACAATAGATCAATTTTTCCAGAAACATTAGTGTTATTGTAAAGCAGACATGAGCAAGAAAATAACTTCCATGTGCTTTGAAATAGTACAGGTGCAGAAGGTAAAGGTAGCACTGGGATGGGAGACACATCTTCTAGCGTGAGCATATGACAGTATGGTTAATGGTCGATCATTGATCACAAATTAATTGCAATTGTTTTGATAGGTTTGCAGTTTGCATAAAGTGAGGAGGCTGAATGAGTGGTTGATTTCTGTCGTTACAGAATCTTACTAACAACAATTCAGTTCATCAAACTTTCCTAAATCTCCCCCGCGAACCCTGTTTTGAAAATTTTATGACCCTAAGAAGTAGTAAATTTCTGAAATTGAGACCCTAAATTTTGCAACAGGAACGTCACCTTGAACCAGGGAGCGCCGCGGCGCTCCCTCTGCCTTTAACCACCAAGTCCCCCCTGGGAGTGATTTTTGAGCAAATACCATCACTCGTTATAGCAGATGAGCAAAAGAATGCGTCTACTGTTTGAAATATGATAGCAAAAATTCACAAAATTTGAATAATCATCCTCAAGTTGGCCTCAATTTGATTTCTGAATCCTTGTCAGATTTCTGGATGCATCTGCCCAGACCTGTATTAAGTCCAGCCTCCTCTCAGAATAGCTATTTGCCAAAAATCAATTCCCTCAGATTGGTCGAAAACAGGCAAAAAGCTACTGTTCCATAGACACAGATTCAATAAAGTTGATGCCTCCGTCTCAGGAATTTTTTCGAAGTGATTTCGTAAGTTTCATTGCATGACTTATCAAAGATTGGATGCACTTTTTTAATCATTCGATATTTTTGCAAAAATTGCAAACGTTGAAAGTCCTGCACAAAAATCGGAGGTTGATCGGCACTTCCATGCAGAAATGGCCCAACATTCCTGGGCCGCGGTTACTCAGGATTTTGGGAAGGGGGGGGGGGGAGTGAAGCCCCGAAAAATGGAAAGTTGGATAAAATTGGTTGAAAATGAACGATTTGAAACCTATGCTCCCGTTGCAAACTTGTCAACTGATTGAGGGGATTGAAAATGACCAGTGCTGCGTAAAAACCCGCGTATAAGAACCTGCAATTTGGCGAGTCAGCCTGATTAGGTTCTTATATATCGAGTATTTAGTGGGAAATTAGGCTGCTCAGGTTCTTAAATTGGTTCTTATTTTCGTCAGGACTTTCAGGTATTCTTTTGTTCCGATTCACACTTCAAGCCTATTATTTGCTGTCAGTTGACAGCACTTTTGTTCAAAAGGTCGTAGTCACAGCTAGCAGGAGTTTGTGGAAGAATCAGGAATTCAATCGAGTCCTATGAAAAGCTCTTGAAGTTCTTTTCTATATGTATGCACATATATATGCACATATGGTATTATCAGTTTGTGTAAGTTCTATGACAATGCAACTGGACTTTCAATTCAGTTTGATCAGGGCCGAAGCCAATGGGGGGCCGGGGGGGGAGGCGGAGCATTTGTCGGAAAATTTTGTTCTCTTGTCGGAATTTTTGTGATTTAAATGACAAGTTTTAGAGGATCTTGAGGAGAAATAATGCATAAAACATGAGTTTATTAATGCTAAGACATAAATTCCAACAGAAATCATTGAATTTACGGCGTATTTTTTATATTCACTAACTGCGTTGATTTCAAGGTTAGATTGCGAAATGTGGCTCAATTTTAGTTACCTTTGGAGCAAAATCGGTCATAAATGAGCAAATTGAACGTATATTCCTACAACTGTTGTTGTTGATGGTTTTGTCGTCGGAAAATTTTGGTTTTTCGCCCCCCCCCCCTTAGACGGTCATGGCTGGTATCGGCCCTGAGTTTGATGATCTCTACAAATAAGAACCTATTTCAACTTTCAGTCTGAATGGGTTCTTGCATAATGGGGGTCTAATTTAAAAATTGCAGCCTGTAGCTTCTCAATCACTAGGTTCTTACACGCGGATTACTACTGTACTTAGTTTTTGAAGAGCTTCAGGATGGTGGTTCAAACTCTTTTGATTGAAATGTTCAAAACTAAGGAAAACATAAACCCCCCTTTTATGAGGGAGATCTTCTGTGAGCGTACTGTTACTTATAATCTGAGAAACGATAATGAATTTTTGCTACCAATGGTAAGAACAACAAGTTATGGATCTGAAACCATCAAATATAGAGGGCAGCGTCTGTGGCTATCTCTACCTCAGCACATAAGGAATGCTCAATCTATCAATGAGTTTAAGAAAGAAATTCAAAGCTGGAATGGCGCTGACTGCACATGCAGATTATGTAGGACTTTTATACCACAACTTGGATTTTTGTGATACCATGACACACCAGAGCCAGAATTTCGGATTTTAAACTGCTCGGATTTTTATGATACTACGTTTTTGATTCTGCTTTGAAATTTTATACCTTGTATTTTATATCTTCTGTATTTAATCATGTATATATATTCATTAGATGTATTAATTTTAGCAGTTGGCTTGGATTAGCTTGTATAGTATTGTTTTTGATATTTACTGTGCATAGTTATGTTAGCGCCAACTTTAAATAAATTTATTATTAATTATTATTATTATTATTATTATTATTATTATTGTTATTATTATTATTATTATTATCATTATTATATTGTGGCAAGTAAAAGACCGTAGCTATTATCTCTTATGGTCTACGATTTAGCAATTTGATGACGTCCACACTTTGCAACCAACGGAAATTTTAGAAATGCTGTAACTCTCACACGTGGGGGGGGGGGGGGGGTGGGCTCTTCCATAGAAAAGGTACCCGGGGATGTGCCGCCCGAAAAGGGTATACCTTTTTTCGGACTTCTAGTTTAGCTAAGGGTATACTTTTTGGCAATTTTAGCCAAGTTTAGTCTAGGCAAAGGTATGCTTTTTGGCAACTTTGGTCAAGTAAAAAAGCCCAATTTTTTAAAAATTTTGACCCAGAGAATGCGAAAACTTGTTACGTTTTGTCTAAAAATACCAACTCAGGCACTTTTGATGGAGAAATTAGTCTAGCCAAGGATATCATTTTCACAAAAATTGGTCTAGCCAACGGTTACAATTAAAAACTGTGGGCGGCACACGCTACCCAAAATTTAGCCGACAACCCCCCCCCCCTTGATGAACTCTCATAATAATGACGCTTCTCTCTGGAAATATATAGAGCAACCTAAACTCCCCTTGGATCAATTCAGTTGAAAAAATTAGGGAACGGCACTTAACACATTTAATTTCAAATTTTTGCAAAGATAATACCCTTGGTACCTGTCTCTCCCAAGAAAGAAACTGGTACCCAATTTCTTTCTTGAGAGAGTCTCGTACCCAGGGTACAAAGATACGAGCCCATGCTGGTAGCTAGAACGTTTCGCGAAATTCACGGAAGAACAGTATCAGAAAAGGTTGTAATGTATGCTTGCAGCGTGAATAAATATCCGCCAAACAAGATAAATAGCATGATATTGTGACAAATAAAAATGTTATCTCAAGGTAGACTTGTCGCAATTTCGAGCCGCCGCCATTTATCACTACAAGCAAATGAATCATCTATTATATGCAATGATATCAATACAACTACAAAAAAATAATGCTAAAATTATAATTATAATAATAAGAATAATAATAATAATAATGATACTAAAAACACAGCTTATTTAACGTCTATAGACAAATTCTAGCCTCACGAAGCTAATACTCTTAGAAATTATCACGCACAAGTAGTTCAGTTAATTTGCAATTTAAGCCATCTAAGCCGTATCAGCTAATTCATCTTACCATATCAATGTTATACTTTTTACAATGGGTTACTGTTCTAAAAATGTTCACAACATTAGATGTGACATATTCGTTTAAACGACATGTTCCGTGCAACTTTCTCCATGAGTCACCAGACGGTTCTCTTTCATGATCAATCAGTTCTAATTTGAATGGATTACTCCTTGTTCCACAAAAAGGAAGGCATCTACCACCTCACTCTTTCGGTTCCGGGAAAGAATTCTTATAGCCTCATACTTTGACAATGGGTTACAGTTCTAAGATGTTCAGAACGTTAGGTGTGAAATATTCATTTCCAACTGTTCATATATTCACCAAAAGGTTCCCTTTTATGATGAAATGCTGCTAATGTTCGAACTCCTTGTTCTACAAAGAGAGTAGCCTCTTCCACCTCTCTCTTTCGGTAAAAGATTCCTACAGACTAATACTTCATACAATGGACCGTTCAGCTATTCTACAAAAGAGCCTGGATCGACCGTTATTTTTATAAATTTTTATAGCGGGGTTCGATTGAGTTGCGTTGGACATTCAAAAATTCTACAAATTGTAGCGAAAAAACCGTTCGATTCTGATGCTTTTCAGAAGAGCTAAAAGGTCTATTGGTTACGGTTCTCCAAAAGCTTTGAGCAATAGAAATCTAACTGTAAAGGGAAATTAAAATCCGGGAGTAACCACAAAGTTCCCCTTGAAAAAAAATAAATAAGCAAATAGACCTCTTCTGCAGTTAGCTGGATTTCAATGTTCCCTCTTCTAGACAGACAGAGTCCCCATAATGATATGTATCAAGTAAAAACTTGCTTTGATCTTTCTTGAGAATTCCTAGTCCCATACATGGCCGTTGTGAGTTCTTGGCTTTCCACATCTGGGCCAAAATACCCAGTATTATCAGAAACAATGATACCTTTGTTTCCTGTGTACCCAAGCTTCCAGAGCAGTTAGCTCTTTTTGTCACTGAAATTACCATTAGCACGATCTTATGGAAATAATCCTCTTCGAACAACAATCTTCTAGCAACATAAAACTTCTAAATATCGATGCAGCCCCCTTTCGGTAACAGTTCTTGAAAGGACGATATTGAGCGCTGTGTAATATTAACTTCTCGGGGTCGCCCATTTGAAACTGAGAATTAAGCCTACGGGGAGGGGGAGGGGAGTTGAAAACCAATCTAGCGCTACAGGCTCTAATTCAGCTGTTCCAAGCCACCTTATTTTAATTTACAAGCAAGCTTACTATAACTTATGTGAGATCACGGGCTTAACATGAAAGCATGATTACCTTATGGCTGCATACTATAATGGGTATTATATTATAAAGTCAAATGCACATAGCGGGCTATCAAGACGTTCTCTGACTGTTTATATCAAAATGACATTACAACGATCCACTAAGAAATATCATTTAAAAGCTCGCTTCCGGCATAGTTACAGTGCCTATAAAAGTAAAATTATTGGAAATCATATACATTTACTTAATATCACGTGACGTTCTGTTCTGATGTCACAACTTTCTGTGACGTCACAGTCTTCGATGACGTCAATGTCTTCTCTGACGTCACTATTTTCTCTGACGTCAGCGTCTTCTCTGATGTTTTAAAATTTGCTGACACCAAGGACGATGTCACTGTTTTTTCAGAGCAGTTTGCCTGTTTGTCAGTTTCCACATGATTCTGTTTTGAAGTGCTGGCAATTACGTTCTGTTTTGAGTCCTCCTTCTTTAAGGTCACACCCTTTCCTTCAGTAGACAAAATCTTTTTATTGGCATCTTTCTTAGCAGTGCCCTTTGTATCTAGTTCAGCAACAGTTTTCACGCCTTTTGAAGTAGCCTCTTTATCAATCTCTTCTGCAACAGGAGTGACAATTTCCTGTGCAGTTTTCTTGTATGCAGCTACAGCAAGCAATTTGTCAGCTTCCTGTTCAATATTTTTCTCATCCGACAGTCTAGTAGCTGCCACACTTTTCTGCGCTGTCTTTCCGTCGTCCTTTGCTGCTGGTCTTATATCATTTTTCTCTGGCACTTTTCTATCCTCCTTCAAAGTGGGCTTCACTTCAACTCTCTGTCCAGGTCTTTCATCTTCCTTACGAGCTACCTTAGTTTCTTCTTTCTGTGGTAGCTTTTTCTCATCCGTTCGTAAATCTTTCGTGTCTTTTTGCGTCAAGATAGGCTCGGTTCTCTGCACCTTACCTTTCTGCGGTATGTCTTTCTCTTTCTGCACTATTTCTTTATCCTTCTGCATTAAACTTTTATCAGTTCTCGGTTCAGCCTTCTCACTTTGATTTACAACTGCAGCCCCTGCAATGTTACCCTTAGGCGTTGCCTCAACTTTCTTTTGGGTTACAGTCTTCTCACTTTCGGTCGAGTCGTTTCCCCTCGATGACAATTTATCATCACGTTTCTCTACAGAATCAGCACCTTTCCGCGTTGATCCCTTAACGGTTACCGGAGAAGCAGTAGCTCTTCGCTTAACATTCGGACTGGATTCTTTTTCGTTATTTGTAACAACTGGACTCCTTGATCTTGTGGCCTTTAGCACGACTTCCTTGGATTTCTTGACAACCTGAACACTCTTCTGTACGCCCTGGAGAATTTTCTGTGCACCTTGGACAGCTTTCTGTGCGCCCTGGGCACTTTTCTGTGCACTGGGGACACTTTTCTGGGTACCTTGGACACTTTTCTGTGTATCCAGGACACTGTTCTCTATAACAACCTGCTCACTTTTTTGTGTAACAACTTGACTTGTAGACGTGGAACTCTTTGCTTTTTGTGCTAAATCATTACACTTTTGCGCTAAATTTTTCACCTTGTCTAAAGTAGTTTTATTTTTTTGCGTTACAACCTTATTGCTGTGCGTAGGTTCCTTGATCTGCGTAGAATCCTTGCCTTTCTCAGTGGTTTCTCCAATGTTCTTCGTTGCAGCTTTTTCGATAGCCGTCGGTTCTTTATCTGTCGGGTTAGAAACTCTTCCCTTTTGCAGAAAAGCACCTTCACTCTGAGCTATAACTTTTTCAGTTGCTGCAGGAGCTATGCCCTTCTGTGATAAATCTATGCTTTTCTGCATCGTATCAATTTCTGCCGCTAATGCAGGTTTGTCGACGCCATCCTTAGGTGGAATTTCCATGCTGTTTTTAGACGCAGTAACTTCCCTATCAGAAATCTCTGAAGCTTTAGTGCTCTCAACGACGCTCTGCTGTCCGGTAGTTTTTGAAGCAAGGAGATTTACGATACTAGCAAGACTCTTCTTTTTCTGGGGCTTAGGCCGATCAGGTACTGATGTAACTGGTCTTGTCGATGGAATCACTATACTCTCATTCAATTTTGCAAGTGCCGCCGCGGCATAACTCGACGATTCTACCTTCGACTGACTTGTCTGCGAACTCGAGACAATTCCTTTTGCGTCAGCTTGCGAGCGAGCAGCCCCTTCCTTGGATGTACTGCCATCAGCTTTTCTACTGCCAACTGAAATGGTGTCCGATTGCATAGGTTTCCTTTGCGACGATGACTGCTTCGCGGTATTTCCCTTTTGACTTCCTAATGGGACAAGTGTAGGCTGTACGCTTTGCTTTCCAACTCCCTTAGACTTCATGATGCCTGGGATCGTTTCAGGTACATTTCTATGCCCAGTTGGCGACGTAGTCTGGCTTTTGGACCCAGAAGAGCCCGCAGGTGAAACAGCCGATCCTTTGAATGGTTTCTTAGACGGACCTGGTCCAAGAGCAGATAATGTCGTATTCCTGCGTGTCGACGGACGTGTACGCGATGCAACGGGGGCGTTGTTATTTGTATTCGATTCGTTTTCACTAACAGGGGTAGAAGTTGAAGCTTTCGTGCCTTTACTATTTGAGCGACTAGATGATGTTGTTCTTTGCTGCTTTGCCGAGGTTGTTTTCTGATTAGACGATTTCATCTGTGTGTTTGGTAGGTGATTCGGAGAGTTAGCTGTGCATGATACGGTTGTTAATAATGGTACTTGAGTCGACGAGCTTTGAACGGTTGATTTCTTTGCATCACCGACATCTTTAGCGGTTGTTACCTTTGTAGCCATTGTGATAGGAACTATTGTTATTGCTTTTAATGTAGTTGCTGTTATTGCAGATGATATTGACTGGGCAGTAGTTAATGATATCTTAGAAGTATTTGTCCTCGAACCGACTTGATTAATCGCGCTGGCTGGTCCTGAAACGACTTGACTGGCTGAACTGGTTGGCCTTGAACTGACTTGACTGGTTGGCCTGGAAATGACTTGACTGGCTGTTGAGGCTGGCTTTGCCATGGCAAAACCAGTGACTTGCTTGCTCGATTTTGAGTCATGTGGAGAATCTGACTTTGTTCCAACGGACGGAATAACCTTCAGGATGGTCGAGACAACTGACGTCTGACTAAGCGTCTGTTGCTTCCCACTTGAAGGCTGCATCCTTTCAGCGACTTGTGACAACGTAGCTCCTGTGAGGCAGGCCACAACACTAGTGGTGGCTGTCATGATCTGTACACTAATCTGCTTCGAAGACAAACCCCTCGTGATGTTTAAGCTAACAGCACTAGACGATTCGACGCTCTTTGACGGCTTACATGATGGGCTCGCTGCCGCTATGACTGACGTGCCATGTCCCCCAGATAGAGTACCAACGCCCGGATGAGTTCTTGCCACTGAAGAAGCAGCTGCTCTCTGGCTTGCAGCATCTACCACCCTCATCAACCCAGTCAGCGGCGTTATCACTGATACATTAGCAGTGGGAGGGTGTGACGAAACAATTGAATGGGAGCTTACTGAAGATTTTATCACTGATAATGGGCTTGCACGAGAGGCTATCACAGAGCTAGCAGCTGGCTGTGTTACTGATGGTTTTTCTTGGAATGACGTAGGAGGCTGTTGCTGTGATGGCGCTGACCACTGTGAAGGTGCTGATCGTTGTGGAGGTGTTGTCTGTCTTGATACACTGCTAACAACAGCATTACTTTGTGCAGTCACGCTCAGTGGCTTGCTAGATGGCACTGGCGAAATTGAACTAGTTGCTGATGGCCGATTTTCGATAGGTTTATCCTCGTTCTTTGGATCTCTACCTTGAGGAAATATTTTCGAGGACTCTGTTAACGCTGTCTGTGAGGAGAATGGAGGTAACTGAGGTCTGCTTGAAACTGGCAATTGGTCTCTATCACTTGATGATCTTATTATTCCCGATGCTGTCACATCATCAAACTTCTGAGTAACAGTAGGTGACTTCATGGAACCATCACAATAAGTACCACTTGGCATGCTCACAGCGCTACTTTGTGCACTAACTGGACTTGCCCTCTTAATCACAGATTTAGCTTGGCCAGTTTTACCACTCTTTACAACTCTATTCTTTGAAGATGGGCTTTTGACTCTAGCTGGTACATTGCCTTGGTGATGGATATTTGTTGCTGTGGTCACCGTTGTTGTTGTTGTTTTTGACTGGAACATGCCTGACGTCATATTCATAACAGGTTTCATTGGCATATGAACTGTGGTGATAGGTGGTTTCTTGACTGACATTTGACCGGGGATCTCTTGTGGCGCTGTATGATGCGCAGTAGGCATGAAAGCAGGGTAGTGAGAGTGTTTTGAATTTCCTTCTGATGAAGATCTCCTAATGATTGTTGACATAGGGCGATTTTGATCAGGATGTGAACTTCGTGCTTGTTGATCACTTGATGTATGTACCCAAGCCTCCCTTGCTGTACTATGTGGCATAGACAACGGTGGTGATTGCACAGGGTTGAGTGATGGGGTGATATTTGGTTGCGTGGATGCCGCTTTACTTGATGGATGCGAGCTAAGAAGTGAAGCCATACTATGTGGATGTCCAACTATACTCTTCTTGAACTTATTGGCATCTGCCAGCTGTCCTTTAGTTTCACTTGTATTTTTTGTAGTACTGGGCAAAGAATCCGTGGTGACATGAGAACCACTGCTTATGGGGCTTTGCGTAGTTTCTTTCACAAGTCCACCTTCCGGAACCTCTTTCTTGTAGCTCATGGTACTATGCCTAGCAACAGTATTCGGTGGACCACTCATATTCATACTCATCACAGGTGAAATGTCACTTTTCGAAATATCATTTTGGCTGGGCAACCTTGCTCCATGCTCTGTTGTAGAGAATGACTTCTCTTCATGTGACCTCACAGCAGCTTGAGAATGTAGTTTTGCAGCCAGTGCGGCGATAGCAGCTGAGGCCTTATGACCTTCAAAATATTTGGTAATCGCCGGTGGCGTCTCAAGCTCATCAGTGTTCAAAGTATCATGCTTTTGTCCGGATGATTTGATCCCGTACATGGCATTTGTTTTTGAATACGGGGCAGCTTCTTTGGCGTCTTTGCTTGATGGATGTCGATGCATATGCATTGGCAGCATGTCAAATATATTGGATTCCCCAACAACCGACCGCCTCTTCTCAAATGGATTTACGTTAGGTGAGACTATAGCAGGGTGTTCAATGAATCGACCTCCACTTGACACATTTGGTTTTCTAGGTGGCTCACCATAATCGTTACTTATAGATCTAGGCATTTTCATGTCTCTTTGCGATGATGATACAGATGATTCTTTCATTGGTGATGCGTTAGAGATCTCTGACGGCGCTCTACTGAATACAGTATTTCTCACATTAAGATCAGTCGGTGATTCATTGCTCAACTGCCTTGATACACGAGGTAAATGTTCAACAGTAGAGGTGCGAATAGCTGGTGTATGACCACTACTTGACTTGGGATTCGAGTGCACCAGGCTGTCAATGCTGTGACTGATTGAAGATGCAGTAATATTTGGCTTCTCTGATGTGTTTACATACCGTTCACTATTCTGATTCGGCAAGCTTGTAGCGTTGTAAAGATTTGGAGGTGTTTGACTAGTTGGACTTGTCAATGAACTCGGAATACGTGAAGTTCTTTGGTCCATATTTGCAGGGACATGCAGTATGATTGAAGGGTTCATTGGCATCTGCAAAAGAAACAATAACGTCAATAGAATTTCCATAATAATACCGAAAATGGAACTGAGGAAGTCCTAAGTTGATGTCCCTTGTAATCAAACGCGTGAGTCTTTCTTGTGGTTTCTCCAAGGGTCACTTTCGAAGTTAACTAACCAGACTGGGCTGAATATGTCCATGGTGCAGGGATGCAAAGCCTCAGGGGCTAATTCTTCAAACAAAACTGCAAATTCAGGAGTATTGCTTGGACAACTTTGGAATAAATAAGAAGACAATATCCTTAATAATGAAGTTTCTAACGACTTGAAAGGATGATGAGATATATTTGCGTCACACCAGCAGAATTATGACCCTTATTTATCTCTTTATGTCATTATAAACTGTACCCCTTGCAATTTTGTGTGTAAACTAGAGCAAACTGTATCAAAATAGGAGATGCCTTCACAAGAACAAACTGCACCAAAGGGGCGCGACATAACAGTTGCAAGAATAAGCCTGAACAAAGTAGCCTTAAGTATCTGTTTCTGGAACTACTCTCTAAAAATCGTCAGGTAACGCTAAAAACCAAGCATGGGGTTGTCTTCTATAATAAAGGTGCATGGGAATATATCACCCACGAATGTATGCTTTTTCGAACTTTACTACAGCCAGTGGTATACATTGGTAATGTCAGTCTAGGCGGTCCAGGCATAGGTATGGAGACACTTTCTCTGAACACTTCGCAAAGAGCACTCTCCCCGTGCAAATTGACGAGCATCTTTGTAGGTAACAACCCCTTTCTGTATCTTTCTTATTACATGGCCTAAGATCAGGAATAGCAATGACAAAAATGGTAAAAACTCACCTGTAGTTCAGTTGGTCCTGTCTCTGGAGCTTGTGAGTATTTCATGGGATGTGGTACAACTTTCAGAGGTGGCTCATCCGAAGATGATTGTGAATTCATGGGAGAAGGTCCTATTTCCATCATGTCCCCCTTTCGTTTTCGGCGTCTCTTCACCTTGTCCTTAGCAGCCATTGGCATCTGCATATCATTCATCGGGAAGCTGAGATGCTCAGGAGGTGGCACTTGTCCCAACTGGGCTGCCGCTGCAGCAGCAGCTACAATACAACAAAGTTGATTTTCAATTTATCGCATTTTATGGAAAAAATAAAGGTCAAATTAATGAACTGTGGCAATTTACAATGAATGCAGAAGAGTAGTCAGTTAAAAAAAATATAAACGGGAAAGAACATATTTCGGAGGAGAGACGAGATTTAAAAGTTTTCATTGCCGACTGTGATTCAAAAGGCCTGGGTATATTCTAGCGTTGCTGTGAGAATGTTTACATTTGAACCAAACGATGATTCTTAGTATTATACCTTTGAAAGCTTTATCAACCACGAGGCAACAATATCGCATTTACACCGTTGAGAAGATCAAGTCTATTTGAGTCATAAGTATAGCAGTGGCAGAGCAGAAAGTAGTGTTCCATGGGCTCAATACCATCATTTGTTGGGCACAGAGAGTTTAAAGTATCCCTGAAATTATCCTTAAAATTGTGAAAATTCAGCTTACTGAGTCCAACAAGTAGCTGCGTTAGAATGGATGAGCATGTTGGGACATGGATACGGTAGACCAAATTTAGGGGTGGACGGATAATTGACAATGATTTGCCTTATAAACAATTATAGAGCTGAATAGTCTAATCTCAGGGCCAGGCCTTTCCAATTTCGAAAAGCAGGTGGGACTTAGTCTTGATTTAAAACATTTCATTCTTGCACATATCTGCCCTATTGTTGCGTGTTCGTCAAGAAATCAACTGCAGTTTCAACAGATGGAAAGTAAGTAAAGGAGCTTTCACAGATGGAAAATAACTCTTGATGAAAGATCAACTGTAACAGTGGTACAGTCAATGACTGCCTAATGTGTCAAACTTTCGTGGTGGCTTAATGTTTACGCGTAAAACATTCAACTCAGGAAACAGTCCACTTCGAAATGATAATTCAAACATATATGAAAATATGCTATTTTCACCAGTCTATGCAGTATTTTGCTCAAAGACAGCTGAATGTAAACAAGAGAGTCAAGATTGAATGTTGGTGAAGCACTCGTTGACAGCCAAGATATCTTTAACCAGTTTCCATTCTTATCTTTCAGGAGGCGATGAAACAATAACATTCTTCTGACAGAACTATTTCAATCGTTTATCTTCATCTGAAAGTAATGAGATGAAAGCGCACACTTACCCATTTGTTCCTTGGTTCTTCGCCTCCGTTTCTTCTTCACCGTTATCTTCAATCCATCGAGCTACAATGATAAGAGGGAAATAGTGAGTGGTTGAAGGCTAAAGGAAGACGATCCTTGTTAAAGCCCAATCGTATCTTGCTAAACTGACTTCAGTATCCAGGAACTCTTCTCATATGCGATAAAACTGTCATTAAAACAAAAAAATTTTCCGGTGTGTTCGAAATGGTGTTACACTCCATTCATACGAGACCAGATCCAAATGGGATCGGATCCATTTTGGAGGGGCGTTTACGCGGGATTAGATCCAGGACTGTCCGCGTTGCCATCAATACGTCACGACACGCATAACAGTTACTTGACCTAAAAAGTATAGCTGAAACAAAAAGCCGATAACTTAGGGATCGTCTCCAAATCATCGTATACCTTTTATACGCTTTGATACGAATTCAATCGTATATATATATACGTGAAAAGGTGTTAAACGATTTAATTCGTATAGCCGCACAAGAGATAAGAATTGTATACGAATTGTTGATTTCTATACGAATTATGATACGAATTTGATACGAATTTGATACGATTTTGATACGAATTGTGTATACAAATTGCTCATACGATTGTGTTACGAATCGTGTTTACGAATTGCTTATACGAATTTGATACGAACTGCATACGAATCACATACGAATTGTATACGAATTTATACGGATTCAAACGGTGATGATACGCATTAATTCGTATGCGGCTTATAGAAGATCGTATCAATATCGAACTATGCTACGAATTCCCTATACGAATTTGATACGAATATTTGGAGACGATCCCTTATTTCTAAAGTACTCACACTAGTAACTTTGAAATTCTTGTCAGGGCTCAATAACCCTTCGGCCATTTCACCTCTCGGTCCATCCTCACCACCTACGGTGGCAGCTGGCTGACGCATGAGTTCTGTCCTGTCAAATGCACCTGGTAGAGTCACAGCATGGTTCTGACCGGCGTGACTATGACCATGCGATCTGCTTGGTTCCATGCGGGGGTTTCGAGGCCATGAGTTGTTCAGCACACAATGACAAATCTTCTCAAGTCTTCCCAGTAATGCCTTGTCCTTAAGAGAGAGGGAAGTGAAAATAGAAGATAATAAGTGTATCATGAGGTTCAGTCAATAAACAGTGTTGCGGCGCAGTGGTGCAGTCCTCTGACTTCGCAGATCCATCAGGCAGATAGGGTTTCATCTCTTTTTATTTCATTTTAAATTATTTATACAGAGTAAAAAACATTCAGTTTATGAGAAAACAAAACTGTTATACAATGTGCCCTGTCCAAAAGAAAAAAGAAGAAAAAAAAAATGATAATAATACCAGAAAAAAATTAATCAATAAATTCCTGAATACTACTGTCGAAAAGAAAAAGTAAAATACATTGCTACAGAAAGGAACATCAATAGAATTTGGTCATAACCCTTTCTTCAGTTTTTGTTTGAAATTTGATAGCGAGGGAGACATATGCAAATGACTTTTGTCCCCAGGAAGAGCCCCATCACTTCACTGTTACCTTCATCTTCACAGTAAAACCACAAAAACTAAATAAAAAATCAAGAACTCGCCATTAGTCGTTGGTTGAGTAACTTTATGTTACCGCGAATCTTACATAACATGTGATTTGAGAAAGCCTTTGATAGGCCCATGTTCCATGCAACATATTAACAGACTCGACGTAATTTCTAAATTCACTGCTAGCTGTGAAAGTTTACATAACACTTGTAGAATGGAGCATGATCACCTAAATTCGACCCATTGGGCCACTGTAAAAAACAGCATTAGCTTCTCACAGAGTGCATGCAGGCAATGATTGGCTGCGCTAATTACCTTGGGCCAGGCAGCCAAAATTTCAGCAACTTCATCAGACACTGAGTCCGGGAATTCTTCCTTTTCTTCACTCGTTGACATCGGTTTTTGACGATGCTGAGTAGCGACGGGTTGTCGATCGGCATTGACTCCAGAGGATGGTGTTTCAGAGCTACTCGTTGTTTGACTGTCGGCAGCAGTGCTATTCGTCACTGGCGGGGTGTTGTCTGCTTGTTCACTGGGTGGCATCTCTGTATTTTCTACTAATGTAAATAGAAATAAAAGTGTATATGATACGGTTAGAAGAACGCTCCAAGGTGGTCTGAAGTGAAATCTTTTACTGATGCAAAGAAATAGCTGTGTTGAATGAAAAAACTTTTGCTTAAAATTTTTTAATGCCTAGTTTCATTTTCGAGTTATTCACTCTTTAGCAGGATTGGTTAATGATGTCATTTTGTTGCACAAAGTAAAGAAAGTGTACAAAGTTGAAAATGCTTCATAAGAGCGATCCAATATAAAAGCTTGTCAATTTAAAGGCCTTTATAAAAATCATATTAATTCACGAGTCAACTTATATTCCATTTAATGTAGTTCAGCTGCAAAGTTTCTTGCAACTGCAGTGCAGTGCACCTTTCAAAAATAAAACACCGTTATATTTCAATGCTTCATCCTGGTAATTTGCAAAAAATGACGTCATCAGCTGATGATTTAAAATCGGTGGATAACTTGAAAACAAACGTGAGATATCAAAAGAGACTGTGATGATGGATTTCGTTGCCATGAAAAACAAACTAAGAACAACAAGGGGCGGACTGCCTTGGACAGAACGGGGATTCAAAAGAAATTTATGGCTAGTTCAAAGCTATTTACCTTGTTTGATCTGATGTAGTGCACGCTGTTCCTGTTTTCTCTTCTTCAACTGCACTGCGAGGCTGTCTAAAATGCCTTTGAAACAGAGGCTTTCGTCTGTGAATAGATGAAAGTCTGTTCTGCCAATCCCATGTCTGGAACAAAAAAGTTTTGTTTACAAAATAACCAACGAAGTGAGATTATGATAGACAACGAACTGCTCAGAAATTTGTCGTAAATTCAATTCAATTCTATACTTAAAATAAAAGCTGCTAATAAGTAAAATATACCGACAGATAATAATGAAGAAAAAGAACAAGAAACATCATAGAAAAGTAAAAATGAAAAGATATGAGATTCCAGCCTGCGCTAGTATATCAGCGTGGCTAACCAGGCTGAAAGCTCAGCCCTCCTCTACAGTCATCTATTTGTAAAACTTAGTTTGTGCTACATGCGAAAGTTTTCAGCCCTCCTTGAGCTAGGTGGGTTAGGATTTACAGCCCGGATAAACGGACTGAGATTTCTCATGTAATCGCAATATATTCAAGCCCGCGCTGAAAATTTACTTTGGGCACGAGCAGTTTGAATACAGTTTCAAGCCAACAGAGAATAATAAGAAGATTCTCAAACAAAGGACGGCAGATGAGGGCAAAGAACGTTTTCAGCGGAAAACTAGTGATTCTAAAGCCACTTTGAAGTTGTAAACCTTTAATTTTTGTAGCTAGTTTCAGATCGGGCAGGCATCTATTTCATAATCGCACGCCAATGTCACAGGGCAGAAATTCCAGCCCGGGCTGAAAACTCTCATGAAATCGACGTCAAATGTGTAGAATGGTAATATTGAAACAAACAATATCTTAGGTAATAAACTGATGACATAAGAGTTTAATACTTGTCCATGATTTTTCTTGAGTTTCTTATCGAAATTACGGGGGTTTTGAAATGCCTTTGATTAGGACGTTTGAATAGCGTAGTGAATAAAAGTTATAAAATCTAAAAAAGTTAATAATCTTAATCTCTTTCTCTGGTCTTTAAGATCTTCCCTGGCCATTTGTTGTCGCTGTCACACAAAAAAGTGGAGCTATTGTGGCCTTTATTCAGCACTGATTTTCACAATTTCCACGACATTTAAGTTAACATATGTGGAAATCTTAAGAGCTTACTTTGCAACGCCGGTCAGTAATTCTTTGTCATGTTCACCAGGTTTCCACCAAACAGGGAAGTCATTCGATGGCTCACACAGTGCTAGGCGTTCATCCAGTTTCTCGTGAGGTAATACCTAAAAACGTAGAAAATACATTGTCTACCATTAAAACTGTGTCATTGTTTTGTTGCTTGTTACTCAGTTTATTCATTTCACAATGGGTAGACACAACATTTACAATGACCTTTCGAAATGCTGCACAGAGAGTGCTCAAAAGATGCCTAAATTCTCAGAACATCTTTGCTGATCAAGAAAAGGATGGTTTTGCTTGAAAGCTCAGCCGCCGGTTCAACTGAACTAAAACAATAAAAGTTCGTTATACATCATCGGGTGACAATTAAGTTCACTTTTGGCACCGTTAAAATTCTGCAGCTGGAAATTAAACATAACATCTAGCATCTGGTACCAAAATACAACTTTAATGAATCAACAGCTTACAATACTTTGCTTGTCACGACAGACACATATACACAACCACACAGACAAGGACATTGACATAAAGAGTGCTAGTGTAATATGTTTCCTGTAGAGTAAACAAAAAATTGCACCTGTTTTCTGATAGTCTGAAGCAATCCTGCTCTGTGCAGCACTCGATTCGCTCTCTCATCAGAAATAGGTTCCAGATTTTCACCTACAAAAACAAATACGCAACAATGTTAATTCACAAGCAAAGGGACTTGTCCTGCAAAGGGGTTTAATTTTGCATTATTTAAAGGGGTAAAACGGGTTATATACTACGCTAGTCTCCCTAAAGAGTTAGAAAAATATATTCACAGTTTGAAACATCGTATTAGGAAATCTGCAACACTAATCTGAGAATTACAACTCCATTCCATAGACCATAACTGAGGGTTTAACTTAAATTTTGAACATTTACTTATTGTCTAAAGTGCATTATGCAGGATGTTTCGGAAAAAACGCAACCCATTTTCATTTGGGATTTCTTCTAGAAATAATAAGATTGAATCAGTTTGAGGCATACCATCTGAAAGTACAAATGATCGTCTTTCCAATGTTATCTAGGTTGGGTGGATTGAGTTTTTCATTGCTTAATTGACGTTTTCGTAAGAATGGTACGTTTCAGATGCCGGAAAGTGATAGGACATTTACATAGACGATACTCAACCATTGTGAGAGGATATTTCATCATTATCTACAAACGCGCCTAACAAGGCATCTCGGAGTTCGCGTTTACGTCTTACTTGAGATCGATTATCTTTCCAAATCCTTGTTAAAGGATAGTCTCCAAATATTCGTATCAAATTCGTATAGGGAATTCGCAGAAGATATTGATACGATCTTCTATAAGCAGCATACGAATTAATTCGTGTCGTCACCTTTTAGAATTCGTATAAATTCGTATACAATTCGTATGTGATTCGTATGCAGTTCGTATCAAATTCGTATAAGCAATTCGTAAACACAATTCGTAACTCGTAACTCGTATCATAATTCGTTTAGAAATCAACAATTCGTATACAATTCTTATCTCTTGTGCGGTTATACGAATTAAATCGTATAACACCTTTCACGCATACGATTGAATTTGTATCAATTCGTATAAAAGCTATACGATGATTTGGAGACGATCCCTAAGAAAACAAGTGCATTATTAGCCACTGCTATTCTTCTCTTAATCTCTTTCGTATCATCAAAAGTGTCTGTGAATACAGCCCTCAGGTAACAAAAATCGTTTTCAGACTCCATTTCTTCACCACCTATCAGTAGATTTTGGGCACTAATGTGTCTAAATCTATATATATATATAAATAATTGTGAACAAGCCATATTAGCATAAGTTCCAAGTCTTTAAATGGGCGAAAAAAGGTGAATACAAGATTGTATGATATACTTCTTCAAATCGAATGGCTTAAGAGAAACTTGAGCTGCCTTTTCATAATTCTACCGTTGGACTTTTCAAAAATGTTGAATATCTTTTTAAGTTACAGCGCATTAAAAATTTCGGCTGATTTGAGGATGTGACGTCATCAAGTTTCTAATCATAAACCACAAAAGTGACAGACTTTTACTTGATATCATATTGCAGACATCCACAAACTATGGTTTTTTACAAATAATTCCACGCTGGGTCAAACAGTTTAGAAATTGCAACAGTTTCAAGTTTTTTGAAATTTTTTCTTGAACTCTAGAAAAAGAGCAAAAACACTATAATTCTGAAAATATTGAAGACTTCAGGATACTCCAATGGCAAAATTTCAGCAAAATAGCTGAAGTTTCTTTGCAGCAATTCAGTTCAAAGAAATAGTTCATTGGATTTTCCACCCATTTTCTCAAAGATTTGGAACATATGCTAGCCATATCAAGATTTCTTGGCGATCAAGAAATAAGACTACCGGATGATTCCTAATTTCAGAAAGAAATACTGCACCCAAAATTATGAGAAAAATCTTGAAAATTTAGTTGAAGCCTCAGTAAGATGAGATGATAGAATTAAACATTACAAATTAGTTGCATGAGTTGTCCTGTACAATTTTTCAAACAGTGGAAACAGTTTTCTGATTCATCTGATAGGTTTTTCATTAGCAGCCATCTACAATGGGAGCCTTGATGAATTTTCCAAAAGACTGATACGCACCTTTCTTCGTTTCGATATCTTCAGGAGTAGACTTATTGCAAACACGGCGGCACATTGCAACAAATTCCTCATAGTACGCTGTTATCCTTTCATCATCTTTCCTTTCCAATTTTGCCAATTTGCTACGAAAAATTGTATATTATATACATGTTCTTTTCACAAGCGAGACAAATAGACAGATTGGGAAAAATGTCATTTCTTACTATCATTGTCATATCCTTGTAAATAGTTTAGACTGTGGATTCCCTGTGGAGCGAAGACACTAATTATAAAGCGGAGTCTTTGTATATATTCAATATTCATTGGTTGTATCATTTTTCCCAGCTATGCTGAATGATGGTAATGTTTTGTTCTCGAAGTCGTAGTTTTCCCTTGTATCAATCTCAAAGCGCAGGTTATGACAATCATCGGTTGTAACAGAATGCCATAAATTCCCGCTACTTTGCAGTTCCATTGTGATTTTCCGTAAATTTTCCATTTGCAGGTTTTTTGACCAAATAACACATAAATCCATTTAACAAACAAAACTAATGTTCTACTCATTGCAAGAAAGGAAACGACGTCAGCGAGTTCCCACAATGAGTGACACTTTACAATTATCTAAGGAATTAAACTCAAAAGCAAAATTACAATGAAAAGAAAAATAAAATGAAGATTTGCAAGATTGAAGATTTTCAACTATTTCAATGACTAATGTATACATAATCTAATACCATGGTCTTCAAATCTCTTCATGAGCTGGCTCCAAAGTACATGTGTAATCTTTTCCCCAAAAACATCCCAAATGACCTCCAAGAATTTTAGGAATACAGCAACTGACCTAAGGTTACCTAAGAAACACTCAAATGGACAGAAATGTTTCTCATTTAGAGGTGCAAGGTCTTTGAATGGCCTCACAGCTGAGTGTAAGCAGGCATCCTCCCTGTACAGCTTTAAATAATGTCTCGTTTAGGTGTAAATAGGTGACTGTGATTTGGATTTTCTTTTATTGTAAATATCTATGTTAGATCGTAATACACGTTCTTTTTTGTTTATAAGAAACTTGGATCAGGCCATAGGAATAAAAGTTTCTTAATTTAACATGAAATTAGGTCCATTTTAGTACTAAAAGTTTCTTAATTGGTTTCTTGTTTTTTGAATGCATGAATTGTCAATGTGGCCGCTAACACTGCTGCAGAAATGTTTCTTGACATTTAAAAGATCATATAAGAATAAACAGTGTTCTGTCATGATAAAAACACAAATGGTTCGTTGATATTGCAAAAGAATAAAGGCTCAACGATCTATTTGCTATAAAATCCATGCATTTAACTTTGAAAAGTTTCTTGATACTTCTCAGACATAGTACTAGAGTTTCTTAAAATTTCGGCCATCTTAGTACTAGTTTCTTATAAACCAGTTTCTTATAAAAACGTGTAGGGTTCTAAATAGGGTTTTTAATTTGTATGTATATTTCGAATTGTAATTAGGTTAATTTAGTTTTAGATTTCAATTTTTGTTTGCAAGTTTTATAAAGGGATGGCCCCGTGAAAATCAACATTGTTGAAGGGCTACCCTCCTTAAACAAGTGAAATAAATAAATTAAAAATGAATAGATAAATAAAATAAAAAAATAAATAAATATTTACATACATTTTCCAAAGGATACTGCCATGCTTTCACATTTATATGCTTGACCCACCACTTACCGAAACTTTGACCAGTCATACTCTTTTGTCTCTTCATCATAAATGATTCCGTACGTCGTTGCAACTCGATAGAAATCAGTCACTTCTCTTCGAGACCACCTTTGAATACAAGCAAAAAATTCAGTATTTTTCTTCATACCTCAACTTTTTATTATCTGTCAGCATAGCACAATTTTTAGGACACATAGTGAGGCCATGTCAAAAATCTCAGATATGATTTTGAAACTATAAACCCAAAAACTTCAAAATTAAATATTTTTACCATTTCAGAATGCAAATTCTCATCTTTCGTAAAGATCTACAACACAACAATCTACAGAAAGTAAACTAGTTCTGTTATTACTACCTCAGAGCCATCTCTGCTCGTTTCAACTGCTTTTCCCTGATAAGCTGCGCTTGTCGCTCCCGCCTTTCTTTCTCCTATAGAAATAATGTTGAATAAGGATTGAAATGATATTAGGAATCGATGGAGGAAGAGATACAGGCAGCAAAGAGATGTCGTATTTGCTGGAATGCCGGAAAAACAAGAGGTTATTAATGCAGCGTAAGTTGCAATTTCTTTCTTTAAACTTCACTGCACGGACAAGAGGCTAACTTGGTTATGAAAACTTCTGTGGTCAACATTGGTCTTTCCTTTCTACAAATATGAGTGACCTCAGTACAATGTTGTTTTCCAAGCCACTGGTAACATACTGTTTCTCTTCCAAAAAATTGAAAAAGCATGCATTGTGTCAGAGCACAAAAGGAAAAACAATGGTCACTTATTTCTTCTCCTTTAGGGACTACCAATTTAAATATCATTGTTAGGAAATAGAAAGTTCTTATGCTAGCAATACCTTTCACCAAAGTACCTATGTATATCACAAATCGCAGTGCTGAAAGAAATTGACCGATATTAACAAATTGAATTTCTATAACTAATTCCATCTTCCTTCTGCAATATCAAACTTCAACACAAAGAATTTGACCCGTTGTTCACCTAAATATTGCTCGTCAAAAGCTAAACGTTTTCGTGACTCGCGCAGTACACGTCCAGCCCCAAGTATGAATCACAAATTAAAATAAAAGCTCTTAACTGAATTTGAAAGGCAAAACTCAGTCGTTGGAGTCGTCAGGGAAGTTGAGAAGTAAATTTCCACCATTCGCAAGCAGCTTTTTGAGTCTTTTGGGTCATTATGACGGTTTGATCCAGCGACCTCAAAGACCTAAGTAAATCGGGCTTTATTTCATAAAACAACACAAACTACATCCTATTGCGTACCTTTTCAGCTTGTGCCTGCTTCATCTGTTCTTTTTCACACCCCTTGAGATATCCAGCAACTAGCCTCCTGAGACGGGTATTCAGATCCGGAGTTTGCGGCCATTTCAGAGAAGAAGCTTGTGCATGAGGATGCCCAGCTATAATAGAAGAAAACTGCATGTGAATCAAATCTACATATGAATTGGTTCTCCAGTGAAACTCTGAGTGGGATTCCTTAGGGGCAATTTTCAGTCGATGGAATTTCATGAGCGGGCAAAACTTTACTCAATACAAAGTCGCTCAGCCATAAATTTCTATCTAAATTCAAAGTGAGATTTTCTTTGGTAAACAGTAGAACTTCAGCCCGCTTGGAAAATATTCAGCCTTTGTTAAATTTGCAAATAAGGATCACAAATTTCCAGAACCTTCACATTAAATTACTTAAGGGATATTCGTAAGATTCAGCAAGAGCATAACTAGAACTAAAAAGAAAATATTCTGAATTGCTAAACTCTCAAATATACCTTCAGTTCCCATTGCAAGAAGCTCATTTAATTGCTATTTTGTCAAATATTGAACCTAAAACTTCTGGAAATGAAGATACATGTATCCAGCCCTTGTAACGATTCTAGATTTTCTGCAAAACGGAGTTTTCAAAATGTTTATAACCAATTTTCACCAAGGTACGAGCCTTGCAATACTGTACTGAAACAGCAGCAACCAACATCATGTGTAGCAAAAGGTGAAAAGCATCCAGTAAACTTCTGCATCGAAACTATTGTTTCGTAAACACTTACCAGGAAAAGTAAAATTGGCTCCACGTGTTTTGCAACAAAATGGTGTATATAAAAACAGACAGGCACGCATATGTAAGCAAATACAAATGACATAGTTAGTGCTTGCCGACGTGTATAGAAATGGAAACAAACATTTTGTCTGACACTGTTCTGCAAATTTACAGATAAGTTATGAAAACGAACTCAATTATAAAAATTCTACTACATTCATTAGGGATCGTCTCCCAATACTCGTATCAAATTCGTATAGGGAATTCGTAGCATTATACAATACTGATACCATCTTCTATAAGCCGCATACGAATTAATTCGTATCGTCACCTTTTAGAATTCGTATAAATTCGTATACAATTCGTATGTGATTCGTATGCAATTCGTATCAAATTCGTATAAATAATTCGTAAACACAGTTCGTAACACAATCGGTTAAGCAATTCGTATACACAATTCGTATCAAAATCGTATCAAATTTGTATGAAATCCGTATCACAGTTCGTACAGAAATCAAACAATTCGTATGCAATTCTTATCTCTTGTGCAGCTATACGAATTAAATCGTATAACACCTTTTCATGTAAACGATTGAATTCGTATCAATTCATATAAAAGTTATACGATAGTTTGGAGACGATCCCTTAGTGCTGCTTTTTTCGGATCACATCTGAAGATTGCTGTGACCAGTGTTAGAGAAAAATATTTAAGCAAATAATTCCTTTACTAAAAGCGATTGCAAAGTTCTTAACGACTAACAACTCGAAGATTTTCAAACACTAGAAGTTTGCAACTGGGCAATAAACATTACCTTCTGAGGTCACGTGGGGTGATGCCGATGACTGAGGTGATTCAATCATACTAAATGATTCTGCATCATCATCTCGATCAATATCATCAAGATCAGAATTGAAATCATCGTCTTCCTGAGACTTTCTTTTTCGTTTCCTTTTGCCAGGCGCGTTGATACCTTCATCATCATGTCTAGATAAAAAGAAAACAAACATAAGAAATTGTACCGGTTAGCTCCCTCCTTATAAGTACCTCCTGAGTTGTCAGGGATACGAATTATCTAGTCTCAAGAGTATACGATTATCCACAAAAAGGAAACCAAAGATCACACGCAAAGAGTATGCTTGCTTTGTGGAAAGAATATGGCCGAAGAATCTAACGACAATCCAAACAAAAATTAGCAAAGAAACAAAGAGATTCTCTTGCATGGCAACAGACCTACTGCCTGTTTACTTGCTTTGAATTTTACCAGCATAACAGAAGGATTTGAAAAAAGAGAGTCCTCGGTATCCCCAACAATCAAGTGGTCTTAACGTTTAGTTAAAAAATTGCCACTTTCTTTGGCTACAAGTTTACCTTGAAGTAAATGAACGGAGACATAGCGGCATATTCTAAACATCGCACAAACGAACCGCAGGCGCCACTTATCTTCCTTTTGTTTCATAGATCGACAACATCATATACAATAGGTTATATTTAGATTAACCAGTCCCCGTAGCTAAGTTTGCTTTTAACCCTGCTGATTTACTGTAAATGCAAGTATTCCACGTGAAAGCAAAACAAAATAAAATGTCCTCCCGTCCTCATTACCATCGTTTCCTGTGATTTTAAGAATATTCTCTTATTTTAAAACAGAGACTACAAAACCGTGCAAAACTGTTCAGACAAAACCTTGATAATAACTGAAACATACCTGTCCACAGAGCCGTGCTCTGGTGAAATTGCAGAGAGCTTCTCGATTTCAGCAGCAGACAATCTCAATTTATTTGCGAAACACAAACACGGATCTGCTCGGATTGCATTATACTTGTCATACCCTGAGAAATAACAGAATTATATCAAATTTCCTTGCTTTATATACCCCTACAAAACGATGTTTTGTATCAAATCTGAAAGATTGGGACGGAGGAAGCATGCATCGCGGGAGAATGGTTTTTTCAAATTTTCTCCTGGCCTCAACGGCTTCAGTTTTGAAAATTTCTTCACATGAAACTTCTGGTCGCGGCTTTAGCTTCAGCACCCAAAGTTTGGTCTAACTGCAAATTTTCATCTTTCCAGGGTCTGTGATTTTGATTGTGATTATGATAATAAATTTGAAAATTTATAAGGAATTTGACCATGAAAGTAGTTTGCGGGTGTTAAGTTTACACCCTCAGTCATCATCTGCAGTCAAATCCCTTACAAATGATTCAAATTCATTATCGTCATAAGATTAACACCAAGATTGTGAAAATTTCCACAAGGACTAAACTTTGGGTGCCGAATGCGAATATGAGGTCAGAGCTTTCGTATGAAGTAATATAAAGAAATTTGAAAACTTCAAAATGAGGCAACTTAGTGACTTAGTTGAAAAGGTGTATTCGGTTAGCCTCACGACATAGCTAATCCCAGATATTGCAACAACAACAACGACATTTCTATTTTTGCTCAATCTGGGCCTTATGGACTTTTATATGAAATTATAGACGGAGATGAACACGCTTACGTGTGCCCTCTAGAGCGAGGCTACAGTGTAATCTCAGAAGCAAGGCAAGTGATCTTTGACAGTTGGGAACTCTCAATGCTGCGGTGAAGTTCATGGAAGCTAATTGGCCTTAAAAATGTGAGCCAGGAGTTCCTCATTTTTAATGTCAATTAGCTTCCATAATTTTCATCACAGGAATAAGAATTTCTAACTGTTGAAGGTTGCTTGCCTCGCAACTGAGATTATGCCGTAGCCTCGTTTCAGAGTGCAAAGACAAATCTGTGCATTTCCGTCTCCGTCTCTCATATGAAAGTCCATAAGTCCTAGTTTGAGCGAAAAATTGTCGTTGCTGTTGTTCCAATTACTGGGACCATGTCGTGAGTCAACATGCTACTTACCATGTTTGAAAACACCAATCAGCAATGACTTATCGGCCTCTGCATCCCACCATGGCGTAGGCGCTTCACCATCGACATGTGGAACCTGCAAAGGGATGTCTGATGCTGGCAGTCCAAGCAAAATCTTATCTGCAACATTACCAATGATTTCATGTCTCAAGCAATGCAATAACCGGACACGTGATAGAATCTTCTTTGAATGATGTGTGAGATGCTTGCTGTAACTCGGCTCAATAATCAATGTTTCTGGATCAACAGTCTGCCAATCAGGTCCAGCTTCAACAAGAACCGGTTTGCTGTTCTGCATGCCTTTGCGTATTTGCTTAGCGACCTTCTTTGGTTTCGTCGGATCAGCTGAATCCGGGGTGTACGGTTCATCTTTGATGATGTTATCTTTCACAGCAGGATCCCGGGCACTGATTGGTGATTGTGCGACTGATTTAGTGATTGTGCTGATTATGAACGATTTTACTTTCTCATCGCCTTTGAAGTGATGTAAACAAAATGCCAATATCGTTCGTGCGATTGCCTCCAACTCACGTTCATGCACTTGTACTTTGAAGTTGTCGTGCACGAGAAAGTCGCGCCATCTGCCCCATCTGCAAATAACCACAGAACAATAAACCTCAAAATATCTTCTTCTGGTCCTTAACAAAGTTGTAATCTTACACTACTCCTCCAATCGTAAGAGACTTCAAGGTGATCTGAAGCGACAATTTTTATTGATGCAAATGAACGGCACTGTCCAATGATACGGAATCCTGTTTAGATTTATCTGATATCTCAATTCGTTTTCAAGTAAACCCACTCATATTAAGTTTCAGTTGATGACATCATTTTGTTTACAAATTACTAAGATGATACTTTGAAAAACAGCTGTATCTGATATTTGAAGATTACAGTTGTTAGGGGACATTGTAGTTGAGCTGAATAAATGTAATAGAAATTGGCTCATGGAATGAAATGATGTTCAGAAAGGCATGTCAATTGATAAAAAGGCTTGATTCAATTTCCTTTTGAAAACATAGTCAGCCTCGTTCACTTTGTTTACATTTTGCAAACAAAATCTTATATATTAGTAGATAACTCGAGAATGAAACAAGGTGTTACATAATTACAAACGACATTCTTCATCATTCAAAACAGTTATTCATTTGCATGAATAATAAAACTTTCGCCCAGATCGTTTTTAAGTACCATCGAACTTGTGGTACATCGAAGAACGAAAACTGAGGTGAATTGGGAGAAACAAAAATTAAGAATCGCGAAAAACTTATCTATATGAAAGGGCAATTACTTCTGGGGAGATTTCCTTGGAACGATGAGGTGAGCTCTCTTTTGCGCAAAATAAACTTCCTTTTCCGATCATCAGTCCTAACAAATACAAATGCTTTTCCACTAAACTTGACAACTGAAATGAAGCAAGAAGCTCAGTGAGGTTGCAAATCCGAGTCACGCACTTGGAATGGCTTACCAAACAAACTAAAATCAGCTGAAAATTTGAACAAGTTTTCAGGTCTTAGTAAAACTATGACAACATCAAATACAAAAATCAATCTTGAAACAAGAAAAAGAATTCTGAAATGCTGTGTATGGAGTACACGATATCACGGAGTAGAGACATGGTTTGTAACAACAAAAATTGAGAAGCACCTTGTAGCGTTTAAGATGTGGTTGTACACACAAATGCTGAAATTGTCGTGGACAGAGAATATCAAAAATGAGGAAGTGCTCTAAAGAATGGATGAAAAACGAACACTGATCAGTTTACTGAAGGCAGAGAAACTAAGATATTTTGGACATCTAATAAGGCTAAATTATATGCCCTGATCATCGTCAGAGGGATAGAGAGGTAGAGGTCGCCCAAGGATGAGTTGGTATGACAATATCAAAGAATGGGCTGGTATGCAATATGAACAGGCAACGAGAATGGCAATGGACAGAGAAAGGTGGAGGGCTACTATGTCATCCAACGTCGAAAGATAAGAAACATGAAGAACAAGAAAGCAACGAGAGTGTACCAACTGTAAATGTACCCTCAACCTGTCACTGCCTATCAAGTTTGTAATAAGATTTATAAAGCATGTTCACTTTGTTTTGTAACGCCTGGTTTCCAAATAATCGTTATGATCGCTTGGAAAATTCTGAGCGAATCCGGCGATTCATCTACAACCTGCCAGTGCTCTGACGTAAGAAAAACAAAAACGGTGCTAGCGATCTCAATGATAAGGGTCACTAGCATAGAAACTTTCTATATTCCAGTGATCCACCAGCGATCCTTGCAATCTAGGCGAAGGCAGAGTCTGCAAGTTGCCCTCGCAGCCACCAGCAACTGTGACTTTCCAGTATTACTTTCTACGCGACCCTAAAGAAGGATGTGGAAACATATTTTCTAGCGATTCTAGCCATCCAGAGTCAGAAATCGAAACAATTTTAATGATCATGTGGAAACCAGGCTTTAGCATACCCAATGTTGATTTTAAGAAAGTGTATAATGTTAGCTATTTTACCTACAAAAACTCACTGAATATCCTTACCCGTAGACGAGAAGGTTCTTCTCAACTCTGAAGCATTCCACACGTGACCAAGAAGATCGAGGAACATCTGCAATCGGTTTCTCTTCCTCCTCACCAGATTCCGCATCGCTTAATTCCATTGTGCCATCCTCATTTCCAAATCGCTTTGTCTGCTTTCTCTCTCGTGGTTTATCGATGATCAGGTTCTCCTTGAAAGGCAAAGATATGCAAAATGGAAACGGTTACTCTTTACATTACATCACAACATTCTCAACTCAATGTGCTGCACTTATTCAATTAATACAAGATATTGAATGGAAAACATTGTGGTGTAATCAATTCAACTGTTAGCAAAGACTCGAAGTCTTTCAGAAGGTTGGTGTAATATCCCTTTCTTCTCAAGCAGTGTCACAATCAAAGTGAGCTTTGGGATAAAGGGTTCTAGCGTTGCATTCAAACTCTTCCTACATTTTCAAAACGGATGATAGTATTGTCTTATCATTAGCCGACCTATTCAAACTACTATACAGTGGAACTTCCAAATAACAGACACATGTGGGACCAACGCCACTGTCCGTTGTAGAGAGGTGTCCGCTATGTAGAGGCGTGTCCACTATGTAGAGGCTTTATATATTTTGTCATAATATGTTTTGGGTTGAAAATATTTGTCCACTGTTCGGAGGTGTCTGTTGTATAGAGGTTCCCGTTAAGGTAGGTTTCACTTTGTCTACAAATATAGAAAAATCTTTGAGTATAACACCGCCAGAACCGTTTCTTTCAAAATTTGCTTCACCGCAACATTGCTGGAGAACAAAGGAAATGCTCTTTTTGAAGTCCACCTGTATTGCCTATTGTGTGCTACTATTATCAAAGAAACAATTGGAAATAAAGTAAAAACATGTTAAAGACTTATCATATAAAAACAAATAAATTCTTAAGGGACCGTCTCCAAATATTCGTATCAAATTCGTGTAGGGAATTCGTAGCATTATACGATATTGATACGATACTCTATAAGCCGCATACGAATTAATTAGTATCATTACCTTTTAGAATTCGTATAAATTCGTATGCAATTCGTATGTGATTCGTATGCAATTCGTATCAAATTCGTATAAGCAATTCCTAAACACAATCAATTCGTACCAAAATCATATAAGCAATTCGTATACACAATTCGTATCAAATTCGTATCATAATTCGTATAGAAATCAAACAAGTCGTATACAATTCTTAACTCTTGTGCGGCTATACGAATTAAATCGCATGACACCTTTCACGCATACGATTGAATTCGTATCAATTCGTATAAAACTTAAACGATAATTTGGAGACGATCCCTAAGTTTTATCTTCCCAACACTAGGGCTTCTCAATTTTTCGGCGATCTGGAAGTTGAGTTTCTTATAAGCAGATTCTTTTAAAAAAAGTGTATGGCAAAGCCTGCAAAAATATATAAAAATGATTAATTATTAAATACCTCAATATCTGTGACATCAATGGCAGCTTTTTGAGCCCATTTTGACCAGAATTCTGGATCATCGACATCAATATCCATCTTTGCTGTTTTGGAAACAAAACTTGCCTGCAAAGAAAAAAGATAGTGAAATAGTTATCAAATGATCATAGTAGAAAGGCTTGTTGAAGAAGCTCTATCTCCATCCAAAGTCTTGCTGAATGATGATTATGCGGTTGTTTGATAAACTGATTGCATGTTCTTAGCTATCGCTATTGATAGACTGATGGATGCTAAAACTAAGACTCCTGTCCTTGAGCTTCCAGCAACGTACATGGCCTAAGTCACTTGCAGATGTTTTCAAAACCACCCACCCTTAAAACGCCAAAAAGAAGTCTTCCTGGAGTGCAGTAAACAAGCTATCAGTACCTAGTACCTCAGAGCCTTTGGCGGGAGTTTAAATTGAAGAAAAATCACCCAAGCCGATCATGAAATTCGTCATCTTCCATTCTGATTGGTTGGGAACAGATTTGCGCCCCGAAGAAAATTTTTGTCCGCTCTGAGAATAGTTAGGAAACAAGGCCCTTACTGAAGCGACAACAACAATATCAATTCAATAAGATGAGCGTAAGTTGAGGGCCCTTATGGAATGAGGCTAGTTGTTTTAAGGCAATATCACACAGATTTCATCCTTTTTCACATCAAAAGCTTTATTTTGAAGATAAACTGCGAAGTTCACCTAAAAACAAACAAAACGTTCACGTCTTTGTGATTGCTCTTTGAGGAAAAACATTTCACTTACCAGACCCGGAGCTGAGAGGTGAGATTCCACCTTCCCATTGAATACCCGTAATTTCATTTCGAGTTTACATGACAAACGCAACACCACCGGCATAGGAAGTCTCACATCACTTGAGGTGGGATCTCGTGTGGGTGAAGTGAAAGTTTTCCATATAAACGAATATATAGTATAGTGAGGGAGAACTGAAAGTATTGTTGGATTCTTATTGGTCAGCTCGTTCTGATTTCACGGAAGAGAGACTTTACTCCACCTCGCCTCTCAGCCCAGGGGCTGACAGGTGAGGTGAAAAATCTCATAAACAGTCACTGAAATTTACCTCGCCTATCCTCATATAAACAGGGCCTAAAACAATGATCTTCAAGTCGCTCAATGATCTGGCTCCCCAATACCTGTGTAATCTGCTCACCAAAAACTCAGATGCTCCTCCCCCCAACCTTCAGAACACTTGAGACTGATTTAAGGTTGCCAAAGAAAGTCAGCAAATGGGCAAAAATGCTTTTCTTTTCGAGGAGCTAAACTATGGAACAGCCTTCCAGCTGAGTCTAAGATGGCATCCTACCTGAACGGCTTTAAGAGGAAATTGATAAAAAGGGGTTAACTTCTTCTTTCTATTTGGTAATGTATAATTGTAAATAGGTTTTTAAATCATGGTTTTCAATGATATTCTCATAATTTCAACTGTATATTGTAATCAAGTTTCTATTGGGAGGCCCCTTGAAAAACGGCTTCTGACCAAGGGCAACGCTCCTAAAATGAAATGCTCCTATGAGTGGATTTTTAATCATTACTTTTTGATGACTTGAATGAAGACACCAAACAATTACAAAAAACACTGGATAGGTGCCCAAAACAATAGCGTTTTACACATCTGCTTACAAGACGGACCCACTGGACCTATTTTCAATTCAAAAATTCAACTTCAATTAAAATCTGTTTTCTTACAAAAACTTTCACATTTTCAATTAATTTCACGGAGATATCAACAAAAAAATGAAATTTCAGGGCCCTAAAAAAGATTTCACAGCTGCAGTGTTGCTTAATATTGTGTTTTATCTTATCTTTATTTACTTTGATTAAAGAGGCAGGGTCGCGTAGCCGTAAACAAACCTGTTATCTATATAATCTGCATTTTTGCCCATACGTGGTCATTGCGTTCTGCTCAGATTTTGGTGGATAACGTGAATCTACGATAAAGTTACTTCTAAAAATCCACCAATATCTCTGCAATCCTACAACATATGAGTGTAAGAGTCCATCTTGAAAATAACACCTTCATTTTGACAAAAGTAATGGAAAATTTCTGCCATATGAACTATCAAAAATACTGCAAAATCGTCGTTTCGAAAGAAGTTTGTTTACCTTATGTGACGCAGCCCTTTTTAGTAAAAAGGAAGCTTACCTTTGCAAAAGTCGATCCTTTGCCTTCTCCAAGAATCTGGATAATTTGCGTTCTTCTCTCAAGTATCTGATCGATGTCTTCTTCACAGAATTTGCTGCTTGCATCACCATCTTCATCCATTAACGCCCCATAAGCGCCTCTTTTTAACAGATCTTCTACTTCCTTCTTGGACATGAGAGGTTGCGGCTGCTAAAAATCAAAGCAAGCTAGCCTAGATCTCGCATAATCGAATTTTATACTTCTGTTAACTTTTTGACAGCAAAGGGAAAATTATACGCAATTATAGTATCAATGCTGTCAACTAACAAGCCTTGTGACTATGCAGCATGATTCAAAAGTCAAATGAAAAGATATTTGTGATAAGTGAATGTCGTTTTAGAAAGTTCTTTACCCCATATCTTTGCGAATCAACATACAATTTTATCAGGTACACAAATTCGACACACTTTTGTCCCGAACCATATCAAAATTAAAATGCAAACTTGATTTCCTAAATAAATCAGAAATTTTGATAAAAAAGGGAGGGAGGCAATAAAGAGAGGGGTTTATTTGATATTTTTCTTTAGAAAATTGTGTTGGAGAAGGAAGGCACTTACAGAGAGGGGGTTAAATAGAGCACTTTGTGACAAGCAATAATAACATCTGGACTGTAAAGACGGATTTTGTCAAAGAAAAAAACTTCCATGTACAAAATAAAGAAAAACAGAGTAGGATTAGCAATAAACATACAACGATTTTGCTAACTTCCAACATCCAAGCCAAAGCAGTCTTCAGGCTGCCCTGTTTTCCATGAACTACATAGAAAAGACGGGTCACTGCTACTAAAGGAGAATATGTATATAATTGTACTTACCACTTGTGCAGAATTCCCTGGACTTGGATTTCCCGGAATTGCATTTTCTGAAAGAGGGTTATCAAGAATAGCACCACCAGGGATCGTACTTCCAGGAATTGCACCACCAGGTATAGTATTTCCAGGTAAAGACGAAACGGGGAAGTTCTCTCTCGAGTTCATATTCTGTAAGACAGCTCTATCTAGTGCAAGTTTCCGACTTGCTTTATCAAACATTTCCCTCTCGTATGTGTTCCTACAAATGAGTCTGTAAATTTTAACAGGTTTGCTTTGTCCGATTCGATGACATCTTGCTTGAGCTTGCAGGTCATTTTGTGGATTCCAATCCGAGTCGAAAATAATGACAGTATCAGCAGCGGTTAGATTGATGCCCAGGCCGCCAGCCCTTGTACACAACAGAAACACAAAGCGATCCGTGTCGGGACGGCAAAAACGATCGATTGCTGTTTGCCGTGCGGTTCCACGTACACGACCGTCAATCCGCTCGTAAAGATACTTCTTGCATAACAAATAATCCTCTAAAAGGTCCAGTACGCGAATCATTTGCGAGAATATCAATACTTTATGGCCACCGGCCTTCAGCTTCGGTAATAGTTTATCGATAAGAACCATTTTTCCTGACGACTCTGTCATCGCTTTGAAATGTAGTGTTATTTTCTCCATACCTTCAGCACCGTTAGTGTAGTCTGAAACAATACGCTCCTCCGCCCCATTTATGAGAAATGGATGGTTACAACATTTGCGCAGTTCCATCATGGCGTTCATCAAATTTGGAGTATTGCTTGCAACTGATAAACCTCGAGTTAAGAATGCAAAATTCTTTTCTAATATTGCTCGATAAAATTTCTTCTGGATCGTCGTTAACTCAACCTGAAAAGAAAATAGGAATGGTTAAGTCAGGGAATACTCTGTCATATCCATACGTTATTGGATGATTTGCAAACTTTCTCTACGATCGACTTCAGTTCAAGGTCTGATACCAAGGTCTGATACCAAACTGCTTAGTTTCAGAATAATGTTTAAAAAGTCGCTAAGACAAGACAAGGTTCAAAAAACACAAGATTCAAGACATGGTGTTTAAAAAGTCGTTGTTTAAGATCGCTGGCGATAAGCGCTAGGGAAAGAAAACATGTTTTAAAAGTCGTTTTCAGCAAAAGCCTCAAGCCTATTTGACTCGGTGATGTGACAGGCTTTGAGTCGAGAGAAGAAGTCATGTTTCGTGTCTCATAATTATTTACAAAAAGCTTTGAGTCGAGAGAAGAAGTCATGTTTCGTGTCTCATAATTATTCACAAAAAGCTCCAGAACTAAGGAATCAATCTATTTATACTTAATTACAAAACGGAAATAATCATACAAACAATAAGTGATTGACAGCTAACTACTACGCATGTGTAACGGAACGGAAATGCTAAGTCTTACATGGAAACGAGGTTTACGGATATGACATCATGAATGACAATGGTCCTGTTACAGTGATGGGGGGGGGGGTAAATCCCCCTAGTACATTATTTCCTTATAACTCTGCAAGGTAAATAATGATTTTGCATTCCTTGCAGCTACCTGTCCAACTACTAGCAAAGTTTCCTTGGCATAATTAGCAAAATGACAGGGAGAAAGACATTTTTGGGACTGACCCTGTAAAAATCACATACAAAGGCAAAACAACTTGATGCATAAAAAAAATTACCAAAAATAAAAAAAGAATTATTTCAGTCATTGGTGTTTTCAGCCAATAATTTGATGAGATCCCGTGTGTTATAACATAAATTGTATTTAGGTAGTTTCATACCTACTATGAGATCCAAATAACCATAATAAAAACACACTTACGCGCTCTTTATCTTTCTCAGAATTTTCACCGCCCTTTGGCAGCCTCCTCATACAAAAAAGAATTGATGCACAGATATAAATACCTCAATGATAGTTTCTTCTTTCGGTGGCACATTCTTCTCAACATCTTCTTTCAATCTTCGGAGCATCATTGGTTTCAAGATCTAGAATATTTTCATTTCAATTTAATTCTCAGAATCGTTACGAGACAATTCACACTGTAACGCTAATGTAATTAACTTTAAACCGTATTTACTGGATATTCAAGATCAATCTGACCAATATTGAATAATTCGGGCTGCGTTCACACGATGCCGGCACATTTTGAAACGGTGAGAAATGTGACGGATAGGCCGCCCGTTCACACGAAAACGGCACATTTTTGCCGGCAGACTTGAGAACGGTAGATTTTGAACATGGAACTCTAGCCGGCATATTTTGGAAACGGTAAGGTGTAACACTTGAAATGATGAAAACAGAACATTTTTCGACGCTTTTGGGCGACACTGATCGATATTTAGGGTGTACGTACATTTCTTTGGCATCAAACTCTCACATGAAATAAACAAACAACAACAAACAACAAACAAACTCAACAAACAAACAAACAAACAAACAACATATTTTGTTTGCTTCAGTGATCACATGAAATTTCACGTGAAATCGCCATGCCCCCCCCCCCTGCAAAGCTGCTGTACTTACATGGACACATTGCCTTTAAGCAATGGAAGTAGAAAATGATCCTTCAAAGTAAAAGTGCTCTTCATCATTTCAATAGCGTTAATTTAGAGACTATTAATTAGAGGTAAAAATATTTTTAGGACACTCCTCCAATTTACCACCACCTGGTTTTTTCCAATAATTTCTTTAGGTAATCAACTTTATCTTAAAATTGATGAGCGGGGTTTGATCGGCTCTTACCTGTTGCAATTTCTCAACTTGTGCTTCAGTTTTCAAATCACCAAATTCCAGCAGGAAGGCAGCTTGTGATGGGAATCGGTTAGGCTCAAGGAAATTCAACAAACTGAACAGTTCTTCCACATTATTTTGCAAAGGAGTCCCTGTAAGCAACACTCTGTGTTCTAATTGAAGCTTGTTCAGTCCTTCAAGAAGTTTACAATTTCGATTCTTCAACCGATGGGCCTCATCAATCACTGCACATCGCCATGGTATTTTACTCAGCATGTCATTATCACCTAAAAGTCAGGTAATAAACAAGAACCAATTAGGGCATAAACAAGAATGGTCTCACCTGCTTGAATACACCCCCAGTAAAGACCCCATCAGATATCAGAAATACGGCAAGGAAATCATGATACATAGGGACCTTTACGAAGCGATTGCCCCCTATTTTTTATGAAGCGGTTGACCAAGAACTTACTCCTAGTAGTGACGGATACTGTGTAAATATTGGAAGGTGAAGCCATTGTTTCAATTCAAAAGCATAGCTTACTTCTATTGTTCTGGAACAAGAGGCCTTTGCACAAGGCAGCATTGGCAGGACGATCGCACTCCATAGCCCCCCCCCCCCAGTGTCCGCCACTGCTGCTTTTATCAAGAAACTATGTAAAGACGTTGATTTGAGGTTTGGATGATGAAGGATTGAGCTTTGAGAAGATTGTCTCGTTTTTTGTGTGTTACTTTGTTTTGAATTCGTGTACTTCATGCCGAGCTAGTCCACACTAGCCTACGTGTAGACTCATTATTCAAAAGAAGAAGGGTCTACGAAACAACGAGCAACAGCTTGCTACAGTGAGTTCCAGATTGCAAGAACTTAATTTATGTAGCCTTTGTTGAGATGCGTTTCACACATTATTTGAATAATAGGCAAGCTAATCGAGGAGGGAACACCCCCTATCGAAAAAGAAGTTGACTTATTCGGATGTTATTAAAACAGGCGCAGAAAAACAATAACGCACGGTGTAATGAAGGGATCTGCACGCAAGGAAAACACAGAAGATTCGACGCACAGAGGCCCCACGACCCATGCCGCCACCTAAAGACATACTCAGATGGTTACAGAAGCCAGAGAGGCCCCAGGGCTCCAAACTACAAGTCATTCATATAGTTTGCGAATACAACCAAGTCTCAATTGGGGGAATTCTAAATCAAATGTGTCTCGCTTGACATTTATGAAACAAACACAATGTTTAAATTCACAAAAGAGCATTCAGACAGTAACTTACTCAGAATCATTTCATAGGTTGTAACAACAGCCTCAAATTTGTAGAAACCAGTGATTTTCTCACCCTGAAATGATAAATGAACGTTTGATCTCAAATGGAAAATAACCAAGGCTTCTTAAGAAATTAGGGTGGCAAAGGGCATCTCTCATCTTCAAGTATGCATATCCAAAGATACCAAATGGTGAACGGTTGAAAATAGCCTCCACGCAGACCCATGCACTGACTCATTGAAGGGGACACAACTATTCAAAGAAAAAATGCGTCGATTTGGTCTTTCGCATTTGTTGCTTTTTTCAGCGCTGACTAGTTTCACCTACCACGGCACTTCCCGACCAACTATCTATTATCGAAAGATATCAGATAGAGCTGTCAGAAGTATCGAATTCAGAAATCAAATCGATGTTGCCTCCACCCGAAATGATGTTTAATTGCAACGGTTACTAAGGGTCGTCTCCAAATATTCGTATCAAATTCGTATAGGGAACTCGTAGCCGCATACGAATTAATTCGTATCGTCACCTTTTAGAATTCGTATAAATTCGTATACAATTCGTATGTGATTCGTATGCAATTCGTATCAAATTCCTATAAGCAATTCGTAAACCCAATTCCTAACACAATCGTATATGTAATTTGTCAACACAATTGGTATTAAAATCGTATCAAATTCGTATCATAATTCGTATAGAAATCAAACAATTCATATGCAATTCTTATCCCTTGTGCAGCTATATGACTTAACTCGTATAACACCTTTTCATGTATACGATTGAATTCGAATCAATTCGTATAAAAGCTATGCGATAATTTGGAAACGATCCCTAACGCTCTAGTTCATTTGTAGGGGATATAAGCCAAGACTATTTACGGGCACTATTGAGAAATAACGTCCCAAATAAGAATGAAAGCAGTTACCTTCTCATCAGTGTATGACATTTCGTATTGCTGTATCAACAGTCGACTGGGCGAGCTACAACAAAAAGGGAAGGCAATTGATTATTGAAAGTAAAGTCAGTTACTCAGATACAAATCTATCACAGTATCCTACAAGATTAAGCTGCACTCTGCATCGACTGATGCCTTTTCGTCCTTTGTTTCCCTGCGTTCTTTGATTTGCTGATATCACTGGGTCAACAGGGACTTGTAACATTACTTTGAAAAAGTGGGCCCACTTTGCCCCCACTTCCCTACTATAATGATATCTCACTGGTCAATGGACCACAGAAAATGACAATGTATAGTTCTTAGTAAAATAATGCAACTGCACAACTCTCCTGGCTGATTCAGTTTCCCTTTTACCGGTAAAACCATAGAGAATTTGCTCATTAAGGCTACACTTTAATTAGTTCCTTTTCGTGTGAAAACGTGAAGTGATCTGAAAACGGAGATAGTTGAAAATGCATTGGCAACACCGAAAACGGAGTCACTCAAAAACGCTACAACAACAGCAACCGACCTGGTGCCAAAAAACCAAGCAAAGGAGATATCAGAACGAAGGAAATAAAAACGAATAAAAAAGGAGCAATGGAAACACCTCCGTGTTAGTGCCAGGCTTTCTTCACCAAAACAGAGCAATAGACACAATATTCTATCATCCGAAAACAAAGTGGATCCGTCATCCGAAAACAAAAGGACTTTTTTCAAACTTCTCCGTTTTGCAAACAAAACCTTCTTTTCGGATCGCATTTCTTTGATTCTACCTAAGGAGGGACCTTTATGGAAACAAGGTTGTACTGACCTTTTCATGCTATCTCTGCCATTTTTAACCTGGGTATTTTTAGATTAATCATTTAGCTTTTTGCCTGTAAAATTTCTATAGATGTAATTGATTCACTTTCTTTTCTTTCTTTTATCATATATATATCGTAATTCTAATTTTATGGCAAAAATATACCTACCTACCTACCTACCTACCTACCTACCTACCTACCTACCTACCTACCTACCTACCTACCTACCTACCCATCTACCTAGTGATTTGAAAACGGAGACATTTAAAAATAGAATAAATAGAAACATAGCCTGATTCACGAAACTTTTCTTGAGAAATGCTACTCAGGGAACCTACCTCCCATGATACACAATAGTGTTGATGTCAGTCCAAGCCTCAAATTCCCGTTGCCAGTGCACAATTGTAGATAGAGGAGCAATGATAAGGAATGGACCACGCACACCAAACCGCTACGAAAGGGAGAGAAATTAAATTCACTTTCCAGCAGCTAATGATACTGTCACAATCTGCGGCTTACAAAAAGCAAGTTTCTCCCTCGAACTTGCACGAGAAGGTACAAAACTACAAGGACTAGCCACTGTTCAATCCTTAGAGCGAAAATTTGTTCCGAGAACAAACAATCTAAAAATAAAAGAGGTCCTGTCATTAACATGTTGACTTATTTCTATAAAACTGATATCATATACTTAAATCTATAAGATATGTTTTCCTAAGCAGTAATACTTCCTCAGAGGCCAAGGAGGATATAAAGCCTATCCCATGATGCAATTCTGCACACAAAATAATATCATGATGGCGCGCGGAAGAAATTGGCCAAAAAGGGCTGACACGGATATTCACCTTCTCTTCATGTAAACACAGTGTAGAAAAATGGTGAGTATCTTAATCTATTCGTTAACTCTGATACTTTTCAACGAAGCTGAAAAGATGTCAGGAGGATCTTGTTTTCCAACCTTTCTTTGGCGGAAAAGTTTCGTGACGGTGGTGAAATATAAAAAACACTGGTTGGATTGCCGACTTTTTAATAGCTCAGGCAGGGGACTTGTGGCTGAAATTTCATGAGATGAAACCTGAAACCTTATTTCTTTCAAGAAACCTAGAAGTCCACGAAGTCCCCACGATTTATAAAGTCACGGTGCCTTTAAATTGCTCAAAATTTAGGGCCTAAGTTCTGTAGCTACAAACCGTTCGAGTGAGCAACAGCGACAATATCCTGAGGTCAGATGATGTTTATGTTAAGACAGAGTCTTCATCTAAGCAGTGCAAGTAAATCTCTGGGTGCAACTCAAGGTTTGGACGCTTAACTCCTTCGATTGCTTGCGTTTATTTGTCGTTCGACGATGTGGTTGATTTGCTGCCTGTTGTTCTCCAACTCTGCTCCACTGCAACTGATTGTTCTCACGCGCGCTTTCGTCGCATATATGAAAGGTCCCCGGTGCATTGTGGGATACGCTTTACATCCTCCTTGCTCAGAGGCCGAAAGAATATTTCCCTTCCTAGGCTCGGCAAAAATTTCTTCCAAACTTCTTGGGAAAATTTGTTTGATTTTACATTGATTCAGCGGACTGCACAGCGTAGTTCTTGCAAGTCGTAGGTAGGATATACTTCAAACAGCTATTTAGTGAAACTAAACACGTTCATAGCCAAAAACTTAAGGTCAAAACACAACATATAACATAAAAAATGCTCATGCTACATAAAAGTTTAAGAATGATTGCTATGTATGTAACTCAAAATAGACACCGCGACTGAAGGTGAGTGTCCAAGATGCACATGACTTTCGTCATGAGGACGAGCACACAAAATCCACAAACAAATCTGGTTGCCACTTTCTTCCTTCCTTAAGACGCAAAGCACTACCTAAGCACAAAAACAACTCGATGATAGGGTTGAATTAGCCTTACTCCATAAGGACCTTCAACTTATGCTCATCTTATTGAATTGAATTTGTGTTGTTGCTGTCGCTTCAGGGAGGGCTTTATTTCCCAACAGTTCTCAAACCGGACCAAAATCTCCCTGGGGGAACAGATCTGTTCCCCGACAATCAGAATGGAAGATGACGAATAACGTGATCGGATTGGCTGATTTTTCATTACTTCAAACTTCCGCTAAAGGCAAACAAACGCGCGTTCAATTCAAAAAAGTCTCGAAGTACCGGAAGAATTTAGGAGAGCTATTGCGTCCCGAAACAAGCAAAATATCGTTTGTAGGTAGGAGTTGTTTGCTGAAATAGCTTGAAGAAACATCCACCTAAGTAATGATAGATTGTTTTACATAGAAGCACGCCAGGAAGACTACTTTTGGCGTTTGAGGGTGGGTGGTTTTGAGAAAAAACTGCATGTGATTTAGGCCATGTCCATTTCTGGAAGCGTAAGGACATGAGTCTTAGTTTGAGCGCCCATTAGTCAATCAATAGCGATAACTATGAATATGCAATATCAAGTTATTATTAAATATCAAATAGCTTCTTAAATATGAAATAAAAGAAACTAATCAAATTCGAATATTTACAGCAAACTAAATGATAAAATGAATTAAACAAAGTTATATACATGCATATCTATAGGTATCAAACAAACAAAATCCAACTTATCTAAGACCTCTAAGATCTGTGGTCACAGAAAAACTTTTTGGGGGCTGCACCCCTAAACCCCCTCATTTTTCGAGAGTTGCCCCATCAAATACTGGCCATTGCCAGCTATCAAAGATTCGCATTGTGCATTGTATGCCATTCCATTGTTTCACGATTTGTTTAAATGCAATCAGTCTAGGATTGAACTGGAAAAATCTACTGCCTACAACAACCAATTCTCTTTCAAATTCTCGATACCAGTCGCTTGGTCAAGATTCGACTAATTAAAGTTGTCGAAAAAAATTCAATTGTTTTCTTGATAATAACTATTATAGCCTTCGGTTTTACGGCGTTTGACGGCAGCATCAAATGCAGCTTCCTTTAAAAACCTTCTTGCAGCCTAAAAACCTTGCAGAAACTTCCTAGGATCGGCGTTCTCTTATCCCACACTTTGTCGGCCCTGTAACGAAAATTATCACATTTATGTGCAGGAGGTAAACTCCTAAACATGAATGCAACGATTTTCGTTGCAGTGTTCATCATCATCAGTCACAGTACTGCCTTCGTGACAAGGAGGTCATTGGGCAAATGAGGGTGAGGCCAGGAAAATTCAAATCCAGTTTTTAGCCCAACTGTTTATCCGAGTGGAAGAAGCTTGACCCTGACTTGAGATTTGCACCATCAGTAGCTGTTTTCAAGAAAAGGCTATCATTAACAGTCCGCCAACCCCCCTACAAAATCTGTCTTTTGAATTCACGATCCAACAGGATTATCCTATCTTACTCAACTTAGGGTCTAGTAAGATAGTAAGTAAGGTCTACTCAACTATCCTATCTCAGCGACTTAAAATTCTACAAATGCAAGCAAAATTCAGGGATACCATAAACCCTATCTATCCAGCAAGTGATGGCATTGAGGATAAGGAACACTTTTTGTTGCTCTTCCCTTCATTTGATTTTCAATAAAGAGATCTTCTCCCTGGAATCTTGGAATTATTACGACCATTTGTACAAATCGCTTATCCTTCAAATGAGGCTTTGACGCAGCCTTTACTATATGGTGGTCAAGATCTTTCTGATGATTTGAACAAAAATATTCTCAACTTGACTGTTCATTTCATCAACGAAACTGGTCGGTTTCATTTAGATCTTCTGAAACTTCAGCAATGTGCCAAGTCCCAACCACCATGTCCCTTTACATATGTTCCTTTTTTCTTTGCATATTCTGTTTCACATTAGATGCTGGGTTTTTTATGCAGCAAGAAGGAGCAGCGCTCGTGGCTTTCTTTAATTTCATCTCAATCTCAACCCATCATCCTGGGCTAAATAGAAGTTTTTCCTTTCTGGTAGCAAGCTAAGCACTTCCGTTTCTTCTTACACAGTTCCTTCTTCTTTCCCTATATACTGCCACATTCTATTCGAATCCTTTCTCTCCTTCTTCCTTTCCCTTCTTTGCCCTGTCCTTCCATCTCTTTGTCCCCTTTCCCCCTTTTCCTTCCTGGAAAATTAAAGCATTTCCGCTATCTTCCTGGAAGCGCCACTACTACGCTACTTCAGTTTTTTAGCCCTGCTCATCTAACGTCAGACAGAATTTGGTGTATTATCCACTAGTTTTTGTTATTACTCGTTTCTATTGTACAATAGTTGTATGTAATTTAACATTTCTCGTCTTTATGTTTTGGCCATGGGGTAGTCATTGTCTTTTGCTCCCCTCGATATCGTCTTTCCGTGTTGTATAGTAATTAGATTAGGAGGGTAGCATACAGAATTTGTTGTAAATTTCTTTGTATGAATTGTAAAAAAAAATCCAAACGGCGGTCGAAACAGTTGCGAATGCATTATGTATTCATGCTGATTAACTACAAACCTTTTTTATGTTAATAATTATGATTACATACCTTAAGTTCACACAGCAAAGAAATACTCTGCACAGTTTTGCCAAGGCCCATCTCATCCGCGAGTATGCAGTTTTGCCTGTCAAAGAGAGCAAGGTTTTTACCAGACGTATAGGTAGAATCTTTAAGAAAACATTGGAAAAACGAATCATTCTTAGGGCCTGTTTACATGAGGTAAAACACCTCACCTGCCAGACTTATGCGAGGTTTCACCTACCCATAGAGTCCTTTGCATTTCAATTTCGTGTCCACATGACGAACGCAATACCATCAGTATAGAGAAATCCCACCTCACTAGAGGTTTTTCCCCATATAAACAGGGCCTTAAACTTGGGAACTTTGTATCCTTCAGCATTCAGAAATCAATTACGTATCTGCAATAACCTTCTATTCATCACAGTTTTATCCCCAAACCTTCCTATTCTCCGTACTTCTCCGTCACATCGATTCCCCTGATTTCTATCCTGATCCTTCGAATCTACCCTTCTGTTTGCTTGGTTAGTGTCGGATCTACAAATTTTTCTTTGCTTGATAGCGGCCTATGCAACAAGGGCAGATTTTGTAATACAAGAGCATCAGTCGCTTTGGTTCACACCTCAATTCAAAGCGATTAGCGAATGCAGACAAAAGGAATTCTCTCCAGCAGAAATTCAAAACAAACGAAGCCGCAAAGTTGCCCTGAAACCAGTACGACAAACTTTCGTTAGGTGCGGGCGAAGGGAGGTTTTTAAGAGAAGGTATGTGCTTATAACGAAAGAAGAAGGGTAAATCTAAAGTTCTGTCTCGCGAATTTTGTTTATTTGATATAGGAGCTGAGGAGTGACTGCGTACATCTGAGCAATGAATATGCAAAAATTGGAATGCACTCTGTTCGGTTTCTGTATCAAATAAACAAAATCCGTGAGACAGAACTTTAGATTTAACCTTCTTCTTTCGTTATAAGCACATACCTTCATTTAAAAACCTCCCTTCGCCCGCACCTAACGAAAGTTTGCCGTACTGGTTTCAGGGCAACTTTGCGGCTTCGTTTGTTTTGAATTTCTGCTTGAGAGAATTTCTTTTGTCTGCATTCGCTAATCGCTTTGAATTGAGGTGTGAACCAAAGCAACTGATGCTATTATATCACAAAATCTGCCCTTGTTGGCCTATGCTCGAAACGTCGTGCTTATTTCAATTCACATAAAAGTGCTCATACTTTACTTTCTTCACTTGTTTATCTTTGTACAATTGCACTACACGCAACACGAAGATTCTTTGATCATTACAAGTTTGTACCCTGATAGCAAGAGCAAAGGGAAACAAGGCAGAGTTAAGCTCCTCACATTCATGATTTGGTCTTACAAAATTATGCTTTATCTAAAAGCACATAAAATCATCATGTTTACTATGTTTGCAACCACCTTTACGGCGACCATTATGGGAATAAGGTCAATTCGATCGTTCAATACCATCCCTGCCACTTAAATAAAGGGTGCTTTGAAATTGTACTTATCAAATTTGCTATGTAAATTGTATTTCAAATATTTTATTTATTCATTTATTAATTTATTTGTTTATTTATTCATCTATTTATTTACTTATTTATTCATTCACAAATTCTTCTTTTTTACCATTGTACAATTTGTTTTAATTCGTGGCAAATTTTTACTTACTCACTTAGCTGAAACAATAGGGTAACATGGTTCCACACCATGACAAAATTGAAGAAAACTGAATTTAAATTCCAAGTCATCCAAGAATACCCTTCATTTTCAGCTTCTAAAATCGCTAATTACAAACTATAATGTACGTTGGCTTCAAAGTACTTTAACACTCACCGTTTATACCAGCAAAAAGTCAACCAATTTAGTCCCTCAAGCTGATAATCCCGAAGAGTATTTCCATCCTTGTATTCAGGGCTCTTGTCAATCTTCTTCCACTGGAATGCTTGCGGTCTTGCGATATACTGACAAGAAACAAAATAGCAATTTTCAGCATCAAGGTGACCAGTAAACAATTAGGGAGGGAGGGGGAGATATTGTCAAAGGAGTTTGGAATAGCAATTCAAAGTTAATCAAATAACAACCAGAGAAACGAAGTGGGCTAGTCTGCACTTTTAACGGAATAACTTTCTAATCAGCACGTTATGTCTTATGGTGTGAGGGTAAGGGTCAGGGTTGGGTTTTGGAAAAGGGGTTTCAGGGTACGTACAATTTCAGGGTATGTAAAGGTAAAGGTGTGGTAAGTTAGGGTTAGTCGTGATAAGCACTAATTAGAGTAATTATGGGTAAGTTAACGTTTAGTTGGGGTTGGCAGGGTTGGGTTAGTTCCTGAGAGGTACGACATAAAGCTGGTCCGTTAACGTGGAGTCGTCCCAAGATGTGTTGCAATCTTTACAGAATACACCGGAATTGAATTACAGAGCAACGGTTCCTACCTGCTGGAATTCCGCCGGCGGGGGTTTCTTTAGTTCCAAATACTGCTTGATCTTTGGCTCATCGACGTTCACCTTAAAAATAAATTTTGACTTGTTTAGATATATCCCAAGAGAGTAAAAGAAAAAAGTCTTTACAAGCTAGGAACGAAAGCTTTGAATCTAAGATTACGCTCACACGATACCGGCACAATTTCAAAACAGCGAAGAATGTGACGGCAGCAAAATTTGGGCTAGCATTCACACGATAACAGCAGAATTTGAAAACGAAAGAAAATGCAAAGGTAACTAACTCAGTGCATACTTTTCAAGAGACTGATACCAAAGAAATCTATATATGTAACTTAAAAACCCCTTAGCCTTACTTTGAAAGTCCGGACATGATAATCCACCTGACCCTGCGACCGGGCGGTGGCAGGAAATGTTTGATTCATAATGAAATGCAGGAAATCATCGCTATGTTTCTCATTTTTCAAAATAAGGACAGCAATGTGTAAAAGCAAAAGTTGCCTGAGTTAGACTGCATCTCTGGTACAATGCAGATCCCGTTGTATACAACAGATAAAAGATTAACAAGAAATGAAGTTCCATCACGCTCCTTAAGGATCATCTCCAAATTATCGTATAGCTTTTATACGAATTGATACGAATTCAATCGTATGTGTGAAAGGTGTTATACGATTTAATTCGTATAGCTGCACAAGAGATAAGAATTGTATACGAATTGTTTGATATCTATACGGATTATGATACGAATTTCATATGAATTTGATACGATTTTAATACGAATTGTGTATACGAATTGCTTAAACGATTATGTTACGAACTGTGTTTACAAATTGCTTATACGAATTTGATACGAACTGCATACGAATCACATACGAATTGTATACGAATTTATATGAATTCTAAAGGTAACGATACGAAAAAATTCGTATGCGGCTTATAGAATATCGCATCAATATCGGCTAATATTACGAATTCCCTATACGAATTTGATAGGAATATTTGGAGACGATCCCAGTTTCATATGATCTCATCCAACCCTAACTTAATACAATGTTTCTTCTTGATTCCGTGTCATCTACATAAACCTGTAAAGTATTGTTGCATAGTTGCTTCTAGATCCTGACTTCCGCTTCTCTGTTTCTGCAGGAAATTTAAGCAAGATTTTTGTCCCGTCGAAGGAAGGAAAACTTGTTTTTCATGCCGTCTTGAAACTGTCGAAAAGGTTCCATTTTCATCATTTGCGAGTGTTTACACGATGCTGTTTCAAAATGAGCCAGTTAGACTTCCGTTTTCAAAAATCTACAGTTTTCAAAATCCATCGGCATAAATGTGCCGTCTTCGTGTGAACGGGAAGCCTATCCGTCACATTTTTCGCCATTTTCAGAATGTGCCGGCATCTTGTGAACGCCTTCTAAACATATCAATTTAAAGGCAGTCTGTCATGAATTTGATTGGGCAATAATGACAATACAGAGAATAGGAAATTTGAATTGTTCTTAATCCTCTGACTTTCCACGACCATAGAAAGTCAAGATGATTAGCCCTCCTTTGTTTCAAACACAGAGATTCACAAAGAAATCTGTTATGCTACTTCCATTGTGATGAGCTCTGACTGTTTCGGCCAATCAGATACATGACAGACCGCCTTTAAATCATTCAATTCAATTAATGCCTCATACCATACAATACAATTTTTTTGGGACCTAAATGGCTCCTTCAAATGCTACCGGGTGAGCCAGAAAAAAGTTCCCACTTTTGAAAAATCATAGCACCAAGAGTATTTCACAGATTTGATTGATTTAAATTCTAGTTAAAAGCCGAAAAATCAAAGAATTTTGTGATTTTTTTCGCTGTATAGTGAACAATATAAATATAGGTAAACTGAGCTTTACAGAAATTTCACTGTTGCAAACAGAAAACATTGTTTAAATCATAAAGGACTCCTCGCACAGATCAGTAAAGAAATATGCTGTTGTTCAAGTGTGATAGAGATATCCACTGCACATTCATTGCCAAGGGATTCAAAATCTTCAGTAATTGTTTGAAAATTGATGTCGCATAACTCTTGAGAGTGGTGAAACGCCTATTGCGTATTGTTCTGTGTAAGGAGAGTCCTTACAATCTCATAAATCTTTTAGGCCCTTTTTCAGCCACTTTGCAATCATTAAATTTCTAGAAAGTCAAATCTATCGATACATCTAGTGTTGGTAAGATTGAAAGAAAAATAATAAAAATACATCGATATTTTGGCTTTTCACTAAAATTTGAATCATTCAGATCTGTGAAATAACGTTGGAGCTATGAATTCTTAAAAGTGAGAACTTGTTCTGGCTCCTCCAGTATATTCGGATTGCTTTACAGCATCAACCTGTTGATATATAAACCTAAACCAAGATTTTGCCTCTCTCTATCTCCAGATCAGACATTGATGAATAATTTCACTAAATCTGCAAATTTGCAAAGTTTTTGATTGACCCAGCAGAACAGCTAGAGACAATTACTTTGACGAAAAAACCATATCACAAACAAAGCAGCTACATTCAACGCAATTATAAATACCTCAAGCTCCCAAGTACTGTCTTCATATGGCAATGACCGCCATTTTACAAGATAGTGAGTGACAGGCTACAAATAAAAAATAAAAATAACAGCAAATAGTTTTACACTTGGAAAATCTACAACAGTGACTCAAGTCATTGCTCACCATTTTCTATCCAACTAACGGTAAACATACCAGGTGAGTCAAAAATTTACCCATTTGGCGGGCTATGGAATAAAAAAAGTATGTGGCTGATATTTGATACAAGATCTTAATCTATCCGGCTAACTTAGATTTTAAAAATTTTGCCTCGTAAAATCTCCTATCTTCAAGACAAACAAATACCAAAATGCCTGTAAGGGGTTTGTTTGTTTCTAGAAACAGTAGCTCGCCAAGTTGAAAATAACCGAATTTGAATCTAAGTCTTTCATCATCACAGCATTCTAACACAACGAGCAAGGGATGAAAAACAATATAAAAACATCTGTGGGTTAGTTTTTTGAAGATACGTGGTATCAATTCATGGTGCCTAATTGTCGAGTGAATCGGCTTAAAGCACAAAGAGGTAACAGAGTGGATGCAGCTCTGACCTAGAATCAATTTAAACCGGTCCGTACAGCAAGTAACTCCTTGCATTCAAGGTCAATGTTTGTGTAGAGAAGTACTCCATATCTGTATCCCGTTTATGAAAGATAAACAAAACAATTACGATTTGTTTGTTATCACTGTGAGCTAATTTGCACAAAATTTGCATAAAGAATTTTGGGACAGCCATATAACATTGTACAATTACAAGCAATGCCTTAAAACTATCTCGAGAAAGAAAAACGATACATACATCGCCAGTGACTTGATCGAGACATGTTGACTGATCCAGAACGCGATCAACTTCGACAAAATCAGGATTAAATGGTTCGTCATCAAGCTGCAAAAGGAAAGGCGCAATTCAAGGTCACGCTCACACTGAGCGAGTTCAAAACACAGCGCGTTAGCTGGCATAAACTGGCTAAAAAACTCTACAAATTCAATAGTAAAGCATTGCAGTGTATAACAGGAGGAATTAAAAACATTGAGAGAAGTTTACCTTTGGAAAGACAAAAAAGTTTGGATGCTTGAGCTCGGCTGTATGGCTCCATAGTTGTTTGCCATGCCATTTTATCAAAATTTGGCAAAAAACGGTCTAATTGGTAACGGAAATAGAATGGCTACTTCATCACAGATTTCATATACAAAACTATGGGTGCATGCCAGTCTACTATTGCTAAACAGCTGAATGTCTGTCAAAACCACTTATTTAAAACAAGCTTGACAAATATTTGGGAGGTTTTCGATTCAAGAGTTTGACACATGACCAGAGAACTGCATTAAGTACCATCTACTATCCTGAAACTAGGTGTTACCTCTGACAAAATTGCCACAGGATCTCGTTTGGCTTTAAACCTCTTGATTTTCATTGGTGCTCGTTTGTCCTTTTTGGTTAGTTCCTTTTCTGTTCCCCATTCACAATGAAGATATGAGCTAAAATGACAAACAAGATAGCTATCATAAAAACGGGTTATGACCAATCTACTTCCTGTTAATGTCCTGAAATTTTCAAAAACGGCCCTTATAGCTGGCTACTAACTGATACTTCAGGACAAAGTCTTTTGAATTCAGAACATATTGCACTGAACGAGATACCAAATATTAACTGTGAATGAATTTCATCAAACGGTTGAACAAATAATTGAACGAATGAACGTACAAGGGTGTCTCCTGGCGAACATAAATCTTTCAAATTTGGTGAAACGAACAACTATTCAAGGTGCTCCATTTCAAATTTGTGTAAAAATAGCGATTTTGCATCGTTCTAGAAGGCAACATCACGCAGATTTTCATGGTTTATTCAAAGCGAACGTATTAGCTATTAACATCTTTTCATGGGTAGTTATACACCGCTGTTAAGTTTCAGTACATATGCTGCTGCGGAGGAAAATTTGCGTGATTCTGCGGAGGAGGTATAGGAGTTACTAGGAAGGGAAATCGTTTTTTGTTCTTCCTCCGTCTCTTACGCTAACTCCTCCGTAGTTGCAAATAATTTCATTCTCCGCAAGAGAATAAAGCGGCAATAAAGCAAAACTGAGGTGTGTAACCACCCCTATTTCTCGCTTTCGTGGGATATGAGTGGATTGTTTGGGGTCATTTTTGGTGCATTAGATAAAACCACCAACAAACCGCACAAAAAATGGCAGAGTAGGTAAAACAATGGCCTTTATAGATTTGTTTACAATCTGGCGACAAAGCCTCTGTAAGGGCCTCATTACAAGCGAGTTTTCAACCCCCCGGGCGTGCGTTTTTGCTTCCGGGGATTCGGGTCTCTGTGGAAATTTTGATGCAGTCTGGCAGGTTCCGGTATCCCTCAAAGTCCCCTCCCTAAATACAATAAGCTGGAAAGGAACAAAAATAAGAGAGCACTTACTATCCTTTGTATTTGACACAAAACTCCTCATCTTCGATGTCATTTCCTTCTTCATCCTGTAAATCAAAATAATAAGATAACATATAACCTTCATTCCTTTTTTCAGCAGCATGGTAACAGATTCTTGCGGTAGATTAAATAATACGACAGTTTTATTTCCTCGTTAAAAGACAAGATGGTTCCGCTTTCAGTTTCGATTCAAAACTATCACTAGAAACCTTCCGACTGACATATTCCGGCTTCACATGTGGTCTTTTGAGCACAAAAGACTCAAATGGCCAAATGTGAACACAATTCATAATAACTCAGACGATCCTAAAGACCCTAATTATATTCAAATTGTATTTCGAAGACTGAAGGGTGCACACTAGAGAGATTGCACCATTCATTTCATCTTTCATTCATTTAATTTTCATTTCATTTTTTTATTTCATTTTAAATTTCATTTTTAGTTCACTTTGATTTCATTTTTCATTTCATTTTCATATCACTTTCATTTTCAATGAAATTTCAGTGTGATTTCATTTTCAATACGTCCAACGATTGAAGATACGGAACACTTCTTGTTGCTCAGCCGTTGCTTTGATGTACATAAATGGGACCTTATCGCTGGAATCTATACATTATTAAGACCACTTGGATATGTAGATCTTGCAAATGAATTTTTGTTACAACCGTCATAGCATGGTGACAAAGACTTCCCGACTCAGTAAATAGGCATATCCTAGAACTTATTTTAAACTCTATCAACAAAACTGGTCGATTCGATCGAAGTCTTGTGCGCCACCCTTCCATGAGCCACCCAATCGTAGCGTTGTTTTTGTAACCATTGTTTTCAATTTTAATTTTTTCGTCTTTGTCTTAGATATTGTAGTAGTACCGTATAGTAATTTGTAAGTAACTTAATTAGCAACCTGTATCATAGTTTTTAGTCTAGCTCCATATCTTCATGTTATGGCCGTGGTGCTGTCATTTATTTCTGCTCCTATGATATCGTCCTGTAGTGCTGCATAGTTATTAAAAGAATATATAGTAGAATGCAGCCTATGTCGTAATACTTTGTACAGATAAAAAATTCATCCCCCCCCCCTCATCACTCAAATCAGGGCTCAATAAAACGACGTAGCGTGGTAGCGGCGCTACCAGGAAGGTAGCTGAAATGCTCAACTTTCCCAAGAAGGAAGAAGGGAAAAACGAGCGGAAGGGGAAGGAAGGGAAAAGACAAGAAGGGAGGAAGGAAAGGAAGGGGAAAGAAAGAAGAAGAGAAATGTAAAGGGATAGAATTGGGTGGCTCATTGGGAAAGGAGAAGAAATTGTGTAAAAAGTAATGAAGGTAATTGGCTTGCTACCAGGAAGAAAAGTATTTTTCTGAGCCCTGACTCGAACAGAAGAGGGTGCCTACCTTGCCTTTTCGTCCCTTGTTTTCTGCGTTCTTTGATTTGCTGATATCACTTGGGAAATAGGGACTCATACTATTTCTCTTAAAAAGTGGCCAATTTTTCAGAATAGCTTCAACTAACAGGAGTTCTCGTATACACAACAAACTCGCATGAAAGTCTGGTCTAAAGAGCTTGAACACTGAAAAAATGTATACCTTTCAAGCTGTGACCTTCCTCTACAGAAACAACATGGATCCATCGTAGCTGCCAGAACTCCAGGCCTAATAAACCGCATTTTGTATGCAACAACAACAGCTGTCTAAATAGCACTTCCTGATTGGTTTTAAATTAAATTCTAGCAATTTTATTAGTGAATACAGATCTCCCTACAAGAGCCTAAATTGGGCAAACTTTTGAAAGAGTAATATAATATTAACAGTAACTATTGACAAAATGATATCAGCAAATCAAATAACACGGGGAAACTGGGTATGAAAAGGCATTAGTCTTTCGTGGTATTAGCAACAATAACAGGACGAAACCTTGATTCTATTTTCATACCTTGATATTTGATCTGATACGGCCAGCAAGAATTCTCTCAATCGTTGCAATTTCACCTTCGACAGCATCACTTGGTTTATAAGCAATCAGTTTGTGTCCACCAGGAATACTCGGTGGTCCTGTTAGTGGTTCACCATTTTCCCCTTTTTTCTTCTCTTCTTCATCTGATATGTTATAATCATAATCATCGTTGTAATTTTTCTTTTTTCGTTCTCGTAGCGATCGTCTCTGCAATTTAAACAGTATATAACATTTGTTAAATTGGGTGATAAAGAAACTTTCATGATGCTGTAAACTTACCGGCAATCTTGACTGGGAACTATTTTCAGCGACGCTTAATAAGCAACCGGCGATGTTAATGAGATTCAGGGTCCAGAGAAAGGTCAAACCTTCATCAGCATGCTAACTTGATATATCTCAGTTAACTGAACTTCCTCATTTGGTCAAGTCAAAATAACCCGATTCTTTGATCTCTGCGCATTTTTCACAACTCTTAAGATCTATCGGGTAACCCCAAATGATGCTATTAACTTCTGATTGCTTATATGTCCATAACCACTGAACCAATTTTCAAAAACTTCAAAGTCCAATCGTCGAAAGGCTAAATTGCGTTCGAGGAAATTGGAAGTGGTTTCACGACGATTTTCTAATTTAAACAGGAAGATCGATGAACTTGCTTAAATTCAAGCCTTAGATGGCAAGAGAGAGATACGGGTATCAAATATTCAATAAAAAGCAACAACTGATGGGGCATCGAGGAATTCACGTAACGCAAACATTATACAGAATATATACTAAAGAGGGATGTGTTTTAGGTTTGAAAGAATTCGTATTCTCTGAACGCCATATAAGTTCTACTTATTGTATAACATCTAAAATGCTGACTAGGAAAGTAGGAATATTTCTTTCCCAAACCATCTAAGGCTTGAATTTGAGCAGGTTTATCGATCGCCTTTTCGAAAAGAAAAAATCGCCGCAAAACGACAACCAACATCCTCCAATGCAACTTGCCTTTCGACAATCGGATAAAACAAAGTATTTGAAAATCGGCTCGTTGGTTATGGACATATAAGCAATCAAACGATAATACATCATTTTGGGACATCCGGTATAAACCGGTTCGCGTCTTCAAAAAATAGCCCAAAGGCTGTTGTTGGTTTCTTCCAAAACGTTACTAAAATATGACATTAACGATTCCATTTAATTCAATTTTCTTCATGGAATACATAAAGAACCTGGCTATGATAAAAACTGATGTATCGAATGTAAGCCAAGAAAAGCTACAGCTTATCTGGCTTATCTAACAATATGAACACTCTTCCGACTCACAGTCATGGAGCCGTGACTATTTCAGGAGTTTGATGAGATCTTCTCTGATATTTTCGTATGACTACAGTAAAACCCCGCAAACAAGAACATACTTTTCTAAAAGACAGACTGGCTAGGTTCTTATAAATGGGGTACTTATGACATTTACAGGGTTTGTTTCTTATCACAAGGACAGTTATGACTATGATGAATATATAGCTACAGTATACAGTATGTGTTAAATATACTTAAGGGTATAATGACTGCATTTCAATATCAGAAGGTATAGTATTTTTTTTATTGACAAAGCAATTTAAATCATACAGCCAGATAAAAGAATTTGCATATTCCTGAAACTGTTGGAGGTGTTCAGTTGTCAATAAATTGTTTACACTGATTTGATGAAATTTCTTAATCAAGTGTACAATCCCATAAGAACATTGAAGTAAATCAGTCTGTATTTGGTTCTTATATTTGGGTGTCTTTTCCCACAAAACCAGTCTGCAGGTTCTTATTTTGCTATGCTCTCGTTTGCGGGGTTTTAATGTATTGAACATCTATTATAAACCCTGTATTGTAACTATAACCCATGACCATCGAAGATTAATTTTGATGAGCAAAATGATACGTTATAACATATTATGATCGTTTGGACTCGATGAAAGTAATGTGATATACTTACAGTTGCAGCATTATCAGCCAACGCATCATCAAGCATAAATGGATTTACAGCAGCAATACTCTCACCAGAATGAACACTCGACACATTCGACGATGGATTTACGACACTCGTGCTTGAGGTGGGATTTGGCGTGGCTGGAGTCACTGGGGATTTCGGTGATTGCACTACTGAATCCGATTCAGATGACTTTCGACGAACTTTCTTTTTCTTTGCAGCTGGAGCTAAGCCACTAAAACGAAATGGCAATGATTCAAAACGCAATGAATTCTGAAGGGATCGTCAGAATTGGCCAAATACCGGCACTTTGATGATAAAATGCTCTTTTTAAATACAACAATCACATATAGATTTATCTGTCATTGTAAACAATTTACGAAAAAATTTGAATTGTACTGAATTGAAGAGAGACTCCTCTCTCAAAGTCGTCAAATAGACCTAAGCAATTCAACAAAAGAGTTTGGATCGAGCGACATTATGAGGCATTTTTATACTAGAGGTTCGACAGAGTGGCATTAGAGCTTTGATCGCTGTTGTACACATTCGAAAATCCTTAAATGTAATATAAAACTATCGCTCGACTCGGATTCTGCTTAGAATAGCTTAAAGCTCTATTTCTGAGGTCACCAATTTCTAAGTTGTAAGCCAGAGCAGAGACCGACTTTTTCTTGATACCATAATGTAGAAATCCATAAACGATGGCTTTCATCAAACTTATTTCATGCATTTTCAAAAAGTCTTGAAATTACGATTGTATGGAATCCAACTTTTCAAGGTTAGAGGCGCGAAAGCGGAAGTCTTTTGTTGTTAGAGATATTGTATCTGTGAGTCCAAATTTCTGTTCTAAATACAAAGGTTAGTGTAGAGGCAAATTTTCACTTTCCTATCTGTCTTTGTTTCGAAATTATGGCATTATGAATAATTTGAACTCATAAGGGCTTTGACCGTGAAATCAAAATTTGGACAAAATTTTGTCCAAACATCTGATTTCACGGTCAAAGCTCTTATGAATTCAAATTCTTTAAATCGCCATAACTTCCAAACGAAGACAGATATAAAAGTGAAAATCTGCTGCCATACTAAAGTTTGTACGCAGAACAAGACTTTAGACTCAAAAATGCAAAATCTCTAACAACAAAAGACTACCGCTTTCACACTTCTTACCTTGAAAAGGTGGATTCTTCAAAACGAAGAAAAATATTACAGTCTTTCGTACACAAATGTCTTCAATTTGTTCGTACACAAATTTTATTGTGCGTCCATGGGTTTATTATGATGAGTCCGCTATCAACGGCTATTATCAAACTTTATACTGGGTGAGTCAATAAAAACGCCCGGCGTTTGAAAAAATCCTGCTCACTGAATATCAGAGCAATGATGTTGAAAACTGTCTTTTTTTATCCTTGATATGTCAAATTAGGTTCAGTAACTTACCCGGCTTTAATCGGTCATTCCTTCCCGTCGAAATAGGAGATTTTCTGCAGAAAGTCCCTTTCGAAAACTTGCAAAAACGAGCAAAAACAGCAAGCAAAATTTCCCTTTGTTCTCTTTCCTAGCAATAATGACTCTTGGATGTCCTCGTGTATTTTGTCCTCACGGGACAATGGGATCCCCCTGAATAAGTTATTCACACTATGGGGGAAGACTTTTCAACCGGCCAAAACGAAAGCACGTGCTAAAGCGTGCTGGAAGTCATCGCTGTGAGGTAAGCACATTAGGGATTTTTGCTTGTAATTTTAGCACGATTTTTAAGGTTTCTCGCAGGGATTCATTTTAGAAAATCGCTTACACAATCTGAACGGAGTGACCGATTTTGGCCAGGAAAATTTCTAAAAATGATTGACCATGTTAGCTATTTAATCAGATATTACAGAATATCATTGCTTATATATTCAGGAAGCAGTAGTCTTTCAAACGCCGGGCGGTTTTTATGACTCACCCGGTACATAAATCATTCGTTCAAAATACTAATCCAGAAAATACAAAAGAGTTCAGAAAAGTAACTATAACGAAATAGCTAACTCGGCTAAACTTTCGTTGAAGCCAATCAGTTCAAAGAACTAGGTCACAAAAGTTTACACCCAGCTTTTTAACGATTTGGAACCCATGCTGTAGTGAAATCCAGTCTTTCCATTCACTCTAAATTGCTCTACTCACTTTCGCTAACGTTACCGTCAACAATGAGATCTCAAATAAGGGATGTGGCGAAATAAAAACAATGTTTCACTCACCTTTCAGTCTTCGGTCCTGCGTTCTTTGGTGCCCTTGTCTTCTCTTTATTATTTGGTTGCCTCAATTGAGGTGGCTTTACAGATGGCATCATACCATAATTTGGACCAAATAACCCAGGCATCATCATAGGATGTGGCATTTCTTGCATACCTAGCATACCCATTGGCATTGACATATTTGGCATTTGCATTGAGAACGGCATTGGCATCGACGAGATTGGACTTTGATTCATTTGTGGCATGCCTTGGTTCGAACCAAGGTACTGATTATCGTATTTTGGCATCGGTGAAGGAGGGGGTACAGATGGTGCTAATACCGGCATTGTCGGAGGTATGGTCGGCGATGGGACTGATGAATGCATGCCATCAAGTACTGGCATAGGATTTGATGCTCTATTCAAAGAGTTCTTTCTGGTCGAAGGAGGATTCAAGATCTCTTGTTTCTCTGGTGGCTCATTCAATTTTGCTTGAAAAAGCTCATCTAAAAACGCGATATCATCTTTAAGGTCCATGTCTGGATCCTGTTGTTGTGAAACCGATTGTATTGGCGTTGAAATCGAGGACATGGGTGACTGCGAGGCTTGCGAGAAGAATGAAGGTGGAGATTGAAGTGGAGATTGCAGAGGGATATGGGCAGGTCGTTGCGGTGGTTGCTGCTGTTGCTGCACAGGAACCTGCGTCTGCTGAGGAGGTTGCTGTTGTAGTGACTGTTGCTGTAAAGGCAACTGTGTTGGAGCTTGTGTCCTCACAGGCGATTTCACCATGTTGAAGTTTGGCGGCTGCGACTGACTTGATGATAGTTGTCCTGGTGTTGATGGCACTTTATCAAGCAAGAAATCAGGTGTTGTGTTTGGTGGAGGGAGCGGTTGAGGCTTGTCTAACATAGTATCTTGTTGCATTGGCTGTGGCCTTGGCGTGCTAGGAGGCTTGTCGAAGTAATTCGGCTGCGATTGTGGTAGCCCCTGCGACTGACTTAAAGGTAAATCAGGATGAGATACTGGCATCTGAGACTGCGAAAGTGGAAACTGGGGCCTGCCAAACGCGAATCCTTGCTGCGACTTTTGCCGTGGTGCAACTGGCACTTTTTCTAGCGCAAAATCTCCTGGCGGTAAATGCGATTTCTCCATCAGGAAATCATGCTGGGGTGGTGGTCTTGGCGTCATTGGGGGTTTATCAAAAATATCATGATGAGGGGGGCCAATCGGAGTCTGTGGGGACTTCTTCACGAGAAAGTCTTGATTCAAATGTGGCTGGCTAAGGCTTCTCTCCATCATGAAATCGCTTTGAGATAAAGGAGGCCCATGCTTGGGCATCTTGTCAAGCGGAAAATCGTTCATTGACGGATGCGGCCGTGGGGTTGGTGGCGGCTTGTCTATCGAAAAGTCTGAATGGGGCCTTGGGGTCATCGGAGGCTTATCTAGGAAGAAATCAGGCGGCGGCTGAGGCACCCTGCTCGTCTCTTTGATTGATGGAAAATCAGTTGATCGTTGCTGATTGATATATTGCATGTAAGTCTGATCAAGCTGTTGTTTTAGTATTGGCAATTGTGGAGATCCTTGCTGCATTGGGTTCTCTTCCATATGAACAATTTGCTGCTTCAGATGCTGATACTGAGCAAGCAATGGGTTCATTTTCGTGGGCGATCGTAAGTTCAACGAACTTGTCTGCATCACTGGCGACGATGATTGCATCGGCAACGGATGAGGCATGTTCCGCAAACCCATCGGTTGAGGCGAATTCAGATTATCATTAAATGTATTACCAAATGGCGAAAATGGCGATTTCTGCTGTGATGTTAAAGGGGTCATTGGGTTCGGCGGCTGATCAAAAATATCGTTAGTAGGACTTGGTCCAAAATGAGTTAATTTAGGTGAATGAGGCATTTGACTTGAGAACTTTGAGTAACTATCGATAAATGATTTTGACACTGGCGGGGGCCCATATGACAATGACTGTGGCTGACCAAACGATAACGGACTTTGCGATATTGACATTTGACTGCCCCCACTTTGTTTTAACGATGGTGGTTGATCTAACGGTGATTCAATGCTATATGGATTCTGATTGGGGTGGAATTGATGAGATGACGAGAAATCAAATGAATTCATTCCAGGACCTGGGTAATTGTCCTCTGTGTCCATTTTCATGTAACGTAACATATCAGCGCTAGATAAACTGGGCGAACCGACTAACTGAAAGTCATTGGCATTTTGCAGCATGGGCATAGGTCCTTGGTTCATCATTAATTGAGGCATTTGAGGTCTCGTTAATCCGGAGGCGCCTGGCATCCTCGGCCATCTGGAAATACCATTACCTAAGGATGACTGCAACCTTGGCTCCATCATTTGTTGCTTTGGCGGGAGATTTGGCATTCTTAGGCCATATGGACTTTGATTTGTGAGACCAATGCTTGGCATAGGCGACAAAGAGCCGGGTGAGTGTTGTAAATGTGATTGTTGGGCAGCTCTGTAATGCTGCAATCTTGCTAAATTCATATCCATCAGACGTCCTGATGGCGGCGGACCTATAGCCGATCCGGACGGCATCCCGGGCAGACCTGGCGATAATGGTCCCATCATATGATTACCTTCGTAATGCAGCATTCTCGGATGATGCTGAAAGCCTGGCATGTTGAGTCCTCCATGTGGGTTCATATTTGGAGGCAGGCCCCCAAACCCTCCTTGCTGTCCAGGAGGGCCTCTTCCGAAGTCAGGACCCATACCCATGCCGCTATGGGTTGGGTCGAAGAACCCCATAAAATTATTATTCATGTTGTGGCTGTTCTTTCAGCTACTTGAAATCTTTCAGCAAATTTCGTTGTGATTTCTTCATCTGCAGAGAAAGAACATCAAAATTACAACGATGATTTTCATTCTCATGTTATCAATTTTCATACACTCTAATACTTTTCAGCTAATAGACCTTATCAGCTATGGTTTGCTACCCAGTTTTAAAGGAAATCTGTTCATTTAAGTACAGCCACGTATAAACTCTACTCTCCTTCGCAGAGGCTTGCTAAGGAGAGGGGCTTAGAGTTAGGCTTATGACGATGAGTCCCTTGTATCCCTTCGGTAAACCTTGCTCAAGAGGGACTCGTAATGAAACAGTGAAAAACTGGGCCCTATTCTCTTCAATCATCAATGGAATTACGATGGAATCACAGCTTCGAGTCTCAATCCCGTGGGAGTGTTTTCAATGCTTCATTCGAATCGAAAATTCTATCACAATTACACCGCAACAATAGAAATTCACAAATCTTGCAATCTAACTGGTACTTTAGGAACTGCGAAGTTTGGGCCTAAACAGGGCCAGGTTTTTCAGAGTAATACTATAAGTCTCGATTGACCGAAGCGCCATCATCAAGTCAGAAAGCACAGGGAAACAAGAGAATCATTGTCATAAGTCTAGCTTTGAGAACATACACTCTGTCAAAATATGCTCACAAGATGCTGAGGATGAGCTTCAAACAGCACACTGCAATTGGTAGTTCAATTTCAGACAAGGATGCCTGCTGTTGTTCAGCTCTGGAAGCGCAACCAAGTAAGTCGTTCATCTGCTTATATTAAATTTGGCAAACTCATAAGCCCATCTTCCTAAATGATCACGTGAAAATTTCACGTGAAAATGGGAAAGGAGCTGCATTTATGTGGAAACACTACCTTTACATCATGTGATAATATTTTGGGAGGTTTCAATATTATTCTACTGTTGGCATTTATGGCGCAAGTTTTCATGGCACGAAATAAACCTGCAAACAAACCGTTGGTATAAGTAAATCTTGGCCAATTTCGTCTCTTAACGTTTGTACTCAAGAAACTAAGAACCACTGTAACGCACTGCTCTATCAATGGGTCACGTTTGAGTCGTGTAGATACCAAGGATACTTTCTAAAACCTGTTTCAAAAGGAAGATTTGAGTCCTCTTTTCAAATTGATGTCTGGTACTCTTCTACGCAGGGGTTCTCTTTTCCGTTACGCTGTACCCTAATTCTTGCATGCAATGTGCAGTGATAGAAGAGCCTCTGTATTGCAACGAAGTTGTCTGGGAAACCGTTCAAGTTTTTGACATAAGTGATTTGGAAACTTCGCCTTGCCAATTCTCACCTAACTCTGAGAATATGCAGATTCTGCAACTTGCAATGAAGCAGGACGCGCAACTTTCATGGAGACTGGGGGCAGACTTATTTTATCAACTGCCCAAGCATGAAATCTAGGTTTGCAATGCAAGTTGCAGAAGTGGATATTTCATGATGCAATGACCCTTAAAATACTTGCAATCGTTGCGAGAAAAAAACTACATTGAAAGTTGTAGAGAGGACATGCTGGACTTGGCAATCGGCCAACATCTTCGTAACTGCGTTGCGACACAAGTTGCTACCGAGGACCGAGATACAACTTTTTACTTGAGGGGGCCATGGGCAAACCCGGTGAGGAGCGAAGTGAGCCAAAACCTTGAAAGGTGTCTGGGAGTACCCCCACTGAAAAATTTAAAAGCACACTCTGCTGATTGGCTTGAAACAATGCTAATCTTTGTTCCTCAATACAGATACAGACATTACTGGTCCAATAGGATGTACACATTCCCCAAATGAAAAGTAAAAAAACCTGATTTACCCAAAGGCTACTGTAGAGTTAATAGCGTCTTCTATCTGGTGTGAGACAACTTTGTTAGCTTGTAACTATACCCCAAAAGTGCTTCCTAGACTAATGAAAGGTAGAAATTAAACAAGATATGCATAAAAATGTAGAGTGCTATCTGATATTCTGAAACACTTTTTTTATTTTTATTCATATAAAATGATGTACAACAATGTTTACGCTCTACAATACTTATCCAAAACTACTTGACAACACAACAGGGACAATGCCGAGGGGAGCAATAAAACAACGACTACCCCAAGGTCAAAAACATAAAGACACGCAATATTAAGCTAAAATTACAACATACATTATTTTGTATTATCATTATTCATTTATTCATTGGTGGATACTAAAAGATAGCTACTGTAGATAGCTAATTAATTCCAATATTACTAGATTCTGTCTCACATTAGATGTCAGATCAGGGTAACACTAAAGCACAAAAGGTGAAACACTTTGAAACACTAAAGTAATAAAAGAATAAAGATTACTGTAGCAGCTCCTGAAAATTTTTGAGGGGGCCAAGGCCCCCTGACCTGGCCCCCCTGTATTTCGGTCATTGGTTGGTACAGACAATGCTCATAGCGACTATAAAAAGGCTACAGAAGCGCCCGCAAACCCATTATTTCTTTCGCTAAACAACAAAACTTGACATCCAAAGACTTTTCAACAGTTTCTGTTGAAGAATTCAATGATGCGAGTCTTCTTCCACAAAGAAGTAACTCTTTCCACATACTTGAAAAACCCTAAAGAAAACAGCGACAGATTTTAGAAAGATCAGGCCATTCTCATGCAAAAATCTGAGGTCTATATATATAATTTCTTTTCTCTGCCTTTATTAAAGCCAATCTGTGTTCACCACAAACACCAAGCCACATTTTGAAACATCATTTGTTCTCGGAATCAAACATTCCCTTATCGTGGTTCGTATTATCATTCGTTCTAATTATGCATGGTTTAGAATTCTGTTTGCAAATCAATTCAAATGGAGGAAAATATGGCATTATAATCCACGATAAATAGTAACAAATCAATTGCAACGGTTGTCCAGATCTTTATCTGAGCTCAAAAATCGATTTGTGCGACCACAGTGCGGAGGAATAGGTGGGTCACTGAAGACTATTAGTGTGCAATCCCCCACTTATAGCCAATGCTTATGAACGAACCACTTAAATTTATATGATACAGAGTTGTGTCATTCAGAGCCTAGCAGTACCAACATAAACATGGAAAAATTGTTGAAAAGCTTACCTATAAATCGAGGAAAAACCGAAAAAGTATCCCATAAATCCAGAAAAAGTGAAAAAAATTCCTGAAAAGACTTATTACCAAAAATCATACCCATAAATCAGGCAAAATGACACCGTTAAAATTATACCCTGGATTCTGTTGTAAAGACAGTACTCTAAAAATGGGATAACCCCGTAACATGGAGCGCTTAAGTAGGCCCGGATTGGCAGTCTCGCTTCGTTAGGAGGGAATTATAAAGTTGATTTTTCGAAATAAAAAGATACTTGAACATTTTACGCCAATGAGAGAGAAAGAGAGAGGGAGAGAGACAGAGAGAGAGAGAGAGAGAGAGAGAGAGAGAGAGAGAGAGAGAGAGAGAGAGAGAGAGAGAGAGAGAGAGAGACAGGCAGACAGACAGACAGACAGACAGACAGAGAGAGAGAGAGAGAGAGAGAGAGAGATCACCAAATATGCAAAAGTATAAAAATGTATGTTTCTTTGGAGACAATAAACATTTGATAATACAGCATGTCCTTCTACGGTTTCGGTAAAGATGGTTTCAATAAATAGTCTGTCATATCTCCATAACATCCAACAGGTGCTTACAGCTAGAAGAGAACAAAACCAGAGCATCCAAAAAAGACTTCCCACTCCGGGAACTACACAGCGTGAGACGGGAGGACTCGCCAAAAGCTCAGCACTCATTTCAAAAACTATATATTGCAAGAAAAAACCTCGAGGGCGGGGGTACCTTCGCCTGTCATCTGACAGAAGAGTGATTTCACGCCATTTTGCCCGAAAATTAGAACCCACAATTCTGCAATTCTTTAATAATTCTTCGGGTCATGAGTCCGTAAATCCAATTACAGTCTTTGCATGTTAGTTTTGACATGGTTGGGGGTACAAAATGTGTCGAATTTATCTATTTGATTTCTTAAATTGTATGTTGAATATACAAAATATGGGGTAAAACAAGTGAAAAGCTATCACATATTTTTCATGTCATTTGATTTTGTGAATAAGCCCCCCTATGGAACAAGGACAGATTCTGTAAGACAACAGCATCAGTTGCTTTTGTTGACACATAAGGGCGTATTCTTTTGGGTACCTGAAGTCTGCGAAGCCTTCCGAGAACGGTAGGCTTCGCAGAGAAAAATGCCAAAAGAATACGCATTCTGAAAACGGTAAGGTTGGCAGACTACGCAGAGAAAAATACCAAAAGAATACACATTCTGAAAACGGTAAGGTTGGCAGACTTCGCAGAGAAAAATGCCAAAGAATGGGAATGGAATGCTGAAGAAATGAGAATTCGAATGTTGTTGTTCGACCGAGCGAATTGAAACCATTGCAATGCAATGTACCATTGTTATGCCAATCCCAAGAGAAAAGAATCTGCGAAGTACCATTGTTTTTTCGAATGTTTTTGAATACTTCATTCACGAAACAATGCTCTCTGCGATCTTTCAAAAGTCTGCCAGCTCAGGAGCAGAAGGTTTCCGAAGCCTCGGATCTCTAACGTTTTCAGAAGAGCCCAAAAGAATACGTCAAAAATCTCTCAGAAGTCTACCGAAAACAGAATGACCAAAAGAATGGGTTTTCATAGAAAGTGATCTGAAGTCTGCAAAGTCTACAGTTTTCGGTAGAAGGGTACCAAAAGAATGGGATTTTATCTTCTACCAACTCTACCGTTTTCAGAAGATGCCCAAAAGAATAAGCCCATAAATTCAAAGAGATTTGCGATTGCAGACAAAGGAAATTCCCTCAAGCGGAAATTCAAAACAAACGAAGGTGCAAAGTTTCTCTAAAACCCAGGTAGCTATCTCGCTTGTTGTGTATTCCAGAAATGGTTTTTAAGAGCAAACATGAGCATATATTGAAAGAAGAAGGATATATCTAGATATCTACCACGGGCATTTTACTCGTTTGGTATACGAACCGATTTGGAGGCGATTCAGTTCTCGTATTTTTTGGGTGCAATCAAAGCACTTACTTCTTAGCTTCTGAACAGCAAAAATAAAATGCCTGCGGTAGATGTTTAGAAATATGTTCCTTCTTTCAATATGCGTTCATGTTAGCTCTTAAAAACCATTTGTGGAACGCAAAAAACAGCGAGATAGCTACCTGGCTTTCAGAGAAACTTTGCGCCTTTGTTTGTTTTGAATTTCCGCTCAAGGGAATTTCCTTTGTCTGCAATCGCAAATCTCTTTGAATTTAGGTGTCAATAAAAGCAAGTGCTGCTATTGTCTTACAAAATCTGTCCTTGTTCACCGCTGGAGTTTTTGAATCGCTTAGCGATCTGATAGCTAGGATTGTTAAAAGCAGTTTCTTACAGAAAAAGTACCTCTTTGTGACAAATAACACGTATTTTTTCATAAGAAAATAAGAATTTTGGCCAGTGCTAAAAGTTTCTTAAAACTATTAGATTTTCAATATGCAGAAATTCTTCCGAGTTTCTTAAATGTCCCATGACCGTTTTCAAGTGCACTGCCTGCAAGATTTCCAAAAGCCTTTCCAATATTTATACATTACTCAAGAACCTTCCCAGTAACATGATACAGGACCTTTGTCAAAATGAATAGTTTCCTAAGGTATATTTTCCCAGTACTGGAGTTTCTTAATTTTTGGCGATCTGAGGGTTGAGTTTCTTATAAGCAGCTTCTCATAAAACATGCTTGTTACGTCTATTTCTTCTTTTCACTTTTGCCTGAACTATCCTTCAAATAACTAGCAGGAGATTACGAAAGTAGCATGTACCTTGAATGCACCTGCCATGGAATTAGTTTACCATAACACAAGAGTCAATGCAAATGACAAACTAACACTTGACAAGGGAATGGACAGCTGTTTACAAGGGATTCTCAACACAACAACAATAAAGGCAGGCAGTCAATTTGTTTCCAAAGAAACTGAACATGGGATAGCATTTTGATACAACAATCAAGGCTTTCAAAAGTAGGGGGCTTTCATATCTCTTGCACAAAACGCATCTTTTGAAATCATACTAACTGCTATAAATATGGTTATATAAAATAGGGATGACTTCTTCTTTGTTAGCCAATCTACTGAGCAAGCTTCTCTTTTAAGGAAAACCTAACATAAAGGTTTCATACTATATCCTCCTTCACAAAATTGTAGATGCTGTGGCAGTATCTTTTGTTAGGTATATTTTTGTTGCATTTTAGTTCATGCATTTTATATTGAAATCGGTAAGGTGAGAATCTTCAAGGGGCAGGGTCACGTAATGTAAACAAGCCTCCTTTGGCACAACCATTTTGCAGCATTTTTGATAGGCCATATCACAGTGATTTTCCACTACTTTTCTCAAAATGAAAGTGTTGTTTTAAGATGGACTCCTGTACTTCATAGAGAAAGAACCAAAACACTCATATGTTGTACGATTGCAGAGATGTTGGTGGATTTTTAGAAGTAACTTTAGTGTGGACTGACCCCATCCACCAAAATCTGTACAGAACATGGCCCCATGTGGGCAACAATATAGATTCTAGAGATACAGTAACAGGTTTGTTTACATTTACATGACCCTGCCCCTTCAAAATGAGACTGAACTGAACTGTATCTTCAAAACCTTCAACACAATGCTGGTCATGTTTCCAAAGAAAATTAAACCACAACAAATAAGCCTTTGGCATGGAGGCTGATTGTCTCCCCCTAAAAATCCAGCTGATTTGACACCTTCAGAAACCTTAAAACAATGTGACCTTATCTCAATACGGTTAAATCATTTATTTCTGTTGTTTAATCAAACAATCTGGCCTTCTTGCTAAGAAAATCGTGATCCAAATAATGAAGCTATGGTAGGACATTGTTGCTCTCTTGCTATCCCTCAAAATCAGTTGGAATCTTCTTCATACACCTCAAAAAAAACAATATTGGTTTATCACAATATGATTTAGTCCTTTGTTACTGACGTCTAATTAAACAATTTTGTCTTTTTGCTGAGAAAATTGAGATCCAACCAATGAGGTACGGCTAAACTACATGTAGCCTTACTACCCTCAGCTCTCTTTCAAATTTAGAATCAGTATCTATTAGATGATAACTGCTATTCGGCCTATGCGCACATCAAGATTGTGTTCTTATGCCTGAGAATTCTTAAAACATTTGTAAGATCTAATACACTTCTTATCTAGATGTAAAGACTTTGAGAATTGTTTCAACCTACTGTATGCAGGACTAGGTTTTGGAAAACTCTTCAACAGGTACTAATTACCAAATCACTTCAACAATCAATAAATCTTATATTTCTAGCCCACAAAAATAACAGGGAGATTCTCAGACCAAAAATATGGCTAAATCTGTTTTACTTGGTATGTAAACCCAAACAGCAACCCAAACATCACAGCCAATTTTCAAAGAATCCTCGATGGACAGGCTTTAATTCCAAGCAGAGCCCAACAACTCTGGGGTCACAGAGGTGATCAGGTCTTCTCTACTTCTGCTATCCCAGCTTCACCTTCACTTCAGAAATGAAAACTTAAATGACACACAGCAAACCTATAATATAAAAACATGCACACCTGTTCAAACCCTTATAAGTGTCCCATGGGAATATCACAGTTCTTGCCTTGTGAAAGCCAACTGGACTTTTCTACTTTGAAAGTCCCTACGCATCCAGTGCGTAATTCATAGCATGGACATCTAAAAAATGGATTTCTAAACCAGTGGGCTGATGTGAGAAGGAACAACTAATGCAAGCCTCAAGAGCAGGCCTTGTGCACACTAACACCTGAGAATTTCCAAGGAAAATAAAACAGAGAAGAATACTTGAGGACAATGCAATACATCACAAAAGTTTTAAGAGAAAATTTTGTAAGAACTTTAAGGCAAAAAAGAAACAGTGTTAAGAATTTCACTGTACAGCATGTTTGCAACTAGAGGGAAAAATACTTCCCTTTTTTGTGAGTGCAGAGAGAGAGAGCTGTGAGGTTTTACACAAGTTATACATATCTACCTGCCAGTATTCAGCCCATTCTTTTGGTAGGCCTTGAATGCAAATGTTAATATGTGGTTGACCACAGAAAACAATAGCAGATTCAAAGGAAACAAAGATGAATTGTAAATCAGAAATAGCTGACTTGCATTCCTTCATGTTTCATCTAAAGTATTTTCTACCACTACAATTCACAAACATTAACATTTCCCTAGCCTACATGCAGACAATACCCAAGGAAAGGTTTACCTTTTGTTGGGTACAGTCTGCAAGTGGCTAGTTTCCAGCCTAAAATCATACCATTCTGGACTCAAATACAACTATGAATGCAATTCAAAGGCTCTGTTTCAACCAGACGGCCAAGCATTGAGTCTTTTGGTTGGCCTTTATTGTTCTTCTACAATAGTACCCTAGTCACTTCCCATTGATGGAAAAGAGATTAAGGCACATAATTTACAATCCATTCATTATCTTTCGGATTCATCACAAAGCATCTTTTGCAAAAGTAAAACATTATCCACTGTAAATTAGGCCCTAGGCCATGCAAAGTGCCAAATATCTGCAAAATTCAGTCAGCTACAGTAAGCTCTTCCCTAACCTTGATAGTTGCTGAAATATCTGTTTAAGAAAACTGCCTCCTTCTCTGTGGCCATCTTAGGGGATAACCCCTCCATGCTAAGGGTCCTTTCAATAACCAGTTCTTAAAGTTATCTGAAGGAGCCTATTATCCATAGGAACGATCACTATTGTTCCTCAATCTAAATGAATTTAACCCTTTCAAACACAATAGAATACAACAGTACAAACTTTTGGCATGCATGAGGAGTTGGGGATCATAAGGATCTCAAGGTCATGCAGTCTGGTTTCTCCTGTATGCCTATCTTGGCATGGGTTTGCAGCAATTAGACTATTTTGTCTGTGTCATGCTGATGACATCAAAATTACATTTGCACTAACAAAAGCTGGTCTAATTGCATGCAAATCTTAATAGTTGATCTTTTCATCTGTCTAATCTCTGGCTGCATAACAGAAAAACCAGACCCAGGGCCAGTAGGATCATACTCTAATAGACAAGACCCTAACAGAATGACCGTTCATTTCTATGCTTCTGGATAACTGACATGGTACATTGATAATGGGCTACTTGCTTCTTGCACACATTAGAGCCTAAAGCTCCCTGAAGTGTACCAATGTATCATCCTCAAATGAAGAAAGCAAGACAGTTTGTAGCAGTTTTGATTTGTATCAGCTTTTGCCATTGTGTGTTATCTGAATCTTGTTCTGGATGTCAGTGTGAATCTTGTCCTTGGGAAACTGAAGTAAGCTACAAAGCCTCATACATAGGTCTTTGTGGGTCTTCATTCCTTTCAACTGGAATTTGGTCTGTTGCTTAGATCATCAATGTAGCTGATCATGCATTCTTGCAGTTAATCTGGTATCCATAGTTTAGTTATTTCTTTCCAGTGATGATTGCATTGGTCTTGTCTTTATTTTGGAATGAAACTTCTGCACCACCATTACAAACTCACCACAGAAAGGAATAGGCATTCCTAGGGGTCCGGTTTGTTATGGTCCGGTCCTATTTGTCCTGGGTCTGGTTATTCGGTTATGTCATCTCTAGCTTCATGAAAACACAACAAATAGTGTCTGGGGCAAAAAGGCTTTGTTATATTGATCTAATTCTCTGATACCAGGATATGTAACTGAAGGAATTACTTGCTTGTCTGGTTTCTAATCATGTCTCAAATGGAAGGTTAAAAAATACTGACCTCATACCTATTGAAAATATCAGGGAGGTATCACTTTTATTATGTCTTGGCAGGATATTTAATCCTTGCAATCTATCATGCATCACTTCCTTCAAATTTCCTTTAATCTTAAGTGAAAATTTCTGCAATAAATACTTAGAAATTTTGAACAATCCCTACAAATACTGCTTTCCTTTCAGAAATCTCTCCTGGTTTCAATGGGACTGGAAAATGGCATTTCATGATTCTTTTGTGAAACTCTACATGAAACTTGCTTGCAATGGGGTTGGGACAGGTTTCAGCCTGAAATTTGAACATGTGTCATGCAGGTGACACTCAATGTCAACAGTACCCAAAATCTTTCTCATTTTGGTGCAATTAGAAGCCTTTCTCTGTAAAACAGGCAATTGCTGGGATTCATATATCTGATTTCCAAATGAGCCCTGCTAAGCACTGTTTGACACCTTTCAAATATTAATGCAGCAAAATTCTTTAAGAATTGATGGCAATCTGGGTAGATTCAGGTACTGCTAACACTAACCATAGACACAGTCTGGATTCAGTGAGTTGCAACATCTGTCAGAAGAACAAAGAAGCATGTAAAGTGTTTATCTACCAAATGACCTTACAAATCATTTCTTTTGGCTTTGCTGCTTCATTGTGAACGATTTTCATTTGAGAGAAAAATATTTTTTGTACCACAATTTGAGAATCAAAGTCTAAAACTCAATCAAGGGAAAAGGTTACTCTTTGAGCACTTTGCACTCGCAGGAGGAAAATTATTTATTCAAAAATTTCTAAAGAGATCTTCTGGAAATATATCAAAAGGGCATTGCCAGCAATTTCTGACCACTGGAGGGTGTGATCACAGAAAAACTCTCTGGGGGCTGTACCCCCAAAGCCCATCAATTTTGGAGAGTTGCCCCACCAGATATTTGCCATTGCCAGCTACCAAAGATTTTCAGACATCTTAAACACATTATGTTGATTTTGATAAGATAAAACAGTTAAATTTATGTAAATGTGACTTGTAAACTTCTATGCTGAATACTACACTACAACTCTTCACTTGCTCCTACACCTTATTCTTCTGGAATTCTGGTCTACACTGCAGGGTGCTATTGCAGTCTGGCACCAAATTTTATTGCTTGCTAGTCTGAAATTTCATTGTTTTCAAATCGGAGTATATCTGATTCATGCGATTAAGCTACAACGATTCCCTACCCTGTGACTCGGGAGTGACTCCAGACTGATTTTTGTATCACCTAATCGGCTAATTCCCACTTTGTGCATCGGACTGGTGCACCATAGTGTATCTCAAAACCCTATCTGATACGAAAATCACTCCGCTCCAATGGCAATCCAGTATAGTGTAACTGGGGCCTTAGTTTCAAAAACTTTTCAAGTTTGATGTCATCTACTATGGGAAATGTGGACACAATTTGGATGTCAATCATGTCCACAATAGCTGGCCTAAATTATCTGTAATGATTAAATGTATTTTGTTACCTTACTTGTCTTCAATTCACTGTTTATCTTCTCATTTTTGTCTGGGAGCACATCAGCCTGCTATCACCGGTTCTGCATAACCTAAATGTTTTGAACTGCGCTGCCATTTGAAAGCCGTGACCTGGAAGGCCGCATTGATCTGGGAACTAGTTCTCAGGTCACGTCTTTCAATGGCAGCGCAGTTCAAAACATTTAGGCCATGCAGAACGGGTGATAGCAGGCTGATGTGCTCCCAGACAAGAACGAGAAGATAAACAGTGAATTGAAGACAAGCAAGGTAACAAAATACATTTAATCATTAAAGATAATTTAGGCCAGGTATTGTGGACACGATCAACACCCAAATTGTGTCCACATTTCCCATGCATCTACTTGATAAATTGCAAACCACAGAAGCTATATATTTCTGCTTACCACCAGATCATAGCCCTTCATATCAAAGTACTATGGTTTTTGAACCATTTTCATCCATTAATTTAGGATCCAAAACAATTTCAATTTTTTTCAAGCCTTTCATGAATTCTTTGAATGAAAAAAACAATGATTCAGAAATGAGATGTTAATGGTCATGAACAATTATGACAGAGAAACAGGCCTTTTCATTTGACATGTGCAATCACACTCATACACACAGGCACACATGAAGATTGAGGTACGTGTGCATTTGGTTGCACACGCAAATCTATCATTCAGTGCTTACCCTAGCATCTTCAAGTTTCAAGGAGCTTGCTTCTGTGAAAAATTTAAAACTCTCCACACACTGATCTTTCAAGTATGCTTACATTATGTCTGTTTGTGTTACGAAAGATATGAGACATTAATAATACTTTTCATGCTTGTCCAGCGTGTGCGATCACACACGCAAAATGATTTATGGGTGCAAAATGCTGCACACCTACCATTTTTCTCATGAAAAGGACTGGAGAAAGTATGTGAAGTTCTTTCAACCCAAAAAATAAAATAGAGTAAAAGATACATCAACTAACAGTAAAGCATTGTATATTGAAAGACTTTATGCTGTCATTCCCTTCCTTTGGGTCTGACAGAAACAGGGCAAAGAAGCTAAAGATGATTGCAACACGAGCCAACTATGGTGTAGGTATTGTGTCTTCTGCAAACTGTTCTCAAGATTTACTAAGTTGTTGAAACATCCTCACGTGGAGATTCAAACTAGCATTTTCAAATATTCAAATCCCTCATCAGAAAACAAGAAAGACTTAACATCTTTCACATTTCCAAACTGGGTAAGCAAATTGCATTCAACAAATTGATTTTTTGATTTGGACAATTTTTCGATTTTGTATTGCCTATAATTCACAACGTGGGACATATTGCCTTCTAAAAATATTTTGAACTTCTCATTCTCACAGCACTCTCCGTTTTGAAGCAAATCACCAGAAAATCCTTTTTTCAACAATCTAATGAGCTATTTTGGAACACTGAAACATCCCTTGATTGACAGGGTTGTGCTAGAATTTGCAAGGCAATTCATGGTTCTATCTAAATAGCATCACTCATATTACTTGGTGAATAAATTGCTCATGAAGTTTAACAGAAGAATTTCAGTAATATCAAAGCAAGCAGAAAATATAGAGCAGTAAAAAGTACCATATCAGAGAGCTTTAAAATTGAAATTCCAAAAAATTCTATCATCTTTTTTTCAGAACTTTTTCCTCGCAGAAACTCAAATTGAAGTAAACAAGAAAACACTAAAGCCTGGGAAATCTCAAAGATTCAAACATAGCCACCTCCGTTCTCCTTGAAAGACAGAACATAACTAAGAAGAACATGTATAAAAAGACTAAAAATAAAACTGTATTGGTGGCTTAGAGTAACAGGTATTTATTCCGTACACGGAAAACAAATGATCTCAAAAAGCACGTCCTAAATCGATCACAAAGAAGAAAGGACACCTGGACGACCCATGTGGCATACCACTGCCTGTGTAAACTTTAGGCCATAAACATCAAAAACGCACACAAAATGAAAGCCAAAAATCACCTCCATAACCTCCAAATCAGTTCCATAAATATCCAAGAACGCATAAAACATACACTAGCGATAAATGAAACTAAAAGACAAGCACAGACTTGCCGCAAAAATCGAAACAACAAAGAATGAAATCGAAGCTTTACATGGCTAGGCCATTATTCAACAAGTTCTTTTCGCTGCCTGCTCGCTGCAACATCATCATCAATTATAATCATTCTTTCTCAACAAAAGGATAAAAAACTCGATATCAAACAACAATTAATTCATTCAAAATAAAATCTGCTTCATAGTTACCTAAGAAAATCGTTTGCTGGACTTGAAACCAAGACATCATTCGGAGCTCAAATGTCGACTACTTGTGTAATTGACGTAAAGATCAACCAGACTTGGTGACTGTACATACCGTGCGCTAATTTGACAGTTGCTGACACAATAAAACCCACAAAGGAGGTCTTGAACCTCTTCGTTTTTATCCGATTTCAAAACTGCGTCAAGTTTTTGTGAAATCATCACATTTCTCAAGAGTTTTCAAAATACCCTCTGGCGGACTAAATTTCGAAACACCCCCAAACCAACAATGGTTCCAAAAAGATTATGAAGTGCCTACTTCACACAAGGATAAAATAGAAATGTCTTCCCACTTGAAAACTATGTTCCCACTTAAAATTCAATTAACACCAAACATCTGTAGGCAGTCCATTGGTTTACCAAGAAGGAATACCCTAAATATACTCAACCACAGAATCAAACTCCAAACCTTTTTCTACCATGCTCCTGAAAACCGACAGAAACTAAAACTGCGAAAATGTCTACCTGCAAGGCAAATCATTCTTCTAGCATTTCCATACCATATGAAAATTTATTACTTGAGCTTCAACATCCCGAAGGAAGAATGTTACTTTACAGGCTGGGATTTAATTTTGATCATCAAACCATTGGCATGAAGCCCTTGATGAAGCCCTTGTATAGTAACCTAGAACCCTCATTCATGTGTAGAAATCCTTGTGCTGCTGGGTAGATTCCCCTATGATTTAAAATGGAAAGTAAACAGTTATTTTAGCTCCCAAGACAATCAAAAACTTGATTTTTTTATATCAGTACTAGGAAGGTTCCAGAAACCATTGTGTGCAGTGTTGAAACCATTGTGCAGCAGAATCCCTTGTGATCAAAAAATGGACAGTAAATGATTTCTGCAACTCCCCTGACAATAAAAACTTGACTATTTAGCAGTTACTATATTTACCATTTTATTTTTTGCAAGCAGAGTTTGCATTCCTTTTCATATTTTCTAAATCATGCTCCTCAGTCTCCCAAAAGCTATGCTTTGGACCCAATAAAATGATAACAACCTTGACACAAAAATATCAAAAGGCAATTTAGATAAATTGTCTTCGTGAAGAAAAAATCCTATTTGTTTTCATCTATAATGCCTATTGTACTTTGCTGATACATTGCGACACCAAAAATAAAACTGATAGTTCTTTTGAAATATTTTTGATATCAAATTCTGTTTTGGAATGATGAAACTATTTTAAATTAAAACCATGTAATTGCAAAGACAAAAGGTTTGATTCTGTGATACAAGAAGTGTTGAGGAACGCCAGTAATCAATTTGAAATCATTCCATATACATTTTCATTCCACGGGTGGACTCATTATTCCAGGAAGTACATGGCAAACTTTGGGCCTAAAGGCAACTTGTAGCACAAATATGCGGTTAAGATCTTCAATGAAATATGGCCTTTCAGGGGAAGTAACAGCAATGTTTGTGATGAGATAATATTGTTAGTGTGGATGTTAACGACATGACGGAGAAACGTGCGTTACAAGGTAAAGGCCATGTTTTTCCGCTGCGAGAGAGTTTCAATCTTAGCGGGGATGTGCAGTCTGCCAGCCTACCTCCTAATTTCTGTATTCCACTTTGTGTTCGCTCGCTTGTGTTGTACAACATGAATGACTCTTCATTTCATTGCGTTTACCGGCATCTAAGAGGAATAATTGGGAAAAATTAAGTGAATAATTAATCGCTTGTGATCAAGCAGCGATAAGGTGGTAGAATGTAACTGCCTTTGCAAGAATCACATGTCGACAGAGAATACACAAGACAACAGGCAGCTTGATCGCGAAGCCGAGCCGCTTCAGCACTTGATCATATCGGAGTCACATCACCTCGACTTTACCTCTCAACAATCACCCCCACATCACGCATATATTATTAATAAATAGAGAAAGAAACGATACATACCAGATCAAATTGATAAACATTATAAGTGAGTTGAAATTAGCTGCTTTGCACTGAGTTTTTGTCGTTTATTTCAAAGCAACACAAACAAAGCTGTGAAATGTTCTCCATTTTGGAAAAGCAGCAACGTTTGCTTCAAAGCTTTTCAATCGCCAAAAGGTCCCGGATGATGTAGCTGCGAGGCTAGATCGTCCTTATCCTTATGAAGGAGCATGCTACCAAAACAAGCATTTTCAACGCTTTTCAAGGCGCCAAAGATCTGTTATTTCAACGAATAAACAATTTTGTTTTTCAGCTAAGCGAAACCATGGAATTTTTCCCTTTTTTTCAGCACCTCAACTTTCACCTCAAACCTTCAACAATTATTCTCAGAGTCCCGGATCATTACATTGCGCACTCATGAGTCATTGTCCACCACGAAGGAGCATACTACCAAAACAACTTTATTCAAGGTACAAAATTAAAATTTAATCAGCTCAATGTATGAACTGAGAACTTTATCGAGAAACAGAATAGGTCAAAAATGAAGTAGCCATTTAATGAAAATAACATTCTTACTCCAACCTTGCAGAAAGAAAAAGAACTGTTTCGGGCGTGAAAAAACGAAATGAATTTTGTTCGCAGAATTGGGAGCAAAAGCCATCAAGCCAGTTTTAGAGAACATAATATAAGATTCTTTGTTTTACAACTTTCTATCGAGCAAAAATTGAAGTGAAGTCAAAAAAGTCAAACATTTGTGGCAGGTTTGCCATTGTCGGTTTTCATAGAAATTACGCCGCTGAGAAGGCGCAAACAGGCCGAATAATGCCTTTGTTCAAAATGACAGGTGCAGACAGATTGTTCTGAAACAAAGGCAGTTAGATCAGGAGACAATCAGAAAAAGATAGGACGTTGGACAGCTTTGTTGAATAATAGAGTCATTCCATTACATAACTTGTTACACCTGGTTTGTATTTTCGTCAAACGTTATTGGACAGAAATTCTAGGCTCCATCGTAGCGCCTTGCTGCGCAGTGTCCATGAGATTCCAAATTGTCGCCATTAGTCGTGCAGAGGCTGCAGTTCATTTTCTACATTTTTTACCAGATTTTACATCTACGTTGCACTGTTTTTGGATCTATCATTAAGATTTGTTATAAAAGATTAGCTCGAGACAGCAATGTTCAACGCCTTTACAACATATCACGTTCTATTTATAGGAAACTAATTTATGTATCAGCACTTAAAGTGTCTTAAACTGTGACCAGACTTTGATGAATTCGGTTTTCTTGATAAAAGTCTCTTTAATAAAATTTTCTTATAATTTCCATAATATTCTTAATGTTTACATAGGGAATTCTTTGTGCCTTCCAGCAGACTCGTATCGCCCCAATAGAGCACCCAAAGAATTTGCCTTGTTTTGACCGCTTTACGTAAATTCAAAATAAAAATGACTTGGGCCTAGCTAAAGCAAAAAATTCCGCGAAAATAGTTTGCTGGTGCCAATGAGTTGACTCCTACTCCTTGTCTTCGACATTCAAGCTTAGTCACATCGTCGTTTGTCGCCTTTTTTGAGCATCATGCAGCACTCGATTTTTTAAGCAGTTATATCACTCCACGAGAATATCGTATTTTTGTAATAGGAAACTACATTCACAACAAACCCATAAAAAATCCTACCCTGGGCACCAGACTCTCTCTAAAAGAAAATTTTCTTTCAGAGAGAGTCTGGTGCCTAGGGTAAAAAAATCCCAAAATTTCATTGTTCTACAAAATGTCGTTCGTTTTTTGAAACAGATACACTTCAGATGCATTTTTCATATCGTTCAACGGGGTCTACTTTAGATTTAAGGAGAAAGAGTTGGATAGTGTGGGAAAAGAGCTATGAGAAAATATAGCATTATTTCCATGGAGAAATTTAGTTGAGGTAGGGTTGCTCCGAAAGGGTGAATTCTGGAGGCCGTCTAGACCGCTGCATGTTTGAGTAGCTGTAGTTGGCTAATAAAAGAGATAATTCATATACTGCTGGCCAAAACAAGAATTCTCTTCAAGTTTCTTTTACGAAACAACTTGCTTGGGAGATCAATTGAATTTTTCTTCCTAAGGTGCTCAATCAGCGATGTCCGTGTAACAAGGTAGACTTTGTAGCAACAAAGAAAATTCTCTCAACTAGTAAATCAAAACAAACATGGCCGCAAAAGTTGCTGCGTAACCAATAAGGCAAGCGAATGGTGGTTATTGAGAGAAGTTATGTATTCATAACGATTCATAACATATAATTCAGAAGCCGAGCAGAAGGCATTATAATTCTCGAGTATTTTGGGCTGAAATGAAACAATTGCCACATAGCTCCTGAACCATTCAATCAAATAAACAAAATTTGTGAGACAGAGGCCCCGTTTACACGATACCGTTTTCATTTCATATCGGATTGGTTTCATATTGGATGGGCCATCTGTTTACACGATACCGTTTTCATTCCATATCGGATTGGCCTCCTGTTTACACGAGAACGCACCAATCAAATATGCTTCATACCGTTTTCGCGTTTTCAAATGAAAACGCTCTGAAAGTGGCATGAAACCAATCCGATATGAAATGAAAACGGTATCGTGTAAACAGGGCCAGAACCTTAGATTTACCGTCCACCTTTCGTTATAAGCACATGATTTCTCTTAAAAATCATCTTTCACTTGCATGAGGCAAGAGTTAACCCTAATGGTTTCGAGACAACTTTTGAGGTCTTTTGCCTTCATCTTTCTTTAGATTTACCGGTTGAGAGAATTCCCTTTGTCTGCAGTCACTGGTTGCTTTGAAATTAGGTGTCAATTAAAGCAAATGTTCCTATAGTCTTACAAAATCTGTCCTTGTTTGTCCGGAAATTGAGGAACTCTAAAAGAAATTTTTACAAGAAGAATTGAGGCTCAAGTTAAAACACGAACTACGAAGCTGAGGGCCAAGTTTATTATCATAAATGATGAGTGTGCCAAAGTCAGTTTCAAAAAGTCTTTAGATCTGTGGAGTAGTTTTCCAGCTACATCGAGTCATCCCATTTGAGAACGCCTAGAACTGAGAACGCCATCATTACGTACATCTGAGAGCGCCAGACTTCATGCTCCTTCGAAGAAGTACTTTCTGTACGCAGGTAGACACAAAAATTGATATTTACGAGATTAACCCTATTTTGGTTGGGGGGAATTTGCCCCCCCCCTAGTAGATTTTTTAAATAACTCTGCTAGGAAGATATTGAAGGTGTTGTGGCACCGTGGTGTAATCCTCTGACATTGCAGCCAGAACAGTCAGGCGGAGTGGGTTCGAGTCCCGGTAGGGCCCCACCACTTGAGCGTCATGAAAAGGGGTCGCGGACTCGATTAGGTCTGCTCTATTTCTGCGATCCCAGCGCTTGGCGCTGAAAAACGCAACTTCACCTTCACCTTCACCAGATATTTATAGCTAAGAAACTTCTTGACTTTTTGCAATTACTCATTGTGCAGCTTCTCAAAAAGTTTCATTGAAATATTTTGAAAAATAAGGGTGCGGGAGACAATTTTCTGAGACTGACCCTGGAAAAATCGCAAATTCTCAGATCTCAATTATCGCGAAAAAAGCAGCATAAGTTGATTACTTTGTAAATTTCTTTTGAAGTGTAGTGTTATTTGATGCATTCTATCATAATTATCATGTTTGGGTGTAAAATGGGCTCCATATTTAATCTTATCGCGATTTTCCTGACTTCGGCCAATTCGGCTGCTTTTCTTGACCACACAAAGGAAAATGCTGACGTGAACAGAAATGACGGCCATTCTTAGGTTAATTTTTATATTTACAGAAAGAACATGCCCAAGGCTACTAGCACACCAAATTTGGTCGCTCTGCCTATTACCAGTCAAGAGTTAGGTAGAGGGGGCTTTTTTGCCCCCCCCAACCAAATAGGACTATCAAATAGCCCAACCACTATAGGTTTAGCTGTCTTCCCTAAACAGATCATGGAAATCAAATTAGTTGACAGCAGTGCCTAGTTCTTTCTGCGTAGCAAAATTTTGATTTTCGAGACATCTGAAACAAACTTTGACTTTTAGGAAACGCAACTGATAGAGTTTAGAGTTTCACGAGAACTCTAAAAATGTCCTTCCACATAAATTAGGTTTGCTCAGTGAAGTTTCTATTCATAAACTTCGTATTGGGTAAAATTAGTACAATGAAATTATATCAAAATGGCAGATACCAGGCAGGAAAAAGTCACTGGTACACTGAGGTTTTTAAAACCTTTGTTACCTGCAAAATAGTTTATTGGCACACTCTGATGATAGCATAGGCTTGAAAGGCCCAGGGGGTACTTGATTAGGGAAATGACGGGGTGTGCGGTAAATCTCTCCACACCCTGTGCCCAGTAGCATTAAAAATCCCCAAAAGTATACCCTGTCGCAAAGAAACTTCACCAAAAGCATACATTATACATTCTTTCACGAGAACTCTAATAAATGTCTTTCCAGATGATACCCTGTGGCATAATTTTCTTATCAATTGTAGTACCCTGTGGCATAATTTTTATCAGAAAAGGGCACCCTGTCACTCCGTAAAACTTTTACCGTAAAACTTTTACCGTAAAAGGACACCTTGCTGAGCAGCAAATCCCGTCTAGTCAAGTATGGGAGCACCCCCTCCCCCGGGGGAAAGGCAAGTTACTGACACTTCTCAACAGTTCACCTCAACGATATATAAGCGTAACTTGACGGTCCTTATGGAGTGAGGCTAGTTATCAAGTTCCAGCTACCACAACCATTTTACAAAAATGACTCCAAAAAATAGACCTTCAATTAGATTCATGATACTCACGTTGGCGTGAACTTTAAAACCATGACAGACCTTCCTTTTTTCTATCAAAAGACTGAAACAAGGCATACATTTGGATACCCTGGGTACCAGAGCCTAGTGTGGGAAACGAGAATAAAATAAAAATAAAGGGGGGAGAGAAGATCCACATCCTGATCAGTGATCCAGAGCCTCTTCTTCTTCCTTTTCTTCCGTCCTCTCCCCTGCCCCCCTCCTCCCTCCCTTAGGCTAGGCTCTGGCACCCAGGGTAACATTTGGAGAACAGCTCGAAAATTATTTTATATAGTTTTAATGTATCAGCACAAAGTTTCACACGCAAGTAAATCGATGCATATGCAAGTAAATCAATGCAAAACAAGGCACGTGTTTAAACTCTAATAAATAAGGATCTAAAAATCAACAATAAGTTACAGCTCTATGTACAAACTTGTTTGTTTTGTAACTAAACAATTCTAAGCGATAAAGTTGATTTTTCAAAATCATTCAGAGATATTGGGCAATTAAAAAAACTATAATATTTACCGGCATGTAACTTGTTACCTATTTACCTGAATCTATAAAACTGGCTTTTATATCAAAGGAATCTTCATAAAGTGGAGTTAGTTATATGTCCAATGCTCATAAAATAACACTAAAAATCAAAATACAGGGTGTCCCCAAAAAATTGTCCCCTGTTTGTGTGGCTACTGTGGAGAAGCTGCAGATTCAATTATCTCGGTTTTTACACAGTTGTATAGGTCAAGCTTAAACTTTGAGTTTGAGACCTTGTTGCTGTCAATGTGACACATGGTTGCTGATTGATTAATGGTTGATTGATTAATGAAAAATTAATGGTTGCCTTAAAACAGCACTTCTGTTGTTTTTCAGCAATGCCAAAAAAAGTAGCAAGGTTTCAAAAAAAGGTTCTGGCATCGTATTAAAATTTTCGCTACACTTTTTAAAAGGTAGGAAGTGCTCTCTCATGAACAGACAACACTGCTAACATTTTAAAAGATTTAGCGAAAATTTCCAAGCGACCCTAGAACCCTTTCTTTGAGAACTTGATTTATTTTGACATTGCTGGAGAATGATAGAAGTGCTGCTTTTGAAGCAACCATTTAATTTGCCTTTTCTCAGTCATAAATCAGCAACCACTTGTCAGATTGACTCATACAATGTCTCAAACTCTAAGTTGAAGCTTGACCTATGCAACTGTGTAAAAACCGAGATGATTGAATCTACCGCTCCTCCATAGTAGTCACACAAACGGGGCAAAATATTTTGGGACACCTTGTAGTTCAGCGCTGCTGCAGTCAAAGTAAACTTTAATTCATTCCAAGTTGTCAAGTCTTCTCCGTATACAAGTTCTTTTATAAGAAACTGGTTTATAAGAAACTAGTACTAAGATGACCAAAATTTTAAGAAACTGTAGTACTATATCTGAGAAGCATTAAGAAACTTTTAAAGTCAAAAGCATGGATACTATAGCAAATGTGCCGTTGAACGTTTATTTCTTAGTACTATTAACTAAACATTTGTGTTTTCAACGTAATAGAACACTGTTTATTCCTATATGATGTCAAGAAACATATCTGCAGCAGTGTTAGTGACCACATTGATAATTCTGCATTCAAAAAATAAGAAACCAATCAAGAAACTTTTAGTACTAAAATGAGAAAATTTCACATTAAATTAAGAAACTCTTAGCACTATGGCTTGATCCTAATTTCTTATAAAAAACGTGTAGTGAATTTTCGGGGATGTGGGGTTCTTTTGTGCACCTCCTATCGGATTTATGCTTCTCCCGACCGCTGCAAGTATCACACACAAATTACAAAAAGTAATGTAAAGCGTATCTAAATAAATTAAGTTCCTTAAATCAACAATAAGTTAACAGCTCTATTTACAAACTTTTCTTTTATATCTAATGGTAAAAATGATTTAAAAATCATGGCGTCCCACTTATGAAATAAAGGGGTTTATTATTAAGTCTATGTTACAAAATTAGAGGTCATATCTAGTGTAGGGTGCTAATCGTTAGGTGGTGTGGTGTGTTGTAAGCTGCTCTCAAGGTCTCCAGGCTTTGATGGACACTTGTCCCCTACAATAAAAATATTGGTTATTAATGTGAAAATTTTGGATAATTGGTTTTTTATCTGTTGATTAAAGGTTGATTGGTAAATTTTACCAAACATAACAGGAAAACAAACATTTTCAAACCTTCTACCCTTCAGGTGGAATTCGATGCGATTTACCAGACTTTAAAAGACTTATTAGCAAAACTGGAAAACTCAAACATGCTGTTGTCTCTGTTGCCCTTTTGCTTTCGTTAACTCGGGCTATTCACTCCAAAGCTTATAAATGTCAAGCTTGCAACAGCAGATTGTATGAATATCTCTTAGCAAGATCTAGGTCTCGTATTGTAAATAATGTTTCTATTACAATATATATTACGCATATATTTTTAACAAATGATTGACCTTATGCATCAGCTTGTTATTGTTTGAGCCAATTTTGAATGAAAGAATTAATACATGATGAAAAATAATGTATTGCAATTCTGTATGATTACTTCATTCAAGCATCTAAAAATGTTGTAAAAAAGGCATTAAACTTACCCATACAGTGACGAAGTTGTTCTGTGGCGAGAACTGTGGAAAGGAAAAGAACTTTACCAAGAATAGTACCAGAGAAGACCCAAAAAAACTTCACATGTCGGAAAATTCACCTTTTCAAGATACGACTGCGGAAGTCTTTTGTTGTTTGAGATTTTGCTTTTTTCAGGCTTAAATCTTGATCTCCATGCAAAAGTTTGGAGAAAATCCGAATTTTCACATTCATATCCGTCTTCATCTCAAAATCATGGAGATATAGAAATTTCAAGTCATAAAATGCTTTGACCATGAAATTAAAGTTTGGACAAAAATTTATTGTCTTTACTTTGATTTCACAGTCAAAGCCCTTATAAATCTTAATTCTTAAAAATCTCCATAGTTTTGAAATGAAGACAGAAAAGAATGTTAAAACTTGGTTTTTCACTAAACTTTGTACGCAGAACAAGATTTTAGCCTCAAAAAAAGCTAAATCTCAAACAACAAAGACTGCCGCTTGAAGGGGTGGATTCATCATGCAGAGAATACTGGCTTTATTGGAACCATTGAAAATTTGGTTGATATCCAAAAAGAGGATGTAGGTAGGTACCATGGCATATTTTTGCCATCAAAATTGAATTACAATGATAAAAATCAAAGTTCACCAATTTACAAATATAAAAATTTACAGGCAAAAAAGCTAAATGAATAATCTTTAAATACCCCAGGTTGAAAATATCTTTTTTGCTTTTTTGTAATGTTTCTTTAATTTTCTAGACACTGAAAATATACTTAATATTTAATCTAAAAAAATCCTAACCCCGAAAAGCGCCAACAGAGAAATAAAATTTACAAATAATCTCCTCACTCAAACATGCTTTAAAATGATAGATAATTGTAAATTTCTTCACTTCAAAGTGCATGAAGATTGTTAAGCAGATGAGATATGCTTTGTTCGAGAAAACTTATGTGTCCCCCCCGTACAGTGGTTCATAGCTCATGCGCAGTAGCGTTTAGGGGTTGAAGCTCTGATGAGCACACGAGCTTTAACCCACTGCACGGGGGGACACATTAGTTTCCTCAGAGAAAGCGTATTTTGTTTCCCCTACAAGAAGAAGAAGCGATAAGTAATCTCCTCATTTAGAGCAACATGCAAATACATCTCATTTCCCTCAAGGCACAAAAAAGTAAATATAACAAAAATCACAGAAACTACTGCGGCCTTTCGGTTATCAATAAAGCTTGGATCTGATTCATTATCTAAGGAATTCTCCCCATGGCAAATTTTTAAACACGCAAAGTTGAATTTGATCCACTCATTATTCCAATCGCTTTTCCGTCACCAAATGTTGACCAGGTTTTCCAAACCTGGTCCCCAAATCTTTCATTGATCGATCCCAGAAAAAATATCTCAGATCAATCTATTAGATAAAATTTTTTTTTATTCATAATAAATTAGCATTAAAAGAAACTGAAATACCTTAATACTGTACCGCTCTTGGTGTAAGAAGACACGAAGTCATCTGGCCTACACCAAGAACGGCACTTACAATTCTCAAATACAACTTCAAAACTAAAGAAAACTACTGGGAACAGGAAAAGAAAACAGGAATACGAAGCAAAAATTAAAGGAATATAAAGGGACTGGCAGTTCCACACCAAACTCAAACCATACTATGTGTCTAACCCTTGTGTCGTAGGTCCAACATCAATTTTGTACCATCACATCGAAACTGATGGTACAATGAAGATGGCAGTAAAGCACTATGGGAACATTTGGATTGTTTGGTGTGGAACTGTATAGAAGATAGAAAGAAGAGCTGCTAGATGATTGTGTTATGCCAAATTTATTTCGTGCTAACCCACAGATACTAACATGCCACCCAAGCAACAGGACAAAGAAACACCATCCCTTCACCTAGGCAACACGCCAGCACCCACAAAGTCAATTTATTGGAAAAGATAAATTTCTGCCGGTTGTTCCAAAAAAGAGTATTCCCAGTGAAAAAATTGCCAAAACTCGATTATAAATCTATCATAAAAATCATGTTTTTATCTCTTTTCTCAATGATACCATGGGCAGTTCAGACTCTGTTGTTGTGATTCTCGAGCTGTCCATGATATAGCAAAGTAATGAGATAATTTACTTACCTGTTTCCAAGACAAATCAAGCCAAATATTGTTTGTTTGTTTGTTTCAGATCTTTGCAGCATAGAGCTCAAATCTTTTAACAAGGTGGGTGTAAAATTCTTTTACATTTTTCTTTGAATTAAAGTTCTTGAAAGGAACTTCAGGTAATTCGCAATAAATTTGCCGTGGCAATTTCTTGATACCTTGACTACTTTCAAAATGGTGGCATTTATTGATTTTGAGGCTGTGACGTCATCAAATTTCTAAATCCTTAACCAGAAGAGCAACAGATTTCTGCTTGCAACCATGTTGTAGACCTTCATCAACTATGGTTATCTTGAAGATCGTATCAGTTTCTCTCGATTAATCTAATATTTACGATGATTTTAATTTCTTCAAAATTTTCGATGAATTTTTGCAAAATAAGTCAAAATGCCGCCATTTTGAGAATAATCAATATATCAAAAAATTGCCACGGTAGATTTACAGCAAATTACCCAAAGTTCCTTTCAAGCGCATGAATTCAAAGAAAACTGTGATGCAATTTTGCACCCACCTTTTTAAAGATTTGAAAGATTTGAGCCGTATGCTGATCTTTGCTATGTCGTGGCAAAACTTGTTCGGGCCAAAAGATCAGATTCTAAACGGTAGAGTGGCAACTACATTCCGCCTCCTAGACTAGCCTAAACGAACTGCCCCCCATATCAATAAGCCCAGGGACAGTACGAGTTGTTGAGGCGGCAGTTAGCTTGGGTTAATTTGGGAGGCGGTATGTTGTTGCTGCTCTGCCGTTCAGGATCTGATCTTTGGGCCCAAACAAAAGTTTTTGCAACGACATTGCAAAGAACTGAAACAAATAAACAAACAACATTCAGCTTGATTTGGCTTGGTAACTGGTACGCAAATCATCTCATTATTTTGCTATATCATGGGCACTTCGGGAATCATAACAATAGTAGTGTCCGAACAGTCCCAACTGCCCATGACGATACAATACCAGGTGAGTAAAACAAACGTTCGGTGTTTGAAAGGCTACTGCTCCGTGAGTATATAAGTAATTATACTTTGCAATGACTAAAGTCGGTGAATCCGTTCAGTAAGCGATTTTCTAAAATGAACCCCTTTGAGAAACCTTGAATAACATGCTAAAATTACAAGCAAGAATCCCTGATGTGTTAACCTCACAGCGATGACTTTCAGCACGCTTTGGCACTTGCTTTCATTTTGATGGCTTGAAAAGTCTTCCCCCTATTGTGAATAACTTATTCAGGAGGATTCCATTCTCCCATGAGGACAAAATAAATGAACACATCCAAGAGTCATTATTACCAGGAGGGAGAACGAAGGAAAATCTTGCTTAGAGTTTTCACTCATTTTTGCAGGTTTCCGAAAGGGGCTTTCGGTAGAAAATTTCTTATTTCGATGGGAAGGAATGGCCGATTAAAGCCGGATAGATTACTGAACCTAATTTGACATATCAGGGATAAAGTAAGACAGTTTTCAATATCATTGCTTTGATATTCAGGGAGGAGGATTTTTTCAAACGCCGGGTGTTTTTATTGACTCAACCGGTATATTCAAATATGATATTTGTTTCCAACATCGAAAGGGCAAGAGACCTCATTTTGAGCTCTCCTTTTAGCCAGCCCATGAGCCAAACTTTTCAAGATATTTCATACCTTTTAAAGTCTTCGTTGATAGTTGGCGTTCCTTTCTGTAATTCATGACCTATTACTTACCTAGTCAGATAATCGTCAAATAAATATGATTCAAAATGCTCGCTATTATACTGCATTCACACTGGCACAGTTAAACCAGCTTTACCTAAACCGGTTTAAATCTCAACCAATCAAAAGACTGGATTTTTTGGATTGACCAATCAGAAGGTCTAATTCAAAAACCTGGTTTAGTTTAAACTGATCTAACTTGCAGTGTGAAGGGGGCATAAGAAACTTACTATGCTGTTGCAGGTATAGGTCGTTGTCCAATGTGATCTATAAATGGTTCTTGTTGGAGCTTTAACTAAAAGAATAGGAAATAGTCAAAATAGATAATATTGGACTCAAATCTTAAAAAGGTGAGGGTAAAATTCTATTACACATTCTTTGAACTGAATGGCTTGAAATAAATCTTAAGTTCTTGGCTGTAAACTGCTGGACTTAATCCACTCGTCCCAACGTTTTCACTGCATTCCATTTTTACGATCACTACAGCGGGAATACGTTGTTGCGCAGGAGCATGAAAAGTATCGGTTCGTTCAACAATAAAAATTCAATTATAAATGTTGTTGTTGTTGTAGCTGGGACTTTTTATTAAGTCTAGTAAAGTGCCATAATGGGAAACAGTCAAATAGACATTAAATACCTTAAATATACCCTAGAAGAAGTAGACATTAAGGTATAGGGTTCGAATCTTGACAAGATGCATGCAAAACTCGACAGCTCTTACACCATTTTTTGTTTCTCGTATCTACTGTTTCTATACCCTATTCTTTACATTAAATGGCTTGAAATAAATCTGAAGCACTTGGCTGTAAATCTACCATAAAAAATTTTGATACCTTAAAGTTAGTTTCAAAATGCCAGCATTTATTATACTTGAGGGTGTGTGAGGTCATCAAATTTCTATATTCAAAACTAGAACAGCAACAGATTTTTGCTTGTCACTGTATCGTAGACCGTCATAAACAATGGCTTTCTCAAAGATTGTGACAGATTTCCTCCATTGGTTTAGGATCCATGATTACTTTAAAATTATCACAAAACTGTCCGTGAATTTTCAAAAAATTAAAAACGCTGCCAATTTGAAAATAATCAAGATGTAGACAATTTTCACGGCAGCAGACTTACATCTGGACTCGACTACATGTCGCCGTCTCACTTTTAGCCTGAACTGATAACGCTACAACTTTGTAGAGAAGGATCAGCTGCGTTCTGAAACCTTTTAGCTGTTCTATAAAATGTTCAATTAAGTGGCACTGGAGCTTCTATCACTACTGTGTACTTTAAAAAATTCTGTAAAAAGTATCAACCTATTGCTCGATCAGGATTCTTTTTTCACAATTTAGCGATCGAGCCTAAATCATCTGCTACTTTTTTCTCACGACTACCGGGTCTAAAATGGCTCAAAAATCTGTTTTCTAGAACTGGTTTACCGTAAAACTAGGGATTAGTACTTTGGTAAAAGATCATTCTTGTCATAATCGCAAAAACCGCCTGCCTCTAAGCGACACGGGGTGACAGAAACTTGTCGCAGATTGACATTTTTTGCCGTTTCACTGCTTTTTTTGAATAAGCCTTCAATCGAGCGACAAAAAACAGCGACAAAAAACAGCAACAATTCAACTCAACGATATGAGCGAAACTTGAGGGTCCCTATGGAGTGAAGCTAACTTACAGCAACATACTCTAAATTAAATTCACTTCAAATAATGCATTTCAAAGAAACATGGAACAGAATTTTACACCAACCTATTTAACGGTTTGAAAGATTTGAGCACAACAACATAAAAATTAAGGAAACATGGATTTTTTCGGGTGAGTCACAAAATGCATCCACTGTTTTAAAAAATCGTCAAGAATTACCGGTGCAAACAATTTGCGAAATCTTAATTTCATCACCTTTCTCAGAGTGCCACTTAAATTTTCCAGACACTTTACATCACTTTAAGTGCAATTTTTCCTTTTTAAGTCAGGAATTTAGTGAAAAATAAATCGAAAAAGGAAAGGCCACGATATAAACGTCGCTCGTCGGTTCTGCAGATGCTTGCGATGACGGATAACGAATGAAATTGTGGGTAGAAACATCGCAAAACGACGAAAAAAAGCCAACGAGTCGGTTCAACGAGTATATATATTTTGCTAATATTTGGTCCCGCCATGCAGGACTTCTTCAGGGCAGGACTTATGCAGGATTCTACTTTATGAGAAGCGAAAAAATTCGCTGCAATTTCCCGGAGAGTTGTTTGAAGCAAGACTCTGCGCAAATTTTCTGCACACTTACAACGAAAAATACGATTCGCGCGAATCTATTCGCCCAGTTGAAATCCGCCTTAGCTGATGAATACCAAGATGATATTTTCCAAGTAGACGATAAGCACATTTTCTTAAGAGAAATTTCTTCATTTCCAATGTTGGTAGTCCATATGTGTGACATAAAATGAAACAAAAAGGAATTATAGACTTACTCTCCACGCTCTTGGATCAGTGTTCATGTAACGAAATCCATTACTGCCACTTGGAGTAGCATTAATTCTGTAAGTAGCTGAAAAGAAATTCGGTAAAAATTTACCTATGATTTAATAAATGCATACCGTAAATATTTAAATGAGCCCCCGGGGGCTTATTCGTAAAAACTGAATTTGTCGATGAGGGCTTATCCGAAAACGGCTCATAAAATGATAAAGTAGATTTTGCTGGCATATTGCAATCTTAGCTCGAAGATATGGAGAAAAGTGAAATGCATATCTGAAATATAAGTTTGACAATGTTTTTTGATATACAATACAATCGTATCGTATGGTATAAGTTTAAAGGCATCAAGTCCGTATAAATAGTGCTCTCATGACCAATATCAAGTTCTTTTCAATCATGAAACAACAGTTGTGATTTAATCCCAATTGAAATCAAACCAAAGAAACTCCTGTGGATAATATAAGGATTAACAAGTCTTTGGTCTCCACTGCTAATGACTTTAGCACTATTATGCGATAACAAAAGACCGTCAGCGGTTTTTCAGCAAAAAATTCAGGACTGCGTTAACGCTCAAGTATTTATGGACTCAGTTCCTTTAACAATGTTTTTTAATATCTAGAAATCCATGTTGACCTTCACGACGTACTTCAGTAAAAATTGATGGGTAAATCCTTTTCCAAAGTATTCCTGCAAAGAGAGCAATTTCCTTTGTGTCAGTCAGTGGGAAAAATCTTGCACTATGACTTACGTTTACTTGTTTCTTCTTCTGGTTGAGATTCGTCATCTTTTTCCTGATCTTTAATGCTAGAACGACAAAGATTTTCACATAAAATTGATCGGGTAAGTTAATAAAATTTTGGCGTTTGCTGTATATAAAACAAAGATTCCAACACACTCGCTGAATTCAAACGAAAAATAAAATCATGGGATGGAAATACTTGCATCTGCAGATTGTGCAAAGCTTTTATTAAAGATTTAGGGTTTTTGTAGGTTTATTTGGGACATTGTAAAATAGGTTTTAAATTATTTTGTTGGCGTTAATTAGCTTATTAGCTATGTATATATATATTTGTTTCTTGCCAACGTAAAATAAATTGTTAATAATAATAATAATAATAATAATAATAATAATAATAATAATAATAATAATAATAATAATAATAATAATAATAATAATAATAATAATAATAATAATAATAATAATAATAATAATAATAATAATAATTGTGCTTTGTCTCATACCATTAAGCCTGATATTAAGGAAAGTAAAAGCTGCTTATGAGTTTAAAGAGAGGGGAAGAAAGATAAACCACCTATTATTTATGGACGACTTGAAGCTTTATGGTAAAAGTGACACTCAAATCGATTCGTTAGTCAAAACAGTACACCTGTTCAGCAAAGATATTGGAATGGAATTTGGCGTTAAAAAATGTGGTGTTTTAATCCTGAAGAGGGGCAAAGTAGTAGATTATGAGGGAGTTTTGTTGCCAGATGGTGAACTGATGAAAGTTGTTGAAAATGATGGGTACAAGTACTTAGGGATCTTGGAAATAGATGGAGTGATGGAAGATGAAATGAAGATGAAATTTAGAAAGGAATATCTAAGAAGATTGAGATTAGTATTAAAGTCAAAGCTCAATGGAAGAAACAAGTTCCAAGCAATAAACACTTGGGCTGTAGCCTCACTCAGATATGGAGCAGGTATCATTAAATGGAACAAAGAGGAATTACAAAACTTGGATAGAAAGTCAAGAAAATTATTGACGTTGTATGGTGCGTTCCATCCCAAAAGTGACGTAGACAGGCTTTACTTGCCGAGATCCAAAGGAGGAAGAGGCTTAATAAGCTGCGAAAGCTGTATAAGATCAGAAGAGAACAGTGTTGGGTTTTACATGAAGAATTCTATGGAGCCATTGTTAGAGCAAGTTAGAATGAGTGGTGTGATTCAAACCGAAGAATGTTTGCCTAAAGAACAGTACAAGAAAGAAAAGACAACAGAGAAAGAGCAGAATTGGAAAGAGAAGAAGATGTATGGCCAATACTGCAGGGAGGCAAGTGATGATATTGATAAGAACAAGATGTGGAGATGGTTACAGAAGAGTGATTTAAAAGTGGAGACAGAAGCTCTTATTTGTGCTGCCCAAGAACAGGCAATAAGAACAAATTACATCAAGTTCAATATAGATAAGACGGTGGAATCACCTTTGTGCCGAATGTGCGGAGAAAAGGGGGAAAGCATAGGCCACGTAGTTAGTGAATGTGAAAAACTTGCTCAAAGAGAATATAAAAGAAGGCACGATAATGTTGCAAGAATTGTTCATTGGACATTATGTGGGAAATATGACCTAGAACGAGAAACTAACTGGTATGAACATTCTCCACAAGGTGTTGTTGAGTCTGATAAGGTTAAGATGCTTTGGGACTTTATGATCCAGTGTGATCATTACATAGAATGTCGAAAACCAGATATAGTTGTTGTAGAAAAGGAAGAAAAGAAATGCATAATAATTGACATTGCCATCCCAGGAGACAACAGAGTCGGTGCAAAAGAAAAGGAAAAGATAGAGAAATATGATAACTTAAAGTGGGAAGTCAAGAAAATGTGGTCAATGAAAAAGGTAGAGATAGTACCAGTGGTTATTGGAGCACTTGGAGCTGTCAGTAAGAATTTTGAACTGTACATAGAAAAGCTAGGAATACAAATTAAGACAGAACATCTACAGAAGACCGCTTTACTGGGAACAGCAAGGATATTGAGAAGGACATTAGAGAACTGAATGGCAAAGGAGAAAGATCAGGATAGAACTCATTCAAATGATGCTACTGAGGACAGAAGGGAGTAGCTAGCAGAAAAGACAATGTCACCTTAGTTTACTGGCTGTGGACAGCTGACATTGCAAAATTCCAGCAGAACATCAAGCTGTGCGAACTGAAACAATAATAATAATAATAATAATAATGATAATGATAATAATGATAGCGAGTTGGAAATCTTGATCAAAACTTTTACGATCGTGTGTTTCGCAAGGATACCAAAATAAACAACTTTCATAACTTTCATATGAACTGAAGTAAGCAAATCGAGGGTGGTAACAGGTAGAATGTACCACAGTACCAATGGTACAGTGCTTGGAACTAAATGTCCGGTACTCAGCATAGCACCCTTAAAGCCGGTACCAGGGACAAGTGGACAAGGAAAAAGTACCACTTTAGAAGGGCAAGTACAGACAAATGTTTTTGATCGATATAAAAAATTGCAATATATGCTACATTCTGCTATACTCGAACTACTATGCAACACTACGATGACGATGCCATGAGGAGCAAAAGGGAATGTCTACCCCCTGGCCAACACATAAAGATATACAATCAAATAGACAACTAAATAAATACTAACAAACAGGTACACATACGACACGATACCGATAGATAGTGGAGCCTGTTTCATATTGGCTGCCAAGTCAGCGACGGAGGCGAAAATTTCTGCCGTTCCTGATACCAAATACGTGTAATAACGTTGTTGATAACTGATCACTTGATCTTCTTTCATATTTAACAGCTTTTTCTTCAGTAACAGGGTACCTTATATTGTTGCTGTTCTTTTACAGGAGTTGATAGTGTATTCTTACAGCATACAAGTTTATTGTATGTCCATTGTTTGTTTATTCAGATGAGTCCGCTACTTAAGGCCATTTAAAAATTTTGTACCAGCATTCACTTGTTTACTTATTTATATTACTTTTCTTGATAACGCTCTATGCCCGAAGCATCATGCTTAATGCCTTCCATATGCCCCAAATATTTTACCTTATCAAGTTCTTTATATTTCGCAATAGACCTAATCGGCTAAGGTTTGTTTTACCCATTTCAAGTCATGTGATCATACCCATGGGAAGTTTTGGTATTATGCTACTTTTTGCACTCATGGCACAACTTTCCATGGCATGAAATATTTTAGAGAATTCAAAAGATGTTTTATCAAGAGATTGATCACATGACTTGAAATGGGTATAAACAAACCTTAGCCGATTCTGTCTATTATGCCTTGATTTCAATGAAATCTTTGTAACTCCATTAAACGAAGGAACAAGTTAAATCAACATATTCATTTCATCTAAATTGGTTACAGTTGGTGCCATGTCATTGACGATGACACTACCAAACTACCTCCGAAAAAATTTGACAAAGTTTCGTCCAGGCTTATAACAAAACCTTTGTTATAACTTCTAAACATCTCAAGAAAGTTTTCGAACCTCCATAATTTTTATGGAAGTTTGCAGATGCTATATTATGAAAACGAGTACTGCATGAAATTCTCAAGTCTACCAAAGCCAATTGTACCTTACTTCTAACTTATTGCTGCTCATATTCTCTAGTTTCTGTTTATCTAAGGCTACGTTCACACTGCTCCGTTTTCAATTCTATCCTTTTTTGTTGATGAAAACGCTGCCCGTTCACATTGCTCCGTTTTCAAATAGATACGCTATGAAAACGATAGACGTTCACATTGCTCCAGCAAAACGGTGTTATTAATCTCCTTTTCAAAATAAAGCCTTTTGTTAATAGCAATCGCGACTTTGAATGCCATTGTAATCAAAAGTCTATTAGCAAAGGAATGTGCAGCATTTTCAAATGTCTCCGTTTTCGGCGTTCACACTGAAAACGGATCGTTGTCACAACGCACCGTTTTCAAATTTATGCGTTTTCATTAGCGTTTTCGAAAAGCCCCGTTTTGACAGCGGAGCGATGTGAACGCAAGGCAAAAACGGACAAGTCTTACTCCGTTTTCATATTAAAACGTAGCAGTGTGAACGGGGCCTACTGCAGCAACTTTCCTGAAACCATCGTATGAAAAGGATATCCTGCAGACAGCTCCACTACTACATGAAAATTCCCCACTCATGTTCTCTCCAAAGAAAGATTGACTTTGGGGGGGGGCTTTCTCTTTGAAAAATCTAGTATTTGGTCAATCGTCCAATAACTTTTGACCACAAATTGTAGATCCTCAAAGCTGATCAAATCAATTTAATGAAGAATTTAATGACAACAAAATCTAATATAATACCCCCAAAGCTCTCTGTAACGCCAATGCCTTTCTGTGACTGGGTAGATCTACAAGACAAAGAAGATTGATTAAGCCACTTATCTAAAAAAAACTGTCAGTGACTCACTTATCTGCTACAAATAGCATCCATCGGGCACAAGGGATGGTGCCAAGGGGTGGCGGAGACAATTTACAGGGTTGTATAGCCCAAGAGACTAAAGATCGGGCTGATTAAGGAACAGCAAAGCAAAAACTTGAAGAAATGAAAAAATTAGAAAGAAAAAACTTTCACGAGTCGAGAATTTTCAGTAATTTCGCGAGCGAAAACTTTCGCGAATTCTGAATTTTGATTATACCTTGGCAGAAACTTTCGTGAAAAATGCCAAAGAACGCGAAAATCGCGAAAATTTCGGCCCGCGAAAGTTTCTGCCCCTAAAGTACTTTTATGAGAATCTTGTGGTTTGGATGCCAAATAAAATTTAAATTGTGATCAAGAGAAATTGGCCAGGCAAACCAAAGCTACAAATGTGGCTTGGAAACGTAGCCACTTATCATACAGGCCTGGTGCACACTAGCACAACAAGAATTCTCCGTTTTATGGTAAGATTCTTGAGCCATATGGAAGACTGTACATATTTTAGAAAAAAGATTTCTAAGGGATGGAAATCATGTCAATGTTTGAAATGTCCATACTATAAATTCTCCAAATCAATTAAGTTTTATTAGAGATAAATCTCAATCCAATTGGTCTTAATCATACTGTACCACTGAGCGCATGATGAGTCAAATCTCATAAAGCCTACTAGTAAATAACTATTATTCCTTTTTGATTTGCGCTGCAAGCAGCAAATCTTTGAAATAGGCTTGAAATCAGTGAACCAGAGTCTAACTCGAGGTTCTTGATTGGAAGATAGCTTTGTACAGGCTGGATGTAACATACAGGTTTTATGTAGCTCTTCAGATAATAAGGATTGCTATTATAGCCAATTGAATTGAGCCCTGTGAACAATGGAACAAACATTGTTTACTTCAACTGGAGAGTAATTGCGTCATAGCCAATAACACCGGCAGTCTGTAAACCACGGAATCACGAAACGGCTGAATGAAATGAGGAAACGATGGAATAATATGGCAGAGACAAATAAGAGTGTAATATTTCTATTGGTAGGCTCCTCCTAAACGTATTAACATGATACGAATGCCCCAATTTTCTTTTCTTCTAAATGGAAACCAAAACTTTAGTAACGTGGCTTCACAAAAACAAGAAAAGAAGCGGAGTTTCCCGGTGCGTTCGGCACGCTATGGAGAGACCCCTGTCCCCATATAAGTATGCACAGCATTATTTGGCTTATTCATGCATGCAATGACATGACTTTGATACTATCCACTCGTGAGTTCGTGATCAAAAATTAATTATTGCAGTTTGATATGTTGAAAATAAGGGTATCCAGACTCGTATGGGGGATAAAGCCCCCCTTTTGCAAAGGTAAGTTGGAGAATTTAACGATTTAAAAATCAGTCTTTGGTGAGGATTAAGTTTCATTGATTTTTGTCAGCAGACCACAAGTTTATTTAAGTCGAAAGAATTGGACCTCTTAGATGTTACCTAGGGTGTTACCAAAGATTTGAATTTCCATTGAGAAAAAAGGCAACTTGTAGCATTCGTGTGTCGTTTATGTATATTCAGTAGGAGCATACGAGACAGATATCTTACACTCTTGTATGATCCCATCATTTATTCCGCCATTTCGACATGTCGTTCCGTCATTTCATGATTCCATGGTTTACAGACTGCCGATAACTCCTTTTGTTATGCGCCTAAAAGCTAATATACTTCGATTCAATGAACGTAAACATCGGAAACAGGGAACGAAAGTCCACAACGATTTTGCAACCCTTTGCGAGTAAAGCCAGACTATCACGCATCTCATTTACTATTGTAGATTGATACAGTGTCTCTTAACGAATCATTGGAGGCTTTCCTATTTTTTTTCTTTGCAGAAGGAATTAGCTTGTAAGACATGGAACCTATTTCATCAAAATCAGCTCGCCATCCTATACATGCTAACGTCTGTAAAGAAAAGCATTAAACCGTAGTTTTCACTTCTAAGTGGCGATTTTTGCGTAGTGATTCAAATTTACGTCTAAAATTGAATTTGACCAGAGCGCAAATCATCGGATAGTTATATCCCTTGTTTCAAATTAGATTAACTAGATAGATTGAAAGAAACCAAGCACCTTTGCTAGAACTCTACCATTGGACTTCTCTGAAATCTTCACTATTTTCAGAATTAGAAGATATTCTTTCTTTTCTGAGAACACGAGAAACTTAAGAAAATAGAACAATATCATTTTTTCTATCATTTTCAAGAACGCTTTAGTTCATGAATATCAACAGTATAATATCAAGCACAAGTCTTCTGGTTTCCAAGTTAGACATTGAATGACATCACATCCCCTGGGGGTACTTACTGACTTTCAATACAGATGGCCCATGCCACTATTAATTTGCTGGACCCCAAATATTGAGCCTAATTGTTTGTAGACCCAAAATATTGCTCTTTTATTTCTGGGGTTGCTGAGATTTCAGACCCCAAATATTGAGATGGATCCCCCTGTATTGAAAGTTAATGAGTAACCCCTCCCTAGGATCACATCCTCAAATGAGATGAAATGTAAATAAATTGTAATTTAGAAAAATTTTCAAGGTTTCTGAAAAGTCCTGTGGTAGAAGTTTTGCATCATCATTCAAGTTTCTTTCATAGTCACAAGTCATTGATGGCATCACTTAGAGGCTAATTCCTAATCAAGGCCGCAACCCTTTCTGACAACAGTCAAGAGATGACACTCAGGCAGTATTTCATAGGATTTGTTCCTTGTGGAACCATATTCATATTGGTATGCTTAGACCTTGCATTTACATGGGACCGAGATATCATAAAGTTCTTTATGATATCTTGATAGGACCCATTGAACCATTCCAAATGGAGCTGCTAACCATATCAACTGTAAATGGGTCTACTGATGAGGTTGATCTCATTTGAAACCATTCCCAGGTCTTGTTTAAAAAGGTGGAATGGTTCCAGACAAGAACAGCTTGGAAATGACACTACAAGTAATTGTTTAAGCAAAAATAAAAGATGTCTTAATCATGGAATTCACAGAATTTCCATCTTTGTTTTGAAAAAAAGATATGCTACCTTATTTATTTTCAAAAATAACTTTGACTTAACAAAAGCATTATGGGAACAGTTTCAAGCAGTTCCAGTCAGTTCCCCAAGAATCCTTTGAACAGTTCCTGGGTAAATTCTGTCTCCATCAGCCTTTCCTGGAACTACAAAGGAAGAAAAACATAAAACAAATTGGCAGATACATACCTGTCTCAGTGCGTCATGTGGGCTGAACCGAACTGTCACAGCTCCTCTCTTGAAATCGCCTGTAAGCAAAAAATCAAAAGAAATGGCCCTCTTCTTTCTATAGTTTTTTTCTACATTCAAACCCAGTTGTCAAAAGTTGATGGTTGAAGCATCATGCTGACCATGATGAGCAAACCATGGTTGAGTGAATTTTGCAAGAGAACACATTTTCAATAAATAAAAAACGCAGTGAACTCTGTTGTGTTGCCAGTGATGCATTCCTAATAAAATTGGTGACCTGAGAAGATGAGCAAGTAAAAGAACTCTTCTAGTCTCATTGTTTCTTAGCCACAAAACATGTTATAATTAATGCTTTCTAATTTTCCGACCTTAATCAATTAATTCTCAGCTTTGATACATTAAATCAAATGATTATCTAAAAGCAAGTTGGTGCTCGCAAACATATTAGCTAGTGTCGTTTAATGATGTAATTTGTCTTTTAACTTCAGCGACAAAATGATTTTTGTTTTGTAAACAGAAAACCACAAAAACAAAAAGTTCACAAAACGAGAAGGAAGCAGGAACTAAATTGTCAAAGTCTAAAGCTGTAGATCGTAAAATTGAAGATATCACTTTAAACTTAGCATTTTATCAGAATCAATTGCATCCTGTTGCGATCATTCTTAAACAGGCCTAATGCCTTACCTGCAGTGCATGGTGTTGTCAGCCGGCAGTGCTCATCAGGAAGTCTGTGCCTTACAGTATCCATGTCCATTCTTCGTAAACTTGGCAGTCTTGGATGGTAAAGCTGTTCCTTTACTCCAGGAAGCTTGAAACTCATAATTTCACAGCCTGTCGACATCTTTCTTGGTTGACTCTCAAGTCCCCTTTCCCGCGACCTCTGCTCCTCTTCAAAATAAATACTTTTTTGACTTCTCCAAATATTTTTTGAGTTCCTGACTCCATGGCAACCACATGGCATAGAAGACATCTTTATTTACCCTCGTTGTCAATACGAGATTTAATTTGGCGCAATTTTCATTCGGGAAAATTTTGGCGGGAAATGTCCGAACATGGATCTCACTGATCAGCGATGCATGTTAAGACTTTCGGAGGGGGGAGGGGGCTTCAGTAAAGAGGAAATATTTTGTAACACAATAACATCAGCTGCTTTGGATTTTCTATTGCAGACAAAGGAAATTCTCAGAGTGCCATGAGTTGGTGCTCTCTACACAAAAAATTGCCTAATTTTTGCTTTCTGTGCACCAAAATCACCAAAATCTAGAGGTTCTAGGCACGAATAACCAAGATTTGACCTTTCCTAGACCAGAATTGCCAAAAAGTATACCTCTGTCTGGACTAAAATCCTGAAAAAGCATGCCCTTGACTGTGGCACATCCCCTGGTACCTCTATTATGGCAGAATCCCCGTGGGTTATTGATTGCAGTGCTTTCATTTTATTTTGTTGGCAACAGAAATACAATTAAAATGACAAGTCTTGTTTCATCAGTTGCTATGTCTTTGTATCCGTTTTCAATGTACAAATCAGCAAATTTCTAGAGATGGAGCAAAATATTTTGAAATCTTAACTGTAAAACAACCAGTGGCAGAAGACCTTATCATCCCCTCCTCCCTCAGCGTGTGACCTGGACTTGCTACAAGTCTCATCCTTTGATCTCTCAAGAAAAGGGAGAGTGAAAAGAAAATTGAGAAAAGAAAAGAAAAGAAAAAGAGAAGAAAAAAAGGAGAAGGAGGAAGAGACTCGTGAAGATTTGTCAGATAGGTTTATCCAAAATGAGGCTCCATTGTTTTAAATGCACTTTGATGGAGGATTCAGCCTACATGCATCCCTTTGTGAAAGGATTCAAGCCAATCAAAATCTAGTATGCCTTCACGGGAAGACAAAGAGTCAACCCTAGCAGGGGGTAAGCCTGATACACAAGAGTCACAATAAATTGTCAATGATGGCTGCCATTGACAAGATAATCAATGCTTCTGGTGAAAAGCTTGGCTTTGAGAAAGTAAAAGATCATCAACGGAATGGGTTGAAAGCACTTATTGAAGGAAAGGGCGTATTTGTTGTGCAACCAATGGGATATGGAAAATCTGCCATTCCTCCTCCTCCCTTTCCCTCTTTTCATCTCTTCTCATTTTCCTTTTCACTCTCCCTTTTCTTGAGAGATCAGAGGATGAGACCTTTAGCAAGATTTTGTATTTCATCTAAATCTAAGGGGTGATCGACTTTTGATTTTCGTATTTTTTAACGGCATTTGGCTGTTAAGTTTGGAACCCCCTCTCCCCTCCCCGTTAACGGCCTTCTACCAAAAGTGCCTCTGATCGGCCTAAATTTTTTTTGCCTCAGTGAGACTTGGGGAGCAGCAAATAGATGTCTTGTGGAACACACCAGACTTCAACCGAAGATACGGGATATCGGGAAGCAAAGTAAAACCTCTATAAATCATTTTTAAGGGTTTATCTGCGCTTTTCAAAACATTTCCTTACTGAGATTTCCGTATGATTTTACATTTTCTTAACAGCCTAAGGGTAAGACCTCCTCCCCCCATAATGGCCAATTGCCGTTAAAAATACGAAAATCGAAAGTTGATTGCCCCTAAATGGAGAATGTTGGGGGAGGTGTGACATTTTACTGAGAAATCTTTTGGTACTTTTATAATCTCTAGTTTCTTATTGGAAACTACTATTGTAACTCAAGAACATATGCTTATGACTTACATTTGACATCAAAAAGTAGATCATAGTGTTTCCTGGAATAGGAAGCCTGCATTGTTTCCAATGTTTATCTTGCAGAATTTCCTATATCAATTTCTTTCAACAATGCATGAGATTTTCAGTCATCAATTGCTCCTTAAGGCTGTCATGTGCTTGAAGGATGTTGCTTTAAGGAAGGCACTTCCCAGCAGCAAAGAGGATGTGGCCTGATCCTTTCATGATCTCATCTCTTTGGCTGCTGGCACCACCACTGATGAAAAAAGTACCTTTTCAAAATTGACCACTTTGTCATAAAGCCATTATTTGATTCAAAGTTTCATCAACATCTTGATCACTGACATTGGCTGGAATATTCTAATAAAAAGAAAAAACGAGAACCCCCATGAGCACATGTGCATTTTCCAAATAACAACTTTGATTTACAGTACCTTGCAATTTGCTTCCTAAACATCTATTCTATAGGAAAAGTCCAACTTAAATATGAAAATCTATTTGATTGAAATTAGTCTTCCCATTGCAAAGTTATAAGGGATAAGGGATTTTAGTAAAAACATTTTGCAGGATTTCCAAACAAGGGGCATCACCTGGATGTATATACAATGCAAGTGTGAAGTTCTAAACCTTATTCTCCTCTAAACATAAAAACAGGGCATGTATATGTTGTGTTTCAGGGCACAAAGGAAATGGCTGTTTTCACAAAAAACACCTTGCTGTGTGTTCTTTCAATTTTCAATACAGGCCTTCAAAGTGGCCCATAAAATCTATTGCCAAAAATCTAAGATTCCCTTCCTAGGCTCTCTCAAACCCTTGAGAATGGATGTGCTTTTGTAAAGGCTGATTTCAAGAAAGCAGTGCAGTTTCAAGCAAGTAGATATTCTATGGTTTATGCACAAAATATTCTGTTGTTTATTAGAGAAAATTTCATTCTGAAATTGAACAGAAAGTGTTGGCTGGGTGACCTTTCTGCTGTAAAATTCCCTTTGCTCAGGAAATTCCAATCACTGTAAATCAGCCTTTCACCTCTTGAGATCACTGATTCAGGTAAGTTTTAATGAAATAGTGCCTAAATATTGTATACCTCTGTTGCCCTGTTTGAATCATCTTTCTTCTTTATATCTGCTGCAGTTGAATTAGCAATAATGTCTTGTTGCAAATCATTAAAATGTCCATCAATTTCTGAAATTTCTTCTCTTAACTTTTCACCAACCTACAAGTTTAGAAGAAAAGCTATATGAGATGCATTCCTTCTTTGGCTAGAGTTCCACTATATTGGATTGCTATTGAAGTGGAGCAAAGCAGAGGAATCTTCAGTCCATGGTGATATTTGGGGTAGCAGTTTTACTGTACAGGAGCAAGTGGAGTATCGTTAAACGAAACTCCACTTGCTCCTACACCAATTTTCTCTGCAGTTCTTGTCCTCAATGCAGGGTGCTTTTGCAATCTGGTATCAAATTTCATTGTTTGCCAATCTGAAATTTGAGTATGTAGGAATTAGAATTTGCATGATTACACTACAATGCTTCAGGAGTGACTCTGGAGTGATTTTTGTATCACCTCCAAAGCAAAGCGACTTTCACTCCATAAAAAGAAGTGTTGTGTACCAGATTGGTGTGGTGTAGCATTCCGATTTTGAAAGTCACTCTGCTCCAAATAATCCAGTGTAGTATAACAAGGGCGTAGGCCTCATCCACATGCAACCTAATATTTTTGAGAAAGCATTCTTTTTTATCCATTTTGGGATCACATCCACACATAGATGACAGTTTCAGACTGTGTTCACATGATGCTGGCACATTTTGAAAACGATGAAAAATGTGATGGTAGCAAAATTTGAGCTAGCGTTCACACGATGCCGGAACAATTTGAAAACGGTTGGAAATATGACGGAAAAAACCCGTTGTAAGACTTTGATGCCAAAGAAATGTATCTGAAAAATCGACCATTCTTATTCCAAAAGAGTAGAAAAATGTTCTGTTTACATCATTTTCGAGTATTCACACGATGCCATTTCCAAAATGTGAAGGTTAGAGTTTCGTTTTCAAAATCTACCCTTTTCAAAATCTGCTGGCAAAATATGTGCCATTCTTGTGTGAACAGGAGGCCTATCCGTCACATTTTTCACCATTTTCAAAATCCACTGGCATCGTGTGAACGCAGTCTCAGTTACTAAAGATGGAGCTTTTCAAAAACACCTTTTTCCAGAGTAGATCCTTTTCAAAACATTGTTCCTGCTGTCATGTTGACAGGTGAAAATGGAGCTTTTCAAAAACACTGATCACAGCATCAATTTAGCATCTATGCGCACGGAGCTTGGGGATTACACAAGAGCATTTTGCTTATCTTTGTCCTTTTAAGAAATTTCAAATTTGAATATTGGACATCAAAGATTGAATTTTGAAAATCAGAGATTTTTTGTGTAGCTGGAATGTTTTCCCAGGGGGGTACTCCCATACTTGACTTCACAGGATGTGCCACTCAACAGGGTGTCCTTTTACGGCAAAAATTATGCGACGGGTGTCCTTTCAGATAAAGATCATGTGAAAGGGTATTACAATTGATAAGAAAATTATGCGACAGGGTATCATGTGGAAGGATGCCTTTTACAGTTCTCTTGAAACAATGGATTTTGGCAAAATTTTTATGTGACAGGGTATACTTTTGTGCCATTTTTTATGCGACAGGGTACAGGGTGTAGAGAGATTTGCAGCACACCCCCGACAGTTTCTAGTGAAGTACCACCCCAGGGATGTTTTCAAAGCTCTCCTCGTGTGGATGCAGATCCTTTATCATACAGAGAAAAGATTTTTTTCAAAAACATCCAGACATGTGTGGATGTAACCTAAGGCCATTTGGCAAAATGTCAATGGCACCTCTTCCATACAACAAGAATTCTTTTGTCACCAAAAAATTAGCTAATAGACAAATTGTAAATGATACAAACATGTCATGATATATGGTACATTAGAGTGGTTTAGATATTGTGCTAAGTCAATTACTGTGATATGTTATTGTAGAAGGTTGAGCTCAGGGGGCTGTGGATTAGTTAATTTCACGTGATGCAAGTCTTATTATCTCTTTTATCATGTCTTGTGATTTTGGGCTACTCAAGCATTTCTTTCCATACTTTCTGTCTTTTTGTTTGCTCAGGGGGAGGGGGAGGCTATACAACTCATGCCTCATAAGTGTTGTGGCACAGTGATGTAATCCTCTGACTTTGCAGCCAGAGCAGTCAAGCGGATTGGGTTCGATACCCGGTAGGGCTACCCACCACTGGAGTGATGTCATGACAAGGGGTTGCGGACTTGATTAGGTCTGCTCTATTTCTGTGATCCTAGCACTTGGAGCTAGAAACCACAACTTCCCATTCACCCTGCATTTGCTTTCAATTGGAAATTTGTTTGGATGGGGCAACATTTACACCCAGGACCTCTAAAACAATGGGTTGGGCAATATGGAGCACAGCCACAAGGATTTCAGATCTTTCTCCTGATCAGTGGCCAATTTTGGGGGTGCAGTTGGGGGGGGGCAACTGCCCCCCTTTTATGATGAAAACTAAGCTTAGTACCTCATTTTTGGAAAGAAGGGTGCCCCTTATCCTGACCCAAATGCACTCTCTTTTTTTGTGTTTCGTTCTGAATGTGGGAAACATATAAATTAAGGCATTATTCAATAGAAAAATCAGAGAATTTTTCCGGAAAAAGGCCAAAGAATTTCTGCGTGCCTTAGGCGTGCTTACTTTTCACTGTATTTTTGGCACACACTCTGAAAATACCCCCCTCTTCAACTTTGGGCTGGATCTAGGTAGGTAGGTAGGTATTCATATTCAATGTGGCTAGCCCGCGAAAGTCTGAGAGACTTATTTCCAGCAGGGGCCACGGATGTTTTACCATCAGTCCGCCACAGCTACCTGCCGCAGCTACCAGATTTCCCTCACACGGCTCTGGGGGTCAACCCGGGCTAGAGTTACGGACAGCGACCAAACTGTCCAGCGTGGGATTTGAACCTACGTCCGTTCTGACCTTCGGTTTACGAGTCAGATGCTTTAACCACTCGGCCACGCGCTCTCCTGCTCCTGCTAGCAGCTCCTGATGGGTATCAAATCAGGCATCTAAATGCACAGCTAATAATTTCGATATCACAAATTTTCAAGATTTCAAGAGCATCGGAATCAAGTTGACTGTCAAATCGGAAAATCCCAAATGCACTCCAAATGCCTAGGACTAGCTAGGTAGGCCTGTCTTTTGGCCAATTGGTCGGGCATTTTCTGTTTTTTTTTCATTTGGCCCCCTCCTCCTCTCTCTCGAGCTAAAGCGAACGAACATTAGTGAATATAAAACATACTACCAACCTGTTTGATTTTCTTCAGTTTCTTCTTCGAAGATATGGATGAATTCTTCTGTTTCTTTGTTTTAGTTAGAGATTCCTTTTGGCTGTCACTCTTCTTGTTACGCCTGGCCATTTTGTTTTGCCATGTCGTGATGATGTTGTTGTTGTTGTTGTTGGAAATAACGTGTGCAAATCTAGATTGATTACACCAGTCTCAATTTTTGAATTGAATTGAATGATAGTTTTAACCTCAAACTGAGACTCATTCATTTTATTTTTTTTTTTTTTCATTTTTTATTTTTTATCCACGGTAGCCCCGTCAATCTGCATTGATTGCTTTACAGGGGGCCGTGCAAAAATACATATAATTTCCAAGTTTAAAACCTAATCCTAATTAATTTACAATTGTGTTTACAAAAACGAAAAAAAAAAAAAAAAAAAATCAAATGAATGTACATAAAAAAGATCTTTAACCCTCCACTACGTCTTTAAACCTCCTTTTGAAGGTAGAAAGGGAGGGTGCAAGTCTGACATCAGAGCTTAATTGATTCCACAGCTTAGGCCCACGAAATGATATTGACTTCTGCCCATTTGCCGTTTTGAAGAGAGGAACACGCAAGTCAGCTTCGGTATTTCTAAGTCTCATTGTGTTAAGCGCTGAGTTCTTTACAAACAGCTCGGAAAGATATTCAGGCGCAAGACTATTTGTTGACTTAAACATTATGGTCGCTGTTTCACTTAGAATAATGTCCGAGATTGTTGGCCACCCCAGCTTTTTAATCAGACCAGTTGCTGAAACATGATAGCTGCTATTCGTAACAATTCTGGCAGCTCGATTTTGCAGTCTTTGGAGGGCATCAATTTGAGTTTTGCCGCAACATCCCCATACTGAGCAACAATAACGAAAGTGGGGCTCAACAATTCCTCTGTACATTTTACTGAGCGTTCCCTGTTGGAGAAATTTCTTTGCATATTTCAGAAAGCCTAAAGCTCGAGAGACTTTGTTTCTCATACCCTTTATATGCTCATCCCAAACAAGATGACAATCCAACTGAACACCGAGGTATTTAGTCCTCGCGACAGTTTCTATCTGTGTGCCATTTATGAAAAAGGAAGGCTGCTCACTGGCTTCTTCATGACGAAATAGCTTCGAAACAGGGACTAATTCATTTCATTTCATTCCATTTTGAATTATTTAGACAGGGTAAAATCTACAATGCTGAAATTGATTTACAAACTGCCCTGTTAAAAACCTAATTACAATCGTTACTAAATGCATCAATACATAGATAAACAGACCTTTAAAAACGTTAATGAAAAAGAAAATTGAAATTTGGAATGAAACTGATACCCACTTGATTTTCATAATTTGCACTTGAAAACCAAAAATGTGCTTGCTCTTTTTGCCTCATTGCTAAGGTTGTTCCAAATACGTTCTCATCTAAAGTCAAAGTTTTTCTGTCGAGAGGACGTTTTGAACAGAGGAATACGAAGATCAGTATTGGAATTGCGTGGTACCCTGCTTTGAGTATCAGACAGCCTATGAAATAGCCCTTTTATGTAATCAGGAGCCTCATTGTGGAGAGCCTTGCAAAACAGCCTTCGCAGTTTCTGACTCAAGTTTTGGTATTAGAGGTTCGGAATGGGCGTCATAAACACTGCTCGTAACTATTCTCGCTGCCCGGTTCTGCAATTTTTGTAGCTTCTGTAGAGCTGTAATACCTGCAGCTCCCCATACAGGGCAGCAGTATCTAAAGTGCGACTAACTTTGGCCAAGTCCGCCGCGTTTCCTGCGCGACCAATCAGATCGCTACTTTCTTAATATGGTTAACCCACGTGCCTATTCTTAGCGTTTGATTGGCTCATTAGTGCGAAGTTCTACTTTTCGAATCGAAGTGACGTTCGAAGTGACCTTCGAAAAGACGTTCGATTTTCTTTCTACGTTCGTAGGATCGAAGACGTTCGATGTTTCTTCTGATTATTCGTACGATTTTAGCCCCTGTTTAGAATCCGTTTGGTTGCGAGTCCTGGTATGAGTGAAAAGAAAACATCAGATTAAAAACGTTGAACGAATACAAGGAATCACGTCGTCAGTCTAGTGCGGACCTTGCTTACAAGTGCAGTCGATCACCGATCACTCGATTGCAATCGATCTCAAGCAAATCAATCATCGATCAATTTTAGATCGATTTCAACAAACTTTCAAATCAACTGAGGCTTGATGGGTATAGTTCTCTTCTAAGCGTTCCAAAAAGCTCAAGAGTGCTTTTTGAAAGTTTAATCGAGGGTTTGGTTTGGGAACACTTTAGCTATTCTGAAAAAGAATCTCAATCGAACGATACTTTGCTGCATTTTGTAGAATTTTCGAATGTGCACAATAGTGATAAAAGCTCTCACGCCACTCGATCGAACCTCGCGTATAAAAATGTATTAAAATAACGCTCGATCCAGGCTCCTTTTCTGAATAGCTAAAAGGTCTATTCAAGAACTTTAAAGTGGTGCTAAATTCTAGCAACATGTTTGAGGTAACAAGTCTGAGCAAGCCTGAACATTTAGGAAGAATGCTCAAATAGACCTTTAGCTATTCTCACAACGAATGTGGATCGAACGATATTTCATCACAATTTGTAGAATTTTCGAATGTGCACAATTGCAATCGAAGCTCTAACGCCACTCTATCGAGTCTCGTGTATAAGATTGTATAAAAATATCGCTCGATCCAGGCTCTTTTGTAGAATAGCTAAAAGGTCTATTGCTTCTAAAAGTTTAGGCACATATTTGAAATTGTACCTGAAACTTTAGGAGAACCTCAGTCTTCAGATTGAAAGTGCTCCGAAAGTTTTGGAACATATCAAAATATTCCCTAAAGAAAGTTAAGTTTAGGATACCTCCTTTCATTTTTGAAACTATCCCTAACACTTCAAGAATACCTTTCAAAATGGTCCTAAGAGTTTAGGAACATTTTGAAAATATCTCAAAAAGTCTAGGAACAGTTCATAAAGTTTTGGATAACCCCCAAGATGGGTTAGCAAAAAGGTATCCTACAACTCAAGTTGCAAAATCAAAATTTCTATTTCTATTTCTAATTCTTTATACACCGAGACCCTTCAGCAACAAATAACTTTAGCAAAAAAAACATAAATCTAACTACAATCATTTTTAAAACAGAAAACAAACTACTGCTGATCTTCCAGGGGGCTGTGTTTGTATTGGGTTTCAGCTCATCAAATGACTTTTTAACTGTTTTTTATATTGATACAAGGTAGGGAGCTCCCTAATATTCATAGGAATCTCGTTCCAAGCCTTTAGAGCTGTGTAAGAAAATCTCTTTTTAGAATATTCCAGATTATACTTTGGGATTTGAAGGTTCTAACAAAATCTAGTATTATAGTTAGAGTAATGAGATCTTCGTTGAAATTGATTCCAAAGGTTTCCAAAGAAAAAAATTCTTTCAAACTTGAGAAAGGATAGGAAACATACAGACTAGTTGTGGATTGCAGGAACAGGTGAATGATTCATTTTCTACATAACACAATATAAAATCATAATTTCTTTTATATTTTAAACAGCTGTAATAAACTTATTATTTTGACAAAAAGTAAATTTGTGATTCTATAAAGAATGACTATACCTCGTCTAAGCCTGCTACAAAAATCTATACCATAATTGACATGCTACCCATAATTCTGAGGGGGCATTGGGGGCTCGTTCGAGTGAATGAAATTACTTTACGTCCATCAGAATCCTTCATGAAATGAGAGTTAGCAGGGAGAGTAGCCGAGAGGCTTATACAGTTTTCGTCAGGTGACTAAAGTTAAGTTCGGTTGAATGAGGTCAAACTCGGGATGAGCGACCTCGGAGGCCTGACCTCGCAACTCACCTCGCCGTCCTTGGGAAGGGACGTTGAACTAAGGGTCCCATACCCCACCGCAGCATCCATAGTGGGCCTAAAATAGCTTTAATTAGCTAGACATCCTGACAAGCCCGCTCAAAACAAATTGCTGCAACAACTACTGCTGCTGTTGGTGCTACTACCACTCGTGTTTTATCACAATTTCAGTATTGACGAAAGGATAAAGGTAACGTTAAGCAAAAGGAGCCAGCGTCATGCAAAATGGGTTATTGAACAACTTCATGTAAGCATAGGTTTCAAATCTTTAAAAAGGACAAAAAGCTGGGCGTGAAATTCAATAATCTATTTCTTTGAACTGAGCGGCTTCAAAGAAACTTGAACTATTTTACAGTAACTCTGCCGTTGGACTTTTCTGGAATCTTCAATATTTTCAGAATTACAGTGTTTTTCTTCTTTTTTAAGAATTCAAGAAAATTTTCGAAAAAAAATAAAACTATCGTAATTTCTAAACCTGTTGACGAAAGATCAAATAATTTTCAAGAAAACCACAGTTTCTGGGTGCCTTCAATAGGGTATCAAGCAAAACTCTTTCGCTCTTCTGGTTTGTGATTTAGAAATTTGATGACGTGACATCATAAAATGAGCTGAAATAAAAAAGGCTGTAATCTCGACAAATAATCAAGATTTCTGAAAAGCCCAACGGTAGAATCATAGTAAAGTGGATAAAGTTTCTTTCAAGTCGTTCACTTTAAAGAAATAGGTCATTGAATTTTACATCCGCCTTTTTTCGTAGATTCAAAGATTTGAAACCAATGCTCTTCATGTATTTCACTGTCCTTGTCCTTTAGGTAAGCAAAACATCAATTTCTATTCTATCATGAACTAAGAAAATTTCGTTTATTGCAAAAGTCGCATAATTTTACCCAAGGGCATTTCAATTCAGTTTTTAGAGGCAAACATCACGTGACCCCTTTTGTCCTGCTGAAATTCATTTTGCTCAAAAAATTTGCCGTTTTCGTAAGAACGGAAGGCCTATCCGTCGAATTTTTCACCATTTTCAAAATGTGCCGGCATTGTGTGAATGCAGTCTAACAATATAAGAATTGTTGTTTTCATAGGAGTGGGTGATCATCTGTCAAAGAAGATTTGCACCAACAAACGCCAATCCGGCCAGCGCACGGCAACGTCAGGCAAATCCATTCTTGCATAGTGATCACTGTCCTTTTTTGCAAGGAAAAATTCAGTTTTGAAAATAAGCACGGCATCAAGATTATTAATCGTACCTTAAAATTACAATTACGTAGAGTAGAAACCCGCATATAAGAACCTAGGAGGTTTTCCTTGGGCAGCCTGAATAGCTTCTTAACGAAATGGCCGTCATTGTAAATTCCAGCCTATAAGTCTTTTAAAGAAGTTCTTAGGCAGCGGTCATTTTTAATCCTGGGTACCAGGGCGGAGGATAATTTCGCAAAATTAGAGAAAATTTCATACCCCCACATCGAACATTGAAAAAGTTTTCGTACCCCATCATCTTTCGGTAAAATGGCTCAGTACCCCATCTAGAAGTCTTTGTCCATGAAACATAGATCAATGGACAGATACCATGTTGTGCTAGGCGATTTTCATACTGGTTAAATGATTCATCATTTCTAGATGTCTGTTAACTTTTCTTTCAATCATTGACCAATGACTTCATCCAAATTTTTCAAGCAAAATAGTTTTGTACCCTATAACAATTACTCTTAAAATTTTTGTACCCCAAAAAATAATGCACAGAAGCTCCACACCCCTGCAAAAAATCTTCCGATCCGGTACCCAGCATTAAAAATGGCCACTCCCTTATACAGTACAAACCTTGCACACATTAATACTGTTTTTCAAAACAAGAATTATTGAGCTCTTTTTTAGGTCTGAATTCTTTATTAAAAATCTGACAGTCTTGAAAATTCTGAGGAATGGTAAAGACATGAAACCTTTTACATAAGAACCTCTCCCAGTTTCAGCTTCTGTGGGTTATCATTTAAGGGTTCTTTTCTGCCGGTTTCTACTGTACCTAAAGTTCCTCCCTTGCCATTCATTTCCAAATAAGATGTTTTTCAAAGACGGTTTTCACTCCGCTCGAAGAGCAACATAACCACAAAACAAATTTTCTTTGATCCTTGACACACACATAGGAAAAGAAATTTGGAAATCGATGACATGACCAACTTTTTGTCATTTTCCGAAAAATGGAAGTTTTTTAGAGTTAAGAGTGCGATCAATGTAACTAAAGAACTAGCCTGTGAACAGGTCTTAACTGGGAGCTACGAAGGAGGAAAAAGAGAGGGCAGGGCCGCCTGCAGGAATGGGCTGCATTTTCGAATTTCATATACCTGATTTGAGGCATATAGCTTTTTTTCATAGATTGATATTCTGAAGTCCCACAAATAGTTGCTTTTATGTTCAGTTTGCATGTCTGCCTCTTCCTTATTAGGTCTTGTCTTTCGCCTTTCTCACGACTTGTTTTTCTTCTCCGTTTTGATGCTTATTTTTCCTTAATTAGGTATTTCTCCTCAGCTGCATACCGTGCTTCGTTTTCGTTTAAAAGGCCTTCATGCACTTATTCCTTGCTGAGGATGACTCTAGCGAGAGGCGAAACGTTCTACATACGTCGCAACTATATAAAAACTAAGTCTTTCGTATTTTGGGTTTTACCTTAACTTATTCATAACAACTGGACTCAACTGTCAACATTTTTTCATCATCATGTAACTAGATAGTATTATTCACTTAAGCAAAAGCAAGAAATGTCTTTTCTCATCGTCGTTTTCATTCTGAGACTTATAACAAAGCTGCATTTTCCGGATTCATCAACAACAGAGGGTTTACGAAACCAGGACGGCAACGCCAGCCAGAACGTCATCTGAAATTCCTCAAAGCAAGTATTGTTTCCGTACGCTACCGTTGCTATATCATCCACGAAGCCAAAATAAGGCCTCCTATAACTCAGAGATGCCTACAAACCATATTTTTTCTTTCACGACAAACATTCGAAAAGGCCAAGTCTTACTTCGTAGGCCTAGATCTGCAGTACAGAACGCCAGAAATGGAGTATCCAAGTCGTGAAATTGAAAAGGACAACTTCAGAGTGTCTCAAGGGATGAAAATTCGAATGAAAATCAAAGAATCTTTTGAATCTAAAGTTGTGAAACAAAAGCAAGATTGCGTTGCAGTTGTGGTGGCCATCGTGGTTTCGTAAACTCCCTAATGTATTTGAGTAGTAACATGTAAGCATGATCATTAAAACCAATGTCATCACTAGTAAAAGGGTGGACAAATAGAAATAATCTTTTGTACTTCAGATCAGGTACATGGAATCAAAATCCGGAGCCTATTCCTACCGGCTCTTTTCTTCCTTTTCTTATCGCCCGTCTGTCCACAGGACACAAACAAACGTGCCTCCAATTGTACATAAAGCAAGCAGCAGATACACTCATTACTTCCGAAGGGAAATCACTCCAAAACTAGCGTACGAGTTTTCAGAATTCAAAGTCATCCATTTGGGTGGATTCAACTTTTGATATATCTAAAGAATTTGTACAGGGACTATTGAGAATTTGCATGATTTTTTGGCGGAGAGTTTTGACGGGACTTCTGTTAGATTTTCAGGGACTTTCTTTGAGACTTTCAAGATAATGTAAAGCATTTTGAGACTTTCATCGATTTTCATAGCCCACGCGCAAACAAAACCCAAGGGAAAGGTACAGTCTGCGCAACGTCGCTCAATACCATGTATTGCATGCGTCAGCATTTCACTTCAACTGCAGTTTGAATGGCCTTTTCTACTTTGCGCCTGTGCATTGCGTGCTGCAGGCTACTTAAAATTCCAGAGTATTGTGTTGTTGATGAAGGTTGCTTAGAGAACAAAGCTTTGATCATATGATAGCCTTCTCAAATCTGATTGCTTCCTCTTCACGGGAAAGTGATGTCATTGGCTGTACAATAATAAGTTTTCTTTGTTATCAAATAAATGCTGAAGCGTGCACTACACAACAGCGAGCGGCTTGCGCAGACTATAGCCTATGTTTTCCTTGGGTATGATCTGTACGTAGGCTAAGATTTTCACAACTTATCAAGATTTCGGGATTTTTGAAGTTTTTATAATCTTTCCGGTTGTTTACGAGATTTCTGGAGTGATTTGCCAGCCTCGATTACATCGACATAGTACTTTAAGAGAATACTTGCAGTTTAAATTCAGTCAGCAAAAGCAAGTCAATTACAATCTTTTACGTCGACTTTGAAGGTGGAGATTTCAATACCCGATTTCATCAATCGATTGATCAACGATGTTTTGCAGAAAGCAGCACCAGGCGTCAACACTCCTCCTCTAAAATAAACGAAGAAAGAATCATTAAGAATTTGGCCTTTTTACAAAGTAGCCAGAATGTGCAAATAAGTCGAAATAACTCGAGTTCGTAGGGAGATCCAATTGAGCCACAATGAGGGAATTCTCTTGATTTCTTACTGTTACCAAAGCTGTCAGAATGGGCCGCGCTCCCCCCAGCCCATTTCTCCAAATTGCAAAGGTCTATTTAGGGGGCTTTCCTGAGCCATTCAAGCTCAAAACTCGATTCTACGAAGATGGCAATGCAAAAAACTTGCCTATTTGGTAGTTTTCCCTCCAGGATCGTAAGAGCAGCTTGCACCATAAATATCGGAGTTGCAACATATCCCGGCTCTGAGAAAATAAAACAGTGAAAAAATATTTCAGAATATTATCTCAGAGTGCGAAAAAGGTGATAAAATAAAACATCTGGAAAATGAGTCAAAACTTCTTTTTGTATATCGGGTGAGTCAGAGAAACTTTCCAGCGTCTTGAAGGGCCACCGTTCCTTAAATGGAAAAACAATAATGCGAATTTATATTTCCATTAATTCGTCGACATATTCAATCAACTTTAGATTTTTAATGGCCAAAATCGGCTTCTCCGTTCCGATTTACATCAAAAAATGCCTTGAGATCGTCCCTTCGAAAGCTTCAAAAATGTCGCTAATACAAAGATCACTTGAATATTTTTCAGCACGTGTTCGCCTCCTGGAACAATGAAAAGTTATCCCCGCTAACGTAAAATCTATGCAAGCGGAGGGAGTCCATCCTCTAAATAGGATAATAAGTACTAAGACATGTAATTGTCATTGCTGTGAGGTAGGAGAGTCAAGGAAATCTGATCATCGCTTTTAGCCGTTTTATGAAAGTATTTCAAACAGCCTCCTCGAGATGATCTCCAATGAATCCTTAAAGTACAGACTTAAGCCAGGGAAATCTTTACATCGGCTATCAAAAAAGACTTTTGGCAATATAAGGGGCAAGTTATATATGATTCTTGGTACCAGAGCGGGCTAGAAGTGGTTGGCGTATGAAAACCATTCAACGGAAAGTTGGGATTATGAAAAATCTTGGAAATTGTTGAGAGGGTACAACGCTTTTTAACGCAAATCATTCAGAATATCATTAGACGAAGCGGCCTATGGACTACCATAGCTTCACATATCAGCAACGCTAGCTCTTTTCTTGATTACAGCCTTCAAATCTTCCAACTCATTGGTCTTTCATAGGTTGACAAAGCTTTGCCATGCTATCTTTGTCTATATCACAAAGACAGAGCTTCTTTGATGTGCTTATCTGAAAACAGTTTGATAAATGGCTAGTGCTGAGGCATTAAATTTACTTCTAATTTTCCGATGAGGTATGAAAATTTTGAGGGAAATACTGCCAAAGGTATTGGAACTTTATAACAGTTCAGATGCTAACCCACCCTGGTACCAAGAGTTATAAATGATAGACCCCTTGCTGCCTCGATATTCGGAGCACAGAATTTTTCCAAACCTCCGGAGTCTTTTCGCACCCCAGACCAGGTCACCTATTCAATGTTCCATCAAAGCTTTGGCTTTCATGTCAAAAAGTGGTAAGGCTAATGGAGAAAAGCTTCATTTGCTTCTCGTCTCTGATCGGCACGCTATGACGTTTAACTTCCACCACAGAGAAAAAAGGAAAATTAGCTCAACTCTATTACCTGGACCATGTATCTTCAGGCCAAGCGCACTGTCAGGCTTTCCAGTCCTTGAAACAGAATGAGCAATTATTTCAAAAATTGCAAATACAGCAAGACCCGCAAAATACAAACAACCTTTTCCAAAACAACCTGTTAAGATTTCCAGAAGTTTCTTGTATGAGGGTACCATTTTTCAACGGCACATCTTATTTCCCTGGGTCTGCCCTCTTCCCCTTGCCTGTCCATCTCCAGATAGGCACAGGAAAACGGAAACACGAACTTTATAATCATGGCGAAAAGAATACAAATAAATAACAATATTTTTGTAAGGGTAGCGGATAGAAAACTAACTGCAAAATGTAGACTTATTGCAAGGTTCTGCGAAGATTCGATGCCAACGTCTTTGGTAAGCAAGCGCATACTCACTTATCACTATCAGGGCTATATCCTCGTCCATAAAAGATCATGGAGAATGATCTTTCCGACATCTGAAAAAATAATCGAAAGCATAACATCAAAGCCTTATTCGGAAAAGCAGATTGATGAATCTAATATGGAAAATTTGGCCAAAATATCATCTCTTTTAGACAATGATCAACCAGACCAGCGGGAACTTTAGGCCAAATCCGTGGAGCCTTACCTACAGGAGGGGGGAGCAATTAGTATTTACTATTACTAGTTGCAAAATTTTAGATTGACTTGTATTTATAAAAGTTATGTTCTCAGAGCTAAAAAAATTGCGAGACAAATGGCAAAAATGCTATGGGCTTTGGTCTATGAGACAAAGCTTGATCCACTTCAATCCATTAAAGGCAGTGTGTCATCAATAAGTTGCATGCACGAACCATGAAACTGCTGAAACGATGGTGACATGCATGTAACTGTTCGAGGGATTGATTGGATAAGAGCCGGCTATTTTAAACTAATCACATGAAATGAAAATAAGAGCCTCATTGTCAAGAACATACGAGCAATAGCGGAATGGTGGCAAAGCAAGCTTCGACCAAACGAACGTCTTTGATGCTTGGCAAATACAGTGACGAGAGACAGTTAGTTTCAGAAAATTTCATATTAGGAGGGATGAACGGGGATTGGGGTTAATTTTGGAGTGTTGACATTATTCACAGTGACGATGCGGGCGGACAGGAGTGGTGAACTCGGGGTATGTAGTGATTCGAAAAAGAATTTAGGGCCTAAGCGTAGATAACTGGTCACATGAAAACACAACGAAACATCTCATGTTTCCGAGATACCCCCTTCGAAACCTTCAACTTACATGGACACACTGCCTTAAATAGTACTCTATGTATCACCAATTTTCAAACGCCCCCACTTATTCTTGGCGTGTCCGGTACAACTTTAGCCTGCTAACCAGACCCATTTTCAAAGGGAATAGTGGTCTGTTACATATGACCTAAATCGTGTTCAGAGCCTCTTTTTCAACAGGGCTATTTTCGAAGTTTTGTGGAAAATGTATGCACATAATTATCTCACAGCTTAAAATAATATCGTATGCAAGGCGGAACAAACAGTAATCAATTCGTATTCAAAATACAGCACTCTTTTTCAGAAAAATTTCCCAACTGTTTCCTGAGTAAACGGTTTTTTACAGCAAATTAGCAAATTATTCTGAGCAATCCACCTTGGCGAAATGAATAACTTAAACTCATAAAGGCTTTGACCGTGAATCAAAGTCTGGACAAAATTTTGCCCAAACATCTGATTTCATGGTCAGAGCTCTTACGAATTTAAATTCTTTAATTTCCACGATCTCCAATGGAAAGCAGATATGAACGTGAAAATTTGCTTCTACGCTGAACTTTATCCGCAGAGCACGATTTTGGACTCAAAAATGCAAAATCCCTGACAACAAAACACTTTTGCTTTCGCGCCTCTTACCTTGAAAAGATGGATTCTCAACCGAGGCTTGCACGAGCTTTGTGGCGATATTTCCTTTGAAAGTGGGTTTAGTTAAAACAGGTAAGTGCAACTGTAATTTCAATGACATAAAATAGGTTTCAAATCTTTAAAAGCTGGGTGTAAAATTCTATGATCTATTTCTTTGAACTGAACAGCCTCAAAAGAAACTTGAACTATTTTAAAGAAAATCTGCCGTTGGACTTTTCTCAAATCTTCAATATTGTCAGAAATATATTGCTTTTCCTCTTTTTTAAGAATTCATGAATATTTTCGGAAAAAAAACTTAAAACTGTCGTAATTTCTAAACTTCTTGACAAAAGATCAAATAATTTTCAAGAAAACCATAGTTTATGGATGCATACAATATGGTATCAAGCAAACTCTCTCACTCTCCTGGTTTGTGATTTAGAAATTTGATGACGTCACATCATAACATGAGCTGAAATATAAAATAGGCCGTAATTTCGACAAATAGTCAAGATTTCTGAAAAGTCCAACGGTAGAATCATAGAAAAGTGGCTAAAATTTCTTTCAAATCATTCAGTTTAGAGAAATAGGTCAAAGAATTTTACACCCGCCTTTTTTCGTAGATTTAAAGATTTGGAACCTATGCTCAATGACATGTGAAATAAGATAAACATCTGATGTATAATACCTCCTGTCGTGTAAGTCCCTCTTTAGAAAAGGATCCCAGAGTGAAGAATTTCGGGTACTAAAAATAAAAAACAAATGTGAAGCAATGAAGTGAAATTGATATTTGAAGCCTAAAATGTGTTGCAACTGCCGATTTATGAAGCTGTCGCAAAACTGATAAATGTCTTCTTTAAAATATCTCTGTATACCAAACGAGTAAAAAAATACATCCACCATTTGAAAAATTGTACAAGAAAAGCTATGCAAGGGGCTAAGCAAAAATCTGCAAAATTTTTATTTCATCGTCTTATTCAATCATGAACTTAATTTTTGCAATTCTTCTTATAATTGCGACGGAGCCACAATAAAATTCGAGTTCAATAAAAACATTCAGATATCTACGGAAAGAGAGAACGAAGTTAAGCCAATCTTCCATTTTCTATTTCTGCAGAGGTGAAACGAAATTTCTGTGAAGCAACCTATTGCCAAATCAAAATCACTAAACATCAAGGCATTGGTAAGTGAAACGCCCAAGTACACACCTTTTTCAGCAGATATCGCCCACATTTGAACGGAGCCAAAATTCCGAGGAACAGGCTGAAAATGAAGAGGCCGATCAGCTCAACAAAATTCTTCATGCAAAAATAAGCGCCGTATTGAATTGGAGATTTTCCTGACTTTTGTTGTCCATGATATTGTGTACGACGTACGACAGATGGATCTGCTCCCATAAACAATAGTGACCACTGGTTCTCTTGCTTGCTATGGAAAACTGTGCCTCTGAAAAGAAAACATGAATAAAAATATAGCACTTCCGTGGATTGTCTTTCAAACCAAAGTAATTCTTCATGCACCGAGTCCATCGACAAGCGCCAGATGTCCCGAAAAGTATGCAGATTCGGTTGGCTCCAGTGATGTGAATTTAGCACTAGTCAATGGCTAATCACTTTTAAAAATGTTCCTCCAAAGTTAACTTGAACATGGATAGTTTGTAGATTGATGACGATGAGCCTCTTGTTGCCCTGTGCTCTTTGACTTGATGATGGTGCTTCAGGCAATAAAGACTCACACTATTACTCTGAAAAACATGGCCCTATTTAGGCCCAAACTTCGCAATTCCTCCAATACCAATCAGAATGCGAGATTTGTGAATTACTATCGTTAAGGTGTAAATGTGATAGAATTTTCGATTTGATTGAAGAATTGAAAACACTCCCACGGGATTGAGATTCGAAGCCGTGATTCTTTCATAATTCCATTGATGATTGAAGATAATAGGGCCAAGTTTTTCACTGTTTCACTATGAGTCCCTCTTGAGCAAGGTTTACCGCAGGGATACAAGGGACTCATCGTCATAAGTCTAGATAGTTTGCCCGTTGGTATTGGTGCTTTTAGGGTAGAAGGCATGTATTCTAAGGTAAGGATCATATCATTAAGGTTCGATAAAATACCTTTTTTGGAGTTTCGGTCCAGCATATCTCATCTTTTCTGGCATCAATTTTCTTCTTATGTCCTTTAAGTTTCCACTTGATAGAAGGCCATGAATTATAGACTCATATGTTCCAAAATTTCCCTGAGAAAGATATAAGAGGTCGACGTCAAACTTTATAGTTCAATCCCTCGCGTTGTTCCCTTCGAGTTTAAACTCTCAACAGCTCGAGTTTCGGAAATGGGAGAATGAATGCTGCCACATCATTTTCCTTCTGTTATTAGCTGATGTGTAGCGATAAGATAAACTCGATCGAGATATCTGGTAAGTAAAATGTACGAAACCTTGTTTAAACGTCACATTGCTGCCTAGATATCAAGATGATAGTATTGACAAATATATTGCTTGATGGAGGACATTTTCAAGTTTCATATTTTCATAGTTCATAATTTGATGCCTTTTAGGAAGGTCGCCCTTCGGCAGGAGCCGCTTTTCAAGGGGCCCTCCCATAAAAACGTAATTACATTATGCAGTTGAAAATAACATTACATTAGAATAGAAAAAATCATAATTTAAAAACCTATTTACAAATATGAATTAAACGTAAGAGAAAAAAGAGTTAAACCTTCACTGATTTCTTAAAACCTTCTAAGTAGGAGGCCGTCTTAGACTCAGCAGGAAGGCTATTCCATAGTTAAGCTCCTTGAAAAGAAAAGCATTTAATGAGCATACGACTCAAATCATTCAAATCTTTAAAAAGGTGGGTGTAAAATTGTATCACATTTTCATTTGAATTCATGCACTTGAAAGGAATTTTGGGTAATTTGCTGTAAATCTACCGTGGCAATTTTTTGATATAATGATTATTTTCAAAATGGCGGCATTTTGACTTATTTTACAAAAATGCATCGAAAATTTTGAAGAAATTAAAATCATCGCAAATCTTAAATTAATTGAGAGAAATTGATACAATCTTCACGATAACCATAGTTAATGAAGATCTACAACATGGTCGCAAGCAGAAATCTGTTGCTCTTCTGGTAAAGGATTTAGAAATTTGATGACGTCACAGCCTCAAAATTAATAAATGCCACCATTTTGAAAGTAGTCAAGGTATCAAGAAATTGCCACGGCAAATTTATTGCGAATCACCTGAAGTTCCCTTCAAGCACTTTAATTAAAAGAAAAATGTAATAGAATTTTACACCCACCTTTTAAAAAGATTTGTGCTCTATGCCCATTTAATGCATTTGCTGACCTCTTCTTTGGCAACCATAGTCTTGTGTGCTGAAGGTTGCGGAAGGAACAAGTCGACTTTAAATCTCACCTGGCTCGAATCCGCCCATTCGTTTTGAAATTACGAAGGATTTATTTTAAAGAGCCCCGTCCAGAGACCTTCAAACCAGACTTTTAAGTCATGACCAAATTTCCCTAGATTTCTGCCCTACAGTAATGACCGCTAAACGTTTTAGCCGTGTTAGCCTCTCGGGAGGATGAAATCGCATGCAATAATTTTGTTTACACTTTCATCTTCCCAGGGGGATAATGTCTGCTAAAACAAGCAAAAATCATTGCCGTGGGGCAGGAAATTTGGTCATGAGATTTAAACTGTTTTGAAGGTTCCTTGAAGGGACTTTATGAGAAACAACCTAATAATTTCAGAACGGAGTGGCCGACTAATACATAGTCGATAAAGCACTACAAAACAAACTATGCTTTGCATTTGGGCATACTTTGGAAAATTCCTCGTACTTTTGGCATTTGTGAGATGAAGAGTTTTTTAGCAAACATATCTGATTCTTAGCGCGTCGCATCGCATTTCATGGCCTGCCAAGCGTGGCTAGTCTACATGGCGCACCTGGTATTTGGTGAGACTTCACTTTGAAACATGTGCGTTGTGCATGCAATAAACCAAGGGAATTCCATGTCGCATTTGCGGTTACATACTGTGATCACTCAGACAGATATTTGGCATCACCACTTCCAACATCAACAGCATAATTTTTTTGATTTTTTAAAATAATATTTTTTAAAATTCTTTTTCAAATATTTTTTACATAAAATTTTTTAAAAATAATATCATTTTTATGATGCATATTTCTATATATTTTGTTTTTATTACAGTTTAATTTGATGATTTATAAATATCTTATCCATCATTTTTATGTAGTATTTGTACTTTGTAATGTTTTGTATTTCGTAGGTATTTTGTGACTACTTTAAGCTATTTCTACTGTTATCCAACTGTAAAGAACTTGATAATGATAATAAAATAATGAAGTTACGTCTTCGCGCAGGCTATGTTACAAGGTTACGAGGCGGTGAAGTTTTCCACACAATCAGGGCATGGAGTCATTAGTGTAATGCATGCGCAAGCACCGTTGTTCTCGAGGAGCAAATCTCCCTCTATAAGTCTCTTACACTTCTACAGAAATAGCATATTTTCTTGAACATTCTCAGAATTCCTCTAGAAATCCTCTAGGTCTCTTTCAAATTTGTGTATTCTTTTTTTGAAGCAGTGACACGAGCCCTCTCTTATTTTGCCTTCGTTCGGATGCTGTCGTTGTTACTGTTACACCAACAAACACCTTCTGTGCCTGTACAAGCAGCTTCTTTCTTTGGAATGGGGTACTTTATGACATAAAATACTATAGGTGTTGCCCAAAAAGGTTACTTTTCGACCGGAAATTTCTAGTCTGTTTTCTGTAACAAATCCTTACAACTTGGATGCGTTGTACTGTCAAACAACTTGCAAAAGTGGGTTCAGAATTTCACGACTTTCCCTTCCATGGGTGGGACAAGGTTGAGGGTTAGTCTCCATGAACATTATACAAAACATTTCGCTTTTGTAAACTGGTATGTCATTTTTCTTTGGCAATTCTTGCCGACTTCTGGGATTTGGGAAGGACAAGTCCCCCAGTCTCCCCACCGTGGCGCCACAACTGGCCTGAAGATGATTCAGCAAGGATGATACAGCCAAAATTGATTTTGCTGGACTTGAAGATTTATGGAAATGTAAGGTATACCTTCATTCGGCCATGATACTTCAAGTAAGATTCTACGGCAGTGAGATCACCTGAAGAATGAATGAAGATAGTTACAATTATACTGTGTGAGTAAAAAGAAGCTAAAACATCAATGAGCCTGTAATAGTCTTCACTTTAGGAGAATTCGTATACATCGGATATCTTCTGATCCGGAGAAAAAGTCTGATTTATGCTGATCCGACTTCCGCGTCAGTCGAATTTTGTCCAATATCGGTATGGGTCAGATTATTTCTGACTCAAGCGAAGCTTAAAGTCTTTGGAATCGAGGCTTCATGTAAATAAGAGTGGCATCAAACTATATCACTCTTCATTCTAACCTCGACCCATCTTGAATATCCAAGTGAACATAGAATAAAGAGAATCTGTATTAACCAAAGATCCTTTTTTGTTTGCGTACTCTCGGGTACCAAATAATCGTCCCCCCCCGCTTATTAATTTTGAAAAATGTTAAACCCCCCCTGTTCTTATTCCAACCCCCATTCTATTACCTTTTGGAAAAACGAAATGAGATAAGACATAACTTCTGAATAAATGGAAAAGAAAGTGTCAAGAAGTGCATTCAGCAGAACCAGAGTTCAAAAGAAAATCTATCAGTAACATCACTGTTCACATAAATATATAACAGATACGTGTTTGCCTAAGAAAAGGGCTATTCTCTATTTCTCCAAGCACCCCCCCTCCCGATTATTGTTATATCGGACCATTTCCAACCTCCCTCCCGATTGTTCTCATCCCCCCCGTTTATTCGGTACTCGAGAGTACGCACCTAAATGACCATTGGCTCCAACTTTCGGTCGTCAATTCCACATTATACAATGTTATTTACTCACAAATGCCCCAAAAAGATTCGACTTGAACGAATATCCGATTTATAAAATCCAAAATGAGCGAAGGACGGAGAGCGAAGAACGAAGAATGCTTAGAGCGAAGAACGAAGAAATTGAACTGCATCGTCTCGAATAGGCTGAGACTGATACCTTTTCCAACTTACGAAAAACCCGACTTACCCAAGTCTAACTTTGCTAGCCTAGCCTATGCTCGCGGGGGAGGGTACATAACTTGCGGATGGCATATGGACGGGGTTCTGCCGCCCGGCTTGTAGCTCGGGGGGTACTCCCATACTTGACTTGACGGGATGTGCCGCTAAACTGGGTGTCCTTTTACGGTAAAAATTATGCGACAGGTTATTGCAATTGATAAGAAAATTATGCGACGGGGTATCATATGGAAGGATGGTTTTTAGAGTTCTCTTGAAACAACGGATTTTGGCAAAATTTTTACCCCAAAGGGTATACTTTTGGGCCATGTTTTATGCGACAGGATACAGCGTGTGGAGAGATTTGATGCATACCCCCGTCACCTCCCTAGTCAAGTACCCCCTGGGACTTGTTGAAAGCTACCCCCTTCTTATTACCGACACTTGCCGTCATACCCACTCTTTATGATGAATTGTGGCAGGAAAAAACCCATTTTCGACAGTTTTTGCCAATTTCTGGAAAACCCACCCATGTCTAAGCAAAATCTGCCAAAAAGGGATCCTTGATTAACGAATTTTGGGCCCGAAAACCCACCCATATGGACGGCAAATACCCGTACCCTAAACATGTTATGTACCCCCCTGGGCTTAGGCTAGCCTGAGTTCCATTGTATTCATCAGCATCAAACGTATCAACTTAGATATTAAATTTTTGTTAAGACTGGTCTTATTCTTCTCAAATTACAAGAGATTTGATAAAAATGTTTCAAATCAGAATCGTTTGAAACAGGCATACAATCTTGAATTCTTAGATAAAAATCCTCTTGGCCTTATTTAGATCTCCACTGATAGATTACAACAAAAATATGTAAAATCACTCCATCAAATCAGCCTAAAAATTGCCAAAAAAGGTGCAAGTTTTTCATTCACCCAGCAACTTCTCATAAAATAAAAAAGTACTTGTACCATCAAACTTGTCTCTGAGATGTTCTATCCCACAGTCAGATGGGATACTGTCAAAACCACAAGCACCAACAACATGTATCCCTGCGGCCTCTGCTTCGTCATTGTACTTTAGCTGCATTGTCTCTAAGAACTAAACAAAAATTACATTTAGCAAGGCCACATTGTGAGACCCTTATCAATACATTAAACACAAAAAATTCTGATGCTGATATTTTTAGACAGTCAAAAACTTTCAAAGATTTTAGTGTTCAAATTTTGTTCTGAAATATCTGTAGTTGATTCTGAATTCTTTTGCAGTAGAGAAAGATACATAGAAAATCCTTCAAAATGCATTCTTGCTCAAATGCTTTGCACAAGAAAGAAATGTGACATCAAGTGGGGATCGCCACAGTCTCACAATAAATCAGATGGCAAGGATGATGAAAAAGGATCATAGTCAGTGTTTCAATGTCAGCATATCTTTCCAATTAATGCATTTTAGAAGATGACATTAATTAATTTCATTTCATTTCATTTCATAACATTATTTACAGTTGGTGTTTACATAGTTACTAAAAACTAATTTAAACCAACTATTTACAATACACAACATTATTTACAAATCAAACATCTACATCCTTTGCCATCCCATTCTTTGATCCCCCTTTTAAAACTTCCCAAGGTATCAGCTCTCTTTAATTCATAGTCTAGAGTGTTCCACAGGAGACTGCCTCTAAATGAAAGAGAATTTAGTCCATATCGATATGACTGTGCTGATGGAAGCCTACATAGCTCTTAATTAATCCATTTGTGAAAAACATTATTTGACAGTCCAATTTGACAGTCCTCAAAGTCTGATTAAGGCAAATGTTTCCAATTCATTCCAAGATCCATCATCATTGTAGGAAAGTGGGGACAAATCACCATTGAACAGGAATGTGTTGGGAGAGCTATGTACTTCACGAAAAATCAACATAGCCTTTCAACAAAATTCACTTCACATCAACTTCAAAAATTATTCTTGAATCAAAATTTCTGACAAGGATCCCTTTGTGAATATAAAGTGAAGTGCAATCAGTAAAGTTAAAACATTATCACAAAACAACCAAATTAAAATACAAATTGCCTGTATTCCAAAGTCATTCAAACTTTCCTAGCAACCTCCGAAATTCTGTGAAAACATTTGAAAAATATTTTTCTAGCAATATTTTGTCCAAAATATATTTTTCAGAATTTTTTTCTATTCCATGTAAGCAAACCCTTTCCCCTTAATTAGCAAAAGTGCATTTCAAAGACAACATCCTGCTTGGAGAGCCAAAGTTTTACCAAATGGTAAGGGTCCTTCCTTTGCAGTTTTGGAATGTATCAAAGTACAATGCGGAGAGTAAGGACATTAACACTATAATCTTGCATAAGAATTTCAGGGGATTTATATGATCTAAGTTTAGGCAGCATACCTCCGGTTCTCCACTAACATCCACATAATTTGTTTTTGCCTTAACACATGCTTTCACAACTGGTTCTCCATAAAATCGGTACTGAAAAGAGCAAATGAACAAGATAGAAGATCAGAAAATTGTTGATCTTCACAACATTAAAATAAAACATTACTAGCACTAATTGCAGGGCTTGCAGAAGTAGCTTGGTGCTAACCAGGTTGGTGACTGCGCCATAAAATCTAACAGTGTAAATAAGGCTTAATGGGCAGCTTGTCTCATCACTGACTTTCAACATGGATAGGCCACCTGCTCACATGAAAATGGCATACAGTAACTTTTGCCAACAAAACTTTTAGATATTTTCAGAAAAAACCAGTACACCCTCAAATGGCATCATGTGAGCACCTGAAAACAATAAAACTGAACATTTCTTGCCCAGGAGGTACTACTTTCAATATGGGTGGTCCATGCCAATATTTGGGGTCCAGACTTACGTTAAACTTGGGGTCTGTGAATAACAACATAGACAAAAAAATTCAATGTTTGGGGTCCATAAATCCAAAGGAGGAAGAATCATGCAATAGACCTCTTTATTTCTTAAAAAAGAGGTTTGGATTTAGCATCCAAATCTGGTAAATTTGTGAAAGAAAACAAAAGCATGACCCCCATTTGTCGTATAATAATGCTAACTGTGGCAAGACATTGCTCCAGATTTCAGAACACAGTTCAAAGTTTAATATAAAAAAGTCTACTTGACCATGAATTGAAAAACTCATTAGAGTGACCCATTCAATAAATGTCATTTCTTATTGTGTTTTCATTCTACATATAACAATATCTGGAGTCTCAAAACAAAATACTCAATATTTGAGTATCAACAAAGAACAGTGGCATGGAGAGTGATGAAAGCCAGGGAATACCCCCCTGGGATCTTTGACACTTTCAGAAAAGGGCTGAATGATTAATTGTTTGATGACCTTGGCAGCAAAATTGATATCCATTGTAGTGCAAACTTGCAGAGTTTGGAATCATAACTTTGTTGCTGTTTTCATATTATGCCATTACTCTAACATTTTGTGTTGATTTTAAATTCTTTTCAGCATCACATGATATGATATCATATGCAGTACGCAGTAATAAAAAATATGTGAAAAAGAAAGACAAAAAATTCCATACCGGACCAACACAGTTGAGGACGATCTTCCCTTTCCTGCACATTTCAAAGAGAGATTGATCATTGCTGGTATCTGCTGTGATAATACCAACTTCATTAAGCTCATCACCTGGATGAAAAACAGACACAAAATCTTGATACGACAGATAAAAAAATTGCATTTGAAACAGCAGTCAAAGAAACAAAGAGTGTTGAAAGAAAAACTTTGTAACAGTTAATGTTTGGACAAACCAAATGTCTTCTACTAAAGATACATGCAGTAAAGGCCCCAAGTATGCACAGTGTGTGAGGATGCACCCAACATGTCTTCTAGAAAAGCCTTATTGGTGCATGTCTCACTTTGAACGAACAACGTTTCAAAGGGCAAAATAAAGCGAAAATATTCTCTTGATCAAAGAAGGGTACAGGATTTACTGTATCAATGCAGGATCATTTGAATGAGTATTTATGAGAGGGGCTTCTGTAAACGTAAAGGCATCCCTTAGAATACATGTCATCTACAGATTAAATACTAAAAAACAAAGATACGCTGAATGGACGCCTGGTAAAGTATATACTGTAGCCCTTATTCCTGAGATTTTAAATCAATTTTTGACACCAGTTTTCAATCACCTAACCTTCAAGCATGCTTTGACAACACAGATTCAGTATCTTGTTGATTATGTTTTGAGCCACTGTTTTTGGACATCCACAATGTTAAGCAAATTTTGACAATGATCGCAAGGATTAGATTATTTTAGAGTTTCTTTCTGGTTTGCTCTCATATCAATGAGCGGTATGACATTGGATAAGCTGCCCTTACCTTAGTCTTCAAGCTTCTGCATCATATACAAGTAATCTGGGGGTCTCTGGTTTCACCTATTGCATAATTTTGATCTTTGAAAGCTTGCCACTCAGTGAATTTTCAACCGCTTTGCAAGATTCTGGTCTCTAAAATTATTTCGTAATCTTCGGGACAGGAATATCTTCTCATGACCCTGTTCATGTTATTGTTACTTTTCAATATCTAATCAAATGTCAAAGAGTTACTACATGAATTGTTCTACAAGCAAGTACTATGATGGCCAAAAACTTGAGAAATTCTAGTGCTATATATATTGTGCAAAACAATACTACATTTTACAAGCACTGAAAAACATTACAAAATGAAAGTGAGGTTGATTTTACAACGATGTCATTGCTTTTTTTAAACTATAGCTTGATGGGTGATTGTAACTTTTTACATAGATCATAACGGGACATTTGGTATCTTTAACAATAATCACCTACTTTTACACTTTAACCAAAGTATATACATATCATGATTTGCTCAACCTGTATGTTTCATTCATATTTTTACTACTGGTCTTGCTATCCGCTGCAAATTTTTTCCATTCTAAATGAAATTCTCAAAAAATCCGGTAGTTGGCAGGATTTCAATTGGGAATTCAGCTGGAACTAGATTTTTGAAGAATCATCGGCAATTCAGCACTGGATTATTCGGTCTTCTGTATATCTGGTACATCCCTAGAGATTTCTAAATTCTTGAAAACTGATGCTCAAAAATGTTTGGAGTCTTTCACATCTTTTGGGTCCTTGTAATAGAATGCAAAGGATTCTTCATGAAAATGCTCTTTGGTTGCTAAGAACATAGGCACAAGAAAGGGGAGAGGCTTACAGATTGCCTAGTCCACAGAGCATGCCAAGCAGACACAAGATTTTTCACAACGATTTCAATGTGCCCACCGATTTTGAAAAATATTATTTGTTTTCTATTTTGAAACAAAGAAATTACAGACTTCACACACAAACATACAATTCCTTCATTATCTGCATGTACGACTGTAAGATCTCATCAAGAAATACCACGCCATGCAGACTTCCAGATTGCCCCTGGCAACTCGTTGATCACTTGGGTAAATTTAATGAGCACCAAAACAATAGTGTAAACAAGCTCATTGTGAGAAAACTTGTATTGATTTTCAGTGGGAAGTTTTCCAGAAGAGCATATTTCGAAAATGTCCAGCCATGGGTAAAAAGAAGCACTGTTATTAGTAAAGTTATGGAACAATTGATGATTGCACAACTGTAGAAAATCATATCATTCTTCACTAAAATCCTCCCTGATTGCAAGATTTTACCAAGGCTCCCAAAGAAATCTCTATATTGATCCAGTTTGCAGTCTTTGATTTTGGGGTGGGGAAGCTCATTCTAAAGCAAATTTTGATGCATCTGAAGGTTGGAGTTTTTTAGTAAATTTTAAAGACAAACTGCCAAAGACTGCCAAAAACAGTGTCATTACAGGGTTTTGGTGCAGCTGTGACTGGAAGCAGTTGAAGTGGCATGGGGATGATCTTCCCAATGCACCACAAAGAATGCAGTCTGGATACTGATCACTTAGCTGTGCAGTCACAGGTGTCTTAGTTATGTGTGTGCCACATTGGAAAGTTTGGAAAAATTAATCCCCCACGCACTTTTATTTTATCCGGGCAGCCCTCCGCGCATTTTGCAAAATTTGTACGACCGCATATTTACTTGTATGCCAATATGCGCATCAATTGAAAAACTATCTGCGCCATTTTCATCCCTGCTTGAAAATCCCCCGAGCAGTTTTCTAACTTTCCAGTCACGTGTGTGTGATGTTGTTCGATTTGAGTGCGTGGCTCATAATATATATCTTTACACTTCATATGTTTAGTCAACATATTTTAAGTCACCTTTCTGTTGTTGTGCATTTGCAGGGCCAGAACACAAACAGCCCTCTATGGTCCAATTTTTTTTTGATGAAGGGGCGGGCCACGGCGGGCCTGAATTCGTTTGCTTACCAATTTCTGTCTTGATGTTGTTCAGTACTTTTTCAAGCTTTTGCGATGACCTTCCTGCAACTGCCCATGTCTTTCCATCTTCTTTGTATGTCTTAGCTACTTCCAGTGCAACATATTGTCCCGTAAATCCACTTGCACCAAATACGATGAAGTCGTACTCTCTGTCCTCCATCTTATAACAGAATGCAACGCAACCAAGTACTTCGTGTATTCACACAAAAATTGATCGCAGATTCAGCCCCTCAGCGTTTCTAAGCGCCGCAGATCCAGGCAAGCCCTCACTCGCCCTGTTGTTTACTTTTTTGTGCAGATAAAAATAAACAGACAAGAATGAACAAGAAAGTGCAGCCAGATGTAATGGCAGAAAATGCCCAGAAAATTGAACTTGGGAATAGACAAGTTTTGTCTTTGTTTACACGTTTTTTGCCAGCAAAATGTGAAAAAAAACATAGTGAGAAAATATCTTTTTAAGAGTTCACTGAGTTGACGAAATAGACTTGGATAAAGTTTTTGTACCAGCCATGTTTGAGATAGTGACTATACAGTAGTAATTATAGTCAATATCTCAAGGCTGGCCCAAGTTTAACGTTTTGAGACAGATGAAACTAAAAATTGATGTCCAGAAACATTTAAATTCATGCCTTTAAAATAGAATGCGAAAATATGAATGTTGAATTAAACAGAGGTACTCAAAGAGGAGTCAAATTCTTTACCTTTGTCACAACAATGAGTTTGTCAAACGTGAGGTTTTCTCAAACATAAGTCCTCTTATAAAACACGTCTTTTCTTATATTCTGAAACTTCTCCAACACAGAAAGAGACAAAATAACCTTACAAGGTTCTGTGTGTATTCTAATCAGCTTCCATATGTATTTGTTTATGCATGACAATGACAACAATGTTAACAAAACAAACTCGAATCAAATTCACAAACTAAAGAATATGTTCTACTCAATCGAAATCAAACGAAAACTTACACGTGACTGCATATAATGTTCCTGGATTTACAGTTTTGTTATTTGTTCTTCAACACTACATGTTATTTCTACTGTATGGTACAACATAACACAGTTATTCTACTACATAAAAGGGTAGAGTTTGTGTGTTTTGAGGATGGTACCTCCTATAGGGGGTCTGGTTGTGCCTTAGAAAATTCAGGGCTTACTTCACAAGGGCAACATTTTGATTGATTCGAGTAAGTTTCGAAGCTTGATTCAAGTAAGGATTTTGTACGTGCCATGCATCTTTTAACTGCAGACAAATCAATCAAGCTTGACTGTGGTTTTGAAAATGATTTTAGCATGAGATTATTGTCAAGCTTGATCAAAATTGATATGCAAGCTTGTTAAAGCTAAATAAATTGGGGATCCTTCATAGCTTCTGGGACTTGATAGATAGACTTAAATTTAGGCTCAGAGGGGAGGGGCTAGGGGCTTAAATAGAGCTTTTACACCCTACGGTACTGCAAAACAAAGAAGGATAACATGAAAGCGCTCTATGGTAAGAAAACTTTGTCCCTCAAATCTTGGTTTGATTTTGGACACCAGAATCCTGCAAATCCGCTGAATCTACTGAGATGCAAACTTTTAGGGATCAAATTAAGGAGAAAGCTCTGATCAGAGTCCTGTAAGAGCTCACAAGTCAGCCCCTCCCAAATGTCAAAGAAGCCAAAAGGGCTTAAGAAGTAAGCTAATTTATGCAACCATTGCCAAAATAAACTGTGAAGTATGCAAGCATCAATGTAAACTTAATAAATGAGAGACTGAGGCATTTCCAAACTTGCACAACATAATTCCTTGGCATTCAAAATCTTGAATCAATTTCGAAGAAAATTGGGTTATGCAAAGTCTCTTCCGAGCCCTGATTGGTTTGCTCTGAAATAAACAAGAAAGTAAACAAGTGCTAGTCCTTTACTACTCTCACTATAACTAATATAGAGAATTTTTAATGTAACGGGGCACCCTGTTGAGTGGCACATCCAATCAAGTCAAGTATTGGGGTATCCCCTTGGCCTAGTCAAAAGCAAAATGTACTACTACATAGTCATGCCAAAATGTCAAAATGTACAGTTACAAAAATATCTACATGCACGTTAAACACCAAAATGTTTCTACACGTTCTCATAACAATTCAATACCACAAATGAAACGAAAATCCATGTGATCACAATATCCAAGTGATCTTCACTTAACAGCCTCATTTTGGAAATTATTCATGATTCTGTCATATGAAATTTTAGAGGCCAAATTCAGATTTACTGTAGCACCCAAACTTTAGGCTGGCCACAAGTTTTCATGTTGCTAGCGGTTGTTGTGTTAATTTTATGATGATTCAAATTTTGAAAATCTATTGGGGACTTGACCGTGAAAAGTGACTCAGGATAAAGTTTCACCCTGAACGATTTGTTACGGTCAAATCCCTTTTACTGTAAATCTTTACTGTCATAAAATCAATATCACAATTGCTAGCAATTTAAAAACACGCAATGAGACGTGCTAAATCTGAATCTTGGCTCAAAATTTTCATATAAACATTAGGAAGAGATTTCAACAAATTTCCAAAACGAGGCTGCTTAATTAAAGTGATGTGTAGACAATTGCACAAAAGATGGCAAGAAATATTCTTTGCAGCATTTAGGAAATCAACCAATCAGAGAAATCAAAATTGAATGTGGTACAACGCATCATGATAAAAGACTGCCTTCAATAGCACAACTATCTATTACATGATCTGTCCATTAAATTGGGACAGTTTCAACTTACGTTACCTGTCCACTAAATTCTGGACAGCTGGTACTCCTTTGTTTGTGGTTACAATGAGGAACAAGCTTCAAATAATAAAACCACATTTGAAATATTTGAGATTCACTGTGATCAGTGTATGGTCATGTCAAAGGAAATTAAGTAACTTGAGGTAATACATACAGAATTTGGTAAATTTGATTAAAAATTGCATAAGTTGTTAATGAAATCAGATTCCCATGCTTTGCAGCTCAAGAAAAAATACCTCCCAAAGTCCATTAAATTTGCAAAGGTCCTTAAGGTGACCAATTTCAAGCTAAATTAACACTTGAAGCATTGTTCTTTATGCAATCAGAATAACAATGATGAGCTGTGATGCAACAAACTTGGAAACATGCTGCATCACACCTTAAAATCACCTCAAGTGTGAATTCTGGTTTGGAAGCTCTGTTGATAAATTCTCAGTTATTGCAAAGATCTGCAAAGAACTTCTTTAAAAAAAGGTTCAAACAAGTAATTTTTATAAGTTTAAGCTCCTCGAAAAACTTTCAAAATCAACGCTTCATTCCTGTGCGTCAACAAGGAAGATAACTGGAATAATGGAAATATAAAGAGTGGGAATCAATTTGGCAAATTCTAAGCACGATAGGGCAAATTCAAGCAAATCTATGTAATTTAGACTTGGGTGGTTTGCAGCTGCAGCTTTGCACGAATTCCTTAAAACATGGCTCCTAGATAAATTTTTCTTCACGAAAAGAACTCATGCAACGCAAAGTAAACGAGGATTTGCATACGAAATGTGGACACGATATCGTGTTAGTTCTGCAAAACCATAAAGTTCATCCTTACACGAGACAACAATAGATAATTTGATCCTTTTCTTGAAGAACAAATATTCTGTTGACGGCCACAGATAATATCGTGCATGCTGGGAAAAACAAGATTTCCAGGGGTCAACGCAAAAAGGATATTTCGCATTATTTCTGCATGATAAATAATTTCAGGAATACTTTTTCTCAAGCGCAGTTCATAACTGATGCTGATTTAAAACATCATTGAACTTCTTCTCTTGAATATTCCATCCACCATTTAAATTCGTGCATGATGAATCGCTGTATGTAATCACTGTCAAAACAATTTGTTTTATTGACAACCGACATAACTCTTTCCAGACATTCTAGGAGACATAAAACATGATATTGCCAGGATGGAAGAAACCAATGCAAGCTGTATCACAGCATAAAAGTATTCTCAATGCTGGTGCCAGGAAAATCTTTCGCCTTCATGTTTACAAGATCCAGACTGGATAATTTGTATTGCCCAACAAAACCATTGTGAGCTGCCGCTGTGTTGTGGCCTCCTCAATCCGCAACTAACCAAACAAAAGCACTTCGTTATTTAGACGACTTTCGTTCTTTCTCGAACACTTTCCGTCGCTTTTTTCGATTCTCCTCCGAAACACTGTTCAATTTTCCTTGATTTAATGCCATTTCCATGTGCCTGGACTGTAAATCTTCAGCATCAACGTCATTATTATTAATGAGATCTCGGAACTCTCCACTCGATAACGAAGCTGATAACCTTCCTTGATGGGCCATGTGATCGGATTCGCGACGACTTCGCGAGGAATTTCGACTGCCTAAATTCAAGTCAAGGCTTCGTTGTTTTGAGACATATAAACTTCCTCCTTCAATCATACTATGTCTGTGGTATTTATGTGAAATATCATTACTCAAGCTTTCAAATCGATGTCGAAAAACGATGGATCGATCTTCCCTGCTTGTTGTGATGCCTGCAGACGAAGATCGCCTTTCCCTCCTTTGACTTAGGCCACCATCACAACTGAATTGCTCCTTTAACATGTTGAAGTATTTGTCGACATCAGGACTCATCTGTCGCGAACTTCGATCTTTGCTTGCAGTCATTCTTTAATAAATATGATTATGGATAGATCAAAATGGTTTTTTGTTGCCGTTTCATAACCAGTTGCAAGCGATTACCAAACTTCACCGAAGAGAAAATTTGTCAATACACAGCATGATTCCCAAAATAAACTTGTTTTCGTCACATGACTGATTTGTATCACGTGACTAGGATCCGCCCATTCCACGACCACGATTTTATGGTCACGTGGTAGTAAAGCCACGTGTGGAAACCAAAACTTTAGTAACGTGACTTCACAAAAACAAGAAAAGTAGTGGGGGATTCCCGGTGCGTTCGGCACGCTATGAAGAGACCCCTGTCCCCATATATGTATGCACAGCATTATTTGGCTTATTTATGCATGCAATGACATGACTTCGATACTATCCACTCGTGAGTTCGTGATCAAAAATTATTTATTGCAGTTTGATATGTTGAAAATAAAGGCATCTAGACTCGAATGGGGGAAAAAGCCCCCCTTTTGCGAAGATAAGCTGAAGAATTTAACGATTTACAAATCAGTCTTTGGTGAGGATTAAGTTTCATTGATTTTTGGCAGCAGACCAAGAGTTTATTTAAGTCGGAAGAATTTGACCGCTTAGGTGTTACTCAAGGTGTTACCAAAGTTTTGGTTTTCCATTGAGAAAAAAGGCAACTTTTAGCATTCGTATGTCGTTTACGCATATTCAGTAGGAACATACGAGACAGATATCTTACACTTTTGTATGATTCCGTCATTTCATTCCGGCATTTCGTCGTGTCTTTCCGTCATTTCATGATTCCATGGTTTACAGACTGCCGATAACTCCTTTTGTTATGCGCCTAAAAGCTAATATACTTCGATTCAATGAACATAAACATCGGAACACGGAACGAAAGTCCAGAAAGATTTTGCAACCCCTTTGCCAGTAAAGCCAGACTATCACGCGTCCCATTGACTCTTGTAGCTTGATACAGTGTCTCTTTACGAATCATTGGAGGTTTTCCTAGTTTTGCTTCTTTGTAGAAGGAAATAGCGTGTAAGACATAGGACCTATTTCATCAAAATCAGCTCGCCAGCCTATACATAGTAACGTCTGTAAAGATAAGCATTAAACCGCAGTTTTCACTTCTAAGTGGCGATTTTTGTGCAGTGATTCAAATTCATATCTAAAATTGAATTTGACCAGAGCGCAAATCATCGGATAGTTATATCCCTTGTTCAATTTGAAATATCTTAAACATTTTGAGATTGATTGATGCAAAAACAGCTAAAATCCTAAACTTGATAATTCGAAGAGAACATGTGTAATTTTAGTTGATGATGAAACTCATCACTGAAAAAGAGGGAGATTGTTTAATTTTCAAGGGAATGTTGTTCCAAGATTTTGCTAGCACCAGGGTACCTAAAAGATCTTTCATCATGTTGCAAGAAGCTACGACGTTTGTCCTTGTCCTTTGCACTTTGCAGTAACAATAACAATCCATTATCTATTCCAGAGATTTCGCTAAATCATATTGAGAACGAACGCAGGAACTATTGCTCAGGCCAGTGCCTACCTACGTTTTTTATGGCGCTACCTAGCTTTTCGAATAAATTAGCTCTGTCAGAAAGCTAGTAGTTTAAACAAAAGTTCTTGCCTTACATTATTTTGAAGCTAGAAATCAATCAGGATCGACATTGCTTTGCACTATTAGTCTCAATTTTCATTAAAAGATCAACGATTTCAGTAGCATCGCCACAGGGAGGATACGAGGGGGCAATTGCCTCCCCCCACATTTGTCGAAAGATGGTCCTCGAGATTCCTTTAAAACCGAAGAGAAATGGCGGGGTATTTGTTAAGTAAGAATTTTTCTGAGAATTGCTGGAAGATATGTAATTTAATTATGTTCCTAAGACTTGAATTTTAGCACTGGAGAACAAAAGGATTTTTACGGATTTTTGATTGATTTTTCTTTAAAACAAGCGGATTTTTGCCAAAGTAGTACGAGAGCTTTGGGAGTGAAATTCCTCCCTTCAAAGCCAACGTAAAAGGTGCTGCTTCAAAAATTTGTCATCGCACTTTGATTTGTAAAATAATTGTCACAAAATTGTCTACGTTTCTTTATAACCAATGGCGAGCATGATGTTGGGAGATGCATTCTAAGCTAAAGTAAAGGGCGTGGCCTCAAAAATTCCCTGGAGGCTTCGCCCCCAGACCCCTTTCATTTTACTCTCTTCACTTAATTTGCCCTAGCTAAGCCGCTGCACAATTGTCACAAAATTCTCTGGTGCGTTTTTATGATAGTAGTCATACATATCTAGCCTTTCAAAGTAACGACTATGAAATGTTTCAAGTAAGCAAAACACGGGTTGAATGATAGGCAATAAAGGAGTATGCTTGTGGCATGAACTTCCCTCTCAGATTAAAGACATCTAAAGCCCTTATACCTTATACCTTCGCTAAAAAACTCAAGAAAAGCTCATTGACAAATGTTAACTAAAAAGAGTGCAAATTCAATATCTATATCATACAACTCAATTCCTTCCTCACAAATCTAGATACCTTCTTGCTTCATGTAGCTCTGTATCTTACCTCATTATACGATATCATACGTTTGTGCTTATTTTAACTTTATCATCTTATTTCTATTCTTATTTTTCAATAGCGGCCCCAGCTAGATAAGCAATGCTTTGGGTCGCGTAGGATACCACTAAATTCTTATAGATTTAATCTGCATTGTAACAATTTGTATTTTGCGAATGAAATTGAGTTGAAAATTGAATTGAAAATTGAAACTGTCAAGCAAGGGGCCCGCATCCACTAGTTGCCCCGGGACCCGTGCTCGCTCTCGGCGGCCCTGGATTTAGGTCCACTGCCATTTCTTTGCGTTTCTATCACTCAGTTCTGCAGGAGAGGCCCAAAACAGTATCTCCGTTTGATTAGCCAGCGTTACAAACAGGGATTTGGAATACGTGCTATGTTTCATTGATTGACGTGGTGGTTTGGTGTCACGTGGAGGTGGTGGTGTTACGGAATTGAAACTGAACTGAATGAATGCGGTCTGTACCAGACTTTTAAAGCTTTACTTTCTGTCTGTTCATTTTGATAGAGTTCTTGTAATAGACCTTTTAACTATTCTACAAAAGAGCCTGGATCGAGCGACATTCGATAGAGTGGCGTTAGAGCTTCGATCGCAATTGTGCACATTCGAAAATTCTATAAATTGTGATGAAATATCGTTCAATCCACATTCATTTTGTGAATAGCTAAAAGGTCTATTTCCAGGAAGAGTCGAAGAGTCTGCTACTGTCTCGTAGGTCTAATGTGATTTTGAGAAGAATACAGTAGAAGACCGCAACATTGAGAAAATCATGTGCTTTATCATACTTTGTAGGCCAAACACATTATAACAAATCTGTGACAAACTTTATCCCTTGTTGGCCACCAAACATGTTTTTCACTGAGTAGAAAAGATGGATCGATTTCTTAACACTATTGTTGAGGAGATTATCCTCTGACCTTTCAGAAAGGAACAACCATTTTACCTCTTAGTCCAAGCTTTGGTGGAAAAGTTGAATAATGATCTTCTTTCAATAGCAATTTCTAGGCTAAGATCTTCCAAGAAATGCTATCTGTCGACCGTATATTCTCAAGAAATTAGGGAATTTGTCGACATTTATGGGATTTCAAGAACTGCTATTTAGTATAAGTGCAATATATCTGCTTCTCTGAGTCACATTCTGAACACAGCATTCAATTTTGCGCTTAAGCAAGGCCATGAAAGCCATGACTTTAGAAAAGCTAAGTGGTAGGATTTCTGAGGGTTCTGTCTCAAACGGGTGATTGTCTGTCTCAAAGGTAACAGTCCAAGGGTTTAAGTCATTCGGGTAGTACTTATCCAATCTTTAATGTTTGATTGGTTTATTGATCTTGGAAAAATTTCCAGCGCCCCTAACTCTTATTCCAACTCCCCTTTATGAGTTCTTGACAAATTAGCACGATATTGAGCGTAATATCCAAATAAATATAAAAAAGATACATGTTTAACAAAGAAGAGGACTATTTTCAAGTTTTCCAACACCTCTATCACTTTATCCAACCATTTCTTGGAACATAGGCAAACCATTTCCACCTCCCCCCCCCCCCGATTATTCTCAAACGGCCTGTTCATTTGGCACTCGAGACTACATCAGTCTGAGTCACGGTTTGGAACACTTTGGAACTCAGCAATCATTCTGTACATGCTCTATATTTAGTCATATGATCAAAATAGGAGAAATGTGGAGGATCTGTATGAGGAGTATTAGGGTCAGTAAGAGGAGATTAGATCCTGGTTTCCCTACGATATCTTCAGGTCAAAATTGAAGAAATTCCTAAAATTATGATTATTGCTTACTCTATTTCTTGGTCATCTGGTTTTACGTTTACTCTGAAAAAATTCTTTTTAGTTTTTATTATGGGAGGGGGCTCCTCTCTCGAATAGCTTATCTACTTTGAGGACTCCTCCTTAGACAGTCTTCCTAAATACAAATTGTAACGTTTCTTATGTAATCTTTCATTTTCATTGTCTTCCTTTGTGTAAAGATCTTAATTTTCATGTATTTAGAATTATGTATTGTATGTGTAGTATTTGTATTGTATTTAGGACGATTGTCGAATGAAATGAAACCAACAAAGTAAAACTGAAACTCCTCTTCATTCATTTCATCTCTTTCACCTCTTCACTAAAGACTTGAAGTGATCTGTGTCATAAGAAAATATCTAGAGCATGGTGCAGTAGTTCAACTTGATGGTGTAGTCATGCAGGACAATGTTGATTAGAACTCGCCATAGTTGACTGACTTCTATTGGTGCCTTTCATTTCTTGAGATATAAGAGATAGCAACAATATGTCATATCACATGACCGGTGGAGAAGTTGTTCCCCCGTTGTTCCAAGAAAATCTGTTCGCCCCGTATGAAATCATTGCAAAAATATTCTCATATTCTCCTTAAAAATGCATCTGCCCCGTATTCATGAACTAAAGATGTTCTATATTACTATGATTTTTTTTGTCATACCACATTCTGTGATGAATTCTCACATCTATTCAATTGACTTCCTTTCGATATCTGTAATATTCTGATGGCTTCTCACACCTATTCAGTCGATGTTTTTTGATTAATGGAATATTCCTTCAATTTAAAAGATCATAGTAGTACATGTTTTTGGCATCCCAGATTCTGTGATGAATTCTCACATCTATTCAATTGACTTCCTTTCGATATCTGTAATATTCTTCTCACACCTATTCAGTCGATGTTTTTTGATTCATGGAATATTCCTTCAATTTAAAAGATCATAGTGGTGTTCTTTGCATCCCAGATTCTGTGATGAATTCTCACATCTATTCAATTGACTTCCTTTCGATATCTGTAATATTCTGATGGCTTCTCACACCTATTCAGTGGATGTTTTTTTTATTCATGGAATATTCCGTCAATTCAACAGATCATAGTAGTACATGCTCCTTGGCATTCCAGATTCTATGGTGAATTCTCACATCTATTCATTTGACTTCTTTTTATTTCTGTAACATTTTCATGGCTTCCCGCATCTATTCAATCGATGTTTTTTTATTCATGGAATATTCCATCAATTCAACAGATCATAGTAGTACATGTTTTTTGGCATCCCAGATTCTGTGGTGAATTCTCACATCTATTCATTTGACTTCTTTTTATTTCTGTAACATTCTCTCATGGCTTTCCGCATCTATTCAATCGATGTTTTTGATTCATGAAATATTCCATGAATTTAACAGATGATAGCAGTACATGTTTTTTGGCATCCCAGATTCTGACGCGGATTCTGTGATGAATTCTCACATCTATTCATTTGACTTATTTTTTATTTCTGTAACATTCTCATGGCTTCCCGCATCTACCCTCGGGCGTCTTAATAAACGGGAGGGTGGGAACCCCTCAAAGAAACTAATAAACGGGGGGGGGGGGTCTTAATAAATGGGGGGGTCAGAAATTCGCAAAAAACGGGTTTTTTCGTTATCTACTGGAGACAAGTGAATTTTACAAGTACACTGCAATGACTTCTTTTTCTAAAAGAAGACATTGGAATTAGCTTACGGAGTGCACTGCAATGACTTCTTTTCTAAAAGAAAACATTTGAATTAGCTTACGAGTACGTACACTGCAATGGTTTATCTTTCAAACAAAATTTCGTATAAAAATCATATTGAGCTTTGGACATTGTTTTTCCAAAATTAATAAACGGGGGGGTCTTAATAGGGGCCGGGGGTGGATAAAATTTTTGAAATTAATAAGCATCCCCCTTGTTTTAGGCACCCGAGAGTATTCAATCGATATTTTTGAGTCATGAAATATTCCATGAATTTAACAGATCAGAGTAGTACATGTTTTACCATCGACGAATTAGCCAAAGACCATAAGAAAGGCAATTCATCTTGAGAAGAATCTTTTTCAATGAATGATGAATCCTTCTTGCAAGAAAGTATCAAGGAAATTTTTAGCAATTTATACACATCTATGCATGCAACTTGTATGATTCACAATCTTGTCCTCAATTTTAGCCATTAGCGGGTATCCCAAAAAAACTTTCCCTATTTGAGCTATTTTTGGTAAAAGTGTGTTTTATTAGAAATCAATGCTCAAGTTAGATTTGAGTACTTGTTTCATTTCTGTATCTGCGCGAATTGATTTTCTATGATTATTTTCCTGAAAAACAGAATATTTGAAATGCTCAAGAAAGAGCTGAAAACGGTTCATCGATAGAATTGTTGAACCTTCACCTAAAAATCCATGGAAACTCTGTTTTTCAACTAAATTCCAACAGTACGAAACTTGAACTGCATAAAGGGAGCCAAGAAAATATTCGTCTGTGTTATCCGTAAGAAGCTAGCACGACAATCCTTGATCTTCGAAGAAAAAGTAAAGTAGACACATAGACAAGACAAGGTCCCGTTGTCCGCACTTTAGCGTATTGCCGACTTTAAATACCAATACAAGAAATTGACAGGCGGTTTTCTGCCTTCTCGCCTGTGATGTAAAACAGGGAAGGAATGGGATATAAATCTGTCCATTGCCAGCTTTTCCACCTTTCAAGGGCTTCTCTAGTACTCTCAAGTACCGAATAAACGGGGGGGGGCTGGAAATGGTTCGACATAACAATAATCGGGGGGGGGGGGGTTGGAATAATCGGGGGGGGGGCTGCTTGGAGAAATAGAAAACAGCCCTTTTCTTAGGTAAACACCTATCTGTTATATATTTATGTGAACAGTGATGTTACTGATACATTTTCTTTTGAATTCTGGTTCTGTTGAACGCACTTCTTGAGACTTTTTCTTGCATTTATTCAGAAATTATGTCTAATATCATTTCATTTTTCCAAAAATTAATAAAAGGGGGGTTGGAATAAGAGCGGGGGGGGGTTGGAAAATTTTTCAAAAATTAATAAGCGGGGGGGGGGACGATTATTCGATACTCGAGAGTATACGATTTGCCGTTTAAGTCGCTCAAAGCGATGCAGTGGTTGTTGTTGTGGAACTGTTTAAAAGGGGCAAGTTGTTTTTGGCAAACCCAGTATATTCATAAGTTTATTCTATCTTGGGCTCACTAATATTGATATTATAACAACTAAGTGGCAGATAAAGGGCGGTTTAAGCTAGGGAAAGAATGGGAAAATGTTGATAAATCTCTCTGATATCTCACCACTGCAAATCAGTTATAATGGAGTTTCTGCGTCATTCTATTTAGAGCTTAGAAGCTTTACAACAGAAAATCGTATCAACAACACGATAAGCATCTCTTCCACTAAGGCGTTGCACGGCCCCACCTTCAACAAACTGTGAGAATCTTCGCCCCTTATTGAGTATGGAGCTACTATTGAAAAAGATGGGTTCGTTAACATCGCAGAATCCACAGGCTTCAATGATTGTTTCGATCCCTTTTGATTCCAAAATGTTTTGGACTCCTTGGTAAACATAACAGAATTACTAAGGTCTATAATAAACAGTTTTTACTCTTTCAAGAATAGGTAGACTTGTAAGGAATTGAGCCAAGGCTTAGCATTTACACGTTTTTTCTAAAGAAACTGGTTTATAAGTAACTAGTAAAAAGAGGCCGAAATTTTAAGAAACTCTAGTACTAGTATTATGTCCGAGAAGTATCAAGAATCTTTTCAAAGTTGAAAGCATGGATTTTATAGCAGATAGACCCTGTCTTGATTTTATCAAACTAAGTTTAAAATACCATCGATTTAAATTGGAATCCTGACTTTTCAGGTGCTATTAAAAGTGTATTAAACCTATCGAACTAAGTTTGCAATGGCATGAATTTACATTAAGTTAATGAAGTTTCAAATAGTGACAGGCATATACAGTGTTCTTACTTGATTCCGTCAAATCAAGCTTGATATCACCTGCATTGTCATTAAAATGCTGACAGTTCAGGTGCTAATAAAATGTATTAATCCTGTCTTGATTATATCGAACTAATTTTGAAATCACAATGATTTACGTAAAGTAAAGAAGTTTCAATAGTAATAAGCATATACAGTGTTCATTATATGTTTTATATATTATACTATATTTCAGCCAAAATATTAGACCTGCTGCACAATTATAGACTGGCTAAAGAATCTCTGTATGCTCCTTTGAACTGATTTGCCGTTAACACAGCTAGCTGGTCTCGTTGAGCTGGCTATTAGCAACAACAGCAACAGTGAAATTGAGGGTCTCGCGCACTGAGATCAGTGGTCTCGCATAGTCCCAATCACAGTAACTGCAACAAAAACAACATTGAAGAACAAAAACAACATTGAAGTGGCATTTCCTTTAAAAACACTTTTAGAAGCGAATTTCTGTACAGACTTGTTCCAACTGTGTATTCAAGTACCAGGATGCTAGCAAGAAAACATTTATTTTGGTTGTGTCGATGCAATACACATGTTTCCTTAAGAAAAATATTAGATTAAATTCTGGATGGTTTGTTTGCTTGCTAGTTCTATTATAAAGCCCGTTATTTTCTTTAATTACCCGAATCAACAAAGCAAGAACTGAAATATGGCATTATCTTTCCAGGTAGGACAAATAAATAGCTCTAAGCTTGTCTTAATCACTGCTCAACTTGATGTAAACAGCATACCAATGAAATTGTGGAAATGCGCTGTTTTACTAAAGCGCAGATATGAATAATGCATGCAGGAATTGGAACGCAAGATTTTGGTTTTTGTGTAGAAATCCTTTTGCAGAAAACTTTCTCATATTCACTTTATCAGCAATTGCAAATCAAACTGGTGACTTTTACCAGAAATAAGTTCTAATGCTGGAAATATTGCTTAGAGAGCGAGCTGAGACTTGCCTTTGTCTCGCTAGCAGGTTAAAGAATTTTCTTTTGAGATGGTATCTGTTTCGAGAAAATCTGCCAAGACTAACGGTACCACATTTGCAGAAAATCACAGGTGTGTCAGAAAAATGTTTAGACTTTGAAAAGCTACAACTTTCAAACAACTCATTAAATTCGTTAAGCCTTCAACATTTTCCTCGCTAACAATCCAGTCTCATGATAACAGAAAATAGATAAAACCGGCCGAGTGAAAATCCAAAATGGACCCCACCACTTGAGCGTCATGACAGGGGTCGCGAACTCGATTAGCACTTACTTCTGCGATCCCAGCAATTGATGCCAAATACCGCAACTTCAACTTCACATTCACCTTTAAGAATGATATGACCATCAAGGACCGAGATACAATTTTTTACTTAAGGGGGCCATGGGCAAACCTGGCGACGAGCTAAGCAATCCAGAACCTCCAACGGTGTCTAGGGTACTCCCTTGGAAAAAAATTGAGACCACGCTCGTCCAATTGGCTGAACGGAACATTAATTTTTGTTTCTCAATACGAATTGACTTTACAGGCAAATCTACGTTTGGAATGTACACACCTTCCAAAAAGTAAAAAAAGCCTAATTTTCCAAAGTCCGCTGTAGAGTTATGGTGAATGACAAGTTTGTTAGCTTGTAAATACCCCCAATGAGCTTCCTAGGGTGATCAAAGGTAGAAATTGAACGAGATATACTCGACATGAGAACATGGAGTACCTATCTGATATTCTGAAATACAGAATAAAACTTTACTGCAGCAACTGCTGAAATATTTTGAGGGGGCTATGGCCCCCCTGGACCCCCTGTATCTCGGTCCTTGATGACCATCTTTGAGAACCTAAGTTTTCTTATTGAAGTCAACATGCTAGATGAGCAAATACACATTTTTCTGATAAGAAACTAGTACTAAGGTGACCAAAAGTAAAGTTAACAACATGGATATTACAGCAAACAGCAAATCGTTGAAACATTGCTCTTGAGTAATATTAACTAACCGTTTATGTTTTGAACATAACAGAATACTGTTTATTCCTATAAGATATTTTAACCTGAAAGAAACTTATCGGCAGTAGTGTTAGAGACCATATTGATAATTCACGCATTCAAAAATTAAGAAACAAATAAAGGAGCTTTAAGTAGTTAAATGGGCAAAATTTTTATGCTAAATTAAGAAGCTTCTAGTGCTATGGCTTTGTCCAAGTTTCTTACAAAGATAGTAGCGTCAGTTAAAGGGAATCCGAAAAATGGCTTTGTACAGTATATCAAGAACCTAAAAAGTTTTACTCATTCGGCAGGTCAACTTTTTTTGGAACTGTTTGTGGCACAACTCTAATTGAAATTCGAAAGAGAATTCCCTCTGTGTACATTCCTGGGTGGTTGCAGCCCATTTCCCGTGGCTCAGTTTTATCCAGCAGCGTTGTGAGCAGCTAGAAATATGTTTGCTTCAAACAAATCGCCCTCTATTGAGAACAGAAAACTGAAAAATGAATATACATAAATCAGCAGGCTGCCAATTCTAGACTTCTATCAAAATCATTTGAGGATTTTTTTGTTAACTCCGTTACGATAAACAAGCACTGTTTACAGAGCAAACAACCATCGCCACACATTCAGTTATCAAATTGCATTGGTTACCATCCACCATCAGACTATTTCATAAGCAAAATGCAGGTGCTTTGGAAACGCGGACATCCATATGTGTCCACAGCATCCCAATTTTATAGCCTTACTTCTTAGAACGCGCCGGCAGCAAACTAAAAACTCCTTGAAAATCGCTTGCATTTTCTTTTTTTTATTGCTTAAGAGCATGTTCACATGTTTAATTGTTTACCTCCCTTCTTGACTTTCTACTTTAGCGGACTTTTAATCGTTGCAAATAATAACTCATGTGTACACAACTCACATTGTTCACGTTGTTTAAACATTTCTCACATCTATTGAATAGATGTATTTCAGAGTCTCAAATTATGTGTTTAAAGCTCACATCTATCAAATAGATTTTTGGTGTTGCAATTTTGTATACATACTCTTATATCTTCTGAATAATTATGCATACACTTCTCGCATCAACTGAATAGATGTTCTTCAAGTTTGCAATGGTCAACTGCCTTAAACCTGACAAAAGTTAAGTCTATTGCTTACCTTAATAAGACAACCTAAACTAAAATCTCTTTCAAGTTTAGATACCTTATGAAATTTGCGAAAGCGCAGAATAGACGATTACGGAAAAGATGGCGGACCTCATTTCATACAGTGCATGATAGGAATATGCCCCCTAGCAACGCATAGCTACCAAAACTTACAACTGCAGCATAAAATATTGACCACAGCTACGATAGACTTGGGCCGTCGCAGCTTTATCGTGAAATCTACGCGCATTCTTTTGGGCACCTGAAGTATACGAAGTCTTCTGAAGACGGTAGACTTCGCAGATAAAACCTCAGCTACACGAAGGATGCAAATTCTGAAAACAGCTGTCTCGAGAGTCGTCAGACTTGGCGGAGAGAAATCCCAAAAGAATGAGGAAAGAAAGTTAAAGAGTTCGAATGTGTGTTCAGTCGAGTGAACTAAAGCCATTGCAATGCTCTTGTTATGAGTGTTATTATGCAAATCTCAACAAGAGAAGGTGATTTGCAATGTTCGTTCTTTTTTCGAATGTTTTTAGAACTTTTTATTCATCTCTCTTTTTATTCACCTCTCCATTCTCCAATAAGTTATGTAAACAAGGCCAAAAATCTTCTTGAAATCTTGATGAAACGACGAAAACAGGAGGCTGCTACATCTTGATGTTGCAGGGAGACTGTACAAACTGTACCTTATTGCGAGCAACGGCTTGGAAGAGTGTCAACTTCACGATGAAGTTGCGACGGCCTCAATCTATCGCAGCTGTGGTCAAGATTTTATGCTGCAGTAGACGATTACGCTAAAGATGTCGGCGAGGAACTTTTTACCGAGATGCATTGCGTTCTAAATACGAATCCTTAACGATTCTATAGGAATTCGATTAAAGAACGCAGTGCATCTCGGTAAAAGGTTCCTCGCCGCCATCTTTAGCGTAATCGTCTGTTGTAAGCTTTGGTTTGGTAGCTATGCGTTGCTAGGGGGCTAGGGGGCATTTACTAATCGTCTATTGCTCATTGACAATGTGCAGGACAATTCATCCTTTTTGTTTGCGGGCATTTTGACGAGATATCTATTTCCAGACAAGCTTTAGTCCAATAAGTAAAAGTACTTGAACAATATTATCTGATTCACAAAAATTCAATCTGTCACAAGCAAAAGTAAACGATGTTGAATAGAGACCGTCCAAATACTGTTAATAATTAATGGGCCTAACACGAAATATGTTCTGGTCTGTTTGGCAAAGGACAATAAGATGTATCGGGAACGCAAAATATGGCACCTAAGTCAATAACTCAATTCTTAAACCAATTTACACCATTGCTCAGAGGTGATAGAAGGCGTAAGTGTAGCACCATAGTAACGCAGTGGAAAATGCCTTTTCAATAATACCACCGCAGCGCAGATTCAATGGGGAGCATGGGGGTAACTGCCCTCTTTTTGATACAAACTCTGCTTAAGTACCCCCTTCTTGGAGAGAAGAGCGCCCCTCATTCTGACACTAAAGTATCCTTTTTTAACTGTTACCATCTGAATGTAAGGGAAACATTTAAAGTAGGGCTTGAGGCTTTATTTAGTAGATAAAGCAAAGAAGTTTTCCCCACGGGGTTTCTATCAGTATGTGGAGGGGGTCAGGCACAATGGACATAGTATATTTTTGAAAAACCCGAAATATACTAAATTTAGGACATTTGTAAACCCCAAAAATATACTCATAGCTTCATGGTAAATGAAAACTAAAGGTTTTGTAGCATTTTCCGCAACTGTCCTGCAATATTTTGGCGAAAATCTCAGCCTAGCACACACACCTTATCAAATTTTCTGATCAGCAACCCTATTTACCAATTATGCACCAAATGGCGTACTTAAAGGCATACTCGACAACGTGCTACAAGCCCAAAAAAATGTCTGACCCCCCCCCCCCGTCACTAACTAATAGGGACTCTCCCCCTCGAGAATTTTCTTACTTGAAACTCACAGCAACAACAACAAGAAAAGGCTGTGGAGCTTTGAACGAGGCACTTTAATAAGGGATGCCGAATCCCGCCATTTCTTATAAACATTTCCGAGCAGGAGCAAGGTGTGCTCCGGGTGGTGGTGCAAAAGTACTGCAAATGCAGAAAGGAAGATTACTAAACGACTTCATTTGGAGAAAGTGTGCTATATCTGGAGTGTGTATTTACGCAGTTTGATATGAAAAAATGGGTAAGACATTGTGTCAGATTATGTACGTCATACTGCTCTAGCCCGGTGGGTTCGCGCATCTATCTTTGTTTTTCTCCTGGTTTTGGCCGACCTTCGAACTTTTTTGAGAAGTTGCGAGAAACATCCTTGGAATCCAGCATATTGAAGTCAATTATACAATGCAGGTCCCACTGTGATATTTGCTCGTTATATTAGCCGCTCATTTCATGATACTTGTCTTTCATTTTATGAGTGGGCCCTGCATTCTATAATCGCTCCGAGCATTATAGCTTGTGACATGGCACAGAAATAATTGATGTTATATCTTTCTTTGCAATTCACGTTGGGCACGTTTTTTTTCTTAATAAGAAACTTGGATCAGGCCACCAAAAGTTTCTTAATTTCACATGAAATGTTGTTTAGTACTAAAAAGTTTCTTAATTGGTTTCTTATGTTTTGAATGCAGGATTATCAATGTGGCCACTACCCACTGCAGCTGATATGATTCTTGACATTCAAAACATCATAAAGGAATAAACAGTGTTCTGTTATCTTGAAAGCACAAATTTTTATATTGCTTAAGAATAAAGGTTCAACAATCCATTTGCTATAATATCTATGCTTTCAACTTTGAAAAGTTTTTTAGTACTTCTCAGACATAGTACTAGAGTTTCTTAAGATTTTGGCCATCTTAGTACTAGTTCCTTATAAACCAGTTTCTTATAGAAAAGAAAAACGTGTAATTTGTTTCTACTAGTTTGGCTGCACAATTATTCAGCTAATAGCTGCCTGATATCCCGGCAGTGTACGAAATTCACCTCCTTATGTGATCAAAATACCTCGATATAAACACTTAAGTTTGAGAAAAGATGAACCCTTGAGCTGCATAAACTATGCGAGTAATGTTTGATATATGTTTATGAAATATCTTTGGTCGCTTTGGATGAATTGATCTTGATTGGTAAGTTTACAAACCTAAGTGTGTGATAAATGCTGCCAGTCCCCCCTCCCCCCATACACCAGGTACATTGAATTAAACAAGTGCAGCTTCACTTAAAGGTAATGTGTCTATGTAAGTACAGCAGCTTTGCGGGGGGCATGGCAATTTCACGTGAAATTTCATGTGATCACTGAAGCAAACAAGATCTTGCAACAGCCAGTTCTTATCCAAGCAAAGTAATGACTTACTTGCAGTTGCTTTTCCTGAGCTGAACCACAGCAGGCAGCCTTGCTATGAAATTTGACTTTGAGTTTGCATGTGATCAGTTAAACTCTACCCATCACAGTCTGCTGCTTGAGGTTTCTTCATCAGCGTCTTGTCAGCATATTTTGACAATGTGTATACTCTGCTGTACTTGCATGGACACATTACCTTTAAGTCATTTGAAATCGTACATAGGTCTAGAACCTAATAAAAAGTGCTGGAGATAGATCTGAATGAACTTAAGATCAACTGACAGCAGGAAACTAAGCTACTTTTATGACTTGCAGATACTTTGCCATGCTTTGCCATGAGCCACACAAGAGTGGATCCAGCTGGGTTCCGGGTCTGAGCCCCTGGAAAAGTTTTCCGTGACCATACCCTTTAGATTCTCAGAAACCATGGGCAGTGCCCTTTTCAGTAAATGATGGTTCTTCCCCTTGAGTAACCACAATAATTCTTCCCCTTGAGCTTTTTCTTTGGTATTCTGGCCTGCATTGTTTTTGGGGGGTGTTGGTGGTTCTGTGGCTGGGAGTGGTTTTTGCTCCGCATGGTTTTTGGTTGTGCTCTACTTTATAGCTGTCTTATAGCTGTCTATTCTTTTTCAAATAACTCTTTCAAAAAAGTCAGTTTTATCTATATCTTTCACACAACCCATTCCTAAAAAGGTCAATTGTACCTTCCCCTTTATTTGATGGCAGCAACAGCCTAGGACACTTGTGGAAGTCCCTGGAGTTTTGTTTTATTAATGTTAAGTTGTTAAGTAAGCTTGGTACAGGTCTATCTCTGCTTTACATATTTCAAAACTTTCAATTTTCTTTTTGTCTTTATCTGTCTTTTTGATCAGCAGAAGATAGACCTGGGCCAAGTTGCATTAGAAGGGACTTTCGTACAGGCCAATGGCCTAAGTCGATAATACTATTATATTATATATTATATTATAATAACGTTTTCAAAGTGCAATCAACAAAAATTGGTTGCAAAAATTGTAAAAATTGCAAAATTCATTAGATACTTTTGTAAGTCCACCTCGTAGGCTTTTGAAGTCTCCAGCACTCTCCCTTTCGGGGCTCCCAAAAAATTTTCTTTCATTTATCTTATGTCAAATACGCGCTTACTCTTCTTCATCTTCTTGCCTCTCCATAAACCTTCTCTTCAATGTGTAGAGGTGGCAGGGATCTTTCTCTTCTGGATCATTGCTGTCAACTTCCTCTGCAGGAATGGTTTACTTCCTTCAGAAATAGTTTACTTCCTAATCGACACAGGTTCACTGATTTTAAATGATTACATCCTGGTTCACAGAAATCATTCCTCAGGTTCACTCAACCCTTTTTGGCTCACCAGATTACAAAAGTATTTGTATCAAAACAATGTGACATGTCATGGCCATTCAAAGCAATCACATACAGAATTCATTGCACAAGTTTCGAATGATGTGCTCTCCAGGAGGACCATGGAAAATGAAGCAGAGTTTCTTATTGTTTTGGAGCAAATTGTGAAGAACCACAGTGTCTCCTGCCTTTAAAGACATTTCGCTGCTAGACTTGTACTGGCTTGAAGATTGTAGAAAAGGGTGATGCTTTTTAATCTTGTTGAAAATTTTGGCAAATAATGTCATTCTTTCTTTGGTTTCCAAACCTGACCGATGCATGGAAACCTGTGAAACAAGTCTGAATCCGCCCCTGCCACACTGGAAACCATGAATTAAGTGAACTTAACTTGTTTTAAATGGCTGAAAAAGGACCCAGTAAAACATTCAATCAAATCAAATTTATAACACTGAACAATGTAGATCTTTTTCTCTCTGAATTGCCTGTCATAAGAACTGAATTTTTAAATAGATAGTACATAGACCTAGTAACCTTTGTTTACCCCAATGACAGTGGAAGTGCCATAATCTATTGTGTGTGTTGTTCTGTACTAGAAGTTTCTTTCTGCTATGATTAAATGTATTTCTTAGGGGTCATCAACAAACAATTTTTGTCACAGTTAACAGAATTTGGCCATAAGGGGGGATGGGGGTCTAGCTCAAATTTATTAAAATCTTACTTCCGTGATGAAAATAGAAATAAGTGGTATTTCATTATCAATCCTTAAAGAATAACTCATAGCGGTAAATTTTTTTGGCAGCTGTCACAACCTACACAAAGAAGTTGTGATAGGCTTAGGCCCCAACCCAGGACACATAATAGGCCTGTAACAAGAGTTTTTGTGAGGCCCAGAACAAGAGAAAATCTGATGATAAATTTAGTGGTCTGTTAAGAAGGGGGAGGGGGGTCAAAACATTAATGACTCAATTCTGTTGGCAAAAATTGTTTGCTGAAGACCCCTGTAAGTACTGATTCATGTTCATTCATTTTTTAAATTCTACGACCTGACAGAGCAGAAACTACGCACGCATGCGCAAAAACTCGTAACTTTGAGCCCCTTTAGCTCCCAGCAACAGGCACTAAAATTAACCAACACTTGATATTTTCTTTCTAGGGCCCTGAACTCTTGATTTATCATTTCAAAAAGCTTATCTCTCCTAACACTTCCTCATCTCAGATTTGTCGATGATGTCATTTTACGCAGTTTCTGCTCTGTCCTACTACCCTGAAAGTTACACGGCAAAAATATTCACTTGTAAATCTTATTTGGCTTCAAATATACCAATGCAGCCTATATGAAAGGAAATAAGTTTCTTCTCAAGAGCAAATTGCAGAGATGTAGAGGCGCAGTTCTTAACAAAATGCATCTTTCATTGTCCTAAGGGGTGTGGTCTCAAAATTTTGTCCCAAGCAAACCCCTGGCCCCCATTTTGCTCTCATCACTTCCAATTCAACCCCTCCACTGTAGATCCACTGCAAAGTCCCAGGTGCACATGCCTAGTACTGCATTCATGCTAACTTGTCCTTGCAGATGGTGAAGAGGACACCTCCAATTTGTACCCCTATCAATGTTACCTTTGGATAAAAAAGAAAGTGATTCCTTCAGATGCAAAAACTGAGAGCAAAGCATTGGTAAAGCTAGCATGGGGCATCTGTTTCAACAGTTTCTTCTCAATGTTTCTTCCCACATCAATGCTCTTTGCTGTTGGACACACAGATAAGAGGTCGCTAGCTGCAACAGGGCTTGGGCTGTCTGTGTGTAACCTGACAGGCATGGTTTCAGCGATCGGACTGACAGCAGCTTGTGAAACGTTATGCTCTCAGGCGTATGGAGCTGGGCACTTTAGAAGATTTGGCATTATCTCCCAAAGAGCTCTGGTTATTTCAACAATTGCAATCCTGCCTAGTTGTGCTCTTTGGATTAATACAGATAAAGTTCTTATTGCATTTGGACAAGATAAGGAAGTTGCTATGTGAGTGTTTAATGTTGTTTTAGCATACATTTATCTTTTCTTACGTTTAACATTTTCAACCAGTTTTGTGAAAGGGTCCTGCAACTGCTGATCTTTTGTGTGAGTAAAGGAGACAGTACTTATAAGTTTGAAAAGATCTGAGATATTGAAAACTTTTACAGTAAGGTTATGTGCAAAGTACTGCACGCAAATTCATTTGAAATTTTTGCAGTGGTGAATTTTATAGCAAATCTGCCCAATCATTTTTAAATGCCAGTGCATGAATGATAAGCTACACTCTTATTGTGGATTCCTTTTCAGATTAGCTGGTCAATTTACTATTTGCTACATCCCAGCATTATTGGTAAGTATACTTTTCTTTACTGTCTTCTTTCAACTACCATACAACTGAGAACAAATTCTCAAGCAGGACTGAGCCGTGCTTCCTGATCTTATTTTAATTTGAAGCAAAGTAATTCTGACCTCCAGTTACAAAATTAAAAGATCATAGCCTGATTCAAACAACAAAGAATAACCTAAGATTTTCCATTTATTTAGCTAAACAAGCTTGCGTCTTTCTTTTGAAGTGGCTAGGGATAAGGACGGTGCCAAATTTATGCATTTGACTTGTAAAATTTTATGGTGAATCATCAAAATATGGGGCAAGAGAACTGAAAAGCAATCATATATATCCTTCTTATTTGATTTTGTGAATAACCCCTTCTCTGGAGTGTCCAAAATCAAATAAGCCCTTAGGGGCTTAATGAAGGCTTTACAGCATAATATTTATACTGTAAAAACACACACCCCCCCCCAATTCAAGTATGTAGACAGAAATACATTACATTACATTCATTTCAAACACGTGCTTCCAGTCTGTTCAGGTCTACACACATTACAACTACATTGAATGCGAGACCATTGCCTTCTCAGTCGTTCACACAGTTTCAGAAGATTTTATCTTGTTTGGTAAACTATTCTACATCTTGAGACCCAAAAATCCAAGACTCTTTGTCCCAATATTACTTGATTGGGCCTTTTTAGATCTTTTTTGGCCAGTTTAAGTGAATGGCTACACTAAAAAATTCTTTGATCTGGGAAGTATTTTTAGCATTGCATCTTCCAAAAACTTTGATTTCCTGTTATCTAATCAGGCAAGAAATACACTTACACTGTGAGTGGATGAGTATGCCCATGGTAATGATTGTTTGAGCTTGAAAATTTTTATATCATTAGATCTGAATCAATCATTATGTAACTAGTTGAATGTCTTCTATTGCAGTGCTTCGTCTTGTATAACATTTTAGTTAGATATCTTGCTTGTCAGGTATGTACAATTCTTATTACCCAATGTAATTTGGCAGCCTATATTGTTATAGATCAAAAATGAGAGTCCCCAATATTTGCCAAAGCTTTCGGCCTAGTTTCCAAGTTTTCATCACAGGAAGCCCAGGCAGTTAGATAACTGAACAATGGTAAGTTTACAATCTTAAAATCTTTAATTGTATACTACCTTTGTGTGTTATTTGCTGCACTGCTCCACGGCTGTGTTGTATCTCATTGACTGCTGCACTGCGCTGCATAATTGCTCGAATGTGAGAGTTCGATACAAAATAACTTGCTGGTATTCTATTAGGTAGAAATATTTCTACCTAATAGAATACCAGCAAGTTATTTTGTACCAAACTCTCGCATTCGAACAATTAAGCAGTGTAGTGCAGCAGTGCAGTAGTCAAAGAGATACAACACAGCCGTGGAGCAGTGCAGCAAATAACACACAAAGGTAGTATACAATTAAAGATTTTAAGATTGTAAACTTATCATTGTTCAGTTACCTAACTGCTTGGGCTTCCTGTGGTTTTCATACAGTTGTTACGATCGTTTAGATCACTGTGAATGACTCCAATCCGAAGCATAAAGTAATCCGGTATCGTGTAGCCGAGGCCTTAAAATGAGAAGTCACTGTCCGAGTCAGCTGACGTGCTAGCAAGTTTATATAGAAACTAGTAGATTCCTATTAATGTTTTCCATGAAACATATAAATTAGTGGATCAGACCAAATCGGCAAAGGTTAATTTTGCATGGACTCGTTTACAGCGATCCAAACAATCATAATTATCATATGCCAAAGCAGGCTTTAACAAAGTAGACCCACCATGCTATTTTCACCATTTAAGTGTGTGCTGTCCTTTTCTCTTTCTAGAAAGTAGTCTACCCAACTGTGTATGGCTCTCTGTTTGCATTTTTGGTAAATGGAATTTGCTGTTATCTGTTTATTCATGTCTTCAAATGGGGAGTTCGGTGAGTAGCTGATATATCAATCACTTTTATACAATTCAACAAATATAGTTTTGGCAGTACTCATTTGCATACTGTTTGGTTTCCAGTCAGTGGAATAGACCTTCTAAAGAATCTCAATCAAACGATACTATGCTACATTTTGTAGAATTTTCGAATATGCACAATAGTGATAGAAGCTCTAAGGCCATTCAATCAAACCTCGCGTATAAAAATGTATAAAAATAGCGCTCGATCCAGGCTCTTTTGCTGAATAGTTAAAATGTCTATTTGAAGTTGACTTGAAAGTAACAGGCTCATCGTAGTGCAACGTTAGACCAAAATAACAACCAAATTAATCTTTATTTAGGGAGGGAGCTGTTAATTTCTGCAAGAGAAATCAACTTTATGAAGTAATCCTGGGATAGTCGGGGCTTTTGCAGTGCTTTTGCTTCCTGTGTTATCATCCTTGTTATGTAGTCACGTACCAGGTGTCCCAGAAAAATTGTCCCCCCTTTGTGTGACTACCGTGGAGGAGATGTAGAAGCAATTATCTTGATTTGTGAACATCTTCATAGATCAGGCTTCAACTTAAGAGTTTAAGTCCTCGTTTGACTCAATGTGACACGTGGTTGCTGATTTATGCCGAGAAAAGGCAAAATTAGTAGTTGCTAGGTTGCTTCAAAAACAGCACTTCTATTGTTCTCCAACAATAATAAAAGTAAGGTTTCAAAGAAAGGGTTCTGGCATCGTATCAAGATGTTCACTACATTTCTTAACAGGCAGAAAGTGATCTCTCATGAATAGACAACACTGCTGACTTTAAAAGATTTGGCAAAGATTTAAACCCTTTCTTTGAAAACTTACTTTATTTTGCCATTGCTGGAGAACAACACAAGTGCTGTTTAAGAAGCAACTACTAATTCAGCCGTTTCTTGGCCATAAATCAGCAACCATTGTCAGCAACCCATACAAGGTCTCAAACTCTAAGTTGAAGCTTGACCTACGCGACTGTGTATAAACCGAGATGATTAACCATATAGCTCCTCCACAGCAGCCACAAAAACGGGGCACAATTGTCTTGGGGCACCCTGTAGCTCTAAGTAAAGTCTTAAATAGTTCGTTTGCGTACGTTTTCGTACTGAGCATGAAAAAAGAGAAATCAATGGACTACACTGAAACCGTGACAGGAGAGACAATGCAGTTAGGCCCAGAATTATCCATACCCACCTACATCTGGGGAAGTTTTCAGGCGAAATCGTAAGATATTTTATTCTTTCAAATGCATCGTGCTGTGCTTATGCTAAACCTTTTATCACATTCCTAACAAACTTCAGTCACAGTAAAATTGGTCCTCAAATAGAACAATGCAAAGTGCGTCAGATTTTGTGTGGGTATGAATGATTTTTGGCTCAGCTGTAAGTTAAAGCTGAAATAAAGAGCAACGTTGAATAACCAAACTGCGTTTCATTGCACAGGTCAATCAATCAATTTTTATGACGCAAAACAAACAAACAACAAGGACCGCGGAGCGATCCAGAAAGTGGATAGGCTAGGATACGAGCGCTAAGCGAGCGCAATTTGGGTCAAGTTTTTTTGGATCAAGCTCATTGGATTGCTGGAAAACGCCTTTTTCATAATAACATGAAGAAACTATCACCATCATAATGAGTAGTTTCAAGTATTCAATTTCATCTGCAAAATCATTGGATGCCAATGCCGCCAATGCCTTGAGGAGTAGCAATTCGAGCTGTTCGTATGCTTAAAATGTGGCTGATTGAATCGTAGATCTATAAAGTGTACTGCAAAATCAAGAACTTCAATATATATGTATATATTGCTTTGGTTTCGCCTTTAACGATTCCAGTTTCAGCTTCTCCTTCAGCCGACTAAGTACTAATTATTTTCAAAACCTTGCCAACAAAAATAGAGCCATTTGTTGCCAAAAAGTGGGTGGGTTATAGCCCACCCAGCCTACCCTGCTCCGCGGTCCCTGAACAACTATGACCTTTCACATGTGTTGCATCATTTATGATAACCCCTGCACACACTGCAAAGGAGCAAAATATTGGAGTCATTTGTGTTAACTCAAAAACACTCTGACGACCGTGAGGGTTGCTACAACAAAATTACATGCAACAATGTTACTAAGCGAATTAGTCTCTGATTCCGGGAGTGCTTGCATTCGTTACGCTAATGAAGTAACACTTCCGAAATTAGGTTGTAATGTGCTCAAGTCTCTGTAGATATCATATGACGTAAAAGTAATCACTGCGAATTAAATCGTAGTTATTTTGTTCTTCGAAACAAACGCTACTCATGGCAGTCTTAGCGACGAGAGCGTAAAGATTTAATGCGGAAACGTTGTAATTGCTTTTACGTCATATGATGACATCTTCAGAGACATGAGCACATTACAACCTTATTTCGGAAGTGTTACTTCATTAATGTAACGAAAGCAAGCACTCCCAGAATCGGAGAATAGTTCCCTTAGTAACGCTGCTGCATGTTAACTTTGTTGTAGCAACCCTTAATAGTGGTCAGAGTGTTTGAGTTAACACAACTGACTCCAATTATCATGGCATTCAAACTGTTTTTCTTGATTAATGCATTCAGCTCTCTCTGCAGCCGACACTTTGCAATTAACTGACTGCAAATTTGAGGTTGTTGCAAACTTCGGAATAACCCTGTATGGAAATACCACCCCTCGTTAAACACAAACGCCGAAGCTTTTTTGCCTCACCTATTGAGAAGCAAGAAAAACTTTCGATACTTCATAAAACATTGAGGTTTTCATGAAAGAGGACTGTAGAGTTTCTTGCCGAATAAACGGCTATTTTCGGAGTATAAGTAAAACGATGATGTCTCTCTTTTTTAGGGGTGGTGCATTTGCAGTAGATGTTTCGTTTTTATCATGTTGTTTATTTCTGTTAATTTTTATTCGAGTGAAGAAGTTGCACACAGGCACTTGGCATGGTAAGAACGTATCCCTTTTTTGTTTAGGAATTTTAAAGATAATAGAAAAGATCTTTCCACGCATTTATGTTTCATTGAAAAATTAAATAGGAATCTTCTAGTTTCTATAAACTTGCTAGCAAGTTGGCTGGCTCGAACTGCCTCTTCTCCTTTTGAATCAGGAATTATCTCGGATCCCGTTTTTACAGTACCGGGTTAGGATTTAATTTCTTCTTTCCGGATACCTAAAAAATTTCAAGCAGCATTGGTGCTGTTGTCTGCCACTTTTGCACTGTTGTAAATACATTTGGATCATAGACCTCTTCGCTGTTAGGAGAAAGAAAGGGAGAGAGGAGAGTGTGGCCCATTCTGTCAGCCTTGGCAATAGTAGGAAATCAAGAGAATCCCATCCGCTTTAGTGATAATCGTACGGCCTGTGTCTCTGTTGCATTTCCCTGCAAACTCGAGCCCAACTCGAGTTAAAAACAGAGGCCAAACGGAGAAAACTGCATGACAGGTTTGGTAATCGAGTTTTGTTTATTTTTAAAAGGGATTGATTTGTTTGAGACACCTGGTAGGAAAAGTTTGCAGCTTTTGGGCGTACAAAACCTTATGTTCCAAAGCTGTTTCAAACTATTCCTAGTTAAAATTTCTAACCTAGAATGACACAAAAGGTTGTACCTATCTTTGCTGGTTAAAACAGTACCCAATGCAATGCGGGCAGAGCGCATTATAACAGGACTGAGGCAATAAAACAGACCACATTCTTTGTTGTTGCTGAAAATTTGACGCTTTCTAGCCATCATCAGCATAGGCAACACAACATTGCGCCTCCCAAACTAACCCTAACGAAATGCCCTCGAAGCGACACGCCAAGGGCCTGTTCATATGGAGGCGAGCCAGCCTGCTTACCGGGCTGGCCCGGTAGGCGAGACAGCTTTCATCTTGTGTTCATCTGAAGAAATTCCAGCCCGCTTGCCGAGACAGAAATTGGACACGTGCCAAAAATGAGACACGTGCCCATTGTTTAGATAAGCAGCGCATGAGTAATATCGACATTTTCATCTCGGTAGCCGGGATGGAATGTTCATATAGGAAAATTTTCATCCCGCCTACCGAGATCTCGCCAGTACACCAGTGAGATCTCGCTTAGCGGGCCAGCCCGCCTGCTCATATGAACAGAAATCAAATTTTGTATTGGAATTGGGGATGAGGTGAGATCTCGGCAAAAAGCTCCAGCCCGGTAAGCGGGCTGGCTCCCCTCCATATGAACAGGCCCCAAGGCACGATGTCGTATGGAATTCAAACATTGCTTGGCTTTGTGAAAACTGAGTCATTATCGTTTCATGGTTTGTTCAGACAGCACAACAATAGCGTCCAAAGTGCCCATGTCATAGAACAGTGACAGATTTGTAATACAATAGCATCAGTCGCTTTAGTTCACACCTTAATTCAAAGCGATTAGCGAGTGCAGACAAAAGAAATTTTCTCAAGCAGAAATTCAAAACAAACGAAGCCGCAAAGTTTCCCTGAAACTAGTACGGCGAAGTCTTGTCCGGTGCGGGCGAAGGGAGGCTTTTAAGAGAAGGTATGTGCTTATAACGAAAGAAGATGGGTAAATCTAAAGTTCTGTCTCCCGAATTTTGTTTATTTGATTCAGGAGCTGAAAAGTGACTGCGTACATCTGAGCAATAAATATGCAAAAATTGTAATTCCCTCTGCTCGGTTTCTGAATCAAATAAACAAAATCCGCGAGACTGAACTTTAGATTTACCCTTTTTCTTTCGTTATAACCACATACCTTCTCTAAAAAACCTCTCTTCGTCCGCACCAAGCGAGAGTTTGCCGTACAGGTTTCTGGGCACTTTTACGGGTTTATTTGTTTTGAATTTCTGCTTGAGAAGATTTCTTTTGTCTGCATTCGCTAATCGCTTTGAATTGAGGTGTGAACCAAAGCAACTGATGCTATTGTGTTACAAAATCTGCCCTTGTTATGTCATAGACAACAAATGATCTGCACATTTATACATTCCTTATCATGAAAAAATAATCTTATGAGCATTTTTTACGTAGCTCAAATGATTATAACCTAGAATTATGTTATTTGGAAAGAAATAACAAAGTTTTCCTTTGATTTTTCAGGTTGGTCGTTAGAGTGTTTATCTGGTTGGAAAGAATTTATATATCTGGCGTTACCTTGCTTTGGTATTGTTGTTGTGGAATGGCTAGGCTTTGAGCTGGGAATCATCTTTTTAGGTAAACAGACTTGAACTAGGCCTCGATTGTTCTAGGTATGCATGATTTCCCCCCGTCCAGCGACTGGAATATACCGGGTCGGCTAGATGCAAGTTCCCACTTTTGAAAATTTTGAAAGTTTTTTTCTGCAACCACCTTAATTTACCGTTCATTTTCATTTAATATCTGTTAGATATTTAAACAGGTTACAAATTTCGGTAATAAATAACCGTTTTACAAATTGACCTGTGCAAAAGAAAAAAAAGAAAAGCCTACATTAAAGAGAATTATAATACAATGTACAAAAGAGCATAATAGAACTAAAAATGAAAATATAATGTACCTCTCATATGGATTTTTTAAAGGTAGCCAGGGACGATCCCAATTTAGTTTCCTTATTCAGCGCATTCCATAATTTTGCTCCACGATACGAAAATGCTTTTTGGCCTGTGCTTGTTCTTAGCAGAGGTATCTGCAAGTTTGTTTCGGTAGAGCGAAGAATGCAATCACTACCCTCTGAGCATTTACTGAAAAGTTCCCCTAAATATTAAGGAGCAAGTGAGTTCAATGCCTTATAGGTCAGCGTTGCTGTTTCTTTTTTGATAAGATCTTTAATTGAAGGCCAGCCAAGATTTTGGAGCAGAGGGACAGCAGAAGCATCGTAAGGACTATTTGTATTTTGATATTTTGAAGAAAGTTGTAAGTGGTATTTGTAGTGAGGACCCGCTGAGCTTGTGTCTTTCCTCGCTACAAATGTCATAGACTTGCCCCAAATCTATTTCGTCAATGGAAAAAATTGGGAAAGGGAATCAGGCAGACTTATTACAGATGGCGAAATAGACTTGGGGCAAGTCTATGTCACAATGTCAATGTCACAGTATGTTGTCACAGTAGCTGTCACAGTATGTTGTCACAGTTGTATGTATGTCACAGTAGTTGGGGCAATGTCACAGTATCTGTATCAAATTGTTGCTTTTTTAAATTTTGGATTGATAAAAAGAAAAAACTTTCGAAAATCCATAGCACCCAGAGCTTCTTTTTTAACATTGAATTTACCTTTATTTCTAGTGCTCGTGACACAGCGAGAAAACTCAAAAAATGTTTTGATCTGCTGGCTTTGAACTATAAGTCGAATCATTCAGATCTGTCAAGTACTTTTGATGCTATGAATTTTCAAAAGTGGGAACTTTTTCTGGCTCACCCGGTAGGTTTTTTGCCTTGTGTAGCCAAGCCTAGGTATTCTACTCAATGACGTCACGTACACCTGATCTTTTCAACAGTGTAAATTCAATATTGATACGTCGTGGCTCTTCCCCTCTTTCGAATGAAGTTTCACTCAAATTCATAGTGACTTCTTCCTGGTTTGCACCCCAGCAGAAGTAAGTAAATTCCATAGCGCTGATAGACCTCGGAAAGACTAAGAGCCAGTCTTGAAGCATGTGGGAACTTAGTTCATTGCAACTTTATTTATGGTTCACTGTTAGAATTGATAGCAGACTATTGATCTTTTTCAAATTTCTTTTCCAGGTATCATAGGGAGAACAGAGCAAGCTTCTCAAATCATTCTCTACTATTTAGCTGGACTCATCTATTTTGTAAGTTAAATAGACTTATTACAACATTGTACTGACCAGCACAGGTGATAATACTGAACTGCAGAAACCCCGGCAAAGAGAACACCACCGACAACCACTGTTACCGCCACTGCCCCCCCCCTCAGAGTTCCCACTGCTCGATAACACCGCACCTGTGCTGTCGCAATTTTATGGATTTGAAAACTTTAACAAATTTTATTTTTTTCGTATCCTGAACTTTATGAGCCAAATTACTAATTGCTGTACCTACTAATTACTGTACAACAACACAACATGCTACAAGGATACCACAGTGCGCAATAGAAAATAACCACCCAGTGGTCATTACATGGAAAGAGATCAAAAGCTTCCGAGTGAATCAGGACAAAGGCACCGCCAGCTTGCAAAACTACACCCAAAGAGCCACCCAATCGATTCACAAAATCAATAATAGGCCATTTTAACATTCATTTCTTGAAATGTTTGAAATCTTAGGACCTGTCTACATGGAGAAAAATTTCCTAGCATTTTCCCGTTTCACCGGGAAAATCGTTCAGCCGAGGTAGTATTCTTTGACTTTTCATATGAGAAAAGTTTCCTCGGCAAGCCGGGGTAAAGAACAATAGCGCTTTGACTCTGGCGCCAGAGGCTCAATCACAAACAAAGGAGATATTCCCGCCTAGCCGCGAAAATGTGTTCATATGGAAAAATATTACCTCGGCAAGGCGGGATCCCGGTAGAATTCAAGCGAGATCTCGACTAGCTGGGAAAACATTTTCTCATATGAACGCTTGTGATATTTTATTTGGTAAAGCTATATGAGGCGGGATCTCGGCTGAGCAATTTTCCCAATGAAACGGGAAAATGACTGGGAAATTTTCTCCATATGAACTGGTCCTTTGTTCTAGTTTCTTACAAACCAGTTTCTCATTAAAAAATCGTGTAATCTATATTGTTGCCTACGCGTGCCCATTACATTCTGCACTGATTTTGGTGGATTGGGGTGAATTCACAATAAAGTGAGTTCCGAAAACCCACCAATATCTCTGCAACGGGACAGCATATGAGTGTTTCTTTTTTTCTCTACAAAATTCAAGGGTCTACTTCAAGATAATACCTTCATTTAAAAAAAATGCAGTGGGAAATCTCTGCGATATGGCCTAACCAAAATACTGCCAAATCGTTGTTTCGAGGTAAGTTTGTTTAATTTACATGACCAGGCCCCTTTAAATCACTTTGTGTTCTATTTTTCAGATCTCATATGGTATTTCAATAGCAGCAGCTGTCCGGGTTGGTAGTTTTTTAGGCTCTGGACATCCAGATCGTGCCAAAAGAGCAATGAAAGTATCAGTTATGTTCACAGGTATATTTACAAAGGAATCACTGATAATCTGATATTTTCTTTCACTAGCGCTTATCACTAGTGATCTCAATTGATCCCGTGTGGGCTAGTCTGCACTTTAGCGGACCGGCGGCTTTCAAAATCGGCAGACTATGTGTCATGGTGTAAGGGTTAGGGTCAGAGTTAGGGTTTGGAAATGGGGCTTTAGATTAAGGCCCCGTTTACACGAGATCGGATCCAAATGGATCCGTACCCAAACTGTAACGGATAGGCCTTGCGTTTACACGGGACTCGACGGATCCGAACCTATTTGGATCTGCTATCCGTACCCGTACGGGATCACTTTCGAAAGTGATCCCGTTTGGATCCGATCCCAAAAAGTTCTCGTGTAAACGGGTGGGATCGGATCCAAACTGGTGCGGATAGGAAGTGACAGGATTAAACTGAAAATTCTTTCTTGACATTTCAAAGAGGGGAATCAGAGATGAGACAGAGTCTATTAGAGTGCAAAATTTCAAAGGATCTGATTGAAATAAGAGAAAAGGTTTACTTGAGCGCTGCTAAGACTTCATAAAATCCAAATGGATCCGATCCCGTGTAAACGCTAACAGTTCTGGATCCGACCCCGTGTAAACGCCCCTCAAAAAGTGGATCGGATCCAAATGGATCCGATCCTTTTTGGATCCGATCCCGTGTAAACGGGGCCTAAGTTAGGGTTAGTTAGGGCTAGTTTAGGGTTAGTTAGGGTTATTTAGGATCAGTTAGGGTAAGTTAGGGTTGAGTTAGGATTAGTAGGGTTAGGTTAGGGTTAGTTCCTGAGAGACATGACATAAAACTGGTCCGCTAAAGTGCAGTCGTCCCCCCGTGTGTTGTACCCTAAATTATATTTTGGTAATTTCATACCTTATTGTTCAAAACCATTATTGAAAACACACTTACACGTTTTTGTTTTTCTCAAAATTTCCACCGCCCCTCGGCGGCTTCTTCAGTAAGAATGTTTGATTCTCCCGAACGTTGCGTTCTTGTACTGTTCGTAAATTTAGATTCGCAAAATCGATGAATTCGAATACGTTACGTCGTTCTCTTGATTTGCTCGAGTTTCCCCATTGTTCTTTCATATTCAGTGTTGAGTTCATTTCATTGATAAAAACTGCTTCAGTCACTTGCCTGAGCATCGCATCACCAGAGAACATAGCCAATGTATCTACGTTTATGTCTTGTGGAATGGAATCGTGCCTATCTAGCATGCGTTTGTAAAACACCGAATTCTTTTCATTTTGTTCATATCTCACAAAGTGTAATCTGATAGCGTTTTTGGAACGACAGTAAGGTTGTGCTTGATTGATACCAATTCTGAAAACGGTAGAATGGGAAGACTCGGAATTTGTGTTTGATTGACTCGCCAATTCCAAAAACGACAGGTTTGGCAGATTTGGCAGGCCTGCTGAACCTTCTGCTCCAAAAGGCAGAAGGTTTGGCAGACTTTGGAGAGATTATCGATTTGATTTGCAGAACTCTGAAAGCGAAGCGACTTTGCTCGCGTTGCTACGGAACTCGGTAACTTTACTCTTTGTTGCCAAGCACCAGACTCGTCTTCGTGTTTTTCAACTGGAAACCTCTTCTTTGCCAGGATAAATCTGAAATATGCTGTTTTGAAGAAGTTTGTCTTTGATTTGGAACTGTGTTTCCATCTCTGCGAAGTCTACCGCTTTCAGAATTTGGTAGGTTTGGAATTACCAATCAAGCACACCGTAATACCTACAAATGCTCTCGTTATTTTGTCATTCGTAGCTACCGAAGATCTTTTCATGTAGATTCCAAATTCAGATGTTATTGTTTGAAATTCTGCGTCATTTTGTTATAACGTCACAATGAATTTTGTTGCAATCCTTTGAAGCAATAGTAGTTCTGCCAATAAAAATATTCTCATTAACTTCTTTGTTACATCTATCGCAAGCCATCTACCGCTCAATGCTATTACCGGTGTCAATGGTATCAACCCCGCGCTTGTCCTTTATTTGTACGAATGTAGCAAGATGATTTTTGAGACACGTAGAAAAATTGTTTTATCTATTCTGTTCAATAGCTGTATCTGTTTTCCTTCGCTTTTTAGCTATATACACCCTCATGTTTGGTTTGCTTATGATAGTGTTAAAAGATGTTGTTGCATATCTTTTCACAAAGGATAGGTATGTTGAGTTTTCCATATTTCAAGCTCGAAACTTCAAGCCCTTAAGCTATAACTTTTAGGACAAAACTTCAAGCCTGATTTTATCAGGCTTTTACCGCCACATAGACATAGGAACCGGGGAGGGGCACTGGGGCCATTTGCCCCCCACAGATTTTCCAATAAACAAAGAAGTGCCCCTTTCATTCTTTAGAAATGCCCTCTTTTTCTTAAGGAAAAAGTGCCCTCTAAGTGTCGTGCCCCAAGTTTGGGATGCTTCCTACGTCCCAGTACCGCCACCAGTTCTACAGGGTGTTTCGGAAACAACGCAACCCAACTATGATTTGAAATCTTAAAAAAATGCCAAAATCCGAGTACATGTAATGTATGCCACCCGAAAGTAAAATCTTTCTTCTTTTTAATTATATCTAGTTTGGATACCTTAATGGAGTTATTTGTTATTTAATCTATATTTTAGTAAGTATGCACAGTTTCAAATGCAGTATCCCTGCAAAAGCTAAATAAACCCCCTATTCTGTTAAGAAGTGTGAAAAATAATTTTTGGAGGTGTTTCAAGCCTAGAAGCACTCGAGGTGATGCCATGAGGAGGGAAAAAGACAATAGACCTTTTAGCTATTCTTGAGAAAAGCCTGGATCGAGCGCCATTTTTATACATTCTTATGCGCGCTGTTCGATCGAGTAACGTTAGAGCTTCTATCCTCATTGTGCACATTCGAAAATTCTACAAAACGTAGCGAAGTATCATTCGATTCTGATTCCTTTCAGAATAGCTAAAAGGTCTATTTCATTCGTATGAGATTCATTTGTGGATAATGATAAAATGAGCTCTTACAAACGTGGATTATCGTCTTTGTAAATGCCATTTCGCTTTCTAGCATCCAAAATAGGCCATACTTACTAAAACATTTTTTTTATCCAATATGAAATTTACAATAATGAAAGTACCTAGAACAGCACTTACAAACTACTTTACTACACTACAAGAACGATGTCATGAGGAGCAGAAGACCATGAAAACGTCAATAGAGCAGTGAAAAATTCAGTTAATCCACCCACCCTGGATACCATTGGAAAGAAGATGAATTGTACTTGAGAAACTCGAATGAAAGTGGGTTGCTTTTTTTTTATAAAACACCCTGCAGAGGGAACACTTTGATGTAATAAATGATAGAAAATGCAGTGGCAGGGCCTCTCTCGAATCCGTTTGTGTGCAGCCAACCAACCTTTTTGGAAGAATGGTGAGATTTTGTTTGAAAATAACGGGATAAACAATGTATTTCTGCAATGAAGACAGCTTGCGAAACTATTAAAAAAATCTCGATTAATTCTCGAACGAAATATTCTGCACACCAGCATAGATGGGCCTAATCGGCAACTTGTAAAAAGCCTGCAAGGGGACCATTCATTATCAAAGCTTCGGATGTTTGACCAGGGTTAATGGGAAGATGGGATCGATGACCCCTTCAGAACCCTTCTTGCACGTTCAAATACCATACCTAATTTTTTTAGTACTCAATATGAAATACTGACTTAAGACACTACGTATGAGCTACTTTACAAAACTGCGAGGACGATACCACGGAGTGCAGGAGACCATGACAACTCTGCAGTTATTAACATGGAGATTACGTAACTAAACTAAAGTTAAATAAACAGCTAAGAAAAATACACATGAACTTTACTAATAATTACTAAGGTTCGTTTCGCTTTGCATGTCGGGCTGACTTCGTGCAAGCAGGTCATTCACAAAATGGCTAAACTGGAGATTCAATCGCGGATTTGAATACGCGATTTCTGAGCCATTATGGTAATTTCTAGTGTCTTTGTTTCAGGGAAGTAATAAAAATGACATCAGGAGCAATTCCTCTGATTTCCTTCGCAGAATTATTAGACGGTGCTCAGGTAAGCCCTTACAAACATTAACCTTTATTCAGAAACAAGGCTCTCCAAAAACATGTACGCCGTTTCAATGGCTACTGTCCAGGAGTCATCAATCCAATTTCCCAATTTGTCAATGGATTGAAGAGACTTTAATATAGAGTTTGATCAGCCGCGTTCCCAGGGTGTTCTTACGTCATACGCTGATCACAAAGTCGAATGAACACCCAGGTACACTTCGATCAAATGCGCACAGAAAATGGGTGCATAAGCAACCATTATGGATTTCGCGGTTTGCTAAGCAACGCTAATCGACGTCAAATGGCCGTTTTTCTAGCGCTAACTCTGCAGAAGATAAATTGAGAAACTAAAAACAAGCACTTTGATGACCATTTTTCAATCTTTTTGAAGGTAGTTGAACAATAATCTGGCGGTTTGGCAAATGTGTTTGATGCGAAAATAAACTTGGTTGTTTGGAGCGAAAATGGGCCTAAGTTGCAAATTCAAGACACTTTCACCGCAGCTTCGAATACGAAATGGCTCGTTATTCTCCGAATTTCGGAGATAAGTAGCAAATTATGGTTGAAATGGGTAAGGAATGTGGTTTCCCGTCGAATTTTGACATACTGCTGCCATTAACCCCACGCAAAACGGAGTTACAGCCAATCAAATCGCCGGACAGCCTCTTGTATCCCAAATCCTAGAGTTGAAGTAGAGCAACGAACTCACTCTGGGAACGAGATTGGATTTTGATACCAAGTTTGAGTAAATCTAGCAAGTAGTTGCTGTTTTATGGCGGAAGAAAGTCAAAACCATTTGTTGTTTCAAAACCCAAGGATTTTGTCTTCGTACTTAGCCTTATGATCCATAATTTGATCCTAGGATTTTTCGTAAAGTGTTTGGTTTCCTAGTTTTGCAGCTATGAGTGAGTCTCTTAAAACCTTCAAGCCATTGAGTCAGAGGAATGTTTCACTATCAATAACCATTTGCCCAATCTTTTTAAGAATTTGACGCCTGTGATGTTTAACCACGGATTCCGTTTTCCCTTGCAGATAGTATTAATGGGTGTCGTACGAGGCATTGGATTTCAAAAGTATGGTGCAATTGTCAACTTTATTGGTTTTGTGTGCGTTGCTACTCCAACCTATGCTGTTCTCATCTTTGTTGCGCGTATTGGCGTTTATGGTAAGTGGATAAGAAGTTCAGTAAAATTGAATTTCTCGATGTCATGTGGTTTATGTATAAAGTGCGTAATTGGCCAAAATTTCCAACTTATCTGGAGAGGTTTCTCATTTTCCTCTCGAATTGAGACTAAAGAACACGTCAACGATCTCTGTTTTCGTTCAGTTTGGTTTCACTTCAAGAAATCGTTCAAAGCCAAGAAGGAAACCAGCGAATACTAGACTGACTTCATATTCGTAGTTATCGCTATTGATAAACTGATTGATACTCAAACCACGACTCATGGACTTTGCTGGAATTTGGGATGAAGTTCCCCCCTAAATTCCACGACTAGATATAGAAACCATAGCAGCACTGTACAAACTCCAAGCAATGGCGAATGGGCCTAAGTTAACCGCTGGAACCTCCGATGCTTCAAGAAACATATCAAAGTTCAAGTTTTCAGTGATACTAGCCATGAAAAAAAGCCGCAAGTATCGAGATATTTCCTTGATCCAAGAATCAACAACCTTTCGCTGTGAGCAAGGAGATCCTCATTTTTAAGGCCAATCAGCTTCCATGAACTTCACTGCAGCGATGAGAACTTCCGACTGTCGAGGGTTACTTGCCTTGCTTCTGACACTACACCTAAGCCTCGTTCCAGAGCTCACAGAAAAAAGTGTTCATTTTTGTCTCAAATTTTTAAATGAAAGTCCATAACTGCCAGTTTCAGCAAAGATGGAAAATGGTTTGTTTGTTATCATTGTTTTTGTTATCATTGTTTTTGTTGTTGCTACGATAACTTGGACCATGTCGTGAGTCTAGGCGAATGCATCGAAGGGGATTCAGAGCATAATTAGCATTGGTTCCAGATCTTTGAAAAGGTTGATGTAAATTTCTATGATCAATTTCTTTAAACTTGATGGCTTGAAAGTAACATTAGCTATTTCGCTACAATTCAAGTATTTGACTTTCCTAAAATCTTCAATATTTAGAATGAGAGTGTTTTAATTCTTCTTTAAGGGATGGGCTATTAATCATCGATGGGGAGGGGTGGAAGACATTAAGTATTATTTGATAAGAATTTCGTAGCCCCTCTCTGATTTCCTTGAAAATTCGGCGCGCCCTCCGACATGTGGAGAATATTTTCAAACCCCCTCCCAGTACATGTATCTATGGTAACAGTGTCACTTTTCTGTTATGACTTCAAATGCATCAACATTTACATCGTCACAGCAGCACATGAAAGAAAAATGCCATTTTCAAATGTAAGAAGAAAAGAAAGCTGTTGCGTTTCAAAATTACGTGAAAAAATTTTCAGACTTGCTGATGAACTAGCTCTCTAAAAAAACTGAATTTATCCCAAATTATTTTCATACTCCCTTCCTGAAATTTGCGTTACTTTTCGCCCCGCCCCCGTCTTTCAGAAGGCAACTGTTGGTACCCCCTCCCAGATGTCTTCCACCCCTCTCTGGCAAGAAATAATGACCCGTCCCTAAGCATTCAAGAAAAATATGGAAAAACTTGGACCCATCGTAATTTCTAACCGCAGAAAAATTGTGGAGAGAGATTGATCATTAATGTTTACAGTAGGGTATCAAGCAACTTTTTGCGTACTCTCGAGTACCGAATAAACGGGGGGGGGGTGAGAATAATCGGGAAATGGTTTGTTGGAAATGGTTTGATATAACAATAATCGTGGGGGTGGGAATAATCGGGGGGGGGGGTGCTTGGGAAATAGAAAATAGTCATTTCCTTAGGTAAACACGTATCTGTTATATATTTATGTGAACAGTTATGTTACTGATTTACTTTCGAACTCTGGTTCTGTTGAATGCACTTCTTGAGACTTTTTCTTGCGTTTATTCAGAAATTTTGTTTACTATCATTTCATTTTTCCAGAAATTAATAAAAGGGGGGGTGGGAATAAGAACGGGGGTTTGAAAAATTTTTCAAAAATTTATAAGCGGGGGCACGACTATTCGGTACTTGAGAGTACCAAGTTTCGTTGTTAAGGCAGTTCTCAACGTTTCTATTCCGAAATACTGCAAAAATACTTTGTGGGGTGCTGTTCTCAGAGATCTCTTCCTTTTTCAGGTTTCTGGACTGGCATGTGTCTTGGTATTGCGTTGCAGGTAAATACTTTTATCTCGTTGTACGAATCAAGTAGGGCTGAGTAATCCGCATAAAATGATGGAAGATCACGTTGCATTTCACTTGTGAAATGAATTTTTCTGCAGCAGTACCGTTTTATGTAGAGACAATATCAATATAAACAACATCTACCCAGTCAAAGGAGAAGAAATCAGGATCCTTACCTCTTGTCTAGCATAAAGTCATGGGCCCTGACATCGACCAAATTCAGACACATGACACGAGTTAGAAAATTATGTATATTAGTATTTAGTTTAGGTTTTGCTTGGTAAAAAAAGAAATAAAAGAAAATTGCTGATGTTTATGCAAATGGATTCAAACTTTTTTTGAAAATCTTTTATCGCATACTGTAAAAAGGTTTTTGTGGAAGAGCATATGCATGTACGGGGTCCAAAAAATTTTTTTCTTCCTGGTAGCAAGCCAAGCACCTTCATTTCTTTTTACACCCTTTCTTCTTCTTTCCCAATATACCCCTCGATTCTGTACCTTTACCTTTCTCTACTTCTTTCTTTCCCATTCCTCCCTTCCTTTCTTGCCCTTCTTTCCCCTTCCTTCCGTTTGTTTTTCCTTTTTTCCATTCTTCTTTCCTGGGAAATTTGAGTACTTTCCTAGTAGCACTGCTACCGCGCTACTACTTTCTTTTGAGCCATGTGCTGGTCAAATCTTTACCACAATGAAGCCCCTCCCCAGCTTGTTTTTCTCAATGGCTTGTTGTTGAGGCATAATTAAACTTGTTCCATTGCTCTTTAGGTAATTTGTGTCAGCATCATACTGCATAAAACTGATTGGGAAAAGCAATCAAGAGTCGTGAGTTCAATTTCAATTTATTTAATGAGTTAGAAAGAAATTGTACAGTGTTGGGAAATGCTGCTCATGAATATCAATGCTATGATGTTGAAAACTTGTGACGCCCAATTTCGGAAAGGTACCCTCTACGAATTTCCAAAACTTGCCTGTGTAACGAATTTTATGTTGAATTTTGGCGGAAAACTACCCATTTTAAAGTATTTTCTGCGAATTTCGGCCACACACACCCACATTTTAGGAGAATCTGCCAAAAAAGACCCTTGTTTAGAGAATTTTGGGCCCACCCACATGGGCAGGACATACGTACCCTCAATATGTTATGTACCTCCCCCGGGATTAAAAGCTGTGTTGTTTCATTGCCATAATATTCAGTTAGATTCAGCAATTTAACCGGCTTTAATCGGTCATTCCTTCCCGTGGAAGTGGGGGATTTTCTGCAGAAAGTCCCGTTCAGAAAATCTGCAAAAGCGAGTGAAAACAGCGACCAAAATTTCGTTGGTTTTATGATACTGTGTTTTATCCTTTTTGGAGAGGAATGCCCCTGAATATCTTTCGCTCAAGGGGGGAGGGCGATTTTTCACCCTCCCAATCCTCCCAAAAGGATAGCAGGTGCTAAAGCGGGTTCAGATCATTGCTGTAAGACAGAAATATCAAGGGTGTTAGGACACGGATGTTTTGATTGATTATTTACTTACCTTGTTTTGATCCTTGTGTCTTGTTTTCTTGTCTTATTTTCTGCCCTGTTTGACTGATATGTGCAATTGAACGTGGGTTCAGTTAGACCCAAACAATCTCAAAATTACTCGAATATTACTCCCTAGTATTTCTGTGTCTTAGTGAGACTTCGCATAAGAAAGATTTCAAACCGCAAAGCCTCAAATAAGATCTATGGCTATCAAGAATATCAAGATGCTGAAAATGAAGGGACACAGCTATTCATGTGTTTGCCCCCCCCCCGAACTTATTGCTCCAAACTGACCCATTTTACCACCTGTGTACAGAGTCCATAGAAATGCTCAACCTTCCTCTGGTCGGAAATGTATTTTTAATAGAGCCTGCCTCACTTCTGTAAAGGTTTAAGCTTTGTTTTCAGATATGTTCCTCACGGTCAATGACTGTAGGACAGTAATGTCTTCCTGACTCTGCCTATGTCCTTTTCCAACCTGTTACTCTTTATTCTTGCAGGCAAGAGAAAGATCTGGTGTTGTAATATTAGAATCAACTTCAGAAGATGACACAGAGCATTTAGAATCAGGTGAAGCTAATGAGTTGAATGTATTGAATTCCCCTTCAACAAATGGCTTTGGTTCAAATGATGCAGAAGGAAATAGTGAAGCTGGCTCTGCATTGACATCAAAAGAGGAAAATTGCCGAAACTACAAAGCGACAAGCCCTGTCTCGCCCCGAGGTTGGTTCAGTTTTCGTTTAGTAACCCAGCATACATTAAAGCCAAATATTTCGGACGGATAACTTTCGCACAAGGTATTTTCCGACAACAAATTTTCGGACGTTTTTTCATGGAACTTTGGACGCTTTTTAAAAAAATTTCAGGTGGTTAAAAGTCTATCTATTGTCAATATATTTTTGTTTATTTCATACTAAAAATGTCCTACATTTATTGAATGCGCCTCACTGAAGCGTGCTTGGTCAGAAATTTTCTCAAGTTGTTATTTTTGATGATGACCAGAATGATTGATAAGATGTATTTAGTAAAATAAGAAAGAGATTTCAATAATTTACACGCTCACCTCATTCCTTTTCAATTTAAAGCGTTTTATGAGTAAGACACCATGTTTTCAAACTGTGGAATGTTTTGTTGTTTTTTTCTATTCTAAAAACAATTTCTGGCGCTATTTCGGACCAGAAGATATGTCGCACATTAAAGTTTGTTTGCGTTGTTTGAGCGAAATGAGCCCATCGTGATTTGCCAAGGTAATCGCTTGACAATTACTTTTGCGTCAAAAGATCAACCACATTACTGGCAGCTTTGCAAAAGACGGGACAGGCACAGTGTGACCTGGTTTCTTTGTATCGTTTTTATGCTGCGCTGTGCTTGCTGATGTCGAAGACAAACTTCCAGAAAGTGAAACAATTCAGGTTATAACGGAATTAGAGTAGGTCTAGTCCTATGGTAGAATTGCTTCTTTAAGGCTATTCAGTTGAATGAATTAATTTATATGATTTACGTATCCACCTTTTTACACCGATCTAAATATTTGGAACCCATGCTATTTATTAATAGATAAAGTTTTACGGTTTATTCTCAATTTTTTGCAGAGTTCCGCATGACCAACAATCCTGAAGAAGGTGATTCAGAAGCAAGCGTAGAGCATTGTGAAACATTCTTTGAAAGAAGTACTGGCAGACCTACAAAATCAGAAATTATTAGAAAGGTTTTAATTGCATCATTTTCATTTTCAACAATAGTCATATCGTTTATAGTGAGAATGAGTTATGACTGATTTACAGTTTACCATTGGTGGTTTGAGACCGCAGTTGCGCTATTGCCCCTCATAGCATCACTACATAAGCACCCTCAAGTTGCGCTCATCTCATCTCATTTCATTGAATTGTTATTGTGAAAGTTAAGTAATCTCACCTGTCGCAATCCGTAGGATATGCACTTGAAGGTTTATATCCTGCAGAATGTAAAGGGTGACCAAAACAGTCTGGAACATCATTAAAATTTGTGGATGACAAGACTCTACACGATAGATTCTCGTGGTGTCGGCAGTAGCATGAATGAAGTCGGAAGAACATATTACTATTTTTTTCCTTCACCTTGAATATTAATGTAGTTAGATGTAGGCTATCTGTTACAAGCAGATCAAACTATTTACATTTAAAGTTCTGGATCTTATTATCAAACAGATGTCATTAAACATGTTCTTAATGTTGTTTCTCAAATTCCATATAGTTCTCACTTTTGCGAACTTCCAGCGGTAAGTTCATTTTATACTTCCGCTCCCATAAACATGAATGATTTTTTTGAGTTCTCAGCTTTAGCTTTGCTTGTTTTAATGTGTAATTATCCTTTCTAGTCTTCTTTTCATGGCCTTGCAACGTGAAATAATTCTGTAACTGTTCACGTGTTTCCTTGTCAAGACATTTTCGTGCCAGCTTGCAAGGCCTAGCCATGTTTGCATTGAGGACTGACGGAAGCATCTTGTTTGGTCTTGATTCTCCACAGCCTATTTGCAACGCACGTGAGTGAAATGATGAAAAGGAGGAAAACACTATTCCGTTCTTTTGCAGAGGGAAAAGTATTCACTACTACGGAGGAGCTAGAAACCTCCTCTGCAGAAATAGACAATTTTCCACAAAAGTAGCATGTACGCTCAATATAAAAACTGCGGTGTCTTGCTACCCATGCTTCTACCAGTCATTTACCGGGTGAGTCGAAATGTATACAATGTCTGAAAAGAATGCTGTAACAACAATCAGTTTTTACAAAAGTGGATTGTGCTATAGATGGCTGCAAGGAACTTTTTACCCAGATACATTGCGTTCTTTAATCAAATTGCTATAGAATCGTTAAGGATTTGTTAATAAGAACGCAATGCATCTTTGTGAAATGTTCCTCGCCGCCATCTTTAGCGCAGTCGTCTGTTTAAATGGGGCTTCAAATGGATTTCTGGTGTTTTTCACAGCTACAAACACTTCACTGTATTACTTCTTCTACCGGATGCACAAAAATGAATTATACTCTTTTGACAGGCCACGATAAATTGTATACCTGACCGATTTTGAAGAGTTGTGAGTTTACAGTTAGTCCTCAACAAGATACTAGAATTCTTTTTACATTTCTTTGTCCTCTAATTTTGGAGCCATAAGCGAGTTTCGTAAAATTTTCGATTTTGAAAACCCTGAAAAAAGTCAAAAAACTTAGATCAAATTTTCTATAGGCTGAACATGAGTGAACAAAGAGAACGTTTTCGTGGTGGTTTGGGGATTTAGAAATTGGTCAAAACTTTATGCATGTTTGTCCTCGTCATTTCGCTTCACTACTGTTTGCCTTGACACAGGAATGTAGTACTTGCATGAAGTATAGATTCAGCAAAATTTCACAAGAAAATACAATTCTTTGTATCGAGAAAAGTACCTTTTCATTCCATTCAATATAGAGTTTTAACTGATCAATTTCTAAATTCCCAAAATCATCATAAAAACGTTCTCTTTTTCCATTCATGTCGAGTCTTTAGAAAGTGTGATCAAAGATTTATGGCCATTTTCTAGCCTGCGTTCTGTCTTCCCTTGACAAAAAAAGACGGCACGCAGGCTAGCCGTTTTCCAGTGTTTTCAAAATAGAAAATTTTTTGCCCGTTCTGGTCCATTAGCGAAAGTCAATTCCAAAAACTTTGTGCTTTATTTGAACTGGTGAAAGTTTCTTCCCGCGTAAGTAAGTAGTTTTTGCAGTATGATCTTTCAGACACCAGATATAGTTTTATACTCACCCATATCACTTTCGCAAATATATAGTAATTAGTTACCCAAGATCGTTTTGTTAAATTGTTGTTTTTGTGTGATTGCGTGTTTTGTTGTTTGTTGTGCTGATTTAGCGTCCAACGCCTTTGTTTGTGTATTTACTGGGTAATTGTAAAACAAAATATTCAGCACCCAAGAACACCTAAATATGACGAAAAATAACAGCAAAGATTCTTAGATTTTGTGATCATGATAAAAATAATGATCTATTTATTTCAAGTCGGCAAATGCCCCAAAAACTTGTGCCCCGTTTATGTGACTGCTGTGGAGGAGCTGGTACGTCAATTGTTGACTCAAGATTCCTAAGTGTTTGTGAATTTTTTCAGAGAACTCCAAACTTTTTATTTGCTTGACCAGAATTAACAACAGTATACCTATTGCTTGGCTGGAAGTCCGAAAATCCTCAGGTATTTTTGCCAAGGAAGAAACCGCCCCCCCCCTTGCGGAAATATTGGCAACGTGAAAATTAAACATATTTGCAGTTGTTTTTTGTCATGTTTCGAATTATTTCAAACAGTTTATAAATGATTTCACTAGAATGATGCCCTATATTTTGCATGATATATAGAATTTAATAGTCAAAGTATGACAAATTAGTTACGTTACTTTCCGTCCCAATATGGCTAAAGCCAGGGACGAGGTTGAATATTGATTGGCAGTCTGTACTGCAGACGTCATTCCGGTGCATCGTGCAGCTGGAAGCGCTAGTTAAAGGGACAGGGTCATCTAACCATAAACAAACCCGTTATCTTTAAAATCTATATTGTTGCCCACACGTGGCCATTGTGTTGTGGACAGATTTTCGTGGATGGGGTGAATCCACACTTAAGTTACTTCTAAAAATCCACCAATCTCTACAATCGTACATCATGATTGTGTTGTTTGTTTTTCTGCGAAGTATAAGAGACACTCTTCAAAATAGCATCTTCATTTTGAGAAAAGTAGTGGAAAATCACTGTGATATGGGTTATCAAAATTACTGCCAAATCTTCGTTTCGAAAGAAGTTTGTTTACATTACGTGACCCTGCCCCTTTAAGAGCCTTTCTGTAAAGAACAAAGACGTGGTAATGCACGTAAGATCCTTACTGTGACGAACAAAGACTTTACCCTATTTCGTTGCTTTCTCTTTCCTAGATTTACGAGAAATTTAAGCTCCTTTATCAGAGGTTTCATAGATACGCTTGGTTACACTGGGGCCACTTAAGGGACTCGTCATAAAGTATCTACTACAAGGGGCGGAGGATATTCAACTTTGGCCAAAATATTTTTCACAACCCTTATTCAAAAGGAGTAAAAAATTCTGCAAACCCCTTGAGAAAGGGAAGAACAGTTTTCATGGCCTATCTCTGCTCAAATTTTTGAAACTTGCTAAAAGGCCCCTTACACAGCACAAGATCCTCTCCTCTCTCCACTTTATCCTCAGACTCTTGATTATAACCAGTGGATCCTGACTGCATAACTGATCTACCTAACTTGGACAATAGAAACGAGTCAGTCAGCCAGACACATCCCCAATATGTGCCAAAAAATAGCGCAATTTGTTGTCTTCCCATCTGAAGAAGGTAAAAAAGTTACCTTAGAACTTCAACGGGACATTGAAATGAAATAGTAAGCCTACAGCCTTTAACTCAGGATTTTGGTCAAAATTCAGAATCTTTGAAATCGGCCAGATTTGCGAAAACGGTATGGCCGTAACTTGATTTGTTGGTCGAAAATCAGAATCCCAAAACTGGCGAACTTTAGAGCAAAAATGTAAGCCCATAGCCTTACATTTCGGCCGAAAATCAATATCTTTCAAAAAGGCTGATTTCAGCGAAATAATGTAAAGCCAGTCGCAAAAAATGTTGGTGCAAAAATCTGAATCTTAAAAAGCGACCAATTTTAAGTAAAAAAGGAAGCCTATAGCCTTACTTTTTCATGGCAAATTGGAATATTGAAAATCGGCTAATTTTAGGGAAATTAGTAAGCCTAGGATTAGGGTTAGGATAGAGGTATCTTTGAAATCGGCAAAAGTTTTGTGAAATTGGTAAGCTTATAGTCTTACTTTTTTGCGGAAAATCGGAATCTTTAAATTCGGCTAATTTTAGGGAAATTGGTGAGCCCATATCCTTTCTTTTCGGTGGAAAATCAGAGTCTTTAAAATCAGCTAATTTTAGGGAAATTGATAAGCCCAAAGCCTTTCTTTTCGGTGGAAAATCAGAGTCTTTAAAATCAGCTAATTTTTGGGGAAATTGGTCAGCCTATAACCTTTCTTTTTTGTGGAAAATCGGATCTTTAGATTCGGCTAATTTTAGGGAAATTGTTAAGCCAATAGCCTTTCTTTTCGGTGGAAAATCAGAGTCTTTAAAATCAGCTAATTTTAGGGAAATTGGTAAGCCTATAGCCTTTCTTTTCGGTGGAAAATCAGAGTCTTTAAAATCAGCTAATTTTAGGGAAATTGGTAAGCCTATAGCCTTTCTTTTCGGTGGAAAATCAGAGTCTTTAAAATCAGCTAATTTTAGGGAAATTGGTAAGCCTATAACCTTCCTTTTCGGTGGAAAATCAGAGTCTTTAAAATCAGCTAATTTTAGGGAAATTGGTAAGCCAATAGCCTTTCTTTTCGGTGGAAAATCAGAGTCTTTAAAATCAGCTAATTTTAGGGAAATTGGTAAGCCCATAGCCTTTCTTTTTGGTGGAAAATCAGAATCTTTAGATTCAGCTAATTTTGGGGGAAATTGGTAAGCCTATAACCTTTCTTTTTGTGGAAAATCGGATCTTTAGATTCGGCTAATTTTAGGGAAATTGTTAAGCCAATAGCCTTTCTTTTCGGTGGAAAATCAGAGTCTTTAAATTCAGCTAATTTTAGGGAAATTGGTAAGCCTATGGCCTTCCTTTTCGGTGGAAAATCAGAGTCTTTAAAATCAGCTAATTTTAGGGAAATTGTTAAGCCAATAGCCTTTCTTTTCGGTGGAAAATCAGAGTCTTTAAAATCAGCTAATTTTAGGGAAATTGTTAAGCCAATAGCCTTTCTTTTCGGTGGAAAATCAGTCTTTAAAATCAGCTAATTTTAGGGAAATTGGTAAGCCTATGGCCTTCCTTTTCGGTGGAAAATCAGAGTCTTTAAAATCAGCTAATTTTAGGGAAATTGTTAAGCCAATAGCCTTTCTTTTCGGTGGAAAATCAGAGTCTTTAAAATCAGCTAATTTTAGGGAAATTGGTAAGCCTATAGCCTTCCTTTTCGGTGGAAAATCAGAGTCTTTAAAATCAGCTAATTTTAGGGAAATTGGTAAGCCTATGGCCTTACTTTTTGATGGAAAATCAGAGTCTTTAAAATCAGCCAATTTTAGGGAAATTGGTAATCCTATGGCCTTACTTTTTGGTGGAATACCGGAGTCTTTAAAATCAGCTAATTTTAGGGAAATTGGTAAGTCTATGGCCTTACTTTTTGATGGAAAACCGGAGTCTTTAAAATCAGCTAATTTTAGGGAAATTGGTAAGCCTGTGGCCTTACTTTTTGATGGAAAACCGGAGTCTTTAAAATCAGCTAATTTTAGGGAAATTGGTAAGCCTATGGCCTTACTTTTTTGATGGAAAACCGGAGTCTTTAAAATCAGCTAATTTTAGGGAAACTGGTAAGCCTATGGCCTTCCTATTCGGTTGAAAATCAGAGTCTTTAAAATCAGCTAATTTTAGGGAAATTGGAAAGCCTACAGTCTTTCTGTCTGGTGTTAAATCAGAATCTTTAAATTTGGCTAATTTGACTTTGTTATATAGAGTTGTCATAAGCAACTGTAGATTCTTTACATGGATAGATAGCAAATTCCTTTGCTCCAAGAGACTCAAAATCGGTTTGATAGTCTTTGTACGCAAAACGCAATGCTCTTTCATGGATATGATTTATTGAGACTTTGCGAGAGCTGCAATTGTAGACTATCAAAGACTATCAAACCGATCTTGAGTCTCTTTTGGAGCAACGGAATTTGCTATCTATCCATGTAAAGAATCTACAGTTGCTTATGACAACTCTATATAACAAAGTCTGGTTTGAGTCTTCCTTTCATGAAGGACATTTTCGCTGAGCGAATACTAGTTACAATCTAAGGCACGGTAACGACTCGCAGCTGCCAAAAGTGCACACAATGACATATGGAATTGAGACTATATCCTTCCTTGGTAATAGGCTTGGGTCAACTTTACAAAACATAGTCAAACAAGCAAGCACACTTCTTATCTTCAAAAACCATAATAAATGTTGGAAGTTCGAGAGCTGCAATTGTAGACTTTGCAAGATATATATATATACCACAAGTTTGGTACCTAACATGACATGGATCAATCTTTATTTTTAAACGGCTGTGTAATATACTTTCCCTTAATTTTAAGATAGTAGGCCTTAATTAGCAGTAATTTTGCTATTTTAAATTCTTTTGCCTACTGTACATGAATTGTTGTTGTTGATGATGATGATGATGATGATGAAGAAGAAACCAGGTTTTTTATTCGAAAAAGTATGTTTTCGCTCGGAAAAGTGGGTTTCCACCGATAAAGGTCTCTCAATCGATAAAATTCTCGGTGAAAAACTCACTTCGTCGATCAAAAAACCTATTTTGTCAGTGCAAAAACCCGGTTTCTCGATCGAAAAAGTAGGTTTATCGGCGAAATACCAGGTTTCTCGAATTCTTGTGCATTTCCCTTGCCATAACCGTCTAGGAATGACTCTGAGATTTCCATGTAGTGTATAAAAAAGACTCTTTAAATGACCTTGTGATTTGACTTAAAGGTTCAATCACAGGTTGTGGGGAAAATTAGTTTGAAATTGGTAAATATCTTACCATTCTTCAGTGTTTGCCAAATTTGTCTTTGTGTTTACGCTCTGGGGGAGGATCAGTGATAGTAGCAATTGCTGTCGTTGCTGTTCTCTCGTCCTGGGTTCCCGTTGTGCAGCATCTTTCTCCTATGCTGGCCTGACATCCAATGTGAAATGGATTTGAGTATTTATGTGTATAGTGCTAAATCGTATCTTTTTTAGTTTGTCATTACTCATTTAGTTGTTAATATTTGCATGTCTTTACGTTAATGGCCACAGGGTAGTCATTGTCCTGTGCTCCTTGTGGTCCTGTCCCTGTAGTGTTTGTATAATTTGTGAAGTAATTAGAAAGCATCGTAGGATGTAGACGTAACTTGTATTATAAAATTTTAGATGAATATAAAGATTTGTCTGGATTAGGCCAATGAAAATGTTTTGATATAAACATTTCCGGTTACGAACTGACAAATCGTGACTGCAACTGTGAGAACATCGTTGTTGGCCTACACGTTTTTTTATAAGCAACTAGGATCAGGCCATAGTGCTAAAAGTTTCTTCATTTCGCATGAAACTTTGTCCATTTTAGTACTAAAAGTTTCTTAATTAGTTTCTTATTTTTTGAATGCGGAATTATCAATGTGGTCGCTAACACTGCGGCAGATATGATTCTTGACATTTAAAACATCATAAAGGAATAAACAGTGTTCTGTGATGTCGAAAACACAAATGATTAGATAATATTGCTCAAAAATAAAGGTTCGACAATCTATTTGCTATAATATCCATGCTTTTAACTTTGAAAAGTTTCTTAGTACTTCTCAGACATAGTACTAGAGTTTCTTAAAATGTTGGCCATCTTAGTACTAGTTTCTTATAAACCAGTTTCTTATATAAAAAAACGTGTATCCCAGACAAAAACCCTGAAGAAACAAGAGAGGTATTCATCAATTTTTAACCACCTTTCCACCATAACCTGGTGGTTTCATACAGATGAGTGCAGCATCACATTGCAAACACTTTTAACACACATAATCAATTACGTCCCCCTACTTTTACTCTGTTGATATGGCAACTTATGATCAAGATTTTTCGCCTGCAACCTGCATGAGCTAGCCACCCCAATTAACCTTTTGGAGAAAGGGATTGAGGAGAGCTTGGCCCATTCTGATTCCTTGGTAACAGCAGCAAATTCCCTCCACTTTCGTGACAAGCGCATGGGCTTGTGTCTCAGCCGCATCTTCCTCCCAACTTGACTTATTTTTCATTTATTTACACCTTTCAAGAGTAGTATGGTACTTATTTGGTATGGTGTTCTATCTGGATCATTTAGGCGTCTTGCCATCCTTCCGCCCATTTGTGAGTGTATTTTGAGCTGCTTTATTGCTTGCAACCACTCAAGTTTGAATACTTGCCACAAAATTGCTCAAAATACGCTCATCAGTGGGTGAAAGGATGACCAGATCCCGAGGGGGGGTACTCATGTATTTTTCTGTACGGAGACGTGCCGCTGCACAGGGTATCGTTTTCAGGGTATCCTTTTTGTAAAAATCGGCTCCATGACAGGGTTCATTTTAGACTCCAAAGAGTCGTTTTAGGCCATTTGCCCTCTGCGAAGGTTATTAAAATCGCTTGGATGGCAAAATTTCCACATTTTTCGATGGATTTCTTACAAATTTTTCTTTTCAGGACACAATTTTGCCTGAAGAAACAAAGGATAGGGTATTGTCTAAGAAAACTTTACCCCCGGACAGGGTATCGTTTTCAGGAATTTGACTCCGGGACAGGGTAGCTTTTCAGATTTTCCAGCGGTACCTCCCCGTATGTTCGTAAACCAAGTACCCCCCCCCCGGGGACCAGATGGTTAAATAATCCAGAAAAAACCTTACCGGTCTAAAAAGTGTCACATGACCCTGAATAGGTCCAAATAAATTGAAAATCACTCAAGATTACAGGCTACAGGGAGATGCAAAGAAGTCACAAAGAGAGGATTCCCCTGATTACCTACTGTTGCAGACTGTCAGAATGGGCCACGCTCTCCTTAGCTCCTTGCTCCAAATTGTGAAGCGATCTATTTCAAGGCATCCTATTATGCCCTTTGTGGCTACCTGTCAGTCTCTATTTGTTGAAAGACTCTTCGTTTAAAATGGGCATTTGTGAAATTTTGCTTTACATAACACTATGTGAGAACAAAACCTTTTGAGACTTATCAAAACTTTGAAAACAACTTACAAACCTTACGTTGTCCACAAAAGGTAGAAGTACTTAATTCATTACTATTACTTTGTTTGATACCTGCACCTACCCTCTCTACAATGTGTTTGCAGTCTTCTTGTCCCATGTTTCGCTGAGTTGTTTCATTTGTTGATATCACCACAGGTAGCGGGGAAAAATTAATAAAAACAACAATTACCTCTCGTTTTACTTTAGTGTTTGCCAAATTTGTTTAGGTTAGGCCAGCGACGACGATGTTTATCATACCAACGGAACTGTTCGTATGATAAACATGGTCGTCGTTGGCCTACCCTACACAAAGTTGGCAAATTTGGCAAACACTAAAGTAAAACGAGAGGTACTTGTTGTTTTTATTAATTTTTCCCCGCTACCTGTGATATCACTTGGGATGACCAAGTGATGTTAGCAAATCAAAGAACGCAAGGAAAGAGGGGATGAAAGGGCACAAGTCTGATGTGATCCATCACCGCATCCTAATTTCACCCCGATTTTTATACTCTAAAAGGTGTCAAAAAAGTTCTCTCCTGCCAAAATTTGTTAAAGGCAGTCTGTCACGCATTTGATTGGGTGATTTGGACAATACAAAGAATAGAAAATTTGAATGGCTCCTAATCCCCTGAATTTCTATGGCCGTAGAAAGTCACGAAGATTCGCCCTCCTTTGTTTCAAATACAAAGATTGACAAAGAAATCTGCTGTGTTGAGCTCTAACTTTGTCGCGGCCAATCAGGGACGTGACAGACTGCCTTTAAGCTATATCTTTTAATGTTTTGCATCCCCAAAATGAATTAAAATTGGCTCCTTTGGTCCAGATAATGCTTTCTGTGCTCTGTGAATCCATCTCAAACAACTTTACTGTAACAATGTGTTTTGAAACTCCAGACACATCCAATCCTGTAATGTTCTATTGTCACAAAATCTGTTTCGTTCCTCCGTTTTAACCATGGTGTTGTAATTTTGGGTTTAAAGAGAAAAAACAACACAAACTTACCTAGTTCCACTACTTTTCTAACCAAAACCTGCTTGAGAAAATCTGAGAAAATTAGTGCTTTGTTCATAAAACTAAAACCATTTACAGTCAAAGTGGAAGAAGTGTACCACTTACATTTTTTTTTACAATAGAACTTGAATTTGTTTTGCATGACAAAATGCTGTGGTTTCCTAATGTGATCCACTATGCTCCACCCAACGGAAGCAACACTTCAATAAAACAGAGGCAAACAATAAAGCAAAGTTCAAATAATCATCCAATCATGACGGTCTATTTTCAAATAATCTTAGAAATTTACATGGTAGGATTCTTCCCCTCTGACTGTAAACCTCCTTTTGATTTCAAATCGGAATGCTTTAGTGAGCAAATATGACACTACATCACAACTTAATGCTACTCTTATCCTTTCTTATGCCAAAAAAATATTGGCTTTACTAACCCATTGATATAATTTTCCATTAATTTAACTGCAATGATGTTGTCTCTGTGCAACAAGTTATTTTTAGATCACTGTTTAGTGCAATCCTTGAAAATTGAGGACCACATCACAACCTTTGCAAAATTACTGCCTGTTATGTTATTGTTGGGTGATATCCATCATGATCTCCAGATCTCGTCTAGCTACATACAGCACAGGCCTTGTGCACATCAATGTCAAAGAAGTATTAATTCTTAACAATTTTCCACATGCAGAAAGCTTTTCTATGCCTTGAAAGGTATGAAAGACTCCTAAAATTCTTGAACAAAAATTCTCAAGAAGATAAAAAAAACCTAGGCCAGGTTAAAGTGCTGATGTACCCAAGGCCAGCACTGTATAAGTGTCCCTAATACAAAGCTGGTCAAAAATTTTATGTCCAACATTGCACCTTTGATACATGCTGATGATGCTATTTCTCTTGCCTTAACATATGAAAAATTTTCAACATTAAAGATGGCAATCAAACAAGAGTATGAACATTGCTTTACAGACAATATCAAACACCATTTATCTCAACTTCATAGCAGGCATATCAAGAATGTATCAAAAATACAAAATTGGAATTAAAATAAACCAAAATCTACCACCTTTTATTTTTGGTAAAAATCCAAAGCTCTCATTTTCCTTGTAAGGATTAAACTGAAGTGTACAGGATGTACGTGCAAAGCATCAACCTTTTGTGTTTTTAGGGAAAGAAAAAACTTGCAATTAGATATCTTGGTTACCTATGCTAGGGGAGGGATTTGTCACAGTGGAACAGATACACATATGGCTGTACCAAACACAAGAAAGGAGTGCCTGCCACTTAGCTAAAGACTAATGCCCCATTCACACTGCAAGCTAAACCAGTTTAAACTAAACCAGGTTTTCAAATAAGGCCTTCTGATTGGTCAATCCAAAAAATCCAGTCATTTGATTGGTTGAAATTTAAACTGGTTTAAATAAAGCTGGTTTAACTGTGTCAGTGTGAATCCAGTATAATTTGTCCCTGGTATTTAGTAAAATATTAATACAATCAAAGAACCTTTGCATGCATAGTTTTGCCAAAGGATGAATTTCATGTTCTGTTGTTTCATAGCCAAGTTCTGTTGTCTCATGTTTATCAAACATGGTCAGTTTCAGCAAATAGAAAAAGGTGTCCATTTTAGAACATTACATACATTAATTTGCCATTTCATTGTCAGAAAAGAAGTACTTTTGAATGAGATCCTAAGATCATGGCAAACAAAAATAATCAAATTTAGGGCTGCAATCATTCAATGACTAAGCATATAACTTTCTTATCTTCATGGATATGGAGCACACGCTAGGGGAATCTGAAGCTTGCACCTGGAATTAATATTCAAAGCATCTTGGGAAAACATCACTCCTTAAAAGCTGAAGGCTGATAACTTAAACATAGGACAAAAAGAGATGTGGTGATTCTTCCATTACACAAAAAGCAATCTCTATGTCAGATTCATAATCACAGAAGCATGTGGGAAAGTTTGCTTTTGTAGTTTATGGTGGAATATTTTCCATGTAAACTATCATTATCAATTGACATTTATTCATGTCAACAATACTAACCGAACATCATCAACATGAATATATGTAAAATTCTTGATAGATTAGAGTGAGGCCAATCGGTCACTCTCACGAGAAACATTACAAAAGCTACAACAATTTAAGTAAATATTTTTTATGTCATCACAAAGACTGTATTGAGTGAGTCAAAAACTATCTTTTAGCACTGTTATGCTAGGTAACAGTTTATCATAAAAGAGACGATGTTTAACAAAATCAAGCTTCTGAAAGACTCCTAATCATGAAACCCTTGCTGACATAATAATCAATACTTTACGTTGCACAAAATAATTACGGAACTTTGCGGCTATGGTACTCCTTTCATCATGTGGTAAGGCACAGCCAGTGTCTATTAAAACTTTGGCACAAACTGTGTTTCAACTATTTTTAAGATTCAATTAAAATTCAAGGATGTTTCATGTGCAAAATTGCTTCTTTCTTCCTATATCTTTGACAGACAGATGTTGAAGTCAAATGATGGGTTCCATGCTTTGGTTCCATTCTAAATCTATGCTTAAAATTTTAGAAATTGCCTGGTGATTTTCAAATAAAATTGTTTGCAACTCAATAGTCAATCTCAAATTATGCATCATCTGAGATTTGCCATAAAGCAAAATTTCCTTGCAAATACTTCTATCATTCTTTTTCCAGGGCATCGGAAGGTGATATCCCATTTGAGCAGATTTTAGAATGTAATTTTTGACCATAGGGCCTGTTTACATGATCCTGCCTTACCAAGATATCTCAACTAGGCGGGAAATCTCACCAAGCCACGATACCGCCGCTGCCTATAGAAACACATACAATTTTCAATTTGCATTTAAATGGGATTTTAATCCCATCCCATTTTGCCAGGACGTTTTTCTTCATGTAAACAGAAACAGGTGGGGGCCCTACCGGGATGAAATTGATGCCAGAGCACATGTGATGATGACCTCCCTTTTGTTGGGGTTATCTTATGGTAATCAGTGAAAACCTAATAAGCGTACTCCATCTCTCATGTAAATGCAAACAGAAAAAACATCCTGCCAAGCCAAGATATCCCTGCCAGCAAGATATCCGAGCAAAGAGGGATCATGCAAACAGGTCCTTGGTGAAAGAATTTTTGCATACGACTTATAGGGCTTATATGCCTTTTTGCTACAGAATAGCCAGTAATAATCATATCAATCAATGATTATATTCCTTGGCAAAACTGGTACCTAATCTTAAAACATGCTGTATATAGTTAGCCAAAAAATTAACACATTTGGTGGCCTGTGGAATAAAAATTACGAGGCTGATATTTGAAACTGAAATTTTAATCTATCATGTGGAGGTTTTCGTTTGGTAAAATTGCGCAAAATTTTTGACACGCATATTAGAGGCAATACTGGGAAGGGAATCTTGCGGATTTTGTTTCTTTGATTCAGGAGCTGAGGAGTGACTTCGTACATCTGAGCAATGAATATGCAAAAATTTTAATGCCCTCTGCTTGGTTTCTGAATCGAATAAACAAAATCCGTGAGACAGAACTTTAAATTTACCCTTCTTCCTTTGTTATAGGCACATACCTTCTCTTAAAGATCTCACTTCGCCCGCACCAAACGAGAGTTTGAGGTTATGATTTCAGGGCAACTTTGGGGCTTCGTTTGTTTTGAATTTCTGCTTGAGCGGATTTCTTGTCTGCATTCGCTAATCGCTTTGAACTGAGGTGTGAACCAAAGCAACTGATGCTATTGTATTCCAAAATCTGCCCTTGTTGGGAAGGATTTAATGAGTATATATGGGGATTCCACATTTGAATCTGTTCCAAAATTTACTTGCCATAGAAATTTATATGCCATGTTTGACACTGACAATAGTGATAAATCTAAATTTCAATGGCAATTAAAATCTTAAGCCAGAATCAGATATGTAATTTTTCTTCCCCATATATAGCCCTTATAAGTAATTTCCTAACTTCAGGGTGTAAGTGATGCATGATTTTACCAAACAAACTTTTCACATATAAATTGGCCTTTGACTAGCCTATCAGAAGACCTGTTACAGTAAATCTCCGCATATAGGAACCTTGCAAAATAAGAACCTAGAGGCTGTTTTTTTCCAAATTATGCACCTTGTAATTAAGACCCTGTTTCAGTATGGTGAAACATAGGTTCTTATTGCAGGGGTGGCAAAGATGATTTTTTATTGTTGCTATGAAGTTCATTTTGGTAATAACTGGTTGTTAAAGTGTAATTCTCTTCCTCAATTTAGTTATTATGTCCATAAAAGCCCTTCCAGAACATATAATGGGGCTGAACATCTTTTGTAAGACTTTGAAAAGGCTTACTAAAGGTTCCTTCAAATAAGAACCTATATACCTTGAAATTAGTGTTAATTCCTTTGAAATAAAGAGGTATCTCAGCCTCCTTCTCAAAGTAGGTTCTTATATGCCGGGATTTACTGTTTTCAAAAGAAGAAAGGGTCTACGAAACAAAGAGTGAAAACTTGCTAGGGCCTCAAATAAGGTGTGAAACACGTCTCAACAAAGGCTGCATTAATTGAGTTCTAGAAATCTGGAACTCACTGTAACAAGCTTTTGCCTAATTTCATTGACCCTTTCTTCTTTCGAATAACGGGTCTCCACCTAGGCTAGCCTTTGACTGATTGAATAACATTTCAGTTCTGAATATCTGCTTCACAAATACTTTTTAATTCCAAAGCCTGTCAACCTTTTAACTTTTTGACTTGCCTTACATCTATAACTTAAATGACATCAAAATTCTGCCTTAAATTGGAAAAGCCACAATATCTGTTCCACTGTAACACAAGAAAGGGTAAACTAACTTCACCTTACCAAGTTTCAACATGCGTCAATAACAGATAACTGCAATATTTCTTGCATTGAAGAGAATGACCTGAAAAATAAGAAAATTTCCAAGTACACAATTTCCCAACATTAGCAAAGACAATGGTTGAAATAATAATTATGATTTCTAGGCAACTGAGTGCACTATTTACAAGGGTTCCAGCTGTCTTTTCAAATGTTCCATTTGCATATATACATGTTGTGTTCTTCTATCTGGCATACAATGTCCATATATACCTTTCGTAAAAGTTTGAGCTATCTAGTGTTCTCTTTGATCTCTAAGTGATTGTCTCCAAATATTCATATCAAATTCGTATAGGGAATTCGTAGCATTATACGATATTGATACGATCTTCTATAAGCTGCATACGAATTAATTCATATCGTCACATTTTAGAATTTGTATAAATCTGCATACAATTCGCACGCGATTCGTATGCAATTTGTAACAAATTCCTACAAGCAATTCGTAAACTCATTTCGTAACACAATTGTATATGCAAGTTTAGTCCAAAATTAGTATCAAAATCGTATAAAATTCATATCATAATTTGTATAGATTCAAATTATACGGATAGTATCAATTCGTATAAAAGCTATTTATAGGAAAATTTGGAGATTATCCCTAAGCAATTTGTATTGCATTCAAATCTAATCTTTCTGATACTCCGCAGACCTTGATCTTCCTAGAAAGACAAGGCTGGGGAAATTTTGTACAAAGTCACACAAGTTAACTGAAATGACTTTAATATCATGTACAGTATTTAGTCAATACTCTTAACACTTACAGCATGTCAAAATTCCTTCTTAACTGAGTGACTCAACCCACTTTTAACAAGACTGGTAAGTTTTTTAGGCAAGCACAAATTTAATAGCCTAAGTAAAATCAATGTGGCAAATCAGCCAATCAAATCAATAGAACAATTAAGTTTTTTATGCAATAAAATGAGTTCAGCCAAGGTCTACAGTTGCTAATCTTTTTAGGCATGCAAGTTACTATGGACTCACAGAAATTTTTCCAGTGTGGCTGTTTGCCAATTTATGATGAGAAAATTGGCTATTTAGACTCTAAATTCTGAAATCACAAAGAAAAATTTTGGAGCTGAGAAAACCTGTCTGCAAACCTATGGACACCAGTTCTTCCCCAGCCTTACTTTAAAGGAGTCATAATTAGATCATAAAAGTGTGGCTATGACTACTAAGACTTGGCTCCCATACATATCCAGACATCCCATACAAGCTGTGGAGATACAACCTTTGTTGATTTTCAAGCATATCTGGATTGTGATCCTTTGGTACTGTACAACCCAGGACACATCTGGGGAACATTTCTGCAGTTCACTTGACTCAAATAGAACTTGCTGCATGTTTGCTACAATATTGGCAGAATTCAATGGACACATTTTGCTGACTGACATGCAGACAAATTCCAGCATTTGAAGAAGATCCATGGCCAGTTTCAGCACTTTCTTGCAGTGAGCTTTGATTCCTTCGCTTTTTGGATTTCTGACTTACACCTGACATTTTTGGAATTTCTGCAACATCTGCAGTGTCCTTGTCACTTGTTTTATTAGATGGCACAACTCCAGAAACATTGACCCCTGGAACACTGGAGACTGCTTTAATAACTGATGACAGCATACTTTGGTTTGCAAGGACACTTTTCAAGTATGCTAGCTCTTCCTTGCAACTTGAAATTTCACCTTTTAGATTTCTGTTCTCAGACAGCAAAGATGTGTTCTGCTTTCTCAGTGAACTGACTTCAGATTCCAAATTGCTGACATATCTTTTCTTTCTTTGTCGATTCAATCTTGCCATGATAGCATTTCTATTGTTGCATTTGTCAGGGTTACTCATTGCCTCTTCAATGTCTATTTCAACATCTTCATTTCTGACCTTCTTCATTGGCTGCTGAAACTTGAAATCATCCTTAGCTCCATTATTGCTGACAAAGCTCTTCCTTTGTTGAGGACTTATTAGTATTGCCTGTGATGCCTGTGATGATGGTTGATGTTTCCTACTGGCTTCCTGAACATGGGTCTCTTCTTGGAGGTCATTCTCATGAAGTTCTTTGTTAGTGTAACAATGATCTTCTGTAACTGAAGATTGCTGTCTGTAGCAATTAGCACCCGCTCTGTTATCATCATCTCCACAACCCTCCTCTTCTCCACTCGCATTTTCGTCGTTTCCAGAACCTCCTCCTTGATCTTCATTCTCATTGCAGTCTCCTTCCTCTTTGTCCCCAACGCTGACTTCATCTACCCCTTCAACATCAATGAGACCTTCTGAACATAAAAATCCATCCAAATCGTCGATGTCCATCTTCGTGTCTCCTTCCGCCAAACATTCTTCCCAAGAGAGTTTTTCATCGCCTATGACTTTCCTGCCAAATCCAAACAAATCATCAACAACCACACCCACTCCACTATCACTGCTATGTGCTGGTGAAACTCCAAGATCAAAATCTTGCGTCTTCGAGTCGACAAATGAGACAAAATCATTTCGGAACTCCTCCATCTCTGAATCAAAATCAGCGAAGGAAAGGCCTAAACTTTGCACCGATTCTTCGTGGTCAAAAAGTGCCGTATTTTTGGAACGATTCATCTTCTTACCTCGTTGAAGCTTTTCTCTCTTGCTTTTCGGATATGGGACAGCGTCTTGTAACGGTTAGAGATCCTAACAGCGCTTGTAAATGCGATCTATTTGCGAGCAAAGTACGTGTAGTTTCTTTATTTCTTCTTGCTCGTTATTGCACCGCTCTATGATTGCATCACAAAACGTCGAGAAAACGCATGCAATTCGCAAGGAGTTGTGGGATACCATTCGAAGAGATGCTTTGTGGGTAATTTACCCTCGTTTCCAAAACTATTTCGCCTCATTCTCATTCTGAAATTGGACGTCATTTAGTCATTTTCTCATTTTCGGAAATTCTCTCGAAAGCTTCACAGAAATAACGCTGAAGTTTCACTTCTTTGCGCGCCTCTTTTCTTGACACAAACCAGCCTTTCCTATATTTTCCACGTATATTTGCAACAACGAACAGAATTTAAACTGTTTGTTCGAAATGAAGTGAATCCCTTCTGATATGCCATTTCAGCTCAAAATCGAGTCTTTGCGTAGAACAGCAGCTCTGCAAAGTGCATTCAAATGTGTTAACTTTCACCAAAATTCTGAAATCCTACCCTGGGTACCAGATTTTTGAGGTTCTGGTAGCAAGGGAAGGTAAAATCCAAGTGGAGGCACCCAGCACATGCGCATACGGGGCGTCAGTCCGAGAGATTTTCAGGCAACACAAAAACATCAGTTACGCTTCACTGTAACCCATAAGCAACTGTAATCGAATATGAAATATCCCGCAACGACGCGAATTGAGGTCAGGATGGTCCCTGAAGAACTCAAGAACTTCATTCTGACTAAATTTAAGGCCAAAGAATATCGCGGTGACGATTTCAGTTTTATTTGGACCCAAAAATATCACTTTCGGCAGTGTTGCTCGGACTCCAAAATGTCGGACTAAACTCCCCGTATGTACTTGTGCTAAGTGGCCCCCTTAGGAGTAAAATCCCAGATGAAGCTTGTCAAGGCTGATTACCATAACTCAACAAATTGAAAAAGGTACACAAACATGCTATCACTGTTTGAAAAAGCATTCTTGCAGTCCTCGGAAACTGATTTGAAACATCATGGCCTCTTCCCTTATTTCATTCATTCATTTATTTATTTATTCACAGAAGGCTCCTTACTAAAATTAAAATAGTAAGATTACTGCTAATTCAGGCCTTCTAACTAGCCTATAAATGAAAAGAAAATATATCTACAATTGTTTAAATACCCGGGGGGGGGGGGTAACTTAACTTGTCTATGGTACGGGGTTGCGCCATTTTTTAGGGTACCTTTTTCATGATAGAGCCCGGATCTATGGGTATGGCTTTCAACAATTTTTTGCATCTTCCGGATTTATGGGTATAGTTTTCTGTCAGAATTCATTTCTTGGTGAGCTGTTTTGGCATTCCCGGATTTATGGGTATGATTTTCAGAAATTTCTCCGGATTTATGGGTGGTACTTTTACGATTTGAATGACACAACCCCTTATCTTGGAAACTCAAGTTACCCCCCCTCAGGTTTAAAAAAAGTTGTATTTGATCGGTAAATATCATGTTAGGTACCCAACCTGCGATATATATTTATATGTTTTGCAAGTCTACAGTGCAGTTCTCGCCCATCCAACATTTGATATGGTTTTTAAAGATAAGAAGTGTGCTTGCTTGTTTGACTATATTTTGTAAAGTTGACCAAAGCCTATTTCCAAGGAAGGATATAGTCTCAATTCCATATGTCATTGTGTGCACTTTTGGAAGCTGCGAGTCGTTACAGTGTCTTGGATTGTAACCAGTATTCCTTGAGTTCTCGGTTAGGGTTTAAACCAAAGTTTAAAATTTGAAGATGTGCTATTTGCTCATCAAAGATTCTTAAAAAAAGGCAATTTCTAATTCTTCAAAACTTATTGGCCATTGTAACGATTTAAGCCAGCAGCTATCTTTCAGCAAATGCGCAAAATTCTTGTTGCTATGTTCTAATTGATTTTGAATCGTTTTGAATAAATTTAGTGTCAGCTGCTGTTTGTTTATAAAACATTAACCAGTTGGATAGACAAAGTAAGATTCAAATTATCAAAAAATCTGATTTTGCAAAATCAATTGATCGAATTCAAACATAATTATTTCAAGCATAGACACAACAAGGTTTTATCTGAAGCAAGGTGCAGGAAGCACACCATCAAAATCACAATTTTTGCAATATACAAGGATTCTTGGGGCCTGAGGTCCGTCGGAATGAAATCATTTTTTTAGTATGAATAAGTTTACCGGCTCGTTTAGACGGTACCGGAAAACTTTCAGCCCGTTTAGACGTTTCCGGCACAACGTTGGATTCGGAACAAAAGCATAACAGATCAGCTTCCCGTTTACATTGTCCTTGATAAAAAGAAGCGGGTGGCAAAGAGGAGGTCAGGATCACGAATCACGCAATGAAATGCTTTATTTTATGCTTCACGTTAAAGATATATAGCATTTACATTATTCCCAGAAATGAATCCTGGCTTTTCATGTTTCACTCGCAAAATACGGCCAAAAAATATGGCAAATCACGTTTCACAAAATACCCTTTATCACCCTCTAAGAACTCGGGGGGGGGGGGTACTTGGTTGTGACCTTGACTCGACGTGAATCTGGACTTTGACAAAAGGACCCATTTGTGCGATAGAATTTTCAAGAATTCCAAACCCTTTTCAATAAATTTCAGGAAGTTTGTAGTCATATGTATGACTTTTTTTCGATCTGTGGATGCAATGTCGATTCAGATTTCTCTAGTTGTGATAAAAATCCTTAAAAAGCTACCCATCTACCAGAATCAAAGGTTAAAAATATGGCCATATATTAGGGAATTTCAGGGGAAAAATCCCATCGTTATGAGGGGCATATGCAGTATTACTTAACAATCAAGTACTCCCCCGCCCGAGAATACGGAACACTTTTGTTCATTCAGTTATATCCATGGTTCTATGGAAAAATTTTATTCTAGTGCAGTGAAATCAAGTTTGCTGCACCGTAACAACTTTGCAACGGATCAAACTTGTACCACTGTACCGGTATAGTTTTAATTGATCCGCTGCGGGCATTGTTAGAATAGCGGAGCAATAGTGGTACGGATCAACAGGAACGGTGTAAACGGGAGGCTCGTTGTACTTTCTTATGGATAGAAAGGATAGACTTCACAGTATTTTTCACAAAGAAAAAAGAGATGAGAAAACTGCTTTCTTCTCTTCAAAGGCAGCACGGAGGCTAAGATGACACTAGGCCAGCATCAGTGGTGGAGCCAAGGGGGGTGGGGGGGGGGGCAAAACCAAAAGTTCCCAAAAGTTAGTTCTTGAGATTCGCACAAGAATGAAGTAAAATTGGTATCTCTCCCAGGAGGGGTAAGCCAGATCAACCGTCTCTTTCCAGCAAGTGAGAGATCCAGAGAATAATCTAACAAAAGCCAACTATAATTTAGGTGAAAGGGTGTTGCCTGATCGTTTGAGTGGCGTGGTCGCGCAGCCTCGCCCCAGACCCCTTCACTTTCCAGTAATGCCTCCGCCGCTGGCAAACGTTGGTTACCACATGAAGAATTTATTTGTTAAACAAGTTGTGATTTGGGAAGTTTTACATGTGGTACGTTTCCGAAATAAATAATTAATTTTAGTGAACCTATTGTCAGTTAGGTGCACCCATTGTCAGGTGGTTTCATTGATTCATTATGGTTGAGCTCGCTATTCTCGGGAAGGATGGTGAATAAATTTGAATAATGAATGCATCGTCGAGTTATTTCGTTTGTTCAAAATTTTGGCCAGTGCTCTATTCATGGCAACATGTACTGGTATCCATTTGGAGTGTTCATTGGGTGACTTCTGTACCCGCAAATAGCATTTATTATAAGGATTTCAATCGTAACATTCTCCTATTACAGACAAGCCCTGTGCGTCTAATGGCCAAGCATTTCATACTGTGTTTATTTGCCACCTCTCCATACTGAGGCGAAATGCAACAGTTTTTTTACTTATTGTGCAAAAGTGGTCTGGATCTAACGACGTTTCTACACATTTACTGTGGGTTGTAGCGATTACAACGAGTCAATGTAGTAAGTCTATACAAATACCGGGTGAGTCAGAAAAAATTTCCCACATTTAAACATTCATAGCACCAAGAGTACTTCACACATTTCAAAGATTCAAATTCCAATTAAAAGCCGAAAGAAGGATTTACTGGTTTAGAGAATTTCCTTTGTCTGCATTCGCCAATCGCTTTGAATGGAGTTGCGAAGCATAGCTATAAACTTATGACGATTAGTCCCTTGTATCCCTGCGGTAAACCTGGCTCAAGAGGGACTCATAATGAAACAGTGAAAAACTTGGCCCTACTTTCTTCAATCATCAATGGGATTATGATGGTATCACGGCTTCGAATCCCAATCCCGTGAGAGTGTTTTCAATTCTTCAATCGAATCGAAAAATCTAACACATTTACACCGTAACAATAGTAATTCGCAAATCTCGCAATCTGATTGGTACTGGAGAAATCGCGAAGTTTGGGCCTAAATAGGGCCAGGTTTTACAGAGTAACATTATGAGTCTCTGTTGACTGAAGCGCCATCATCAAGTCAAAGAGCACAGAGAAACAAGAGACTCATCGTCATAACTACCATAGCTACTGATGCTATTGTATTACAAAATCTGCCATCGTTAGGCCCCGTTCACACGTATCCGGATATTTTTGAAAACGCATCTTTTTTTATCTACTTAGGTTTAGCGTCCACACGGAGAGGCGTTTTCGGTCAACGAAAACGAAGCTTTTCGAAAACGCTCGCCAGAGTGGATCCTTTCGAAAACGCCGTTTTCCTGTTGTCGTGTGGACGAGTGAAAACGGAGCTTCTCGAAAACGCTGACGTTCACAGTGTCGATTTACAACCCATCAGAGCATGCGCTCGGGTCTTCGGGGATCACGCGAGGGCAGTTTGTTTATCTGTTTTCGGATTTCGAATATGTATCATAGCGTTCTCGTGTGGACGGGAATATTTTCGAAAACGCTCCTCGTGTGAACGTGGATATTATTTACGGATAGAAAACGATGCGTTTTCAAAGATATCCGGTTACATGATGACGGTGCCTTAGTCAGGGGCTTGTAGTTTTGGAGTTAAACGTGTGAAATGTTGCCCTGATTTTCCAACTATGTGTGGCGCCACCCCTACCATCACATAGAATTGAGTACTGCGAGAACAACATTAGTCTTGGGAGCGGAGCACTACTATCAACCTTTCTCACTGTCGGTTTCAGTGAACTTAAAGATCTTGAAAATTAAAAAGATAGCCATGACTATGTTAAAAAGGTTAAGCATGTCGAGAAGCAAATGGAAAATTATCGAGGCTACCAATGACTGGTTGCTCACTGGTGCGTATTCCCATGTTGTATTCTCTTTAGATTTTATGCTTATAAATAATAAATTAAATTTTCAAAATAGCACACCAGCGAGCCGATCACTCCTGGGCTATGTTACATTTCAGACCGCGCTATTAGTTAGATTTGCTGTTATATACTCTGCTTTTGTCTATTCTGCTCGCTCTTTTCACGCCGTTGAAACGAAGCTTTAATCTTCCTCGGCCTAACAAAGAGAAGCATCACAGAACAAGAAGAAACTTGCCGCTTCAACACAAGAAAAGCGTGTAAGTATTTTTTGATTTGTTTGTTACCGCTATCAATCATTTATTGCACAGTTTCGAACTATTTCGCAGATAACAAGATAAGCTTCACTCAGGCTTCCAAACATTTACCCTCAAAAGAAAACGAATCTCTGCTGTCGTAACTTCAGACGATCACTTGATGTTTTTGAATATGTGACTACGAAAGGGAGTCCCCACATCCTTTCATTTTGATTTCAGTGGAGCCGTTAACTGGCCTATTCGATTCAAAATCAACAGATCCTGAATTTTGCTTTTTAAACAGAACTGTTATTTGATATTTATCAAATCATTAGAACTTGAATATATTTTCAGAAGCCTTTCCAAAGATATTGGAAATTTTCCCCAAAAGATTTTTTTCTTCCAATGTTTGTGCTTATTCATTCCGGTAAAAATCGAATAAAAAGTGGGCAGAAACTAAACGACCCTGAAGCTACGAGTTTCAGTAATCGCACAACACCCTAACTAATGTTGATTATTGGCAATTGCAAACTATCAAAGAGTAAAACTGACATCTAAACTAATCAGAAAATTTACAGCAAACTTCACAGTATCTAGCATATGGGTCATTGCTATCATTTCACAAGATGTGGAAGGCCTAATCAGGCAAGCTGGAGCTAGATCTTGTGACGAGAATGCATTTTCCCTGTTGAAGTAGCTATTAACTACCAAAATACATTTCACATGAAATAATTCACCGAGTTAGTGAAGCACGGTGAGGCAGAAAGAACGAGAAATTCACCCTGCTGGTCACCTAAAAATTTGTGAAACTGGACTGCAGTTGAGCGCTCTTTGGAAGTCCAAACATTTGCCTTTTTGGCATAAGAAAAACTAAGGATTTGCCTTCCCCAGAGAGAGGGAAAACGATATTCGACGAAATCATTGAAGCTATTTGGAAATAAATTTCATAAGTTTTAGAATTTAGCTTTTGAATGGTAGACATTTTTTAAGATATTATACCTGTTTACTAAAGTCTCTCTAGCAAAAACTGACGACGACCATCTCGTTTGGTGAATGTTAAAGTAATGTGATTCACAAATTTTGATTATTAACTAAAAGTGAGCTTTCTAAACTCCTAAAGCGATGTCCATATAGGTGGCTTAGTCTTAGCTTTTGTCTCAATCTTTTCTCGACTCAGTTTAACCTTTCGCTTAATCAAACACACGATCATTTTGGTTGTAAATTTGGCTCAAATACGTTCAAGAAAAAGGTTTTAAAACATAAAAAAGAAAAACCTCTTGATGTGACAATCTGTAGTCAGTCTCTCGATACATTTAACAATTTTGTCTCTGACAGACAATGATGTTCTCCTCACAAATATAGATAAATTAGAAGTTCTCAACTATCTTCCTTTGACATTTCTTCTGAAATGCTTCGGTGAAATTCTACAAACCCACCTCAAACATTACCGCAAAACATTTTCCACAGAAAGTATACGATCCAAGCAGCATAGGTTTCAAATCTTTAAAATGCTGGGTGTAAAATTCTGTGACCTATTTCTTTGAACTGAACGGCCTCAAAGAAACTTGAACTATTCTACAGTACATCTGCCGTTGGACTTTTCTGAAATCTTTAACACTGCCAGAATTACAGTGCTTTTCTTCCTTTTTAAGAATTCAAAAGTTTCGAAAAAAACTTTAAACCATCGTAATTTCTAAACCTGTTGACGAAAGATCAAATAACTTTCAAGAAAGCCATAGTTTATGGATGCCTACAATATGGTATAAAGCAAAACTCTTTCACTCTTCTAGTTTGTGATTTAGAAATTTGATGACGTCACATCGTAAAATGAGCTGAAATCTAAAATAGGCTGTAGTTTCGAAAAATACTCAAGATTTCTGAAAAGTCCAACGGTAGAATCATAGGAATGTGGCTAAAGTTTCTTGCAAGTCATTCAGTTTAAAGAAATAGGTCATTGAATTTTCGAAGTGTCGTGTCCCCTAAAATCGAGATGCTTCCCACGTCCCTGGCCATATATCAGCAACCAATAATTGTCTGATTGGCTAAAACGAGGTTTCAGGCTTTAAGTTGACACATATCCTGTGCAACTGTATCAACAACAGCACCATAGGAAGTACAGCTCCTTCACAGCAACTACGAAAATGGGACAAAATCTTTTGGGTTAACCTTTGGAGTTTAATGTCATCTTAGAGCCCATTTGCAAGCCTAAACATTAAAACAAAGTTACAGTTCTGTAGAGCTTCCACAATGTTTTTGGGGAAATCTTTGGCCAAAATCTTTGACGTTCTGGTACAATACTTATTTTATGGTAAAAAAGAACTTCCTGATGACGTAAATAGAAATTTGCTCGAACTTACTCTATATTTCATTCACAAACGGGTCGGCTGGGATAACTTTAAAATTTTTGTTTTACGCCACACAGCCACTATTTACGTTTTTCACTATTTCTTTTGTAAGTCTGTTTCAAATTTGATGTTAAGCACATGAAGGGTCAACGAAATTACTTCTCCAAATCGCCATCATTTCTGACCAATGATATCATTAACGCAACCCTGACCTGACAGCATACGTTTGCCATCACGCGCCTATGCTGGCCTGACATCCAATGTGGAACAGATGCCAGTATGTGTTAGTATCTAATCTTAATTTACTAAATTTTTATCTATTTGCATGTCTTTATGTTAATGGCCACAGGGTAGTCATTGTCTCTTGCTCCTTGTGGTCCTGTCCCTGTAGTGTTGTATTGTTGTAGAGTAATTAGAAAGTATAGTAGAACGTAGATGTAGCATTTATTGTAATTTTTTATGTGAATAAAAAATCTTGGAAAGAAATGTTATTTGTCTCAAGTACAAAATTAAACTAAAAGTATCAAAAGAATAGGTTGCACATCGGTCAGAGAGCTTTCAATACGTTTACCATATAAAGGGAACGATCACACGAATGGTATAGTATCTTTTGACGAGAATGCTTTCTTCTCCGCCATTTAATAAACTAAAATTAGATCATTTTCCTGTCTCATTTTAGGAAGTTAAGATGAGATTTGATGCGACGACTGTGTATCATTATTTGTATGGATATCAGCCAATGAGACTGGCAAGTGAAGATGAAATCAATTCATGCAATATGCCAGGTATTTATCTTGAGTAGCCCACAATCGTGTAGCAAGGGTAACTTTATAAGACAGATTATCAAAGGGTCTGCTTCATCCAGCGTTCCTTGCACGTGTCGTCTCTTGGCTGGCCTTTGTTTGTCGCCATTTTCATAGCCGATGAAAATGGCGACAAACAAAGGCCAGCCAAGATACGACACGTGCAAGGCATGCTGGATGAAACAGACCCTTTAAATCATAGGGCTCAAATCTTTCAAAGCTTTAAAAACAGTGGGTGTAAAATTCTACAGTAAAAACCCGCACATAAGAACCAAGGATTTTGCTCTAAGCTCCTTATGCTATGAGGTATATTCCGCGATCAGGGTGTAGGTTCTTCATGTAGGGTCCAAAAATTACAAGAATACAAAGGATAGTTGAAGGTTTAGCATTGAAACATGATGGCAGTATGGCTAGCAACACAAAACCAGGGCCGATACCAGCTATGAATTCATTGGGGGGGGGGGGCAGAAAACCAAAATTTTCCGACGATAAAACCATCAACAGCAACAGCAGCAACTACAATTGTAGGAACACACGCTAAATCTATGCATTAAATGACCGATCTAACTCCTCAGGAACTAAAATTTAGCCATATTTCGCATTCCAACCTTGAAATCAACAAACTTAGTGAATATCAAGAACAAATTTGACATAAATTGAACTATCTCAATTAGAATCTATTTTTAACGCTACTAAATTCATGTTTTTATGCATTATTTCTCCTCAAAATCCTCCAAAACTAGTCATTTAAATCACAACAATTCTGACAAGAGAGCACAATTTTCCGACGAATGGTCTCCGGGGTCTCCTGGGGGGTGCTCTGCCCCCAGGCCCCCCATTGGCTTCGGCCCTGCGCAAAACTCTTCTTAACATAGTCCTTTAGTCCTTTGAGCAGAATTTTCTCATCTCCTGATCCATTCACAGTCATCAGGCAACCAGTTTTTTCTAAAAGCCTCGTGAAGAATTTCTTGTCTTCCCTTAGGTCCCACCATGTTTCACAAGTCCATTTAGTCATCAACACTCTTCTCATCCTAGCTGAATTATTTCCCAGTGAATGAAAGAATGAAATTTTATACCCTTTATTAAGAACCTGGTTAAAATATCAGGCTGAAATGGTTCTTATTTATTGGGTACAAAGTATACCATTTCAGGCCCTGGGTTCTTAACAAACGAAGGTTCTTATTTTTGGGTGTTTTTAACTAAAGTACACTATGAGTTTATGAGTAAAAGAAAAACCAAATCTATTATAGCAGATCGCTCAACGTAAATCGTCATTCTTTGGCCATGTTGCAAGAAGCCCAGACCGACATTTGTTTGTTGACATCATACAAGGATTTATAAATAGCAAAAGAGCACAGGGTAGACCTCGGAGAACGTGGATAGACGAGATCAAAGAGTTGACCAACATCAAAGGATATGGACCATTGGAAAGGACAGCACAGAACGGGGAACGATGGAGATCCATGATAGGCAAGCTTCGGACTTACGAGGACGCTACATAGATAGACATTATGAGTTGAATGAATCGAAAGGAACTTTGGTCAATTTGCTGTAAATCTGCCGTGGCAATATCAAAATATCTTAATCATTTTCAAAATGGTGGCATTCTGATTATTTTCGTAAAAATTCGCTTACACCAACATGTTCAAAGATTAGGAACCTATGAATGGCGAGGTGCCCCATGACACTTGCAGAGACGTAACAGGACTTTTTACTTTTTAGCTACAAACAACAACCATATTCCAAAACCGGACGGATCAACTTTCACCCGGGAATCAAAAGAAGAAGTTATGCATTCCGAAGAAATGAAAGTACCGAGGAAGATTCGTCCGCCTGATGGTATAGCATTATGCGCATCGAGCATTCCCGGAGCAAAGTTCGGTGTTTGTGCAGTGAAGGATATTCAAGCCGGAACATGGTTCGGGCCATTCGAAGGGAAATTGGTGCGGACGAATGAGAGTATTGGTGGCATGCTTTCGGAATATATGTGGGAGGTATGCACCTTCAAAAATACATATAATCTTCTGCTTAGGTTAAACAAAAATGCCAGGATTTAGATACACTAAACGTAACGGACATAACCCTTCATCATTAGTGTATTTCAAAATACGCAGGAACTGTGTTAAATGTTTCGACAGAACCTTCATCAGAAACTGGGGGAGGTGGGGGAGGAGGAGGGGGGAGGGGTATACATGAACGTAAGTGGTTACTTCTAATGGTAGGAGCAGTATGCAACTCTTATACAGATTCTGACTTTAAACACAGATTCGTAGACGTAGCTGGCTTCAAAGAAACAAACTTACGATTGGGACAAAAATGAAAAAAAGTAACAATGCATTTGAGAAATTAAAAAATTTTACATGTGGTCCAACAACAGCATTTTTCGCACGTTGCTGTTGCATTTCTATTCTTGAGCCATAGACAAAGAAAATCGCCTGAAGCAATTTTCATAGACTATGAGTTATTCATGGGTCTTAGTCCTTGTTATATATTCCAAATCGTTCAAGGAATGAACGTAGTGTGGCTTGTTCATCCTGAGAGGTCTCTATGCCCGCAGTTTTGGCACTCATGAAATTCAAACTACCGTGGAAACCCGCATAAAATAACCTAGAGTTTTATAAGAACCTTGAGAAAGAAATTCAATATCTTGAACCCCCTAAATAAGAACCTTTCGGAGGCTGATACTGGGGCGGTTCTCATATAACAGGTTTCATGTCTTCAGAATTCCTCAGAATTTTGAAGAATTCTTACATTCTGACAGAATTCTTCAGTGTTACAAAACGACTATCAGATTTTTAACAATTATTCTAACCTAATAACATTCTCAGGAATTCTCAAGAAATTCTCAAAAAGTCATCAGATTTCTTGCATTGAAAACAGTACTAATGTAAGAAAAGCATGTACTGCATAATTGTACTGCATATAAGAACCTGTTAAAGAGCCTTGGAGGCTGGAATTTAGAAAAAACAGTAATTTAATTAAGGCTGCCTAAGGATACCCTAAGTTATTTTAAGCGGGTTTCTACTGTATCTATATTTTCTTCACAGATTTTTCATGACGGAGAAGTTAGCCATTTTCTAGATGGACGGGATCAGAACACATGGATGCCATTTGTGAAATGTGCACGGCATAAAAAAGAACAAAATATGGTAGTCTTTCAATATCACGGTTGCATCTATTACAGAACAACACGTGAAATAACTCCTGGATCAGAACTGCTGGTTTGGTACGATACAAAATACACGCAGTTACTTGGCCTGCCTATGGCTTGGAATGATACAAGAAGTAAGATTCTTTTTTCGGGAGAGAATAACTGACTTTTGGCACTAGACTCGATTACATGTCGTAGTTTCGCTTTCAGCCTGAAATGATATCGCTACAACTAAACCATACCATACCTCAGTGGAGCGATAGCAACAACAACAATTCAACTCAATGAGAAGCGCGTAACTTGAGGGTCCTTATTGCAGTGAGGCTATTTTGGCACTAGATCTTTTACCAATAATTCTACTACTCTTTTCTGCGTTTTTCTCTCCTCCGCAGTTTTCGCCTCGCCCTCCTTGGTTTGCAAAATGTTCCCCTATATAATTATCAAAAGAGTCACTAACTAATAACAACTTCTCAAATTCTAATTATTGAATAGAAATCTTGGTTACCCTGTGATCGGTCTAACCTGCTTGCGCTTTCATTGCAGTTTTAGTAGCTCCTGAACTCCTCCGATAATCAAACTACTCTTCTGTTCAGCAGTGAGATGCATAGACGAAGGAACCGGGGGGGAAAGGCACAGGGGGCGCGTGCCCCCTGGATTTTGCAATAAACAAACAAAGAAGTGCCCTTTTTATTTTTAGAAGCTGCCCCATTTTTCTTAAGAAAAAGGCCTCCAAAGCGTCTTTCCCCCAAGTTTTAATGTTTCCTACGTCCCTGGCTGAGATGTTCTTGCTAAATTCTTGCAACGAAAATTTGCATCGATGATGAATTTGAGCACTCAGACTCATCAACTGTCAAGAAATAGAATTATATTTAAATTCTTCTTCAAATTCAGGTTCTAATGGTAAGAGAAAAGGGTACAACAATTCACAACACGAAGGAGCACGCAAGAGGAGGTACATGGAGCCAGAACATGGAGAGAGACAATTGATAAAAAAAGAGAGAGATTTCGAGAAATTACAGCAATGGAGTCCAAACTCAAAGAAACTTCATTCAAATGAACGTCCTTCAGGCACTAGGAGAGACACTACAGTTGACATGAAAACGGCAGAGACTGCCTTTAAATATTTGCAAAGAACTGGCAGAAATGACACGGAAATGGTACATATTTCAACTAGCTCAAGCATTCAAGGAAGTGCCTGCCAACCTCTGAGATCCAGTGCCCAGATACCTAGCTTGCTTGATAGGCCGGGAGATACGAAAGTCGCAGCTTATGCATGCAAAAACCAAGCAGTGGTAGATCATCATGCACAATGGGCTAGAATGCAGCTTCCCGACCACTCATCTCACATTCCCGCACAAAACCATTGCCATGCAGATTTCCCGCGGAACGCACATCACGTAATGCAAAGCGAGCATAGAAGACATCATGATAATGATCACACTCAACAATATAAAAAGATGACATCATCGCAAGTGCAAGATTCACGCACACGACATTTCCATCATGGTATGAGCCCTCATTTTAGAGTGAAACATGAAGAACTGTGTAGATTTAGGGACATAAAACCGTCGTTTAGGCCAATTGCTTGAAACGACGAGCAGCTCTTTACCCTGGGGGGGGGGCAGACCAGATTTTGGTCCGGCAAGTACCATTCAGGCTTCAAGAACATACCCGGTTCCTTACCACTTCTTCGAAAAAGAATGCCCGGCCTTATACTAAGTTTTCGAAAAAGTATACCTGACTTCATTCAGTTTTTTGCGGACAAAGGCCACTTCATTTGTTCTTTATACCTAAATCGTGCAAATTGACACCATTGATTACATCAAAATTGTGAGGAACGATACCGTTGCCGATAGTATGTCCTCGTACCCAGAATAGGGTGTTTTAGGCTGTTTTAGCAGCAAGACGCAGACATCTTTGAAAACGCAATGCTTGCAGCTTTTTTGGAGCATCCGAACCCTTCAGGTGTTTCCTTCCAAGAAAGCTGCTCATAGACAGACAAAATTCCTAAGACAAGTTTGCATTCTCGCAATTCCATCGCTTATGAATATGTTTACACAGTATGCAGCTTCCCTTCTCGACGTTCTTTTGCTGAGGGGCGGCCTGCAAAAGTACTCTCTTCAGGTTGTCAGTTTCAGAAATGTAACGTATGCGAAGTCTCTTGCGACTCACAAAAGTTTTGAAGTTGATTTTGATCTCCCTTTGTAATTCACAAATTCACATCCTCGAACAAAAGAATTATGCTGGCGTCTTCTTGACTAACGTTTTCTTGTTAAAAAAGCCTAAGTAGCGATCGCAAACGCCCGCGCGATGGGAGTTTAACTTGTTCCTACTCCTAAAGCGCCTAAAAATCGGTCGCTTGCGATCAGATTGATCGTTAAGTTTTATCAACTGCGCATGCCCCTATTTGGTCGCAGCGCCTGCGCGCTCAAGGCGCTGGATATGGACAGCAGCCTTGTATGAAGTGCAAGACTGGGCTCTGCACATTGCTTGAAGTCAACAAAGGAGACGGCGCTTGCAAGTGAAGAGCAGTTAAGTTGAGAGGGAGCAAAATTGCCACCATTAAGTCCACTGTAGCGTTTTATTAAGAATAAGGGGCATCTCAAAGTCTATGCATTAGTTCAGTGGTTGTACCACTGCCCATCGAGGTAGACTTACTACACGACATACTACTTATTGTATAGACCTAAGACACGTTTGGCATGTAAAGTGATAGTTTTGGCTTCAAAAAGAGATTCAATACCGTAAAGATTGATGCAACGGAGTAACATTTCTACGCAAGAGATTGACATGTTGCTTCTTTTGATAACAACGAAAAGTAGATTAATTATTTAAAAATTTTATTCGCCATTAGTGTAGTAGTTATAACAGCTCTTAGCAATTTCATTCGATAAAGAAAGTCAAGAACTTCCTTTTCTCCAGTTCTCCTTCCTTTTTCTTTCGTCACATCACGGGGAATAGGGCACCGTTGATGTGATCACAATTGTATTCTGATCCATAGGGATGTTTCTTTTCCACAGGGAACGCTTGATAATGTTGCTTTTCCTCCGTTCTTCTCTCGTCATGCACAACTTGGATTGAACGCCGTCATTATTCAAATAAAGTTCAAACTAAATCTTTCATCTAAGCTCCTACGCAGCGATGTATCTCATTTCAAACTTCGACACACGCCTGAAAAACCCTCCAGAGATTTTGTGGCGTTACTTCCTGTCCTGAGCTCGCGGCTTTTGCAAATGGCGCGAGTTTTTGGCCTAGCATCAGCAACTTCTGGCGCGTGCAACCGTTGTTAACAGCAACGTCGAAACACAAAGTTTGTGTGACGAGAGGAACTAAGGAAAAGAAATACAGTATAAAAATTTCTGCGCAGTCCCGCAGCAAAAACAACACTAGGGACAAGAATACGATTCGATCATGATATGTGCCACAAAACGGTGCATTAATGCCGAAGGGTAAATCTAAAGTTCTGTCTCGCGGATTTTGTTTACGTGATTCAGAACCGAGCAGGGGGCATTATGATTCTTACATATTTATTGCTCAAATGTAAACAGTTACTCCTACAGCTCCTGAGTCAAATAGACCCAATTCGCGAGACAGAACTATGGATTTATCCTTCTTTTTTCGTTATAAGCACATAACTTCTTTTAAAAGCCTCCCTTTGCCTGGACCAAGTGAGAGTTTGCCGTGCTGGTTTCAGGGTAACTTTGCGGCTACGTTTGTTTTGAATTTCTGGTTGCGAGAATTTCTTTTGTCTACATCCGCTAATCGCTTTAAATTGAGGTGTGAACCCAAGCGACTGATGCAATTGTATTATAAAATCTGCCCTTGTTGAATAGGCCTTGAACAGAAGTCACAAGCGACGAAATCCAATTATATTTTTCTGGTTTTTAAACAGTACTTTATATACAATACTAACTACCAACCTGAAGACAGTAGTTTCTTTGACAAATTTAGTTTCTGCTAGCAAGGGAGAAGAAGGGTTTTAGTATGCAAGAGGGAGGAGACAAATTCCAATCTTGTTATTGAGCTGAATTCAAACTTACAGTAAAAGCTCTAATACGCCCCCGGGGGGCTTAATCAATTTTGGACACTCCAGAGGGGGATTTATTAAAAAGGGTGCCTATAACAGGGGAGGCCGTATTCACAAAATCGAATGACAAGGATATATGTGATGGCTTTTCACTTAGGTCTCGTTCAGACGAGAACGAAACGGAACGGAACGGAACGACATGGAACTGTTCTAGAAAGCAAAGGAATTTTTGCAGGTGTTTACACGAGAACCACTAGAAACGTTCCGTTAATGTTAATCTATCAGTCAAAGGCTAACTTAGAAAGAGAAAATTTTGTTTAAACCCGACTCTAAAAAACCCATATAGGCTTTTTTCAAACTGTGGGGTCTTAAAGATGTGTGATTTTACCAAACAAAATTTTCTAATCTAAGTTAGCCTTTGACTGATGGATTAACGTCTTAGTTTTGATTATCTGCCTTACATCTGCATTAAGAACCTTCTATAACAATCAGTCAAAGACTTTTTGTTCCATAGCCGGCTAAAAGACTCCTTTTTGAAAAATCATTGCAACAAAGGTAGTTGTGCTAGGATCATATCAATTAATCTTTGTAATTGCAACATGATTGAAGAAAAGCGCTCTTTTGCACTCTTCTTGTACTTTCCAACGTGGTAACCCCCTTCGCAAATTCCAAAGCTTTGAAAGTCAGTTAGCAGAACAGCTCGAAAATGGTCTAAAAAGCTCTATTTGTTCGTGTGTTTGTCGTCCTATTTACCAACGATCTTTTTACCTATCTTACTATAAACAGAGCTACCGACTTTAAATCGTTTGAAACAGCGACTATAAAACCGCATTTGAAGGGCTAGACTCATTTTAAAACACGACTCCCTGGAATGACTGCAGGTTTTTTTCTGCTTTTTAGATCTAAAATTGTAAGTTTTTTATATTAATTGCTGAAGGGGTTTTTTCATGTTAAAATAATGTTAACTGAAATGAATGAAATACAGGGTACAAGCAGACTAACCCAAATCGATGATAAAAGGCTTTTTAACTCCATTCCAAATTCTTTCGAGACTTAGCTGACGTAATAAACTGCTAAAGTGACACTGAGAAGGGAATTGAAATCGATATTTTAGTAAATGCCCCAGAAAAATAAGTATTGAAAATGCTAAAAACGAGGAGTTTCCTTTCTTTATGGCGAGATGCCCTTGATCCTGCACTGTAGGCCATTTGTTGGATTTCCTGCAAGCCGGGTTTTCTTAATATTTTGAATTTAACTTAGGACTACTGGTTTGCAATTACCAAACCAATACAAAACATACTTCAATCTTGCCGCCATTACCAAAATCAAATTTGATGATTGAAGCGCCAGTGAATTTGCTGCAGCAACTTTAGTAGTTTCTGGCTAACCGAGTTCTTTCTGAAATGCAGGGCAACTGAGAGAGGATTTATTACAAACTGTGAACCGAGAACGCTCCCCTGCCTAATTCATCGACAAATGAATGATGCTAAGACGATTTAGCAAATAAGTCTCCAGCTGACGGCAGAGGCGCCAGGCCCGCATTTGGATCTGGTAACTTCGATAAATCAGGAAGATTATGCAAATGAGACTGAAGTCCTTTTCTTACTTGAGTGACTCTTGCAAGTTTCTTTTTCGATTCCTGGATAAAAAGATGACAAAATAGTAAATTCCTGAGAATCGTCGAATGATACTTTTAACCCTGATCCTCCCTGAAACCATCTCGTATGGTGTTAATTGCTCCAAAATGCCTTCTTCATACTATAAATTAAAACTCCTCCGAGCTTAAGAGGCGATAGAACGGTTGGCCGATAAAAGGTTCTTTTGCAACTGGTTAAAAACTGCAGTAATCACACAAATGGGGCGCAATTGTTTTAAGGACATCCTGTAGGATAGAAATTGTTCAACAAATTCAAAAGATGTTTAGAAATGCATGGCTATTGAACAAATGATTTGATTAGATTTTCCAGTGGAACCACAAGTACCCAAGGTAAACGATAGTCAACCACGTATACTTTTTTGAGTTACTGCAAATAAATCGACGTTACGTCACCAGCGAATCCAAAATACAGTGGCTAACTCGAAAATGATATGAGATGTCAAAACTTCTAAGCAGTATTTAATAATCATATAACAGTGCTGTTCATTTGCTTCAATAAAATATTCGCTGCAAGTCAACTTCAGGTATAACGGGTACATAATCAGCAATCAGGGACAAAACTCAATGGTTGAAGGTTACTGGAACCCCTGAAAAGAGCAACCAAATCCCTTCTATATGTGTCTGTTTTCAGTAGTTTTGTGATGTCCGACTTGTAGCTTTTCAAATCTTCACTCGCGATTATTTGGTTGCAAGAATCTTTGACTTGTAGCTCTGTCTTTTTTATCAATTTCTTTTTTACGTTATGGCCCCTAGGTAGACAAAATTTTTTTCTCCTTGGGGTATCGTCTTCGTAGTAGGGTAGCGTTAGGTGTAGGTATAGTAAGTAATCATGTATGGATTTTAAATTTTCGATGAAATATATTTAAAAAAACTCAACGGTACCGTGCCCAATATTTTGAAATTTTCTTACTTAATCACAATATTTATTTAAGTCTAACATCATCCCCCTCATTCCCCTCAGTCTAACTTGCGGGGTGAGTGGCCGAGTGGCTTATACAGTTTTCGTCAGGTGACTGAAGTTAAGCTCGGTCAAGTGAGGTCAACCTCTGGATGGGCGACCTCGAGACCTGACCTCACAACTCACCTCGTCGTCCTTCAGAAAGGACGTTAAACTAGGCTTCCCATGCCCGGATGTGGTATGCACAGTGGGACTAAATTAGCTTTCAGTAGCTAGAAATTCTGACAAGCCCACTCAAAACGAATTAAAAACAAACAAAGCCCCCCCTTAGTTCAATGTTGTGCATTTCTGAGCTCAGCAGAGTCACGAGTACCATCATGCAAATATTTCCCATCACCATTGAACAAGGGAAGGTGGGCTCGATAACCAACAAATTAATCTAAAATATAGAAGAGTGCCTTGAGCTTTGTCCCCGATTGTAGGCTCATAAAAACAAGCAATCATATACCTCCAGTCGATCTTCAGTAGCAGCTAACATATATTTTTGATAAGCTGTATAATCTGCTAATTTCTTTTGGACGATCTGCCTGTCTGCAAGTTCTGAGGATAAGCGTTTGTTGTATTCAGAAAGATGTGAGCAGGCCTCTGCCAGTGACTTCAGCAATGCTTTACCATCTTCGTACTCTGAAAGTAAGACAAAAGAAAGGTAACAAAAGTAGGTCTTAACAGCATCAGTTGCATTGGTTCACACCTCAATTCAAAGCGATTATCAAATGCAGACAAATAAATTCCCTCAATCAGTAATTTAAAACAAACAAAGCCGCAAAGTTGCCATCAAACCAGTACGGCAAAGTCTTGCTTGGGGCGAGCGAAGGATGGTACTTGACGGATTATTTTTACATGATTCAGAAGCCGAGCAGAGGCCACTACAATTCCTGCTTATTTATTGCTCAATAGTAATCGGTATTTTTTGTAAGAAGCCTGATTCTGAGCCACTTGTGTGGCTTCTTAACTTTGGGACCAATTCTACGCAGTAAAATTGTTTCTTTGTAATTCCTCACGCTCGAAAACCAATGTTCATTTCAGGAAGTTAAGAGATGCAACAAGGCACTACGATTATTTGCCCAATGTTACGAAATATTACGGTAAAAAATCTAAATTCAGGGTTTTCACTTTAAAGTAGTATGTGTTCCATTTGAAACTGCCGTCTCCTATTTTCTAATCTTCGCTCCCCCCCCCTCCTTACTCCCACCTTTCTAGAAAGGTTTGACTTTAAAGTGATTTTGATGTCAAATAGCTTCGCATGTGTTTCAGATATTGTTTTGCCTAAGACCTGCAGTAAGTGAAACTTTGAAGTGAAAAAATTCAGAGACTGAGCTATTACTGATTCCCATTACCCAGTCCCCATTACGCACTCCCCACTCCCAACTCCCATTGCCCAGCTCCCACTTTTCCAGACAACCGTAATGCACAGTTGATGTAACCTATGTAATGACTCAAATTGTATTCTTACACACTGCGTTGTTTTTTGGCGAGAAATACTCTCCAATGCAGGGGCTCCTCAGTCAGTTCGCAAATTTTTATTAAGCAGAATTGACCTATACTTCTAGTGGTGGTAAGACAGCGAGAAAGATCACAAAAATATTTGATTTTTTGACTTTTAACTAAAAGTTGAATGATTCAAATCTGTGAAGTAGTCTTGGTGCTATGAATTTTCAAAAGTGGGAACTTTTTCTGGCTCACCCGGTATCAAGTTCTTTTTGGCGCACTCTGTACAAGGAGAGCTGAAGGTGACATAAGGCAACGGACAGACATCAGAATCTACAGTTGTTATCATGTCCACAATATGCCGTGGTTGTTTGATCGTGTGTAAATGACCTCTAATTAAAAAGAAGGTCAACTGTATTTACAGGGATGTCTCTGAGATACTAAGGCAACGCTGTGATACATTGTGTGTTGCGTATTTGCGGGTATATGAGCCAAAAAGCCGCATATGTAACTGCATGTGGCTAGGATCTAAGCTTAAAATCAAATTCAGTCTACGTAAATATGTTTGGTTATCATTCAGTGTTTTTTCAATAGTATTGAATATGTTTTTGGAGATTTAGTCGCAAGCTAATTAACTTTCCTGTCACCATAGGACTTTCCTGTGGTGGCGCGGTGGGCTGCGGGGTGTTGTGCTCGGGCGGTTTGGGGGTGGGCATTCGGCGTTGCATGGCGGCTCGGCTTGGGGCGCGCTCGGGGGATTTGGCATGGGCGGGCGTGGTCGGTGCCGCTCATGGGCTGGGCCTGGTGCCTCTGGTGGGTGGACTGTACGTTTCTTCATGCGCTGGATGACACCGATGTAGTGACACTCCCTTTCCTAATTTGTTTTTTGATCTTCTTTTGAATTTGTATATTGATAAAGAAATGTAAATGCCATTGACAGTGGGAACTAGATGACCCTGTGTCTTTTCCCGCTGTGAATGGCATATTTAATGTAAATATATTGTTTTTGTAGTTAGTATGGTTTGTTTGTGTATAAAAAAAGCTAATTAATGTGGATCCTTCTTTGCGACTTTATCTATAAGCAGACATGAATTCTAGTGTTTTTACTGATTAGATACTGATGCAGGGATGTAATCAGAATGGAGTTGAGAGATTTTAGGCGTCTGCCTTTTCACCCATGAAGTATCGCACCGCTTCTTAAAGGCCAAGAGTGGTAACTTCAATATGCACCCAAACAGACTTTTTCACATAAAGATCTCAGTGCTTGAAACTTTTGAATTGAAAACTTTGGAGACTGAGCTTATGCTAACTCCAGTTACCTCATTCTCATTACCTACTACTTACGTCCCGCCAGCATGGGATTCAAATCTTTAAAAAGTTGGGTGTAAAATTCTATGACCTATTTATCTGAACTGAACGGCCTCAAAGAAAGTTATAAACTATTTTACAGTAAATCTGCCATTGGACTTTTTTGAAATCTTCAATATTTTCACAATTACAGTATATTTCTTCTTCTTTAAGAATTCAAGAATATTTTCGAAAAAACTTAAAATTATCGTAATTTCTAAGCCGGCTGATGAAAGATCAAATAATTTCCAAGAAAACTATAGTTTATGGATGTCTATAATATGGTATCAAGCAAAACTCTTTCACTCTTCTGGTTTGTGATTTAGAAATTTGATGACGTCACATCATAAAATGAGATGAAATATGCAATAGGCTGTAATTTCGACAAATATTCAAGATTTCTGAGAAATCCAACGGTAGAATCCTAGAAAAGTGGCTAAAGTTTCTTTCAAGTTATTCAGTTTAAAGAAATAGGTCACTGAATTTTACATCTGCTTTTTTACACCAATTTAAAGATCTGAAACCTATACTCTTCCCACTCGCATTCCCCACTCCCCACTCCTATTACCCAACTCCCACTTTTCCAGACAACCGTGCATTATTGCCTGTGGCCATCTAGCATCAATTATTAATAATTCAAGTCCTCGGTCTAAATTGACTTCGTATCCAATGGAAACTTTATTCGCTTCAAAATGCAATTCACTCAATCAGAGAGATGCGAACAATGTATTGACAATTTGTTTGTTGAATTAAAATTAAAATTAATAGGATTTCTGTGTAAATATTTTCAACAAGATTCATTAGGGAGACCAGATTTTTAACCGACAATTGCTAAACATAAACAACAAGTTAAAATCCTGATGAATGTAAAATCAATTATGGATCAAGATGTTATCAGAAATCTGTGATATGATATAAAGGTATAGTTGAAATGAAATCTGCAACATTAATCAATAATTAAGGAAATGACAGGATTGCTAAGTTGCTTATAAAATCATTTTGATTTCGGATAAAGAGAAACACCGACCAATGACGACTGTCTCATAATACGGTACCAGGTGAGTTAAAAGAAAGTTAACACGTTTCGCGGGCTGTGGAATAAAAAGTATTCATTTCATTTCACTTTATTAAGGAGGATTGCCCTTCAACCGAAGTTGTTTTACAAGGGGTCCTCCACCTAAAAACATCAATTACAATCTACATTTACAAAAGAAAAAGAAAAATTATTGCGCCCCCGCAGAAGTAACTACGTTCCTTGGTGCTGATATAGCTCGGAATAGACTTGGAGCAAGTCTAGTTTTTGAATTGCGCAGGACATACGACGAGCACATTCAGCTTCGGCCGATCGGGTGAAGAGGTCACACAGGTATTGCGGAGCCAGTTCATGCAGTATTAAAGCAGATATTCAGTACTAAATTTTTCTATACATCAAACTAAAATTTTACAAGAACAGATCATAGTTACAAGACGATACCACAAGGAGAATGAGAATGCATGGCAACTCTGTGGCTTTAACGATTAACATGAAACATTTACACGAAAATAATGAACGAACCAGTATAATACAGCATAAACTACAAGGTACAGAAAGATATAAAATCATACAAAGGTAGGAGGAAGAGAGGAAATTTCATTGAAATGATTTTAGAAAATCTTTTGGATGATTCGATGAACTCAAGTGTTGCTTTAAAGAACAAGTCCGGGGTTGACAAAATTATTGCTAAGAAGCAACCTTACCAACTGCTGAACACCAGTCGTGAGTATTTTCCAAGTTTTCATGCCTCGAACTTTCATAAATTCGACGATTATTCTTCGTACGTTAGGCCAAATATCGTCGCTATTTTGTATTTTGTTCGAGTGTGCGAAGGCGCATAACGAGGCTAGCAATGTGGGTGTTATAATATCAACACATTTGGCAGCCTCGCTCAGGTCAACGTGAAGTCACGTCATACAGAATGACGGCATTTCGCACTTCTTAGCAGATTGAAATATGTAGTTTCGCAAATCAAAAGAGCGGAAAATTGAAAAAACACTACTATTCACAACAGTGTAATCTATTGAATGATCAACAATTATACCAACCCCTGACTTGGCCTTTAATGACCGCTTTATCCAATTCAAAGGGTAACCTTTCATCACCATACAAGATTATTGAAACTAATTCCTCATTGGAAAGGTTCGACAAACCGTATGAAAGCAAAGTGGCCTGTACGTGGTTGAGGAGGAGACTATTTCTGCAGATGGTACGATAGGCAATGCAGCAAGAAAAGCTCCGTGTCCTCAATACCATCATTTATAGGACATACCAGGTTTAATGTGTCATTGAAATTGTGCCTAAACTTGTGAAAATTAAGTACACTTAACCCAACTCGAAGTTGTGTTACAGTGGCTGGTCCTTTAGGATCATGAGTACTAAATACTTGTTGTGGAGTGGGACGAATAATCTAATCTAAGTCCTGGGGGGTATTCAATACACGCAAATACGGGGAGGTAAGTTAGATATTTTTTGGTTAAAATATTGCCAAAAGTGATATTTTTGGGTCCAAATAAGACTGAAATATGTTCATAATATTTTTTGACACCAAATATTGTTGAACTGGTATTTCTGGGTTCACTAGAGGCAATCCTGACCTCTCTTTGCAATGTTTCAGGATATTTTATGTTAATTTACAGGTTTCTGAGTATAAAATGAGCCGATATTTTTGGGTTGCAATGAAGCTTAAGTGATAAGTTTGGGTTGTTTGAAAATTTCTTGGACCAACCCCCCATAAGCGTATGTCCTGAGTGTCCATCCCTGGGATTTACGTTTGCCTGGAAGATTTTACCTATGATAATTTTGCCTAAAATTTAATCACTTCCTACCTGTGATTTTGTCCAGATTTGATGGATCTGTTATTTCGTTGGGTAAACCTGCAATTTTCTCTCGTGCAGAAGCATCTTGTGAAGCGGAATGTTCCAGTTCACTTAATTTTTTTATTAATTCATCTGGCTGTCGAAGAAAGGAAAAATATTATTTAGACAATGTGCTGGGATGGAGGAGATATAGTTCCCTTGAAGAGTTAGGGCAACATATCACATGACCAGTAACAGGGTGAGTGGTCGAGTTGCTTAAACAGTTTTCGATAGGTAACTGAAGTTAAGCTCGGTCCAGTGAGGTCAAACTCCGGATGGATGACCTCGAAGGCCTGACCTCACAACTCACCTCGTCGTCATTCGAAAGGGACGTTAAACTAGGGGTCCCATGCCTGTATGCGGCATGCACAGTGGGCCTAAATTAGCTTTCAGTAGCTAGAAATCCTGACAAGCCCACTCAAAACAAACTGAAAAACTAAACAAAGAAACAAAAACCACCAAGGGAAGTTTGCGAAAACACGACAGAGTAAAAGTTGCACATGCATGCGCGAAAACTCGTAACCTTGAGTGCCCCTAGCTCCCTGCCAAAAATCACAAAATTCGGCAACACTTGATATTTTGTTCCTTGGGCCTTAGACTCTTGATTTATCATTCAAAAAGCTAATCTATCTAAACACTTCCTTATCTCCGATTGCTCGATGACATCATTTTACGCAGTTTCTGGTCCGTCTGAAAACAGAAGAATGACTTCTGCCACAACCAAAAACATACCAATGTTCTATCAAAATGAAGAAGACTTCATCACAATAATACGCTTATGTGTGTTTTTATATACCCTGCATAATGCCTAGACATTAGACATAGACATTTTAGGCATTAGGGGTACGCAATTGGGTATCATTTTCACGATTTTGGTATCAGGAACGGTATCAACTTCCATAATTTTGGTATAAGGAGCAGTATAGATTTTCATGATTTGGGTATAAATATCAATGCAACTTGTACAAGTTTTCTTTTAAGAACGGTGAAACGGTGACCATTTTTGTGGTTTTTGGATAAGCTAGCAAAAATACGAGGGGCCACTTTTGAATAAATTGGTACAAGGTTGGGGATCTTTTTCGAAAAATTGGTACAAAATCAGATATAATTGTTTGAGAAATGAACAAGACTTCGCAGTGGTTTTGAAGCTTGAGTAGTACGTCCTCGGCCAAAATCTGGTTAAATATCCTGAGGTTAATTCATCTTTAGAGCAATTTTCTTATCATGCAGTCCTGACGTACTCATGTCCTGGGCTCAATAAAATTTTTTTTCTGGTAGTAAGTTAAGCACTTTCGTTCTTCTACACAATTCCTTCTTCTTTCCCCATAAGCCGCCCCATTCTATCTCAAATCCTTTCGCTCCTTCTTTCTTTCCCTCCTTTCCCCTTTCCTTCCACCTCTTTCCTCTTTTTTCCCTTTTTCCTTTATGGGAAATTTGAGCATTTCAGCTGTCTTCCTGGTAGCGCCGCTACCACGCTACTTCGTTTTTTTGGAGCCCTGCGTCATGTCCTCGTCTGTAGGAAGCACATTAAAGCATACACTGTAAATTCCCACGTGCAAAAGGCAGGTACGTTGTTTCCCAACAAAGATTATATCAATGGAAAGAAAAGAAGTAAACTTACATCAGGTATTTTTGATGGAGGTTTCAGATCTTCAACTCGAGGCTTTTTTGGTGGTGGAGGGCTTTCTGGTTCCTCTACCACTGTTGTTATGATTGCTATGAGATGAAATGTAATAACTAAAGAAAATGAAAGTTGCAATGGCAAATTTGGCAGTATTTTCTTTTGGGAGTGGAAGCAGATAAAACATGTATAGCACAGAACTTGTATACATTACATCCAATAAATCTTATTTTGAGCGTGTTGTACGATATAGATTTAAATAAAACATCCAAGAATAAAAATAATCGTACCTTGAGCAGAGTTGTTCTGAAACACGACGTTTCGAGCTGAGCCCGTTATCAAGCCCGTTATTGTCTTGATAACGGGCTCAGCTCGAAACGTCGTGTTTCAGAACAACTCTGCTCAAGGTACGATTATTTTTATTCTTGAATGTTTTAATTACATCCAAGAGTTCTGAATGAATCTTTACGAATTCATCACATTGTAACAACATGGGCTGATTTGCCGCAATTGTAAAAGTTGCCTGTCATTGACCAAAGGGAAGCCAAGAAATAATCGTTGCTAAAAATGAAAGTGGTCATTCTTTTTCCCCTGTGCACTTGGATAAGTTTATACCTTTAAAAAAACAGGAGACCACGGAACATAAAATGACCAAGTGCACAGTGGACAAAGAAAATTCTTACCTTTTTAGCAAAATTTGTTTCTTTGGGTTTCCTGTGGCAAAGATGTGAACAAAGCAGACTGAAATTGTTATTTTCATGCATAGGTGGCTAATTCATTTCAAAAGAAGGATATACCCAACGACCACTACCTGAATTCAAATTTTTCAGAAACCAAGGGATTAAAGTTTGAACCACTCACAAAAACACGAAAGACTTAAAGCACATATTTTTCAGCTTTTGAATCAGATAAATAGAATCTCGGTAGCAGTTGATTTAGATAGATATACTGGGTTAGTTAGTAGTAAAAAGAATCCCTGTTTTGAAAATCATTATTCCCTGAATACCAAGAAAACGATATTGGGAGATACATCACTTAACAGCAGACATGTTCAAATACAGGGGTTTTTTAAAAATGGAACCCCCTTTCATTTGAGATTCTTCAGAAAATAATAAGATTTGAATCAATTTGAGGCATGCTATCTAAAAGAACAATCTATCTTGTTTCGAATATTATCCAGGTTGAGGGGATTAATTGAATTTTTCATTGCTTAATAGACCTTTTAGCTATTCTCACAACGAATGTGGATCGAACGATATTTCATCACAATTTGTAGAATTTTCGAATGAGCACAATTGCGATCGAAGCTCTAACGCCGCTCTATCGAACCTCGCGTATAAAATTGTATAAAAATATCGCTCGATCCAAGCTCTTTTATTGAATGGCTAAAAGGTCTATTGACCTTTTCATGAGTATGGCCAATTTTAGATGCTGCAAAGTGATAGGGTATTTACATAGATAATAATCCTCCTTTGGGAGAGCATATTTTATCATTATCTACAAATGCATCTCATGGGATTGAATTGTCTTTTTCCATCCACAAGGCATCACATCAGGTGCTTCTAGGCCTGAAATATTTTGACAAAGCTTCTTTCATATTTTTTTACTGGAAAAGGGGTTCATTTTGCTTTGCAGTACGATGCAATTCAAATTGGTTGTACTTAAGAAAAAATCAATTTAGTAACAAATGATTCCAATAATGTAGCAAAACTGGATATCATTAGAAAGAAGAAAGATTGTACTTTTGCTTAGTATAAATTACATCTACTAAAAGTTTGTCAGTTTTGTAAGACTTTAACTTATACATGTGTTGGATTTTTTCTGAAACACCTGGTAGAACTAAAAATTACCTCACTGAAATCAGCCACTCTGTTCCAAAATCATGAGAGATTTTCCCCAGAAAGCCCTTTTCAGAAATCATGAAGACAGGCGCAAAACAACAACAAAGACTTCTGGAGCTTCTGTCTTATCTCAATGAGCTAAGCATGTTCTAACATATTTTATCCTCTGTGGAAGATTGTTGTTTTGCCTCTATGAATTACGTTTTGATCCTCCCAAAGAAATAGAATGTGCTAAAGCTTGTAAAAGCCATTGCGATAAGGCATATAGACAAGTGAGACATTTGGTTGCAATCTTATGCAGTTTTATGAGGTATCGTGGAACAGCCTTCTTGAAAAAATCACTTATAATTTCAGGCTGATTTCAGTCAAATAAAATTTAGAATGTATTTGAAGATCTTTATCAAATGACATCTTTTCCAATATAGTGTCTTGATATCTAGGGAGCTGCATGCATTCAAACAGGGCTCCTTTTTTGACTCATCAGGTACACCTCTTCCTTTGAAAGTTACCCAATATTCTCTTGAAAAACTCCTTTTGTGTGCACAACAACTCCTAGTTTTTTCAGGAAGTATCTGGTGGTCTGCCCTGTTTTACAGCCTTTGATTATTCTGCCATCAGAATCTCATTGCCTGGAATCACTAAGCAGCTTTTGTTGACCTGATGAGTTTACAGTATGCAAAAGCTCCTCACTTACCAGATAAAACAAAGTTTGTGCAGGGGCTTTCAAGCATTTTTATCTTGTTCTATTTTATTGTTATATTATGTGATGAATTTTGAAATATGAAACTGAACTGAAATATCAAGTCTGAAACAGCTCTTGCTAAAATTTCACCTAGGTAAAACAACTTATGTAGAAACATGCAGCAAAAGATATGTTGAGATTTGGGATAGCCATACAGCTGCTTCAAATGCTCAGAAAAAAATTGGCTTAATAATTACTTCAATATTTTAGGTGACAATGCATCATTTAACTTTACAGCTCGAGCATCACCATTGCATTTTGCTGAAAGATTTTCTGGGAAATTTTCTTCATGCATGTCAGAGAACTGATATTCCTTATTACGGTACATATATATACAGAAATAGCACTGCTATACTTACTCATGCCTTTTCTCAGTCTGTCAAGAAATATCTGATCATAAACATCTCTCTCTTTCCAGATCTCTAAGATTCTTTCCAAAGCAGTCACAGTCCCTGAACTACATTCTCTGCAAAACAAATAAAAAATCTTAAAGATAAAGGCTTTAACTTTATACAGTACAGGCCTTGCACACATGACAAGAATTATTGAGAATTCTTAAAATTTTGAAGGAATTGTTCAAATTTGGATAATAATTGCTGAGTGACATGAAAGACTTTATCATCATCAATCTACAGAGTGAGCTAGAAAAAAAAATCCCACTTTTGAAAATCCATAGTACCAAGAGTACTGCACAGATCTGAATGTAGACTTATGATGATGATTCCCTTGTATCCCTGCAGTAAACCTTGCTCAAGAGGGACTCATAATGAAACAGTAAAAAACCTGCCCTTATCTCCTCCATTCAATCATGATGATTCGAAAATGAGCCTTTCAACGTTACATTTTCCATGCTTTTAAGACCAAAACAAACCAAAGAAAACGTCAGCCACCTGCCGTAGCAACTTTGTTCAAAATCTAGTCAACTGCATCATTCGAATCGAGAATTTGACATCATTGTTCTCTGCCAAATCTTGCAATCTGATTGGTACTGGAGGAATTGCAAAGTTTGGGCCTAAATAGGGCCAAGTTTTTCATAGTAATACTATGAGTCTCTATTGCCTGAAGCGCCATCATCAAGTCAAAGAGCACAGGGCAACAAGAGACTCAGCGTCATCAGTCTAATCTGAATGATAGCCAAAAGATCAAAGCATTTTGTCATTTATATTGTTGTCTTGCCAGTATTAGAAGTATAAGTAAATTCAACTTTATGAAAATTTCATGGTTGCAAAACCACCTCAAAATTTCAATGTTTTTGATTCTATTGATAAACTTTCTCAACTTGTTTACCCTGTTGAACTATCTATTTTTTGAAAATTGAAAACTGAATCATTCAAATCTCTGCAGTACTCTAGATGCTATGAATTTTCAAACATGTGAACCATTTCTGGCTCACCCATCATGTCTTATATCATCTTTATACATTTTTGATTTAGCTAGTTGTCCTAAATAGGGGTCAAACAGAAACTTTGGTATAGCCTTTAGCATCTGTATTGTTATTTGTTGAAATCACTGAGAGTCAAGATGCCAATCATACTCCAATTGTTGAATTGTAAATTTTTAGGTTTTTTATATGCAAGACTTTTATCATCTGCATGCTCTAACCTAAGAAAGTAACATTCGACATTGCAAAGATGTCCTTTTCTTTGCTAGCATACTCAAACAAACATTTTTATGATGTTTTTTCATACAGCAAAAAATGACAAAACCTATTCAGCGCAAACAGGTTTTAACACATTGGTTGACTAATAAATGCAACCAGCATCCTGTATAAAATACATTATTCTGAAGCATTTTGAATAATGAAAAAGAACATCTGAGAACTCTGATTCAAGAAGGCGATACCAAGCTACGTAATTACAAGTAGGTGAAAATCTAAATTTGGTACTAACAGTATTCAAACCTTGGAGAATAACAAGAAAGAAGTGCCTTGTTATTTGGTTTGCAGAGAGTTATAAGATAAATTTTATCTTTCACAAGATTCAAGTTGCAGTTGATTGTTTTGCAAAATACAAAACTGGTTTATACGAAACTAGTGCCAATTTGGGGAAAAATTTAAGAAACTCTAGTACCATATATCTGAGAAGTGCTAAGAGATTTTGAAAGAAAAGTCCACGAAAATTTTGGGGAAAGTTGTTGCTGAGCCTTTATTTTTGAGTAATATTCATGAAGATTCTGTGTACTGAGCCAAAAAGAACTCCATTTCTTGCAAAAAAAATTGCACTGTATGTTAAGGAAGAAATATGGGGCAGTAGTAGAACTACATGTGTCCAAAGAATGAGCAACAGATTAAGCAACTTTAAGTACTAAAAAGCTGAAATCTTCATTTAACATAAAGAAACTTTTAGTGCAATGGGCTTATCCAAGTTTCTAATAAAAACATGTACTCGTTGGAATATGATGAACAAACTTACTTTGCACAATGGCGAAATGCAGCTGGTAGCACAGTGGAGAACTCTCTTGAAAATTCTGCACCTTTCTTTCTGCTATTTTGCAAAATGTCATTTGTAAGATACATCAAAGTTAGTTTCTTCTTTGGCTTGGCTAAAACAGATACAATGGCATGATGTTAATTCATCTACTTTTACTTCTTCTCATCTGTGAGAGTAGATCTCTTCTGTGCACATATGCAAGGATTTTCAAAAATGTGAAAAAACACAATTTTTTCAAGTTCCAAATGATATAGAGTCTTGTCTGTTGATGTAAATATAGTAAAAAAATTCAAACTATGTCAAATACCAATGAAAAAAATTAAAGGCTTTTTTGCACATTAAAGGGAAATCGAAGCATGAAAAGGTGGCTCAAGCCACTTGCGGTCAATATCTAGTCTATAGCCAGTTGCACAGTTTTCATGCTCACTGGGCCAATTTATCAGTCTGGTCATGGTCTATTGTCTTTGCATTCTTTGGATTTCTTAGAATTTTCAAGAATTCTTCATATTTTGTTATGGATTTTGGAGTCATATGAAAGAATGTAAAATGACAAAGAAAATTAAAAATGTGCTTGAGAATTCTTTGGCAGGAAGATCAAGCTGTCATGTCAGACCTGTATTGTTTCCCAATGAAAGCAACAAAAGTATTTTTCAGTTGAGAAAAGTGATAATTTCTTCCGGAGCCATTATAGAATTCAGGGTCTTGCAGGGCCCACTCATCAAATGAATGGCAAATATCATTGAAAGAATGGGCAAAAGATTCTACAATCAGGCCTTTCTTCCAAAAACGCTTCTTTGACAGTTATTTTTACTTAAAATTTGACTGAATGAATGTACCGATGGAAGTTATTCTTTCTTTTGGTCCAGGATACCACTGATCTGGGCAAGTCTGCACTTTAGGAGACCAACTTTCAAAACTGGCATGCAATGTGTCATGGTGTTTTACATGTTTTAGGGTAAGTCAGGGTTGGTAAGGGTATGTCTGGGTTAGTTACCATAAGTGAGGGCTAAGGTAAGGTAAAGCTAGGCTAGGGTTAATTCCTGGAGAGATATGACTTATGAGACAAAGTTGATACAATAAAGTGTTGTGGCAGTAAAGTGAAGGTGTTGTGGTGCAGAGTGTAATCCTCTGACTTTGAAGCCAGAACAGTCAGGCGGAGTGGGTTTGAGACACGATAGGGCCTCACCACTTGAGCATCATGACAAGGGGTCGCAGACTCGATTAGCACTTAGCTACTTCTGCGATCCCAGCGCTTGGCGCTAAAATCCACAACTTCACTTTCGCTAAAGTGCAGTCATTCCCCTAATAATTGAAAGTGTTGTGGTGTGGAGCAATCAATCCTCTGACTTAGAACAGTCAAGAGGAGTGGGTTTGATAGCTGGTCCCACCATGTCCCACCACTTGAGCGTCATGACAAAGGGTTGAGGACTCAATTAGGTCTGCTCTATTTCTGCGATCCAGTGGTGGCGCCAGGGGAGGGCTAGGGTGGGCTACAGCCCCCTGTCAGAGGCATCTAGCCCCCCCCCCCCCCCCGTTGGAGGAAATTTTGGTTCTCGTTGGAGGAACTTTAGCAAAATAACGCATGGAAACACCATTTTTTAGTCTTTTTAGCCCCCCTGTCAGAAGCTCCAGCCCCTCTGTCGGAAATTTGTGGCGCCACCCCTGCTGCGATCCCAGTGCTTGAATGCCAAAAAATGCAACTTCAACTTCACCTCTGTCTGAAAAGAAACAGCAGGATTTTAAAAAAATAGGGCTGACTTGTTTCTCAAGAGTCAAGAACCCTTGCTTTTATGCCTTCTCTTTGCTTTCAAATTTAGCCTTGCTACAGCAGTTTGGCATTTAGGTGTAGGCCCTACCACTTTATTGGCCTAGGCCTTTACAGGCGGCTACTCACCTTTTTGGAGCTCTTTCAGCCAGTTTTGAACGATCGTTTTACAGTGCTTTCGATGATGGATTATCCATAAAGATAATGTTTGAACACTTTGCTGTGTATTAGTTAAATCACCAAGTTTTTTATCTAACGCGGCACCTGAAAATGAAGACATCTTCCAGTCACTGGCCTACTCGATCTGGTTCAACACATTGAACTATACAAACCCAAGACCCAAATGCTCTACCATTAGTAAGGAGCCTCGTTCTGAAATCAGCCTCTTGTTTGTCTTGTCCTTTTGTCTTTTGTTTAAATTTTGTTATTAGTTTTCTTTTTCTTTGCATTCTGACTTTAGACTTTAGACTTCTGACCGAGGGGGGATCGCTTTTCTCTAGTTGTTTTTTCATGAATTTCCTAAGACGGATGTTCTACCCTGGGTAAGCCTAATGTTCCTAAGCCTGCGTGCAGACTCAACCGATTCCCTGAAGAGAATTGAGCCCTCACCTCCCTTCAGTGAATCAGTAGAGTCTGCACGCAGGCTAAATGTCCCTGCACAAGGACAGATATTGCAACATAATAGTATCAGTTGCTTATGACTGACACAGAAATATAAGAAAATTAGCGACTGCAGACAAAGAAATTCTCTCGGAACAAAGCTGCAAAAGTTTTTCTGAAACCAGTGGGGCAAACTGCCATCTTGTGCACACGAAAGGTGGTTTTTTAAGAGAAGCCATGAATTTCTTGCGAAAGTAGAAGGATAAATGTAAGTTTTTTAAGGATCGGTCTGACGGAATAAGTCGATTTTGATTTAGAAGCTCGACTGAACTCTTGAGCTTAAATGAAACAATTACGACCATGCTCCTGAATCCAGTGAACAAAATCTACCAGCGATCTTTGAATTTATTCTTTTTTTGGCTAGAAGCTCATAAATTCTCTTAAAACTACCAGTAGATGTGATAGCAGATACTTCCCTCCATATTTCATCACTAGCCATAGCAAATACTAAACGCCCCCAACTGTAGCTGGGTTTTCCACCATTCCGCAGATATGGCGATGTGGCCTAAGTTGGATAGCCATTAGATTATTTTGTTGCATCAATCTGTGGTATCAGACGATTTGGTCGACATGCCATTTGAAGTTACATGAACCGAACTGACCTTAGGCTAGACTTGCTCCAAGTCCATTTCTTTTCTTCATCAGTATCTTCAGAAGCAATGCGAAAGGCAATGCGAAGGAGGAAATTTCCTTTGGTAAAATGAAAATTATTGCCTCTGAAGATACTGATGAAGAAAAGAAATAGACTTGGAGCAAGTCTAACCTTAGGCCTGCTAGAATCACATCACCAGTCTCCTAGTAGTCATGGTTCACATGACATCTGGCTTCAGCTTTAATCAAATCTTTAACTCACATCCGTTGTTGCCTGCCGCGCAACATTCGCGACAAATTGTACTTATTCGAAGCCACTAACAACTTTCGACTTATCCACCGTTTTGCCAACCTCTTCATCATAAAAAAAGACTTCCAGTTCTTCTCTGTCATCAACTACGTCACTACGTAGTCACATGAGAAGCGAGCGCATGCGTTGCCAGTCATTTTGCGACTAACAACTTTCGACTTATCCACCGTTTTGCCTGTAATGGATTCTCGTGCGGCCCATAAACACGACAAAACAAATATGCCATTTTCTTAAAATGCAATGCAAATCATTTTCAATATCAAAGCATACGATCAAAAGATCAACACAACGAAATTTAAGTCAATCAATGTTGTTGAAAGTTTCTCTTTGATGCCTCAGCTCTGACTCCCTGACAAATAATAAGAAATAATACGCTCACCAACATGCCGTCATCGGTTGGGCTAGGGTCGACGTTTGACTTGCGGCCTGGCCTATCTTGACGTCACTTGAACGCGTTCGGTTTTATCTTGCGTCTTGTACTCTCCTCAAAACATAACTGCACAACTGACCCCTCTTCAACTCTGTCTTGCAATAATATTCTTGAGCTCTTCAGGGAACCGAGAGAGGCACACACCACCAAACACAGGGGAGAAAACATTTACGACTGGAACGGCTAATCAACTCTCTCAAGGGACATAACGCACTGGGGGTCTCCTGAGTCTCATTGGCCTCGTTTCAGGTTTGTCAACATTCTCCCCGCCTTGACGTACTACGTCAAATGACTTGGTAGATTTGGGCTTGGTGACTGCTCCATGAATACATGTCTTTTCTTTCAATATTTCATCATTTATATATTCTTTGTGACCTTCAAGTAGGTGTAACTTTTGGATAGATCTATTTAATTTTCCTTTCTGGGTTTTGAGTGTCACTGTCCGAATTAAACCATCTGCTCCTTCATGAACTTCTGTCACCATTCCCATTGGCCAATTATTCCTTTTGACATTGTCTTCTGATATTAATACAACATCACCTTTCTGTAACGGAGGAGCTTCATTTGTCCATTTTTGTCTCACGGTTAACTTAGGTAAGTATTCTGCTTGCCATCTTTTCCAGAAGTGACCAGTCAATCGTTGACGATAAAGATACCTTTCACTGATTGGAGCTTCACATTGCTTCCCATGTGGTATGTCTGGAATAGTCTTTAATGCTCTTCCGAGTGCGAGATGTGCTGGTGTGATAACTTGTCCATCTTTTATACTTTCTCCAACAAAGGTCAGAGGCCTTGAATTAACCGTTGCCTCAATTTCTGTCAAAATGGTGTACATTTCTGTATATGTAAGAAAGGCTCTACCGAGAATCTTTCGCAATGGTTCCTTTAGCGAACGACAAATTCTTTCCCACCAACCTCCTCGATGTGGGCTTCGCTCCGTAATGAACTTCCACTTGATGCCTCTATTTGCTAGATCTGTTTCTACTCTCTGAGTATCAATCTTCTTCCAAATTTTCTCTGCCTTTGTCTTTGAAGCCTCCACTATCCATTTCAGATCTTTATTAGCTCTTTTGAAAGTAGATTGATTATCTGACCACATGGTGTTGCAGAGACCCCTCCTGTTATACATCCTCTTGGTTCCTTGATCTTGAATATTTGTTAGGTTCTCTCCTTGATTGAACAAAAATTCATCTGTTTCTGTATCCCACGAAATGCCCAATGCTTTCAGTGGGTCACCTTCACTTTCTATCTCTATCACATTCTTTGTTGCTCTTTGATCTTGTGGTATACGGACAAGAACATCTTTAGAATTACTTGCCCACTTGACTAATTCGAAGCCTCCAGATTTCATCATTCCCGTAGCTTCTTGATACAACCGAAACGCACTTTCATTGTCTTCAGCTCCCGTTAAACAGTCATCAACATACATGTTCCCTTTGATGGTTTCTGAAGCTTTTGGAAAGGACTCCTTGTTTACTTCAGTATGATGTTGCACAGTTGCTATTGCTTCAAAAGGACTTGAAACATCTCCAAATGTTAGGCGTGTCATGCAGTATGTCTTTGGCTCTATCTTTGTATTAAAATCACGCCACAAAAATCTATGGACGTTCTGATCTTGCTTTGCAAGTTTTATTTGCAAGAACATCTTCCTGATATCAGCCATCAAGGCGACACGATGAAGGCGAAACCTAATGATGATTGAAACTAAATTAGGTTGTAACACAGGTCCTGGTAGAAGACAGTCATTTAGAGAAACTCCATTCTTGTTCTTCGAAGATGCATCAAATACCACTCTACACTTCGTTGTCACTTTATCTGAGCGAAAAACTGGATGATGAGGCAGATAGTTAATCTTTGTCTCTGAATTTGAATCCGTTTTGTCTGTTTCTCTTGCGTGCCCATCTTTCAAGTACTGATTTATTGCATCTTGATACATGCTTGCCTTTTCTTTGTCATACTGAAAACGTTTCTCTACTTTCACAAGTCTGCTAACAGCTTGCTGCCTATTGTCTTCCAAACCTGTACAACCTTCTCTCCATGGCAATGCAACTTCGTAACGTTCTCCATCATAGACAAGGCTATCTTTGAATTGTTGCATCGCACTTTCCTCATCTTTTGTCAACCTTTTTTCACTTTCATCGATTCCCAAAGATTCTAACTGCCAAAATCGTTTGAGATCGAGGTTGAGCTCTTCCTCTATTGTCTTCACTGTAGCAAAATTTGTCATCGCTCTGTTGCTTGGATGATATTCTGGTCCTACATCTAAGTTTCCTGAGATCATCCATCCAAATATTGAATTAGTTGCTATCGGACTGCTAGCATCTCTCTTCTTTAGTCCGCTTCTTAAGATCTGACCCCACTGGTCTGAACCTAATAGAATATCAATGTTTGCTGTTTGTCTTGGGTAGCTATCAGCTAACTTTAATCCCTTTAAATATCGATATTTTGAAATATCGACTGGAACTGCTTCTAGCGGTGCACACACCTTATCCACCGCCCATGCACTTACATCAGCAGACTTACTGCCATCCAATGCTGTCAAAGTAAATTTGAACTTTCTCACTTTAATTGTTCTTGATTGACCACCATGCATTAGTATTGTCATCAGTTTTGATGGTCCCTCAGATTGCATTCCTAATGACTCTGCAATATCTTGCTTTATGTATGAGTGATCACTTCCACTATCTATCAGAATCCTGACATCTGTTTCAGTGCCATTCTGAAGTAACTTTGCCTTTGCTGTGGGTAGCAGCCTCATCTTGTTGTCTGAATCTGTTTTCACAATACCGTTTAAAACTCCAACATGGCTTGCTACTATAGCTTCTACTCTCTCGGAAGAATTGACATTCTCATCTTTAGTTACTTCTGTCTTGGGATTCGAACTTGTTCTGTGTAGTAATGTATGATGTTTTCTTTGACATCCCTCGACCATACATCCTTGGCTCCTACAACATGAACTGTAATGCGTGGAACTTATAGGCTTTAAACAATTGAAACACAATCCTTTGTCTTTAACTGTCTGTATCCTTTCATCAACTGATTTCTTCTTGAACCCAAAACACTTCTTTGATTCGTGATTTTTCTCACAAAAACCACATTTATTTTGATTATTTTGGTCTTGATTGACAGTTTCTTGACTAGTTTGAGCTGCTAATGCTGTTGCTGATGAAAACCTACCGTCCCCTTGATCCTTGTTTTGTATACGTGGCCTATTTGATATTCTGGGATGAGCTGAACGGTTTGGAGTCGACTTCTCTATGGCCTCTTCAGACATTACATGTGATCGAAGAAAATCGAAGAAAAACTCTGCCGTAACTCTCTTATCTTCTTCTTCATTCTCTAGCTTGGAAAGTTCATACTCCCATTTTCTCCTTATGTCATTTGGCAGTTTACTTTGGAAAATTGGTACAAGAATTCTGTGACACACTTCAAGGTTTGGCTCATACTGCTCCAGAGTGTGATATCTATTAACCAAAGTGTCATACAAGTACCTCAGTGACTGTGCAGTAACCCTTTCTCTCTTCTCTATGTTTAGTATCGATTCGACCAAATGTTCAACGACTAAACGTTGTCTACCATAACGCTTCTTCAATGCATCTATGGCCTTTGAGTAATTTGAACTCGTAACTTCAATGCATTCAATGGCTTTTCTTGCAGATCCTTTTACATATACTCTCAGATAATTGAATTTCTCTCTCTCACTTAATGTATTGTTCTCGTGAATACAAGATTTGAATTGATCCCACCATGAAACCCATTCTATCATATTGCCATGAAACTCTGGTAATGTAAACTTGGGTAATTTCAAATTACTACTTGAATTTGATTCTCTGTATTCCTTCAGTGGTGTTCTTTCCTCCACTGATCTCAACTCTGCTTCCTCATCCTTTTTTAATTGTGAAATAAATCGTTCTGCTCCTTTTGATGCACGCAGGATTCGTTGTTGAAATTCGGTCCAAATTCTTATCTCTCTATCTACAATACTTTCATCTGTCTGTAATGTAATGATTTCTTGGACTATAGATCCACACTGTTGTTCCTTTTCATTCAGTCGACGTAATGAATTTTCCATCTCAGCTTTTGATACTTCACCCTGATCAAACTCAGAAATCTCTAACAGTATCATCTCTATCGCTGAACCATAAAATTTATATTTTCTGTAAAGTTGCTCCATCTCATTTGGATTTCTTATATCATCACTTCTCATGTCTGCATTAACATTGGCTTTGTGCTGCACTGCCTCTAATATTTTCTTACTCCAACTATTTATCTTTAAATCCATTTCTTTCTCAATTTGATGAACAAAATTCGACTGTTTTTCCATTAAAACTTTCATTTCACTAATCTCTTGAAAAATATTCTCATGATCTTTGCTTTCTCCATGTCCGTTATCTCCATTATGTCCGGAAAATTCATATTCTCTGTGATCTGTTTCATACTTTGGTTCATCTGAACTAACTTGAAAACGAGGCTGTCCGGTATTTGAAAGCTGTCCGGTTTGTGTGGTCTGCCCGTTGTGTTCCCAACTTTGCTGTCCATTATCATGCAATTGTTCATGTATAATCTTGCCTTCACCTCTTCTATCATCACTGCCTTTCGAATGTCCGAACAGATCAATATCCCCATCTTCGAACTGTACTCCAAACAAATCCTGCTCCAATATTCTATTTCTATCACGAATTGATGACGTCCTGTCCAAACGTGAACGTGCAGACTTGCTTATCTCTTCAACATTCGGCAACAAACGCGGTATCCTCGAAGGAGTTTTCAAGATCGACTCTGTTTTATCTTGAGACTTTTCACTCTGAACGGAATCCTCAGGAGAACCTCCTTGACTCGTGATTAATTCCCTTTTGGCGAACTTATACAGCCTCTGTATCAGCTCTGCTTTTCTCCCCGTGGCTGGCAATGCGTTTTTCCCCAGTTCCCTTCGGAGCTCCGCGACATTCAACTTCAAAATATTTTTGTACAATTGATCCTCCGACGACATTGTCCCATGAGGAATACAGATAGCAAGTTCACGAGAGACTGATCCAGTAAACAATTAAATAACAAATTTTTTCCACGAGCGATTCGACTTTCAAACAAAGTGATCCAAATCTTTAAACTTTAGCCAGTAAACAAGTCCAATAACAAAATATGCAGCAACATGAACTGTCCAGTAAATACCAATATCAATAGAACTAGCTAAGAAACTATTCAATTCAACTCAGCATAATGTGTTACAAATTCATTTAAATTTTGTGTAATAATTGCTATGAATTACACAACTTTCTCAGAAAAACAAGAAAGCAGCTCTTAGCTTTCTTATTTTACGCACAAATCGCTACGCGCAAAACATGCACTAGGACGCAAGCATAATTTCAATTAGCACACAAAAAACGCATCGAAGTAGCACACAAAGTCCCTACCCACATAAGCACAGAACGAGGTACAACTCATCGTGTCGATATGATGCAAGTACCTGCGTAACGAGCTATGTTAAAAGGAAGAACCTTGAGAACTACCTCATTCAGTAAACTGATATATCATGCAAATGCAACAAACAGGAAAAAGATACAACTGAGGCTGTACGCAAAGTTCAGCACGCACATATAGCAAATAACAAGGTACAACTCATCATGTCGAAATGATGTTAGTACCAGCGTAATAAGCTAAATTAATGGGAAGAACTTCACGCAGTACCTCAAAATATGTGATAGTTTAACAATTCAACTACCCTCTGCTACCATGTAATGGATTCTCGTGCGGCCCATAAACACGACAAAACAAATATGCCATTTTCTTAAAATGCAATGCAAATCATTTTCAATATCAAAGCATACGATCAAAAGATCAACACAACGAAATTTAAGTCAATCAATGTTGTTGAAAGTTTCTCTTTGATGCCTCAGCTCTGACTCCCTGACAAATAATAAGAAATAATACGCTCACCAACATGCCGTCATCGGTTGGGCTAGGGTCGACGTTTGACTTGCGGCCTGGCCTATCTTGACGTCACTTGAACGCGTTCGGTTTTATCTTGCGTCTTGTACTCTCCTCAAAACATAACTGCACAACTGACCCCTCTTCAACTCTGTCTTGCAATAATATTCTTGAGCTCTTCAGGGAACCGAGAGAGGCACACACCACCAAACACAGGGGAGAAAACATTTACGACTGGAACGGCTAATCAACTCTCTCAAGGGACATAACGCACTGGGGGTCTCCTGAGTCTCATTGGCCTCGTTTCAGGTTTGTCAACATTGCCAACCTCTTCATCATAAAGACTTCCAGTTAGACCTAGCCACCTAGCAAAACCTGTTTAACCAGAAAGACGAGAAATAGAACAGGAAGAATGGAAATATTGAGAAGCTCTCCCTGAATATCATTCCAATATGGAGTACAACTAAGCCCCGCTTCGGTTTGGGGCAATAATCAACCAGGGCCGTAGCGGCTGATTACGCCCTTAAGTCTCCCGGAAAATGAGGGAAACGCCCCTTTTATGACCAAATTATTCTAAAAAATTGCTTAAACATTCCGTGTAAAAGCAATACAAAAAATCATATTTATGAATCAAGGACATCGTTTTATGCTAGTAATGCCTTGTTTGCGCCAGAGGGAACGAGCGACTCAAAGGCCGAAAAGATCGAATGTGAACGGAAACTCAAAGACCCTACGACACCAACGACTGGCTTGATAAACTAGTTTCGATAACTTAGAAATATCAATACGACGGTTTGGTTTCTGACGTAGTAGACAAAGTAGACAGTTCTTGCAAATACCCTTTTAAAGCAGATGAAATGCCATAAAAATGCACTGCAGAGATGTATAGCAATAACAAAATTATTTGGCGCAAAATATTTTTGGCTCCTTCGGGGCCCGGGCCCTTTTACCCCCTCTACCCCCCTGCTCGAAGGTCCTGTAATCAACGTTACCACTTCCCTATCAGATGATGGATGAAGATACCTCTCCCCCTCCCCCTGAGCATTTGATGCTGCAAATCATTTGTTTTGGAGCAAATGAAGCAATGAAACCATTTTTTATTTTCATTTTACAATATTGCAAAAAACATACGCAGATTGCTCAACAGTCAGTCAAATTAAGAAGTGCATACAGTTTATATGGTTGATTTATTTCATTGACACAGCATCGCCAAGCATGGAACATAGGACGAGTGAACATTTTCAGGGAACAAATTTGTACTTATTGTCTCTGAAGCACGTAAGGAAAAGTTTCGTCTCCTGGTCACACCCTTTTTTTTATTTGTCATTCAGAAATTTGTTTCTTCTATCGAATCTATCTTTTGGTACATGTTTCCAATAGTTCTTATTAGCCATAACCTGAAAAGAAACATTAAATCTAATTTAAACATTTGAAAATTATGCACTGGTACAAGCTGCATCTGTTTCTATGCAGTTGTTTGATAGATCATGCCTTGTTCTGTAGATCTGATGGTAACCTCATAATCATTTCTACGACCCTTCCATTCACCTGGCAACCTCGTCCCACAAAAGGCCCAGGGGACGAGGTTGTTCACCTCGGGCACTATCCCGGGATGGTAACTTCCATATGTAGAGCTCGGGCACTTATGCGTGCTGCCAATAAGGATGGGTTTTGAACCTCAAGAATCCGAAATATAGGTCTCGAAATATCACTGTTCCGCTGGACTTGCCCAAGTCGTCCACTGCAGGGCCGTCGAGAGCCAGCTCGCTCCCTGGAGTGATCAATGGGGACAGGCCCTAGAAAATTTTCTGTGACCACGCCCTTTAGGCGCTCGGAAAATGAGGGAAACGCCCTTTTTAGGATTAGTTTCTTTAAAAATTGCGTAAATATTCCCTGTAAAGGTTATACAAAAATTGCTTTATGAATCAAGCGGACATTGTTTTACGTTAGTAAATCCAAGTTCACACCAGGTTGTTGCACTCACTAGAGATGCTAGAGGGAACAAACGACTTACTTGAAAGACCAAAAAGATTGAATTTGAACGGTAACTCAACGATCCTACGACATCAACGACTGATTCTCTGGGAAAGAACCAGTTTCTATGATATTGAAATATCAATACAACGGTTTGGTTAGTATCATGTATACTATCATAAATGCACTGAAAAGATACATAGCAATATTAACTTTCACGGCAAAAAATATTTACGGGCCCCTTCGAGGCCCGGGCCCTGGACTTTTTACCCCTTCTACCCCCTTCTCGACGGTCCTGGTCCACTGTTCCGCTAGAAATGGGTGGCTTTTTGAATCGTAACAAAAACTTTTGGAGATTTTTATTTCTATCGTTGAATTTTCTTGGTCTTTGTTGTTGAAATCGGTGTCTTCCATTTAAATACCTTTACAGTGAAATGAAACTTGATTCCTGGAAATTTCAACAGGCTTTGCCCCCTAAGATCCTTAAAAATGGGTATGAAAATCGATCAAAAATCCTTAAATATTGTGTGTTCTCCTGAAATGCTGGCCGGCACGTCCCCATCATCTCAAGACTAGAGCTACCTCCGGGACGACCTACCCCTGGTACGAGAGTCAAAAATGATAAAAAGAAAAAACAAAGAAGGAAAGAAAGAAACAGGGACGTAGGAAGCATCTCAAACTTGGGGGCACGACACTTCGAGGGCACTTTTTCCTTAAGAAAAAGGGGGCATTTTATAAAGTAAAAAAGGGCACTTATTTGTTTATTGCAAAATCTTGGGGGCATGTGTCCCCAGTGCCCCCGGCTCCTACGTTTATGGAAAGAAAGCCTCCTTTCTTCCTTCTCTCTTTTCTCTTACCAATTATCTTTCGTTTAACTTTTGAGGCTCTAGTACCGAGGGTAGGCGGCACTGTGCAGTGGATGCAAAGAGAAACAGAGAATGGATTGCCGTGCAAAGTGAAGCTTTTCAATATAAGCAGAGCACTAGTCTGATATGAAATGAAAACGGTGTCGTGTAAACAGGGCCTTATGTTCTCATGATGGTGGCACAATTCGAACATGGCATCGTGTGAACAAAAAAGCGATGAAAATGAAACATTTTCGACGTTGTCAGAGCGAGGCTGGTCGATTCTCAAGGTGGAAGGTGGAAGAATATTTTTCTTTGATATGAAAGTCTTGGGGGAGATTGCAACGAGTTTGTTGTTGCAAATATCCTTTTTTACATCGTATCTGCATCAAGTGAACGCAATCTAAGTATACCTTTTTGAACTTTTCAAGATCATTCGCCTCCACAGCAGCTTTCAATGCCTTTTGGCCTTTTGCTTTAGAAGTTGGGCGAAAATCTCCTCTGAACTTCAAATCGACAAGAATTTGCTGAATCTTTGGGTGTAGTTTCTTCCATTCAATGTTGAAATACTTCTTTACCAATCTCTTTGTCTCAGCTTCTTCTCTCGCATAGGTGATCTCAAAGAGTTTCTTTTGTTGTTCACGCGTTAGCTCAAATTCATCTAGTGTTTCGTTTCCAGTACTGTTTTTCTTCAAGTTCTGCAAAAAGTAGGATAAATATGTACCAGGTGAGTCAATAAGGGTCAATGTACACAATTCCTGTCAAGGGACGTATTGAACAAATCATAGCATGTATCTGAATATTTTTGGTTTAAACTCGGGAATTTCAAAATGTCGATTTTCTTTCATTTACTGACTTTTCGTCAACAAAAATGGGTCCTCATGATCAAACTTCTACTTTCAGATACTTTGTTCGCTACTTTAGCTGAAAACATGGCCATTCCCTGGACCAAGATTATCCAATATGATTGGCTAGACTGTGGCTGGACCAAAATTACAAAGAATATACCCATGGCTAGATAAGAAATCCGAAAAAGTATACCCTTCATCGCGGCTTATCCCCAAGTACCTTTACTATGGAAGAACCCCATCCTGCGGTCCTTATTACCTTCAGAAACTCCCTGGCTTTTTTGCCAGTCAACCCTGCACTTTCAGCTAGCTTCTTTGCAGTTTTTTTATCCACACCAGCCTTTGTTAGATCATCGATAATCTCTTTTTTGGTCCTTTTTCCCATGTCATATCCCCTACCAATTGTAAGGCCCGAACAACCTCCTGGCCAATGTGGTTTGCGACTGTAGTATTTACTCTTCTTGTTGTCATTTCCTTCTGAGTCGAATGTTACTTGTCCTTTGCAAACTTTCAAATGGTCTGTAATGAGAAGTAAAGCATCTTATTCAGAGCTGAAGCCAATGGGGGCTGGGGGTGGAGTACCTCCTAGAAGACCATTTGCCGGATTTTTCTTGCTGTACATGGTCCCTTTTGGAGCATTTTGAGGAAAGAAATGCATAAAAGCATGAAGTTATTAGCGTTAAAAATAAATCCTAACAAGTATTATCTAATTCAATACAAACATTCGATTGATATTCACAGATTATGTTGATTTCAAGGTTGGATTGCCAAATATGGCTAGATTTTAGTTATTGCGGAGCTTGCTCGGACATTTTATGCATAAGTTTAACGTACGTTCCCGCAACTGTTGTTGTTGATGGTTTGATCGCCGGAAAATTGTGGTTCTTTGCCTCCCTATGCAGTCATGGCTGGTATCGGCCCAGATCTTATTATAAGTCAAGCATAGCTTTTGTTTTATTTCTCATGAGAAAAAATTGTCATGTTAATTAATGACAACTGTCTCATTGCTTTTTACATTTTCTTCATCATCAGAATGCACTTCTATAGCATCTTTCACCATACTAGTTTATATTTTGTCTTTCGATATCTTGATCAAAGTTTGGCCAAAGCTACAGAAAGGAGACCAATGAGCAATTAGTTTCTGCTACATTCTGCGATCAATTCATATTTGCCTATCAATGCCCTAGTTTTAATTAATGGACAGTTAGTTTAAGCTCTGAGACCTACGATTATCTGCCCTTTGCAAAAAATCCTTAAAATATAATGCTTGCAAGTGAAAATAATTTTTAGAAAATTAACGTCGCTGTTCGAGGAAAGTTCCAAGTTTCTGACCCCGTTAATGTCGCGTTATGAAAATTAACGTCATTTAGGGCTGGCGTTAAAGGACGATAAGGTATACATAAGGTATACGCGCTAGCAAATCGAGCTGAAAAATCGAATTTTGCGATTCATATCACTCGTGCGTTATGTTTAAAATTAACCTTTTGTTTCATTAGTTGATGAATTTGTTGAAGATATGTTCACACAAAAGTTAGCCACCAACATATCAATGTCAATAATTGTTGCATTTAGTCCGAATGTATCCTGCAAAACAAAATGATAGCAATTAGAACTTATGAATAGGTTACATCATATGGGTACTTAGACATCGCTGCTTCGATGCTTCTGCGAAGGACCGTAATAAGAGGCACTTTACGAAATAGCAACGCGACAGGAACGGCAACTAGACTTATGAAGATGGGTCCCTTGTATCTCTGCGGTAAACCTTGCTCAAGAGGGACACATAATGAAACAGTGATAAACCTGGCCCTATTTTCTTATCACGGCTTCTAGTCTCAATCCCGTGGGAGTGTTCTCGTTTCTTCAAACGAATCGAAAATTCAATACACCGTTACACCATAGCAATAGTAATTTACAAATCTTGCATTCCGATTGGTAGTGTAGGAATCGCGCAGTTTGGGACTAAACAGGGCCAGGTTCTTCAGAGTAATGTCATGAGTCTCTGTTGACTGAAACACCATCATCAAGTCAAAGAGCACAGGGAAACAAGAGACTCATCGTCGTAAGTCTAAACGGCAACTGCAACGCAATGTTGCTTTTGTTTCAGCACTTTAGTTTCAAAAGATACCTTTCAAAAGATACCTGTTTTGATCGAATTGGCGTCCCTTGAGAGACACTGCAGTTGTCCTTTGTAACAACTTGGATACTAAATGTCTTACGTTCCCGTGCCCCCCCCTCCTCCCCCGGGCTTTTATACATCTAAGGCAGACTGACCACATGAGTCTCAGATTTTTGCACTGAATAGAATGATGGCCACGGCTTTAAACTGAGACTCATGAGCTCTTTTATGAGTGGAAATAAAGAAATCAGATTAAAAACATGGAAGGAATACAATCATGTCGTCAGTCTACGCCAAGATGCATGACCACACTAAGGCGATAAAGGTAGGAGTAGAGGAAGACGTCACCAGATATCACACATGCATACCTCTGTGCAATTTGTGCTATTTCCAGTTGCTCCTACTGTAGAAAGTGTACCTGCCAACAACACTAGCAGAGCTAAGATGCGCAAGGAAAGAAAAAATTACTGTATGCGCATAAATTGAGTTCAAAAGCAATGAAATACGGGTTTGTACACATTTAGTATGCAGCGTTCCTATTACTATGGGAGTAAGACTTCGAGCCAATAACGAAAAACATTCGACTCTTCTTGTAAGAGGAACGGCTTATATACATTCAGTATACTGCGTTCCCATTACTGTGCGAATAGGATTTCGAGCCAAGACGGAACAAAATATTCGGCTCATGCAGTAAGAGCAACGGTTTATACACATTTAGTAGACACCGTTCCTTTTACAGTGGGAGTAAGATTTCGAGCCAATGACGGAAAATATTCGGCTTGCGGAGTAAGAGGAGCGGTTTAATACCCGCTACATTTTATCTGTAGTTCTTTATACATATGCCACAAATAGAAAAGCATTAAAACAAAACGGAAAAAACAACAGAAATGGATTTGAAACGACGTAAAATATAAAATATGTCTCGCCATTTGGCTCGTTGAAAGTGAAACCTTTTGATTTTATTGCTGCCTGTGAATATGTTTTATGTAACTTCATCTGCAGAAAAACTGACCAAAGATACCTTGTAAAGTCTTGAATTGGATTTTCAAGCTCTTAGCTCATTACATATTAGAAAATTCATAGATCCTATGGAATAGCAAGAAGCAGCAATTGTCTCAAGATTCGATATATTGCAAAATGCTATGGCTCAAACCATGGTGTTCACGCCGTAACTTTGATGTCTCTATCCTGAAATGACTTCAGTTTTCCAGTGACATAAATAAGCACAAATACAGAGAATTAAAAATTAGATATTGGTAACAGTAGCAAAAATCCAAATCAATCTTTTTGATGTAGATAGTCGATGACTTACCAAAAACTGCCATACCAGTTGTTTTCATCTTGAAGATGCTTATCAACATCCAATTTTACATCATCCTCCTACAAACTGCAACGCACATTTGACACTTCGTTGTTTATCTCACTGCTATTTATGTCTGGCACGCGTAAAACGCTTTACCCCCGTATGTAATTAAATACATTTATCCTTATATGGATATCTATTGTTCACATGATTGTATGAGCCATAGAACAGGGATAACGCAACCACAGCATAAGGTCACCCTGTTTTCTCGATCGACTGCAGAAGAAGGCACAAAACAATATCAGAGGGTCACCAAATTTCAAGCATCAGCATCAGTTCGTGCTCACTTTTTTTATTAATTTGGCGGAAAACTGCCCTGTCTTAACAATTTTTGCCAATTTATGTGCAAAAACTATCCATGTGTTTGGAAAATCTGCCAGACCATTCATGCGATCAGTGTACGAGCACACACACCTGGGAAGAAGGAAGCATCTCAAACAAACTTCGGGGGCATGACACTCCGACGGCCATTTTTTCCTTGAGAAAAAAGGGGCATTTTTAGAAATAAAAATGGCACCTCTTTGTTTATTGCAAAATCTTGGGGGGGGGGGGCACGTACCCCTAGTGCCCTCGGTTGTTACGTCTATGACAGACACGTACCATTCTTCTAAATCTAACATCATTTGTTATCGTTTGAATTTAACAGCCTTTCTTCATGTTGCCAAGCGTGCATGTTCGGTTTCCATTGGGAAATAAGTAATTGGCTTAGAACTAAAATGAATCTGCACGCTAAATATCTTACCCACGCTCATTGACAAAACTTTTAAAATTCAACGTTTACAAAATGAGTCGCTTAGAAACGATATCTACAAAACGAGGGCTTTTAAAAATGCTTTTAGCATCGTAGAAGTCAATCATTATTTTACTTGAAATTAGACCTGAATCTATAATTTTCAGAAATAAAATCTAAACGAGGGGCCTTTGCAGGCGAGATATAGGTGAAATCATGGTGCTCCCCAAGGATCAGTCTTTAGTCCAGTATTCTTCATCTTCGCTTTACGGACCTAATTCACATCAAGCAAAGGGTTGGTAAATAAATCATATTTAACTGTCAAACAATCGATCAAAAAAATAATCAATAAACTAAAAAAATAAATCAATTGATCAATTAGTTTATCGATCTATCGAATGACTGACAACGTTGCTTCTGTACTTTTTGAGACTGAATGAAATTTGAATTGCAAGCGTGGTTGTGATTGGCTAGTTGTGATGTTGAAATCATTAACAAAACACATTGCCTTTGAAGTGATTACTAAGCCGTTATGCTGTTGGATAGAACTTTGCTTCGAGAATAAAGGTTGTCAGATCGTTTGGGTAAGGTTGGGTAATTTAGGTCTGCGGCACGATTTGGGGTTAAGTGCTTATTCGTTATCAAAACGATCGTAAGTTGAAAATTTAAATCGTAGCTCAGTGGGTGATGAAATCTATACTTTCAGGAGCTGTTTAAGTGGTGTCCAAGAATTATTAGATAATTTCTAGTGCTTCACTTTCCAGATCTTTCCTAGCCTAAACTCCCAAACTTCGACTTCCATCTGACAGCGCTTAAAACTTTTGATTTAAGTAAACTTACGATGATTTTACAAATGATTATATACAGCATATCAAGTAAATAAAAATGTTAGCACGTACATTACCTTTCAGTTTCAGCACAAAACGCAAGTATTTATTTCTGTATAAATTTCAATTCTAATAAAGGTTATCTGAAACCTCTGTGCTAAATTGCTTCGTAATACCAGCACTGACCATTATGTACCTTTTCTAAAAACTGCACGGTGCCATAAATGCTTCTCGAAAAGAGGAACTAAACTTTGGAATGATCTAAAAAGAGACGGCAAGATAATTCAAATCGTCACTGAAGAATGACAAATCCTTTGCATGTCCTCACATTTCCTTTACTTTTACGTATTTCAAATAGCTTTTATATTGAAGAGTAATTTTCTAGCTTTTCCTTTTGTAAATGGGCAGTTAATAAATCAACGTTACTTTGCGTTGAATACTTACTCTGTATAAATACCGGGTGAGCCAGAAAAACTTCCCTTTTTGAAAATTCATAACACCAAGACTACTACACGGATTTGAATCAGTCAAATTCTATTTAAAAGCCAAAAGATCAAATTATCAAAGTATTGGTAAATTCGACTTAATAAAAATTTCATGGCTGCAAAATGACGGAAAAAGGGATCATTGATCAAATCCCTTGATCAATCCTAAAACATTGATCAAATCGGAAGGAATCTATTCACACCGAACAATACAGTAAAGTCCCGCCTTTAAGAAACTCGTTACGGGATGGCAGCCTGATTGGTTTCTTATGTCAAGATATGCTTCTTCAAAACAGGGTGTGTATACCATGGTATAAGAAACACTTTTATACTCCAAACAGCTGTCAACATTGTTAAGAAAACGTTTTTGAAATATGCGCTGTTATGTGTGAATCTAACAGTTTGAGCCAGTACTGTCCGTTTCGTGAAACTATAACAATTTGGGTCTAAAACTTTCATTCTTGTTTCTAGAGAATTGAGACCTATGATATCAGAGACATGTTCAAATATACACCTGACTATATTGCTATGTGCCATTGTATAAGGAACTGAAAATGAATCAGCCTAGATAGTTTCTTGTAAAGAGGTATTTTATTCAGCGAAATCAGGCCTGAGTTTCTTATAATGCAGTTTCTTAAAGGCGGGACTTTACTGTAGGCCATAAGTGTTTCTCCTCCCTTAAGAGTTATAAGACATCGATTGCAAGCAGATACGAAAGATTTTCAATCCCATTAACGTTCCCATGGCAATTTCAATCCCATGGCCATTAATGTACAGAGCATATCTCTCACCCATGAGAAGTTGCATTTCCTTCGTTATTCTGTGCAAGAATTCACTTATGAACTGATCGATGTTTTAGGCCATTTTTCTGTAATTTTTCAACCGTGAAATTTTTGTAAAGTTGAATTAACCTTACCCTGGGTACCAGAGCCAAAAAACCAAAAAAACAATAAAAATAAAAAAGAAAAAAGAAAAAGAGAGGGACAAGGAAGAACTCTTTTTTCCTTTTTCTTCTTTATTTCATTTTTTATTTTTTTGGCTCTGGTACCCAGGGTAAATTAACCTATATTTGTAGTGCTGGTAGGACAGCGAAAAACATCACAAAAATACTTTGATCTTTCGGCTTTTAACTAGAATTCGAATGATTCAAATCCGTGAAGTAGTCTTGGTGTTATTAAATTTCAAAAGTGGGAACTTTTTTCTGGCTCACCCGGTATTAAGACATGAGATGAAATGAAATTAAAGACTTTGCGGAATCGTGGACACCAGCTTGCGGGCAAAATGGCACGCCTGCGTCAGATGATGGGTCAAGATACCCCCTACCCCCTTAGCATTTGATACTGCAATAATTTGTGTTTGAAGAAAATGAAGAAATCATAGAACTGCAATTTGTTTTAACTTTGATAAAGAGTTGCGAGAAACATTTGCAAATTGTTCAACGATCAGTCAACTAAAGTGCATAGCGTTCATAATGTCGCTTTGTGTCATCGACACAGTGTCGCCAATAAACATTCCAGCAGTTGCAGTCCTGGTCACGCCTTTTCCTTCACTTTTCATTCAGAAATTTGTTTCTTCTCTTGAATCGATCGTTTGGAACCCGACACCAATAATTCCTATTAGCCATCACCTGAAAAGGAACGTGCAAAACTTGCAAAACTCAAATGAAAAATGTCGGCATTTGAATATGGCTCAAGGAGCTAGCGGCCAAATACCCCGCAGGGGAGGGGTATATTTCGCTGACGGGATGTGCACGCCTTCCCGGGTATCGTTTTCGCCAAGCTTTTTTAATGTCGGTATCAAAAGAAGACAATTCTTCTGGAGCCGGTTGTCAGAAGCTGTATTTTGTAAATGCAAGTTGTTATTTCGTCATTTTCCCCTTTTAATGTTACTTTTTGGTGTGTACTTTCAGCCGATGTTTTCCAAAGCGCGTTATCATTTGGAGGAGACATCCCTAAAGCCAGGTGAAAAATCGTTTCTTGGAGTGCACATCCCCGTTCCCGTACATATAAAGTCAAGTGCCCTCCCCCCTCGGGCCAAATAGTAGCCTACCAGATATCAGAATTTCCTACTGACGTACATCAGTTACCCAAATATGGAACGGGACGCGTGCGTGTCATGGCCTATTGGTTTTGTAATGTTATTTTTATCAAAGGTTTGGAAAAGCTGCATGGTTTCTACGGTTTTTGAAGGAACATGCCTACCTTCAGTGGATCGGATCGTCTTGTTGAGCAGAAGAAAAGGCAATTTCACACTGCTGTGAAACTTTTGCCAGTTTTCTTTAGAAGCATACGGACAGAGAAAATCTGAGGGACTGTCCGATGAAAAGATCATTTCAAGAAATTTAGTCCGACCTTGGCAGATGTCTGATTGAATATGCTCTGGTGTTGGTAAAGTTGTCTAATGCGGGGCTGTTGCCTCCCCCTTCAACCATCTCCCACAGGTAATGATTTTCCTTGTTCCTATGTAAACAAAAAGAAAACAGCTCACAGCTCAATGATATGCTACAAGGTGTTTGAGCTAGCAACTTTTCTCACTTTGCAAATGAGCGGCTTCTGACCATACTCTGTTCTGCGCGAAAATTTAGGAATTAACAAAACAAGCAATTTCTGAAGTCGGTATCAAGTGTCCACTGACTGATAACAACAGCTACGGAACGCAGCTAAGAACAGTGAATCAAAGACAGGTTTGTGAAAATTTGGCTAGTACTGCAGTATGGGAGGGGGCAGTAAAAGGAGTGTGAATATTAAATAGGATAAGTGTACCGTGAGTGTACCTTTTTAAACTCTTCGAGATTATTCGCCTCAACAGCAGCTTTCAATGCCCTTTGGCCTTCTGATTTAGAAGTTGGCAGAAAATCTCCTCTGAACTTCAGATCAACAAGAATTTGCTGAATTTTCGGGTTCAATGTCGTCCACTCTATGTCGAAATATTTCTTTACCAATCTTTTTGTCTCGGCTTCTTCTCTCGCGTAAGTGATCTCAAAAAGTTTCTTTTGTTGTTCACGCGTTAGCTCAAAATCCTCTTTCTTCAAGTTCTGTAACAGAGTTGAAAATAAATTTGTATGTTAATTCGAAGCCATCATCTTCAGGCAAAATCGATTACAAGCAGGGGTGGCGCCACGGGGTGGACTGGGGTGGACATGTCCACCCCACTTTCCTCAGGTCAGCATTTATTCCAAAGCAAAAACGATATAAAAAACATCAGCTATACCTTCTGGCAATAAATTTTACCTCTTGTCCACCCCACTTTCTCAAAGCTCGCGCCGCCCCTGATTACAAGCCCCCTGAATACCGAGCATCCTCTGTGCTAGTGTGAAGGTGTTGTGGCGCCGTGGTGTAATCCTCTGACATTGCAGCCAGAATAGTCAGGCGGAGTGGGTTTGAGTCCCGATAGAGCCCCACCACTTGAGCGTCATGACAAGGGGTCGTGGACTCGATTAGGTCTGCTCTATTTCTGCGATCCCCGCGCTTGGCGCTGAAAAACGCAACTTCACCTTCACCTTCGTGTTCAGCTTACAGTTTATGTTATTGATTGTCATATCCCTGAATATGTTTCTCATATTAAAATAAGGGGAAGACTCTTTAATTTCTCCCAAAGGACAGCACGTTCTCAAGCGTGTTCAAGTCATAAGGTAGAAATATTTGGAAAATTTGGTAATGATTTGAAGATTTCTTTGGGTTTCCTGAAGCGACTTTCTCCAGAAAATCCATTACTTTTAAGATCTGAACACAATGACAGACTTCGACCAGAAAATGTTCGAAAAACAAACTTGTTGGCTATTCAATCAAATATTACAAAATATTCTTGCATTTACATTTAGGAAGCAGTAGCCTTCCATACGGTGAGCGTTCCTTTTGCTCACCCAAACAACCACCTAATTTTCATATCAAATTCTGTGCTGCTGGACAATAGGCAACAATATAAGTCTCTTACCGTAACAGCTCTACAGAGCCCCCTCTCCATTAAGCCCTCTCTCTTTTAAGCATCTCCCCCTCTTACTAAGCCAAGATTTTATACTAAGCCCGCTCTCTATCATCAAATTCTACAGGCTCAAAGCTCTTCCATTTGAGATAAAAACTGTGTCGAACTTATGTCTTTGACTCGTAAAATCACACACTGAATCGGCAAAATATGGGGTAAAACAACTGAAAATCTATCAAATATATCCATGTCACTTTATTTTGTTAGTAAGCCCCCCTTATATGCCCCCATACTTTTAAGCTCCCCTCTGGAGAGTCGAAGTAAAAAGCCACCAGGGGTTTAATGGAGATAGGTATATTTGGTTGCAAGCAAACTATATACTGACCATAGTTATCTTGTCCTTACCTCAAGGAATTCTTTGGCTTTTTTGCCAACCAACCCTGCGCTTTCAGCCAATTTCTTAGCCGTTTCTTCAGCCACACCAGCCTTTGTCAGATCTTCAATAATCTGCTGTTTGGTCCTTTTCCCCATGTCATATCCTCTACCAATGGTAACGCCTGAACAACCACCTGGCCAATGTGGAACGCGACTGTAATGTATAGTCCCCTTGTTGTCATTTCCTTCCGAGTCAAATGTTACTTGGCCTTTGGAAACTTTCAAATGCTCTGCAGTTTGAAGTAAAGCATCAATTTCTAAGTCAAACATAGCGGATCACGATCTTCGGTACAAAAAAATCAAAACTTCCAGGATCGACAAATTGCGCACAAAATATTCTCGGACATTTTCATAAGTTTTTGAATAATTCTAGAAAAATTTTTGGACGCTTACTAAAATATTCTCTCCAAATTAAAAAAAATTCTGCCTGTTCCATCCCAAGAAATATTACAAATTCACGCATCCTGTCTGATTTTGTCTCTCAGTTAACTAATCAAATGTATCTTCTCATGCAAAAATTTTCCTTCAATAGTATTTCGGGCCACAGAAATTTTGAACTTTACAATTTTCCGACATTTGGATTGTCCAAACATATTCACGTTGGAAAGTATTGCATTTAAAGGGTCTGTTTCATCCAGCATGCCTTGCACGTGTCGTCTCTTGTTTTGCCTTTGTTGTCGCCTTTTTCATGGCTCATGCAAATGGTGACAAAGAAAGGTTAGCCAAGAGAGACGACACGTACCAGGCATGCTAAATGAAACGGACCCTTAAGGTAAGTTAGAAAAGTATGATGCGAGAGAAGAAGCCACAGAGGCAAACTTCAGGCCATGAATATGGGGAAAAGGTGATTCTTATCTCAAATAGCTGTGGAAAAAATCAATGCCATGCGAAAACTGCAGGGCATCGCGGCATCACGAGAGAGGTCCCAATGAAGTTGGAAAGGAGGGGAGACGGATGCTACCAAATACGGTCTAAAAATAGAAATTTTGCAATTCATATCAATCTTGGCTCCAATTAATTCGGGTCTTTTTTCTGATTATTTTAGTGATATTCAATCAATTTCTGTCTTTTATGAGAACCAGTAAATCATATTTTGATAGATGTGTTTACACAATAAAACAAGGACAGAATTTGTAACTCAGTAGCATACGCTGATTTTGAGTAACAACAGAATTCAAAGCAAGCAGCGATTGCAGACAAAGGACATTCTCTCAAGCAGTCAACAGTGATTCAAACAAGCGAAGACACGAAAGTTGAAGTAAAACAAATAGGGCCAACTGTCGCCATGTGCACGCGAAAGGTTACTTTCAAGATAAGTAATGAGTTTCTGACGAAAGCGGAATGATGAATAAACAGAACTCCCTGGTGGATTCTGTTCATTCAGTTCAAACGCTGAGCAGAAGGCACTGTGATTCTCACGTTTTTAGAGCTTAAATGAAAAAATTACCGCTCAGCTGTTGAATGAAATAAATAAAATCTGATTAGTCTCGTTTTGAAAGCGTCAAAAAATGTTTAGTTATAATCATTTTCGGATGTTCACATGATGTCATTTTCAAAACGCGCAAAGTGCTGTGTCAAACTAATCCTGTTTTCAAAATCTGCCAGCAAAAAGGTGCTGATTTATTGTGAACAGGAGGCGCATCCCTCACCGTCACATTTGTCGCCGTTTTCAAATTGTGCGGGTATTTTGTGACGCAGTCTAATGCCCCATTCACACTTGCAAGTTAAGCCAGCTTAAACTAAGTCAGGTTATTGAGTGGGGTCTCCCATTGATTGATCGAAAAGGTCAGATGCATTGGATGGGTTGAAATTTACACGAATGCAAATAAAGCTAGTTTAACCATAGTCATAAGAGAGAACAGTTCTCTCTTATGACTATGGTTTAACTGTGTCAGTGTGAAAACAGTTTAAAGTGAATGCTAAAATTCACCTGTTGTGTCATTTGTCGATGAATTTGTCGAGGATGTACTCAAGCAATAGGCACCCTACAAAAAAAAACGATAGTAATAAGAACGTATGAACGTATGCTTCTGCGGAGGAGTTTTCGAATTATTTCTCTTCCTCCTTTCCTCCTCCTTAGAACAGTACAGAATTTTTCTTAGCATACAGCTGAGGCAATCAAGTCCCCTGGGAAGGGGCGGTTGGCTTAAACTTGTACAGGGGTGTGTTCAAGAATTTTCCCCGCCACAGAATACTCGATTCTGGACAAAATAGGTGAAAGTATATTCCAAACACAACATTGGACTAAATAACAACCCGATCTAGCAAAACTTCCCCCTTTGATAAGTTTTAACAACCGGCTCTAGAAAAACTGCCTTCTTTTGACACCTAGCTCTTGAAAAAAGGCCAAAATGATGACCTGAAACGGCACTTCCCTGGGAAATTAAGACAACTGAAGGGTCACTATCCGTGGTAAGAAGAGGTAGACGTTACCAGCCAGACATTATATGTGCATACCTCCGTGCAATTTGTGCTATTTCCCGTTGCTCCTACTGTACACAGTGCACCAGCTAACAACACAAGAGCTAGAAACATAAGGAACAATTAATTCCAGTTTATTTGACATTGTTCAAGAATTAAGTTAAAAGATTAATAGAAATAATAGCGGATATTTTGATACAATAGCAAAAAGCAAATGCGGTCTAATATATTAATGATTAAATAAATTGCGGTAATATCGTTGCATCTTGGAGCTTTGTCAAGCCACTCAAAACTGTTATATCATTTCATGGGCAATAATGCACCTTGTTTGTAGCTGAGAAATTAAAGTTTATTACCTCGATACCCTCGATATTATTGTTTTACTTTGTTGCTCTCTCTTCGGCTGCAACCTAACAAGTGAAGGAATCAAATTAAAATGGCTCCCGCACGTCTGAACAGTTAGTTCCTACACAGCGTTCATCCTCGTTTCAAACTTCCTCTTACTTGAAATGAGGATGAACGCTGTGTAGGAGCCAACATTTGAGACGCGCAGGGGGGCATTTGAATTTGATTTCTAGCACTGGTAAGGCTTTCGAGGAAAATTATAGTAATATCAATTATCAAGGTAAAAACTTTAACTTCCAAGCTACGAACACGGTGCATTATTGCCCATGATCATTTTAGCTATAATCGCTCGCAACAATCTTTATGTTTACTATCTGTGCCCTCGGTGAACATTTCAAAAAAATGTTTTTTGCCGCCTTTCAAATGTTTAGACATCGTTCTAGTGCCCTGAGAGAAATACTGATATGATACAAGAAGAAAGTGAAAATGAAGTAAACAGTTTTTCAGCTTACCAAAAACTGCGAGATGGGGTATTTTCATCTTGAAGAGGCTCGTCAATAAGCAATTTCACGTGTTGCTGCGGCAAACTGCTGGGACAATTTGACAGTTTATAACTACTTTCTTTCTAAGATGTCTGGCACGCCCACGAAATCTTCACCCCCATGTGTCCTTACATGGATGTCTACTGTTCGCATGACAGTATGCGTAATAGAACTGGGCATTGCACGCAAGCACAATACAATACGAATTCACGCTGAGAGGCGCTAACGGGCGCACCAGCTTCAAACCACACAAGGTTCGTGTCTTTACTAAACGGGTATTGGACAAGGCTCAAATGGAGAAGCTGGACGTTTTTCTAGGTCTCTTAAGTATCTCCTTCCGCTCCTCATTTTACAAAATATCTTTCCATTATTCTCTGTCATTTAATAATATTTTCTCTATGTTGCCAAGCGTGCAAGTAAGGTTTCGAGAGGGAAATAATTATAAAACATCTTACCCACGCCCATTGACAAAATGTTTAAAATTCAAACCCACTCTGAAGAGCCTCCCTTTACAATATTTTGCTGTTACGAGGCAACAGTTTTGAGAAATACTTAGCAACTGAAAGGCAATATGTTGTTTGCTTGAAATTTGACCTAAATCTATAATTTTTCACAAAAAAGCTAGTCCCACAAGCAGCTTTTGAAGACAGCTTTGCAGGCGAATTTAGACGAAGTCATGAATGCTCGAAGCATCATTAAAAGTGGTGCTCCCCAAGGATCAGTCATCAGTCTTTGGTCTAATATTCTTCAAATTTGCTTCAGGGGACCTGATTCACATGTAGCAATGATTTTGCTGTTCTGCATGGTAAAATCGAACTGGCTTTTCATGTTTTTTCAACACGAAAGCGTTATTTTGGTTGAAAATTCATGTACAGGGTGTCCTAAAAAATTGTGCCCCGTTTCTATGGCTGCTGTGGAGGAGCTGTAGATTCAATAGTCTCGGTTTTACACAGCTGGATAGCTCAGGGTTCAACTTAGAGTTTGAGACCTTGTTTGAGGCAATCTGACAAATGGTTGCTTATTTTATGGCAGGAAAAATGCAAAATCTGTTGTTGCTTCAAAGACAGTACCACTTTTGTTCTCCAGCAAAGTCAAAATGAAGAAAGTTTTCAAATAAAGGGCTCTAGCGTCGTATTGAAATTTTTGCTGAATCTTCAAAAGGTTAGCAGTGTTGTCTGTTCATAAGAAAGTACATTCTATCTTCTAAAGAATGTAGTGAAACTTTTAATGCAATGCGATGCTTTCAAGCTTTTTGAAAATTGTAGCCAAACTATAAACAAATCTGGCAGTTACATGCTACAGCTTTTGGCCTAGCAGGATTGTCGACTTGGATAAAAGATCAGGGACGGACAAATGCTTCATGTGGCAGCAAATTACAGCGATTAACCAAGCACTGCTTGTTCCTTTGGCCAGACCCAAAATTGACAGAAATTTATCAATCACCTCACCAGGATTTCTTATCTGTTATACTCACACGAAAGAGAAAGATTCATACACACCATAGGATTTCTTGTGTCCAACTAGCAGGAGCGAGAAAGAACAACACACCTGTGCTGCTGGCCAATCGCACTTGGTAGCAAAAATCTTTGCATAAAAAAATAATACAATGTTGACACTTCTTCATAGCAATGTTGAAGGTAAATCACTCTGGGTAAATAAAGCGCAAGCGAAAGGAAAAACAAAGCGTTTTAAGCTAAGGTATATGCCTACTACTAAGACGTCAATCTTTATTTGAAATTCTTCAGAAATAGATAATATTTGACTCAATTTGAAAGCATAATCTGTCTATTTTCCAGTGATGGCTCTTTCCATCCAATAAGCTTGATCCTAAAAAGCTTTTTCCAGAGGCTGCACCCTCGGACCCATATGTTACACTCGCTTAGCACTCGCTTTCTAGCCCATCCAGTGTATTCTCAATACTAGGACCAAGTTTGTCTTTTTCCTGCCTTAGGGCATCACTTCAACTGCTTTCTAGGCCTGAAATGTTTTGAAAAAATCTGTTTCGTATTCCTTTTAGGGTAAAAAGGTGTTGATTTTCCTCTTACAGTATGCTGCAGTTAAAACTGGCCATGCTTACAAAAATAACAACTAAATTAAAGTAATTCCATTGATGTATCCAAACTGCATATCCCTTGGAAGAAGATTAATTGCTCGTTTAGGTAGTGTGCATAACATCTTCTAAAAACTTATAATTTTTCGTTTGGGTTGCTTTTTTCTGAAACACTTAATGGAATTTGATGCAGCCCTCACTTTGAATGATGTGACAATTCCTGATTGTAAGGTCGTCATGATATCAACGCATGCTAATTTGATTTGCGAAGTAGCAAATTATGGTTGAAAGGAGTAAAACATGTCAATTCCCGTCAAATTTTGACATGCCACGGCGGTTGACCCCGCGCAAAAACGGAGTTACAGTCAATCAAACTGCCGAACGGTTTCATGTATCTCAGAGTAGAGATAGAGCAACGAACTCACTCTGGGGATGAGATTGAATTATATTGAAAATGATTTGTTGTACTAAGGGCCTGTTTATACGAGGAAAAACACCTCACTTGCCAGACCATGGGCAGAGAGGTGAGATTCCACCTTCCAATAGAATCCCTTTTTTTCATTTCGAGTTTAAATGACGAACGCAATACCACCGGTATAGTGAAATCCCACCTCACAAGAGGTGGAATCTCACTTGGGTGAGGTAAAATTTTTCCATATAAACGAAATACCACCGGTATAGTGAGGTGAAATGAAATAATTCGTTGTTTCTCATTGGTCATTTCATTCTGATTTCACGGAAGATAGACTTTAATCCACTCGCCTCTCAGCCCGGATCTGGCAGGTGAGGTGTTTCTCCCCATATAAACAGGGCCTAAAATTGAGAATAGGTTTGAATAACGGTCTCATCGTACTAAACAAATAAACGCAACGAAAACGTTGTCATCTGTGGAAAGAAAATTGTGAACTCCTGCAAAAGAACAAGAACTAAAATAAATCAGATATGAAATATGAAGAGAAGAACTGTAACTAGTAGAGAAGTTTAAAATCAATTCGTTTTTCTTTCGAAAGATTCAATAGTTTTTCTATAGTTGCATGCTGGCTATAAGTTGGCTAGATAAAAAGCCCCAAAAGTATATCTTTGCGGGCGGCACATCCCCAATTACCTTTACTACGGAAGAACTTTTGCTGCGTTTAAGGAGTTTAGCATGATGACACCGTTATCATTGAAGGCAGCTGTCAAATTTTGGAAATTTTCAACAACATAGCTTAGCAAAGGGAATTCCCGAGAGTTACTTTTGTTATGATTTACTTAAAAGTAAATCATAAAAGTTCGTTTAGATTTACTCTTGAATTTCGTCCTGCTTGACCACTCCCTTTGGTAGAACCTTCTTCTTGTCTACCGCCGAACTGCTCTTTAGAAACTTGTTTCTTCGATCAAATCTATCTTTTGGCACATTCTTCCAATAGTTCTTATTGGCCATTACCTAAAAACGCAAAATATGAAGTTGAGGAGATGTAGTTAACTTGCGCAGAGGTACAAGTTGAGAGATGTAGGGGATTGGAGTGTAGCCGCCAAACAAGATTTCCCAGACCAAGCTCTTCAAAGCGTTGGAAAACGTTGGAAGTGCCATTTCAACTATAGCCTCATTGAACTTTTTGCGTGGATTACACCGGGGGACCTTTGTCTAGACTAAATGCAACATCAGAGGTGCCACGAGTTGGCAATTTCTGGACAAAAACTACACACTGTTCGCCTTCTCTCGACCAAAATCTCTCGGCTTCTTTTTCTATGCAGGAATTACCGAAATTTGACCTTTCTTTGACAGAAATCGCCAAAAAGCATACCCTTTTCCCCCATAGTTATTTCTGTTAAGGCCTTTTGCTGAAAATCAACGGCCATCTGTGGGAAAAACAGTACAATTTTCACCGTGTTCATTGAAGTAATTCCGACTATTTTTCGTACCTCTTTGAACTTCTTGAGATTATTTGCCTCCACAGCAGCTTTCAATGCCTTCTGCCCAGCTTTTGTAGATCTTGGTAACAAATCTCCTCTGTACTTCAAATCAACAAGGACCTCTTTGATCTTCGGGTTCAATGACTTCCACTCTGTCTTGTAATATTTCTTCGTTAGGCGCTTTGTTACCGATTCTTGTCTGGTGTATGTTGTTTTAAAGAGGTTCTTCTGTTGCTGGCCAGTCAGTTCAAAGCCTTGAAGATGATTTTTCTGCAAGGAAATAAAATAAAGTCAAATTATATTCATTCTTCAAAGCTGGTGTAACACAGTTGTAAGGAACTAATTAATACCAACTACTGGGTGAGCCAGAAAAAAATTCCCACTTTTGAAAATTCATAACACCAAGACTACTTCACGGACTTAATCATTCAAATTCTAGTTAAAAACCGAAAGATCAAAGTATTTTGCGATTTTTCTCGCTGTCCTACCAGCACTATAGGTAAATTCAACTTTACAAAAATTTCATAATTCCAAATTGACTGAAAAATGGCCCAAACATCGATCAATTCATAAAAGACTTTCTCGCACAGAATTAATGAAGGAAATGCAACTTCTCATGGGTGAGAGATATCCTCTGTACATTAATTGCCATGGGATTGAAAATCTTTCGTATTTGGTTGAAAATCGATGTCTTATAACTCTTGAGGGAGGTGAAACGCCCATAGTCTATTGTTCGCTGTGAATAGAGTCCTTATGATTTGATTAATGTTTTAGGCTCTCTTTTCGTGGTTTTTTTGCAACCATGAAATTTTTATAAAGTTGAATTTACCAATACTTCTAGTGATGGTAGGACAGCGAGAAAAATCACAAAAATACTTTGATGTTTCTACTTTTAACTAGAATTTGAATGATTCATATCCTTGCAGTAGTCTTGGCGTTATGAATTTTCAAAAGTGGGAACATTTTTTCTGGCTCATCCAGTGCAATAGTAAATCATTCAGATCTGTCCAGTCCCTTGCTCCGATGAACCTTCAAAGCAGGAACTTTCTTCTGGCACAGCACCCGTAATGTCGTGATGAAACTAAATACCTTTAGAAACTCTTTGGCTTTTTTCCCTTTCAGACTAGCACCTTCAGCCAATTTCTTTGCCATCTCCTTTGACACACCAGCGTTAGTAAGATCTTTAATGATTTGTTTCTTTGACTTCTGGCCCATGTCATATCCTCTACCAAGGGTAACACCAGACCATTTTCCAGGCACGTGTGGTTTGCGGCTGTAGTATCTGCTCTTTTTGTTGTTATTTCCTTCTGAATCAAATGTTATCTGACCCTTTTTAACGTGCAGGTAGGCTGTCAATATAGCAGAAACATAGAATTATATAACGGGTAGGTAAAAGAACAAAACGCATGGCATTTGTAAAAATAATTCCGAAAATACTGCTCAATCAAAATCAAAGTAACAACATTGAAAACGTTCCTGTTTTCATCACTGATATGTGCAATTAGGCCCCGTCCACACGTATCCGGATATCTTTGAAAACGCATCTTTTTTATCCGTTTTTGGTTAGCGTCCACACGGAGACTGCGTTTTCGGTCACCGAAAACGAAGCTTTTCGAAAACGCTCTCCAGAGTGGGTCTTTTCGAAAACGCCGTTTTCATGTTGTCGTGTGGACGGGTGAAAACGGAGCTTTTCGAAAACGCTGACGTCACAGCATCGATTTACGACTTACCAGAGCATGCTCACGGATCTTTGGGGATCACGCAAGGGCATTTTGATTGTTTGTTTTCTTTGTCAAAGTTCGAAAGGAGGAGTTTGAGGCCCCGTTTACACGATACCGTTTTCATTTCATATCGGATTGGGTAGGGCAATCCGATATGAAAATTTCTCCCGTTTACACGATGCCGTTTTCATTTCATATCGGATTGGTTTCATGCCACTTTCAGAGCGTTTTCATTTGAAAACGCGAAAATGGTATGAAGCATATCGGATTGGTGCGTTCTCGTGTAAACAGGAGGCTAATCCGATATGGAATGAAAACGGTATCGTGTAAACAGAAGGCCAATTCGATATGAAACCAATCCGATATGAATTGAAAACGGTATCGTGTAAACGGGGCCTGAATGCAGCAGCGTCTTCGTGTGGACGGGAATATCTTCGAAAACGCTCCTCATGTGGACGCGGATATTCTTTTTATGGATAAAAAAGACGCGTTTTCATAAATATCCGGATACGTGTGGACGGGGTCTTAGATTCAGTAATTTACCCCCGCTTTAATTGATCAATCCTCCCGGAGGTTTTCTGCAGAAAGCCCCAGCAAAAGTGAGTGAACACGATGATCAAAATTTATCGGTTTCCCCTCCCTGAGAAGCATGACTCTCCTATGTATTAGTATGCACATACTAACCAGTTTTGTGTTGTACAGGAAAATATAAAGCATGATGTCTTAAAAGTACAAACCGACCTTGCAAGGTCTGTGCATTGAGACTGAGGACTTAATATTTTCCTGTACAACGACAAAACCGGTTGGCATGAGTTTTATTACCTGACAGCTTCTAATCTTGACTCACATCATTTAATCAAACACATCTTGTTACAATCATGTCATTTAAGTTTGTAAATCTTACTTGCCTGAAGCAGTTGCTGTGGCGACAAAAGCGCGTCCTTGCATCGTATTATACAAGGCTACGGGAAACGCGCGGGCAATATGCGATTAACTAATAGGAGTGGAGGGATTTATCATTGTTTCGTTTTAGAAACTTCAGTCAGGTAATAATATACAGTAAAAACCCGCATAAAAGAGCCTGCGATTCTCTGTAACAGGCTGAAATGGTTCTTACAGATACTGGGTCAGTCAAAAGAAAGTTCATGCGTTGGCTGGCTGAGAAATACAAAAGAATGAGGCCGGTATTCAAAAATAAAGTCTATCATCTATCAGTCAAAGGCTAACTTGTACTGCATTCTCACAGTCACAGTTAAACCAGCTTTGTCTAAACCAGTTTGAATATCAACCAATCAAATGACTGGATTTTTTGGTTTGACCAATCAAAAGGCCTTATTCGAAACCTGGTTTAGTTTAAGCTGGTGTAACTTACAGTGTGAATGGGGCATTAGGTGAGAAAATTTGCTTGGTAAAATCACTCATTATTTAGACCCAAAAATGAGAAAAATACTGGTAAAGGCCATGTCGGGAACGAGGGTTCCATATTCCATTCTGGCCCATGACTTGCTAGCTACTGAAATTGCCTATTTCTGAAACTGACAACGTCAACTTCAAAACCACGTAAATCATGGACCAGAATGAAATGGGGATCAAAGAATGGGATGGCAAATAATGTAGATACGAGTGTAGATACAACATACGAGTGATTCGGTTGTTTCGCTACGAAGTACAAGACTCCATCTTCAAAATAACAGTTTCATTTAGAGAAAAGCAGTGGCAAATTACTGTGATATGGCCTATCAAAAGTACTGCAAAATCGTCGTTTCGAAAGTTGGTGTACATTATGTGGCTCTGCCCTTTCAACATGCAATTTACGGGTGCGACACAGCTTTTTTTAACCCAACACATTTCCAAATTAACATGCAAACTTGTGTAACCAAAATAAAACTTCAGGGACTTAATCAATGACGAGCACGTTAAGAGATTAAGAGTTTTTACTACATTTATCTAGGTTTGATAGAGACAACTCACACTTTGTTGATGATCTTCGACGAGACCATATACGTCGCCTCGTGAATATTCGCCTGCGAGTTATTCGTCGTCTCCTTATTCTTCGTCGTGTAATTCGTCGCCTTCTGATGGTCCTCCTTCGCCTGATTCTTCGGCGAGTAATTCTCCTTCGGCGGGTGATTCTCCTTCGTCGAATCCTCCTTCGGCGAGTAATCCTCCTGCGTCTAATTCTTCGCCGAGTAACTCTTCTTCTTCTTACTGTTCGTCGTCTTCTTACCACGCGTCTCCTTCTCACGGCATGTCTTCTCCTGACTGCACGTCTTCTCCTGACGGCACGTCTTCTCCTAACTGAACGTCTTCTCCTTACTGCACGTCGTCTTCTTACCGCGCGTCTCCTTCTCACGGCACGCCTTCTCCTGACTGAACGTCTCCTCCTAACAGCACGCCTTCTCCTGACTGAACGTCTTCTCCTAACAGCACGTCGTCTCCTGACCGCGCGTCTTCTCCTAACAGCACGTCGTCTCCTGACTGCGCGTCTTCTCCTAACAGCACGTCTTCTCCTTACTGCACGTCTGCGCCGTACAGCACGACGGCGACGCACGCTCCTTCTACGATAAGAGGACCTACGTCTCGAGCTCCAACTGCGACGTCTTGAGCCCCAACCTCCCCTTGAAGAACGTCGTCGCGAGCCAGACCTACGGCCCCATGCATCGCTCTTTGCTTTGGTAGCAGATTCGGAAGTAAGGCCAGAATCGTCATCTTCATTTAAGCTATCGACATCATCATCATCATTGTCAGCATCATCAACCCAGTTTTGCTCAAAATCTTCATCTAATTCTGCAACGTCACTCGAAGGCTCCTTCAGAGCCTCCTCTGCGTTATCACTGGCAGCTTTAGAGTCCTTGCATTTGCTGTCTCCAGATCCGGTCTGCAAAGGGGAGGTATAGCAATGAAACACAGGCCTAACTTATTACTTCCAATGTGGGCAACATACCAGAGGAAACGCAGTTAAATCAGACACACAAGATTTTATGAAAACAGGGAGCAAAAATGCTTAACTTTTATCGTATATGGTCTGCTTGAAGGACCCGCCTAGGATCCATTGACGGGGCCAGGCATCTTTCACCTTCTTTGGGCACTTTTGCACATGCCCTTCCAATAAGTCCTGTGTCCAGTAGCTCAAACTATAGTCATTGCACAATGGTCGGAAAAACATAACGGAGAACGAAAGGAGAGGGAAAGAAAAAAGTAAACCAGGACATCAATAGAAATTCGGATGAAAACCAATGGACCATTTCACAATGACGCCAGTTCCTTTGAAATGCTTCCAGGAAAATTACTGCTTTGATGTAATGTGGATCTAGGTCTTAGAAGCGTGCATTGCTCTCAGCAACGCATGAAATAGTTTTTCGATAAATATTGTTTGAGAAGTCAAATTAGTACAAATAGGGGATAAGCTACGAATATTTGTCCAATATGATATGATTTTGGGGGAGATTCTACAATCTGTCACCTTTTCCACTGGACTGAAGACATCCGAAGACATTAGAACTAGTTTTCTCTTTTTTGGGTCACAAAAATGACAAGGAGCCAGTCGTCTACAGCATAGAGCTGAGGTGATATATGCATAAAGCGAAAAAATGCTTTGACGGTTTTAGCAGAATTTAAAGTTGGTTTTACGATTTTTCTGATACATTCTGGCGGCTTTATGGTACTCTTCCTACAACCCACACCTGATAGAGAAGTCAATTGAAGTGGAACTATTCCATTAATACAACTACCGCAGTTCGGATTCGCAGGGCTCAAAAAAACGAAGTAGCGTGGTAGCGGCGCTACAAGGAGGGTAGCTGAAATGCTCAAATTTTCCAGAAAGGAAGAAGGGGAAAAGGAGAAAGAAACGGAAAGAAGGGGAGAAGAAGGGAAAGAAAGGAAGGGAGGAAGGGAAAGGAAGGACGGAGAGAAAGGCAAAGGAACAGAATGGGCTGGTAGACCGAGAAAGAAGAAGAAAGTGTGTAAAAAGAAATGACGGTGCGTAGCTTGCTACCAGGAAGAAATATAGTTGTTGGGCCCTCCGGATCCATACCTTCTCCTGAGGCCAAATTTGACATCTTTCTTTATTCAGAGTAAAGCTTACGATGACGAATTACCAAAGACACTAACTACGATGCAATACATCACACTACAAGGACGAAACCAGGAGGAGCAAAAATATCATGACTGCCCCCTGCATTTAACATAGAACGCATAAGTACTAAAATATAACTCATTGTACAACACAAGATGCTATTTAGCTAATGCAAAAACGATTTAACAAATAAACGAAAAAGAAAATATCTAAGGAGAAAGGAGAATTTACGTGCACAGTCATGCACAGAGTCTGAAATTGTAGCTTGCCTGCGAAGGACCTTGGGTGATAATGTCTCTTTAAAACGTCACTTCCGTCAGTTTTATTCTTATTGTCTGTACGCTAACAAATTACACTGCCCACGTTGAACGCTTTCTGTTTCTCGCAAGTTACTGTTTGTCCATGAAAGATTCAAACTTATGGTGGTGTGAAGCGAAAACTTTTACAGGTGCAAACGAGCGGCAATGTCAACTGATAGGGAATCCTGTGACATTTGTTTATATCTCATTTCGTCTTAAAGTTAGCCACTGATTTTAAGTATGAGCTGATGACGTCATTTTGTTTGCAAATTACAAGGACTCTGTATGGAAACATAATTGTGTATGATAGACATTTCAGCTGAGCAGAATAAATGCAATGAACCCGGGGGAACTTGACTTGCGGATAGACGGGGGTCTGCCCCCGGTTTTCAGAAAGCTACCCTCTTCTCATGACGGACAGTTGCCGTCATATCCACTTTTATGAGGAATGTTGGTGCAAAAATACCCATTTTTGACAATTTTTTGCCAATTTCCGGAAAACCCATCCCTTTCTAAGGAAAATCGGCCGAAAAGGGACCCTTGTTGAGAGAATTTTGGACCAAAAACCCATCCATATGGACGGCACATACCCATACTTTATAAGACGTTGAGAAAGGCATTTTAGGTGAAGAAAAGGTCTTTGAGTTGACTTCCCTTGGCAAACATAGCCTACGATGCATTCTTTACTACTTGCAAACAAAATGACGTCATCAGCCAATCATACAAATCAATGAATAACTCGAAAATAAAACAAAGTATCAACAAATTTTAAACGACATCCTTCATCACTCATCAGTGCTATTCATTTGCATCAATAAAAATGTTTGCTTCAGATCACCTATAACGTACCTCGACACAAATTTCGTCTTTTTCTATTTCATTTTTCTCTTTCTCTGCCTCTTTCTTCTCTGCCAGTGCAACAGTAAACAATGCCAGAACTACATAGAATAATAAAACGTGCTGTAAGATATAGAACATCATGACCCCTTCCGGTATAACAGCATTCTGTTGCAGCCCTGGAGGAGACAATTCACGTTCTCAAAAACCTACCCTATGGAGTCATTCATTTCTTGGTTGATCATCACAAAGTAAAGTGCAGTGCAATGCTGTAAATCCTCGCTTAAGTCCCATTTTCGAATTGGTCCCCCTTGAGTAAGCCCCCACCCATTGGTGTGGAAAACAAAAATATTGGGGAGGGGTAAAGGCAAAATTTTCAGACTGAGGGTGATAAAGGTATACTAGCCAGACATTTTTATCATGTTTTTAGCTACAATTTTAGCTAAATTTTGAAAGTGAGGGAGGCGGCAAAAGTTGCCCCCTCATAGCTTCCACTTGTCACGCCCCTTCTCCCTCCTCAAAACTGGAGAGTGGCAGTATTTCGTCACACATCTACCTTGTTACCACACAAGCCCCCCCCAGACAGGCCATGCCCCTCGATTAAGCCCTCATCTAAAATGAAAGTGTCTGGACCTGGTTTTCTACCTTTTAATTCGATTTGAAAGGCTCAATTGGGCAAATTTTGTAGCATTCATACGCGAATCAGGTTCTTCATACAAAATGGTAGATATCTCTCTATCTCTATCCAGATTCTTTTGAAGAATAGCTGAAGGCTGAAAGTTCTGTCGCTTTCCTTCGCAAGCTAGCAAACAATCATTATTTGTTAACGCCGCGCAGGCATGGTATATGAGCAGCTATACAGTTGATGTGGGCTGCGGCACTACGGCTTGTGCCCTTAGAGTTGCCTCTGAGTACTCATTTACGGACCTCGGAATGATGGAAAGCTTTGTTGGCTTCTGGCTTGTGACCCCACAATGCGCGAAACACTGTGCCTTAACAACTTGGTTACACCACTGCCATGATGCTGAAAATGATAACCAAAACAGTGTGCGGAAGTGAATGTTTGCTAGCAAAAATCTTGGCTCAGGCCAAACTTCGAAACCAGACTGCTTATGGAAGACTAGGTGACATGACAGCCAGAAATTCCATGTGGAATACTAGGTGAAACTGACAGCTAGGAATTTATTGCTTGACAGCAACTGACAGTATCTAGTCAAGGTTGACGAACATAGTCTTCAGTTCTCAAATCAAATGCACTACCCAAGTTCTATACTAGCACAGTCTTTATGGTTCTGTTTTAGTCTTAGATCTACCAAAAGCAAGACACAATTACAAACAACTTAAAGAACTTGAAGACTCACCTAGCACCACCAGAACGGATATCTTCATTTTGAAGCTGCCCATCTTCAAAGTGGCACTTGCACCAATGGCCAAATTCGATGCGCTTTTGCTTCTTGCCGTGGTCCCACCTTATGGGACTTCCGCGTTCACTCCCCTTTTGCTAACACAAGAATAAAGGCTTATCAAGCAATTCTGACAAGCCAACCACAGATCCAACAGTGTGCAAAAATGAAAATGATAGGCTTCCGTTAATGGAGACAATTTCTTGCTGTGTGAACCACAGTTTCTTGCTGTGTGAACCACACCTTTCAAGGCAAACGTGCAGCTGAACAACTATGACATTTTTGCCTGCTTTGCAAAAAAGAGTCATTTGTTCCTTGTAAATTTTGCTACTATAAACCCTTCGGCCCCGTGAGAAATCTTGCCATGAAAAGGGGGCAACCTAGTATAAAATCCAATGTTTACGAAAATTTTGCCGGATTTTAGGCAAATCTCCTACCCGATCATGGCCGAATTTTGCAATTTTTTTCAACGTTTGAGGCTGCCCCCAGCCTTCTCCTGCGCAAATTTTCGACGCAATTAGGGGCAGTAACATCCTGGACACTTCAAGGAAGAGCACTTTTCCATTAAGGTGAAAAAGAGCTCAATGAAGGGGCATTCCCGAAACAAAAAGGTCACCTTTTCACAATATTTTCAAGTCTTTGGGTACTTGCCAACTTGACCCCCATAAGTCTCCATCTTAACCCACACAAATAATAGTCGTCATTTATTTTGCGTCGTATTGTGGTGTTCCTGCCTTCTAATATTCTGAACAAGCACCAATCAATAATACATATCGTTGCCATATCAACGAACAACAACAGCAACAAACAATGAATAAACATCATATGGCTTCACATTGATTGCAAAGGAAGCTTAGCGGAGTTCAGCTGCAGAAACCACCCAACGAAGAACAAGATTAAATTTGGTTGAAAAGTGAACAACTTTATTGATAAATTCAAAGCCATTTGAAGTCAAGGATTAAAGACGTTTCAACATGGTTCGCCCAACTATGCCAGCATCAGGGAATCATGTGGCAGATGATCAGATTTGGTAAGAGTATGGGCCTAACTAAAATCTGAGAGGGGGGCATTACTCAACACATACCCAACTCATACCGTCTGGTCTGTCCGAGAAATTTCAGGAAACCCAAAGATATCATTTCAGGTTCACTGCACCAGCCCAAAATACAAATAAATCAGCTCATTTTACACTTTGACACTCAACGAACATATTAGAATACCCAGCTAGAATACCCTGACACTGCATCTAGATACATATGATTTTCATCAGAAACCAAAAAGGGATCAGTAGACAGTGGTGAAAATCAGGCAGAAGTTTTTTCAAATTAGACTATCAGATTTTGAGGACTTGGAGTTCATAACAACATTCATGTTCACTACCAATGTCCTAGTGACATGATACAAGAAACATTTCAACACATTAAGGATTCCTGTTGTGCCGTCAGAATAAATAAATAAATAGATTCTTAGCTATATTTCCTCAGTACTGGGGTTTATTAAAGATTTGATGCCAGAAAACATCATTAAAATGATTTTCAGTTTATTTGGACCCCAGAATATCACTTTTGGCAATATGTAAAACCCAGGAAATGTCAGACTTTACCACTCTGTATGTGCATGTATCAAGTGGCCCCCTCTAGACTTAAAAACAGGGAAAATAACATGCCTCTTCCAAAAATTCTGCTTGATACAAAGGTTCAGTCTGGAAGCTTCTGCAGTAGAGTTGGGCAGCATATCTCATTTGCCAATAATATAGCTTTGGGGATGTGTGATATTTTACAGTAAGTTTTTAATTCCAGTTCTCATATCCTCTTTTTCAGGAAGGATCACATTCATCATGAACATAGTGCAGCTAAGAGATGGCCAGAAAACTGGGGATTTTTGTCAGAAATGAGTCAAGAGGTATGCTTGTTATTATCATCACGATAGAGGTGGCAAGAGCCAAACACTTGTGCCTGGGTCAAATCAGTAGTAAGATATTATTTATCTGTCCACCAGGCATTTGATCATGTATGCAATCCCAGGTCAGCAGTTTGAGTTGAAAATAATATTATATTTAGCAGATTTTTTGGGGATTGGACCACTGAGAATGAAAAGAAAAACATACTCAGGGGTGGCTGATATATGGGTATCAACATGACTTGTAATGTAGTGCTTTGTAAAAATTTGTTGTAAAGCCAGAGAAAACTGAGAACAGAATGTTGAAGAATGAAGATGTGCTTCATGTGACAATAATTTTTGCCTTTTGCAAGTATTAAAATTATTACCTGCATTTAAAAAGATGAAACAAATTTTTGTCAGCTGTCAAACAGGTGAAGGACTTTAACCAACAGGGAAACCAGGATTGATTGGTAATGAATAAAAGTAATAGATAAGAATAAGTAATGGCAAATAGAGAATGATTAATGGCAAATAGAAAATGATTAATTTCACATTTGCCCTCTGCCAAGGACTATCTTCTATGAAACAATTTTGCCAAACTGCCAAAGAGAGTAATATGCGGGGAATGAGCATAGAGGAGGAGGAAAAGCTCTTCACTTTCCCTCCTCCTTTGCACTCATTCCCCAGAGCGTTACTCTGCCTCCTCCTTTGCACTCATTCCCCAGAGCGTTACTCTACCACAATGCCCCCTTGTACCACAATGCCCCCTTGTTCCCTTAAATTTCCAGTCCCTTTTTGATTTGGTCTGATGAGTGATCATTGATCAGTGGCATCTTCCAGCACTTTTTGTTAATTAATTTATTATTTCTTGCACTCTGAGCATTATACCGATACTCGGTCCTGCTCAATATCGATGTAGATGTAGATAGATGTACTCTCCTTCGCAGTTTGGCAAAATTTTGTTGCAGCAGATAGTCCATCACAGAGGACAAATATGAAATTAATTATTCTCTATTTGCCATTATTTATTCCAATTTATTCTGTTTTATTCATTGTCAATCAATTCTGGCTTCCCTGTGTTTAAACAGCCAGAAACAATCAAAACAAAATGACCATTAGTTTTAGTTCTCATTTAAGTGCCAAATGAAAGGGTCAAGTGAAGTTGCAGTTTTAAGTGCCAAGCAGTCAGTGATATTGAGTTCACCACCCCTTATCATACTCAAGTGGTGGGGCTCTAGCCTCTATCAAAACTCTCTCAGCCTGCCTTAGTTTACACCACAGTGCCACACACCTTCACATCTTTACACCCTCAATGCCTTCCAAGATACCTCCAACAGAGAAACTGTCACCCATGGCGCTTACCTGGTGCCCCCTACTTCAGCAAAAAATTTAAGTTGATTTTTGCTTTCAGATTGCAGGAGAAACACCAGACCCAGACAGGGAACCCGCAGCAATGAAAATAAAGAACAGAAGAGAAAGGCTAAAACTGCCACCTATAGATCAAAACGTTCTCACACAATTATCTGTTGGAAAGCCTACCCAAAGTTTTCCCAGAACAACATCAAAAATGATTGGCTGGAGGAGCTCGGAAGAACAATGCAAATTAGAAAGGTATGGAAGATACACAAAAAAGCAACAGACATTTTTAAAATCACTGAACTGGCCAATGGAATCAATCATATAATAATGCAATAATATACCTCTGACTGGGCTTTGATTTCAATCTTTTGTATTATTTCAATACATTAGAAGTCATCTGCACATTAACATGACAAGAATTCTGCAAACTCCTATTTAGGAATTTTTCAGTGGTGTGAAAAACTACAAAATGTTTAAACCAGAATTCTTAAAAATGACTAGAAAACAGGTTTATGTGATGCGTGCTTAGCCTAAGTAATAAAAGGTAGGGACCCAGTGGGCTTATTCTATGATGACAAACTATCTATCGCCTTAATAATCAGTCAAGCACATAATGGGCATCACACTCCACGCTGGAAACATGTATGTTACGCCAAATATCTTTGGCGTGAAGAAACGCTAAGAACAATAGGAGGACAATAGGCCTATTGTCTTTAGACGATTGGCATGGCGCAAACCTTGGGTGTAACAAAAATGAACTTTCCATACGGGATCGCACAGGTGAAATGGGGAAATGCCTCAGATCCAATAAGATTATTTAAGATGGAGGCAAAACCTGTCTACCGAGATGTACTGTGCCTCTTATGGAATTTTTAAAGATTCATAATCAGGACACAATAATAAGCTTTTCAATAAGGCCCATGATAGAGAAATATGGAGAATCATATCATCCAACCCTCAGGAAACAGAGGATGGAAAATGAAGAAGAATTGGAAGATAATGAATCTTGGCAAAAAGCCAGTTCATGGCATCTGTGGCATAATTGTCTCTTAAGAGATCCAGAGGGCACCAAGTCCATACATAAATCATGACTCCCAAACAATCTCCCACCCTTCCATCAAGCATTATGGGTATAATCATCAAAGCATGTCTTTGAAGATATCGGCTAGGTACTCCACCATAATATTTTACTGTGGCAGGGTTAGTTTAAAAAGTAAAGATCAATCTTTTAATGTGTTGCAAGAGAAGTTTGCAGAAAAATTATAACCAGTTTAAAATAACAAAGTGTTTCTAATTGCACAGCCAGGTCGGACCTCTTTATAATTTTGCAATACAGTATATAGCTGTTACAACTCATTTGTTTGTAAATTCCTAGTTTTTCCGTAAATTTCTTTGATATGACTTCTGCATAGTTATTTTAAAGCTGTATATGGTAATTTTGTAATGCACCATGCACAAATATATATTGTGAACTTTTATTTTTGAAGTTTGTTTAAACAAAGTCATGTTATCTTTAGTAAAGATTTGGCCTCTATTTTCTTGTGGTCTTCAAAGGGGTAGATCTCTATTGAGGGCAACATTGCATGACCAAGCGAAGAAACTTTTGTGATAAAGAGCTTTTGTGAGTTGGAAAAAACATGATTTTTTCAATTACTGTAACTTTATATACATAAATCATTGTATATTTTAGGGATCTGGCCAAAAACTCAAAAGTTCCTACCAAGAGTGAAATGAATAATTCAAAGTCACAATTTGGTCTTTTCTGTTTAGTGTCCAATTTTCTCTTATCACTAATTCTTTCTGAAGCCTTACTGCCAAACCATAAGAAAATAAATTAGATCCCAGAGGAAAAACATCTTTTACTCAAACTTGGTTTGCACAAGAATAAAATCATGCTGGAAATGTAATCAAGATTCAAGGGGAAACACATCAAGATCATTTTTGCCTTAATTCTAAGATTTCATAGTTCTGGCAGCATCATTTTGAAGGAGTTGATTTGATTTGAATAAGTTAAAAAATGTGCTATCCCAATTCTAATGCATTACTCCAGTGCAAACGAAGCCTTATCTGCATTTAATTCTTTAGTAACAAAGCTAATAAATAAATATTTGATAACATGATAACACAAGTTCAGATTTGTTCCCTGGAACTATTGTTCAACTGCTGAATGCAAATTGGCTCTTCCATAGAAAATATTAAATTGCTTTTTCTCTTCACTTGGTTCTGCATGATGATAAAGCTTACTCTACGTCCAGCAACAGACACTCCCAAACATTGGGGAGGCCAAGCTCTTGTTTTAGTAAAATGCATTGTTTATTTCTATTGTTTTGAAACAAAAGCACTTTATTCTAACAAACACTGGGGCAGCCACACCCCATCAATCCCTGTCTGCCACCAAGTACATTTCATTACAGTTCTGCCATGTTGCTAAACTGCTACCCCCACAGATAAACACTTCAAGCAAAACAAATACGATTATGAGCAAGCTTGGCAATCAGTTTGCATTGATTATCCACTATTGTCCTTTCAGAGTTGACAAGTCTGTAAGTGATTTTAAAATTTGCATGTTTATAGGAAGCGTCAAACAAGCCATCAAACGTTAAATACAAACTTAAGTTTGTTTTAGAGAATGAAATTCAGACCACCAAGATTGCATATGGCTGAGTGGTTAAGGCGACTGACTTGTAAATCAAAGGTCAGAACGGCCGGGATTTGAATCCTGCGCTGGACAGTTTGGTCACTGTCCGTAACTCTAACCCGGGTCAACCAGAGCCATGTGAGAGAAATCTGGTAGCTGCAGCGGGTTGATGGTAAAACATCTGTGGCCCCTGCTGGAAATAAATCTATCAGATTTTCGCAGGCTAGCCACGTTAAATATGATTACCTACCTACCTTCCTACCTACCTACAAACAGCCCACTAACTCCTATTAACTTTAACTGCTAGCCCTGTTTTATCAACAGTGAAAGTCAAAGTCAATATGACTTTGTAAACAGTTTGCACATTGTTCTGACTTTGCAGAAATTTACAAACTTTGCACCCTGCATACTCTAAAATGAATTTTGACTTTAGTTTGCAACAGTTTGCAGAAAAGCTTCTTGCAAACATAAGAATTTGCACACAGGTTGCACAGAGAACAATAGAACATACTCATTGCAAACTAAATGCAAACTGATTGCCAAGTTCACACCAACGCAAATTGTGTTTGTACTTCAGTCACTAGATTAGGTGACGGTAGGCATGGTAATATGATAAAGGGTTAATTTGTTTGGAGCTTGTGGTGACCTGTTCAACCAATAATGTTCAGAAAAATTAATGTATAGGTACGGTTTTCTTGCTATCGCTTTGAGTTACAAATTCCAATAACTTTCACATAAGAAGTCCTGGCAGGCCCAGTTACTGCTGAAATTTCAAGGTGTCCTTCCGACCTGGATCCTGGTTCCGTGGGTGAATAATACACTGGACATCTGATGAAACTTTTTGACCTGAAATAAACGACGAAATAATCTCAGAAGAAATTATCCAGTTGATCTTTAAAATGATTACTGGGAAAAACAAAACGAAAACCGACTTGATATCTCAATTTCTTGGTGCTTCTTTATGTCTGGTCTCGATCAAAACATTTTTTGCACTCTGTTGCTTATTTTGGCTATAAGCTCAAGCGGCTAATGAAGGACCTGTGCTTCAGTCAGGCTACTGCACATATTCGTTCACATAGCAAGTTTATTGGCTAGGAGGGGGACAAAAATAGGCCAAAGGGGCAAACAACCTTTAGTGGTTGCATGTGCCATATTATCTAAATTTGATTAATAAACATAGGCTCTTGAAGAATAAGACAGAATAAGATGAAACCAAATTAAGTTAGAAAAATGCCTTGTTCAGAACAAGGCTTTAATAGTTTGTGCCATACCAGTGCCATAATTGCTTTAAAATATCAAATACATGTCTAAATGTTTTCTCATAATCATACTCACTTTATTGCCAACTTGTTGTGCTTTATTGAAAATGGTGGCTTCAGTCCAGAAAATCTCACCTGAAAGACAGCAGCTGTTCATATCACAATGAATTTTCCAGGATGTGACACTCGTTCGGAAGACAAAAACCTCAAAGGTACCATTACTTCTTATGGTGCTTTATCTCTCAGCAGGCATTTTTAAATCAATGGCATCTGTGTCACCCCCCCCCCAGAACATATCGTGGCACTTGGAATTATGTCATTTTCGTAGTTAGTAATATTTTGGATTGCATGAAATCAGTCGCAGATTTCGGCTCGATGAATGGCCTCGAATGTTTAGGTAACTTACGGCTGCTACGAACGTCAGAATGTGGAAAAAATTTCACCATAGTCGATTGCAGAAAATATGGCGTCAGTGTGCAATTAACCAAGATGTACTGCGCTTGATGATCTAATTTTCGATAGAATCATATTTGATTCCATTAAAGAACACAATGCATCTTGGTCAAATGCCTTTGATGCTATCTTCTGTGTATAATCTTCTATTCGCTGTAGCAGTTGGTAAGTTTATTTGCAAGCATTAATCATGCCAACCCCGAACTTGTCCTTAAAGATTTGGAAATTTTTTCAAAGGTTTCATTTTTTTGGGTTAACAGATAGTTTCAGTTCTCTTCGCTTCCTGAAGCACAATTCAAACGTCATATGCCATAATGACTCATATTTTGATCGGGACAGTGACATGTTTCTACATCCACATTAAAGAGGCTGGATCAGTATTTGTAAACAAATCTGTCATCTCTAGGATCTAAATTGCTGCCCACACGTAGCCATTGTGTTCTGCACAGATTATGGTGGATGGGGTGAATCCACAGTAAAGTTACTTCTAAGAATCCACCAATATCTCTGCAATCGTACAACATATGAGTGTTTCGTTTGGTTCTTTGCAAAATTCAAGAGTCCATCTTCAAAATACTACCTTTATTGTGAGAAAAACAGCGGAAAATCTCTATGATATGGCGTATCAGAATACAGCAAAATTGTCGTTTCGAAGGAACCTTGTTTACATTACGTGACCTAGCACCATTAAAATCAGTGAAATAAAACCTCACCTTTTGTAGCTCCATAGTGTCATTACATAATCGAAATTGCATGTCACTTGTTTCACCCTTGGGAGTTGCTTTGAATGTCAAAATATCATCTTTGACAAAAATTCCACGATTTCTTGTTGCATCAGATTTCACATTTCTGTAATAAGAATCAAAGTATTCGGGCAATGAATAAGCACAACATGGACATTAAATTTTGATTGGTAAACAAAGAAGGGATACTTCTTTACAGCAATGTCAAGTGCGCGTTTAATGACCCTATCACAGTGAAAGAGGTTTGACAAAAACAGTACATATGCTTACGTAGGGATATCTTCATTCTTCCGTTGCGTTGTATCTCTTTTGCTTTCATCAACAGTAACTGCTTCAGAAGGAGGCTTCAGGATAGGATGTGCTCTTCCAATTAACTTCCTTTCTTCTTGTTGTAAATTGGTTTCGGCATATACTCCCTGAAGTACAAATGAAGGTAACTGAATTCATTTAGTCCTAAGATAGGGAAGAAGAGCAGAGTCTTTAGCAGGCTACAATAAAGTCACGGATGCAAACGTGCCAAGGATTTAAGCTACGTTCTTGCTGGTGAAATAGTAGAGAGTTTACGAAACGAGGACGGAAACGCCAGCCAGAAAGTCATCTGATATTCTGCAAAGGATGTATCGTTTCCGTACGCTACCTTTGATATATCATACAACAGGCTAAAATGAGGCTTCCTATAACTTAGCGATGCCTAAAACAATATCTTTTTCTTTGAACACAAACATTTAAGAAGACTGAGTTTTACATAGGACGCCTAGATTTGCAGTACAGAACGCCAGGACTAGGGATTTCAAGTTTTGAAATTGAAAAGGACAGCTTCAGAGACTTTCAAGGGACGCAAAATTCGAACAGAAACAAGGATTCTTTTGAATGTAAACTCTGAAACAAAGCAACATTGCGTTGCAGTTTGTAGTTTGCTCAATCAATCATTACCTTTCCTCGCAGTTCAATCCTTGATTTACCAGTTTCGCCAGTTGATTCAACTGCTACCTGAAAACGGAGATAACACATTAAAGATCCCCACCAAAGACGTCTGAATCGCCTACAAGTTTGGCGATAGAAACAAAATTTGAGGTTCTTTATCATGAAAGTTGAGTTAGAAAATCTAAAAGGAATACGGATATTAACTGCAATCACCCCAAGTCCAAGGAGCATAGGAAAATAAGGGAATCCAGGTCATAAGTCTAAACTCTTCTATATTTCTTCTAAACTGATACCAAGAAAGGTTGACATTTCTGCCGATTCAGCTGCTGTACCGTAGAACCATATTTTCTGCTTTAACAAACTTTGACTTCATACCACCTAAAATCGCAGCGTGTCAACAAAGAACCCTTGTTGACATTGTCTCTTTAAAGCAGTCATCGGGCAGCACATTAATAGGCAGAAGCTGAGTGCATACCTGTAAATCCCAGAACTGTGAATACTCTCCAAAGTCACGTGGCTGAAATGTCACTTGAATCTGCAAAAAACAATAGGTTGACCAAATTGGAGAGTTCATTCTCCCAACGACTGTAACATCTGCTAGAATAGCTTCTTGTGAATTGCGTTTCGTGAATGCTCGCTTAGTCGTCTGAAAACTATTTTATCAGATAAGAAAGAGTGTATGAAGATTTTCACGCAACGCTTCAATCAACTTACTGTATTGGCTTCTTTGGGTTGAAGTGTTCCTGAGTATCTCAAAAACCGGAAAGCAGTGTATGTAGTTCGGAATATATCCCCAGTTTCCGTCATGTCTTTGAAATACGGAGGAGCAATTGAGCTCAGCACCCACTTTAATGTCGCTGTTGCATTACTCTCAATTTTCACAAAACTCTCTGCAAGGAAAACGCCACAATCATTAAACAACAGAAAATACTGTTTGATATAAAATGATAGTAAATAATTTACTGATATTTATGTTTCATTTATTCTCTTTCTGGAAATGCAGACAAGAAAGTTGTAACAGATTCGTTAAACAATGGTATTATATGCCAAACAGACGCACGGTAGTGGAACCTCCATATCACGGACACCAATACCAATGTGGTACCAATGTTATTGTCCGTAGTTGAGAAGTATCCGCTGTATGGTAGTGTCATCCTTTTTCATAAATAACAATTGCCTTTTTTCGGAAAGGTCGGCTGAATACAGCTGTCAGATGCTAGAAGTTCTACTGTACATCTGAATCAGAAAGATAACGAAATCGTTAAACTTATACATCTTGTTCTCGTCCTAGCTGGTCGCATCATACCAAACAAACCTGCATATACCAGGTGAGTCAAAATAAGTTTAGGCGTTTGGAGGGCTGTGGCTCATCACAATAATAAATAAGTCAAAATAAGTCTCATAACAGCTGGTTGCATCATACCAAACAAACCTGCATATACCAGGTGAGTCAAAATAAGTTTAGGCGTTTGGAGGGCTGTGGCTCATCACAATAATAAATAAGTCAAAATAAGTCTCATAACAGCTGGTCGCATCATACCAAACAACCTGCATATACCAGGTGAGCCAAAATAAGTTTAGGCGTTTGAAGGGCTGTGGAATAAAAATTACGTGACCGATAGTCAAAACTGAAGTGTCAATCTATCACTATAAGGCTAAGACTGCTGTCACACGATACCGGCACATTTTGAAAACGGTGAAAAATGTGACGGATAGGCCTCCCGTTCACACGAAAACGGCACATTTTTTGCCGGCAGATTTCGAAAACGGTAGATTTTGAAAACGGAACCCTAACCACTATAAATTTGAAACAGCATCATGTGAAGAATCGACAATGATGTAAACAGAACATTTTCGACGCTTTTGGATGGAGACTGGTCGATTCTTAGGGTGTAGGTACTTTTCTTTGGCATCAAAGTCCTGCAACGACTCTTTACCATCAAATTTCCAACCGTTTTCAAATTGTGCCGGCATCGTGTGAGCGCTAGCTCAAATTTTGCTACCGTCACTTTTTTCAACGGCTTTCAAAATGTGCCGGCATCGTGTGGACGCAGTCTCAGTTTAAAAAGAATCTTCTTGCTATCATAAGGCCAAGTAAAAACCTACCCACAGCATTCGTGACATCCAAGGTATCAGACTTCTAACCATGCTTAGGGTTTAATTCAGTGCTTTGAATGGGCATAAATTTAAACATAACTTCGCCTGTTTAAGTTCAATGTGCGTCTGCGGCACTGGTAAAGAGGACAATGAGCATTTTCTCCTGCACTGCCCCCTATGCAGCATATTGCGCCAATAGACGATTACGCTAAAGATGGCGGCGAGGAACTTTTTACCAAGATGCACTGCGTTCCTTAATCGAATTCCTATAGAATCGTTAAGGATTCGTAATTAGAACGCAATGCATCTTGGTGAAAAGTTCCTCGCCTCCATCTTTAGATTAATCCCATATTAAGATCGAAGTTAGATGATAAAAATCTATTAGAAAAAAAATACCAGTAGGGGTATGGGAATCGAGAATTCCACATTCCATTCTAGTCCATGATTTATGTGGCATTGAAGTTTACATTGCTGGTTTGAGCAGCTGAATTCGAGTTTCAATAGAATGTAAATAATGGACCAGAGTGGAATGTGGAATTATTGTTCCCAAACATGCCCTTTACAAGCATTTTCCTAATTTCTGGGTCTGTAAATGAGGGATACTACCAAACGGATTTCCTAATCTAAGTTGACCTTTGACTGATACATGGATATTTCAGTTTTGAATATCGGTCAGATACTTTTTAATCCACAGCCCTTTAAACGCCTGAACTTTTTTTGATTCACCCGGTATATATAGCCTCTATAACCTTTATTGTTTTAGGGATAAGTTCATTGTTTTCTAAACAAACTTGGTAGATGATGCAAATCTAGCATAATGCTACTTATAGAAATCCATCGATATCTCTAGAACTTGTCATATTTGGCAAAGGTAGTGCGGTAAAATATGGTATTAAAACGGCAGATGCAACAAACGAAAGATAGTCTAAGTAACTGGCATACAGAGGCCTTTCAGATCTATGTTGTCATTAGAGTGTGAGGAGCTAAAGCAATGCAAACCTTTAATTGCTAAGTAAACTGATACATGATTGAGATAATGAGATCAATTAAAAGGGCATGACCTGATCTGAATAGTTGGCCTTCATAAATGGTCCACAGGGGTGGAATTTTTAGTGCCGTTAAGCGAAAACTTTGAAGAAAGGTTCTTTCAGGTTGCTAATGATAACATAGCTTTGACAGGTATCAGTGTGCCAATTACTTGGACTATTTGATTTTTTGCATCTGCCATTTTAATACTTTACTTTAAAAACTTGTTCAAGGGATCGACATAGTTAAAAGCTGTTTGAGCCAAACTAGAATCATTGTCTATCGTATTGGACAACTTTGACCTGTTCTATTTCATTGTGCAGCTAAAGAGGCAATGGGTGAGTTGGTTTTTCATCAGCATGCTTATAGTGGCTATTCAATAAAGCTAAGTCGACTACCTTTACTGCTTTGTTTGGTTCTCCATGCAGTTTAAAAATTCATCTTCAAACAGAATTTTCATGTAAAAACAAATGTGGAAAACCTGTATAATACGGACCACCAAAAAACTGGAAAAGACAGCTTCAATGACGGTTCGGTTGCAGTAATGTGACTTGAAAGTTCAAATAAAAGAAATTGTGTATGCTTTGCCAGCGTTTGTTGTAGTTGCAGTGTATCAGATAAATTTCACAACGCAAATGTCTTTGCTAGGCCGGTTGGTGGAGGGCAAAAATAAACTAAGTTACAACAAGGCGCTGTTTTTACCTTGAAATCTGTTAACCACTGTGACAGGAAAAATAACACTTGAAGGTTCTAATAAAAGCAATTGTTTCGGTTTTACTGGCTGCTTTCGTTGTTGAGGTGTGTCGGATGGATTTAGTGGCGCAAGTCTTTTTGGAAGGCCTGTCGAGGGAGAACTTTCCATTGCAAGATCCTCTCTGATTTGCACTCGAATACACTGCAAGTGAAGAAAGGAACAATCTCAAACATCGGTTGAAAGTTACAGTTCATGATGATTCTGCTAAACTAAAGAAAAAATCACGTTGTTTTGAAAATTACTGCCACCCCAACATCAAAGAAATTCACCTAGAAATGCCTCTTTTTTGTCTCAGATCTCCGGAAAATTAAACGGTAAATATGTCACTTTCGTTTCCACCACGAAATGGTGGATTAGAAAATAACTTGCGCTCTTTTCATGACTCACATGTAAACCATGGCACAGAGTAATCAAATTCGCACAAATCAATCAGGCCACAATCTTTTCAGCAAGACAGAATTACAAAAATAATCAACGTCACTTAACGTCGAACCTGCGAAATTTCATTCGTAATTAAGAAACTCATACCTTTTGTATACCTTCACACTGCACATAAATACAGCCTCTCCATGGTAGCTCTCCACCAGTTGTTAAGAAGGAAGGTTTTGTTGATACAAACACGATTAATTGGCTCCTGCAATAAACAGAAATTTCCGATTGCTAAAAGTCAGTTTTAGCTAGATTACACCGCAAACTCTTGCAGCATCTCCTGCTACAAATGTGGTCTTGAAATAGATTTATGACGATGAGTCCATTGTATCCCTGCGGTAAACCTTGCTCAAAAGTTGTTGAGCAAAGCGCCATCATCAAGTCAAAGAGCACAGGGAAACAAGGGGCTCATCGTCATATGCCTAGTCTTAAAACAAACTTTAACAACTTTCATGTCATTATTCAAAGTAAGAGTCTTCTGAATGACTGGACTTGTCTCTCTCGTGGACAAAATGGGAGAAAACATCAGCACAACTATCCTACACATTCAGCCTTGCCACGCCGAGTGATTTTCCGCGACAAACGAGTGGGAATCATTAGCTGAGGCCCATGCGTTCATAGTCCCCGTTGCTGATTGACGGTTAAGTTGAGCGAAATACAAAGCGAGGAAACAATAGGGGGAGTGCCATGTATCCCCAACAGAGACTTGTAGCAAATCTGCTAAATAAGCAGTGCAGATCCTATCTAATTTCTAATTCAATTCAATTTTCAAAGTCTTAAAGGAACATAGGGCCTATCAGAAGATATTTCGCGTTGCTTCCACAGAGCTAACAGTAACAACAAAATGTATGCATTAACACATAGCAGAAAAGCCAGACTTTCTTTGGGGATGATGCTCAGTCAGTTTAAGTTATGAATACTGTCCAATATGCGGCTTCCAAAGTGTGGTGATTCAGACGGTTGTGATTCTATGGATTCTCGTTCAAATTTTAATCATCGCCAGCTTAAGTTTCAGTTTGATCTTTAAATTCCACGACATATCTAAATTCCAACTACATATGTACATGATCAAACTATATATCACAATGAACAGCAAATTAATACTATAAAACTGAAATTTTTTAGGATATATAAACACAAGTGCAGGAACAAATGAAAATTTATGAAGGGAAGTAGGTAAAGAGGAGCTCTCTCAATAGGTAAACTAATCGAGGAGAAAGCCCTCCTATTCTAAGATAATAATTAATGAATTTTAATGAATTTCAATGCTAAATATTTTTATCAAAACATATCATAATTGTAAAATCATGATGGAGAATTGGTTTTAGGCCCTAAAATCACGGAGGCTCAATACATTCGTACATACGCCACAGCAAAAACTGTCAACTGTCAACGGTCATCATTTCCCAGTCCATGTTTTGGAGGATATGCTGACTTCCAAAGTCGCTTGAGAGCACGGCATTGTGAAAGTGGACAGATATCATCTTTTTGTATACGATACATTTGTCAAGATGACTTCACATCCATCTCTATCTTACGTATTCAAAAATTGCAGACCGGAAAAAGACGGTGACTTTTCAATCTGAACGAGAACTGCAGAATTTGAAATTTTCTCAAAATCCAAGCCACCGGATCAAAGACCAAGCACCAACTCAAACGCTAGCCAAGCCTTTCAAGATAAAAATAAACATTCAAAAATTGTAGGCAAAAATTTTGGCATGAATGCAACCCGTTAATATTGACCTTTATGAAATGCCTCACAGCTTACCGTGGAGGAATATTATCTTTGCTTGGCGTGATAATTAGGCTTTCAGCTGGCCAACTAAACTCGAAACTAAAATAAAAAGGGAAGTGGTTGGTAGTGGTTGGAATCTTTGCGAGCTACCCTAAAGCTGCTGCCTGGTAGCATCAGCCATCATCATTGAAGTATGTATGGATCTCTCTTCGAAGACGGTTGCCCCTGTTATATAAGAAAATGGTTAATAACAAATTAGTAATAACATGGTAAAAATTTTGAGAAACTCTCGTAGTATGTCTGAGAAGATTTAAGAAACTTAACAGTTAAATGCGATGAAATTATAGCAAACATATCGTTGAACCTTTGGTCTTGAGGAATATTAACTAACCGTTTCTGTTTTGAACATAAAGGAGCATGGTCTGTTCCCGTATGATGTATTAAATGTCAAGAAACGTATCTGCAGCATTGCAAAAACTTTCGGACATCACCAGATTTCGGGCGACTAACCTTTCGGACAAAATTTTGCCCGAAAGTTTGATCGTCCGAAAGTTTTCGCTTTTAATGTAATCAACTGAACTAAACTGGGGATGGATACAGTAGATAAATGAGTTACCTTAGTGGAGCGTCCGAGTAATTAATCATCTGTATCCGCGCTGTGGATTTGTCGGAGACTGCAATAGAAAAAATTTATGATCAAATGAAAGACGGAAAAACTTTCAAATCATTCATCACTATTAACGTTGTTACAATATCCATTCTACTCTCTCCAACCCCAGGACCCCCAACTGTGTACTCTCTTTCACACCTGATGAAGAGTAATGCTTGAAACCTTGTGTAATGTCATTTTCCAAACACAAAGTCGTATTTTCTTAAGAATTAATTGCTTACCATACAAACGACGTACTACACGCAAAACCAACTTTGTTATTCACTCCCACCTGTGGTACATAATTCACAAAAAAGCATATTCTGCAAATTTGCCCAAAGGGGTACGTCATTCTGACATGGCACTTATCAACTATAAAGCACATATAGAAGGCCTTGCTCAAATTTTAGAACGATAAAGTCGTTTCCAATTGCTATGGCTTTACAGTATACTCACTCAGCAATGAGAGAGAGAGAGAGAGAGAGAGAGAGAGAGCTCCGTGAAATGTACGTTCTTCATAACGAACTAAATAATCGATGTCATATTGCAAGTCCTGGACAAAATAAAGCAAATTTCGTTGAACGATATTAGAGGTCCGTTTGTCACACTTTCAAATAATATTTCACAAACTATATTTTGAATCATTTTTCAGAGTGCTCATAAAAATATTTTGCCTAATAGAAGAAAGGAATTTTGTGCATCTGTTATCAGCACAAAGGCAAAGGAAAGTGTCTACCTTGGTTTGACCTATCAACGTACCTGTGTTTGGCGTAGTAAGAACAATATGTTCTGGAGAAACTGCCCATGTCTCCTTCTTGTCTTTATCAGTGGAAACTGCTCCTGAAGAATGCCGTGACAGACCTACAAAATTGAGGACTCAGAACTGAAAACAGTTTTATCGATAGTTGACTTTTGAGAACTGTTATCTCCAAGTCTTCATTATCATTACTATCAACTCGATATGTTAACTTTGCCTACATAGTTGGGAAATATCAAATGTTTGTCTTAAGTCCGATTCCGGTTGCAAAAGCAGTCTAAACGGTCCTGAAAATATCTCACACCATACCTGGAACGGGTGTGTCTACAGGCAAAGTCCTGGCCGGAGTTTGAGTGACCATCAAATCTTTTGCATCCAAGCTTAATGGCCGGTCTGTTGAAGGCGTGGAAGATAGCTCATTCGTCGTTGGTCGAGTGATGAGACTTACTACCGTTCTGGAAACTGAAGTGATAAAGAAATTCTCCCAGTTTGGAATGTCAGGATATTTGATATCTGTAATGAAACGAGGAATCATAAGCCCAGAAGAAAGACGACAAATACTTTTTCTTCAGATACTCATCAAAGACGCATCGGAAGACATGTTGATAAAAAAATTGGCACAGTCCATCATAAATAGGGCCAACAGGCCAGATACTAAAAACTCAAATAATGTTTTATCAAAAATTGACAATCCAGAGACGTTTCGAATCTTACACAATTCATTTTAAACCTAATTAAGAGTAAAGAAGCTATTTACAGTCATCAAATATTGTCATAAAAGAAGTAAACACACTGATAAATTATGTAGTTAATAATTTAGAAATGCTGGATAAATATTGCTGCTTTTGCGACATCCTTAAAATGCTCACAAAACCACGGACGCCTCATGTATGATGTTATGGGTAAATACGTACATGATGACCGCACTTTAGCAGAACGGTTTTATGCCGTATCTTTCAAGAAAGTATTTAACCAAATACCCTACACGTTCTAACCTTAACCCACCTTGCCCCAACATACCCTAACTAACCCTAACTAGCCCCAACTGACCCTAACTAATACTGACTCACGCCAACAATCTTCTTTCCATAGTTAACCCTAACCCTACAAGTTCGTAGATCGCCTTCGTCGATAAAACTCATGTTTTGGCTTGATTTTTTAATGCCAAACTGTTGTGAACAGGAAGAAAGCTCTGGGTAAATGAACGTCTTCAAGCTCAAAATTTCTATCTAACGAACCTGAACTCTTGCAGTATCAAACATAATATTTTTCCATTGTATTGCGGTGTTTACATTAAATATCAAACCATCAGTTAACATAACAAGGTCATTGACAATCAAATAGTTTAAAATAAGAAAGGACTTAGTTTGTTGGGGAATACTCAATGAGACCATTATCGACTTACCACGTGAAACTTTGTCTTCATCCATGAAAGGTGAATCAAATATCATATTCTGAAGTGGTCCTTCTTTCTCTATTCTTTTATCAGCCGAATTCCATTTATGCCTGAAAATATATCCAAAAATTTTAATCAAACTGTAATTTGGCCCTGAAAGGTAAAGCTGTACTAGGTTTTATCGGTATTCCCGTTTGACACAGCACCATAAATTTTCCTTTTGGTCTCTTTTGTCTATGATCCAGAATCCAGATACATATTTAAAGCTGGTTAACTGTTAGCCTTCGGCAGAGAAGAAACTGCGTAAAATAACGTCATCGACAAATCTGAGGTAAGGCAGTGCTTGGAGAGATAAGCTTTTAAAATGATAGATCTAGAGTTCAAGGCCCTAGGAAGAAAATATTATGTGTCGCCTAATTTTGGGATCTGGCGCAGACAGCTAAGCTCACAGATACGAGTATTCATGCATGCGTGCGCAGTTTCTGCTCTGTCTCAGCCTTCGTTACTAGACGGATAAACTTGACGGCTATAAAACAATGCATTAATAGACTATGTGTTGCTTGAAAATATTAAGATTTTTAATTATCCTTCAAGTCTACAGTAATCTTCTGCATTTCTTTCTAACAGTTATGGCCAAACTAGCAGCTTGATACAAAAAATTATTCTGATATCATCAGTGGTTTTGCTTCAGGATCAGACAGTTCTAAAAAGAACTACACATTTTTTTATAAGAAACTTGGATCAGGCCATAGTACTAAAAGTGTCTTAATTTCACATGAAATTTTGTCCATTTTAGTACTAAAAGTTTCTTAATTGGTTTCTTATTTTTTGAATGCAGAATTATCAATGTGGTTGCTAACACTGCACCAGATATGTTTCTTGACATTTAAAACACGATTAAGGTATAAACAGTGTTCTGTTATGTCGAAAACACAAATGGTTAGATAATATTGCTCAAGAATAAAGTTTCAACGATCTATCTGCTATAATATCCATGCATTTAACTTTGAAAAGTTTCTTAGTACTTCTCAGACATAGTACTAAAGGTTCTTAAAATTTTGGCCACCTTAGTACTAGTTTCTTATGAACCAGTTTCTTATAAAAAAACGTGTAAAATTTACTAGTTTTGAAACCAAATCATAAGATCAGCTATGGTTTTGAAAAATAATGTGGCTTCTGATCTTCCTGCGAAAGATAGATTGGACTTCTGATAAAGTTTCGGTGATTCTGCAAACAGGAGTGCGTTTTTTGAGACATTTGCTATTACGATGTGTTTAATGTAAACCCTTTTCTATCCTGGTGCTTCCGCTAGATTCCTTACAAAGTAAAGAACCTACTTGCGGTATAACTGTCTCACAGATTCATCCCCACTAAATATTGCCAATGAAGCAGCAGCGCAAGGCTTTTCCTTAGCATCTTGCAAAACTTTCTCAGTTGGTTGTAGAATGATCACTAGTTGCTAAAATGAGAAGTGCAATTGATTAATTTTTGGTGCACTACAGGTGATACACAAAGCACCAAAATCCTTTGTGTAAGTGTCTGCTTTTAATAGTTACCTTTGCTTATGATTGTGTGATGTATCAAGGATGCTTGCAACTAAATACCTGATTTTCAGTCACCATTCTTGGTTTTTCTAAACTTTTACAAATCTATACTCGCAACTATTTGGTTGCAAGCTACCTTAACTTGTAGCTTCGTTTCCCGTTTGTGCATTTAAGTCTCCTTTTCTTCGTAATACTACTTACGAGTGGATTGATGTTTTGTTGTTGTTCTTTTCCACTTCATTCACGTAATGACCTCAGGGTAGAAACAATGGTTGCGGTCACACTAGAATCTCAACCCGTTATAATCTGAATTGTCTCACTTTCTTGAAATTTATCTTTAACGGCAGAAAGTACGGCGTTATAACGATACGAAGATACCCAGTCACACTGTGCCCGTCACGTCTTTTGCAAAGCTGCCGGTGTTGTGGCTAACTATTTTGGCGCGAAAGTAATTTTCACGTGATTACCTTGGTAAATAATGATTGGTTAATTTCCCATAAACAGCGCTGTAATTTAGGTCAGAGCCTTGTTTATCCCGTTGTTTTTAGACACTGTGGTTTTTAAAGACCCTTGCCCCAAGAACGAAACGTTGTATGTGAACAGGAAGAGCGGTCACATACAACAGCGTTATAAGCCCGTTGTTTTCGAAAGAAAATAACGGGATAAACAGCCTAGTGTGACCGCAGCCATGCGTTGCTCTATGGAGTATCGTCTCAGTAGTATTATGGTAGTGTAGTTGAAGATATAATAATTTGTCATATGCATTGTAAATTTTTAATTGAATATTAACAACCGATGACGAGTGCTGTCCATAACATCAAGCGTCTTTCTTGAATGAGATGTCACGCAAGATTTGCGCCAACGCAAAATTTGAGATCTAAAAGGCGTTAAAAAGTCAACACATTTTCTGAAACACCCGGCAGGAATGTAAAATATGATTTAAGTTTGACAACTTAAAAAGGAGAAGGGAATTCCTTCACTTTCTCTCACCTTAGTACATTTTTCCTTCAATATGAAGTCATTTGGTGCAATACTAATGTGACTGCTTGGATATAACTTTCTTTTGCTTACATCTGTAACAAAGTAGAAAATCATTTTGAAGTGAATGAACAGCGCTTAAGAACTTGTTCATATGAAGAAAGTTTTCCCGTTTCACAGGGAAGCTGGCTCAGCCAGGGGTAACATTCCGTGATCTTTCGTGTGAGAAAAATTTCCCCGGCTGGCTGGGGTATAAGAGCAATGGCGTTTTGTTTTTGGTGCCAATAGATGAATAGGCTCTTTTAGCAGCAAAACACGGACGTCTTTGAAAACGCAGCTACTTTTTTATGTTTTAGAGCATTCTAATGCCCAGCCTTTTCCCTCCGGAAAAGCTGCTCACAGACAGACAAAGTCCCTAAAAACAGTTTGCATTCTCGCATTTCCATCATTTGCTCATATTGCATTTTGCTTCCCTTCTCCACGTCCTATTTTTGCAGTGCAGCCTTCAAAAGTACACTTTTCAGGTTGTCAGTTTCAGAATAGAACGTACAGTAAGTCTCTCGAGAATCGCAAAAGTTTTGAAGTTTATTTTACTTTGTAATTTACAGCCTCGAACAAAAGAATTATGCTGGCGTCTTCTTGACTCGCGTCTTCTTGCCAGAACAGCTTAATGATAAACAAAGAAATTTGCTTGTTTCGTCGAGAAAACCTGTTCATAGCGGGAAATATATCCTCACGTATATGTGGGATCCTAATAGTGAGATCTTGGCTAGCCAGGAATGTTTTCTCACATTAACGATTCATCATCATCATCATAGAATATCTGTTAACGCAGGTTAATACTAAGGCAATTTTCGTCGATGTGGACCTGCGACTTCGATTAAATCCAAATTTTTTTCTAAAGTGTAACGAAAAGTTACAAAAAAGGAAAAAATTACAGTCTTGTTAAAATGTAAAAGCACTAAATAAAGACCAAGTTAATTGTTCATGTACAATAATAGCAATAATGAAAGTAATCAAAATAATAAGATAAATTATTAAAGTATGTACCTTACAGCATTATCACAAGGATAAAAACAACGCCTACACGTACTATTGTTCCACTCTCTAAACAATATCTAAGCACGTGTCGAAATCATTAAATACAGTAGGCTAATTTTAGACCTGCATATGAAGCTCTTGAGTCAGCTATGTATCTCTGTCAACTGACTTTAAAATTTGCTTTTGCCAAGGATAAAGACTGAAAGAGCGGCCTTTTTATCAAAAGCATAAATGTCTGCAGAAAATTCAAAATCAAAGGAGATATACCAGTATAACAGACAATCTTGACAAATGCAGCTCTGTTACCAACATTCTGAAGAATTATCTTAACGATGTTCTGTTCCCCGTTTGATACCTACATAAAGAATAAACAGATAGTACATATATGGTAGGTTGGACTTGTAGTTAGCGCTCTCGCCTTCTGCAAGGAAGATTGCGTGCTCGAGCCCATGGCTGGCACCCTACTATCACCGCTCATCCTGAAATTTCTGTAAGGGTAGGGTGGGTTAATCTGGGCCTTGGATCTGCTGCTAGAAATTGAATTAAGGCACTAGAAATTATCCAGAAATTCTTCAACACCACCTAAACAAACTCCGAAAATTCCATATTTAACTGCCGACTATTGAGCCATGAATCGAATTTTGAGATGACTAATAGACCCAAATTCCCATGTTTATCCTAATTACCCCCACCTTACCCTATGCTTCTCTTCTCTGAGAAAAGCCTATAGTACTTAGGATGAAATGCTAGTAGGCGTGGTCAGGGCCGCCGAGAGCTTTTCAAGGCCCAGGGGCAAAGCTGTGAATTGAGGCCCTCTCCGAGCGCAAAATGTTTCGATCGCCCCTTTACATTGGCTTAAAATGCATTTCAGAGCATTTCTTGTGGTCATAATTTCAAAAAATTCTCCAATTATGAGGCCCCTAAGACCCCGAGACCCTGGGGCAAAGTGCCCCTCCTGTCCCCCTCTCGGCGGCCCTGGGCGTGGTCTGGTCAGCTTCGGTATTAGACTCCCTGCGCTACAAAAACAATGAACTTTTGGCACGAAAGTATGGTAACGATAGCTTCAAATGTGACAGCTAAGCTGACAAACGAAAAACAGTTCTCTCAAATCAAAACTGCTAGAAAATCTTGGTTGTGTCATCCCATGATGTTCAAAGTTTAAGACAAAATTCATTGACGGTTTTCAAAGATTTCGAGATAAAAACGAGGAAAAATCGTAGCTGTTTTGAGCTGTACAAACGTTGTACGGGACAGGGGCATAAAAATCTATCTACATTATAATTTCTAATAATATAGTATCCTCAGTGTATAACGTACAAAGGAAATTTGGTGAAAACTTTTTTCAAAGTCTACTACTGTTCGAAGAAAATTTATATGAGCTTTAAAGGTGCCTGCAACCAGCATGCATTGAAAACTGTGTTAACGGCCATTTTCGTGGGCAATGAAAACGGCGAACAAAAAGACCACAAAAGGATGTAGCATTATTATTTTATCATCGCGTCAAATATCCATTGAAATTAGGCTAAAACAAGAATAGCTAAATCAAAGCTAATCAACGCCTACTATTTACAATTTACATAATTTACAATTTGATAAAATCAAGCCATTGAGATGTTGATGTCAAAATATATTACAAGAGAAATACTTTAAAGACCTTCCCTGTTGGAAACGCAGAGCATACCGGTTGCAAAAGGCCCCTGAAATCGACATAACATACCTCGCCAGCATCTATCCAATAGTTATCGCCAACTTTTTGTGCATTCGTGAGTTGTAATCTGCTGCAACCCCCATATCCATGAAGAGGTATCTAGAAACAAAACATTTCTGAAAAGTCCAACAGTGGAATTATAGGAAAAAAGCTACATTTTCTTTGAAGCCCCTCATTTGAGAACAATACGTCATAGAATTTTACACCCATCTGTTTACAATGTAGACTTATGACTGTTCGTTCCTTGTTTCCCTGCTTTCTTTGATATGTTAAATCACTTGGTCAGAAGGGACTCAAAATATTACTCTGAAAATGAGGCCTTTTCAAAACAACGCAAACAAGCGGGAGCCTTCGTCAACTCCACAAAATCACTTCAAAGTCTGGTCTAAAGAACTTGAACATTCCTCTAAAGAAAAAATGCATCGCAGCTGCAACAGCTTTAGGCAATATAAACCGTTTTTGGTATGCAACAACAACAACTGTCTAAACAACGCCTTCTGATCGGTTGAAAACCAAATTCTAGAAATTTGCTGGGTAAATATGGAATCACTCTAAGCGGGCCTAAAATGAGCCCACTTTTTCAGAGAAAGGTTGCGATTCCCTTTTGACCATGTGACATCACCAAATCAAAGAATGCAGGAAAACAAGGAGAGAAAATGCGTAAGTTTACAATGCTTTAAAGATCTGGTACGTACGCTTAAGATAACATACCTTAAACTTTGGGCCTCCATCAGCAGGTCGGATGACTAAGGCACTGGAAATCATGCTAAATGTTGATGGTACGAATAGAACATGGACTGGTACCTCACTCTGCAAATAATTGAGAGAAAAGAGTTGGACACATCGTAGTGTTAAAGAAAGCGCACCTTTCCCCTCAACATGGAGACACAAGTATCCAACTTGACGAGGAAGGCATGCATCGATCACCGGAAACCTCAAAAACTGACGTTTTAATTTATCCAGATCGATTTGAATATAAGTGTATACCTTCAAATAAATTCACTCAAATTAAGACCACCACTCTTATGTTGATGGCTGGTGGAAAGTTAAATTCTATCCAATGCTAACATCGATTCTTCCCAAAGTAAATCTCAAATGCAACGGCTAGCTTAACTACGTCCACTCTCTGCCCATTTGAAAATGGCATTGTTGCTCGTGCACAACAGCTATGACAATATAAAACTTCATGCAACTGAAATCTAACAGCAGAGACAATCTTATCATGAAAACTGGTATTGAAAGGGGACTGACAGCCTTCTGTAATATTGGAGGGGGACTAAATTTTCAGGTAAATCAAAGATTGGTGGCGAAGATTTCATCAGATATTTTAGAATCAGTTTTCTATTCCTCTCCTCGGTAAGAATTAATGACCGGTCCTGAAAGAAAAACTTTCTCGTTACCTGTGGCTTCAGAGTGACTTCGAAAGAATTTGCGCTCTTCTCCTTGAAATCAAACGTATTTTGAACCTAGAAAAATTAACATGTTCAAACTAACGGAATGAAATTCAAACTAGTTTGATGTTGAAAAATATCGCGATGTAGAGATAAATTGCTGACAGAGCTAAAATTCTATCAGCATTGGTTGAGCGAGCTTGCTGAACCATACAAAGATTCAGGCAACTATGTCTGAACTGTGGTGGCTCTCTTAAAAGCGAAAGTTATTCATGTATACGATTTGAAGGCTGACTTCCACTCAGTAGACCTTTCCGAGCGCATGGAAGTTTACACAATAAAAGATTTGTCAGGCGCACACGTAACATTCTGTTCAAATTCAAAGCGGTATTTTCTCTCATAAACAATAAAACCCTAGTTCCCTCGTAAAATTTCGCAAACTGGAAATCAGCCTTGAAAATCTAAGAGGAGGTTATACAGTCAAACAAAATGATATTCCGATAACATAATCATAGAATAGCAACTAGAAGTCTAAAACCATTATTTCCAAGCAAGAATGATTTCATCATACCTGAAAATCTGAATGGTTTCCTTCGACAGAAATAGTCATTTGCAAGTCTTGAGTAAGAGAATTGTTCCGTAAGAAAGCTCTTTGCTGCCTACACACATGGATAAAGAATAAACCATCAAAAGAAGAAAGTCAGGACTGATTCATGCGTTGAAGTTATGCCGCTCGAGCCATGAAAGATTTCTAAGAGTCAATTTTCTTCGGTACAACTGCGACTTAACTGCAACGTATGAATCCAAAACCCAAGCTAATTCCTTAGTGCTGCATAACTTCAGCAACTCTGCCGTATAAAACGCCTTAACTGCGCCTTTGCTTCATGCGTAGCATTAACAACGAAGCGAATTAAAGTGTATTGTTGACAATGTGGTGGACTACTGTATATCACTAGCATAATACGAGCACTAGCATATGTTACCTTCTTGGGAGAAAGGTTTCCATTGGATTGCTCGCTTCATAAATATACGGTCCCGTTTAAGTAGACTGCATACATATCCAGATACCAAAAGGAAAGTAGTGCATGTCAAACTTACATTGATCTTCCAATAGGAATTCCAGCCCAACATAACACTGGTTTATTGCACAGAAGAACAGGTCTATGGCAAAGACGTAAAATATCAACACGATGAAATATCGAGAAAAATCTGAATAAGAAACTTTGCAGTTTAGGCCATAAGGATAAGGAAGTCCAATGCGACATGAACGTTACCCGACACAATCAATTAGAAGATGAATACATTTCGATGTTAAAATTACAACTGAAGAAAACAAACACTTAATTTACAGTACGTCAAAAGGAAGATTTTACCACAGGCACTGGTTTTTCCACGAACGATTCAAATAAAATAAGATACTGTTCACGAGGGAACGACAGCATTTTCAAAACTACCCTGCTGATTTTCCGAAGCTGTCATTAATTTAGTAAGAAAGGTCGCCCTCGTCGTCGTCATCATCATCATCATCATCATCATCATCATCATCATCATCATCATCATCATCAACAACAACATCAACATCATCATCATCGTCATCAGCATCATCATCAACAACATCAACATCATCATCATCATCATCATCATCATCATCATCATCATCATCATCATCATCATCATCCACTTTTTATCTACTTATCTATTTATCCATCTATCTATTTATCTATTGATCTATTCATATATTCATCTGTTTTACTGAAGGGAAAATAACGAAGATTACAACTAATCTAAGCCTACTAGAGGGTGTTTAATTTTTAAGTTTACACGTTTCATGTCAACGATTAGCTTTGAAAGATAATATATATGTTTGTACAGCATAAGTTTCAAATCTTTAAAACTACGAAGAAAGGCGGGTGTGAAATTCAATTACCTTTTTCTTTTAACTGAATGACTTAAAAGAAACTTTAGCAAATTTTCTATGACTCTACTGTTGGACTTTTCAAAAATCTTGATTGTTTGTCGAAATTACAGCCTATTCATATTTCAGCTCATTTAAGATGTGACGTCATCAAATTTCTAAATCACAAACCTGAAGATTGAAAGAGTTTTGCTTGGTACCATATTGTAGGCATCCATTAACTATGGTTTTCTCGAAAATCATTTGATCTTTCATCAAGAGGTTTAGAAATTAAGATTGTTTTAAGTTTTTTTCGAAAATTTTCTTGAATTCTGGAAAAAGAAGAAAAACACTGTAATCCTGAAAATATTGAAGAGTTCAGAAAAGTCCAACGGCAGATTCACTGTAAAATAGTTCAAGTTTCTTTGAAGCCATTCGGTAGGTCACTGAATGTTACACCCAGCTTTTAAAGATTTGAAACCTATGCTTGTTTGTACCACTTTCACTAAAAATAAGTAGCCAGTACTCGTATCGGCAGAATAAAGCGCTACCTGATGCAAGTTGATGAGCTCCTGTGTACTTGAAACAAAACACAACAAAATCTCTATATTTCAAATTACCTCTCTTCTTTCTCCTTGATAGGCTTTGGTGCAGCAGCAGTTCCACGAAGCACAACTTCATATTGTGGGCCATCTGGATGAATAGACACTAATAGGAAACTGCAAAAACAAACAAAAAGCGTACAGTTTGCATAGAGTGGTAAAAAATTTTGAAGATAGTCACAATGACCTGAAAATGCATAAAGGGAACAGTGTGAAGATGCTTGAAATGGACTTTTAGATATATCATATAAAGGAAGGAACAAGACTGCATTTGCATTCTGCAGCAAAATGCTTTGTTATAGGACAAGTCCGGGGTTGGTATAATTGTTGATTATTCAAGAGATTACCTTGTTGTGATACTTTTTTCAATTTTTTTCTCTTTTAATCTGCGAAACCACATATTTCAATCTGCTAAGAAGTGCGAAATGACGTCATTTTGCATAAAGTCAATTCATGTTGACCTAAACGCGGCTGCCAAATGTGTTGATATTTTATTACCCACATTGCTAGGCTCCTTATCGCGCCTTCGCACACTCGTAAAAAATACGAAATGGGGATGACATTTGGCTTAACTTACGAAGATTAATCGTTATTCAGCAATTGGTAAGGTTGCTTTTTAACAATAATTTTATCAACCCCCGACTTGTCCTTTAAGTACTATTACACAGCCTCCAGTACAGTAGTCATTTGCTTATAATCATGTGCAGTATTCATGTGTAATTGTATGTACTTTAATGTTGTCATGGGGTAGCCATAGTCTTTGCCCATTGTATCGTTCTTGCATTACTCTGCTGTAGTTCGTAGGTAGATTATTCCGTAATAGACTGACGACGTGATTCCTTGTATTCGTTCAACATTTATAATTTTTTTTCAATCAAGACTCAGTATCATTACAAGATACATTTTTTTTATACCATCCTAAAATATTAAAACATACACAAACAACAACAACAGTTAAACTTGAATAAACAAAGAAAAAATATGTCGTTCGTAGCGAGAATGGACACGAGGTCATCGAGTTCTCACTACGAACGACATTTACAAAAATTTAATACAACAATAAATCTAGAATAACAAAAAAAAGATACTCTACAAAAATTTGGGTGTACCAGGTGCGTCAAAGAAATATATCTCTGACTCACCTGGTAAGGCGGATTTCCACTCAGTCAATTTTCCGATTGGATAGGAAATGGCGTGAGAAAATGCATGGTCTAACTACATGGTAAACAAGATACATGGTCTAACTACAAACTACAAATAAACAGCTACTAACAGAATATCAGCGAGTATACGTAAAAATTGTCGTTTCATTGTTTTAGGTTATGCATCGTCAAGTTAAATTTTCTGGATTTCATTTTGCGATCTGAGTTTGTAAATTGTGTTACGATATCTTGTAAATGTCTCTAAAAAGTGACAGTTTTCATTAGCTTGTAGAAAAATGAGCTTTTGTTGAAAGGTTAAAATAATCTGCTTTAATTTCACTCATGCAAAGAAGCGACTGAAGCGATAACAACAACAACAACGAGCGTAAGTTAGAGGGACTTATGTAATGTAGTCTAATTCCGTAATAGGTTTTGTAAACTTCTAAATGGAATATTGAGAAGTGTCTTAAGCCTAAATCACACTTGGTCGTTTGGGTCGTTAATGTCGTGCAAAAAACCCCGAAAAGCAAAGAGGACTCAAAATCCGAATCTTTGTATTTTGGGTCTCTTTGCACGACTTTAACGACCCAAACAACCTAGTGTGAATCAGGCTTCAAACTGTGTACATATTTTACCTTTCGATTGTCACTGTCGACATGGACTGGAAGTACACGAATACTTCTGCACTCTATAGATAGGAGAATATTCAAGAAGTAAGAAGAAAAATTCAACTTCTTCCATCGAAAACAGCTTTCAGAGAAGCTCGATGGTAACAAAATTATGCCTTCCTTTTATGACTACTAAGACCAATCAATAGTTCCGATTGGTACAGTAAAAACCCGCGTATAAGAACCAACAATTTTGCAAGTCAGCCTGATTAGGTTCTTATCAATTGAGTATTTAGTGGGAAATTGGGTTATTAAATTGGTTCTTATTTCATTCAGGGCTTTCAGGTATTTCTTTCACTTAGACTGAAACTTCAAGCCCATTATTTACTGTCAGTTTACAGCACCTGAGTTCATGAGGCCTTATTCACAACAGCAGTTTGTGGAAGAATCAGAAATTTTACAGAATGCAATGAAAAGCTGTCAAAGCATCTTTAGAGTTCTGTGCAATATGCACATATGGCAGTATCAGTCCGTGAAGGTTCAATGACAAAGCAACTGGAGTTTTGATCTAATTTGATGATCCATACAAATAAGAACCTATTTCAAATTTCAACATGAAAAGATCGATGCCTGTCTCCCCTTCACGAGAATCATTTAGAAACTTCAATGACCCATGAAAGCCATTTTGTGATAACAATTGAAATCAGACAGAGTGACATTCCATAAAACAAGAGTCTTTCTTACAACTGCATATGACATTCCATAACTGCTTGATCATAATATGTTGCTTACAAACAATTTCACTTTACCCCTATTGTACACTTAAAGCAAAAAGACTCCTTTTGGGACAAAGCCGAGGTCGGAGTATCAATCTCGATAGATATCGCAAACTGTAATTCAACTCATCTAACTTTATGTGGCTTCGCAGCTTCGCATTTGCATCTATAGATTAGAGATTGTCTTACCTGGCCCGGAACTAGCTTTACTTGGTCCGGTACAACGGAAAACAGATCGGTGAATGATGAAACTTGCAGCTGAATTTCCAGTGATATGTTTCCAGCATTTCGGAATGGAATTCCCCTGCTTACACGTTGACCTTCAGCGGCTGACAAAGAAATCGCCTGGAAAAAGAAAATAACGAAGCTTTGTTATAGGCTAGCAGATTTTTTCTCTATTCACAATAAATTAGAACTAGCTAACATAAATGAATAAGAAAATCCATGAGAAAATCCATTGGTAAATGATCTTGTTTTATGATAAATAGCGCGAGAAAAAGTTTCAACAATGAGTAAAACAAGTGTAGTAGAGATGAAAACCCATGTTGATAAAGGTATCTTTACCTGTAAAGATCTTGGGGCATGCAATCTTGCAATTCCAACGAGTGCTTTTAACAGCATGCTGCCAACAGTAATACCTAGAATAATACGAGAAACGATAGGGTTAATCGGATTTTGAAAATCTACGCCACTAGGATTCATCATGCTCGACAGACATTACTTGGAGAAAACCTGTCCAGTTTTAGCTGAGAAAAATATGAGCTTGAAAATTTTACTGAAAGCAATGATCTTCAGCGATGTAAACAAGCTATGTAATTAGGCTCAACTTCAAATATCAAATCTTGGCCGTCTATTGATCATGTAAAAAAACTTTGGCACAGCTTATAAAAGAAAAGATATGGATCGAGCCAAGTATGCTGATTTAAACAGACCGTTCTAGAAACGAATTTGATTTCAAATATTTCAATTATGACACTGCCATAGAGTGAAGTGGGGCAAAACGGGTCACTTGATCGATTGCTTCTAAACTGACTAAGAGCGTTGGTCCTAACCTTGCAGCTTTTCAATGTACAAAATTGTCAATGTGTATACAAGAAAAAGATTTTCTTCAAATTACCTCTGGCCACAGCTAGCATCGTTATACCAAGAACGGAGGTCGTACTTTTGTTTCCTTCACAAAATTTACCAGATTTGGAGGCTCGATCCAAACCTTTTTTTTAAATAGTAAAACGGCCTATTCTGGATCCTTGAGGATCACTGTACCTGCAAGGTACGGAAAGAGCTATATGCAATTATACTCACCATTTCCTTTACTGTCGATCTCAATGTCAACACGAGCCATAAAATCTTTCGGTGGTCCGAGATTCGTATCAAATCCTAAAAAAGAAAAAAATGTGAAACTTAATCCTTTTCGTTGTAAATTGTTTCCTGTCACTTTTACGTTGATAAGCCACCAAACTAAGGCTTGAATTAGATTTATAACGATGAGTCTCTTGTTTCCCTGTGCTCTTTGATTTGAGATGGCACTTCGCTCAACAAAGACCCAAGATATTACTCAGAAAAACCTGGCCCTATTTAGGCCCACCGCGATTCCGTGAGTACCACTCAGATTGCAAGATTTGTGAATTTCCATTGTTACGGTGAGATTCGAACCCGTGATTGCATCATGACTGCAGCAAATAGGGTCAACTTCAAATAGAAATGATTATATTTTCTCACCTGGCTCTTTTAACGGGGGAGCTTTGAACTGGATCCATATAACCTCTGGCTCAAATGTTTTCCCCTACGAAAAGAATTCAGAAAAATGCAACCAAACTTTGCATCTCAATAATTGCAGTTTTTGATGAATCCAAACTTTGTAAATATTGTGTTTGTTTACAGTTCGTCAGAAGTAAATTGCTGTGACATCGGTATCAATTGTACGATTTTTTGGCGAGGGCTGGATCAAGAGGCTTAATTTTCATCTACTTCATAAATTTCCTGCTCTTAGATCAATGAGTTCCGAAAGGACATTCTACCACATTGATCTTACCAGGGATGGAAAAATTTCTGGGTCCAAACAAGTCTCAAAAAAATTTCTTTGAGAGTCGCTTCAAAAAGTGCCCACTCTTGACACTTAACAATATGTAAGAAAGATGACAGAACTGAGGACTGATTAGCAGTCCTATTAAAACCGTAAATGATATTTTTTGGGCAAAGTTTGTTGATTTTTCAGCTGACCACCAACTACCAACAAGACTAACGGTTTATTCATTAAAATTACGCTTTTCGTCCCTTGAATCCCCGAGTTCTTTAATTTGCTGATGTCATTTGGTCAATAGGGACTCATAACACTTCCTTGAAATAGTGGGTCCACTTTTCCAAATTGGCTTAAACTAGTGGCAGTTCTCGTACAGATTTAAAGAGCCTTAACATCTATCACAAATACACATCTTTCAAGCAGCAATCTTCCTCTGTAGGAACAAAATAGAACCGTCGCGGCTACGAGGACCCTAGGGAATATCAACCTGTCCTCGTGCGCAAAAACAATAGCTTTCTAAACAGTGCCTTCTTATTGGTTGAAAACTAAATTCTAGCAATTTGATTGGTGAATACGGAACCACTAGAACCTTTATAGCAAACTTTCAATTTCTTGTTGGTTCTAGTTTAAATGGTTCTAAAGGGACTGAATTTTAGTCTCAAGGTTCTCATTAAACTATAATCTTTCCGGCGGGTTTCTTCTGTAACAGACAGAAACAAAGTTTGAATTATCCTCTGTTAAAAGCAAGTACACATTTCAATTTACCATTTGCTGGCATCCAGGCAACAAGATGTTTATGGATGGAGGCTGATGGACATCACTTGGCTCTGAAAGTTTATTCGAATCCATTGAGCCGATGGGAGTCATGTCCGAATCGACGAATTGAAAGCACTTCCAAGCACTAACATTCTGCAAAAAGAAAACCAGATATATCAGTCGAATGGAGGCAATTTTTTTTAAATGCGCAGTTGTCAGATATATATCATTCATTTCGATGAGCTATCCGTGATCTTAGGCAAAAGGCGAATATGGCTCAAGTATCTTGACTAATAACATGGGTCTCAGTTCTCAAATTGAATTGGATGATGTTTATGGCTTCAAACTGAGACTCGTGACATTACAGCTTTGAAACGGGGACTAATTTAGTCCAGGTTCGCCACGTTTACGGCGCAACCAATCAGATCGCTACTTTCTTAATAAGGTCAACCAACAACCTGCGTCATGACAAGGGTTCGTCGACTCGATAAGAACTGCTCTATTTCTGCGATCCCAGCGCTTGGCGCTGAAAAACGCAACTTCACCTTCACCTTGACCGGTAGTCACCTGACGAAAACTGTATAAGCCGCTCGGCCATTCACCATGTTGAGGAAAAAGCTTGGTGATAAGATTTTTGCTACATTATTCCAAAACTACTGCAGTTATCGAAAAGATATACTCACCCCAGATAGAACAAGTCTCAATGGAACTTCGGCTCTCCCTTTATTCAATAATTTCAATGATCTGCTTCTGTTTATTCCACCAGGCATTTCTCCAAAATCAAGAGGTTCGCTCTTGTTATGTAATATCTGAAAAGCAAGCGAAGAACTACATAAGCCCTGTTCACACCTTAATCGTTTGTTCTGCACTTAAGGTGGCTCACTACCGAAAAATTTCAAAATTACGAAACAGTGAAAGGTGGTTGTAAACCAAGCAAAAATAAGTTCAAAACACAAAAAACTATTAGCTAAGGTGACTCGCTTCTGATATAAATTCAAACTGCTACACATTAGGTGTCTTATCGCTAATGCTTTGATGCCAAAGACATGTACCTACACCCTAAGAATCGATCAGTCTCGTTCTAAAAACGTGGAAAAATTTTCTGATTTCATTTCTGAGTGTCCACAAGATGCCGTTTCCAAAATGTGCTGGTTAGAGTTCCGTTTTCAAAATCTACCGTTTTCAAAATCTGTCGGCAAAAATGCGCCACTTTTGTGTGAACGGCAGGCCTGCCCGTCAAATTTTTCACCATGTTCGAAATGTGCCTGCATCGTGTGGACGCAGTCTAAGATCACTTGGCTAACCTCGATATTTGGTAATTCAGCGATTCCTTCAATGTGGACGATATTTGGACACAGATCATCTTCGGACAAAACTGAATCATCAGTGACAACTGGACTTGCAATCACGTTAAGCTTTGCCATGAAAATTCCCGCATGCTCGGCGTAGAATGTTAGCTGTGAAAGAAGATTTGCAGAAAGATTAGAGGTGTATCAAAGAAAAATGAGATTTATGAAGTCTGCAAAATACTGATTGTGACGATGGGGAGCAAGAAAGAAGATTATGAATTCTTTCACATTAATCAAGATATCCAGAAGATCCTCAAAAACAACGTCTTTTTGTGACGTCATCCTTTCTCAATACCTTAAACACATTATTTACATAAGTCGTGCAGAAAAGAGCGTCCTCACAAAAGTGTTACTATTTGCAAAACTGGAGAGAAAATACTATCGGGACCCTAGAGTTATGACGATGAGTCCCTTGTAGCTATTGCGGTAAACCTTGCTCAATAGGGACTCCTAATGAAACAGTGAAAAAGCTGACCCTATTTGCTGCATTTGATCAATGGAATCATGATCGCACAACTGCATTAGCTCTGTCAACGGTCACTCCTCAGGAAGAAAATGCGATAAAAACCACGTTAAGCAGACGTTTAATCAACGAAACTTGGTATAGATCTGAAGAGGGGAGTTCACTTTACCTGGTGAGTGCAAAATAAGTCTCTCAACGCTATATTTCTCTAGCCTGGGTCGACCAGAGCCATGTGAAGGAAATCTGGTAGCTGCGGCCACTGGCTGCGGCGGGTTGATGGTAAAACATCCGTGGCCCCTGCTGGAAATAAGTCTCTCAGACTTTCGCAGGCTAGCTACGTTAAATATGATTACCTACCTACCTACCTACCTACCCTTTCTGCACAGGGTATAGGGCTTCTAATGAAACGATTTCAGGAGCGATTTGCAGTCAATAACAGCAGTTTACTCCTTTCGGAATCTGAGCGACAATTCGTTAATAGTGCGTCTTAAAATCAAACTATTTGTCATTTCTAAGACGTCACAGCTGTGTTGCAACAGATAAACGAACAAGCTGCCCCAGCCTGATAGCATGGGTGCAGGGAGCAGTAATGGAGTACTCCTTGTCGTTGTTGTTTTCTCGGCTGGGATTTAGGTCATTCATCATTATCACCTACACTACAATGTCTGCCAAAAGTCTTGGAACACCTCTGCTAATTTTCCCTTGTTTTGCGAATTTCCCCTCTCCCCTCACAACAATGTTGGTTTGTGGTAATGAAATAGGGATGACAGGACGATCCGCGACTCTGGTAGAATGCTGGGACCATAACCCTCTAAATCAACATTGTTTCGGGGGTGAGGGGGTATTTAAACCTAATCGCTATGGTTAGAAATGGATTATCAAGAAATGGCCTAGCTGCTTCAAGGACTTTTGCCAGGCATTGCAGCTTGGTATCCAATGTGAAACTTGTTCAAGTATTTGAATATAAAAAAAACGTCGAGAGAAAACATTGTATGCAAACTAACCTTTACATCTTCCGTTGTGTGTGGCGCGATAAAAACTTTAGGCTGGATGCTGAAGACACACGAATTACTTGCATCAACCTTTAAGTAAAGAAGAAAAGCAAAACTAAGGGTGATGTTTAAGCCTAATGCCCCATCCACACTGCAAGTTAAACCAGCTTAAATCAAACCAGGTTATCGAATAGGGCCGTCTGATTTGTCAAATCAACAAATTCAGTCATTTAATTGGTTGAAATTCAAACTGGTTTAGATAAAGCTAGTTTAACTGTGTCAGTGTGAATCCAGTACAATACCGCATTCACACTGACACAGTTAAACCAGCTTTACTTGAACTAGGTTAGATTTCAACCAATCAAATGCAGTGGATTTGCTGGATTGCCCAATTAGAAGGCTAAATTCGATAACCTGGTTTAGTTTACACTGGTTTAAGTTGAAGTGTGAATGCAGTATAAGATCAAGACCATAAATAGTAGATTTGTTTTCATAACAATTTGGGTGCTTCGTTGATTATCTGCAGTGGTGTGGCGGGGGGGGACTTCTTTCTCAGACGCCTGTTCGAGTTGTTTGTTTATTAAATCATCTGCATATATATTTTGAAATTATTGTAAGATAAAGCTTTCTGCAATTAATCCATTGATCAAATTTGACATAATTCGTTGGGAAGCAGGGAAATTGTTCTGAAACTCCTTTCCCACAGTCCTTTTGCCGCAAGCGTTCATTTTAATTGATTTAGGTTGTAGTTAGCGTACAGTGATTAGTTTACAAGTATTCTTCGTTTTCTTTTGTGTATTGTCCTAGTAGTGTTATATGTAAGAACGTGGGGTAGTCATGCCATTTTGCTCCTCACGTTATTGTCCCTGTAGTGTTGTGCAGTTGTATAGTATTAATATGTAGAGTAGGTAAACATGTATTGTAAGCATTTTATATGGATAAAAAAAATTATTGTAAGTGGCCGTCGTAAATGAAACTCGATGACATCATGTCCTTTCCAGCTATGGCAGCCAAAGAATATTTGCGTTGCTTAGTTGTAGTTTAGTTTTAGATTTGATAAAAAAAAGATCACGACCAAATTCCCCTAATATGTCTGCCCATAGCACAGCAATGACTCCAATGAGCATCAGTACGAGTTTTCCGCTTCATGCCTTTTGTTTTGGTTTGTTTTTCAATGTTTTGAGTAGGCTTCTCAGGATTTCTGGATACTGAAAGCTAAGTTAGGCCCACTGTGCATGCCGCACCCAGGCACGGGACCCCTATTTTAACGCCCTTCCGAAGGACGACGAGGTGAGTTGTGAGGTCAGGCCTCCGAGGTCACCCATCCGGAGATTGACCTTACTCGACCGAGCTAAAATTCAGTTACCTGACGAAAACTGTATAAGCCACTCGGCCACTCACCCAGTACACCTCACTCTTGCCGGAAAAAAATCACCCGGAATAATTTTGTAATATTCCCAGGGATATAATATTCATCCTCCTAAAGGGATAACACGTGCTAAGCATGCAAAAGGCATCGCTGCGAGGCAGCAAATTTTGGTCTTAATTTTGGGCCTATCTTGAAGGTTTCTTAATGGGGCTTTCTGAAGGAAATCTCTCATACTTTCAAAATAGTGTGGCTGATTTCAGCGATGCAAAGCTTCTATAATGTATTTGAAAATGTCCACTATTAAAACTTTATTTGCAAATATCATTTACTTGGTATCCAGGAAGCAACAATTCTCACAACGGAGACTGCATTCATTGACTCGATCGGTATAACACATCAATATTTGTGTGAAAATCAGGTTGCACAGCATAGGTTTCAAATCTATAAAAAGTTGGTGGTAAACTTCAATGACCTATTTCTTTGAACTGAACGGCTTCAAAGAAACTCGAACTATTTTACAGTAAATCTGCCTTTGGACTTATCTGAAATCTTCAATATTTTCAGAATTACAGTATTTTTCTTAATTTTTAAGAATTCAAGAAAATTTTCAAAAAAATCTTAAAACTGTCGTAATTTCTAAACCTCTTTGTGAAAGATAAAATAATTTTCACGAAAACCATAGTTTATGGATGCCTACAATATGATATCAAGCAAAACTCTCTCACTCTTCTGGTGGGTGATTTAGAAATTTGATGACGTCACGTCATAAAATGAGCTGAAATATAAAATAGGAAGTAATTTCGACAAATAATGAAGATTTCTGAAAAGTTCAACGGTAGAATCATAGAAAAGTGGCCAAATTTTCCTTCAGGTAATTCATATCAAAGAAATAGGTTATTGAATTTTTGACCAGCCTTTTTCGTAGATTTAAAGATTTGAAAGCTATGCCAGGGTGCACAGGATCTAAATTGACGAAAAAATTACCTGAGCTCCATTGACAGAATAGAAGGCGACTTCGATTAAACATTGGATCCAACGACTACTAGGATTGTGTATTGGTACGCATTGATTGATAGCTACGCCGACACATTGTACCTCCGTAAATGTCACTTCAGTTGGAACAATTACTTGAATTGATGGCAAAGATAACTTCTTTTTGACCACAGAATCACTAGGATGCTCAGACGAAACCGTATCAGTTTTTGAAGACGAATACTCCGCGAAGTAAGGCTCCTGATGAGGGTAAGGCTCTTGGTGCTGCTGTGAGGGAGCATATAGTTGTTGTTGCTGCTGTTGGGAGGATACTGCTGTTACTGTAGAGGGCCGTCCGAGAAAAGTTTGATTGGCTGTAATCAAGGGGTAAAATGTAGCATTGCTTTCTCGAACCCGTATATCTGATATGCGCGGTAAAATATCTTGAATTTGTTCCCCTGACATGCTAAGGAACTTTGCTGCACGCATTTGCGTTCCAGGTATTAGCTCTGGCGGGTCAGTATTTTTAACTGGTTGATTTTTCGATAGCCCTGACTGCGAAATATTTTGCGAGAGTGTCAGTGGCTTCCATGCTTCAACGTGCGAGCCTACATAAGGGGATTCCATCTGGGAACCGACCGGACTCAAGGCAATGTCCTTCGCAGCCTTATCAATCGATTCATCTCCAAATATGGCGGTGCTACTCAATTGTTTACTTGTCATGCTCGTCAAGGAGGCTTGGTTGGACGGTGTGGCTGTATCTGCCAGTGTTTTCACGGATTGCAGCTCAAGTTCGCAAGTGTCTCTTAAAGTGTCATGCGGCAACGATGGTGGCTCGTATTGCACTGCCGCGTCAACCGTTGAAACGCTTCTGCTACTAGCTCTGCTTGACAAGCGTTCAAAACTATCACCACGCTCGACTGGTTGCTTTTGCTCGTCAGGCATCCTTGTATAACACTGCACACCTGAGTCTCTATACAGAGCGCGGTTTTCAGACGGCGCAAACAGGGGCGTAACAGAAGAGATCGGGCGCGTTGGAACGGTCGATGTCTTATTTGAAAGTCCTGGCGCAGTTCGGACGCTTGAAGAAGATGCCGCTAATCCAGTGCTTCTTGAAGCTTGAGAGGAAACCTGTAGCGCTCCATACTCGTAACTCAACTTATCAATGTTTCCCGCACGGCTTGAACTCTGAAAAGGAATCCTGTTTTGGGACGACACAACGCTTGTTAGTTTCTCTTCAGCTTGGAATGAACGTGCTGCTTTAACAGGTGTCAGTGTATCATCCAAATCAGAAAGCTTCATTGGACTAAGCTCCTTAGAAGTGGCAGCCGAAGGTTGTTTTTGCAGCCACGTTTCTTGTGCCTTAGAGGGATGTTTCTTGGCTTCCGTAGCCATCGTTGCATTGGGTTTTCTCAGCATTAAACTACCGGAAACTGGTATTAGCGGTTCATCAAGACGGTATGCAGCCGCATTTGTAGCAAGCGTCACTTGTGATGGAGCCAAGTCTCCTTTGATTTGTGCGCTTTTAACTTGATGTTCGTTTGCTAGCTCACCAGTGGTGACTTCTTGATTCCGCATCTCCTGCTTTTCTCCATCAATTAACGATATCAAGAGCTTGAGAATAAATTTAGGTTCAGAATTTGTCGCAACAGCAATTTTTGCTGCCAAGTTTGAAATATTCACACCCGAAATGCCTCTTAGGCTAACCCTGCCCACTCCAATGTCATGTAATAAATTCTCTGCTTCGTCATTAGTTCTTGGAATATTGATATCCCCCTCTTGTCCTCTGATCTTACTCTCACTCCTGCTGCTGACATCAGCATGCGAATCCAGGCCCGGTCCATCAATATCGATTAAATTTTGTTTGAAACTAGGCTTTGAAAGGACTTGTGTTGACGAGAATTTTGAAGGAAGGGTCTCAGCTTCAAACGGTTTATTAGGCAATGTAGACAGATCTAGGCTCGATGTCCCCCCACCGAATGAAAACTTTGGTGCGGTCATGCCAGATTCATCGGACAATCCTCTGAATAAGATTGCGGGATGCTCGATTGCTGGCGGAGTCTTGACGACTTTGTAATCATCAAAATTGGGCTGGAAAGTAAAAGAAAACGGTATCAGGATCTGACAATTTAACAGGTATCGCCAAAGTATGCGAGCATGCGAGTGCCGCTTGCAGGGACATTTCTAAATCCAGCGAATATCTTCAGACACATTTCAAAAAAGATGTTTTCTAAGTTTTTAGCGATTATTTGGTAGGAATTGGGAAAAAAATATCATTATGTTAGTTTTATTAAATGTGGTTTGGTTATTGCAATAAAGCGATTTGAAAGGTCAAGAATAATGAAAGCATAAGTGATTTGGACATCAATCTTATCTTTCAACATCTCACATGGAGAACAGTACCATTGTATCGCAGCTCTAAAGGAACATTTATTCACTGAAAATTTTCAAAAGATTGCGTTAAGCTTGAACATAGTGGATGTAATCGACAATAAACTGTGTTTACAATCCAAGAGTTTTTAAGACGTCTCCAGAAGTATATATTGCGTATGGCACTGTCTAACTTTCAGGACCAAAATGTCCCTTACTTTATCAAAGTTTGTTTCATGTGATGCACAGAAAGAATATAGACTTTACATGATATTCGTTGAAAAGATGTGCAGACGCATTTTCGTGGAAATTTTGCGCTCTCAGGTTGAAAGCAGGGCGAAATACAAACGAAAGAGGGAAATTTGTTCAGTTTCTTTGTTTCTAAAAATTATTTAATTAATAGAATCACAGCAAAGAGCCTCGAGTTCCTTCCAAACCAATGAATCAGAAACAAATACGAAACTGCCTTTTACAGTACAGTAGGCATCTGAAAGATTCTCGAAGACAATGCAGAGTGTTTGCCTCATAACGTGAAAGCAACATAAAAGGCTTTTAAATCAAATAAAGTTAGGTGTACTACCCTTGGTCTATCAGGTCGATCCAGACTGAATGTCCCAAGCTCTTCTGACATTGCATTGAAATATTTACTGACACGCACTTCACCTCTGTCATTTGCATCTTCAAAATTCCATTCAGATTCATGAGTCAAATTGGCAAGCTATTGAGGTAAGACAGAGGTAATACTAGCTATTGAGGTAAGACAGAGGTAATACTAGATATTGAGGTAAGACAGAGGTAATTGAGGTAATACTAGATATCAAATCAACCCAGGAATAAACATTCTTCCATTTAAAGGCAGTCTGTCACGTCTCTGATTGGCCGCGACAAAGTCAGAGCTCAACAAACGGATTTCTTTGTCAATTTGTGTATTTGAAACGAAGGAGGGCTAATCGTCTTGACTTTCTACGGCCATAGAAAGTCAGAGGATTAGCAGCCATTCAAATTTCCTATTCTTTGTATTGTCCAAATGACCCAATCAAATGCGTGAAAGACTGCCTTTAAGACGGGAAAATTCTGCCGGGTGAGTCAAAAAAAAGATTACGCGTTTGAAGGGCTATGAAATAAAACTTATGTGACCAATATTCAAAATCAAATGTCAATCTATCAGTTAATGGTCAATTAAAGTGCGAAAAATTCGTTTGGCAAAATCATATATCTTCAGGACCAACAACAATTAGAAAAATACCTGTAAGGAGTATGTATTGAAATCGAGGATTCCACGTTCCATTCTGGTCCATGATTCATGTAGCATTGAAGTTTTCATTGTCAGTTTCAGGATTGAATTTTAACTTCAATAGCAAGTAAATTATGGACCAGAATGGAATGTGGAATCTTTGTTCCCGAACATGCCCCTTACCAGCATTTTCCGGATTTCTACCGGGTGACCCAGAAAAAACTTCACGAGCTAGATCATGACTAGCTCTTAGAAGTCAAAAGCTATTGCCAAATGCTTCCATCACAGTTTAGTTGAAAGGCTTAGCTATCTTTTGAGATGCTGCATGGTCATCTTAAGCAATGATTACCATCCAAAAAACCAGATTCAATGAAAATGTCGAATACAGGATTCCTCATTTTGAATGAAATAATCGCCATCATTTTCAACTCAACATTTTGTGAAAATTCCACATAGCGATGGATTAGAAGTCGTCTGGGGAATTTTTTTGTTTGCAAAATGAGTGACATGACTTCTTCATTCAGATTTCATGCTCCAAAGCAAAGTTTGAATTCAGGTTTTGTCACACTTTCCAAAAAATGGACTGAAAAGCAAGGAAATGGTCCGAGGAATGAATTTTCATAGTATTGAAACTGTTTTTTCGCACAGTATGCATATCTTAAACCGACCAAGCAACATCTGAAAAGATAGCGGAGCCTTTCAGCTACATGCTGATACCTTGTTTGTCTTCATAACGTCTGCTTTCAGGAAAATATGTGCAATCTAGCTCATGAAGTTTTTTTTGGGTCACCCGGTAGGTCTAGGTGATGAGTGATTTTACGAAACAAAATAATTTCATCTAAGTTCTCCCTTGATTGATAGATTGACACGTCACTTTTGAAAATCAGCCTCATAGTATATATTTCATAGCCCGCTAAACGCGTAAACTTTTTGTTGACTCACCAGTATGTTAAAAGATCACTGTTAGTGAATCATCACTGTTTTATAGTGGGATTGCGATTTCCACCTGATGAAGCAAATACTGATCAAATATCTCAAATTGCTACTCACTGTCAACAAATCGATCCAATGTAATATCACTAACCTTACTTATCGTTGTTGAATGTTGAAAGCTCTTCTCATCTTCATCAAACAAAGCTTCTGCATCTAAAACAGGAGTGTAAAGATGCTTTCTGTCATGACGCTTTCTAAATTTGAAGAAAAGTGGATTTTAAGAAACAATAGGTGTGTGTATCCGTCATCTTAAGCCTATCTGTAGTGGTCACTCAATAGGCAATGTCCATTCCCGTTGATAATGTTGCCAGGTTGAGACACGTTTTAGACACTATTTGGTATCATAGTTTAACAAATTTCCTTTGGAATCCTTGCATTTCAATGAATTAATGTTAACTGGAAAGTGACTTGTGGTGACGAATCTTTTGAAGATCTTTTGTACAGGGTGAGTCTAATAAAGGCTTGGCGTTTGAAACGCTACTGCTCCTTGAGTATATAAGCAATGATATTTTGCAATTCTTGATTGAATATCCTCTCAGGGACTGCAAAAAGTTTTCTTCCTAGTATAAAAAATTTATTCAGAGGGATTCCATTCTTCCAAGAGGAAGAAACACATGAACACATCCAAGCGTCGTTTCTGCTAGGAAGAAGAACGAAAGGAAATCTTACTTATTGTTTTCACTCATTCTTGCAGGTTCTCGAAAGGGGATTTCTGTAGAAAATCTCCCATTCCCACGGGAAGGAATGGCCGATTAAAGCCAGTTGAATTACTGAACATAATTGGAAATATCGGGAATAAAATAAAGATAGTTTCCAATATCATTGCTTTGATATTCAGGGAGCAGTAAATTTTCAAACTCGGGGCTTATTCACTGACTCACCCGGTAGTAGATCTTTCATATACAGTATATACACTTGCTGAATATTTTTGCAATGATAAATATTTGTTGGCAACCTACCTCCCGAATTTAAATACTTTTTGAACCTCTTGCGGCATACAGTTATTGAAATTTGATAGAGGTAAGTAGGAGATAATCCTACGATAATCCTACCTTGACTGTTCAGCTTGAAATCAGATTCGCCAAAGCAGCTTCCACCTTGCTCACCTGTGAAGTAATTATTGTAATGAAATCATTTCATAGATTCATGATCTGCCGTTTACTGATTTCCCTTAATAGGGCCAATTTGTACGTCATTGGCAGCAAAAATTGGTTATATTTTCTAGCGAACCCAAATATATTTAGGGCAATGGATATGCAATCGGTGGAAATGGAATGACGAGGCGCAGACCGATTGTGTTCCCATGTGCACGTAACCTTCATAATGCCCAATCTCCACTAGACGCTAAATCTCACGGTGGGCGAATTTTCTTGCTGTGATTTTCCGCGGTGAAAAGCAAGACATGATCTCCACATGCTCTCTGTCTCCATCGTTTTTGATTAGCATCAGAAAATAAACGACTTCTATTGGTTATTTTCCAGTGGAGAAATATCGAGCCACGAAAACTACCTACTTTTCACGGCTTAACACTTTCCATAGCGACAATTTCGATTAGCAGGTTGACGCACATTTTCCGCTTTGAAATTTTCCGCCTAGTGGAGATACGGCTTACGTTATGGTTCTAATTTGCTTTTGGTGTGAAATCATTCGTAACTCTTTTTGTGTGAAGCTTGCCGGTTAAAAACGGTTAAAAACGGTTTAATCCTTAAATTACACGGTTAAAAATGATTTCGTTGGACATGCATGGATTAAATAAACAATCAATTGTAAACTTACCAAAGCCTGAAAAGTCGAAAGCCTTTGCTCCATTGTTTGTGTCATCCACAAAGTCAAACGGATTCTTTGAATATGAAAAACTTGCAAATGGATTCGTGGAGTTATCTTGCAATCGAAATGGATTCAATGTTGACTGTGATCCAAGTTCAGAGGGCATTCCTGGAAGTAAAAATCTGCCTAATGTCGAGAAGGAAAAGTTTCAATAATATTAACAACAGAAAAGATAAATGCAAGTTGAAACAACTTTACTCCTTCCACAGTATTTCAAAAAATATCATCGTTCCGTAATGACGAAAATATAAATTATGCAGCTACTAGAAGTTTATCAGGTTTATGTTGGAAAATGTATGTAAATATTTTTGAAGTTCGCACAAAAATATATCCTTCGAAAACTTTCAAGCGAGGATCGAGTAATTGTTTAATAAAGGTTTTTATTATATGAGGGTAGAAATTTTAAAGACTGTTTTGGTATCACTGTACGGTTCCGTTTCGAAACGATCACAAAGTTAATGTTGGACAACAATTTTCTAGCAAGGACGGAGTAACTGCTTAATGAAGGCTTCAATATATGATGGCAGAAACAAAAAAAAAAACATTTTTGCATCATTGCACTGTTCCATTACTAAACGATGACGAGGTTATTGTTGGACAATATTTGTGAAGATTTGTGAACTCCGTACAAAAACCTATGGTCCTAAAACTTGCCAGCAAGGATAGAGTAATTGCTTAATGAAGGTTTTATTGTGTGATACAAATTTTTGTAAAATTATTTTTGCATCATTTCACTGTTCTTCTTGCTCATCATAATCAAAGTTTGGTGACTTTTTTAAAAGGGAGCCCTTGTTATGGGACACCTGGTATCTTTTGGCGTTTTCATTTATGATTTCGGATTCTTTTCGACATTTTCAGTAGAGCCATTTTCGAGGACTTCCACCATACACTGTAAAATCTCTAACACCACCAGGAAGGAATTCAAAACGATTGTACCTTGTTGTACTTACTTGGGCTTATATTTGGCGTTGTTTGATTGGATCCTGCAGCGATGTCTATCTCAATTGGTTGGGGTTTGTCTTTAGACTCAGATAAACTTCCTGATGCTAGCCCAACTAGGGTCTATGGAATATAGGATAAAAGCTATTTTAGATTAATTTGTCAGATGTTAGATTGATCTACTATCTCAAACAAATGGTATCAATGTAAACAAAAAAGCAATGTAAAGGGAACTCAATTCAAAACATAACTAAATTTAGGATCGAAGCATGAGGCAAGCGATGACAATCATTGTAAAATTTACTCATCATTCATCAGAAAGATATAAATATTTTTGACAAATCCAGTTGCAACATTAGACAGTTTTATTAGACAAATCCATGATAATCATTAAGATGGAATTAAGACAGGATCAATGGTACGTTTCGAGCCATACTTGGTTCATCTTCAGCAAATAATTAAGCGTTAAACGCTAATCTAAGACTTGAGCACTTCCTCTGTGAAACTGCTTTTCAAAACGCTTGAAACGTACAAAAATGTTCTTTAAGAAATTGCACAAATTATTGTGCGATCTGTGTTTTTTGGGAATTGGGACGCCAGCCTTTTTGAGAAGTTAAGTACAGTATCCTTGAAGAAAGAAATCCTATTAGTCTGGATTGATTTGCTTATTCATGAAAGCCTTTTGACTTTACGAGATCGACCTGAACTCAATTCACGGTAGTCATCTATTTCTTTAGTTCTTTATGTGCCTTATTTTGTTCACTTGGGACTTAGGCCCACGGGTTCCCTCTCTCGTATGAAATGTAACTCACGCTTGTAAACCTTAATTACTTGTTTGCCTTAGGGTATAAAGAATATTATGGCTGATTATAAGTCAAACATGTGTCTATACCGAGTGAGGGTGAGCCAGAAAAAAGTTCCCACTTTCGAAAATTCATGGCATCAAGAGTACTTCACATGTTTCAATAATTCAAAATCTAAATGAAAGCCGAAAGATTGAAGTATTTTATGTTTTTCCTGCTGTCTTACCAGCACTGGAAGTATCGCAAAATTCAATTTACAACAATTTTATGGTTCCAAAATGACTGACAAAATGACCAAAAACATTGATCAAATTGCAAGGACTCTCCTTACATAGAACAAGACGCGATGGACGTTTCACCTCTCTAAAGACTTATACCGCATCAATTTTCAAACAAATTCTAAAACTTTCAGTCCCATAGGAACAAATGTGCAGTGGATATCTCTCACCCATGAACAACTGCACTTTCTTTATTGACCTGTACGAGGAGTCCTCTTTAATTTGATCCATGTTTTAGGCTATTTTTCAATCATTCTGCAACATTTAAATTTTTGTTAAGTCAAATTTGCCGATAGTTCTAGTGCTGGCAAGACAGCGAAAAAAATCACAAAAATACTTTGATTTTTCCGCTTTTAACTATCATTTGAATCATTCAAATCTATGAGATACTCTCGGTGTCATGAATTTTGAAAAGTGGGAACTCTTTTCTGGCTCACCCGGTATGTGAAACGTTCTGTCATAATGAAACATGACAAAAATTTTTAACTGGCAGGAAATTCATGTCAATAGGAGGTAAGTAAACAGAAATGTTTTACTCCTTTTTACTCATCCGGTATCCGGCATAACAAAGGGTGGAAATTGTACTGCCTCGCCAAAGATATGCTTTCAACCCATCCCCCCCTCCACAACACTTTTTGCGTTGTCAGGATACAAATTTGCATACCTTGTCAGCTTCACTATCATCACCAAGAACGTCTCTACGGACACTGCCAAAGCAAAGCGGTGAAAAATGAATCAGTGTCGAGATTTCAACTCAAGTCTAGTATATTTGCTATTACTTGTAGCGATGATTTTCAAATACTTACTGGATGAGTCTAAAGCTAATAATCCGCGTTCCAAAGTCCACTGCCCCCTGGATATCACTACAATAATACCGGGTGAGTCAATAAAAACGCCCGGCGTTTGAAAAAATCCATCTGCCTGAATATCAAAGCAATGATGTTGAAAACAGCCTTGTTTTATCCCCGATATGTCAAATTAGGTTCAGTAATTTGCCCGGCTTTAATCGGTCATTCCCTCTAGTTGAAATAGGAGATTTTTTGCAGAAAGCCCCTTTCGAAAACCTGCAAAAACGAGCGAAAACAGCAAGCAAACTTTCCCTTTGTTCTCCTTCCTAGCAATAATGACTCTTGGATGTGTTCGTGTACTTTGTCCTCATGGGAGAATGGAATCCCCCTGAATAAGTTATTCACACTACGGGGAACCCACCAAAACGAAAGCACGTACTAAAGCGAGCTGAAAGTCATCGCTGTGAGGTAAACATTAGGGATTTTTGCTTGTAACTTTAACACGTTTTTTAAGCTTTCTCAAAGGGATTCATTTTAGAAAATCACTTACAGAATCTGAACGGAGCGACCGACTTTGGCCAGGAAAATTTCTAAAAAATAACATGTTATTAAATAACACATAAAATTGAACATGTTAGCTATCAAGATATCATAGATATCATAAAGAACTTTAACTAGTTCTTTATGATATCTTGTAGCTATTTAATCAAATATTGCAGAATATCATTGCTTATCTATTCAGGGAGCAGTTGCCTTTCAAATGCCGGGCGTTTTTTATGACTCACCCGGTACAATAATATTGGTAAGTATATCGTTCAATAGTGAACATGTAGACTGACTGCATATCATTACTTATCGCTATTGATAGACTAATGGACGCTTAAACTACGACTTATGGAATTACACATTGAAAATTGGAACGAAACTTTCCCCTATCGATTCATGACTAGAAACGGGAACCATAGCTGCACTGTAAGAACTCCAGGTAATGGCGGATGGGCCTAAGTAGCTGGCTCCAGCCTCCAATGCTAAACGCCTCAAACTTCAAATTTACAGTGATATCAGCCATGAACAAAAGCCGCAAGTATCTAGATAAATGTTTGCTCAATCTAAGAATCAACAAGCCTTTCACTGTGAGCAAGGATTTCCTCATTTTCAAGGCCAATTAGCTTCCAAGAAATTCACCGCAGCAATGAGAATCTCGAGCTTTCGATGGTGGCCTGCCTCGTTTTGATTGAAAACAAGACCCCCATTGGGAAGTTTTTATCTCGTGAAGTCAGAAACATATTGATATGAACTTAACCTTTGATTCTAGTAAACAGACAAAGAAATGACGAACATTTTCCCGACAAATACGTTTGATTTGAGGTCTGGGTTAGAGAGAATTTGTTACGAGACCACTGGGTGATAGGACATTTCCGAGGCCATTTTAAATCCATCGTCCTAATACTTTTGCACTCCAAGTGTATTACAAAGTTTGCCTGATTGAAATTAGCCAGTCCATCCTGAAACCAGGAGGTATTTTCTCAAGATAACTCCCTCAAGAAAGATCCAAAACAGGCTTAAAATCACAAACAAGACTCTCTTTCGCACCCCTTACCTTGACGATTCGGTAGGTGTATCTAAATTGAAGCTTGGTCCATTAACAGTATCTGTCTCAGCATTTCGCGGTGTACCTGGTGTCGACTAGGAAGAACAACAGCGATGCAAAGGTTAACTATCATAATAGATTGCAGGCCCCTCTAGATTCATTATGAGCAAAGCACCATTCTCTTAGGCTACAAACCTACGAACTACGCTTAGGCTACAAACATAAGCTAAAAATACGGTGCATTATTGCCTATGTTCAGATTAAATTTCATACTTCATTATTCATTCTACTTCAGGGGCAGAAAGTTTCGCGGGCAGAAAGTTTCGCGAGAAGAAAAATCGGGAAATTAAGGGCAGAAAATTTCGCGAAAGACGTGTTTTCCTGCTAATTTCGCGACAAAAGCTTTCGCGATCGAGAAAAAAGATGCATTTTCGCGTGGGAAAACTTTCGTGACTGAAGAAAAGTGAGGGGAAAAACATAATTTTCCATTCATTTTTAGTACTACTCACAGTAACGGTGACAATTTACAATGTTTTATAGCCCAAGAGACTAAAGATCGGGGTAAGCAAAAACTTGAAGAATCGAAGAAATTGGATAGAAAAAACTTTGGCGAGTCGAGAATTTTCTGCAATTTCGCGAGCAAAAACTTTCACGAATTTTGAATTTAGAATACGCCTTGGCAGAAACTTTCGCGAAAAATGCCGAAAAACGCGAAACTTTCTGCCCGCGAACGTTTCTGCCCCTAAAGTACTATTAATCATTTTAGCAAAATTACGAATTAATGGCCCTAAGGCCTTGACAAATCAAGGAAGTTTGGGCTCGGACCAGAACCATTTTCAACCACACTTAACGGGGAAAACATGTTATTTACTGTCTAATCGCACGAAGAATCATCATGATAGTACTAAATGAGATTTTATAACAAAGCGAAGCAAACAAGATTCAAAAACAAACACAAACGAAAACAAGATAGACATAACAGAGCCTACAGAGAAGTGTGGAAGAAAAGTCTGCTAACCAGATCCATGTTCAAAAGAACACTAGTTCTTTGAACTTGGGTCTGGTTTTCAGGCTAGTGGAAGAAGAAAATATTTAGGAGAGAGAGAGACGGACAAAGTCGCTACGAATTACAGAATTCTGAAGGAGTCACAGCGTAAGGCAGTGCAAATTCTTGCTGGATGTAGAGTAAGAATGGATTCTCAGGTAGATCTGGTGGAAAAGTTTGCTTTCAGAGGCTCGGGCGTAATACTTATGAGCTCCTGCGAGCAATATCCATGATAGTTGCAATATTAAACGGGAAAGCGATGGGGGCAGAGCGGCTACGAGCAAGGGATCCAGTATTTGTAGATGTTTAATCCTTGATGAGAGGCAGGTCCTGTCGATGAAGGAAAGGGGTTAGGGTTAGGCTTATGAACTGGAGTCCCTTGTTTCCTTGTTTGACTTGATCATTGCACTTCAGTCAACGCGTTGACAGAGTTGAGCAAGGCTTATTGCAGGGATACAAGGGACTCATCGTTATAAGTCTAAGTTGGGGTTAGGAACACCGTACTCAAGGGTAGGGAGAGATAAGATTAATGCAACTCAAATACCTCAGACAATCTAAACGTTGCATTATCTTCCATCCAATTATTTTGAGGCGTTGAGTTCCTTCTGATCACTTGACCAGGGGTGCTTGAGGTAATGAAGAATCGTGCAGATAATCTTGAATCTTGACTTGAATCTAAATCCAGTTGGTCCAATGGCGTCAGCTAAGAACGAAATGGTAATGAAAGTAACGTGAACTTGCGGTGTTTAGCGCCAAGTGCTGGGGTTGCAGAAGTAGAGGGCCGAATCGAGTTTGCAACCCCCTGTCATGACGCTCCAATGGTGGGGCTCGAATTGGGTTCAAGCCCTGTCCGCCCGAATTCTCAAGCTGAAAAGTCAGCGGATTACACAACTGCGCCTCAACACTTTCGTTGTGTTACAATAAAGAAATCTAGAACATGATCCAAGGCTTAAGCACTTTGCAACTCTGGGGAAGGCGTGGGCTACATCAACGGCTGCAACAGGGGAGTGAAAATATCCAAGGTAGTAGGTCTTAAAATGACTAAAATCTACCAATTCTCCCAAGAGCTATAGGAAATGAATTTACAACAAATACTTCAAAAGTTTATCTGATCCCATGGCAATAAATGCATAGATGATATCTGATACCTGAAAAATATTTACTGTTGTTCTAGTCAGCGTAAACAGATTCTGTACGATTTGAATGAGTTTTCCAGGAAGATTTCCAGGCACTTAGCAAACAGAGGATCTATTTTAAGCATATTTTCAGCAATCTTAAACGAAGAGAAGAATCACAAACACACATTATCCTTTCAGCTGCTGTTATTCTGACGACGTGATTCCCTGTATTCATTCAACATTTTAATCTAATGTTTCTATTTCATTCATACAAGGACTCACAACCAAACAGATTCTAAACAGAGACTAAACTCTTACAAAAATCTGGAGCGTCTCCTACGAAAGTCGAAAGAACAGCCAAACGTCGCTTCGAACGTCACCTCGAATGTCGCTTTGCCTCGCAAAGTCGAACTTTGCATTTGCATTAATCAGCCAATCATACACTAAGAATGGGCACATAGGTTGACCATGGTATTAAAAAATAGCGATTTGATTGGTCGCGCCGTCAACGCGGCAGACTTGGCCTAAGTAAGTCCCCGTTTTGAAGCTGTATTGTCATGAGTCTCAGTTTGAAGTTATAAACATCATCCAATTCAATGGGAGAAACTGACACTCGTGTAATGAGTCTATTCGGCTGTCAGACAATCTATTCAATTTCAATCCATTCAGTTCAATAGGTACAATCAATTTCAAACGCTTACCAGTTCACTACGTTGCGTTGCACCATTGCCCGCCCTTGGGCTTTCCTCCGTCGTGTCTTCAACATCCCCACCAGAAATCTGACTTCGCCATGGCAGATTTACTGCGGGAACAGAGTCACCAACCGGTCTTTCACGTTCTAGCAAGAAGACAGAGGCACTGTGATAGGAAGAATTCCAGCAAATTAAATTTGCAAACTTTGAAGTTAATCTCAAAAAATTTGATTGCCAATTTGGTTATTCCACGTTGTTCTTCACTGCCGTTACTAACTTATTTCTTTTTTTGCAGGGCTTCAGATTAATTCGTTTTTATAGATTAATTTTGGTAGTTGTTCCTTTGCAGGAGTTAACAGTTTTCTTTGTACAGATTACTGTGTTTTTTTCTGCGTTTATGGGCTTTGACGGTGAGTCCCTTTTTCAAGGCAATTTTCAAATTATGTACTCCAAACCAATTGCTTACCTATTCTTCCAAAAAGAATTGATCCAAGGTAACTTTTGGTACAGCGCCAGAATCCCAGAGACAGCATTTTTGATAGCATCGCTATTTTCAGAATTACAGAGATTGGTTATTTCGACACGTCTAACTATAAAGAAATAATGTTGTTGACCATGGCAAGAACTAGTCAATTTTCAAATTTACTTCGGACACAAAGAAAACCAGTTGAAATTACCAGGAAGCTCTTCATTCCGTTGATTAAGCGGCTGGATGGCAGCTGTTGCTCTTACTCTGTTCCTTTGTGTTCTTCGTGCTCTCACTATAAACGATAAAGTACAAATCTTTTACAATCCAATGAAAAGTTAGAATGACACATTACCTGTGACACTTCTTAAAAAATTACTCTTCCACACTACTACAACGATAACGCAAGGAGCAAATGGCTGCGTATACCCTGCAGCCATGACATGAAAGTTAATGCTACTAGCGAATAATCTCCATTCTGGCCCCTGAGATAATTGGAATTGAAATCTAAATGCCAGTTTCTGAAATAAAATTTTGATTCGTCCTGTACATCGACCTCCAATACCATGTATCAAGGGTAATGACGTACCTCTGATAGCAACACCCCCGTCTCCATCAATATCACTGTCACTATGACCACTGCTACCATCACCACCACCTCCCCCGTCTCCTGGTCCGTCACGTGAGAATACATCATCTCCTTCGGCTAACTGTCGCTCCTCTGCAAATAAGGAAACAAGACGCACGCTACGGTGGGATTTTTACTCGCATCAGAAGACTATAAAGGAATTATTCGGCTAAAAATTGTGGAAATAGTTGCAAGCAACTTGCTAGGCACTACTCGGGGGTACATAACATGTTGAGGGTACGGGAATGTACTGCACATGTCGGTCGACCAAAATTCTCTACAAAACCGTCATTTCTCACCAGGGTTGGTTTGGCTGAAATCGGAAAAAAGTAGTCTTAATAAATCAAGGATGTTAGGACACAGATGTTTTGATTGATTATCTATTTAGCTTGTTTTGATTCTTGTTATGTGCCTTGTTTTTTGTCTTGTCTTCTAATCCGTTTCGTCTTCAACCTGATGTGTGCAATTGAACATGGTTTTCGTAGGCCCAAACGCTCTCAAATTGTTCGAATACTACTCCCATGTATTTCTGTGGCTTAGTGCGCCTTCGCACATAAAGGTACGCGAAAAAGTTTAGTCTCTTCAAATTGAAGAATTTACCTAGGTGGTTAGCTTCAGCTTCTTGTTCTCGTTCATCTAATAAAGCAGCTAGCTGCGGTTGCTGGACAGTTCCAATTCTGCTACGTGCGAAGTTTGTTGTACCATCATCACTGTCGCTACTGCTGCCATCTAGGCCTGGTCGTTGTTGTGTCCCGAAGCCCATGTCAGGATCGGGGAAGTCGATGAAACCAACTTGCAAAACAATCAGTCAATCAAACAATCGATTAATCAATTGATAAATCAATTGATCAGATATATAACTGATTAAATATTGCGATGTAAAAGGCTCAACCAAAATGCTGAGAATAGTCGGAGCAAAATAACACTCATTCAAAACGGCATTATCATGAATAAAATGATAAAAAATTGTCCTTGCAGATCTCAAATACAAAACTACAAAACAAGACATTCCAAAGCAAAACCTAGAATTCTCCAAAGGAGTCTTTTTCCATTCTAGTGATGAAACGTGGAACGACACACCATATTGAATTAGAATGAGTTGCACTGTTACCGCATTCAAAGGAAACTGCTAAAACTCTTAAAACATTAATATCCTTCTAGAAGCACGACCCCTATGAATACCAGCAAATCTCTAAGGCTTTGCATTTGCACACAGCTATTCATACAGTGATGATCATTTTTCTTTACTATATCTATATAGCTGTCAGGATTTTTGTGTCGAAATACAATCAAAAAAATTAATCACCTGATATTTCGTCAAGTCTTTGCGTGCTGGTCGGATCTCTAATATCTTTAAAATCTTCTTGTAACATTGACAACGAGCTCCTTCTGCTATGAGGAGGTTCTGCAGCATTTTCTTGCATCTCTTCAGTATTCCCATGTAAACGTGCCTGTCGACCAAAAGGAAAGATTAGGAAAAACACAGCCTTTTTAAACTACTTTGAACGCGCAAATGCTCGGATGCAACTATTTTCGGACGTCCGATAATACCGTAAATACCTGAAGATTTTTGGCCTGAAATATCCTGTGTTCGAAATTTTGCATTGCTAAAAAATAACGTAACGTCTTGCTCATAAAATATTTCGCATCTGAAGGAATGCACTACGAGAGGGTAGTGAGTGTAGAGGGTAATAAAAATGACACTACGTATACCCTTTAAACCAACTCATTAAAAGAAATTGAGGGCCAAAATACAGCTTCTCCTTTGCCTTACTCTTCTTCGGTACACAAATGCTCAAGCTTGTAGCCCTTCCAATTCTAAAAATAAGTCGACGTCAAATTTTGCTATAGGATCGCCGGAAACCTTTGTGTCGTATACACTTTCTGTGCGCTTTCTTTATTTCAGTGCTAATTAGCATGAATAAATGGTTAATCAATTGTATTAACGAGCGTGACTGACTTTCTTTTTTCCTTACTGACATCGAGTCCCCTCTTAGATTACAAAGTTGGACACTGTAATCAAAAACTAATCTGAACTGAACAGGATTTTGCACACTTTGCAGAACTTCCAAGATGCACAATAGCATTAGAAGCTCCAACACCATTGAATCGAAACTTCTGTATAAAGATCCATTGCAACAAAGACAGATCTGAATGTGAAAATTTGCCTCGGTACTTAACTTTGTATGCTGAACAAAATTTTAGGTTCAAAAATGCAAAATCTTAAACATCTTGAAAAGGTGGAATGTAGCATGCCTGCAAAGAATCCTGGGTGAAAATGGATCTTTAACAAAACAACACTTACTTTTTCTTTGTCGGCTTTTGAAAACTCTTCATTCTGCTCATTTTCCTCCTTATAGCCCCTTGCAGCAACTGAAGGTGGGCGCACTCCAGTATCTTGACGCAGAAATTTGGATACAACTCTTTCACTTCCTGTGCTTGGAGATTTCAAATCAAGAACATCATTTGACACATCAATGGCATCTGCAGTTATAAGAAGAGAGGATAAGCGCTAAAATATCTAAGATAACAGACAAACACTCTCAATAAACTGTGCATAAATTTCGTCCGTAAAGGTGATCTGAGGTGAAAACTTTTATTGATGCAAATGAAAACCATTGTTGAATGACATAGAATGTTGTTTAAAATTTTTGGATGCCTTGTTACATTTTCGAGTTATCCACTATTTCGTACGACACGGTAGACTGATTATGCCATTTTGTTCGCAAAAAATAAAGAAATTATACAAAATTTACTATATTTCCAGAGGGCAATCGACTCACAAGTTTATTACATTTCCAGAGGCAAACTGAATCAAAGACATCTTCCATCGAAGTTGCCTTTCTAAACACCATGTCAACTTATGGAACAAATTTTGATTACCTAATTCAGCTCTGGAGAAATTTTTCCTTCTACTGTAACCTTTCAAAGATCAGATACACCTATGTTTCCACATATTATCCTAGTAAATTGCAAACAAAGTGACGTCATCAACTGACTCTTCAAAATTATTGGATAACTACGGCACAACTAGAAAACAAAATGAAACATCAAAGAAATTTAAACCGGATTCAAAATCATTCGACAGTGCCAGTAATTTGCACCAATAAATATTTTCGCTTCAGGTTACCTTCCAAATGAATAACCAGAATAGTAATAATAATAATAATAATAATAATAATAATGATGATAATAATAATAATAATAATAATAATAATAATAATAATAATAATAATAATAACCAATTTATTTAAAGTTGGATAAGGTGTAGCTTGCGCTAAAAGTACAAACTAATAAATACCAACTAAATTAAACTAATTTACAGCAACACTATTTACAAATATTACAATTGCAACCCTCCCCAGTCCAATTTTTTATGTTTTTGCCAAAAACAGAGACTGTATTGCTGTTTTTAATCACATCAGGTGTACTGTACCAAAGTATGCTACCCCTGAACGCTATCGAGATTAGAGGGATTATGAAACCACGACAACAATGACAAATGCAACGCAATGTTGCTTTTATTTCACAGCATTAGATTCAAAAGATTTCTTGTTTTTCATTCGAATTTGCCTCCCTTGAAAGAGTCTGAAGTTGTCCTTTTCAATTTCACAACTTGAAAACCCCATTTTGTTGCGATCTGTACTTCAGATCTAGGCCTCTGAAGTAAAACTCAGTAGTTTTAAATGTTTGTCTGCGAAGAAAACAGATGGTTGTCAGTCATCTCTGAGGTACAGGAAGCATCTTTTGGCCTTTTAGATGACAGGAGGTATCTTTTGGCCTTTTAGATGATATATTAAGGTAGCATACGGAAACAATACTTGCTTTGCGAAATATCAGGTAAAGTTCTGGTGGGCATTGCCGTCCAGAATGTCTGGGGTTGGTATGACTGAAAATAACATTAAAGATTATACTGACATGAACAATGTGTCATACTTTTACCCACCATTTTTGTCTCTTCCTTGCAATATTACATACTCAGACAAGCAACTTAGTGACATCATCAAGAATGCAGTGGCATGACTTGAGTAAATTAAGTGGAGGTATCAAAATTAGACCCTTTCCACTTTCCCCCTTTCAGTCCTCCTCTGCAAAAGTTAAGTCTGCACGCAGGCTACAAAATAAGGGGAACTTCTGAGGCCACACTGGACTCTTTACTCCAGCTTAGAATGAATCTCCAAACATCATGCTTGCCATTAATGATAATGAAGTTTTGAGAAAGAAAATTTTTGAAGAAACATCCCATATCTTGGCTTGGAAGGCACCCCCTGATATCATATTTAGATCACATTACAATTATTTGAATCAAATAAGCCTTAAAAGATGCTAAAACATAGAACAATAACCAGTTATCCTGCTAGCATTTCTCAGAAAAATTCTTACTTAACCCATACCCTGCCTTTTCCTCTTCAATTTTAAAGGAATCTTGAGGACTTTCTGTTGTCAAAAGGGGCCTGTGGCCAAGCCATTGCAAGAACAAAAATTTCTCAAAGGGGTCTTCATAATATGTCCATTTGAAAGCTGGTCAGATTCATTTCCAAAAATAGTATGTCTGAATAACATAATCTTACGTATGTGTGTTTAATCTATGAATTAGAATATTTTTTACCTGTGCTCATTGAACTGAGCGATGCTGCTTCCAAAGGAGCTAAATTCAATTTGAGGTGATCCAAGCCAGGTGCATTTGTCTTCTCTTTGGGTGCTAAAGGATAATATACAGTATGTAACTGCTTTTAGTGTTTCATTTTTATGACAATTCCTATCTTGATATCAAAATTATATATTCAACAGCTATTTTTGTGGTCAAAATAAAAGACATATAAAACTAACTGATACCGTACAGGCCTTGGCACATTTGGTTTTCGTGCCAGAATTTTTCTTGGAAAATTCACTATGTCTTAAGGCTTCTTATCATTAATTTAAATGATTCTAGTCATGTTTGTTGATATGTTTAAGGCCTGTATTGCATCAACTATAACAAATAGTTTATGCTTCCAATGACTGCATCACGGAGAATTCCTGAGAATTAGAAATTCTTGTGGATTTTTGTTTGAAAACTCATGCAGTCTTCACAACTCTCGAAAACACTTGTCAGAATTTGAAAGGCATTATGGCAGCACTCCTCTAGTAGATTTTTACAAGTTCAAAACAAAAAGTGATTTTACAGGCAAGGCAGTGGTGAGGTTGTTGCATAGTGACTGCACTGCACAGCCAAGAATCAGTAAAAAATGCACTGGGGTATTGGTACAGCCTTATAATCAGTAAGTTTTGCATTAACGTGGTCGGTGCAAGCTGCATGGCTGTTTTACCTATGAAAAGCAAGAATGTCAACAAAGTATGCAAGGGTAATTTGGGTAGGCTGGAGGTAAAATGGGCAGTACTGATTGCTAGAGAATGGTAGATCAGGAACTGATAAATCAATATTCACTATGTCAAAGAGGGACACTTGAGCAGCTGTAGCTGGAGGACAATTGTAAATGAAGATTTTAGTGAGTGGCCAGACTGGAAAGTTTGTATTTTGCACACAAGATATTGTTCGTGCAGAAATATACCAGGTTTTCAACATTAGCCATGCAGTTGACAATAAAAAGGTTCTACTGTTTAAATCCATTGCTTGCAGCCATAAATTTTTTCCGCACAATCTTACTTAGGCCATCTGGACTTAAACATGCAAGATACAAACTTTCCAGTTTGGGAAAAAGGTATCTCCACATTTTTCATCATCCCATTTTATCCCAAGCTTTCCAATATTACCCCTGGACTGACCATATTCTATGCAACACAAACCTGTGTGCTGTTTAAACCCAAAACTGAAATCATTCTCTCTCAATTTGATTCCATCACCTGCAAGACTTTGGCCAGGAGAATTCTCATCGTTCAGCGTTGAAAATGTTTGATCGAATTCTGAAAATGATTCCAATCCACTGACATGTGATGGGAATGATACTTCACTGATGTTAATCTGTGATGTGTCATCAAGTCCAAATATATTTTTGAAGTCTGTTTGAGGCACTCTACCCTGTTCATCTGACATTTCTACCCAATTTTCTTCCTCTTTTTCCAAGTCACTTATGCCTAACTATCCTAAAAAGGGGTATGAAAAGAATTAGACAAGAAGTACTACTTCCTAATATTTGCTAATAGTAAATTCACTAAGATTCTATATTCGATATTAGTCAAGGCAGCAGTAGTGTGACTGATTAAGATGGATTATGTGAATACAATCGTATAACAAATTGAACGTTGATTTTGAAGAATCGCAATGATACTTTTATAATACTGACCATCCCTGAGTCGTTGCAGTTGGAAAAAATCATAGTTCAGCAGATATGTGTGCTTGAGGAAAACAAAACATTGCATTCCATACATTTGGCAGTGCCAGCGCCTTACAGCACAATGCAATACACATTTTTTATAAGAAACTGGTTTATAAGAAACTAGTACTAAGATGGCCAAAATCTTAAGAAACTCTAGTACTATGTCTGAGAATTACTAAGAAACTTTTCAAAGTTAAAGCATGGATATCATAGCAAATAGGTTGTTGAACCTTTATTCTTGAGCAATACTATCTAAACATTGGTGTTTTCAACATAACAGAACACTGTTTATTCCTTTATGATGTTTTAAATGTCAAGAATCATATCTGCCACAGTGTTAGCGACCACATTGATAATTCCGCATTCAAAACATAAGAAACTAATTAAGACACTTTTAGTACTAAAATGGACAAAATTTCATGTGAAATTAAGAAACATTTAGTACTATGGCCTGATCCTAGTTTCTTATATAAAAAAATGTGTATCATTATTCAAACCAAATACAATTATGATTTGGAATCATAAAATCTTTTAGGATTATAGCTGCAAAATGTCTTAAGTCAACACCATTTTAAACAGCACTATTCAGCAAAACCTCTGTTGTGCAGAAGTTTCCTTTGCTCGCTGTTGTGAGTGGTTTGTTGAAATCTCTGCGTGTTGGTGTGCAAAAAAGCCACACTCTGCACACAGAGTCTTGCAATATAATCTTTAACTTTAACGCCAATATACCGAGCATCGCATAAAGCATTTTGCTCAAATGCTCAGTAATCGGGATGCTCAGTAATCCAACCAAGGATTATTACAGTACATTAGTGCCACAACACACCTTGTGCATTGCCAGCTTCCTTGTATTTCTTATTTATCATCTGAAGGTATTATGCTGAAGGCCTAACAGAATTCGAACGTAGACAGAAGAAATCACATGTTGCTTTTTGTTTTCAAAGTACCAATATTGTATCTTTCAGACCAAGACAGAATCAACTCTTGAACAAAGTAGCTGAATAACGTATCTCACAATCTTATGAAGTAAATTTAGAATAAAACTTTGATGCACTCACCCGCTCGTTCTTCTCTGTCTGTTGTCTGTTTGTGATTGATCCAAAATGGCGCCAATAGGTTTGAAAATGTTGGGCATTGAATTGAATTGCCTTGTGCACGGACAATTTTTTCTTCTCTCCGGACATTGATTTCCGTCTCGCTTTGTAGGCTTTGTAGTTGACTTGATCATAGTCACAAGAGAGAGTCTCTTGTGACTATGACTTGATACAAGTCTTCGTTTTGTTTCTCTTCGGATTGTCATTGCGGAAAGGTTGTCTGAGATATTCTGAGATTAAACTGAGACTTGCAGCAAGTCAAGCTTTGTAGCAACATCGGGGCGGCATCACCCAAAAACGCCGTCCCCAGCCCCAACCCTTTGCCTTTCAGAGTGCACTTTCTGTAGGTACTTCCACGTTTTTTAATGAACTTTGCTTCTGAAACGACTTCCTATGGAATCTCTGTAATTGACTAATTATGTAGAGTTAGGACTTCACTTATGATGTCTCAGTGTCGCTGAGAAAATGTCCGGCTCTGCCATTAATTCCAAAGTTAAAGATCCGTCGAATTGCATTTTCCTTGATTTTCTGAAATTTTTTCAACATTCTCCATACTGAAAGTATGGAACTGACATATACGCCCATAAAGACATCAATCGTTGAGCACTGGGAGCACTGCCTCAATGCAAATACAATTAAAAAAAAAAATGGCGAATTTATTCCTCCCAGTGGCTTCTGACACTGCTAAGTTTTTGTCAAACCATGGCAGGGGGAAGGACGACTTTCTCTTTTTCTCAACCAAAGTACGAAAAATGCTTGACACATCGCGCAGTTCCAATGCATATTGCATATCGAGTTTTATGTCTGATATCCGGGGGGGGTACATGACTTGCGGATGGGCGGGGATCTGCCGCCCGGTTTTCCCCGCGGGCCCCCCAGGGTCTGCTATGGGCTTTGCTTACATTTTGCATTTTGAAATCTTATGTTCACAATGTCCTTCCGGCTAGAGGAACGATTTAATCTCCCTTGATGATTCTTCTTTGGCTGAAATCTTTTCGTCTTCGAAAAATGCTGGCTCCCAAAGGACATGCAGATATAATGTGGAAAAATATTTAAGGACGTCAAGAGCCACTTTCATTGCAAACAGTTCAAAAACGACAGAGTTTTAGGGCCTGTTCATATGGAGGCGAGCCAGCCCGCTTACCGGGCTGGAGCTCTCTGCCGAGATCTCACCTCATCCCTAATTCCAATACAAAACTTGATTTCTGTTCATATGACTAGGCGGGCTGGCCCGCTTAGCGAGATCCCACTGGTGTAGTGGTGAGATCTCGGTAGGCGGAATGAAAATTTCCCCATATGAACACTCCATCCCGGCTACCGAGATGAAAATGTCACTATTACTCATGCGCTGCGTCCCTAAACAATGGGCACGTGTCTCTTTTTTGACACGTGTCAAATTTCTGTCTCGGCAAGCGGGCTGGAATTTCTCCATATGAACACAAGATGAAAACTGTCTCGCCTACCGGGCCAGCGCCTACCGGGCCAGCCCGGTAAGCGGGCTGGCTCGCCTCCACATGAACAGGCCCTTAATACAATAGCATCGTTGCCTTGATTGACACCCCCCTCACCCCCCCAATTCAAAGCGATGAGCGACTGCAGACAAAAGAACTCCTCTCAACCAGTGATAACCCTAAAATTTTGCTACGGAACAAGACGAGCAAACTGTCGCCTTGTGCACGCGAAAGCTGAGTAGAAATTATTTCATTTAAGCCCCAAATATGCGAAAATTGCGATGCGTTTTGCTTGGTTTCTGAATCAAAGAAACAAAATCAACGTGGCAGACAATAATACGGTTCATCTATCGATCTTCATTTGTAAGCACATATTTTCTTAAAAACCACATTTCGCATGCACAAGGCTACAGTTTGCCTTACTAGATTCAAGACAAAATTTGTGACTTTGTTTGTTTGTTTTGAATTAGTGCTTGAGAGAATTTCCTTTGTCTGCTTCTTTTTGAACTGCGGTGTCAGTCAAAAGCAAGAGATTTGTTACAAAATCTGTCGTTGTTATTGCGAGCAGTTGGCATTCATCATCATCGGGGTATTTCACTCCTTCAAAAAGTGGGCAAGATTTCTGAATTTCTGGTGGATTTTGCATTGAAAACAAAAGGACTTTGCAAGTGTAAAGATTTGTTGGGAGTGAAATGCCCCTCGGCATCATCACTGCTAAGTGGCCGTCCAAAACACCTTTCACAAGGAATGATGATACACAAGAAAGCAATGTCGGAAAATGCGGGTGAAATTAAATCGCTAAATTTCTCAATTTCGTATAAAGCAGATTAAAACCTAAATCATGCACTCAAAGGTATATACAGTAAATTAAAATTAAAATTAGGTAAAACATTGCATGCATGTTAGTAAAGCTCCTGATGACGATTTACAGTTAAGCCTGAAACAATATTTGGAGAAAACATCCGACTTATTGACTGGATATGATGCCAGCATGATAACGAAACTTAAGCTTTTACATGCATAGCCACGTTAATAGCCATGCAAGGCGATGTAGTGGTATTGGAACGGGTGTCCAAAAATACCCAACAGATTTGGTTAGACAAAGCGATCAAGTTTTAGATTTAATGGCAGATCACTTCAAAAACGCTCCACGATAGTCAACTTAAATATAAATACCTTGTTTGTAGTTATCACAATGGTTGAAGTTATTCGCAAGGACCTTCACCTGGCATCTAATCCGAGCATCTAGTGCATACTAATTAAGCACAAACACACACGCAAATGCACAAAAAAACACATCATATGCTAGCTAAATACAAAAACTCAAACGCTAAATACTTTAAAATGAAGGAGATTTCTTAGAAAAATAGGCAATTTGACCACAGGGAAACCAGGATCGAATGTAATAAACTTGGAAGTTTGGAAACGAGTCCCTGCGGCAAATAGTCCCCGCAGAGGATAGATCAGAATTACACTGTTCTCTTTATTCATTATTCATTCGTTTTACTTGCAACAAATTAATCCTGTTTTCCTGTGACTTGAAGAGAATTGAATAAAGCTTAACCCTTCAAGCATAGCCTGTTGTTAAGGATACCTCCCAACTATGGTTAACATTCAATACATACAACATTTCAAAAGCTACAGCGTTTGGCTAAATTTTCACCCTTTCTCTTGCTTGCTAAAAATCACCACTGAGCCAGGTTCCATGAATGAAAGTCCTGAAAGATTTGGCTTGGGTTCTACGTCATCCTTCGTTCCGTTAGAGTTCACTTCTGTATTTGCCTCGTTCATGGAGTTGTTATTGTTCTACAAAGTAGAAGGTGAAGGTGAAGGTGAAGTTGCGTTTTTCAGCGCCAAGCGCTGGGATCGCAGAAATAGAGCAGACCTAATCGAGTCCGCGACCCCTTGTCATGACGCTCAAGTGGTGGGGCTCTACCGGGGCTCGAACCCACTCCGCCTGACTATTCTGGCTGCAATGTCAGAGGATTACACCACGGCGCCACAACACCTTCAAAGTGACAGAGCATCAGCAGTGTTCAGCTGCTGTGTTAAGGCATGTTTGCCTTCCACTCTAACGACCACAGACAGCCGATTTTCAGACATAGTTCTCCCAGAAATATATTTGTTACTCGGGAACCAATCGGTCTATCAAATTCTGTAAAAAATTGTAGTATTAGCCATGTCCCGGCAATCGAATGATGCATCAAGCAATATACTGGTTGCTTTCTTAGGTCTGGAAAGAGCTAATCTTAAAATATTTTGTAGCTTTCAGAAGCAGATCATAACTACTTCACTAATCCAAAGATGTCAATCAAACTTTTTTGCCAATGACATAAAATATTGACGAAGTTACAGGCCAATATGCAGGCACAAGCTTGACTGAATTTCCCGCAATAAAATTCTAAACTTTCGTTGCCTTCTCAGCAACAAGAATAGAAACTTGGAATTTCAAGTCCATTGCAAAACGAACTTTTCTTTCGGCTCGGAAAATTCCACTTATAGGAAGCTGGCCTTTAAAGAGAAAGCGTCGCTTTGTAACTGAAAAGAAATTTAGATTTAAATCACTCTTGGCTGTGTAAAATTCTACCCACTCAAAAATTCGCTGGACTGGAAACTAGCTTTAAATCGAGTTCACACAATGCAAGTACAACTGTTGTCATCTAAATACAGACATGTGTCATACAAAGACTTTTACCTACCTTTTCTCCTAGTATTTCTTTCCACAACGGCTCGTGAACATCAGCATCCCATTCAGCAAACCTTTCACAAACGAAAAATACTTTGATAGCGACAAGAAATTTATCATTTATCATCTTTGTTATCATTACAAAAGTTTGTTTTGAATTGGCATTGTTGCTAGAGCTCAACTCGACCATTTAAAGCTGTCTCTGTCGCATTAATTAGGGTAGGTAGGTAGGTAGGTAGGTAGGTAGGTAGGTAGGTAGGTAGGTAGGTAGGTAGGTAGGTAAGTTATCATATTTAACGACTTATGCAGCAGGGGCCACGGATGTTTTATCATCAACCCGCCGCTCGCCGAGCTATCAGATTTCCCTCACATGGCTCTGGTCAACCCGGGCTAGAGTTACGGATAGCGACCAAACTGTCCAGCGTGGGATTCGAGCCTCGGCCGTTCTGACCTTTGGTTTACGAGTCAGTCGCCTTAACCACTCGGCCACGTGCTCCCCTCAAATTTGTGTTTATCATTATACATATACATTGTATTTTACTGTAACCATTTTACTTTCTTTTATTGTACTTTTGGATCAAGTTACCAGGGCCGCCGAGGGCTCTGGGAGGCCCAGGGACAAAACTGGGAAATGAGGCCCCTTGTGAGCGAAGCGAGCAGAAAATTTTTTCGATAACGCCATTTAGATTGGCTTAAAATGCATTTAAGAGCATTTCCAGCAGTCAAAATGTTAAAAATCTTCAATTACGAGGCCCTTTAGACCCTGAGACCCAGGGACAAATTGTCCCTCCTGCTCCTCCCTCTCGGCAGCCCCGCAAGTTAAACTCAACAGTTGTAACCATATTTTGCTATCAAACTCTTCAAACTGCAATTCTTTTGATACACAACGTGAGAAAAATGAAGCTAACTTATCCGTCAAAATTGCAACATTATAGAAAAATTCTAGTGCGTTTATCAGTTATATTTAAAAGGGCAGGGTCACGTTATGTAAACAAACATCTTTCGAAACGACGATTTTGCAGTATTTTTGATAGGCCACATCACAGGGATTTTCCATTATTTTTCTCAAAATAAAGGTTCTATTTTGAAGACGAACTCTTAAACTTCGTGGAGAAACAAACGAAACGTCCATATGTTGTACGATTGCAGAGATATTGGTGGATTTTCAGGAGTAACTTTATTGTGAATTCACCCCATTCACCAAAATCTGTGCAGAGCACAATGGTCAAGTGTGGGCAATAATGTAGATTATAGAGATAACAGGTTTGTTTACGGTTACGTGACTCTGCCCCTTTAAATGGTATTCATGAACTTACTTAATACCATGCTCATCATCCTTTCCATTGCCAGTTTGGAAGACATCAGAATGAGATCTCTCAATATCTTTCTTCACTCTTTCTTTAAATTCATCTAAATTTGTTTCAAACCTGCAAAAATGAATCAACCAAACTATTCATTGACTTATTTCCAAGGAAGGGACAACAGACAGTAGCATTCATCAACTGCAAAAAACCGGTGCAAAATAAAGAACTTTACAAGTCATCAAATTTGACTTTTCACCAAGAATTTTGGAACCATTTGATACAATCAAATTTGAGAAATGTAGCTGCACATGACTTGTCTAGTAGAGTAATCAAATGAGATACCCGTGACACAACAATACATTATCGTTTGTGAGCCTTATGTTTATGATACAGAAAATATTTTACGCAATATTTCTCTTAAAATTTGCAAGTTAAAGAATCTTAAACTAAAGCCCAATTTCCACTGCGAAAAATCTTTGCGAAATGCGAAATAATTCTAGCGAAAAACCTTCTGCCCATCCGCACTAAAATTTCGCCAGCTCTCTGAGAAAAAATTTCTCTGCTAAAAAAAGTTGAACTCAGTTCAACTATTTTCCCATTTCGCTTGCGAAATAATGATTTGGCCAATCAGGATACAGCTGATGACACACTACCGCATTCCTGAAATGACTGAAAGAAAAGATTTTGCAAGAATATTTCACACAGAATGGAAATTGAAGAGCGAAAAAATTTCTCGAGAAAAAAATTCGCGCGAAATATTTCGCAGGAAATTTTCTGAGTGGAAATCAGGCTTAATCAAGGTTATAAATGTTGCGTTCTTATTGGTCAATCCAACAAATCGAATTCATTTGATCGGTTGAACTGTAATCTGGATTAGATATGGCTGCATTAACAGTGCCATTATGTTTCATTTAACCTACTTTTATTTCATTTCCGTTTGCTTTAATTCAGACATTCTGGTTTCTACAGAAATCATCTCGTCCCCAGAGTGAGTTCGTTGCTCTACCTCTAAAACATATTCATTCGGCTTCGTGATCAGAGTATGACATACGAACACACTAGGAACGAGGTTGCTACAGAAAAGAATAGATGATTACGCAATTACGCTAAAAATGGAGGCGAGGAACTTTCTACCAAGATGCACTCCATTCTTTGATCGAATTTCTACACAATCGCTAAAGATTCGTGATTCGAACGCAATGCATATTGGTGAAAAGTTCCTTGCCACCATCTTTAGCGTAATTGTCTACTGAAAACTTACAAATGAGCTGCTTCTTGATTGGTAGGTGATGTTGATTCAATTTTGTAGAATATTCGCCTCACGTAAAGAAGAATTTGCCAGAGATGGTTTACATTTGGTCTGTCACAGAACAATGATGAAGATGCGTTTGTTAAAATTGCCTTAATTGTTAAAAACAAGTTTCACCTGTAATCTAGTTCAAAGCAAAGAGCAGCGATTTCAAGAACAATCGTCCTGGAGAAACCAACAAACAGGAAACGCGTCCCCTTTAGGCTTAAACTAACAGTATGGTTTCTTTGAAGATCCTCATAGCAGTTGTCATAATTCTAGAGCAAAAAGATTGGACAGACATTAATATTTTCAGAAACAGTTTCCAAGAATAATTGCCCATACCTTTAAAATGGTATGAATGATTTTAAACAAACAATTTTCCCCAACAAAGTTAGCATCGGGATCAAACGTTTCAAAGCTTTAGAACGGTGGGTAATCGATTCCATTACATCTTTCTTTGAATTCAATAGTTGGAAAGGGACTTAGAGTGCTTTTCTCTCAATCCGTCATCGAAATTTCTTTATATCTTTATCAATTTCAATTGCAACTTGCTGTATTTGAGGCTGTGACGTGTGAGCATAAATTTTTAATCCAAATTTAACAAAACACCCTACCTATTTTTTTGTTCATTGTAGCCATGTTTATGATGCAGAATATAACTGAAAATGGCGTCTTCCTCATTTTCCGAGGATGTGAAGGGCGTGGCTTCCAAAAATTTTCCCGGACCCCCATATTTCTTCGCTTTGCTCGCACTTTGTCCCCAAAAAGCAAGGACCTGGCTACTCCAATAGTGACGTCATCAGATATCTAAATCCGGAACCAGAACAGTTACTGACTTCTGCTTGCAAGCATATTTCAGATCTTCATAATCTATGGTTTTTTACAAGACTGCATTACTTTTCCTTCTATGGTTTTCTACAAGACTGCGTTATTTTTCCTCGATCAATTTAGGATTTACGATGATTTCAGTCTTTCGAAAAATAAAAAATGCACCATTTCAAGGAAAATAAGACGAGAAAAAATTTCCATGGTAGGCTTACTGAAAGGTACCCTGAGTTAGCATAGGTTTCAAATCTTTTAAAAGCTGGGTGCAAAATTCAATGACCTATTTCTTTGAACTTAACTGCTTCAAAGAAATTTGAACTATTTTACAGTAAATCTGCTGTTGGACTTTTCTGAAATCTTCAATATTTCAGAATTACTGTACTTTTCTTCTTTTTTAAGAATTCGAGAAAATTTTTGAAAAAACTTGAAACCATCGTAATTTCTAAACCTGTTGACGAAAGATCAAATAATTTTCAAGAAAACCATAGTTTGTGGATGCCCACAATAGCGTATCAAGCAAAACTCGCTCACTCTTCTGGTTTGTGATTTAGAAATTTGATGACGTCACGTCGAAAAATGAGCTGAAATATAAAATAGGCCGTAATTTCGACAAATAGTCAAGATTTCTGAATAGTCTAACGGTAGAATCATAGAAAAGTGGCTAAAGTTTCTTTCAAGTCATTCATTTTAAAGAAATAGGTAATTGAAGTTTACACCCGCCTTTTTTCGTGCATTTAAAGATTTGGAACCTATGCTCCCTGAGTTCGTTTCAAGCTATTGAATTCACGACAAAATGTAATAGAATTTTACACAACCGTTTTGAAGATTTGACGGAAAGATCTGCACTACCAATTAGCTAAAAAAATTAGCATTTTCCCTTCACGTCCTTCAGTCTATATCTTAGCAACGAAAGTGGTATAGAGAAGCACTTCTTCCGGCAAACTCTGCTTTCCAATCCGTCAATGTGATTTTCAACAAGAGACCAACAATAAACCTAGCTGTCTGAAGGCTTGCTAAGTTGAGAAATTGGCTATGCTATTGGATCCGCAAACAATAAACATACCTCCAAATCTTGAATGCTCTTTTTATGTCTAACATTCCTGTCTCTGGGTGCACCACTGGATGAAATATTGGCTGTGAAAATGTCACCGTCTGTAACAAATGATGAAAATTTCACTTTCACTGGACATAAGGTTGTTGTCGTTGTTGCAGCCTCAATACCAGTCATGATCGCATAGGAGGATAGACTGATCGTATGGCCGTAGTTATCGCTAAAGACCTTTTCGCAGTTTGGCGAAAGAGACTGAGGACAGCGCAGCCTATTCTGATATGACAGCCTTGGCTGATGTATTTGTGGCGTTAAACACAGAATAAACTCATGAAACACGAAGAGTTAAATGATTCAGATCACCTTCAAGTGCCTTGCTTTGTAAAGTTCTTAGTTATTTATAAAACACGTTCGACTTTTGACAACATCTGGTTGCAAAAGGTCCTAAGATCTATACTTACTGGGCAGTCACCATCTGGATAATTTGAGGGTACATTCAACGTAAATCGAAAGACTCCATCCTGATAAATACCCATTCGGACAAATATGACACCATGCCAAACTATAACAAAAGAATTACAATATTTTGAGGAAACTGAGGTGGTGGGACAAATATTTCAAAATCAAGGTCGTATGTACCAAGTTATTGAGGGAAATGAATCTGTCGACCACACAGTAAAAACCTTGTCTATGACCTTGCATAATGCATATCGACATCGAAGATCCTCAAAGGAACTCTTGTGGATCCTCAAACTTCAGATGCATTTTTGACAGGTAAGAAGTTGAGCTAGTTTCTACAGATTTGCTTAAGAGTACCTGTATGGGCATTTTTGTTCATAATAACGGTTTTAACATACACGTTTTTTATATAAGAAACTTGGATCAGGCCATAGTACTAAATGTTTCTTAATTTCACATGAAATTTTGTCCATTTTAGTACTACAAGTTTCTTAATTAGTTTCTTATTTTTTGAATGCAGAATTATCAATGTGGTCACTATCATTGCGGTAGATATGTTTCTTGACATTTAAAACATCATAGGGGGATAAACAGTATTCTGTTATGTTGAAAACAGAAGTGGTTCAATAATATTGCTCAAGAATAAAGGTTCAACGATCTCTTTCCTACTGTATAATATCCATGCTTTTAACAATGAAAAGTTTCTTAGTACTTCTCAGACATAGTACCAGAGTTTCTTAAAATTTTGACCATCTTAGTGCTAGTTTCTTATAAACCAGTATTTCATGACAACAAAGTGAGAAAATAGCTGGAAAATAAGGGAAATTCAGCCCCCTTGAGAGGGCCTCATTTAAGCTCTGTACTTACAAAGCTAAGAGGGTGATTAAGATCAAGTACTCCAAAGCCATAAAAGTGAGGACCAATAATAGCAACTCATGACAAATACCACATTTACAATGACACAGTTAAACTTACACCAGCTTTATCTAAACCACGCTAAACTTCAGCCAGCCCAATACATTAGCTTTCTGGGGTGACCATCCAGGAAGCCCCATGGTTTTTGTTTCAGCTGGTTTATCTTGCAAGTGTGAATGGGGATATGTAAAGTACATCTGTAAACCATAGTATAAAGCTCTTACCGAGGGGATTTTCATATGATGGTATGACATAGATTCCAGGCAGCCTCTGCTTCCTTAGATGGTTGCTGCAATTACAGAATGGCTCAATCATCAAGAAAAAAGATCCAGATCTACCTGAAAGCAATTGATGAATCTTGAATTCAGCCCCACCTCCCCCCCCTATCAACTATAACAATTCTCTGTGATATAGGCTTTAAGCCTGTCAAAGATTTGTTGAGTGTCTTCACTCTGGACAGACCATTCTCTTTTGTTTATACTAAGCTTCCTTCTCTATTAAGTCCCTCCCTTCAAAGTCAAAATTTTGACAAAGTCCCCCTCTCTATCAAGCTCCTTCTAATCAAATCCAGGTGTTACCAAGGAATTTTCAGCTACTTACATAACAAAACAAGTCTGTAAGTTAATTTTGATATCATAGAATAAAAACTGTTTCAAATTTGTGTGTTTGACTATCAAAATTGTATGTTGACTCTGCTGTGCAAAGGAATCATAACTACTTTATCATTTGTCTGTGAATAAGCTCCCCTCTCTCATAAATCCCACTAAGGTCTTCTTGAAGGTAATGTGTTAATGGTGTAAGTACAGCACCTTTGCTACTCTCATGTGACATTTCATGAGATCACTTTGGCAAATAAACTTATCAGATAGCCAGGTTTACTATTAGCTGACTGATGACTTACTTGTGGTTGCACTTCCAGAAATTCAAATTTAGTTTGCATGTGATCAGAGTTGAATTCTACCAATCACAGCGCACTTTTTGTCGGCATTGTGTGATGTGTCAACATTGTGTACGTGGATGTACTTACCGTAAAAGCTCTATTTACCAAACCCCAAGTATGTACTTCAAATGTTAGAAGTTATCAAAGTATTTCAATCTATCTTGCTAAACAAAATTGCATGTTAATCTTGATATGGTTTGGGGATAAAACTGTGTCAAATCTATGCACTGTATTTGACTCATAAATTGGAATGTTGAATCCACAAAATATGGAATAAAAGAACTGAAACGCCATCCTATATATCATATATCATTGGAACCTGTATTTTATGAATAAGTCCCCTTCTCTAATGAGCTTGACAAAGCTTTTACAGTACATGGATAAATAGACCTTTACACAAAGTAAAGTTCGATTCAAGGCGAAGCCTGCAATCCCAAATGGAAGTAAGTTTCATTGCTGCAAACAAGGCACTCCGTTTCCAAATCTAAGCATTGCTAACAAATTTTGTTGGTTGCCGTTAGAGGCGCAAGCCTGTGGGTGACTCCAAAGCGAGGCGAAACATGCAAGTCAATATTTCAACAGAATGGTGCGATTTTGTGTAAAGATCTATTGCATTCAATTAAATAAGCCCCTTGGCTTATACAGTAATCAGGCCTTTTCATTTGACATGTCCAGTCACACTCGCACACGCAGGCACACACGTAGATTGAGGTATGTGTGCATTTGGTTGCACACGCAAAGCTATCATTTAGTGGTTACCCTAGTGTCTTCAAGTTTCAAGGAGCTTGATTCTGTGACACAAATTTAAAACTCTCCACACACTGATCTGTTAAGTATGCTTACATTATGTCTGCTTATGTTACAAAAGATATGAGATGTTAATAACACTTTTCATTCTTGTCCAGCCTGTGCGATCACATACGCAAAATGATTAACGGGTGCAAAATGCTGCACATGTACCATTTTTCTCATGAAAAGGACTGCAGTAATGCACTACAAGACAGATATTGTCAAGAGTAGGAAAATACATACAATTCAGCAAGCATTGAATACTCCAAGAAGAATGGACCATACGCTGTCAGGTGATCCGTGTTTACAGGTGAACGCAGTCTTATAGATTGTTTCATATTTGATTGTTCTTCTTGTGTTGGTATTGATGGAAGCCGTTTTCTGCCATCTTGCTGCTGAAGCTTTTTCAAATAAGCATCATCTTTATCTGAGCTTCGGCTATCTCCCAAAAGAGAACTAAGGCTCAACTGAAAGATAAAACCATTAGCTCATTGTTCATTCTAAAATAATTAAATCTTGGTTGAAAACTCCAAAGCAAGCATTAATGTAAACAATCACTACAATAAAAGCCAAAAATTTGGACAAATAAATGTTGGGCAAAATATTTTCAGAGAAAATCTTTGGATGCTATTTCACAGAATTTCAGAAATCTTGAAAGAAATTTTGCATAAATGAAATAATACTATTAGATTTTCAGCTTTTTGCTTATTTCATACTAAAAACGTCCTACATTTTTTCAAATTGTGCTTCTTTTTACAGGTTCTTGGTCTTAAATTTACTCAAATGAACAAGAATCTCATCCCGTTACAATCTGAACTGTTTCACTTTCTTGAAATTTATCTTTAACATCGGAAAGTACCATGTTATAACGATATGACCATACCCGGTCACACTGTGCACGTCAAGTCTTTTGCATAAGCTGCCGGTGTTATAGCTTTGGTGCAAAGTAATTGTCACGTGATTACATTGGTAAATCAAGATTGGTTAATTTCTCATACACAGCGCTGCAATTCAGGTCAGAGCCTTCTTTATCCCATTGTTTTAGACACTATGGCTTTTTAAAGACAATTGCCCCAAGAACGAAATGTTGTAACAGCGTTGTATGTGAGAAGGAAGAGCGGTCACATACAACTGCATTATAAACCTGTTGTTTCGAAAGGAATCGATGGGATAAAGGACATAGCGTGACCACAGCCACTGTTCAGGATGATGAGAATGATTGCCTCAATGGATTTAGTTTCAAGAAAATATGATTTACCTTTCAGTAATAACAGGTACATAGGTAGGTAGGTATTTAAATTTAACGTGGCTAGCCCGCAAAAGTCTGAGAGACTTATTTCCAGCTAGGGCCACGGATGTTTTACCATCAGTCCGCCACAGCTACCCGCCACAGCTACTAGATTTCCCTCACATGGCTCTGGTCAACCCAGGCTAGACTTACGGACAGCGACCAAACTGTCCAGCATGGGATTTGAACCTACGGCCGTTCTGACCTTTGGTTTACGAGTCAGATGCCTTAACCACTCGGCCACACGCTCAGCTCAACACACTCCCAACACACACCTTTCATTGTAAAGCATTTCGTGAGCAAGACATTATACATATGTTCTCAAACAGTGGAAATGCTTTGCAGAGATATTCCATGATTGATGCAAAAATTTCAGACTCTAAACATTTTGAACTGCAATAAACTTTGGACAGAAAAATTTCTGGCTGTATGAAATGTCCAAAAATAATCCCAAATCTTTGACTCCAGCATATCTGCAAATTTGATTGTTCTTTCTTTTTGCCTGCAAATTGTTACGTATCTTTGCGATCTACTTCTTATTATTGATTGCAATTATCTGTTTTTTCTCTACTTTTCAGCTGTGTAATGGTAAGCTCACCGAAAGACCATTTAACAGACTTTACGATGGACTTTATAAACAAAAGAAATAAAAAGGTTGAAAACATGAAAAGGAGTGTTATTTTACAACGCTTATCAAAGTTTTTTAAAAAGGCCTACCAAGGCCTTACCTTCTTTTTGGTTGCTAGGCCTTATTGATGCTTCTGTCTGGCCTTACCTGTTGATTTATGATTCAATTTTATGCCTACCTTCTTTAATTGCTTTGTTACACGACTCATTGTGACCAGTTATGAATACCATAGCATTGTGGATGGTGTCAAATTAAGACTTTAAATCGCTTCTAAAAATATTTACATTGCACAAACTTCACCGCCATTTTGCCTTCTTCTTGTCCACGAAGGAGCAACTGCTGCACAGCGGTACCTGGTCCAATCACTGATCAGTGGGTCCTGTTCCCTGTTCCAATGTTTGACAGCAATCATGACAACAACAACAATCGATTAATCAATCAATAAACGTTTTCTTACTTTCTCTTACGTAAAACTAGGCAGGTAGGTAATCATATTTAACGTGGCTAGCATGCGAAAGTCTGAAAGACAGGAGACTTATTTCCACGAATGTTGTTCCATCGACCCGCCGCAGCTACCAGATTTCCCTCACATGGCTCTGGTCGACCCGGGCTAGAGTTACGGACAGCGACCAAACTGTCCAGCGCGGGATTCCAACCTCGGTCGTTCTGACCTTTGGTTTACGAGTCAGTCGCCTTAACCACTCGGCCACGCGCTTCCCAACTGCCCCCAGTTGGGAAGAGGACAAACTTGGTGCAAAATTAACAAGTACATCTCTTTCAGCTTGTTTTTGCGAATTTTGCCTGGATTATTAGGCCAACAGTAAATGTTTGTGTGACCAACAAACAAGAGCCTCTTTACGAGAATCTCCCCAAAGCTGCCAAAATTTCTTATGTTGGCCTTCCACCCACACGCTACCGTTTTCAGAATTGGTACCAACATAGTCTATAAACTATGGTACCAATCAAACACACCACACTTAGCGACACAATTATTGACAATTCATCGAAATCATGGTCCATGGTTCAAGCTAGAAGATCTCGGGGATCTCTGAAAACCTTTAGAGGAGAAGAGGGAAATGCGATACGCTGAGGGTACGCTATTTCAGGACAGCCCGAGTTTTGCATCAAAGTTTCCAGAGCCGTATGGAACCTGTATGGAAGCATCTCAAACTTGGGTAGCACGAAACTTCACTTCAAGGGGACTATTTCATTAGCTAAAGAGGAACACGATCTGAAAACAAAACGAGCACTTCTTTGTTTATTACAAAACTTTGGGGTGTGACATGCCCCAGAGCCTCCCGGTTCCTACGGCGATGCAAAGTTCTCCCACTTGGGCATAACTGATCATCCTGGCCTTTTACAGAGTTATACTATGGAGCCCAATGGTACAAGTAGTTACGATATGCTAAATCTTGTGACTTAAAGGATTCAGAGGAAAGGCCCAATGAGAATTCCGTATTTCAAAGGATTCAGAGGAAATGACCAATGAGAATTCCGCATTTCAAAAACAATTATAAAAAAAATACGATGGCATAATAAGAACTAATTTTACCTACAAACGATACAAATGGTTCATTGGTTGAGTCACAAAACGCTCACTGGTTTTTAAAAATCCTTAGAATTCGATTTTTCTTTTAGTCTTTCAAAATTTCTTTTCGGCTAGATGAACGATTTATTCTGGCGATTTAGGCATTTAGAATCAGGGATCAAAGTTTGATTCGAACGGTACCAGTGATCGCTGTGAAAGGTTCCAACAATATTGTGCTCATTCGAAAATTTTCCGATTTTGGTAAAAAATCCTTTTAGTTGCTCGATCCGGACACCTTTTTCGAAAAACCAAAAAGGTTTATCAAAGTTTGCCTTAAATAAGATCAAGATAAGATGTTATGCGAGAATCCACCTTTCCAAGATAAGAGGTGCGAAAACGGAAGTCTTTTGTTGTTTGAGATTTCGCATTTTTGAGGCAAAAATCTTGTTCTGCGTACAAAGTTTAGCTTAGAAGCAAATTTTTACTTCCACATCTGTCTTCGTTTGGAAATTACGATGATAGAAAGAATCAGAAATCATAAGGGCTTTGACCGTGGAATCAGATGTTTGGACAAAATTTGTCCAAACATCTGATTTCACCGTCAAAGCCCTTATAACAGTAAACTCTTTCAAATCGCCGTAATTTCTAAACTAAGACAGATATGAGGGTAAAATTTGCTTCTATGCTAAACTTTGTTCCCAGAACAAGATTTTAGCCTCAAAAATGCAACAACTCAAACAACAAAAGACTTCCGCTTTCGCACCTCTTATCTTGAAAAGGTGGATTTCCTCAAAGACAAAGTAGAAACTGCGCATGCATACGCGAAAATTCTGAACTATGAGCTTCCTTAGCTCCCTGCAACGGATCCCAAAATTAGGCAACACTTGATATTTTCTTCCTAGGGCCTTGAACTCTTGTTTTATCATTTCAAAAAGCTTATCTGTCCAAACACTTCCTTATTTCAGATTGGTCGATGACATCATTTTACGAAGTATTTTCTCTGTCGTCCGCAAATGGGGAATTTAACTGCTTTGGATAAGCAATTTTTGGTTTTCGAAAACTCCATGTGACATTTTATTTGAGATAGAATTTGGTGCAGTGAGAAAATCAGGTTTACACGGAGAACACATATTTTTGATGGATGGGATGGGGGGGGGGGTAAGCTTTGATCTATATGCACAAACTTATCATTCTAGCGAAAATGCTTGCTCTTCATAATAGTTTAGTACGATGCTCAATTGACAGATGAAGCTCGGACTTCCTAAATGACGCAGGAAGTCGTGTAAATGGTCAAAAATGGAAAAAATTGGCTTAATAATCAATCCTTAATCACTTCAAAACTTGTTTCAAAGCTTCAAATATCTGAAAATCAGAAAATTATATTTTACTTTCTTATATCAAACTATTACCAGGAAATGCAAATATAAAACATTTGGGGTGTGCTTGATTGGTAATTCCAAACCTACCAAATTCTGAAAACGGTAGACTTCGCAGAGGCGGAAACATATTTTCCAATCAAACACAAAATTCTTCAAGACAGCAGGTTTCAGGTTCATCCTGATGGAAACGATGTTTCCAGTTGAAAAAGACGACTACGAGTCTGGCGCTTGCCAACAAAGATTAGAGTTACCGATTACTGTAGCAATGCAAGCAAATTCGCCCCGTTTTCAGACTTTCGCAAATGAAAACGAGTATCTCTTCGATATCTGCCAAATCTTCTGCCTTTCGGAGCAGAATATTCAGCAGGCCTTCCGAACCTGCCAAACCTACCGTTTTTGGAATTTGGGAGTCAAATGAACACGAATTCAGAGTCTGCAAAGTCAACCGTTTTCAGAATTGGTACCAATCAAACACACCCTTGATTATCGAGCCAAGATCAATGAGAACCAAATTTTAGTAGTTTTTTGAATAAAAATCAAATTGTTGGTTGTTACAATTTTTAAAACACTACGAACCTTTCCTCAATCATTAGGTAGGTAGATGAATTTTAATACGAGTTAGCTAATATACACTGAAAACGTTTTCTAAATAAGACCTGTAATATCTATCCTATAAAATGAATAAATAAATAGTAACACGCAGTATATGTCAGAAAACTAAGAGTAGAAATCTACACTTTGAAAAGAAAATCTAACGTTTTTACAAGGGATCCGTTTATAAGAACTTCTATATGGAACTTTTTGGGTAAATTTCTGTACACATAATTTGAATCGCTGCTGGCTGATAACATATTTGCAAGCCAGATGTTCTATTTATCTACCTCTGTCGCGTAGCCCACCAAAGGCAGATAGCATCAGTTGCTTTGGTTCAAACCTCACTTCAAAGTGATTAGCTATTGACCACAAAATAAATTCTCTCTACAAGTAAATCAAAACAAACACAGCCGCAAAAGTTGCCTCAGACCAGTATAGCAAACTCTCGTTTGTTGCGGACGAAGGGTGGTTTCTAAAAAAAAGTTACGTGCTTAAGACGAAGTAATAAATATGCAAGAATTGTAATGACCTCTGCTCGGCCTCTGAATTACGTGGACAGAATCCGCCCCACAGAACTCTGAATTTACCCTTCTTCTTTGAAAGATCTTGCATATTCATTACTCAAATGTAAACAGTTACTCCTCAACTCCTGAATCAAATTAACAAAAGCCGCCTGACAGAACTTTAGATTTACCCTTCTTCGTTCGTTATGAGCACATAATTTCTCTAAAAAACATCCTTGCGCCCACACCAAGCGAGAGTTTGCCGCACTGATTTTATGGCAACCTTGCGGCTATGTTTGTTTTGACTTACTGGTTGAGAGAATTTCTTTCGTCTGCATTCGTCTGCATTCGTGCATACGCTAATCGCTTTGAATTGAGTTGTCAACAAAAGCAACTGATGCTATTGTATTATGAAATTTGCCCTTGTTCGCTTAGCCACAAAAGCAAACAAGTTGGCAAATATCGGATGTGTAGAAAAGAACAGTCCCTGTTCGAAAGGCCACTGCTTCCCACATATCAGAAAGATGATACAGCAAATAAATTACTTAATGGTGGACATGCTCAAATCCATCTTAAAATCATCCGATTGAAATTGTCCATTCCGGTAAGAAATCAGGGGCAGTGAACACTGTATCATATGACGAAAACGTCTTGGAAAAAAAACTGCTCGCCCCATACGAAATCATTGCAAAAAAACTAACAGCCCTATCGCAGTTTCCTTAAAGTTTTTAAAAATGTATCTGCCCCATATTCATGAACAACAGATGATGTTCTACGCCGATGAATCTAGTCAAAGAACAGCATGACAAAATCAGTTCTTGTACTTACGAATGTTTTTCAACGAAACATTTGCTTTGAAGATTAAAAGATATGGCTGATGCATCGTTCTTCCAAGCAACGGACAAGGAATTTCACGTCATCTAAAACACATCCTTTCAAGCATTCTCAACTTGCATGATTCACAATTTTGTCCTCAAAAGAAGCCATTTTACATTTCAAATTTCATCATAAGCTACTGTTCCGTTGACCCAGCTCTGATAAGCTCAAAAAAAGTAGTTGCCCCCGTTACGTTTTGTACAGGCCATGTTATAAAATAAACTTTGCACTGTCCCTTATAAATGATTTTCTCGAGAAATCCCTTCCTACAAACCTTCTAAGCAAAGCATAAGATCATGACCAGATTTTCCTAATTTTTCTGCCTGACAGCAATGACTTTTAACACATTTTAGCACGTATTATCCTCTAGGGGGATGTAATCGCCCGGAGCAACGTTGGTATGATCGCAGGAATGAAATCTAGATCCTCCCAAAGGGATAACACGTGCTAAAGTATCTACAGAGGAAATAATCTTATGGAAGGAAATGCGAAGGAGCAAAAGTCGAAAACGAGGCGAGACGGGGGCAAGCAAAGAAAGGAAGGAGGAGGAAACAGACATGAAATTTTTGCTCCTTCTCATTTCCTTCCCTAAAATTATTTCCTGCGAAGATACTGATGAAGAAAAGAAAACAGACTTGGAGCAAGTCCATAAAGTATGTAAAAGGCAGACAATTTTGTTGTCATTGCTAGTCTTTTCTACTAGCTTCTTGAAGAGGCTCTCTTGAGGAAATCCTTTAAAAATGTCAGAACAGAATGGCAAATTTCAGTCAAGTAAATTTTAAAGCTATTTTAAAACGTTATTTACGCAAGATATACTTGCCAAAATAATTGCTTTGTTAGCTAGGAAGCAGTGACCTTTTAACGGGGATTATTTCTTACAAACACCTACACGGTAAAATAATTCCCTTACATACTTTCTGTACCCCACAAACAAATTTCTAGGAGCAATTGGGCAATTTGTTCTTTGACAACCAGCACGAAAGGCTCTCCTTGGAAGAGCTCATTTCACTATTCTACGAAGACGTTTGGATCGAGGGATATCATTATACATTAGAGGGAAGTCTGTTGAATATTTGAACGTCCAAAATAGTGACAGAAGCTCTAACGCCGCTCAACTGAACATTTTGAATAAAAATGCAAAATGATGTAATAGCTCGATCCAGACTCTTTGTAGAACAGCAAAAGGTCTGTCGCGAGATCTGCCAAAGAAATATCAAGTGTCTGGTAATCTTTCACAGATACCAGCCTTCTAGGCAAACTGGCAAAATACATCAGTCAAATCTGAACATATCACATACTATTTACAAAAACCTAGAATACCGCAGGCGTACACCCCTCTTTTTGATAGTAGCATCTGACACAAATTTAACAGAAATATCATTATACGAACTTACTACAATATCTGATGGATTTTTGTATCCACAAAATCGTCCAATTCTCTTCAAAACAGATTGATGAGTGCTGTGTTCTTCAATTTCTAAAAAGTCATACGAACATTTTCTACTATATTCGATCCTAAAATCCATGAAATTGATTCTAACTTTATAGCCTCGTTTACCTTTAATCTTCCAAATACAGTTAGCGTTGCTAGGGTAGCGATAAGGGTATCCTGGAGTCTGGATGACGCCATCATTAGAATCAAATGCTCCTCCACATGTGTTTGCTTGGACTCGGATGCTCCGATATCGTATCGTGAAAGGTGCTGGATAGGGTGCCTGGAAAATACAAACAGGTGTCGATGAAACGAAGTTGTTGCGGGGCGGTGGTATAATCCATTAATTTTGCAGCCAGAGCAGTCATGCATCCAGGGTTCGAGCCCACTTCGAGCCCTAGCACTTGGGGTCATGACAACGGGATGCAGACTGGATTAGGTCTTCGTTGGCACTTCATCCACAGGGAAACCAGATTAAATATTAACAGTTGCATTTATTGTTTGATAATCTATATCATTTTTCATTAACTTTGTTATTTGATAATTTCTTCTATTTTCTATGTAGCTCCATCTCTTATTCATTTTCCGTGACCTCTAATGTGCCACGCAGCTAACTTTACAGTTAGCTGCGTGGCACATTAGAGGTCACGGAAAATGAATAAGAGATGGAACTACATAGAAAATAGAAGAAATTACCAAATAACAAAGTTAATGAAAAATGATATAGATTATCAAACAATAAATGCAACGGTTAATATTTAATCTGGTTGCCCTGTGCTTCATCTTCACAGTGTAAATGAATGATAAAGTCTGACGCTGGGTAAAATGCATCGGGGTATCGTAGAGCCCCATTTGCGGCTCTGCTGTGCAGTGTGGGGGCACTGTGGGTTGACTACGCTAGAAACGTTGCAAAAGTTGCATAATCGTGCAGCTAGAATAGTAGCTAAAAGTAGACATGATACGCCTGCTGTGGCACTAATACATATTCTAAGTTGGCTAATTGTCAGTGACATCACTAGAAGCAAAACAGCTAAGTGTGAAATTACGAATTTCGAATTACAAATAAAACATATTTACATCTACTTTATCAATTTTTTTTGCATGTTAACTGGAAATGTCCAGCTGGATTTGTCGTACTGGATTTGTCAAAATATAACGTGGAATGTCTCTAAATATGAAGTCTAACACAATGATTGTCGTCGCTTGCCTCATCCTAAGTGTGAAATGTGAAAATTTCACAAAGAATGTAAATAAAAGCAAAAACATAAAACATACCTTAGCATGATACTCCAAAACAACAATATTTGACTTAAAACCCACTTCATCAGTAATATCCGACATAGAGCAAATTTTCATCTCTCTCGTTCCAGCTCTCTGGTTATTCTGTGACTTGACAACAATGTAGCTACGGCAGCCAACATTTTCACCCCAAGGTAAGCGAAATGAAAAGACAAGACCAAATGTGGGGTGCACTTTAATCGTCCACTGACACGTGATTTCCTCCTTGTATGATAATGGTATCGTTGGGGATTGAATAATAGCTACAAGTGACGTCAGAGTACCACCACATCGAGGTAAGGCTATGAACAGAAAAGTATTTTAATACACAGCAGACTATTTGCAACAAGTTCCAGTTATTGCTCATGAACTGAGACTATCATCAAACTAAGACTGCCTTGGTTGGAACTTTCGGTAGGTCTATCAACAGTGATAACTATATGATAAGTCTAAATAATCAGGTTCTATACAGGGTGCGTCAAAAGGGTTCCCGTTGAGGAAGAGAAAGTATTTTGAAGTCAATTTCAGCAGCCGAAAAGGTGAATGAGCCTTTAAGGTCATGGCAAAAAGGAAATTTGGCAAAAAACGAGCTACGCGAATCATACAATTGATGGTGTTTAAGAAGCTTCTAACGAAACGATATCATTTTCAAAAAAGCACATTTTTGCAGCTTTCTTCCAAACGATATACCTTTATTTTAACCATTTTAGTACTAAAAGTTTCTTAATTGGTTTCTTATTTTTCTGAGTGCAGAATTAGCAATGTGGCAGCTAACACTGCGGCAGATATGTTTCTTGATATTTAAAGTATCAGAAAGGAATAAACAGTGTTCTGTTATGTTAAAAGCACAAATGGTTAGATAATATTGCTCAAGACTGAAGGTTCAACGATCTATTCGCTATAAAATCCATATTTTAACTTGGAAAAGTTTCTTAGTGCCTTTTAGACATAGTACTAGAGTTTCTTAAAAGTTTGGCCATCCTAGTACTAGTTTCTTATAAACCAGTTTCTTATAAAAAAGCGTGTAATCAATTCTTTTGACTGCTAATGTCGAATTCGATGAAAAATGCAACTGCTACAGCAACAAGCCGATTACTTTTACGATAATTTGGCTTTAAGACTGCGTTCACACGATACCGACGTATTTTGAAAACGGTGAAAAATGTGACGGATCAGCCTCCCGTTCACACGAAACGGCACATTCTTGCTGGCAGATCTTGATGGCAGTAGATTTTGAAAACGGAACTCTAACTGCATCATGTGAACACTCAAAAATTGTGAAAATGGGAAATTTTTGGACGCTTTCAAAATGAGGCTGATCGATTCTTTGGGTACAGGTACATTTCTTTGACATCAACATATTGGGAAACTGTGACGAATTTGAAACCGTCAAATTTCCTACCGTTTTCAAAATGTACCAGCATCGTGTCCCGGGGAGGGGGGTAGCTTGAGTTTCCAAGATACGGGGTTGTGCCATTGAAATCGTAAAAGTACCACCCATAAATCCGGAGAAATTTCTCAAAAGTATACCCATAAATCTGGAGAATTTCTGAAAGTCATACCCATAAATACGGGAATGCCAAAACAGTTCAGCAATAAATGAATTCTGACAGAAAACTATACCCACAAATCCGGAATATGCAATAAAATGTTGAAAACCATACCCATAAATCCGGACTCTACCATGAAAAAGGTACCCTAGAAAATGGCACAACCCCGTTCCATAGACAAGTTAAGTTACCAAGTTACCCCCCCCCCCCGGGCATCGTGTGAACGCAGTAAAGGGAAGAAAGTAAGATTTGTGAATTATAACCTTTACAGGTTTTGCCATCCCCTTGAAGAATATATCCTGCAGGACAAGAACATCTAAAGCTGCCAGCAGTGTTATGACAGTGATGAGAACAAGGCTTGAATGGTAGGTCACATTCATTCGTATCTGAGAAGGAAACAAAACATGCATTTTCATTTCAGAGAAACGTTAATTGATGCACAGCAATATACCCTTTCAATTGAATCTTTGTTTTCAAATAAATTTCCTAACCAGGGTTGCTTGCCCACTTGTCTGCTGTACCTTGTTTTTGTGAAATAATTTGTTAAAACTTCGTCACTTCATGGACCTCTCGTTTCCTTTGAAGGAGGCGAGGTCCGGCGCAATAAAGCTAATTTTTGTCTTTAGAAATGTAATATCCTACCAATAGTATCCTCGTAAAACTTCGAAACTTGTCCAACAGACGTCGGAAATTACAGCTGTTTTAACGGCCTTCTTCACACGAAATATTTGATCACGGATTTGGATTCAGCACCCCAAGTTTAGTCTGATGGCAAAGTTTTATTTTCGTAGAGTTTGTGGTTTTGATTTTATGGCGAAAAGAAATTTGAGAATTCAAAAGGGAAAATCGCTCAGGGTGTAACTGTAAACACATAGTCATTATTCACGGTCAGATTCCTTACAAATTTTCAACATTTTTTATCCTCATAAAATTAAAATCGCTAACACTAACGTTGCAAAAGTTTGCAGTGAGACTAATATTTGGGTGCTGAACGTGAATCTAGGGTCACAAACTTCATGGGACAGAAGCTGAAGAAATTCTGAAAAATTCCAAAACGAGGCTTTTTAGTTTAAAAAGTGTATGGGGGGTTCCATACATACAAAAGGTAGATAAGAATGCTCCAACCTCAAGGGTATACTTTTCCGGACTCCTAACCTTGCCAAGACACCCCCGTTTAAGTGTCCGAGTACATTCTACCTCGTTGATTCCTTCGGTGAAAGATACAATAGCAAAATCCGAGGAGTGTATCACTCTTCAGAAAACAGAATACAATTTTTGAAAACATCAGGATTTTCGAGGATTTTCACGAGTTTTCCTGAAAACAATGGGATTTGTGGAATATGTAAGTGCTCCTAGAGAAACAGCAAATCCCCGCTAATAACGATGCTGTCTTCGGTACAAAACTGGAGCTCCCTGCAGAAGATTTGACATTTGTTTTCGATTTGCAAGACCCTGGTGAACATCGGTCCCCTCAGTGGGACACTTCAAGTTCCATTCCAAGACCAGGGTGTGTTGGCAAATAAGAAAGAAGTTCAATTTGAACTCACCAATACAAGATCTGTTTGCAGCTAAAGTGTAGCCAGGTGGACATGAACAAAAAAAGCTTCCGTCGGTATTAATACATTCATGGGAACAACCGCCATTGTTTGTGGCACACTCGTCGATATCTGTAAACGAGATAAACACAACTGATTAAGTAATGACAACAGCGACGACCACAAGGCATTGCAACTGTCGCATATTTAGAGCCCGGGGGGTACATGACTTGAGGATGGCGGGGGTCTACCGCCCGGTTTCCAGAAAGCTACCCTCTTCTAATAACCGAAAGTTGCTGTCATACCCACTTTTATGATGAATTTTGGTGAAAACTACCCACTTTTACAAATATTTGCCAATTTCTGGAAAACCCACCCATATTTAAGAAAAATATGCCGAAAAAGGGGCCCTTGTTTAGAGAATTTTGGACCCAAAACCCATCCATATGGGCAGCACATACTCGTACCCTCAACACGGTCCCCCAGGATTTAGAGCTCAAATAAAACTACTCAGCTCCTGAATCAAATAAAAAAGATCCACCTTGAGATCTTTACATCAATCCTTCTTGTATGCTATAAACTCGTAAATTCTCTTAAAATCCACCTTTCACGTGCACGAGGCGACAATCTGCCGTACTGGTTGAGTGTAACTTTTGCAGTTTTGTTTGCTTCAAATTACTGGTTGTAAGAGGATTTCCTTTGTCTGCCATTACAAGTCACTTTTAATTGCGGTGTTTATCACAGGGAAACCAGTATTCTCCTTTTTGTTGATTACTTTTCATCTTTTGGACACTGTGTAGCTTCCTTTTTGCACTGCGGTAGAAGCATTAAACAGAAAGGAGAATACTGGTTTCCCTGTGTGTTAATCAAAGCCAATTGATGCTACAAGCTTTGTCATTGTTATTCTGGACATGCAAACTATCGACTGTCAATTGAGTAATTCAAACTGGTACTAACCTAAGCATGAACCATTCGGTCTGTCTTTAAGATAAAATGGTCTGTAGCCTTCTAGACAAGCACATCCATACCCTCCTTGGAAGTTCACGCAATACAAATCACAGTGATGTTGTCCTGTTTTGCATTCGTCAATATCTACAAAAATAAATCATTTAATTTCACCTGAGTAACGCATTTCAGAATTTGCAGGGTGGCCAAAAAAGTAAACACCGGATTGAAAGCTTCAGAAATGTTCTGGAGGAGACCCTTTCGAGCACCTGAAAAACGATTAAAACGACGAACAAACTTCATCGGTTTTCCGTACTAACGAAGATGACATTTACATGCAATTATATATGTTTCTCTTGGAAGGATGGAGTCCCTTTGAACAGTTTCTCGTACCGGGAAGCGAAAGCGTGTTCGACTCATTGCTGCAAGGTAGAAATAGTAGGGAAGTTTGGTCATGATTTTAGAAGACTTTGGAAGGTTCTCGAAACGACTTTCTCGAGAAAATCCGAAGTAAAACCTGAGCTTAGTGACTAATTTCAGCTGGAAAAAATCCTTAGCCCCTTTTTTCCGGCTCACTCGGCATAACCTCGAAAAAGGTACCCTTTCTAAGAGCACCCTTCCCATGATTGGTTTCACCAGTTACAGAATACAGCTTTACTTTTAGACTCACGACATAGTCCCAGTTATCGCAACAATAACAACAACAACACCAACAATAATGACAACAGCAACAACAATTTATAAATTTGCTCATACTGTCAGTCTGTCAATAGTGATAACTGCAAAAATGAAGTCAGTCTACTTTACCTTCCGCTCGATAAGAGGCACTAAACCCAACTGCCAAGCTTTGGAAATCTTCCTTAGAGGTATGCAGTCGAATCGTTGCTTCGTTAGAGTTGAATTTGATCTCTCCAGGATTATTTGTTCCACAGTAACGTCCTTTGATTTTTGTTCCCTCTTTATCTTCTAAAACATCCACATAATCAGCGCATTCGTTCTCCCCTTCAGTTGAGCGCAGGCTGAAAACATCGAATTTCAGGACAATATTGTAGCCTTCGGGAACCTTAATTTTCCACAAGCAATCAAGACCAAGGTGGGAGGTAAAAGGGAAGCCGGGACTTTCGATTGTATCTCGCAGACCAACCAACATTTTAGAACATTCTGCAAAGAAAAATGAGAATCATTATGGACAAAGAAATGCAGTCAAACTTGCCACCTTGATTGGCAAAAACTTGCCACAGACCATTAGGCTCAAGACGGCGGCGAGGAAAATTTTGCCAAAATGCATTGCGCTCTAATTGCGAATCTTTAACTAACGATTCTATAAGACTTCGATAAAAGAACGCAATGCATCTCGGTAAAGAGTTCCTTGCCGCCATCTTTAGCGTAATCGCGCGCACGAACTGTCAAATGAATAAAACTCTTCAGGTTTAACGGGGGTTTAGTTTTCCCATTCCGACAAACAGGATAGAAACTCTCCGTTCCCGTACGTATTTGCCCCATTGCAGCAAAGACTGCAATCAGATTCCTGAAGCTGAGGTACAGAGCTCCTTGAGGTACAGAGCTCCTTGTAATCTGGAGTCAAATTAACTATTTGGCTGTTTAGAATAGCCAAATCCTTGGGATAGTTACTAAAAGCACTCGGCACGTGATATCTGCTACCCTGGGTACCAGACTCTCAAAATGTTGGCCATGGGGTAGTCATTGTCTTTCGCTCCCCATCGTATCGTACCAGTAGTGTTGTATAGTAATTAGAATATGTATAGTTAAATGTAAGATATATTGTAAATATTAATATTTGAATAGAAAAAAAAAGACTCTCAAAACAAGTACGTACATCAATCAATTGAGTAAGGTATCTAGTAGGGTAATTTCTTACAGAAGGTCAACACTTAATCATTCAAGTGCCGGAATCTGAGCGGCATTTAGCAAGGGTGTTAGGACATGGGTGTTTTCATTGGTTGTTCACTTACATTGCTTTGATTTTCGTGCCTTGTTTCCTTTACTTGTTTTCTGATCGGTCTCTTCTTCAACTGATGTGTGCAACTGAACATGGGTTAATGCCCAACAGCTCTCAAATTATTCAAATGTAACACCCTTGCATTCCTGTGCCTAACCTCTCTTCTGCGAAGGTGCACTAAGACAGAGAAATACAACGGAGTCATATTCGAATAACTTGAGAGCGATTGGGCCTCAACCTACATTAACTTGCACACACCAGACGAAGGCGAAACAGAGCAGAAACAAGACAAGAAAAAACACACGAATACTAAAACAACGTAAATGATTAACAAACCAAAACTTCTGTGTCCTAACACCCTTGTTTTCTATTGCTTTTTATAACTTGCTACTATTTGAGACATTTCACCATGGCGAAAGTTAAACAACCAATTCGGACGGGTCGTAAAATATCCTGGAAATACCATCTGTTTTGTACTGCAATTTGAATCGTGGAATCCTATCTTCCATCCCGAGAACCTGACTTGTTGTATGAAATCTGACGTAAAGGCTTTCAGAAAATGTAGTGATAGAATGTGGAGTTCCATATCCACAGAACCGTCCCAAGAATGGCGAAAGGAAGCCTTTTCCCTCCCTTATTTCCAAATAATCTCCTTCGCAGTTTCCTGTCATTGGATTCTTCAGTCCTACGTCGAACTCTTCGAATGATAATGTGATGGTTTTGGTAGAATGTGCAGTTGTCTTATGAGTCTTGTCAATATTCAAAACCCAAATACAATCTTTCTCTTCTCTCTTGTATGGATCTGAATATGAAGGCGATGAGATGGATCCGTTTTGACTGAATATTGTACCACCACATTCTAAAAAGAGAAAGTGTAAGCACTCTAAGAAGAGGGCATTGTAAGCATTGTCATGGTGCAAGTATACTAGCTGTTAATATAGTTAAGTGAGTGCAGCTCCAAGACTGAAAGTTTACATAACGCGCAATCTACGGGAAAATAATAGCCTATTGTTTGCAAACAAACGAATTCGTACAATATCTCCATTAAATCATTATTCTTTTCTTGGTTCGCAAGCGGAGCACACTAAATCCCCGCATATAAGAACCTAACAAGATAAGGACCTAGAGGCTGTTTTTCCTAAATTATGTACCTTGCCATTAAAAAACTGTTTCAGTATGATGAAACAGTCATCACGGTATCTCGATCAATAGATCACGGTATCTCGATCATTTTTCCATGGAAATTTCTTGAAGAAAATTCCTTAGCTTTCAGAACAAAACTCACCTTTAACTTTGTTACACTTGTACATGATATTCGCTTTCAGGACATCCAATTCACTCAGCACTTCACCACCGTGCGAATAATATAGACGACCGATGACATTCGGGTTGATTCGGTAAAATTCCTTCGGCCTAATTGTGTCTGCGCCATTTCTGTTGAAGAATTTTGAGCCATAATGCATGATGGATTTGTAGTCATAGTCCTGAAAAGAGAAACAACAGATATCGTTTAAGTAAACATTTTCATTTCCTCTCAAAATCGATAAAAAAATCTGGATTTGATGGAATGTCAAGCCGTAAGAAAACTGTCCAACCGAATTGAAAAATGCCAGCTCAAATGTGTCATTATAGCTGTAATTCCCATTTGCTCTTGTAATCAATTTTGGCCTGCACAACGAATAAGCTAACTACATGGGTTTCACAGCAACTTTTGTGGCTTCCCTTGACTTTGTTTAAGACTTGATTAATTCAGTATGGCATGCCTTTTGTACGCAATCGCTTATTGTCTTCTACTGGCCTATCAATAAAAGCAACGTCACACAGTCTTCGCTTCTGATTGGTCTACTTGCTTAGATTTTATTCGATTCTGATTGGTATTCAAACACAATAGAAAATAAATCAAACAACAACACAAAATAAATTACCTGATCAAAAGTTTTGACCTCCCCTTCATCGCGCAAATCAAAATTGAGTGATTTTCCACGTTCCACATTGTTATACAAGATGTCAATAAAGCTGCCACGATCCGGTCGGTTTTGTTCATGCCAAAAACCAATAGCATGGCCTAACTCGTGGACTACGATCCCATAACGAAGACAACCAAGACCAAGAGATAGGTTCTGCTTGCCTTTCTTTCGACCAACGTGTGAGCAGCACCTGTGAAAGTTGAAAAGTTCGTGAATTTTAGCTTTCAAACAAACTTGAGCTTGAAGACTTTGTAACTCAGTGAATATTCAGCAGACTTGAAAGATTCTGATGTTTCAAATAATTGTTTCCTTTTTTATACATTCTGTTAAAAATTCACAATTACTAAACTGTTAGTAAATTTTTTTATCCCTAAAAGATTACAATCTAAATTTACAATCTACCCTACCTTACAATATTACCTTACTATACAGCTATACAATACTACTGGAACAATACCACGAGGAGCAAAGACTATGACTACCCCGGGGCCACTTGAATAAAGAGATTAAAACTAGTGTCTGTCTCAAACCACATGCCAAGGGTCCGCGATCAAAACAAATTATGTGCCAGGCTGTACATTTTAGACATAATCGCAAATATTAACGTGGCATCCAATTTGAGACAGATATTGAATAAACGAGTAAAAGAAAACGTAAATAAAGAATAAATAAAAAAGAAGAATTCAGAAAAGAAAAAAACGTTTACTTAAATGGGACATGGTGGATATGGTTGTGTAGCATAAAAACGTTAGTAAATGACACTACTTTCAAGCTTCTCTACACTACTACTAGGACCGAGCCTCGAGGACCAGTAACTATGTCTACCCCATGGCCATAAAATGAATATAGAAAGGACACAAAACTGCATGTAACTACTTCAAAAAGAAGGACAGATGTTGTAATACAGTAGCAACAGTTGGTTTAATTGACACCTCAATTCAATGCAATTAGTGACTGAAAGAAAAGGAAATTCTCTCAAACGGTAAATCAAACAAACACGGCCGCAAACGTTGCCCAAACACCAGTAGGGCAAATTCTCGCTTTGTGAAAGCGAAAGGTGGTTTTTAAGAAAGTTATGTGTTTATAGCGAAAGAGGGTAAAACTGGCATCCTTTCTCGCAGATTTTGTTGATTTGATTCAGAAGCCGACCAGAATGCATTACCATTTTCGTGTATTTAGGGCTTAAATGAAACAATCACCACACAGCTTCTGAATCAAATAAACAAAGTCCGTGAAACAGAACTTTAGATTCACTCTCGTGCTTTCGTTTTCAGCATATAACTTCTCTTAAAAGCCACATTTAGCTTCCAAAAAGTGAGAGTCTGCCTGCCTGATTGGTTTTGGGGCAACTTTTACAGCCGTGTTTGTTTGATTCACTGGTTGAGAGAACTTCCTTTGTTTTGAAGTCGCTAATAGCTTTGAATTGAGGTGAGTGCCAATTAAAACAACTGTTGCTATTGTAATGCAAAATCTGTCCTTTTCCTACAAAAAATAAATAAGAAGTCTATCACGTGTCTGATTGGCCGCAATTCAATTCAATTCAATTCAATTGCAATTCAAGTGCAACACAACGGATTTCTTTATGAATCTGTGTACTTGAAACAAAGGACGGCTGATCGTTCACCTTTTCTACGCCCGTAGAAAGTCAGAAGATCATCAGCCATTCAAACTTCCTTTTCTTTGCACTGTCATTATATCACCCAGCCAAACAGACGTGGTTATTGTGTGACTTAACGAGTTCCAAATTTCTATTCAAACGTCTTTATGGATAAAGCAGAGGGTCAACAGAGAAGTATATCTCTACTGAGACCATCGCAAAAATCTTATCACCATACACTAAAATCAACATTCGAAACTCGTTTGAAAGATTGGGATATCCAAATGGTCGTAATAAAGCGGAAACTCCAATGAGAAGATCTCTACGTGGTACTTCAAAAAAAGAGCAAAGCAACAAAATTCCTCCGTATCCTCAGTGCTCCGCATCTTCAAATAAATTCAAAATCTTAGGAACAGGAACATGGTTCTCTTAATATGGACCCGTTCATATGTAGCTATTACCTAATGTACAATCAAATGTTGAAAATTTTTTGGGACATGATGTGTTGGTTGGGCCGAGCCGATGAGTCGAAGTAAATACCACAGTTTGACGTTTTCTCTTTATATATCAACAGCAACTGAACAGTAACGACTATAAACTAAATATGTATTAAAATTAAGAGGCAGTGAATTTGTGTTGAACGCCTTAATGCGATCTTTTATCTGTTACCAAAACTCTTCGACCTCAGTGTCGAATGATCACTTTTTCGTCTGCACCTTACGTGCTCTAAACTCTAACTTCCAGTTACAGCGGCACTGCAAGAAGTCTGGGTACGAGAAGGAAGTGACAACGCCACGCGAGGGCACGAGGCCAAACAGAATGAATGGATTGCCATTTCCTTCACAATAGGACACCCAGTAAAAATACTGGACCTATCACGTAAGTCTCAGCATCGTTCAATAAATGAGCGAATTCAAGGAATCATGTTGTAAATCTATAAAATACTGGTTTATATTGATAAAGATATACCCTCTTCCTCTATAAAAATTGATGTAATCATGTTCTTTTGTCCGTTTCACAAATTTGATGCATGTCTTCTGCTCCCATTGGTCCATTGCTCGACGAATCAATCTTTTCCCAGAACCTAATCAAAAGAAAATAAATAAGACGAAGAAAATATAAAAATTGCATGACTTCATAAATTCGAAAATTGCAGAGCCACAGAAATGTGACTTACTTTTGCAAATTAAAACGGTGTAAGGAATTCTTGTAGTAGACTCACAGCAAATTACCTAAGTTATTCATTTGAAAAGGACTACAGTAGAAACCCGCATAAAAGAACCTAAGTTTTTTTGGGCAGCCTGAATAAGTTGTTGCTTAAATGGCTGGTATAAAAAAACAAGCCTGCAAGGTTCTTAAAAGGTTCTTATAAACAGTACACACTTTGCACACATTAATGCTGCCTTTCAGCAAAAGAATTCTGAATAATTCTGTTGACTTCATGAAAACAGTTTTAGGTTCTTGAGAACAGTTAAAATGAAGCTCTCGTTTAAAAATCGTGCAGTGTATTGTATGACTGAAGAATTCTGATAAGGATGCAAGAATTCTTGAAAATTCTGAGGAATTCTGAACACATGAAACCTATGATATAAGAACCTCTTCCAGTTTAAGCCTCTGAAGGGTTCTTTATTTTTTAAGAAATTTTCATTTCAAATCTCATTCATCTAAAAACTTACAAAAAATTTCCAAAAATCAATTAGATCTAAAAACCTATATGTCTACATTCAGTACAAAAATTTTTGAAGTTAATCTACCCAAAAATAACTATTTAAACCCTAATTCAAAGGGCTCTTAGTAAGGGGGTTTAAAAGACTAAATTTCAGCCTCAAGATTCTTATAAAAACAGGTTCTTTTTGATGCGAGTTTCTACTGTAGGCTTGTCCATCGGTCATCGATCAATCGATGAGTTCTGAATAATTGATTACTGGCAAAAATCGACCTTGCTGAAGTCATGGGTGATAAAGCATTGATTTTATGGGACGGGCAGACAACAACAAACCTCTTCGCAATTTCGAGAAAGAAAATAAGGAAAACACAGCCCATTCTGACAGCCTTGGCAACAGCAAGAAATTAAGTGGAATCGCCTCCTTGCGGCTTGGTTGTCTTTCCTCTAAACTTGACTTGTTCTCGATTTGTTTGCACCTTCCAAGAGTCACACGATAGTTGATAGTTATTTGGTACGGCAAGTGCTTCTCTGGATTAATTTGCTATCTGGTTAGACTTGCTCGAAGTCCATTCCGAGATATATCAGCACTAAGGAGCATAGCCCCCGCAGAAGTAACTATGTCCCTTAGTGCTGATATATCTCGGAATAGACTTGGAGCAAGTCTACTATCTGGTCATCCTTTTACAAATTGGTGAGTGTAATTTGAACCACTTTATTACAGGAAAGTGTCCGCGGCCTTTATGGGGCTCAGCTCAGGCTCAATCAACAGGTCTAACTTCAAACTCGAGTGAACAGAATCAATACTGTGCCTCAAAAGAAACTCACAAATAGATTGAAGGATGTCAAGACGCCCAAATAAACCAGAGAAAAGACTGACCATACCAAGCAAGTATCATGCAACTCTTGAAAGGTTTAAATGAATTGACAAAAAGTGAGTTTGCAGGAAGCTGCGACCGAGACGCAAGCCAAACGTTTATAACCGAACCGGAGGGGATTTCCCAATTCCTACAGTTGCCAAGGCTGTCAGAATGGGCTGCGCTCTCCCCAGTCTCTTTCCCCAAATTGCAAATAGGTCTATTATGAAATTTCTCACCCTTAGTTGCTCATTTCCCTGGTCTGCTCTACTGATCACTTTGAGTAAACAAGATCAGTCAAGTTCGCTTAACGTGTTGTTTCTTTCTTCGTATCTCCCTTGGCTGTGTTTCATTTAGGCCCACGAGTCAAGTAGCAAACTCTTTCCTTTACGTCGCGACGAGCGAAGGAAAGAGCTTGCCAGTTGATTCGTGAGCCTAAATGAAACACAGCCAAGAGAGTGAGAGACGACGAAAGAAACAACATATTATGGCAATTTTACTGAACTTGTTCACTCAAAGTGGTCAACATTGATGCAGACTGGGGAACGGGGCAACTAACAGGCAAGAAATTCCAACATTAGTGTCTTCCCTTTTCAAAAAATCGGTGCATCATCATCGCTCCTGAAATAACAGGTTTCGAGTCACAAATAGATTTTCATTCACGATTGATTATAAGAGGATGATAAATTTTCATACGCCATGTTGAAAAGAAACCGGAGTACCATTGAAGGTAGAGATCGACTATTCTATCATTCTGTCTGCAACAGACCCTTTTTTACTGGAATTCTGTTCCATTACAATAAAATATTTGTCTGATGTAAATGTAATGTCATTTGTCACGTATGTTTTTTGTACATTCGTTCCTGTTTGATCGAAAAGTAAAATCAAGGATGAAGGACAAAATACTGACGCACCATGACCACCACGCTAAAGATGGCATCAAGGGAACTTTTCATTAATTACGATGCATACCGAAGGCATCAATGTACAAAACATACCTGATATGCCTGAATCAAATACGTAGGGGATGAGGGCATTTGGCCAAAGCTTTGAAACATCAGAGACAGTTGATCTTCGCATCCGTCTGTGATGATATTTGTACACATGAGGGATAGGAGCATCGAACAGCTGACCTACAAGGAAATTGATTCGAATGATGCGTTATGCTGTTGGGTGTCCAAAAAAGAACCCCCACTTACAGTGGCGCAACGCAGTTTAGGGCACCTTAGTTCAAAAACTAAGGGCCCCCGACCAAAAGGGACCCCGAAAGGGCCCACATCGAAAAAATTTCTTTGTTACTTTACGTTCAATTTGGTCTTGTGGCTAAAAGACCATGGAAAGTAACGTTGATTAACTGACAGTTGTTATCAACTCTGTCATAATATAGGATCGAGATTAGTCTTCTGATCAAAAGTGATCTGTTCTTAAGAAATTGGAATGGATTTGGAAGATGCGTTTTGAGCCAAAGTGAGGGCGTGTCCTCAAAATTTTCGTGGGGGCTTCGCCTCCAGACTTTCCCACTTTCCTGCCTCCACTGACTTTTCCAAACCACGCTGCTTGCTTTGACAACGCACATATATTGACTGCAAATCATTGCAATTGTTTTATGTTTGTCTTCACAACTCATTTCATTTACCTAAAGTTTATATTAGACATGGCCTTTTTATGTTTCTTTCATATTACTTACAAGTGCTTTAGCCGGGCCTCAAGCAGAAAGTCCCCAAGGGTCTCGACTGTCTCCGTTACGCCACTGCCCACTTGACCAAACAAAGGAACGAAACTTATCGGGGCTTGCTTTCTATATCCCAAATTTTTCCATATTTCTAATTGGCCTCAAAATAACCGTTATATAACGGGCTCATCATGATGAACCCATAGACGCAACAAAAACATATTAATCTGTAGAAAGAAGTGATGGATAAAGTCAGCAAACATGTCTTCTATTTCAAAACAGCATGTCGCCTTTCTGGAAAATAATTCTGTTCTATATCAAATATGATTATATTTGGCTTGACACATTTGTTTTGTGGTTGATAGGTAATTACTTTTCGCTTTTATTGGATTTTATATTGGATTTTCGGATAACAGATGGTCTGCAGTAACATAGGGTCCGAACGTACTTAACTTCGTATATTAGGCTCACATAGCTTTGAGACAACAACGAAAGTTTTGCTTTTTTAAGGGACCGCTCATTATTTACCGAGGGGTTGGTACTGAAGAGAAATCTTTTTAGTTCAAAGAATCTCCTTACCCAACTGAATAGGTGACTGAGAAAAGATCTACCCAACAATTTTGCGGCTGAAAAATATTTTACCCAACTCCCACCTATAAACATTATTTTAATGTCAAAACTGTAGATTGTAAATGTTAAATACTGTAAATATTGTAAATATTCATGACAAAGATGGAAACAAAGTAGACATCAAAAGTGAAATTTAAAGTGCTGATGATTTTGATCATGAAATTGACAATTTGGGATTTTCAAAATTTAGTATTAGTTAATTGGAAAATTTTGTTTCTTACAGAAGAAACTGCATGAAAAACTATTCACCCGACCTTTAATGTCAGAAAATTTCTTTTACCCAACCCATTTCTCTTCGGTACCAACCCCTCTGTAAATAATGAACGATCCCTAAATGTGCGAAGCCTGGGCAAGGTCAAGTAATTTTTGATAGGTTCAGGACCAACCAATCGCGTACCGGTTGTGGTTTTTTGGTAAAAAGTGGGTTAAATTCACCATAAATCTAATCAAGATGAAATCTAAAGAAAAGTCATATTTTGTGATAAAAAAACGAGCAATATATTAAAGTTTAACATAAAGGATGGAAAGCAGTTTAATCTTTGACATTTTGCTTTATTTCAAGAAACTCATCTAAAACAGTTTACTCTGTCTGACTCAAATAACATCCAAACACCCCCCAGTAACGACCCTGCTGAAACGATGCCCCGCCAAGATAAAACGAGGACCCACCAGGAAAATATGTTTCTCCGTTTCTCCGTCTCAGATCGCCAAAAATCAGGAAACGTCAGTACTGGGGAAATATATAGCTTAAGAAACTGTTTATCTTCACGCAGGAAATCCTAGGCATATTTTTACTTTATTTCAATTGCTTCTTGCATTGGAGTACTCCAAATCTGACGATTTTAACAAACTTCCAGTGCTGGCCCGAATTCGTAGTTTCTTACAAAATTGTTCTTGTATGGCGCTCCAAACATAAATACTGTAAGTTGTATCACATGCACGTATAACATTAAATGTCCTTATAGGAAACCGCTAATAAGAATCTGTATGTCACTGTGAGGGATGCCCAGGTTGCCTTGAGAAATGCTTGAATTTCATAGTTTGCTTCCTATAATCGTTTTCGTTAGTCGAGTTTTGAAAATGAGGTCCAATCAGATATGTAGCATACATGTGATTTACCGTACCATTTCCGTACGAATGTTCATTAGTAAAATCTAAGAAGAAACTTATAAGAAACTATTGGTACAAAATGCCTCAAAAATTTCAAAAACTTATTACCAATTTTGGATCAAATCTCGTCGAAGAAAATGGTTTTTCTCTCCCTGCATTACTCATTTCAGTTCCTTTTTCATGTTGCCAATTTCCCTTCAAATTCATGATAGGCTGATAAAAACTAAGGGGGGGGGGTAAAGAAATCATCAGCCAGGACTGTATCCCAACCAGTGGATCTATCAATGAATTTTGAATACTTCACCATCAAGACATCTAACATACTTTGGAAACCCCCTGGCGATTGACATGAATCTATATCGTATTGACCTTTCTCTATTTTTACAGAATTTTATTGCACGAACAACTTTGATACAAATATATCATCATAAATCTATCTATACTTGATACAAACCTGTTTCTCCACAACCTTGCCCAGCCTCGAAGAGTTGTGAATCTGCATGAATATCATTGGAATAACCAGATGCAATGCAAATGATAACAAATAAACAAATCACAACAGCGGTGTGGTAGGCCATTTTTGAAGAGTTTACCTGGACTGAACAAAGATAAGTGAAATTATGGAGAAATCTAATCCAAAACCAAAAGCAAATCTATCAATCTGATGAAGTATTTAGCATGCGAGATGCACACAATGAATAATGATTGATGTCATTGACAAAGGAATACAACAAACAATGGAATCTTGAAATGTCGCCAAAAACACTCGATAACAATATTTAAATTCTTGTACCAAAACAAAGCGTGGATTTTGCGGTGAAGGGACTCTTTCGGCACAGTCACGAACAGAAAGCGTGTCGGCCTATGTCATTTCCCGCTGGCTGTTTACGACATGCAGGGTGCAGGAAATCATTGCAAGCTATTTAAAGTTATTTATTCGCGGAATAACAAGGGATTTATTGTTCCTGTGCCATCAGAGACCACTGACTGGAGGTCCATAAATATCTATTTTGTGGTCTGGCACTTAATTCCTTCCCATTTCACGAGTTTGGCATGCTGACAGTGATGCCCAGAGGAGATTGCGACCTGTGCTGTCGCATGAAGCTTTCCTTTATTAATTAGGCTGGAAAAGAAGGCTTAAAATTGTGAAAAAGAAAGGGCCTAAAAATTTCCCTGCTGTAACAAATGAATTTGCCAATGTCAAACTTATGCATAGAAACTGCGTGATCCCCCAATCTCAAAGCTTTGTAAAGGAAGGAAATTTTACAGCGAGAATGTCAGTTATAGATTGTGAACAGAAAGGGGCTAAAGATTCTCCAAAAATTTCCGGGAAGCAAGAACTCGACTAATCGAAAACGGAGAACAAATATCACGATGGAAAAAGTACAGCTGCATTCTTCAGTCTCATTATTGACTAACTGTAGCTGTTTACCTTGAATAAAACCAAAGAATTTATGTGAATTCAATTCTGTCGTCGAAAAAATTTTGGCGGGAACATAGGTCGATGCTCTCTCCTCCGCAGGGGCTCTCGTCCTAGACTCCCTAATAAGGTTTCTTCTAGTTTCTTCCAACAAAGAATGCACCACCGACATTGTTTATTGCACGTTAGAATTTTGCTCGAAGGGTGCTCACTTAGGGCGAGACCGCTCTCTAGAGCCAGTAACACTGCAATGGAAGGGTATTCCACAGTTTTGTGTAAAAATGCTCTTACCAAAACTGATTCATTGTCCTACCAAAATTTTCTGACGGCAAAATCATTAAAAACAACAGCAACGCAAATGGTTAAAGAATGGTTCAGAAACTAAAATTTAGCCTCATTTCACAATCTCACTTTCAACCAAGACAATTAGTAAAAATCGATCAAAGATACACCATAGATTCATTAATTACGATCAGCATTTATCCTGCAACTTTAATAAATTCATATTCAATGCTTCAATTCTCCAATAAAATCTTTCAGAAGTGGACATGTGAATCACACAAATCAAACAGATAGAGGAAACATTCTGACAAGCTGTTTCCTAGAGGGATGCTCCACCCCCTGCCTCTCCTCCCCCATTGGCTCCTGACCTGTCTTGAGTCCATAGAGGGTGGTCCTTTGAAGAGAAGTGAATGGATTTACAGGGATGAACAATCATCGAGCAAGAACATTTGACATCACTCAATTAGGTATTTCATTAAAGTTTTCAATCTTTCAAACGATGCAAGTTTTTCATTTTTCCAGGTAATCTAGCCTTAGAAATAATGGAGTTCTGTTTGGGGAAAAAAGGTTTTCTTCCTCCATCTGGAAGAAGACAGTGCTGAATTATGAAATTTCAGTTATGTTTTGCATAAACGGCGTATAATTTGAATCTGCTATAGCTGTTTGAAGCATCCACTAATTACCGACCATTTCATCTGACGGTGTAAGTTTTTATACATTTCGGTGCTGATAATACCCATTGACTTGTCACGGCAAAAGTATAAATGCACATTGATAGATCTGTCATGTGTGGCGAATACAAAAGAGTACGCTTACATTTATGTACGAGTCGTGGAATGACGTCAGTCAAGTAAAGAAGAGCAAGAAATTTTCCACTGGAAATATTTCAGCTGCGATAACATATTGATGAAGATATGTTTTCAAACAGGCACATGGCAATAAATTTGCTCACTTTGGTATCTTGGATGGCGATGAGCTACTTCATGTTTCAGATGCCAGCAAATGCACAAACTACAATCGATGCTATTGTAGAAAATCAACTGAAAGAGACCGTGAGAGGAGAGGCCTGGAACACAGGACAACTCATCTTTCACAAGTATCCTAATATTTGTCAGATCACAAAACTGATTTTCAACAAAACGTTTTCAGAGGGCAAATCAATTTGTAAACTACTGAGTAAATATTTCATGGAAAAGGAATGCCTCTTAACGAGTAGTTGTCGTAGATGTTATGGCTCTACTCTGAATGCAAACGCCTTCAACAACTATGGTTGCTTCAATGCAACAAATGGTTGGCTTGTAAACGGCAAATTCATAAGCGAATCGGAAGGTCCAGTGAAGTGTCAAGATTCAGTAAAACCGACATCCAATTTGCCGTCTCCAACAGCTCCAGAAGCTCCAATGATCACAGCCCCATTTTCACAAATATCCGAAACACAATCCCAGAAAGCTCTTGTAACTCCAACAACACATCAACAATCTACACCAGAAACGTCTTCCTCATCTCCAAAGTCATTGTCATCAAAGACATGTAGTCGACACTATCTTGTCGCTAATTTATACTTCATTGCAGTCAATATAATTGCAAATACTGTCAGAAGATCTCACAAGCAATGGTGCCATAATAGACATGGAATCTTTGATGAAGAAAGACTTTCTTGCAACTTTCGTGTTCGTCCAACACAACTATCTCCACCCAACACTCCTAAATTGCCCGACTGCACGATTCCATATCAATTTCCTTGTCGATACATCCTCAAGACCACGCCGAAGAGAAGCAGAAAAACATTTCCTCCACCTCCTCTATGGTCTACAAGACAGTTCACAGATATCAAAACGATCAGTACCGTATTACCAAAAAAGAAACACAACAACAACTTTTCATACAGCAGTGACACCACCAACACTTTGGCCACCAACGAAAAAGTCCTAAATGTTTCAACTGGAGCTGCAACAACCGAGACACTGATAAACAAATCATTTTCTTACACAAATACAGCTTGGTTCGATGTCAGAAACATGACAAGGTTCAGCTACGGAAGTATGACAACGCCTAGTTACAGCAATACGACCTGGTTTGACAGAAAGATAGTGTGGCCTAATTTCACTGTAATCTATTTTACGAATCCCGCATGGTTGAAAACAGTAAACATTATCAACATCTCTGGTCATTCATGCAGTATCCTCTGTCTTTTTCTCCTTATTGTTACTTATTTCTTGTCAAAAGTAGGATTCACTCTGATGGACAGAAACCTTCTTTGCCTTTCAATATCCCTTCTCTTTGCCCATTTGTTGCAGTTAAGTATGGCATTCTTCTCAGGTGTTACAATATTTTGCAAATGGGGTGCAGTCTTCCTACATTTGTCCTTGTTGGTAAGTTTCATGTGGATTTTAGCCATTTCTTTTGATTTGTACATCACTTTTGCCGGAGCCACACGTATTACACCTCATGTAAGAAATAAACGCTTTAAGAAATATTTAATTGTTGTGTACGGTTTGAGCACAGTAATTGTGATAGTCTGCGTGGTCATAGGGCTTCCAAGTGAAGACTTCTCAGGTTATGGAGACCAAGGGAGGTGCTTTATTGTAAAATTCTGGGCTAATCTTTTTGCTTTTACACTTCCTATGGTGATCATTTTGCTGGCCTGTGTTATTCTTACAGTGTTGACGATCTACAACATCTATTCAAAACAGATGCAAAGCAACTGGGCCCTTAGGAATGGAACAAGCGGAGCTTCTGCTCGAAGGAAAATAATTGTCACTGCACTCGTTATGAAGTTGTCCATTCTTTGTGGTTTTGGATGGCTGACTGGGTTCATAAATGGCTTCATTGCAAGTGTACCTTTGTCATTCACGTTCAATATCATCGTGTCATTTCAAGGAATATTCCTGTACCTTGCTTTTGGTGAGCAGAAATCTTTGGTGAAGAAATGCTTCAAACGGATCAAGGCTTGCCACCAACGAAAAATAATGGCCGTTGCGAAAGAGACCGGTACTGACAAGATGTGCCAAACAACAGCATTGTGAATTAAGAAACTCCTTATACATTTGTCCCACGTGATTTGTCCATTCACCTTTAATCATTGATACACGCATTTTATTCATGAGAGTCCGTGGGTGCTTCGGCATATTTGCTCCTGCGGAGGAAAATGTGTATCTTTTTGCGGAGGAGGCATCGACCTCCTTCTTCGCAGTAAATAATTTTTCCTCCGCAATAACGAAGCATAAATGCGGCATCTTACTTGCCACGAAGAAACCGCTTGTGAGAATCCCAACAGTCTGATCGCCAATGACATGAAGAAACTGGGGCTGGTGTATGTCGTGAGAGCTGGGACCATGTCGTGAGTCTACTTGGAAAATGTATTCATCCAAAGAGCGGAAATCCTTCGCCAAAAACCTCGTTTTCAAATACAGTAGAAACGCACATCAAAGAACTTATTACTATAGGAGCCTTCAGGCTGAAATTTAATCTAGGTATGTAGGTAGGTAGGTAGGTATTTATATTTAACGTAGGTAGGTATTTAAATTTAACGTGGCTCGCCCGCGAAAGTCTGGGAGACTTATTTCCAGCAGGGGCCACGGATGTTTTACCATCACTCCGCCGCAGCTACCCGCCACAGCTACCAGATTTCCCTCGCATGGCTCTGGTCGACCCGGGCTAGTGTTACGGACAGCGACCAAACTGTCCAGCGTGGGCTTTGGACCTACGGCCGTTCTGACCTTTGGCTTACGAGTCAGACGCCTTAACCACTCGGCCACACTCACTAAAACTAGTTTATGTTTTCAGAATTCCTAGAATTTTCTAGCCTGCGTGCAGACTTTACTTAGGAGAGCCAGGGCGGAAACTGTAAATTACAATTCCGCCGTGGCTCTCATTCACAGTGGCAAGTAAAGTCTGTACGCAGGCTAAGAACTTTCATGAACGCTTGACGTTATTCCGGTCAGATTTCTTCAATGGTACACAGATTTTTAACAATAATTCTAACCTAAAAATGCTCTCAAACTGTCTACATTCTCTGCAAGCGATCGTTTTCAGGCTTCTGGCCATGGCCTTACGATCCTTTCAAAACAAGGCCTTTAATTTTATTGACATTGAGCTGGGTAGAACTCAGATCCATAGGCACCCATGTACATAAGGCACGGGGGGGGGGGGTTAAAATTTTGGTCCAGAGCTATGCGGGCATTTGGCAAGTTTTGTCTAGAAAACGCCAACTCAGGGAGGGCATTTCTGACGCAAAAATTAGTCTAGCCTAGGGTATCATTTTCACTAAAACTGGTCTAGCTAACAGTTACATTTTGAAACTGTGTGCGGCACACTCCTACCCGAAATTTAGCCGAGAATCCCCCCCACCGTGACATAAGGTTTGAGTATGCTGGGTACCAGACTCAATTCTTTTCAGGCAGTCTGGTACCAAGGGTAACGTTTGGGCAGTCGTCGCCAGCCCCAAAGTATCAAATGTCCATCCAAAATAGGCCCAAATTGTCAAGGGTCTTCGACCAAAACCAAAAAGGTCGCCGACATAGAGCAATCAAAATTGTTTTAAGTTGCAACGAAGGAATGTTATTTTGTATGAAGTTGATATCTGCACTTGCAATAATCAAAATGTGAGCTCGCAGCTGCCGCAAAGCCGATACATATGCCGCAAAAATAAACATAAATACAAGCCGAAATGTGATAATCGCTCGTAAAAAAGTCGTCAAGATATTGAGAACTCAAGAGAATTTCACGGAAATTCAATGATTTACAAATATCTCATTCATAAATTTTCTTCAAGGTCTGTCCAGCATAGGCTGCGTTGCAGACACAGGTTGGTTCAAGACTTATTGCAATTCGTCTCAGTTTTCGCTTGCAATTACGTAAATCAAAAAGGTTAATATAAAAAATATAGAAAATATTCGCGAAATTTACGAAGACTTGTAACCAGTCTAGGTTGGTCCACAAGGAAAAGGTCGTTCATTTTATATCCTAATATCGTACAAGGATAGAATCAAAATGGTAATGTACATTAACCATGGGAGCTTCATTGATTAGTAGTTTCATCCGAATCAAAAAGCTGCAACAGTTTTTTCAGAAAACACCAAAGTATTATGCACCCGATCTTGGAAATGTTTTTTTGCGAAGCGAATTCTCACTTATTCATTTCAGAAGTAACTAAGAATTAGAGCAAGCACTTTAAGTCTCCCATAATTATCCGATTTAAGTACTCAGAGTTTTTCACGAGTTTCTTACGGGTTTCATAAAACTTTTCATATTACTGCATGTGCACTTGTGAACATTTGAAAGCAAGTTTTCTGTGACCTATCCAGTGTCCGGAAAGTACGCCAGTACTTGTAATTATGGTACGGGAAGCAAGTGAAATAGAGTAAACATATGCCAAGAACCACCTTGACTGAAATTGATACTTTCTCAACAAATGTTTCCCAATTCTGCAGTTTCTTGACTTTCTAGTGATATGGGAGTTGAGTTTCTTATATTGGCTTCTAAGAACCAATACGTGTAGGCAATAAGGGAGGGGCGGCAGGGGGTTCTTTGGTACCGGTACCAACTCAAAAGGTACCTGATTCCACCCGAGTTGAAGTTATTGGTACCACCAACTTTGGGGGAAGAAGCTAAAAACTGATAATGGATAGAGTACAGTTTATTGTCAATATGAGGAGAGGAATTCTGAAAAGAGGTCAACGTCAGTTCTTCGTGAAATCAATGGGGAACAACAAAGACAACAAAGCGATCCTGGGCACGTCACCATCGCAGATGTGTCCATGTCTGCACTGGTAAAGGCTACAATTTGTTCTTGGAATTAAAAAAAATCCATTGACGAAATTGCTATTGGTATCAACTAACATAGGTCTGGTACCGGTACTATTTTGGTACCAGGTTCCAACACCTTTGCAAAATGTTGTGCCTGGTACCACCCCTCTGGTGAGATGTGTTAGGTTCAGTTGTTCAGTATTTGTTCTTAGTTTAGCTTGCTTAGTTTTTATTGTTTCTTTTACCAGTGTTACTAGTTATTTAAAACTTTGTAACTTCTCCGAAATGGAGATTTGGTAGTTCATATTACTCCTATGGTGTCATGGTAGCTACCAATACCCTGTCATTCCCTTTAATAAACATGAAATAGTAACGTAACTTTTTAGAAACTCGTAAGAAAGTTTGAGTACTCACTGCTGCTGCTTTGTTCTTGGACTTGTCCAAGTCTCACTTTCTTTTATCAGTCGACTGAGACATAAAGTGCTGCGGGGGCCCTGCGGGGGAATGGAGAAACTCTTTCGCTATTCTCCCGCAGCGCTATTTACTTTCCGCATTTTTATCTCAGTCGACTAATAAAAGAAAGTGAGACTTGAACAAGTCCACTTTATTCTTTTCCAGAGGAAAAATTATTTACTACCGGGTGAGTCAATAAAAACGCCCGGCGTTTGAAAAAATCCTGCTCCCTGAATATCAAAGCAATGAAATTGAAAACTGTCTTATTTTATCCCCGATATGTAAAATTAGGTCCAGTGATTTACTCGGTTTTAATCGGCCATTCCTTGCCGTCGAAATAGGAGATCTTTTGTAGACAGTCCCTTTCGAAAACCTGCAAAAACGAGCGAAAACAGCAAGCCAAATTTCCCTTTGTTCTCCTTCCTGACAATAATGACTCTTGAATGCGTTCATGCATTTTGTCTTCATGAGAGAATGGAATCCCCCTGAATGAGTTATCCACACTACGGGGAAGACTTTTCAACTCGTCAAAAATGAAAGCACTTGCTAAAGCGTGCTGAAAGTCATCCCTGTGAGGTTAATACATTAGAGACTTTTGCTTGTAATTTTAGCAGGTTTTCGAAGGTTTCTCAAAGGGGCTGATTTTGGAATATCGCTTACAGAATCAGAACAGAGTGACCAATCTTAGTCAGGAAAATTTCTAAAATTAATTGAGCATGTTAGCTATCCAATCAGGTATTGCAAAATATCACTGCTTATATACTCAGGGAGCAGTAGCCTCTCAAACGCCGGGCGTGTATTTTGACTCACCCGGGATTGCGGAGGAGCTAGCATGAGAGATCGGATGAAGAAAGAAAGAAGAGAAACGATTTTCCTCCACAGCAACTCCAATACCTCCTCCGAATAAAGATAAACAATTTCCTCCGCAGTAGAACATATACCAAAAACCAATGCAATGCCTAACTACCAATGAACTACTTATGGCAAAAGAGGAAGTCTTGCCGAGAAACAAATCATTTCACATGACATCACACCAAGAACGGACGCATGACGGTAACAAGAGATCGCTCTGACGCAGAAAGTCCCACGCTGTTCGCATAAATGGCGACATCTTCTAAATCTCATGGGAAGAATGAACTGAGAAAAAGCTGGAATGAATGAATTGATGAAACGAAATTTCGGCGCCATTCTGAGGAGGGCAATAAGCTCATTAAAAATCATCAAGACAATGAAATTATAAGAAATTCTTTGCAAGATATTCAACTGGCAAAGTGTATTACTGAACACTGAGAAACTTCAGATCTGGGACAAAATCATCCAGTTACGCGCGGGTCGAACGGGCGGACGGTTTTTAACGGTTTTTGGCCGTAAAAATGACGGTTTTACGGTTTCTCTTTCTATCTCCAGAAGTCAAATTATCACAAAATTGAAGATAAAAGCTTGTCCAGTGCGATATAATTTTGTGAACATTGGAATTGGCTTTCCCTTTTTTGGGTCATAAAAATGATAACGAGGCAGTCGTGGTCGTCTACATGCAAAGTGGGGGGTCGTAGGGGCTGACGGTTTGCGGTTTCTAGCTATTTTTGGAACGGTTTTACGGTTTTTGGCTATAAAAATGACGGTTTTACGGTTCCTCTCTTTCTCAACAGTTTCCAGATTTCTTTACAAAATATGACTTGAGGAGTCAAATTATCACAAAATTGACAATAAAAGCTACGAATCATTGTCCAGTACGATATAATTTTAGGCACATTGTACTAATTTTCACCTTTACCAGCGAATTTCAGGCATTGGAAGTCATAAAAATGATAACGAGGCAGTCGTCTGCAGCAGAGGACCGAAGAGGTACGTGCAAAGCACGGAAAAATGTGACAACGGTTTTAGCTGAATTTTGAGACGGTTTTCCGGTATTTCAGAAATATTTTGGCGGTTTTACAGTTTTTGGTGACCCCCTACGACCCCCACTGCAAAGCATGGAAAAATGTTATGACGGTTTCACCCGAATTTCGAGACAGTTTTACAGTTTTTCTGAAATGATTTGGCGGTTATACGGTTTTCGGTGACCCCCTACGACCCCAAAAATAAGCTTGTACTTTTTGACAAACGGTACTTGAGGGTACTGAGGCCCTTAAGGGCTAAATAAGCAAGTCTTTATTCGTCAGTTGTTGAAGGTAAGAACATAAATTACATTGTTGGTTTCTTTTAAAAATACGTGTATTTTTCATATTTGATATTTCATCTGTTACTGTCACCATATTTCCCTCCAATTCTAAAAAGTCATTGTAAAAACTAATAAACCATAGAATTCTGAACGCTATCAAGAAAGAAGGAAGAATTTTCGCAGGAACTTAAAAAAAACTGGCGCAATGCAGGCAAAATAAAGGCTGCACATAAAGCCACAAAAAACATTTCATATTTTTCACAGCCAAGAAAAAGTAGGTTCAGAATACTCAAAAAAGGTACAGAAATTAAGCACACACAACGTACCTTTTCCAACAACGTCACGGCCACACGTGAAAAGATCCCAATAAATAATCTCTCTCGAAGAAGCTTTAGATTCCTCTGCAAATCCAACTGAAGCCAGTTATGAAACCTAAATTTGCTAAAACGTCAATTCATTAGTCAGTTAGCCAAGCTGTGCGTAAACAAAGCTCATGAAGGAGGAACGAGGCTAAACCAAGCAAAAATTCTCGTGCCTTTGAATCAGCACAGCGATGTGGTGATGTATTGTTTTGCAGACGAGGAAAAACTGAGATCCCGCATCTAAACATGAATGAACTTGGAGACGAAAAAAACTTTAATATTAAGCCCAAAGATAAAAACAACGAAAGATGTAATATATATACAAATAAGTTTGAATTATAAATATTATTTCGACCGGTGAGATGACATGAGTAAAAACAAAACGTTCCAGGGGGTCATATCACAAGGGCTTGATCAACTGATCGAGGAACGTACAAGCTGTGTAAGAGCGTGTCCAATCAACTAATTTCTTTTCATAAGAAACCACTTTTCCAAACTCTACTAGAAGCGATCTGAGCTCAATTCAAGGAGTTAAGAAACTTTTTAATGTTGGTTGAGTTTTAACAAAATGTTTCAACAAAAACTGCATGATATTTCTAAACGCACAATCAATTTTTTGTTTCTAGAACTAAGAAACTATGGAAGAAACATTTAATATACGAATCGGGTCAAAACTAAGATGAGCCAAGTTTATTACGAAAAATGAATGGTTGCACTCACTTTTGCAGAAGAAACTTTGCCCCGGGCAGGGTTGGTAAGGTAGTTTCTTAAATTTGGAGACATTTGCTACCAAAAGCTCCTCATGAGCTTCTCATGTCTCATGTTTTGATGACATCAATGTCGAGTTGAACTCTGAAAATCGAAGCTGTAAATTACAAAGTTTCCGATCTTCTTCATACCAGGTAGGTAGGCAGCACGAATATTTTTACTGTGAAAAAATTCAATTCAATAAACGTATTTGAAAGATAGACGCATTTTTTTTACAGTATAAGAAACTGCTTCATGCTTCTAAGAAACTCAGCTCTCAGATTGCCAAAAATTGAGGAATTCCAGGTACAAGGGAAATGTCTAAACATTGGAAAGGCTTGAATAAAAAAATTCGTTTCGAGCTGTTCATTATGGCACAGGAAGCAAATATGAAGTTTGTTATATAACCTTGATGAAACTCGCAAGAAACTTTGAGTATTCAAAATCAGACGATTTTAAGAAACTTTAAGTACTGGCTCAAATTCCTTGCTTCCTATGAAAAATACGTATCTGAATACACGTTTTTTATCAGAAAGTGGTTTATAAGAAACTAATATACTAAGATGACCAAAATTTTAAGAAACCTCTAATAATATGTCTGAGAAGTATTTAAAAACTTTCAAAAGTCAAGAGCATGGATGTTATAGCAATATATTGCTGAATTTTAGTTTTGAGCAACATTATTTAATCGTTTGTGTTTTCAACACAACAGAGAACACTGTTTACATGGGGCCACGTGTTAGATGTCAAGAAACATATCTTCAGCAGTGTTACATTGATAATTCTGCATTCAAAAAATAAGAAACCAATTAAAAAACCTTTTGTACTAAATAGGCAAAATTTAATGTCAGATTAAGAAACTTTTAGTACTATGGCCTGATAGTAGTTTCTTATGTAATCTCACCTTCAGCCTTCTGCAAAATATCACAAGAAAGCACTCTGACCCCCGTCTGGCACACATGTGATATACAAACTAACATCGGAAACTATGCCCAAAGCAAGAATAAGATATTTTGTTTACAATTAGCCAAAATCAACAGGATACCAAATTCCAAAGCTTCTGAAAAACAGTTCAGAAGGAAAGGATAAAATTCATACTTTTTGAAATGGACTACTGAGAAGAAAATAAGCTCAAAGAATTTTGTAAAATTACAAATATTTTGTTAATATGAATAAATTAGAAGCGGCAATGAACTCACATAGTGTTGATGCTGAAAAAGTCAGTTAAAGTAAACAACTTTTGAACTGACGCAGAATCTGTTAGACTGTCGGACAAAGACAGCAGCCATTAGACCCAAAAGTATCGGAGAGAAAGAACCTTTGGCCGAAACTTTCGAGTGTTGAGCTTTGATCTTAAACGTCATGATTGTTAGGCCGAGGCATTGGGATGGGCGAGTGCTGCCCTTTTGGCTTTATACACATCATAGTCGTGTACACATTTTGTTTGGTCCAGCAATTTGAATTTAACTTGAATCAATTTTTCGCGAATTTTTTCTGTATGTTCCTCGCTAGTTGACTTGTACAGTAATTAAATACCCTTTCCTTACCATGAGGTGTCACGCACTGCTGCTGTCCGATAGAGCACTGCAAAAAGGACTTTTAGATTATCTGAAGGTCTGCGAAGAAACTAGGCCAGTGTTTTGCTTTTAGATCAATCCTTCCATAACGAGAAAAAAGTCAAGTTACAATGGACAAAACGGAAAAATTGGTCGCCCAAGACTCCAAGAGGCAAAATGGTCTCTTCTCAAGTGTCCTCCTCCCAGCCAGTAACCGTAAACATTTACCACAGCCATTCCTTAGCTTAGGCCCCGTTTCGCTGTACCGTTTTGACGTTAAAACGGAGGAGGCAAGTTATTCCTTTGTCTCTTTTTGAATCCGTAACGATTTCGTTCCGTTTTCAAGCGTTTACACTGAAACTTTTCATGCCGTTTTCAAATCGTGCCGTTTTCCAAATCGTCTTCATTTGATGACGGTTACGAAAACGTTTTGGTGTACACGGAACGCCAAAACGGAATGATTTCGTATCGTTGTCATTTCAAAATGGTATGATGAAAACGGGCCTTATGTTCGTGCTGTTTCCCTTATGCTTGGCGTACACAGCCTGATGGTTAGTAGAGGGTCTTTAAAAGACATCGAGATGTGTCATCAGCTGAGAATGGTACTTGACACTTTGGCGACACATGTGCAAAACGAACCCAATACTGTTCAGTCAACTCTTATCTTACAGCGTTTCAATATGTCATGTGTATTCCCAAGGCCTATTTTACAGGCTTCGGGCTGTGCTTCAGGGGTGCCAGTAGTTTAAAGCTAGATTTTCTTGTAGGGGTTCTCAAGACTTACTTTTGTCGGCAAATATGACGCTATCAAAACAAGGAGAACTGCAATCTAACGACAGCCAGGCAGTTCAATCATTCATTCATTCATTCATTCAGTCATTCATTCATTAATTCATTCATTCATTATTTTATTTCAAGTGGGCTGGATGGTTTTTTAGCCTCTACCAGCTGTTTTCGGCCTACTATCTATGCCGCATAGAGGTACGGGACCCCTAGTTTAACGTCCCTTGAGAAGTGAGAAGGACGGCGAAAAGAGTTGCTTGGTCAGATCAGGAAGCCCGTCCATATTTTGAACCAAAACGACAGAGAGTAGCTTCTGTTCCCAACAAACGGTATAAGCTGATCAGCAACTCACCCACAAAGTTGCAGCTACATCGAGAAACATAGCGTGCGAACGGCCGAGAACATTTGAAAAACTAGGGAACTGCGGAGTAGGGCTACGAAAAACAGAGAATCGTCGAAATAACGAGGGACTTAAATTTTCAGATTTCACCAGCTCATGTTGCTTTATTTCAAAACATCTGCCGCTTGAACAGGTTCCTTGTATTTCGTGGGTATTGTTCCCCCTTGAGAGACTACCGGGTGAGCCAGAAAAAAGTTCCCATTTTAAAAATTCATAGCACCAATAGTACCTCAAAGATTAAAATGATTCAAATTCCAGTTAAAAAGCGGAAAGATTGAAGTATTTTTGTGATTATTGTCGCTGTCTTGCTATCGCTAGGAGTATCGGTAAATTCAATATTATGAAAATTGATGGTTCCAAAATGACTGTAAAAAGGACTAAAACATTGATCAAATGACTCTCCTTACATAGAACAATATGCAATGGGCCTTTCCACCTCTCTCGAGAGTTTTTAGACATAGATTTTCAAATAAATACTATAGATTTTCAGTCCCAGAGAAATACATGGGCAGTGAATACCTCTCACCCGTGAAGAATCGCATTGTCTTTACTGGTCTTTGCGAGGAGTCTTTTGTGATTGAGGCCATTTTCAATCATTTTGCAACCATGAAATATTTGTAAAGTTGAATTTACCTATATTTCTAGCTTTAGTGAAACAGCGAGAAAAATCACAAACAGACTTCAGTCTTTCGGCTTTAACTAGAAATTGGATCATTCGAATCTGTGAAGTACTGTTGGTGCTATGAATTTTCAAAAGTGGGAACTTTTTTCTGGCTTACCCGGTATGCAGTTGCCCTGCCTTTTTCACTTGCACAACTTCGCAATCCCAGCCCTGCGGTTTTCTGTTGTAGATTTAGGCCTTCAAAGAAAAATTACAAACATTTCAAGTGTTTGTTTTCGAGGAAAACACAACGGCTCTCAGGCATTTAACCGAAGAAAGAGGTTTCGTCTTGGCCTTTTGAACTGGATGTAAAAGGTAGCTAATGGATGGCTCTGGCGTCCTGCTTCTTAAATTCTCCGTAGATTTGCACCCACTTGGAGTCATGTGATAGATCGATAAAACATCTTTTGAACTTTTGAACAACTTTGTGCCTTGTGCCATGAATGCAAAAAGTAATATATTACAAAAACTTCCCAAGAGTACGGTCACATGACTTGAAATGGGTAACAAAACTTAGCCCATTCTGTCTACCGTGTGAGTCAAAAAAAGTTTTGGCGTTTGAAGGGCTGTGCACAGGAAGCCCAGGCAGATAGGTAACTGAACAATGATAAGTTACAATCTTAAAATCGTTAATTTGTATACTGCCTTTGTGTGCTATTTGCTGCACTTCTCCACGGCTGTGTTGTATCTCATTGACTGCTGCACTGCACTGCATAATTGTTCGAATGCGAGAGTTCGATACAAAATAACTTGTTGGTATTCTAATAGGAAGAAACCAACTAATCTAATAGGGTTTCTTCCTATTAGAATACCAACAAGTTATTTTGTATCGAACTCTCGCATTCGAACAATTATGCAGTGCAGTGCAGCAGTCAATGAGATACAACACAGCCGTGGAGAAGTGCAGCAAATAGCACACAAAGGCAGTATACAAATTAACGATTTAAATTGTAAACTTATCATTGTTCAGTTACCTATCGGCCTAGGCTTCCTGTGGCTGTGGAATAAAAAGTATATGACCAATATTCAAAACTGAAACGTTCATATATCAGTCAAAGGTCAACTTAGATGAGAAAATTTTGTTTGGTAGTATCCCTTATCTTACAGACCAAGAAATTAGGAAAATACCGGTAAAGGCATGTTTGGGAACAAAAATTCCACACTGCATTCAGGTCCATGATTTACCTTCTATTGAAATTCGAATTCAGCATCTCAAGCTGGCAATGTAAACTTCAATGCCACATAAATCATGGACCAGAATGGAATGTGGAATTCTCGATTCCCATACAAACCCCTTACAAGTATTTTGATTATTATTGATATTGACAAACAATATCAACAATATTGTCATCTTTTGATGATAATATCAACAATATTATCATCAAATTTTGTCATCTAAGTTAGCCTTTGAGTGATAAATTAACACTTTGGTTTTGAATATCGGTCACATAATTTTATTCCACAGCCCTCCAAACGCCTAAACTTTTTTTGACTCACCCAGTATGGTGAGTGAAAGCAATGAAACAAAACAAGATACAGTTGTTAACTATGACTTGTAAAATTAAGAACGGCATAAGTCTGGGCAACGAACACATGGATAAATGAGCTATAAAATGTTATGTCAACAGTAACTTATCTTCGACCAAATTTTCCACCAGATCCTTTGGCTTTCTTTGCTGCTGGTCCTTTTCCAGCTTTGTCATTCTGTAAAGAAACATGCAGCCGAATGCATCAGCATCGGAGGTACGCAAAAGCAAAGCAAAGAAAAAAGTGAAGCAAATCATTTTGAACAGGCCCGGAGATTAGGCCCGGAGGCACTTTACGTTTAGCTTAACAACTAGATTGTATTGACCAAACAAATTCCCTTAGAAACAAACAAATTCATGCAAGTCTTCTCTTGCTATAAATGTTGTGATGATCACTATTGACTTGAAGAGTTGCTGCTTTTAAAAGCATGCATACTTTGAAAATGGCATAAAATTGTTACTGGTAGGCTTCCCGTTCACATGAGAATGGCACATAATTTACCGGTGCAGTTTTCAGGTATGAACTTTATTGTCAAATGGAGGAATTAGCATCAAATTTGAGACGCATGCCTTTCATTCCTAATAAAAACATGTTCAGAAATAATTTTCTATTTCTTATTATATTCAGGTTTTGAGAAGGTAAAAACATAGCCTAAATGATATATGATATGTATGAATGCACCACGCCGAAGTTGTAAACTTTGTCAAGGTACAACCTCACAAATTTTCATGGATGGCTTTGAAGATCGACCGCTCGTCCGAAAAAGTACTCTTGTTTGAAAGAGAGTCAAAATTTGGTTTCATACTGCCGATCTTTAAATTTCTTTTTCAGGAAAGTGTTATATGTACACACAACGACTCAAGCTCATTTAAGCTCAGCTATACCTGAAACACACTCGAAGAAAACAAGTAGTCTTCCAAACATACAACAAATCCACTCTTTTACATCAAAACTTCTTCTCATCAAGAAACTTCTCAATTTATTAGCGTTCCTTTTATATCTTCTCTCTCTCTCTCAGTATGGTGGTCAAACTCCTAATATGCAAAAGTTTTGGGGGCCTCCGCAGAGGGCCTCACAAAAGTAAATCGAAGACTAAATCATTTTCATAGGTATACCCGATTTGGTGAGGCGTTTTACAATACATTTACTTCCTTTTTATATTCATTCTTTCTTACAATAGCCTGTGAATGAAAGACTTTTTAAACTTCCAAAAGCTAAAAAGCAAAAGTGTTCAAAGGCTTTCCTGCAAGGTCAGTGACGAACACTTAGAGAGTGAGGGGAAGCGATGGCGCCCTTACGTTGGCCAGAATAAAGATCTTTTCTTCATAAACAATATCAAAAATGACTTTAACTGAAACAATAGCTTCGCCCCAAACATTTTGCAAAGTGTCCACCATTGTACATGCTCTTTCCTTGTTTTAAAGCTCCCAGGCATGGCCACAGGCAAATATAACACACACGTACTTTTCGCTTGGTTGGTGGCGTTTTCGAGGGTAGAACTTTGAAGAAGCTGTCGAGACGTCCTTGAGTAGAGGAGTGACGTGCTTTCAACAGTTTTTTGGCGCCATTTCGTATACGATCTTCACTGAAATAGAAAAAGAATATTAGAATCAATTCCAATATTACATTCACATATTTCCTTTCTAAGCAACTAGGAATTTGGGCTAGTACTAAACGTTTCTTAAGATTATCAGATTTTGAGAACAAAGAGTTTCTTACGAGTTTTTAAAGGCTCCATAACAAACTTCACGTTTTCTACCTGGCCGCTCGAGAAATTTTCAGAACAATGCTTTTCGAAGCCTGTCCAATATTTGGACATTATTCAAGTACCTTCCGAGTAATATGATACAGGTGAAAGTGAAAATGAGGTAAAAATATGCCAAGAATTTCCTTTATTAGAATAAATGGTTTCATAAATTATTTCCTTCCACACTGGAGTTTCTTTAGCGATCTGAGAGTTGAGTTTATTGTATGTAGTTTCTTAAAAACCGTATATCACACATAGAGATAGGAGGGATGCAGATACCATAATATTAGAAATGACGGTAAGCATTTGCGCCCGATCAGGGGCAAATTGCTCCAAAAATCTCGCACACTTTCCTAAAACTACCCAAAGAATCCTTAAAAAAATAAAAAAACTGGATAAGTCTTGAAAATCTCAAAAGTCTTCACAAAATCATCGACATCGCAAGAAATTCCCTAAAATTTTCGAAAATCTACAAGATGATCCCTAACGAATGATTCAAACTTCCTGCCATTGGCTTTACGTTTAAGGTGGATCTGCACTCAAGGTGGCTCACTACTGAAAAGTTCTTAATTCACTAAACAGCGATAAGGTGGCTACCATGGGTACCAAGTGGCTAACTACGAAGTAAGAACATGTTCAAAACATACAACAACCTATAGGTTAAGGTGGCTCCGTGTATTTGAGGCTATGGTACCCTGGGTAGGTGGCTCCCAACTGAAAAACTTCGCAATGATACACTTTTCGTGTCCTGTCGTTCATGCTTGTTCTATATCACGCAGCATAAGCAGAGTGATCTAGAATATAATTAAAAAGTTGACAAAAATGGCTTATGATAGCATTCCAAGAATTTCTCCTAAATCTCTGGGAAAAGATGAAAATACAGTGGGCGGGATCACAGGATGGTGCAAAATATGTCACGAGATTTCAAATCAAAACTCTGCTTGCTCTCACAGCGAGTACACTTTACGTGTAGCTTAACAACTAGATTGTATTGACCAAACAAATTCCCTTAGAAATAAATGACCTAATTCATGCAAGTCTTCTCTTGCTATAAATGTTGTGATGATCACTATTGACTTGAAGAGTTGCTGCTTTTAAAAGTATGCATACATTGAAAACGGCATAAAATTGTTACGGGTAGGCTTCCGGCCAGGTCGAAAACTCGGAGATCTCGGAGATGTCGGAGATCTCGGAGAATTATCTCCGAGTTTTTCATCTCCGAGTTTTCGTGTTGGCCCTGTATGCATAAATCGAAAACTCGGAGATGTTTGGAAATCTCTTCGAAACTTCTCAAAATTGTCTGTTTCACACTGTCAAAGCATTTATTTCTCTAACAGCAAGTAAAATGCTCGGAGATGAAAAACTCGGAGATGTCGGATTTACCACACCAAACCATTCATTTTACATGCTGTTAGTGAAGTTACTTGCAGCATCAGCGATGATCGGCGATGCTCTAAGACAATGATCGGCGATGAATTTCAATTTTATGAAAACCAGGCTTAACCGACACAATACAAATTACAAATGTACAAAGAACTAGGCGCGGTTTCCTGTCACTGAGATCAGCAATACATGCATTTTTTAAATAAGAAACAAAGGATTTGGATAAGCATTGAAAATTTCATATTCTATTTTCCTATTTTTTGATTCCTTCTTATTTCTTATTTAATCACGACATCCATTCAGTATAAAAAAGTATAACAAAAAATAATATGCTTAATGATAGATATAAAAGCCAGTACTGTTCTTCCATGGATTCGTGCGAATAAAAAATTTTTCCTCAGCTTAGAAAACGACCTTTTAGCCCATTCTTAAACCGGGTGAGTGTGCCAGACTCTCTTATGTGTGTTGGAATAGAATTCCAAGTTTTTAGACCAGTATGATTGAAACTTTTTCTACTGAAGTCTAGATTTAGCCTTGGGATTTGGAGATCAGTTTTATTTCTTGTATCATACCTGCTTATCGAGGATCTTTCAGCAAATTTATCGTGCAGACTCTCAGGACATATCTTGTTAATTACTCAGGACATATCTTGTTAATTACTCAGGACATTCCTTAAGCACGGTAGCTCCTTATGGACCAAAGGATTGCTACTCATGGGGCCGTGTAACAAAAATCATTTTTACAAGAAAAGACTTGGTAACCAGGACTCGCTGTAATAAGTCTGCCTTAAACCTAAGAAGAGTTAAGCTGTTGAAGGGGTTTCAGCATAGGATGGTATGTGACTTGAACAGAACGCTTGTTTATTTCAGTGTGAAGGTGCTTGGCAAATAGCTCAAAGAGTAAATGAACATAGATCTATTTGTGTGTTTGAAAACAAAGATCAAAGGAACGATGGATGAATGGATGAATGAATGAATGAATAAATGAATAAAGAAACAAATTAATCTTTCCTTAAATAGACAGATGCGAGATTGCTAAGCATAGAGCTCAAATCTCTCAAATCTTTAAAAAGGTGGGTGTGATTTGCATTGAATTTTTCTTTGAATTGAATGGCTCGGAGGAAACTTAAGATACCTTGATGTAGGTAAATCTGTCGTGAAAAGTTTTAGATATGTAGATTATACAGTAAAAACCCGCGTATAAGAACCTAGTGATTAAGAACCTACAGGCTGAAATTGTTAAATTGGACACCCATTATGAAGGGTGTCCCAAAAAACTGTGCACCGTTTGTGCAGCTGATGTGGAGGAGCTGTAGATTGAGTCATCTCGGTTTTTACACAGTTCAATAAGTCAGGCTTCAACTTAGAGTTTGAGACCTTGTTTGAGTCAATCTGACAAGTCGTTGCTGACTTATGGCAGAGAAAATGCAAAATAAGTGGTACTTCAAGAACAGCAATTCTATTGTTCTCTGGCAATGTCAAATTAAGTAAGTTTTCAAAGAAAGGATTCTAGTGTCATATCAAAATATTTACTAAATCTTTTAAAGAGTTAGTAGTGTTCTATTCATAAGAGAAAACTTAAAAAATGTAGTGAAAATTTAAACATATGCCAGAGATCTTGCCTTGAAAAACTCACTTTATATTTGAGGCTTGATCTACAGAACTGTGAAAAAGTGAGATAATTGAATTCAGAGCTCCTTCATAGTAGCCAAACAAACGGGCACACATTTTGGGGACACTTTATCATAGGCGTAGGAGACAGGGGGCTTGGGGGGCTGCAGCCCTCCCAACTTTGGAAAATTTGCGAAAATCAGCCATAATCGGGCAGAAAATCGGCCTAAAGTCGGGCAGAATTTTCGTAAACAATGGATCATTTATCAGGCAGCCCCCCTAAATCTCACTTCCCTCGACGCTTATGCACTTTGTATAAGGGCTAATGAGGTTGTTTAACTGAGAATTCTTTATGAGTTGAGTCAAAAAATCGCGCACTCTCGTTTCAACATAATTTGGCGTAGAAGTTTGCATTACAAGGAGACACTCACTTGAATTGTTTTTCTTCAGCCATGAATTTCACCAAATTCTCTTCATCTGGATCCGACCATTTGAGCTGAAACAAAAAGGTGTGTGAAAGATGAATGCAAATGAAATTTGGTTTCAAGTGAGAGGTTTGCAAAACTTTCATTAAAGGAGTATTAACAATCAACATGCCTTGAAAGTGCAATTTTTTTCGTTATCGGTCATTTTGTTCGAGCATCGACATGGTGACAACAAAGAGACCACAAAGGATGTTTTCACAAAGCATGCCAGTTGCAAAGGCCCCTTCAACGATGGAAACAAGTCTTCGTTTTGCTTGGCCTATTTTTCTACCTTACATCCAATTTCAGTTTCTTGGAGCATAGAAAAGCTAAGCTTATTGAAGCACAGACTGATTACAAGCCGTAATGTCGCTCCTCGTCCTCCGTATCGGTTTTACATGCAGTAGTCTCATTTTGGTGAGTGATAACCGAGACTCAATGTAATCAGTCTAATCGAAGCAGTGTCCTGGTCTTAACTCTCGATGTGATCAAGACTCATGATTCCTTAGGCCTAGAACTAAACAGAGTTGTCGACGCTCCTCATCCCATGTAGTAGGTTTGCCATGGTGGAACCTCAAGGTGCACTGGTGGGACGTTCCACCAAAGCTTCAAAAACATTATCCGAAACTTATTCCACATTTTTTAAATGTTTTCCCGACCTTATATGAATTTTTCACAATGGCCTATCCGTTCGTTCCTCTTTCAAAACCATAAATATGAATACCGTTCTATATATAAAAAATCGCGAAGATGAACACCGTTCCTTTTACCAAAACAGTGAAAATCGATACCCTTCCCAATGGTTTGTCTCCTGTACCCAAAATGTGCCAAGAGAAACCCCAATGAACGGAATGACAAACCAACCTCGAGGTTTGGGAGAAGGCACCAGACAAACTGCAGAACACAATCGACTCGTGGATATGACAATGGTATTTATATATTTGTTTACAATTTGACGACGGAGTCCCTTCATTCGAGGATATACAGGATGAGCCAGAAAAAAGTTCCCAATTTTGAAAATTCATGGCAACAAGAATTTTTCACAGATCTGAATGATTCGAATTCCAGTTAAAAGCCTGAAAGATTGAAGTATTTTATGATTTTTCTTGCTGTCTTACCAGAGCTAGGAGTATCGGTAAATTCATCTTCAAAAAAATTTTATGGTTGCAAAATGACTGGAAAAGGGCCTAAAGAAATGATCAAATTGTGAAATCTCTCCTTACACAGAACAACGCACTATTGTCGTTTCACCTATCTCAAGAGTCATAAGACATCAAGTTTCAAACATGTACTAAAGATTTTAAGTCCCATGGCAATACATATATTGTGGATATCTCTCACCCTTGAACAACAGTGTTTTCTTTATTGATCTGTGCGAGGAGTCCTTTATGATTTAAACAATGTTTTCGGCACTTTTTCAGTCATTCTGCAACCATGAAATTTGTTTTAATTGAATTTGCCTATGTTTCTAGTGCTTGTGAGGCAGTGAGAAAAATCACAAAAAAATTTTGATATTTTGGCTTTGAACTAGAATTTGAATCATGCAGATTTGTGAATACTCTTGATGCTATGAATTTTCAAACGTGTAAACTTTTTCTGAATCATCCGGTACAGTAAACGAACACCCGACTTACTTCGATTTCTGAAGCAGGAGTAACTTCTGGTTTCTGGAACAACTCCCGTGACTCCTATGATGTAAAAATTCAATTGAAAATAACAAAATCCAAATAAACTACTCACAACCAAAAAGAGTCTGTCTGTCCATCTCAAATTAGATGTCAGATGAAATTAGGGATAAAGCAAAATGACTCATATGAAACACTTTAATGAGCCTTTTAAGTAACCTGAGTTGGAAGACAAGATCGCATAGGTTTATAAATAGCCTACTGTATTCGGTAATCCAGCTCATGGCGAAAGAAAGCAAGGCCAAAGAAAACAATGAAAAGGATTAGGTGTCTCTTTGTCCTATTCTTAGGAAAAACGCTATATATCTCAGGTCATTCACTTTAACTCGTCTTCGCAGAGTCTGAATCGAACGATATTTTGACGTAAATTATAGAATTTTTGAATGTCAAGAGAAGCAATAGAAACTCTCCAACAACTCAATTGAACCTCACGTATAAAACTGTGTAAAAACATTGCTCAATCTAGATTCATTTGTAGAATAAATAATTGTGAAGCTAAAACAATAGAAATGCGCAGAAAGAACTGCATGATCTATTGTTCTTGTTCATGGACAGTTTCAAACATTATCTAATTTTAGACTAATATGTGAATTCATTTAAAGTATTGTTGATATTTTTGGCAGTTTAATTCGTTAATTATCCGCTGTAAATCTCGGTCAGAAGATCAACATGTGCCGATATTTCCGGATTTGTTTGAAGTATTTTTGAAGTTCCCACTCAAACACACACTCAATGATTGACAAAAATAGAGATACTAATGTGATAGACGAGCAAATGATTGCAGTACAGCGTCATAGCAAAGCTATATATACAGAATCTAGTGACTGTTAGGCATATCATTTTACCAATAGTAGACTGTTAAAGGATTTCTCTGATAAGAGCACTTCAGAAGTTGAGAGCACATCTGAAAAATTGTACAATACGGCAAGCCATCTTTAAGACGAGAATGATGTTCCACCAGGCTATGACTCTACCAGCCAATTAGTCAATCAGCCCACGATTCGTACTTTGTGGATATGATACAGGGATTCTTTATTTTAAGGCAGTAAACCCAGTAGAAAGTTAACGAAAATCAACCAGTTTTTACCCTCAAATTCTGGTTTGCTGCTTTTATGAAGGTTAGATTTAGGAGTTTACGAAACAAGACGGCAAAGGCGACTGCAACACAATGTTGCTTTTGTTTCCGGACTCTAAATTCAAAAGATTCTTTGTTTTTCGTGCGACTTTTCCTCCCTTGAGAGACCTTGAAGTTATCCTTTTCAGTTTCACAACTTGGAAAGCCCATTTCTGGCGTTATGTACTGCAGATCTTTGCCTACGAAGTAAAACTTAGTCACTTTAAAGGACCGGTCCAGGGTTGGTATAATTGTTGACTATTCAAGAGATTACACTCTTGTGAATGGTGTGTAGTATTTTTTCAATTTATTTTTCTTTAATCTGCGAAACTACATATTTTAATCTGCTAAGAAGTGAGAAGTGACGTCATTTTCTATGATGTCGCTTCATGTTGACCTGAACGGGGCTGCCAAACATGTTGATATTATACCACTCACATTGATTAAGTTTTGTCTTCATCAATTTCAAGTCATGTGATTAATGTCTTGATAAAACATATTTTGACGTCTCACGCAGGCTTTTTGCGATGCAAAGGCGTGCTATGAGTGGAAAAAGCATAGTAGCATAATTGTAAAACTTACCAAGAGTATGGTCACATGACTTGAAATGGATCATAGACGTAGGAACCGGGGGGTAATGGAGGCACGTGCCCCCAATATTTTGCAATAAACAAAGAAATGCCCTTCTTATTTTAGAAAATGCCCCTTTTCTTAAGGAGAAAGTACCCTCAAAGTGTCGTGCCCCCAAGTTTGAGATGCTTCCTACCTCTCTGAAATGGATAAACAAACCTTGGCCAATTAGTGGGTCCATTATAGGGGGCCCGATATCCGCATAACCGCGCCTTTTTTGCTCCGATATTCGTTAACCGCCCCTTTTTTCGGCAATATCCGTAACCGCAGCGATTCGGTTTGAAATCGGGATCCTATGACAAAGATGCTTCAATTTCATTACAAAAAAGCGGTGGTGTTACATTACGATAGAATATTTAGTATAGAAGTATGAGCCTAGAGTAAATTTCTAGCACTTTTAAAATACATTTCTTTTAACTCATGTCCGCAAAAAGGGTGTTGAAATAGCGTTGATAACGTTTGTGAAACTAAAATATTTCAAAAGTGATTTGAGTTGATGAAGTCTTCCGTTTCTTACGAGAATTTGGGGCCATTTTGTTAAAAGGAGCACCCTTTCATAACAGTGCAAACAACTATTTCAGAAAAATTCATTGAGGCAAATCATAACAAAATTTGTGATAAATTCTACTTATCTCAAAACGTCGTATCCGAAAAATTGATGTTCATTTTGACGGACAAGTATGTTATATCTAGAAAAGTAAAGACAACTGTCCTGGAACGATTTGTAATACGTGTATTTTTGAAATATAAATTTGATTGCTATGTTTTCCCATGAACAATAGCAAAGGTGGACCACCTGAATCTGAAATAAGCCAGCACCCTTTTTAGTCAAAAAATTTCCATTAAACCTAATTGCTCTGCCAAATCTTGATCTGGAGCCAACGAGACAAAATGCCTCCTCTGCCACTTGTGCTCCATCATCGTACTTATTTTGATCTTCATTAACATCTGGGATAACTTCTTCATCTTCAGTCTCATCTGAATCATACTCGTCCAAGCTATCATTTTCTTCAATATCGCTGCTGCTTTCTACTCTTACTGCTATCTCCTCCTCAGTCTCTATTCTCTGGTCTCCATTTTCAAAAATTTTTTCAGCAGTTCTCAGACTGACCACCTCTACTGGCAGGTTGGCGTTATTGTAACAGGAAGATGGAAGGGGAAGCCCGTCGGAACGAAATTCATATGGGGGGGGGGGCTGAAACGGGAAGCAAGCGAGCAAAAAATGGGAGTCTGGGGGCTTGGCTCCGGGAAAATTTTTCATGACCACGCCCTTGAGATCGTTGGAAAACGCCCCAGTTTTGGCAAATGTGCTATTGACGGAAGCAAAGGATCACGACTAATGAGAGTCTTCCCATGAAAATTTTGAATTTTTTGACTAGAATGACAAAGATATTGTATTTTTGATAGATTCTGGTAGCTTCCTCGAATATATACAAATTTGAATCTTCTTTCTTACTACCTTGCCTTTTACAGCCTTTTTCACTTACAAATTCAGCAAACTTCAGCAAATTATTGGGGGGCTGAAGCCCTCCCTGCCCCCCGCTTCCGACGGGCCTGAAGGATCCCAGCTTTAGCCATTGTGGTCTCCTGACGTCCAGTTCGTTGTCTGACCGCTCTTCCGTATACATTGAAAAATCAATCAGCCTTTGGATGTTATCCTTGCTCATCTGTTTCACGGGGAGAGGCTTTAATCTTGGTATATCCTGGAATCTTATTGAGCCCTCTGGAACAGGATACCAGCTTTTCGGATGAGTGAAGTAGTGTAGGCTTTCTTTTATGCAGTCTCCAAACGATCGACAATGTTGCAGTATTGACATTACTGGCATCTTATAATGAGTCGTGGCATGAAAATGTTCAACATCGAGAGTCAGAGTCAAACAGCTTTGTAAATTGCATCTGTCGTACCCATAAAGGTCAGTGATATCAATAAAGCGGCTCAGTCCCCATTCAACTAATCAAACTGACTCGACAGTTTTACTGGCAACACTTCCTTCAGGACCATTTAATTTTTTCGGCAATTTTCTTGTGGTTATGCCTTGAACTATGGCTTCTTCGTTTGGCTCGAGAACTACCCTACATCTTTCAACAAGATGCAGTGCTGACTTCAGGTCGTACTTGTGGTATTGTGCACCTTTTTCATGGACAGAAAATGCCTTGTAGACTCCTCCCACAGCTTCTAGGAACTCAATCCACCTTTTCAAGGTTAGAGGCGCGAAAACAGAAGTCTTTTGTTGTCAGAGATATTGTATCTGTGAGTCCAAATTTCTGTTCTACATACAAAGGTTAGTGTAGAGGCAAATTGTCACTTTCCTATCTGTCTTTGTTTCGAAATTGTGGCATTATGAATAATTTGAACTCATAAGGGCTTTGACCGTGAAATCAAAGTTTGGACAAAAATTTGTCCAAACATCTGATTTCACGGTCAAAGCTCTTATGAATTCAAATTCTTTAAGTCGCCATAACTTCCAAACGAAGACAGAAATGAAAGTGAAAATCTGCTGCCATACTAAATTTTGTACGCAGAACAAGATTTTAGACTCAAAAATGCAAAATCTCTAACAACAAAAGACTTCCGCTTTCGCACCTCTTACCTTGAAAAGGTGGATTGTATTGGAGATGGATGAACTGACTTGAACCGTCCCAGAACCGACATCTGTTGCAAATACAACGTTATCGAATTCAACTGCAAGGCCACAGGGCTGCCTGAAACTGCATTCTGAAGTAGGTCCATCCAAACTACCTGATTGTCCATTACCTGCAAACTGCTCAATCATGAACGAAATGATAAATTAAGATAGGAATAACTCGATACATTATACGATAATACGTAAACCTTTTCTAAATTCTGTGTTTCTTATAGCCTGTCACTTATTGCTAGGGGATTCTATTTTTGAAACAGATCTAAATGAAGCCGGGAACACGAAAACTCCAAAGCGACTTCGTCTTCACCGGTCCTGGTATTCTGCCAATCCGATATCTGTTCTCAAGAAAAAAGTTTTTCCGCAACCGCAAGGGATTTCGTTAACCGTTAACCCCACTTTAATTTGCAAAATATCCGCTAACCGCACTCAAATTGAGGCCGAATCCGTATAACCGCGAAACTATAATGGACCCACCAATTACGTCAACTTTGATAATTTTGAAAAGCTTCACTTTTTATTGAGTCACCCCATAGTTCTTACCTTATATTTCCAATCTTCAGGAAGAGGGTATTTCTGCAAATAGAATAACAGCAAAAAATTGGTGACAATTTCTATACATTAAGCACCAAAAATTTCACACGAATAAATTTCAGACAAATTATTTTGTCGACAAAAAATTTTCCGACGATTTTCTCAGAAATTCGGACGTTTTGCAGAAATTTCGGACGGCTAAAAACAATCTATTATTCAAGTTACTTTTGCTCATTTCATAACAAAGATATCTCACATTCATTGATCGTGCTTCACTTTAGGCATGCTTGGTCAGAGATTTCCACAAATGATTATTGGTGAGGATGATGATAATTATTGCATAGAAATATTTACCGATTTATCCAAATGTTTGATGACTTCATCAATGGTTTTATGTTGCTTTATTAATGTTATCGCCTTCTTCGGTCCAATGCCTGCAAAAAAGGAAATTCAGTTTAAAGTAATGAACGGAGATATATCGACACAATCTAAGAAAAGCACAAAAGAACAGCAGGCGCCACTTATCTTCCTCTTGTCTTCTTGTTCAAAAACATCAAATACAATAGGTTAAATTTAGATGGACCCAGTCCCCTTAGCTAAGTTGCTTTTAACTCCGTTGATTTACTTAAACATGTCACCCGTTGCACCACGATCAAGTCAGAAATATTTGGGAAGAAAGACCCAAATAGGCTTTATCTTTTATAGTCTTTGCAATTTTATTTATGAATGTTATTTGATTTATGAATTTTGGGCTTATTCAAAATTTTTACACTGAGAGGAGGGGCTTATGAAAGAGAAAACTCAGTGGAGGACACTTTGACAAATATCGGGGGCAAAGCTATTGTTTCAGCAAAAAGAGCTGTTTTAATTCCTTTCATTTCTATTGTTTTAAAACGAAAGATCCTTGTTCCAGCCAACACTAGGGGCGATCGCACCCCCACCCCTCCCCAGTGCCTGCCAGTAGAAACGGACTAACTAGAGCTCTTACGGTAAGCCGCATGAGTCTTCACAGAGATTTTACAGCAAAAGTGAGAACCCTTGAAATTTCTATACCTAGGCTTGCCTACACGACATTGGATAACTTCTCACCTCGATCAATGCCATTCAGTCACCGCTTCAAATTCAGTTACACAGCACTGAATCTTTCCTGCTCTGATTCAATATCATTTGCAAGACTCTACGCCGAGAATCCAGTTTCATCGAGTCTTTTGCAGCGGTGGCAGACATTGTTGTCGTTTTCATAAGTAGCGGGTTTGGAGCGAATTTCAATTTGCATTCATGCAGTTGCACGGATTACTTCTCAGCCCACCTCCACAGCGGAGTGATTTTAATTCCACAAAGTAGTGAGGTAGAGGAGCGAGTTATTCACGGCTAGAATTATCTGCCAATCAGCAAAGGAAAACTCCCCTAAATTCTACCATAGCCAAACAATTTGTCTACAAAGATGATTCAAAGGAGATGTGTAGTGCCTCATCGAAGCATAAACCACCTCGACAACACGCATTGCCCCTCCACACGCGTTGCCCGGCTATGCAAGGCAACTGGATCAGACTACCCACCTTTAATCGAATTGCAATAGTCACATCCAAGAAGAATGCACAAATCGATGAACTATGGAAAGACAATGCCGTATCAGAAATATCAAGATTCAGGATTAAAAGGGAGTCTGGGAGTAATTTCTAGCAATTTTATTTCATTTTCAATTATCTATACATTCCCTCATTGCATTAGTGAAAGGAGTGGCATTGAGGGAGTTGCTCCCTCAAAGCCAGTTCTTTCACTTATACAATGGGGTGAAAATGTACAGATCATGTCAAAAATAAAAAAGCCACAAAGTAAAACTAAAAAATACAAACTGTGTTACAAAAAAGGATCAAAATGAAAACGCTAATTACAAATGCAGTGGTCGTGCCATTTCCTAGGTTACAAAAGTCGTGCCATTTCCTAGGGTACCATTTTTTACGTTAAAATCCCGATTCATGAGTATGATTTCTAGCAGAATTCAACGATTCCTGGATTCGTGTCAATGATTCTTCGTACAACTACATTTAACGGTATACTGTTCGGCCTCTTCCGAATTGATGCATCTATGTGTCCTACTTTTAGGTTCTGAGTGGCACAGTTCCGTGCCATGGAATCTTAAGTAATCCTCCCTGGGATTGACAGGCCTTACAATTAAAAAATGTACCTCAAAGGAACATACCTCGTCTTGTGACAATTCCAACTCTGCCAAGATCCGATCTAAGTGGTATTCTTGTATTGGCATTTTCCTAAAATGTGGAAGTATAACACATTTCCATAAAAACACATATTTCATATTTCATAATTAATTCTTTCAAGGAGAACTTGTATCTTTTGAAAAATGCAACAACTGAATCGTGGGTTAAAGGATATGTTTTGGAACAGAAAAGTGCTGTGTGATTTTTATCGACTCATTCTATCCTCGTTGATTTTACTGTATCTGCCAACTTTTGGAAACAAAAAATGCCAAATCTGTTTGAAATTTGTAGCACTGGCTGAGTCACAAAAATTTATCCACTGGCTGAAAATCGTGCAGGGAAATCTATGAAACCAATTTGTGAAGATTCAATCCCACCATATTATTGAGACTTAAAATCAATTTTTGAGACTTTTCTCGTACGTTTGGGCATACTTTTTCCTTCCGAAAACATGATTCAGCCAAAAGTTCTAGTTCTCAAGCTGTCAAAAAACATTCTATCCAGTACTCTTTCCACTACAAATTCTCAAGCAAGGCTGATGGCGCAGCCAGACAAAAGATGAGGTAAAACGCATAAAGTTTTCAAACTTTTGAGAGTTTACCCTCAATTACATTACATTTTTCAATAAAAATTTTAGCCGAATTTTTGGAAGTGGGAGATTTGAACCCTCTAATACCCGGTAGAAACCATTATCTTCTAGAGCAAAACTAACCTGGCTTCGCTGAATGTCATATGTCGAAGGACAACTTTAGATCCAAACGTAAGCGAATCCATATCTTCTGTTGCTGTAGCAAACACCTAATATCAAGAAGAAATTTGCATAGTCTTCGTGTAACATAGCATTGGCAATCTGCATTGAGCAACGAAGGCTACATAAAGTGAAAGCCAAAAAAAATAACTCAAAAGATAAGGTGAAATTGCGGTTTTTCTTCGCACAATCACCGAAGTAGCTTAGCGCTAATCGAGTCCGCGACCCCTTGCAACGACGCTGAAGTGAGGGGCCTTGCCGGGCTCGAGACCACTCCAACAGATAATTCTGGCTGCAAAGTCGGGGGATTACACCGATGTACCACAACCCCACAACAACTTGATCAGGGTATAAAAAAATTTTTACGTTGAAGGACAACACCTTCAATGTTGATGATAAAGGAGAAAGAAATTCTGAAGAGCTTTCTGAATGAAAGATTTTGATAAAATTCATATGGCAATAAGTATAGCAAAAATTCGTCTAGTATCTACAGATCAGTCCACTCTTAACTGTATTTTAAAGAGAAATCGCATTTTAAAAGATTCCATGTCCAGTGGTGGCGCCACGGGGGAGCTTGGAGGGAATTGTCCCCCCAGATCTCAAAAGAGGGGGGCTTATACCCTGTTCACACTGCAGGTTAAACAAGCTTAAACTAAACCAGGTTATCGAATGGGGACTTCTAATTGGGCAATCCAGCCAATCCCATGCATTTGGTTGGTTGAGGTCTAACCTGGTGTATGTAAAACTGGTTTAGTTGTGTCAGTGTGAATTCAGTATGTGTCAGTGTGAATGCAGTATGTGTCAGTGTGAATGCAGTATGTGTCAGTGTGAATGCAGTATGTGTCAGTGTGAATGCAGTATGTGTCAGTGTGAATGCAGTATGTATCAGTGTGAATGCAGTATAATACTGCATTCACACTGACATAATTAATCTTGCTTTATTCAAACCAGTTTAAATTTCAGCCAATCAGATGACTGGATTTGTTGTATTGACCAATCAGAAGGCCTTATTCGAAAACCTGGTTTAATTTAAGCTGGTTTAACTTGCAGAGTAAATGGGGCATAATTGGGCAATCCAACCAATCCGATGCATTTGGTTGGTTGACGTCTAACCTGGTTTAGGTAAAGCTGGTTTCGTTGTGTCAGTCTGAATGCGGTATTACTCATAAAACCAAATGGCAAGGGAGCGCCTTGGGTCTTCTTTATCTCATGTTGTCGGAATTTATTTAGCACAACAGGTAAGATGTTGAATTGAATTTTATTTTGCAGGTATTGAATCATGGCCTGTTACCGGAGCGAATAGTTAAGACTATAAAACGAGGGATGGAACGCAAATGCTTACCTTTCCTCCTTTAACAAGTTCGGCACACTGTGCTTCAGCTTCACACGGAGCCTGAAATTTGGCAAACGTCAATTTAAATAAGCATCAACTTCGAATAGGTACAGGCTGTAGGAAACCCTGAATCAGAAATAAAATTTTTCATATTTATACCGAGTCTTCACAGTTCATCATTTCCTTTGTGATCTATCGAGTGGCAATTTCGAAGCAATTTCGATATCCGCACTTAGTGTATGCAAGCAAGAATTAAAATAGATGATTACGCAATAGATGGCGGCAAGGAACTTTTTACCAAGAAGATGCATCGCGCTCGAATTACGAATCCTTAACGATTCTATAGGAATTCAATTAAAGAACGCAGTGGATCTTGGTAAAAAGTTCCTCGCCGCCATATTCAGCACAATCGTCTACTGCCATGTGATGTATCACAAAGCGTACTTAAATAGGAAGACTCCGTGTACCATACAAAAATTCTATCTTTAAATCAGAGCTTTCTACATCTGATGGGATAGGCATCCAATCCATCGAAAAGAGCATCAAAATTGATTAAAAATGTATGTTATTGCCTTTTCCTTTTAAATAAATTGTTCGAAGGAAACCTTAATTAAATTAGCCACAGTCCCAAAGAGATGGACAATTTTTGATACCGCCACTATTTTGAGACGTACAGCATGTTTATGCTTATTAGAGGGTGTATTATAGGAAGTATTTGAAACTTAATAAACATTAAAAGCACCAAAAATTCTAAACTGATTAAGAAAACTAAATATCATAAATACAGCAAAGCCGCAGTTTCTGAAGGTCTGTAAAATGGGAGTACGGAAAGAATGTAGCCCTATGGTTTCCGATTAAGTAATCTGATGACATCACAATTTACAAACCAGTAGAAACGGCATAGAAAGAGCTGAAATCTTGAAAAGGGAGAGTGTAAAGCTCTTTTGCACTTTTCTTTCAATCAAAGTGCTTGAAGGAACTCTGGGTAATTTACTGTAAATCTGCCATGGCAATTTTTGATCTTGATTAGTCTTAAAATGGCAGCATTTATGATTCTGAGGCTGTGAGGTCATCAAATTTCAAAATCCTTAATCAGATGGGCTACAAATTTCTGTTTGCCACCATATTGTAAACCGTTCCTTGAAGATTGCATCAAGTTTCCTAATTTAAGATTTTTGATGACTTTAATTTTGTTTTTAATTTTCGATTAATGTTCACAGAAATAATCAAAATACCGCCATTTTCAAAAAATCAAAATGCCAAGAAATTGCCCAAGCAGATTAACAGCGAACTACCCAAAGTTCCTTTTTCAAGTCGTTCAATTTATAGAAAAATGTGATACAATTTTACGTTTACCATTTTAAATATTTGAAATGTTTGAGCCCTATGCTGCTGGCAGAAGCATGAAAACGCAGTAGCCGAAATACGGAAATTAATGATGATTTCAAAAAATATCTGTCAGGGTATATAGCAAATGAACTAAAGTTCCCTTCGAGCAATTTATTAGAAAGAAATAGGCAATAATGTTTTTAAAACTATTGATTATCGTCATTACTATTATCATGAATTGATACAGTGCCATGCCCATGAATTTAGCAGACTGCGCTTAAAATTGACAGATTGAAGAACCCAACCTGAGCTACGAAAGTCTTGCATAATCGGCAGTTGTATTCATCGCCCTTCCCCTCCTTGCACATTTTTTTAAAGACGGGCATGCTCAGTGACCGTTCAATGTCATTTGAGAGTCTATGCCACAGATTACACCTCAATTTAGCATACCCCAAAAGGAAATTTACAGGCATTGGGAATTTGTAGAAGGTCTTTGTTTCTTCTATGAATCCCGAAGGCCTGTACAATTCTGTTTGGGCTTGACAGAATTTCTTGTACGGTACGTTTACAGTGCGAATATGCAATGAGAACTGCACTTGACAGAGAAATACAACACAGGGATACCGCATCGTCAACAACGTTAAGAATATGGAATCCAAAGTCTGAAAAATGAGAAAATACTTACTTCAATATATGGAATTCCCATTAGTGTTAACAACTTTTTGCATTCTTCGTTGTGGGCTGGCGTCACTTTCACCTAGAGATAACATAAATATAATCTCTTTGACAAAGTACTTGGAACCGTGTAAGTTTTTATCAAAAGACGGCCATGTCACGAAAAATGAACTTTTCTGTATATTTCTGCAGTAACCGATATCTTGTAAAAATAATAGGCGGCAGGAATGAAAATCCCAAAATACAAACACTCTGAAAAAGACGAAACCTACCGGGTAAAACGTTAAAACATGTGAAAGGCTATAGTTTCCTGCCTACTCCTCCTCAGATTATTTATAACTGACTATTGGTTTGTAGGTAATAGCTCAACGAAGATATTACAATTCGTTGGGTTAAATCAGTTGTCTTGTTCCCCAATTACGAGCGGTCCTATAAATTTTTCAATCTTTTATTCTATATCCCATTAAAAATTTTTTAAACATATTACTAACTATAATAGCTACAGAAAAGGGGCGAAATACTATCTCTACCATGCGGCTGCCATTCTAGAAATAATGAAAAACTACATATAACTACACATAACTGATTACAAAGAAAGGAATAATTTGAAAAAAACGGAAAATGAAGGTGCAAGCGAAGGTAGCCTGCAACCATATACACGTGTAGGTTTAGACCAAACATGCTCAATCTCAGACTTCCTCTAACTGGCCTAGAATCCTTGGTCAAATTTGTTAACAGTTCAGCAGAATGGAACTGAAACTATCTATAAAAAAGCTTAAATAACTTACTAAACGCCTTGAAAACTTCTCCACATTTTCTGTGTCACCTAAAACAAGAAGGACATATAAACAGACTCTATAGTGGAGTCACTAAAGTCATAAAACAGGGTCAATCATGCAGATTGTGATACCAGCATGAAACTTCGTGCACCTACCCAGTTTGATGCGCTGAAAAAGATAAGAATCAGACCCCAACTCAAATTTGCCCCCAAATGCTATTTTTAGACTGGGGTACTCGGTCCCAGTCCACCTAAGGGGCATTTATTATAACTCTACTGCAAGTGACGATACAACCATGCAATTTGGTACAGATACGTAGTTTGACACGCTGAATAAAATGAAAAAGAGACCCCTTTGAAAATCTGCCCCCAAATGCTATTTTTAGACTGGGGTACTTGGTCCCAGTCCCTCCAAGGGGCATTTATCATAACTCTACTGCCAGTGGCGATACAACCATGAAACTTGGTACAGATACGTAGTTTGACACGCTGAATAAAATGAAAAAGAGACCCCTTTGAAAATCTGCCCCCAAATGCTATTTTTAGACCGGGGTACTTGGCCCCAGTCCCTCCAAGGGGCATTTATCATAACTCTACTGCCAGTGGCGATACAACCATGAAACTTGGTACAGATACGTAGTTTGACACGCTGAATAAAATGAAAAAGGGACCCCTTTGAAAATCTGCCCCCAAATGCTATTTTTAGACCGGGGTACTTGGCCCCAGTCCCTCCAAGGGGCATTTATCATAACTCTACTGCCAGTGGCGATACAACCATGAAACTTGGTACAGATACGTAGTTTGACACGCTGAATAAAATGAAAAAGAGACCCTTTTGAAAATCTGCCCCCAAATGCTATTTTTAGACCGGGGTACTTGGCCCCAGTCCCTCCAAGGGGCATTTATCATAACTCTACTGCCAGTGGCGATGTCTGAATACGGCAAGTTGAGAACATGCACCAAAGCCGATTTCTTGCAACCCCTGGATGCGTTTGGGTCTACATGTCTTTCAGGGCCTGAGGCAACAGCCAAAATTATCGATGGTGCGGCAGTAGTACAAATGACGGCTCCACGAGATATCAAGACGTTTGGTCAGTATGCTTTAGATGTATTTACGAAGGCGATTTACAAGAGTTTTCAGCAGCAAGGGATGGGCCGAGTTGATATTGTTTTTGACGTATACCTGAAAGATAGCTTGAAGTCGGAAACGCGAGAAAGAAGAGGTTCAGGAACGAGGATTTCGGTCAGAGAAACAACTCCAATATGGGGACAGTGGCAGCAGTTCCTTCGAGATGACGATAATAAGACGGAGCTCTTTGGTCTGTTGGCTGACAAGCTTGTTTCACATTGCCCTCCAAATAGGATGATCCTTGCTACATCTTTCGACAGAACATTATGCAACGCCGACATCGATTTAACTCGCGTATCACCGTGTAATCATGAGGAAGCGGACACAAGGATCTTTGTCCATGTAAAACATGCAGCAGACTCTGGCCATCGCAAAATCGTCGTGAAAACGGTGGATACAGATGTTGTGGTACTTGCAATTTCCTTGTTCCAGTCTTTACAAATCGAGGAGCTGTGGGTGGAATTCGGCGTTGGTAAGCAGCTGCGTTGGCTTCCGATTCACGAGTACGTTACCAACCTAGGTGAATCCGTTTGCAAAGGATTGCGTTTCTGGTTTGCCTTTACTGGATGTGATACGGTGTCAAGCTTTGCTGGCAGAGGCAAAAAATATTCATGGACAGTATGGAGGTCACATCCAGACGTTAACGAAACCTTCGAAAGGTATGCACTTGTTTTTCATTTGTGTAAAAAGTATAAGAACATCATTCTGTAACACTGTCGACACAATTGTTGAAATTTTCTCCATACACAGTAGCTAATACAAACAATTTGATTTTGTTTGATACGTTTAAGTTGTTTTTGCTAGAAGTGTATACATTCCAGAAATTTGATGTTAAAGCATTGCAAAAGCAGCCACATTTGTTTGTATTTATGATAATTTATTTGCTCCAACAGATTATCTTCTCCGTGTCAGCAACTGTCAGATGAAGATTTGAAAGCCATTGAGAGGTATACAATCTTACTGTATGATCGTACAAGCACACTTGAAGATATAAATGAATGCCGAAGGGTTTTATTTGCAAAGAAAGGCCGTTCAAGTGAGAATCTGCCGCCGACTCAAGATGCGTTAACACAACATGTAAAACGAGCTGTATACCAAGGAGGGTAAGCGTTTTGATCACTTATTTGTTAATTCTACTTGGCAAGAAATCATTTTTTTCCGTAAAATAGCACAGAAATTGTGATACAATATCTTTCCCTCTTAGAATGTTTGCTCATTGACATTTCAACTACGCAAGCAAGCAAGCAAGCAAGCAAGCAAGCAAGCAAGGAGGCACGCAAACAATCAAGCAACGTTTATTTGTTAATGCAGTCTATGTGTATAGCAGCTATGCAGTTTCTGTGGACTTGCAGCACCAAATTGTTTGATGTTATTTCTTTGATGTCTTAACTAATTTCTTTGTTTGTAGCCACATTTGGGGGCAAAGCACTCAAAGCTGCCAAGTTCTTCCAAGTTTTGAAAGTTGGGGCTGGACAAGAAACAATGGTAAAATCAAGCCTTCATGGATAACAATCCCAGAAGCATCAAAGGCATGTTACGAGCTTATCAAGTGCAGTTGCAAGAAAGGTTGCAGTGGGAGATGCAAATGTCGTCAACATCAGCTTGACTGCACGGAGCTCTGCCAGTGCAGTGGACAATGCAGCAATGACTGAATTACAGTATCCTTTGTACATATTCGAACCTAGATTCATGAACCAATATTATATGTATGTCAGAGCATAAAACGTTTAAAGTTAGATAGAATAGTATTCATAGTAAGTGCCCCTTTGAAGAACTGGGGCCAAGTACCCCAGTCTAAAAATAGAATTTGAGGGCAGATTTTCGAAGGGATCTCTCTTTCATCTTATTCCACGTATCAAACTACCTACCTGTACGAAATTTCATGGCTGTAGTAGTAGAGTTATGATAAATCTTCAGCTGAAGTAGTAAGCTTGTAGTAAGCTTGTAATGTAAGTAATGAAGTAGTAATGTAATGAAGTAGTAAGCTTGTAAGCTTGTAAATGTAGTAAGCTTCACTTGTAGTAGAGTTATGATAAATGTCCCTTAGAGGGACTGGGACGAAGTACCCCAGTCTAAAAATAGCATTTGGGGGCAGATTTTCATGGGGGTCTGATTCTAATCTTATTCAGCGTATCAAACTACGTACCTGTACTCAATTTCATGGCTCTATTGTATGTTGCAGCAGAGCTATGGTAAATACCCCTTAAAGGGACTGGGTCCAAGTACCCCAGTCTAAACATAGCATTTGGGGGCAGATTTTCATGGGGGTCTGATTCTAATCTTATTCAGCGTATCAAACTACCTACCTGTACGAAATTTCATGGCTGTATCGTCACTTGTAGTAGAGTTATGATAAATGTCCCTTAGAGGGACTGGGACGAAGTACCCCAGTCTAAAAATAGCATTTGGGGGCAGATTTTCATGGGGGTCTGATTCTAATCTTATTCAGCGTATCAAACTACGTACCTGTACTCAATTTCATGGCTCTATTGTATGTTGCAGCAGAGCTATGGTAAATACCCCTTAAAGGGACTGGGTCCAAGTACCCCAGTCTAAACATAGCATTTGGGGGCAGATTTTCATGGGGGTCTGATTCTAATCTTATTCAGCGTATCAAACTACGTACCTGTACTCAATTTCATGGCTCTGTTGTATGTTGCAGTAGAGCTATGGTAAATACCCCTTATAGGGTCTGGGTCCAAGTACCCCAGTCTAAAAATAGCATTTGGGGGCAGATTTGAGTTGGGGTCTGATTCTTATCTTTTTCAGCGCATCAAACTGGGTAGGTGTACGAAGTTTCATGCTGGTATCACAATCTGCATGATCAATGTTATTAGGACCCTAACTACTAAATTTTCAGGAATATCATAGCAGCTAGTTGCAAATTCAGTTATCTATACATTGGTTATATTGAGCAAAGTCATCTGTGGACAAGATGCAGCAGTTTGAAGATACAATAGATGGAAATACAAGGGTGAAATGAAACTATTCTTTATAATGCAAGAATAACAGAAAATCGGAGAATCCGGCTGAAATAGCCTCCAAAAAAGAATGGATAGCTGATCATATCTCGTTTCTGAAAAAATGCAAAGCAATGGAGACTTTGATTCACTTTAGTAAGAGAATAAGGAGTTGCATAAAAGCATCTTGTCTCTGAGCCATTGCAAAAGGGTCAACTAGAATATAAGACTGCGTTCAAACGATGCCGGCACAATTCGAAAACTGTAGCTTTTGAAAACGGAACCCTAACCGGCATAAATTTGAAACAGCATCATGTGAACACTCGACATTGATGTAAAGAGAAAATTTTTCGACGCTTTTGGATCGAGACTGGTCAATTCTTAGGGTGTAGGCACTTTCTTTTGGCATCAATGTCCTGCAACGACTCTTTACCATCAAATTTCCTGCCGTTTTCAAATTGCGCCAGTATCGTGTGAACGCTAGCTCAAATTTTGCTACCCTTACTTTCTTCAACGTTTTCAAAATGTGCCGGCATCGTGTGAATGCAGGTTAAATCTAGAATAATACAAACCTGATTCAGTAGCTGCATCAAGTTGTTTTTGGGCTTCAGCTCTTCGTTCTGAACGCTTTGCAAGCTTGAATGAGAAAAATTTTAAATCAACAAGAGAAGAAAGATGCACAGCACAGCTTTACTTGTAATGCTTTCCAGCCTAAGAATTTTTAAGAGCTCGTTATTTAAAATCCATTTTCAGCCTTTTTTGTTCATCCTAGCTGCATAGAGCATTGAGATTCCCCTTCTGCAGTTGCTGAACAGTTACCATGCTAGGCCCAGAAATACGCGTAAGGTTCTGAAACATGAAATTTTCCTACTATCTAACACATAAATAGACTTACAACATGATTCTTGATATTCTTTCAATCTTTTCGTTTGTCATTTCTATTTTCAGTCATGCAAGGATTCACAACCAAATAACAAAAAATCTACCAACTCTCTGAACATCAGTTTGCTTTAAAAAGCCAAATTTTGACCTCAATCAACAATATCCAATCCAATTGTACAGATAGGCATTTGGTCTTACTTTATCAAGCAAGTAGCAACCTGATTAGATTAAGCTGTCCATTTGGCCTTAGTGGTCTGCGATTTGAAGATGTATTGTGACAAACCTCAGTTGAAGCCATAATCATTATTCAGTTCAATCTGGAAAATTGAGACTCTTGCAATCAGCCTAAGATATATGGGGAAAATGGAGGTAGAGCATTTTGTTTTCTGAATAGGAGGAATAATTTGAATTGATAATGACATGTCTCACCTCTCCTGATTTCATCTCTGGTGGTTTTCCATCAAATACATACCTAAAGTTGCATTGGTAATACAGTAACAATGATATGATAAAATACAGTTCATTCATCAGTTCAATTAAGTACTTCATAGTGGATCTATTGTCTTTGTATTGGCTAAAATTCCTTTTCAGGCTGTATGAAATTTTATTACTTGACTTGATTTTAAAAAATGAGGCAATACGAAATCCCACCACTTCTATTGGTCAAACGCAAATTTCCTGCGGGTTTCCTGTAGCCTTGTATAGTACGATACAAGGGGGCATGTTTGTCGCCGCAGCAACTACTTTAGGCCTGTGAGAAGTACAGTAAACTCAAATGACATGACTGTAACAAAATGTGCTTGATTGAATAATGCAAGTCAAGATTGGAAGCTGTCAGGTAATAAAAGTCATACTAGCCAGTTTTGTCATTGTGCAGGAAAACATAAAGCCCTTGGTCTTAATGCAGAACACAAAACTGGTTAGTTTGCATATAGAAGTGTGCTCTCTGGGGGCCCTGAGTGGCAATGACTCTTTAAATGAATGCAGCAATGAATGTGTAAGGTTAAAAGCTTGCACCAGAAAAAAGCTAAAAAGTTGAAAAATAACCCATTCAAGTCAAAGTAACACAAAGTCAACAAAACAACAGTGTAAGGATAAGATTTTTATCCCACTTAGGAACAATTTTAGCTTTTAACAATTTTGTGTTGGAATGATTACTAATGTTCTATCAAAAGAGGAGCCTATTCACAATTGTAAACTAGCTTGAAGGTCATTAATGAAAAAGGAAAGTGTCAAGAAGGATATAACAAGGCTTGCTTAGCTTTATTTTCAGCGGCAAAAGTTGAGCAAGACCAGAAGTAATAACTGAGCAAACAAATGGTGCAAAGGGGCCTTTAATTTTGAAAAATGAGAAAGCTGAACATGTTGTTCATCACAAAAAAACATTTTTCACATTTTTTCTCATGAAAGAACAAAATCTACTAACACTGGTTTGATGCCATTGTCCACCATCCTGATTGTTCTGTAAAACAATCCCATGAGATGACTGCAAAATAATAAAAGTTTTTTAATGCAACAGAAGAATGATTGAAGGAATTTTTTGATAGCATCAATAATTCAATCTCAATCAATTTTTGTAGCAATTCAAAAACAGAACATGAACATTACAACTAAATCCTCTTCCAAAGTGTGTTGCTTCTTTTTAACACTGTTTCTTTTTCTCTTTAGCAACAATATTTTCATTGTATCAACAATATATGTGTGTTCTTATGCAACAAAGATCTAAGTGACAAAGTTGCTACAGTACATAGCATAAACAAAATTACATCTTGATCATAACATGAAGAGCTGGAGTTCTTTTCATTATTCTCCAATATCATTCATACAATAATATTGTGTCACTGAAAGACAAGATTGAATACATGTAGTAAGCAAAAATAATAATAATATGATAGTTTTGAGTCCTCACCTTGTTGTTTCACCTTGTTCATTGGTTAGCTGACTCCCATCTGAGCGCACAGCAATGAGAAATTGATAAATGCTCATTGAAGCATCAATTGCAATTTTACGACCTGTGGAATGAAAAATGGAATAATTAGTGATGCATCCAAATGGTTGAATGTAGGAAATTATAAATTCAATGCTGTAGCATGTACAAACTAAATCTTTCATTCCATCTTTCATTTCAATTGATGGCTTGAAAGGAACGTCAGGGATTTCATCAAAATGTCTCATTCATTTCTTACCCTGACCACCGCCCAGAACACTTCCAGGCATTTGCAAACAAAATATTTCTAGCCCCCCAGCAATGAACTGCCAATTTTGGCCTGGCACCTGGGACATTGGGAAAGCTTTTTCCCACTAAGTGTTTTTGCTCATAAAATTACTGATAATGTGAACATTTTCAGTGCCCGGCTCCCTGAAATTTTGTGACGGCTTCATCAAGATAAATATGAACATTTAACTAGGACTAAGGAGAATTTCTTCTTTGGCTATTTTTCTCTCTGTTCATCATTACCCAGTAATGAAACTTTGCAACATATGATGGAAAACATTGTTGGATTCCATTGGAAATGCTTAATGAATTGTTAGTAAACATTCCCCTTCCCTGTAACAGCTAAAATCTGCTACCCATGACAACTCGATTTTTGGATAGCCTCTAATATTGTTGTGAATCCTCAGTTAAGGAAAACAGTAACAGTCCTAAAGAAAACCAAGTTTATGAAGATCCATGACAATGGCAATAAGCAGAAATTTGTCGTTTTGGGGGTTTACAATTTATCAATTTGATCAATGTCACAACAATGTCACTAATTGGTTGGTTTGATTGAGATCTATTGAAGCTCAAGCTGTGTGCAAGCAAACACAAGTATCTTTATATAAATGTTCTGGTTTCTTCCCTTGTAAATTCAGTTTCATATTAGATGCCAGATCCCTCCTTTCATCCAGAATCAAGGACAAGTTTCCGCCTATGACTTTCCAAATTTTTCATCCCAACCCTGATCCAACATCTAATATGAGACAGAATCTAGTTGTGTATCCTGTAGTTTTAGCTTAATGTTGTTTGTCTTTTATGTTTTAGGCCTTGGGGTAGCTGTTGGTTTTTTGCTCCCCTTGGTATTGTCCCTGTGGTGTTGTCCAGGGGTGGATCTAGGCCGGGTTGACAGGTTTGAATATACTGGTCAGATTTCCAGAGAACAATTCCCCCCGCTTTGAATGTCGTTCCATTCATGAATATCTATCATACGTAGGCGCAAACCGTGAATTCTGCTGTTGAAAACTGATATCAGCTTTTACTGACCGATGAAGTGAGGATTTCAATCACACTTTTGTTGTGCTGCATTCAACAGACAGAACATAATTATCTGTTGTCATACCGCATTTGCTTGATAGCATGACTCATGAATTGCAAAATATTACAAAGGTGGAAGGAAAAACCAACCCGGTGGCACATTCATTTTGAGCTCTCAACCCGGTGCAAACCCGCTCCAACCCAAATCTGATTGCGCAAGACAGATGAGAGCTTCAAACTTTCCTAAGCAGAGACTATTCTGTATCGTAAACTCTGTTTGCAATCAGCGTACATGGACTTTGTGATTTCCTAGACTTGACACAAGATTCGATCGAGTCGGCGTTAAAGCTTCTATCATAATTTTGCACATTCGAAAATTCTACAGAATGTAGCAAAGCATTGTTCGATTGAGATTCTTTTTCAGAATAGCTAAAGTCTATTGTGGAATTCTTCAATCAAAAACAGACTTCCCTAAAAGAAACTAAGGGTGTGGTCCAAAAACTATACTGAATAAGGGCGTTTCCTCAAAAATAAATGGGCGTGGCCTGAAAAATTTCCCCAATGGCGGACTCCCGTATTCCCAATGGCGGCTTCACCGCAATGCAACCCTGTCACAAAATATCCTGTATCCGTATTATTCTATGTCCTGGATCCGTCCCCCTGTTGTCTAGTAGTTTTGGATAGGTATAGTAGAACGTAAGTATTGTTGCAAATTATTCTATATGAATAACAAAAATGTCACAACAGGTAAACTGCTATTCCTCCAGGAAGCCTTATGACTTAAAGCATACTGCATAAGACCAAATCAAGTAACTTTCGGTTCTAATAGTCTTGAGTCCATTGGACCTCAAATATGGAATGGTTTACCAAATAAAATGAAATCTGCAGAAAACTTGAAAAACTTCAAACTTATGATAAAGCAATGGAATGGCCAAGAATGCAAATGTAGTGCCTGCTATAGTTTTACTTTTACTGAACAATAGATTTTCAACACTTTACTTTCATTCGATTTAGATTAGTTAAGTACTTTGTATATATTGCATATGTTGTTAGCTACGTAAATATCGAATTAAAATAAATGAACAACAACAATGACAACTGATACAACCAAGAAGATCCTGTGCAAAGTGGAAAGTTCATTTTTGCTCCAACAAAGGGTTACACCATCCTAATTGTCTAAAGACAATAAGCTTAGTGTTTGACCATTGTTTTTGATAAGGCTCCATCCCAAGACATTCACAGGGTAGATATAGCCTAGGAGTCTGGGCTGTCTCTCAAATGCTCATACATAGCGCAATTGCCTCAAAAATTTTTAGTTAGTGCCATCCAACCAACCATCTTCTAAAATGAAACAAATCAAATTTTTGGGTTGGGCATCTAAAACATTACATTGGAAAATTGCAACAAGGATTTCTAATTTTTACATATGTGTCATTCTTGTGATGTTGCTTGTGCCATAAATACCTAAATATGTAAACAAATGATTCCTGGTACAAAATTTTTACATGGCCTTCAGTAGCGGAATCATCTGAATAAACCATGGACACACAATAAACTTGTATACTGTAAGAAAACACTATGAACTCCTGTAACCTAAATACAGTACATTATGTAGAAGAAAATTTCTAAGCAGAGACTTCCCAATGTTCTGCCTCCACACTTTGCTGTGATCATGTCATATTGTTCAAGCTGATTTCAGAAAACATTGACATTCAACTTAAATGAGGCAACCTATTTCAAACTATGAAATCACAATAATAGAGCATCACTGATCATCGCTTCAGCGATGAATTACAGTTTGATGAAAACCAAGCTTTAAAGCCAGTTTTCCAACCAGGGGAGTTCTTTTTGTGCAAACCAAACATTTGTGGCAAGAAAGTACTGTAGAAACTGATCAAACTCATTTTTCACAGAGAAACAGGGCTAGCAAATTGTGATGCCCATAGGAATCACATATCTGCTCATACTTGTACTCGAAAAAGTCGCTTCACATGAAAAAATTTGCCTGGAGGAATAAAATAGACTCCAGAATGCGATGTGCTCAGGGACAACTCTGGTCTGGGGCATATATTATGGGAAAGATCTTTCAAGCTCAACATGGCAAAATAATGTTACTAAGAATAGGTGCTTCTGTTCTTCTCAGTTCTGCTGATTTGTGTGTCTTAATTAACAATGTCTTGTCTTCCCAATGACAATAATGGCCGCCCTGGGCCTGGTAGGCCCCTTAGCACCACCTCGAATGCACCTCGACTGAAAAACTAAATCTAGTGTTTAGTTAGGCAAGAAGATCGTACCAAAATAGTTCTTGATCTCGTTCTCTTTCATGCACGATGGAGCATTCTCATCCAGAACTTTTGATAGCTGATGAATACCCATTTTGCTTGCTGCTTGTCCAGAAAACTTTTATTCACAACTCTTTCCTGCTTTTGATTTTGATGGAAGTATGGAAGCAAGTACGCTTATGCCGCTCATGCCAGATTTCGCGCGCAAATACCAGCCTCTTTCACACAAAAATAAAGGTGATAGAGAGGCTTAAACGTGCGTTCCTTTGGTAATCAAATCAATGATGATTGTATTGTTTAAGTTTCTACAATTGTTTCATTTCAATGCATTTAGACACGGCTGATTGAATCTGAATGGAAATCTTGATTCTTTTGATTGCCAAAGGAACGCAATGTTCCGAACCAACCTCGTTTGTGCTCGTTCCCAGGGATTCCTTACGTCATTCCCGAGCATTCCTCCTCCTGCTCCAGACAAAGATGAAGACACAAACAAATGAATTTACTGATCCCCGGAGATATAAGGAGTGGAAAAGTTCCCCCTAGAATTTTGCATAATGCAGTACTGCGTAGGAGTGACCCAAGGGAATTTATAGTATATGAGGTTGTCACGAGGCAAGATGTTTCACAGCTCGATAGTGATTTCGTATTGCAGAACCATTTCCAACCCCCTCCCCGATTACTCTCACCCCCCGTTTATTCGGTACTCGAGAGTAAGTAAAGCTTAGATGAGTGCTTTGAGAGTAGAAATGTCATCAAAATATTTTAGTTATATGAAAGTATGAATTTTCATATTTGATATCAACATGCATACGGGGCAGGTATATTGGCAAATCTTTTTAACAAGAAATCTGTTTCTCAATCGACCGTGTAGTAAGATTAATTTTGCATCGTTCATTAATATAACTACCATCTATGCTGATACGGGATGTGCCACTTATTGGGGTGCCTTTTTCGAGATGGAAATTAATTTTGGGGTACCATTTTTGGTAAAATCACAAGTATAGTCATAAATTTTGGGATGTCATTTTATAAAAATAAATAACTCTTTAGGGTATTGATTTTGATCAAATTTCACTTACTTGGTTGAAATTTTGGATCGTTATCACAAGTTTAGGGTATATAGGGTGTTTCGTTTTCGCAAAAATTTATGATTTTTAGGGTGTGAATTCAGATGTCAAATGGCACACCCTCGTCATCTACCTATTGAAGCTACAATCCTTGCCAAAACAACTCGAAAAAATTTCCTTTTGCTGCTTTTTTATCTGCTTGACCATACAAAATATATCGCTGGAAACTTCACCTCTTGCTTTTTTCCGCGCCCCCTGCCCCCCCCCTGAAGAATGTTGGTCTGAAAATATGATCACCAAACTTGAAGGAAAGCAATTCGGCTGCTTGGTTGCGCCCTAACGCACTGTGTAATCGCACAAGAAACCAACATTGTAAAGGGGAGGGGGAGAGAAGTGGGAAAATATGTGATTTTCTTCAAGAGTTTTGGCAAAGATTGTACCCCTCGGATGCTGGGAGGAGCCAAATCTATATACATGTTCGAGGCATCCGGTACACTTCTCCAAAGCTGCTTTGCTGAAGAACAACTCTCTCCAATACAGTAATTTGTTTCAAAAGAAGAGCGGGTTCAGATTCCTTTTGTTATTATAGGTTGCAAGAAAAACACATATTCAAAAACATATCGTTCTGGTTCACATATCTGAACATTCAAAAACATATCGTTTTGCCTACGTCCACTCCTTGTGACATCTCAAGAAATCTTATCTTTACATTTTGTAAATAGAAAGTCTTCAATTAAAACATACTTAAAAAGGTCTGTTTCTGCAGAATCGAGAATTTCCAAGGCAGTACTAAGTCTATTTAGAATTGGTTTACCCTGAAAAGGAAGAAAACACGATTTTAAGGACCTCTGTAGACTTTATTAAAGTTGCAAAATTCAAAAAAACAATAAGAACAAATTACATTAACCTTTTTAACAACACTTTTCAAGGGTAAATTGTTTTGGCCCGTTATCGAAAGGGCTAATCTTTATATCGAAAGGATCATCTTTTTATGCTCCTATGCATGGAACATTGTGGACACACTTTTTTAACGAAATGTTCATTCCATAATACCATCTTACCGGTGAGCTGAGCGAGCTACCCTTGCTCACTCCTCTGGAGAGGTAGCCCACGAAGCTTGCAGTTAAGATAGTAGCCCTTAATTAAAATTAAAGTGGTAGTATCGATTAAACATTTCGTTCAAAATAACCCTAAGGTGTCAGCAATTCCCCATGTCCTGTCATGGGGGTTCCTTCATCCTCCGATAACATCTGATTTACACGCCATTGCTAAGGCAGAAATTTTGGGAAATCTGACTGTGATTCCATGCCATTTTCGAGGGTTTCTGATAGGCGTTTCCGTAGAAAATACCTTACAATTTCAAAACATTGTGACGGATTTCAGTCTGATAAATCAAAATATACATTTGAAGATGTTCACCAATAAACAATGTACTGCCGAAAGACACCAGGAGCTTGCATATCTGCTAAGAATTCATGCAGTTCTGGCCTTTTGAAGTTAAAGTTGTGCAAAAGCTGAAACCAGATGCCCCTAAATAGCATTTGTAGTGAAAGTAGAATCTTATTTATTCAATGCAAATCAAATGGAATTTAAAAAGCACGTCGATAACAGAAGCTTCCCTAACATTAATTCAAGTTATGGATGCTTAGAGGAATTCTGTTGAGCACAATTTGAAATGACAGCATGTCTCATCGATTAATTTTTAATACAAATTTTTCCGGTGCTTCCATTCTTAAGTAAATCTTTGCAATTGTTACAAGAATTGAATTACTTTCTAAGTCCCATTTGGTTCGCTCTAATATCAACGAGAGGTATGAAACTGGATCGTCTTCTTTTACCTAAGTTAGGAGCGTCTTGTTTCAGCTTTCTCACAAACTCATATTTCAAAAGCTGGTAACTCCGTGCATTTTCAACAAATTTGCGATCGATATCTAGCCAGGAGTGCGTTCAATTTATCGTTATTGGTTAAAGGACAAGTCCGGGGTTGATAAAATTATTGTTTAAAAGCAACCTAACCAATTGTTGAACACCAATCGTGAGTTCTTTCCAAGTTCAGATACCTCCAACTTTCATAAATTGGTTGATAAACCTTCGTAAGTTAGGCCAACTATCGTTGCCATTTTGTATACTGTACGAGTGTGCGAAGGTGCGAAAAGGTGCATATAAAATGACGTCATTTCGCACTTCTTAGCAGATTGAAATATGTAGCTTCACAGACTGACACAATACCAATCCCGGACCTGTCCTTTAATACTTATTTGAATGTTGAATAAGTTTTTGGGACGCCCTGTAAATCCGAAACATATGAATGAACCCACCTTCACATTAAATGAAGTATTTAGAAGGATTTCATAACCACCATTTAATTTGCCAACTTCACATAAAAGCTGATGGTACCACGGTTCGTCATCTTCTCGCACTGTTTGCAACCTAAATAACAAAACTGGATGTGTATGAGGACATTCCAAATAAGGAGCAAATAGCTCCAAAAATTTGTGCAAACGTTCGTAAAGAAGCCTAATGCAGTAAATCCCTGCATATTAGAACCAACTTTTTTGAGAGTCAGGCTGAAATAGGTTCTTATTTCCAAGACACTATTACTAATATCAGGTATAGAGGTTCTTATTTGAAGGCTGACTCCTGCAGACCCTTCAGAGTCTTAAACAAGATTTTCAGCCCTGTATTTGTTTCAGAAGGGTTAGTATGGACCTAAGAACTAATTGAAGAGGAAAATCTACATTTAGCAGCCAAATGGGACCAAAATTAACCGAGTAACAAGAGTCAAACATCAACTTTGCTACCCCTGCAATAAGAATCTGTGTGTCATCAAACTGAAACAGGTTCTTAATTACACGGTGTATAATTTAGGGAAAACAGCCTCTAGGTTCTTATTTTGGCGATTCTTATATGCGGCGATTTACTGAAAGTCTCCACAAATCGCTAATATGTCCAAAGATCTTGAAAATCTCAGAGACTTTTCGCAAAAAATCTTAGAAGTTTCAAAGAAAACCCTTGAAACTTCTTAAATCGCAAAAATCTCATAATTCCAGCTATCGCAATAACAAAAACTATAATACATGTTTTACACGTGTCAAACTGAATTGAATTGCTTGCTCACACTGCGTAGTTTTAGTCTGTCAATGGTGATAACAACAAATAGGTGACCAGTCTATCATACCTTGAAGTTCCATCGAAATGACAGATAGCTGGGAACAAATCTTTGACTTCCTCTTTCAGTTTTGGGGCAAAAGACATGTACGGTGATTCGGGAGTATGACCAGCAGTTTTTAAGTTTGGAGGATCATCGATTCGAAATGCTTGCTTGTACATGCGCTTCGAACACTCAATCGTCACTGAAGGACAAAGAGGCCTGAACCATTCTCTCGACTTGAATCTTAACGAGAAGAAAGGAAACATCTTTAAAATATCAAATAACTCTACTCACATCCTCAATGACTCTGTTCTCATCATTTGTTGTGTTGCTATCTGCGTGTATAAGTTATTGTGTGTATGTGTTTGTTGACTGCATCCAAATGCGTTAGGACAATTGCAAAAGTACCGAAGAGCTCTCAAACCAAGGCAAAAATAATTTCAACACGTTTTCGTTGGACTTTACTGCGTTTCGAACGTGTTTTTACTCTCTATCTCTCTCTCCTCAGAAATCAAAATGACCAAAAAAGCTCGGCCGTGGGACGAAACATTGTTCAAAATCGCAACTTTGGAGGGGCAATTCCTTAAATGAATGAAAATGAAATGAAATGAAATTAAATGGCACAACTCAGGAACAAGGCATCAAAACTCAATTCTGTTTCATGTCGGTTCAACAATTGGTATCATATTCAATGATAAAAGATTTATGCTGAATATGCAGAGTCATGGAGACTAGGTCTTAACACAGAGAAGGGCCTAAACATTTAACTGATGACCTGTTTAATACCTTACCTGTTTAATTCGTCTTTTACCTCTTTGCAGTTTGGGTAGCATAAAACAGATCGGTGACCCAATGCCCTTGGTCCAAACTAAAATGATGTTGAAAATTGTTTCTAGTAAAAAAAATGTGATTGATAAAGATAATGAAAAACTATTAAAGGTGAACCGAAGCGAAAATCTTTTATGCAAAAGAACAGCACTTTCGAATGATAAGGAATCCTGTCTAAATTTCTTAGATATCTCATTTCGTTTTCCAGTTATCCTCCGATCGATTTTAAGTATCAACAAATCACGTCAATTTGTTTGCAATTTACAACGGGATAACATATGGAAATATAGTTGTTGCAAGAAACCCTAGAAGGGGGGGGAGCTTCCGTTGGTATGTGACTGGGGGTCAGACACAGTACGTTTTTGAAAACCCAAAAACATACTGAACTTAGGACATTTTTAGACCCCAAAAATATACTCATAGCTTCCTGGTACATGATAACTAAAGGTTTTATAGCATGATGATGATGTTGATGATGATGATGATGATGATGATGATGATGATGATGATGATGATGATGATGATGATGATGATGTTGACGATGATGATGATGATGATGATGATGATGATGTTGATGATGATGATGATGATAGTGATGAAGATGATTAACTAGTTGGTTACTCAGCAGTCAAGTTTTAAAGTATCTTTTTAGTATATCTGGTATCACGAGTTAGTTAGCCATCTAAGGGTATGTTTTGACGTTTGCTTTATTCAGTATTTCTAAATAACGGAGCTTGTTCCATTTACCTCTTGTCTTCCTGTAACAACACCAATTGCTACCTTTTCTTCAACCAATATCCGGGCGATCTGGGTGTGAAAATGACATGAATTATACAGGGTTTAAAAAACAAAACCCAATTATACGTAATTGAAAATCTTACAATGTTGATAAAATTTGAGAGGATGTGATGTGCATACCATCTGAAAGAGCCATCTTTCTTCTTTCTTACGATATGCAGTTTCGAAACATCAATAGAATTATCATCTAATTGATATTTTGGTAAGTCAGGCCAATTTGAAAAATGCAGCCATGGGCAGTTCGGACACTACTGTTGTGCTGTCTGAACTAACCATGAAACAATAATGATTCAATACTCACCCAAGCCAAGCACGAATGTTTGTATTCCGTTACAGCATCGTGCTTTGGCTACGCCTGAGCTTCAAATTCTGAATCCAAACAACATTTCACCTCCCTTAGCTTACCCTAACGAAATGCCTTCGTAGAATTAGGAAACATGACTGTAACCAGCGCAACTTGAAAACAGCGTCGTGTGAACACTCGAAAACGACGGAAACAGGATTTCTAAAAACGAGGCTATTCGATTTTCAAGTCTACAAAAAATTTTCACCCAATTTTTAAGCTGACAAAAAATATTTCAGTCTCTTTGTCACAGATTACAAAGCGACTGTATTCGTCGTACTTTTAATCTTTCTCAAATTATGGCCGGTATCGTATGAACACAACGTGAAAATTTGGTGTCATTGCATTGCATCTGAGCACAATGCAAAGACCACATAGCATTGTGCTCAGATCTTTCGAATCTTTAAAAAGGTGATTGTAAACTTCCATTGCATCTCTCTTTAATTGAATTGCCAGGCAGGAATTTGAAGTAGTTTTTCATTTTTGTTGAAGGAATTCATGGAAAAATTTAAAGGAAATAAAACATCGTAAATCCTAGCCTAAAAAGAGGAAGAATGATAAAATTTTCAAGAAAGAAATAGTTTATGAAGGTCTACAATATGGTTGCACACAGAACTCTGTCGCTCTTCAGGGTTCAACTTCAGAAAATTTGATTTAAGTTTCATATGCAACAATTGCTAACAGTTTGGAACTAATAAAGACGGCAAAAAATTTCCACGGCAGATTTTTAGCAAAGTGCGCTAAGCTCGTTTCAAGCTATTTAATTCAAAGAAAGATGAACTACAATTTACTCTCGCCTTTATAAAGAATTAGGCCATAAGCTCGATTTCAAAATATGCCGGTATCGTGTGACAATGGACTAAAACTGTTCTTACGCATACCTCTGTAATGTCAACCAAGCGTGCGCCTCGTTTCACTGCAGTGCCTTGAAGGTAACGATGGTCAAAGAGAGGCAGTCCAGCGTACTGCACTTGTTTTGGTGCATCCTTTGGTCTGGAATAAAATTATAATGTCTGAAGGAAATCTGAGCCACTCATAATCTAAAATACCGCAAGAGTCAGAAAGAACTTTCCACCTTTGAAAAATTATGAACACCAAAAGTATTTGACCGATTGGAACACAGGGAGCCACTTAAAAATGCAGCAAGAACCAGACCAAATCTATCCTTTGCCAATGAGACACATCGAGCACGGTACCTGCGAAGGAGCAATGAGGAATGAACGGAACGAGCCAGCGTTTGCGGAAGAGGAAGGAAAGAGCGAAGACGGGCACAGGACGCATTTTTTCGATTCTTGCTACTTTTTAAGGGGACTCCCTGTGATTCGAAGTGATCAAATCAAAGTTAAAAGCTTAAAGACCACACAATTTTCGCCATGTTGCTCGCGTCATCATGAGCACTGTGTATATAGGTAAATTAGACTCCACAAAAATTTTTTAGAGGTGAAATGTCGGAAAAAGAGTCCGTAACACTTGACCAAATTGTGAGGAATGTCTCCACACAGAAAAACATGCAACAGCAATCATGGATTAGAATCGTAAATGGAATTCCAACCCCTTACCAACGCTTATCGGCACTAGACTCGATTACATGTCGTAGTTTCGCTGTTTGCCTGAACTGATATCGCTACAACTACCTAACTCAGTCCTCAGTGGAGCGATAACAACAAGAACAATTCAACTCAAGAAATAAGCGTAACTTGAGGGTCCTTATGGTAGTGAGGCTATATTGGCACTAGGCAATTCCTACGCAATGCACAATTCAATCCCCTTAACAGCACTTTTTCTGGTTTTTTGGTCTGAAAGGGACTAGGGCTTGGATTTACTAAATCATGGTTTGCTTTCAAGGTACATTCAAAGAAGATACACCACTTTAATTAAGCAGCCTCGTTTTGGAAATTTGTCAACATCTCTTCCTTTTTTTTAATGTGAAAATTTTGAGCCCAGGTTCGGCTTTGGCTCACAAACTTTAGTCTGGTTACGTGTTTTTAAACTGCAGACAATTGTGATGTTGATTTTATGAAAATGTAAAGTTCAAAGATTTATAAGGGAATTGACCGTGAAAAATCGTTCGGGGTGAAACTTTATACCCCGAGTCATTTTCACGGTCAAATCCCTTATAGATTTTCAAACTTTACATCGCCATAAATTTAACACTACAACCGCTAGCAACATGAAAACTTATGGTTAGACTGAAGTTTGGGTGCTAAATCCGAATTTGATGTCTAAAATTTCATATGAAAGAATTTTGAATAATTTCCAAAACGAGGCTGCTCATTAAAGTGGTGTATTATGGCTCGCTTGTTTATTTTACTGATTCAATTCTGACAGGCAATCGCACCTATTCCTCCTCGCTATCACAAGGTATCACAAGGAAGTATATAAGAGCAATTCTATGCGACTTTTCCCGAGATAGGTGAAGATTTCAGATTTTGCCATTTTCAAACTGGTAAAATTTTCGAGATTTAAAAGATTTTTCGAGATTTAGCAGGAATTCTAGGATCGAAAGGATTTGTAAGACTTTCAAAGAATTTAAGAAAGACTTCTTTTCGTTGGGACAGACATGTTAGATTTTAGCGATTTTCGAAGATTTTGGATTTTCGTTTGGACTTGCAAAATTTGTGAGGATTTCGAGAGTTTCAAGACTTTTGAAGACTTCAGGAGATTTCGAAGAATTTTCGAATATTTAAGAAAGAGTACGCGACTTTTGGAATGATTTGCTGCTCGACTGCTGTGACGTCATTATATCTGGATCAATTTATAATAGACCTTTTTACATTCCAGAAAGAAGGGTTGGATGGAGCGTCTAAAGCTGGTTAAGTTTGAGAGGGAAAATGAAACCGTTAAAGGCAGTCTGTCACGTATCTGATTGGCCACTACAACCAGAGCTCAACTCAATGGATTTCTTTGTGAATCTGCGTATTTGAAACACAGGAGGGCTAATCTTCTTGACTTTTTATGGCCGTAGAAAGTCAGAGGATCATCAGCCATTCAAATTTCCTATTCGTTGCATTGTCATCATCACCCAATCAAATGCATGACAGACTGCCTTTAACCCCATTCTCAGCAGAAACATTGCTAGCAGTAAAGAGCTGCAGCAAGAAGTTCCTTCTCATCTCGGAACACTTTCAGAGAGTTAATCATCGATGACTTTCCTCCAAGTGAGTTTGAATTACGAATAATTAAGTTGCATCCTCTAATGTTTCAAAAGTGCTCCAAGATCCAAGAGAACTTCTTTCTACAGGTACCAGTACTTCTACTTAGAATGGGGGTCATGCTGTCGTTTTCCAGCTCAAACTTTACCAGATTTGGGCACTCTATCTAAACCTCTTTTTCAGCAAGTAAACGTTCTGTTCGGTTTTCAAAGACGGTAAAATCAACTTACGGATCGACAGCCCAAGCTGCACCTACAGATATTCCACAGTCGTTCGGCGCCGACGGAACGTGGACAGGAAGACCAAATTTCTCAAATACCAACTCATTTGCGTGAACATTCTAGAGAACGGAAAAAATCAACACTCTTCAGTTTTGCTAAAAAAGAACCTCCTTCTCATTACAATGTGCCCCAGAAAAGACAAAATTTTGAAGAGATTCAATTTTAGAAATAAAGAAAGAAGACATCAGGGCTCAAAAAATTCTTCCTTCTTGTTAGCAAGCAAAGAACTTTCACTTCTTCCCACACATATTCTTCTTCTTTTTCTATGTACCACCCCATTCGATCCCTTTCCTTTCTCTCATTTCTCTCCCTTCCTTTCCCTCTTATCCTTCATTTATTTCCCTTCGTTTTCCTTTCCTTCCCTGCCATTTCTTTGTCCTTTGTTTCTTCTTACTTCCTGGGAACTTCGAGTATCTTAGCTGCCTTTCTGGTGGCACCGCTACAACGCTATATTATTTTTCAGGACCGAAAAAATGTACAAAAAATTAAAGGTAATGATTTTTCGGACTCCCGGTACAGTAGTAAGATGCACTTAAACCATGCCAACACAAAAGTTCCCCTGAAGTAAAGTTTCACGTTTGCCCATTTGGTCACGCTTAACTAATCAATGCTTTGCCGGGATGCTCCTGTTTACAAAACGATCGATAATACTTATCAAAATATACCTTAACGCCATAGAATAAAAATAAATAAACGTATCGGGCCATGCCCTTCGTCAGTAGCCAAGGCCCGATACGTTTAGTTCTTTTATTCTGTAGCGTTAAAGTATATTTTGATAAGTTTATGCTCCTGCTTAGTTGCTTTATAAACTTCAAAACTTGCATACCAAAGCACATCCTCCTGTCAGCACAATACCATCAATGATCTCTTTATAACTACAACGAGAAAAAATGCGGACAAATGTGGAAAAATGAAGCATAGAGCTCAGATCCTTCAAATCTTTAAAACGGTGGTTGCAAAATTCTGTTACATATTTCTTTGAATCGGATTCCTTGAAAGGAACTACGGGTACTTGCTGCAAAATCTGCCTTGAAAATTTTTTAAAATTTGTTTCAAAATTTTGGCATTTATTATATTTGAGTATGTGACGTCATCTAAATGGCACAACTTTCATTACTCTTTGAAGGAATTCGTGAAAAAATTTTCAAAGTTTAAACTACTCGCAAATGCTAAATAACTGCGGGTAAAATGATACTGATTTCAAGGGAACCATAATTCAGGAAGGTTAGCAAAAACCTGTCGATCTTCTAGTTTCGGATTTAGAAGTCGGATGACGTCACTCACTCAAAATAGTAAAGATTGCAATTTTGAAACCAACTATGGTGCCAGAAAGTTTGCATGGCAGATTTACAGTAAAATAAGCTAAATTTCTGTTAAGTTATTTGATTCAATAATGCAATTTACACCCACCTATTGATCGAGATCTGAGACCTTACGCTTGGAAATGTGAGTCTAAAGCTGTTTGTTCTTACGCAAAGCTGTAATTCAAAACAAAAAAAGCCGTAAAGGTTGCCTTGAAACCAGTAAGGCAAACCGTCACCTTGTCTACGCAAAAAGGTGGTTTTTAGGAGAAGTCATCAGTTTATAACGAACGAAGAAAGATAAATCTAAATATTTGCAAGGCCGACTTTATTTATTTGAATCTGAAGCCGAGCAGAAGACATTCCAATATTCCCATACTTAGCATCTGAATCAAATATATAAAATCCATCAACCAAATTTTCAGACTTATCTTTAGTCTTTCCTTATATACTCGTGACTTCTCTTAAAAACCACATTTCGCATGCATAAGGCGATAGCTTGCCCTACTGGTTTCAAGGCAATTGTTGTGGCTTTGTCTGTTTTGAATCTCTGGTTGAGAGAAGTTCCTTTGTCTGCATTCGCCAATAACTTCAAATTCAGGTGTCAATCAAAACCAACTGATCCTATTGTGTCACAAAATCTGTCTCTGGTGATTAGCCCCATTAATGGAGAGGTAAGCCAATCAAGATTTGAAGCCCATGCTGACAAAAACCAACCTGGTGCCTTCATCTGGTTTCATAGTCATGTGAATAGCCACTTGTTCGCAAAGCAATTTCTCAAAGACATGCTGCAAAGAAGAAAGAAAAGACAATGTGAGCAAATAGCACACATATCAACTTCTAAAAGAAAGTTTAGCTTGTTAAAATCGGCGAAATCATTCTAAAATTACAAGTGATTTTATCTAATAAGGATGTATCGCCTCAAACAGTCTCAAAATCCTTCATAACATGTCTCACTTCCTTAAACAAGTTTGCTAACAGCCCCGCATCATGATAAATAGGCTCTTTTAGCAGCAAGAAGGAGACGTCTTTGAAAACTCAGCTACTTTTTTTATGTTGTTAGAGCATTCTAATTTTCCAGCCTTTGCCCTGCCAGAAATCTACTCACAAACAGACAAAGTCCCTAAGAACAGCTTGCATTCTCGCATTTCCATCATTTGTGAATGTGCTCATATTACATTTTGCTTCCCTTCTCGACGTCCTTATATTGCAGCGCGGCCTTCAAAAGTATACTTTTCAGGTTGTAAGTTTCAGAAAAGATCGTGAAATAAGTCTCTCGAGACTTGGAAAACTTTGAAGTTGATTTCACTTCGTAATTTACATCCTCGAACAAAATAATTATGCTGGCGTCTTCTTGACTTGCGTCTTCTTGTCAAAACAGCCTAATAACAATAACGTCGCATTAGCGTGCATCAAGCAAATCTACGGCCCAAATGTTGCTATCTGTACCAGATGTGCCGCGAAGCATTATTCTATTTAATGTAATTCTTCACCTGGAGCCCAATCTGTTTTCTTAACGGACAAGTCCGGGGTTGTCATAATTGTTGATTAGTAAAGAGATTACACTATTGTGAATGGTATGTAGTACTTTTTTCAATTGTTTTCTCTTTTAACCTGCGAAAAACTACATATTTCAATCTGCTAAGAAGTGTGAAATGACGAAATGACATCACTTTATATAAAGTCACTTTACGTGGACCTAAACGAGGCTGCCAAATGTGTTGGTACTATACCACTCACATTGCTAGCCTCCTTATCGCGTCTTCGCACACTCGTACAAAATACAAAATGGTGACGATATTTGGCCTAACTTACCAAGTTGGAACGGTTACCAAGTACGAAATTATGCAAGTTGGAGGCATCACAACTTGGAAAACACTTACGATTGGTGTGCAAGCTTTTTAACAATAATTTTATCGACCCCGGACTTGTCCTTTAAGGTCTCTCTTCGGAAGCAATATTTCATTGTTTCCCGGTATGATTAATTTCGCAAATTGGTTTTCTATTGTAAATTTCAGCCATCGTATGAAGTATTCAGTAGCGTTAGATAACATTATTTCTTTCCATTTCAACTGGATACACTGTGAAATGGTCTTTAAAACTGGATGTTTTGATCTCGTAGAGAGAATCTAGACGAAGAAATAAATTAATGAACGAATGAATGAGTGATTGGGGCAGCTTTAATGAAAAGGCATCCTCCTCTGAAACAATTAATAGGCCTTTCCAACCATCATGCTTTGTGAATACATCTCTTTGTGGTCTCTTTTGTTGTCATCACTTTCACGGTCCACGAAAAATGACCGCCGACAGTGTATTTATCAGAACACACATTGATAACAGCAGAAACGTTGAAGTGTTAATACTGACTAAAAATTCGCATTATTATTATTATTATTATTATTATTATTATCATTATCATCATTATTATTATTATCATCATTATCATCATCATCATTATTATTATTATTATTATTACTACAAAGAGATGACACGTGCAAGGTATGCCGGTTACAAAGGTCCCTTATTAAACATGAAAATACACTACACAAATTGATAACATTTGCTCATACTGTAGCCTACAAGTAGGACGCACTATTCAAAAAAAGAGAGGGTCTAAGAAACAAAGAGCAAACCCTTGCTACTGCGGTTTCCAAATTTCTAGAGCTTGATTTATGTTTTCTTTGTTGACACACATTTCATACATTATTTGAAAAGGGAATTAAAATAGTCAGAAATGACTATCAATGCACCAAACAGTTGTAAGATAAAGATTGTAATATCAACAGTCAAGAATGAGAGTAATCGTACCTTGAGCAAAGTTTTTTGAATTACGACGTTTCGACCTGAGCTCGTTATCAAGTCAAGTCACTTGATAATGGGCTCGGCTCGAAACGTCGTAATTCAAGCAACTCTACCGGGTGAGCCAGAAAAAAGTTCCCACTTTTGAAAATTCATAACACAAAGACTACTACACGGATTTGAACATTCAAATTCCAGTTAAAAGTAGAAACATCAAAATATGTTTGTCATTTTTCCACGCTGTCCTACCATCACTAGGAGTATTGGTAGATTCAACTTAAATTTCATGGTTGCAAAATGACGGTTGAATTTACCTATATTTGTAGTGCTGATAGGACAGCGAGAAAAATCACAAAAATACTTTGATCTTTCGGTTTTTAACTAGAATTTGACTGATTCAGATCCGTGAAGTAGTCTTGGTGTTATGAATTTTCAAAAGTGGGAACTCTTTTCTGGCTCACCTGGTACTCAAGGTACGGTTACTTATATTCTTGAATGTTACTATCAGAAATAACTACTTTGGCTTCCATAGTAAGTTTATGCTCATTGTTTCGTAAAAACCTTTCTTCTTTTGGATGACTGGTCTATTCGTAGGCTACCTATCTATACTGACACTGGGGTGGCAAATAGAAAAATTCAGACTTAGATACCTGACTGGTTGCAGCAACGTCTCTTGCATCTTCATTAGAAAGACTGTTCGGTTCTAAAACCTTCAGAAATAAAGAAATAGTAGTGCTGCGTTAGTAAAATGCATCGAAAGCAACAAAACAGTTTGTTTTTTTTTTTAATCTACCGCTTGAGCCAGGAAATACTTGCCACTTTGGAAAACCATAGCGCAAAGAGTACATGGCGGAGTTTAAACGGCATATGTGTTGAACCTGATTGATTCCTGCATTCTCTCTATTGTTTATTACAAAGCACAGGATCGATTTTTACTGTAATAAAAATTCACCCTCGATCCTATGCTTTGTAATAAACGATAAAGAGAATTGTACTGCAGAGACCTTTTACCTCTTCTACAAAAGAGCCTGGATCGAGCGCTATTTTTATACCATTATATACGCGAGGTTTGATCGAGTGGCGTTAGAGGCTCTATCACTATTATGCACATTCGAAAATTCTTCAAATTGCATCATAACATTGTTCGATCCAGACTCTTCCCAAGAATAGCTAAAAGGTCTATTGCATTGTTTATTGCTAGTATCACTGAGAATTTGAAATTTGAGATGTTTTAGCATCGGCGGTTCCAGTTGGCAACTTCTGCCCATCCACCATTGCTAAGAGTTCATTCAGTGTTGCTATGGCTTCCATAGCTAGTTATGAAATTCAGGGGGAAAATTTCGCCCCAATTTAAGAGTGAAAGTCCATGAGTCGTAGTTTGAGCGTCCATCAGTCTGTCAATAGCGATAACTACGAATTGGTAATCAGTCTATCTTCCAAGTATAATTCCATGCTGTTTACCTACCAACCCAATTTTCTCTCCAAGTGTATACATAGCTTGCAGTGGGCTGATAAATTGACGATAATATTCTTCAAACGCTGAAATCCATCCTTCACGAATTTTACCCAATGCAGCATATCCCATTACCTACGAAAATTGAAACAGTTGCTGTATCCAGTTTCTGAAATATTTGGTAAAAGTAGAACGATAAAATATGGTATTTGAATGGCAGATGCAAAAAACGAAGAATGGAGTAAGTAAGTGGCAAACTGATGCCTCTCAAACCTATGTTATCATGATAACATATATAGGTTTTGAAAGGCCTCAGTGTGCAAATTCACGGCGCCACAACACCTTTTACCTGCTATTTAAAGTCTCTTCTATTAAAAATCCCCGACAAGGTAAATCAAATTCATGGTTGCTCCGCATGACACCCTGCAGTTGCATGTAGTTTGACGATGCGTGTCTTTTTACACTGGCCATGAGGTAGTCAGCTGTCTTTCGCTCCCCATGGTATCATCCCAGTCGTGTTGTATAGCAATTATAAAATCATAGTAGGGTGTAAGATGTATTGCAATATTGTATATGAGTATAAAATATAAAAAAGACAATATCAAATCCTCTGATTTTGGACCAACCAGAAATGTGACTTTCTTGCTTTATAAATCACAAACTACATCTCAACTTCTCCCTTTGAAAATTTCTTAAAGGGAATAATTGGATTCATGGCTGCTCCATAGCAACAATTTAGATGACACACATGACTTTTGGGTAACAATGTATAATTTCCTTACTTTGCCTGAAAGAGCCAGTGCTGCAAACCTCATATAAGTAGTTAAATCTTTATTTTCTTCTGCATTTTGCGACTTCCCAGTCACTTCAGGCATTGCAATAGCAAGCTGGCGGAATGGAGTACCAAGATTTAAACCAACCTAGGACAGAAAAAATAGGCATTGAATCTTTAAGAATACTGCACTGGGTAAGTCAATCCAAAGGCCAAGCGTTTGAAAAAATCCTGCTTCCTGAATATCAAAGCAATGATATTGGCAACTGTCTTTTTTCCTGATATGTCCAATTAGGTAATCGAATTCACCCAGCATTGATCAGCCGTCATTTCCCGTCAAAATGAGAAATTTCCTGCAGTCAAGTCCCTTTCGAGAACCTGCACAAATGAGTGAAAACAACCAGCAAATTTCCCTTTCTACTCCTTCCTGGCAATAATGGCAATTGCATGTGTTCATGTATTTTATCCTCTTGCGGGAATGAAATCCCTGTGAATAAGTCATTCATACCACGGGGGGGGGGATTTTTCATCTCCCTAAGATGATAGCACGTGCTAAGGCGTGCTCAAGCTATCACTGTGAGATCGAAATATTAGGGGACTTGCTCATGATTTTAGCGCCTTTTCTAACGTTTCTTGAAGGGATTTTTTTTAGAAAATCCCTTACATCTGAAGGGAGCGACGGATTTCAGCCTAAAAAAGTCTAAAAATAATTGAGCATGTTAGCTATTTTATTAGAGTGGTTAGCAGTATTTCAAACGATAGCCAGGCCTCAAAGTTAAATGATGGTACCAAGAATTTGCCAATGAGCTTTGATGTCAGGCCCGGGGGGGGGGGGGGTACATCACTTACGGATAGACGGGGGTCTGCCGCCCGGTTTTCAGAAAGCTGCCCTCTTCTAATTACTGACAGTTGCCATAATACCCACTTTTATGATGAATTTTGGCGGAAAACTACCCATGTTTGACAATTTTTTGCCAATTTCTGGAAAACCCACCTATGTTCAAGGAAAATCTGCCGAAAAATGGACCATTTTTTAGAGAATATGGGACCCCAAAATTCATCCATATGGGCGGCACATACCTGTACCCTCAACATGTTATGTTACCCCCCCCCCGGGATGTGAGAGTGCTGGTTATGATATAGCGGATCAAGTTTTTCTTGCAATAGGTAGATGAGGTATCACCTACCCATCTTAGCTGCTGAATGCCATCTTTACGGTCGCCAAAATAAACATTAAATGTTCCATCGTTCCCTCCTCCATCGTACGAAAAAATGAGTGACTTATTAAATGGAGAGTCATAGAAACCAAGGGCAGCGTGAGCCAAATGATGATCAACTGTTATCCACCTAGAAAGCAAGCAAAAAAAACCTGAACAAAGATTGGAAAATCGGTCATTCATTCAGAGTTCAAAAAATCAAAGAAACTTGGTAGCTGAAATGTTTAAATTTCTCAGGAAAGAAGACGTGAAAAGAAACGCGAGGAAAGGGGAAAGCGAGGAAGTCATGAAAAATGAAAGGAAAGGAAGGGAAAGAGAGGACAGAAATTGATGGGATATCTAAAATCAATTGGACAGTCTTACAGGATAAAAGTTTATTGTGGGTCCATGGTTTATTTAGATGAGTCCGCTGCTCAAAGCAATTTCAAAATTTTGTACAACTAATCACTTGTTTACAAATTACAAAATCGTAATTGTGGCACAAATTGCTGTATCATGGCCTATGGTTCTTGATTACTGTCCCCTACCATACCACACTTATTTTGTGTGTGCGGATTATCTTAAATTGCAAGCTCTACTGCCATGTTACTCTGCCATGGTAAATATTTATACACCCAAGTCACTCAAGTCTGAGACTTGGATAGCCATTCTTTCTAAGTAAAGATCAGTCAGCAATTCACAGCTTTTGCATGTAAATCTGACCAAGGAAACTTAAAAAAGAGCCTCAAATATAGCTTATTGACGTGAGAGCCCTTGTAAAGCTAGATTACAGAAATATACCTCTCAGCCTTGACTAGAGACTGAAGAATCTTTACTTGTGTTGGCATTACCCTGCAAGGAAGAAAATTCAGGGTCAATTCAGTAAATGTTGCAGCACATGTTGAAAATACACCAAAGAAGAAGAAATCTCTGTACAAAATTGTTGGTGGCTAACAACTAAAAGAAGGCAGTTCTACAGTTGTACTCATATCTTACTAGCACAAGGGAAAATCCACTGATCTGTGAGCAAAATCAAAGGGCAAATAAGGAGATGTTTTAACAAGGGAGGAGATTTTCTAAGTACCATTTTCTTTGAGCTAGAATGAGCATCTGGCGACCAACAGACATTGCCATGTAAAAACCACAGACCTGATGAATTTTGTGGAACCGTTCATGACCAGAACCGTAGGAAAATTCCTAAACATGGAGGGCATGACACCGCAACTAGGGGCCGCACCTGGGGGTGGACATGTCCACCCCACTTTCATCCAGTCGACATTTATTCCTAAGCAAAAACAATATCAAAAACATTTAGGTATACCTTCTGACAATCAATTTAACCTCTTGTCCACCCCACTATTTCAAAGCTGGTGCCGCTTCTGACTCCAGTGGCAATTTTCATTGGGCTTTAGGTCCTAAAGGGGAACTTCCCAAAACAAAAGAGGCATTTCTTGGCAGCTGTTAATGGCTTCACCCCCCTTCCCCACTCCTTAACGGACCACTAAATTTATCGCAAGATATTCTCTTGTCCCAGGCATCCCACATACTCTCATTTATAGGACTATCATGTGTCTTGGGTTGGGGCTTACCGCAACTTCTTTGTGCAGATTGCAACATCAAAATTAAGTAGTGTACCACCAAAAAATGTAATGCCATGAGTTATTCTTTTAGGATTGATAACAAACCTCAATTTTCATCATGAAAGTAAAATTTCAACGGATTTAAGCTGGATCTCCTCCCCTCCTAAATGCAAAGTGAAAAATATAGACTTAAAAAGACACACTGCCATGGCTATGATAAGGCATGCAAAGTCTGGGGGTCAACGGTTTTCACTTGGTTGAAAAGGATCCATGATTTCAACAGATTAAATGATGCCAGGAAAAATAAAAGGAAGTGAAAATTTGCAATTACCATGAAGTAATGCCAATATCAAACTGATGCAAAGTAGCAAATGTTGTAACAAGATCGATTGCCTGTTTCCACTGGTCAATGAAAATGTTCTTGCGACTGAAAAGGACAAAAATCGATACAAGAAGATGAAAATGAATTGATGTTTATTGAGTGCCACTGTTATCTTCAAAAATGCGTAAAACCAATGTGCAGAGTTTATCAATTTTATGTTTCTGAGGTTTATGTTTTCTGTCACCTATGTTTGGTTTTGAGAAATTGCCACCCAGGGTCCTTAATGATGTGAGTTTGCTGTAATCTCAGACTCCACACGATGCTGGCACATTTTGAACAAGATGAAGAATGTGAGGGATAGGCCTCCTGTTCACATGAAAGTGGCACATTTAAGCTGACAGATGTTGAAAACATTAGATTTTGAAAACGGCATTCTAACAGGCACATTTTGAGAGCAGCATCGTTTGAACAATGGAAAACCTTGAAAACGAAAGACTTAGCAATGCTTTTGGAACAAGACTGATTGATTCTTACGGTGCAGGTACATTTCTTTGGCATTAAAGTCTTGCAACAAGTTTATTGCTGTCAAAGATAAAAAATTTTCAGATCTTTTAGCATCATGTGCATGCAAACTAAAGATTTTGCTACCGTTACATTCTCCACAATTTTGTAAATGCAGTCTCAGATTGTCATGAAGCTATTAGGCTAGCAAAGCCGGCTCACTTTTTTCAAAGATATTGAGTTGAAAGTTTTGCAAACTGAGAAATTGTTGCTTGGTGAAGTTGCAATCATATGTTTTGATTTTGCCCTTTAGAAGCTATAAGTTTTAATGAAGAGGCTACAGTATGTCAGTTTTAAGTCAGAAGAATCTAATAACTTGGAAGCCTTGATGCAAAATTTCCTCAAGAAACAGCTTGAATTGGAACTGAATTGAGAAAACTCTATGTTGTCCATAAGTAACACCATAAATCGATATTCACTTGTACATGTTATCATTGACTTCAATTATGATATAAAGTGTATAGCAAAAGAAGAGGGTTGACAACGTAAGAATTATTATCAATTGGCTTCATGTATACAAATGCAGTCTTCTTGCAGGGGAATAGACTGGTTGTCAACGGCAAATTGGGGATATGAACATGTTTTCCAATTTGCTAAAGGGTGCTGTCTCAAGGAATTTTGACCGGTGTAAGCCCCCTGGACCCCCATTTTGTTTGCCTCACTCACAACTCAGCTCCTCCTCTTTTTAATTGCTGGGCAGCCCCTAGATCTTTGATTACAACTTTGAATTTTCTTCATCTTTGGATCCACAGGGTTTGTGCAGGATTCGTGCAGCCTTGCACTTCATTTACAAAGAGCAAAACAATCTATTCATAACCTGGACTTGCTCCAAGTCTCGCTCTTGATCAGTAAATAAATGGGAGGGCAGAAGGAGAAAAAGGCATAGAAAAGGGAAAGGAGAGTGAGACTTGTGGACTACGCACTCCAAAAACGAGGCTTGGCATTCACCTGCTCAAGTTTGATTGGCTCTTCCACTAACATGAAAGAAAGCCATCTGTCAAGATCTTGACCGGTCTTGTTTTCGGAGTGCGTAGTCCACAAGTCTTGCTCTCCACCCCTTTCCCTTCCCTTTTCTTCTTCTGCTACCCTCCCATTTGTTTATTGATCAAGAGCCAGACTTGAAGCAAGTCCATTCATAACCATGAACAGAAGCATAAACAAAGCTATATCAAAACATAAAATTCAAGAGCTATATCTGCATGTTTCCTTCATTCTAATTATAGACAAAACAATTCACCTTTGTCCATTTCTAAATAACTGAATTAATGGCATATTGTACTTACGGATTGCTACAAAAATATCGTTGCTCAAATAACCCTAGAAGAAATGATGTGATACTTAGCATAGTATGTAACTTAGTAACTTTGTATGATTTTCAAGTAATCTACATCCAGGACAAGGGATATTAATATGATAAGATTTCTTTACCACTTTGTGCCTGATTTATCTTATCATTCATATTCATTCTCAATCAACATTACTGATGACACATTGGCCATCACAGCAAATCATTAGGAAAATTCATCCAAGAAAGATCACCCCTAATAACAAAGTAAGGAGAAAATTTCAATAAATTTTGTAAGTTAAAAAATCATTCTATCTAGAACCCCTGATAGATAAAAGCATTGATTTTACAAGTTAAGAATGAGCCTGTAGGAAAATAAAAATTCGGGCACGCAAAAAATTGCAAGCGGAAGATACTCCACACACACAACACGAAATGCAGTCTGCTGGGGCCTGTAAAACCTTAAAGATAAAGGATGGAGGGCAACTTTAAGCAACTTAAATCAAGGGCAATCTAAACATAATCTTTTATATTCCATTGAATTTGATGATCTCGAGAAATTATCAAAAACAATTGGACAAATTTTTCATCTGCACTCGTTTGACTCGTTACATACTCGTACAGACTCGTTTAGTTTTTCATCTGTTTTGACAGCTTGTGCTTTTATTTTTGTCGTTTCTACACAATTGCCCACATCCTTCCCTTTTGCCTGTGTGGTCCCTGTAGGAGTTTGCTACAGGCTATAAGCCTAATGCAAAATCATATAAGTATAAGTATAAATGATGGCCAGGTGCCTATTGCTTCTGGATCCACAAATGCAGTACACAGAAATTTAACTTTCCATACTGGGCCAGGCGCCCATCTTTTGTTCTATTTTTAAAGACAGGACGCTTTATATTAATATCCGTCATTTGCCTTTTCTATTAGGTCTAGGTACCCAGAGGGGGGGGGGGTACTTCATAACTTCCAACACGGGGAGGTCCATGCCAATATTTGGGGTCTGAAATTTTACATAAATCAATATTTGGGGTCTGTGAATTACAACATGGACAAAAATTCAATATTTAGGGTCCGCACAAATCCGAAAAAAGGAAGAATCGTGGAATTTGGTGTGGGTCTTCAAAATATTGGACTCAATATTTGGGGTCCTCAAAAGGTTAGGCTCAATATTTGGGGGTCAGCAAGGAAATAGTGGCATGGACCTCCCTCCGCATTAAAAGTTAGGGAGTACCCCCTGGGCCTATAGGTACAAGCAGATTCCACTATACACAACTGAACTGCCTTTACACATTTTCCCTTCCTTACTTTCTAGCTCGAGAACAACGATGAGTTTGCCATCTTCGATAATGGAGACATTTGCATCGTGAAGCACATGAAATGAAATGATTTTGGGCATCATTTACGGCAAGTGATCTTCCCGGCTTTATCTTCTTTCGTTGTCGTGAGCAGTTTTGGACTTGTGAGACTTGTTACCATCACTCTAAAATGGCGCCATTGAGCAACAACAGCAACCAAAATAGCAAAAACGAGGTTTTTGCGCTCCCCTGTTCCCAGTTCCCAGCAGTGCCGTAACTTCCAGAAAACAAAGTGGTTGTTGAGGCCTGAGGGAAGCAAGGGCATGGAAAAAATGAATCAAGCAGTAGGTTTGTAAATTCTTTCAGAATTACTTTAATCGTATGATCTGTCTGACTGAGTGTTGGTTGATCAATGAACAGAGGACAAGAGCTCTGGGGGATGCAAAATGTGCATCTTTTTTTGGCGCTGAAAGTTGCTTAAAGTTTCAGTTTCAGTTTCATATTATTTAAATTCTCTACATACAATTTATAGTTCTAACAATACAAACAAATAACTAAACTACAAAGATAATGGTAATACTAAAAATTAATACAATTGATACAGAAAAATTAATACAATATACACATACAAATAAAAGAGTAACTAAATAAATTGTATGCAGGGAATTACTTAAAGGAGGAGCTCTCTCAATAGGTAAACTAATCGAGGAGAGAGCCCCCCCTACCTATCCTAAAAAATTATTAGGTAAATTAACTTGAATTTAAATAATTGTGCATTTTCAGTATCAAAACTGTTAGATTCATCGGTCGACATTGTTCAACAAGTAAATTTTCAATTTTGCTTTGAACGATGCTTTTGATGGAGCATTTGGGCTATTCCATCTTTTCTCCATACATGGGTGTGATGACTTTTGGAAAACGACGATGACTCTTCTCCATTCCTTGAAGTTGATGACTTTTGGAAAACGTACAGAACCGGTCTATAATGCAGCTCTTTGCAGGGTAAACAATAAATTCCCGTGGATGAACATTGAGACAGTAATTGCAATCAAAGATCATGGGGTACAAAGTAGTTGAGCTCACTGATGATTACTCTGGAATTTTTCATGAATTTTTGCAAGAGCGCTAGTATAAGCTTGAAAGGCTGCTGTTTCAGTTCATCCAGCGATTGTTGCCATTTTTGGGGGAAACAAGTGACCCCAGTCCCCCCGTGGCGCTTCCACAGTGATGATCTTTTACCACCTTGTTGCAATCTTCAGGCAAATAGGACACAATTTTTCAGGGCACTCTGCACATTTATTGGTAAACTTCCATAAAGATGTTATCCAAAGGTCATCATGTCATGCCAGACTGGAAAGTTTGCCTTGCGTGGCCGATTACTCTGCCGCGCACTTTAAATTTCAGCCGCAAAATTTTTGTAAACAACAAAAGGAAACAATAGAACTATTGTTTAGTGACACAAATACAGTCACACAAGAAAGTTGGATGAAGGAGATATCCCCTGCCCATTCAGCAAACTTTCCGATCTGGATGTCATGCTATTATATCAATGGGCCTGTGGGAACATAAAAATTCAGGCACGTTAGAAATTGCGAGCAAGAGACCTTTCGGGCGCTATCCTAGAATCACACACCTGTGGCTATACTGATCCTGACTGAACTCTACCAAAAACCCTATACCAAAAACGCTAGGAAAAATCTACCAAAACCCTACAGAGATCCTGCCAAAAACCCTGCTGAAACCCTATAAGGTCTGTAAGGTGTGTGATTCTGGACTAGTCCTGACCTTTTGTTGGCACAAGACAAGATGCAGTCTGCTGTGGCCTGTAATCATATCATGTCAAAAGCAGAAAAATGTCTGGGGATATTTACAGAAATAAGTCAGGGGCAGTTGAAAAAGCCTCTGTCATAGTAGTCTGCATGTCGTCAGATTACCAACAATCTGAAAATTGTCAAGGAGAGTTTGAATATGCTCAAGTGCTCAAGAAAGAATGATTCCAATCAAACTAGAGAAAGGATTTCAGCCAACTGGTGCTCTTGGATTGATAACTGCTGAGAAGTTTTGCATAAACTTTACCAACTCACAGAAATTAGATGAAAATATGGAAAATTTGAAGAAAGAAATCACAACATTTTTTCAAGAGTCTGAGGAATCTGGTTGGAGCAATTGATTTCAAAATTCTTTTATGTGAAAAATTGATATATCCAGGGTGTCTGTTTACAGATTGTACATAAAGGAGTTCATAAGGAGCTGGCTGCATCCAGTGTTTTACTTTCCTTTCTTGAACACTGCAACATACTTTATTGAGATATTCTTCACATCATCATCTCTAGTAGAGTATTTTGCAGCTTTCAAAGAGGAAATTAAAAGCTGGGATAGAACAATTTGACTAAAGTTAAGTCATCTTACCTGGGTGGGTTATCGGTCCACTTGACTGGGCTCTCTTCTCATGTAGACAAGTTCTTACTGTCATTGCAAGAGAATGCCATAATCCTGGGGAGTACTTGATACTGGAGGTGCCACTTATATGGGTAGGTTTTTTCAGCTGAAATTCCCTCCATACAGTATGTCATGGGTAAGCTTTTTCAGAATTTTCGCACAACTGAAGAAATTTGACTAGACCAGGCATCTTCAAATTGATAAAAACTCATACACATGGTATAGAAGCTTCCCTATTTTCTTGCAAAAGAGCTCTGAATTCTTAAATATTCTGTGATGCAAATGATCCTTTTGTCATTATCCAGATTTAGGTTGATACATGGGCACAATGAAATACCCCCCTGGCCAAACTACCTTAAGACTGCCTTTGAATGCTACTGACATAGAAGTACAATATGATCAAACTTTATTCTGTAGCCAAACCAAAGACAAATGACGCAGATGAGCTGGTCAAACAGTTGGAAGAGTTTGATATTGTAGATTTACCAGAAAGTGAGTAGCTAACCCCTTTTTACATTTTCTGTGCAATATGCTGAAAGACGGTGTGCCCTTTACACTATTGTTACAATGCAAATTATCTGGCAATCCAAGATAATATTTTGATATATAGGCTATTTATATATTATACATATATTGATTTTGGAACTCTTGTATCAAAATGTATAAAAATAACGCTTGATCCAGGCTCTTGTGTAGAATAGCTAAGAGGTCTATTGCTAAAGTTTTATACAAATTCCATGCTGAGTTCCATGAGATCACTAGTTGCAAGGCTCAATGCTGAGTTTCAACTGGTAACAAAGGTTAATGGCATATTTTAGGTAATACGTATTATTTCAATACATATGCCATTACCCGTCGTTGCCTGTTTAAAATCAGTACTGAACCTTACATAAAATTTTTGTTACCCACTGAGTTACCCTTTGTTACCCATTGGCAAATATTTTTGGATACCTGGATTTGTATAAGAAACTATGACGAGTCATCATTTTTTCTTAAGCTTGGTTGACTTTATATGAAATTTCCACTGTTCAGAAGGATGCCTTAGTTCCTTTGTCCTGTTTTCATGACTAGTTTAACAGAGACCAGAATTTTGTGAGTCCATGATGGACAGTTGTCTAATTTGTGCATGGAGATCTCCTTACCTCTATTTTAAAAATATATTAGGATCATTTGAATTATGGATTCAAGGATATGAATGAGACGTATGACCTTACTTTCCTGCATACTGTTAAGTTAGGAAATGGTACATATGTCAAATTTTTCCTTTTTGGTATTAAATTCAGTTGCTAGGACTCATTTAACACAGATTCTATTTGGAGCGATTTTCAATCGTCCAAAGACAATCCTGGCTGTAAATGTTGAGAATGTTTGAAAATCTCGAATGTTTTCAGTTAGGAACCCCCTGCTCTCCCAATTCAATGTTGTTTGTGAAGATATCCTAAAATCTGATACCTGCCATGGCTCCGGCTGAAATGCGGAACACGGAACGAAACACGAAACGAAACGAGGAAGGAAACACGGAACAGAGTTGACTAAAATGCGAAACAATTTGTCTAAAATGCGAAACAGACTGAAATACGAAACAGACTGAAATGCAAAACAGTTTGCAAGAAAGAGCGACTGAAATGCGAAACAAATGTTGATCTCAAATGCAAAGCAAATGTGACTGAAATGCGAAACAACACAGGATGTGCCTTCGAGGGAGGGGGGGGGGACAAAAAATCCATTTTTTCAACTGTGGTCGAGCACTTTTGTAAGAGACTGTTAACCGCATTGCTAAATGTCAATTACACGTGGGTAAGGCCAGTGATAACACGTATTTTTCATCCATTCATTCGTTCATCCATTCATTCATCCATTCATTCATCCATATATTCATTCATTCATGGCTTAAATGTATCTTTTTATGAATATTCGGAACAGTAATAACAGTTCTCTGAGTTTCTTGCGAGTTTCTTAGAAGTCTCATTGCAGCCTTCGCGTTGCTTTCTATGTCCCGGTCAACATTTCAAAATAAGGTCTTTTTTCTGTTGAAGCTCAAAATTGTCCAAAAATTTAAGGACCTTGGGTGTATACACTTCTGACAAAACTTTGCGTCGCCCGGCGTAGCAGCCCCCTAGACTCTGTGGCTATGATTAATTAAAGGTGGGCAAGTGTTCATTCATTCAGGGCTCAAGGAAAAACATCCCCACTCGGAAGTAGGCTCGTAGGAAGCAGGGGGCAGGTAGGGCTCGTACGCCCCAATAATTTTGAAAACAATTGAGCTACGTCACCAAAATTAATTAGATGCTTCTCTATTGTTTTAAGAACAATTGCCCATAATCTGCAGCACCTTCCTACGGTCTTGCTCAGAAGTTGTCGTTTAATCGAATCTCCCAGGAAAATTCGATTGGCCGAAACTTTCTTTTACTTTTTATCAGAGTGTTTTGCATTTCAACCAACTTTGTTTCGCATTTGAGATCAATGTTTATTTCGCATTTCAGTCACTCTTTCTTGCAAACTGTTTTGCATTTCAGTCTGTTTCGTATTTCAGTCTGTTTCGCATTTTAGATAAATTGTTTCGCATTTTAGTCAATTCTGTTCCGTGTTTCGTTCCTCGTTTCGTTTCGTATTTCGTTCCGTGTTCCGCATTTCAGCCGGAGCCCCTGCCATGACTGTATTTTGGCACAATCCAAAAAAGGGGACAGTGGTCAGGATTGTAGCTACCTTCGTTTCAGAGCAACCTTTGTCGCTTTGTTTGTTTTGAATCATTGATGGAGAGAATTCCCTTTGTTTGCAATTGGTGTCAGTCAAAGAGCAACTGATGCTATTGTGTTAAAAAATCAGTAATGTTACAGAATCTTTCCTCGTTGACTCACCAGCTTTATGTTCAATCTTTTTCATAGAGCCTCCAGTGGACAAAAAATTGACTGATGACATAGGCCCAGAGAATATAACCGATGGTATCCATGTGCACTCACTTGGTGGAACAGAGGGTATGAATTTGGAAGAGAATGATCAGATATCAACCATGAGGTCTATAGCCTATTGTGTTTCACAATCTTGATGTGTGCATTGATGAAACAGAGCCACAGAAACAATGGCATGTGTTGGCAGGAGCTTCAAGAGGGAGTAAAATATCTGGGACCTGGGCACTGAAGTGCCTGTAAACGTTTTGTACCTGGATTGATTATCGCTAAAAATGAAAGAACAGCTTATTTTTCCAACAATTTTCAGCCTAATAGTTTTCTCAACGTGCCATCTACTGACAAAATATCTTTCATATTATTTTGTTGCTTGCCCATGATAGTTTCAGGAGCAATAATCTCAAATCAGATGTCACATGCGAAAACGCAACATTTCTCATGCAGAAATGTTCATTTGTTTTATTCTCGAAATTTTCATGTGATATGTAGTTTGAAATAATGCAGATGTTAATGAAATATTCTTGTTCATTCTAGAGGCATCTAGATACAACATAGTTTTTTATGGAGGGAACGTTGTTTTTGAAATCATAACATAATCAATGTCGAACAAGAGAGAAGTAAGTATCGCTTGAATCTTATTCAATCCGGGGGGGGGGTACTTCGCTATGGGGTAAGACGGGGATGTGCGCCAGTTTTGGGTAGTTTTTAGCCTTGAAAATTCTGGGATTGGGATATACTTTCACTTGGAATTTTCTGGGATTGGGGTTTACTGTTATACTCAAAATTCTGGTAATGGGTGCTGAATAAAGTACAACTGGATAATTCTTCGAGCAGCATGTGGTCAGTTTCAGGTGAACAGATTTCAAGTATTTTCTGTGTTTAAAAGCATGCTCAGATCAGAACTTCATTCCTATGGCCATTTGGGACAAAAATTGTCGTTCCCAGCCCTCCATCCCTTATCCCTTTGACGTCGAACTGTTTTTGTTACTTCTTCGAAATTCTGGGATTGGGTATCAATATCTGACAAAAATTCTGGGATTGGGTATCAATATCGGACCAAATTTCAGGGATTGGGTTGTAGCAGAAATCCTTGCGGCGCAGACCCCCGTATGAATTTATAGTGAAGTAGACCCCCCCGGGGGTTCCATCATCCACTGCAGGGTGTCTCCGAAAGATCGTGCCCCGTGTGTGTAGCTAGTGTGGAGGAGGTGTAGATTTGATTATCTTGGTTTAGGTTTTTACACAGTTGCATTGGTCAAGCTTAAAGGGAATCGACATGGTTAAAAGCTGGCCCGGGCCAGGTCAAAAATATAATCTATTGTACTCGACAATTTTGTCACATCCGGTTTCATTGTGTGGCTAAAGAAACAATTGATTTGTGGGCGTTTCTTTAACCTATTTATAGCAGCTAAGAGATATAGCTGACATGTGGTTGCTGATTTTTGGGAGAGAGAGTGGTTGCTTCAATAACATCACTTCTATGTTCTCCAGCAATGTTAAAATAAGGTAAGTTGTCAAAGAAAGAGTTGTGGGCATCGTATTAAAGTTTTCACTGCAGTTTTTGAAAGGTAGAAAGAGCACCGTTAGCACCCTTATGAATAGACAACATTGCTAACCTTTTGAACCAGCGTTTACACGGGACCTGTTGGAGCCGTTCTGTATGGAACTGATTGGAAATGCTTGGGACTGTTCCCACTGTATCCCGTTTACGCGGGATCGGTTCCAAAAAGTTCCAAGGCTTTGTTAAATCGTGAATTTTTTTCAAAACAAAGACGTTGGCATGTCCTTTGTTTTTCGAAACAAGGACAAAAATGTTTTTAATTCCGTCGTTTAAGACGTTTTTTGTTTATTTAAGTGCTTAAACAATGAATAGTAGCGTCATTTCCTGGCCTTTCCCGTTTGGAACCGTTCCACCCGTTTACATGAGACCTTCCTGGGTACGGTTCCAAATGGGATCGACTTCGTAAGTGGACCCATTTGGGTACGGGTTGCAGTTCCATTTGGAACGGTTCCAGCGGGTCCCATGTAAACGCAAGGCCTAAACGTACCCTTTTGGGTGCGGTTCCAAATGGAACCGATCTTTTGTAAACGCTACCTAAAGGATTTAGCAAAAGTTTTGATACGACGCTAGAACCCTTTCTTTGAAAATTTTTCTTGAAGCAATCACTCATTTTGCCTTTCTTTGTCATAAATCAGCAACCCCGTGTCAGATTGACTCATACAAGATCTCAAAATCTAAGTTGAAGCCTGACCTATGCAACTACTGAAAACCAAGATGATTCATCTCGTAGCTCCTTCACAGTAGCCACTCAAACGGAGCACAATTTTTTTGGGACATCCTGTATTTTTTACGATTGGCTGATGACATCATTTCGTTTGCAAACAGTAAAGAAGGTGGACAACATTGAATATGTTCCGAAGAGTTCAGGTCTGAGTTCTTTCAATTAAAGACGCTGCGCTCCCCATGATCCTTTCTGGTCCGACAATGAATTTCATGCTGTATGAAAAAGATTATGGCCTAGCAATCGCAAGGCTTTATTGTCGTTTCAACCTTCAAATGAACGTTGTGAAGTCATCACTTTGAAGTCAAACAGAAGATCTTCCCACAAGTAATTGAAGGATTAGGGAAGCTTCTCTCCTTAGAGCAATTTATTTTCCCATATTCTGTGATCAAAGTGCGTTGTTTACAGTAACTGTGATGTTTTGCTGATTTTTGCGCATACAAAGGGTCATGGGGAGCACAGGGTCTTTAAAATGCCTTTATAAGACAATTTCTGATTCTTTATCATCCAACAGTCATGTTCATTTGCGTCAACAAAAGGCTCGCTTCAGGTCAAATTTGAGGGGCAAACATGTAGCTCATGACTGTAAATTTTCAACAAACATCGGTACTGCTTATTGTAGTCACACAACACCATATGTTTACTTTATTAGATTGATGCTCGAGGAGGTGAAAACTTGATATTTTTTGTAATACGGGGGCGTGCCATTTTTGGTGGTAGTTTTTTCAAAACTTTACGAACTTAAGGGTATCGTCTTGAGACATTTTAAAAAGTCATGGATATCCTTTGCAGAGATTTTGCGGAATTATTGGTACTATTCTGGAGAAAACTGAGTAAATGTTTCAGAATTGTGGAAACGTTTCAGAATTTCCGGGATTTTGGCCCTAAAATTCTGTCAAATTAACAGAATTGTAAGTATCATCTTTGTGGGCAAAGTGGTATGTCCATGTCAGGTGATAAGCCAAGATTCCTTGCCCCCTCCCCGCGAGGATTGTTGTAATTTCTGTTGCCATAATTGCTTATTGTATTTTCTTGCAGTATGTAAAGGGCATGCCTCTAACTTGGCTATCGATGCTCACCGTTCAGCTGTTGTGGCTAGAGCGAATTCTGTCGAAATCCAGGGTAATAGTGGCAGCCGGAATGGAGAGAGTGCGGAAGAAAGACCACCATGTGAGTCAGTCTATTTGATAAACGTTCTTGTTTAATAACAAAAGGGCGAATCACACCATCAGATCTCTTTGTAGCCCTCTCTATTAAGCCGACCCTTTTTTGCCCAAATTTGGAAGATACCCCTCTTCTACCCGGTGCCCAAGAAAGTATACAAATTTGTTTTGGTTCTAGCGATGTGAACTTAGCTCTAATCAATGTCTAGTCAATCATTCTCAAAATGTTCATCGCTCGTTAACTCGAACATAGTTATCTTGTTGCTGATATTAAACTTCGAGGCTCAAATTTGCATCCACCTGAGTGACATGTGTACTAAAGTCAACGTCTCTGCAACACGGTCTCTCAGAAGTTCAGATTATGGCATAAGAGTCCCATTCTAAGAACGACCACAGGACAGAAATGCTTCTCTCACCAGGGTCGAAACTTTGGAATGGTTTTGCTAAAAAGACTAAAACTACGTCAACTTTAAAAGATTTTATGAAAGCCATAAAATGATCATCTGTACACGAAGAATTAACGATGCCTCCCTTTCGTTTTCTAAAATGTAGTTTTCTTTAATTTTTTTTTAACGATCGCAGTAATGTTATCGATTAGTTTTATTTTGTAACGTTATGTTAATTGAATATTTTTTGTATATTTAGCATGGCCCCCTGTAAATCAGTCCTCCTCGACTGAGAGGCTACCATGGGTGAAAAGATAGAATGAAAATAGAAATAAATAGAAATACCTCCAAACTAGAGCTTCGGCGTTAGCTAAACAAGCAAGAAAAATTAGCCCATTAGCTTGCGTTGCTCTTAAATTATCTCCATTTACCTCTGTCCACTGTGTCAAGATCCATGCGGTCCATTTACAAATACCCTCCCTGATATGCATTAGGATAATGATAATGTTGCAGCATGCAGGACCAATTCATTCTCTATAGCTCTAGGGTTCCATGTCGGACTTGTGGCTGATTGACTGTTTTTATCAAACAGCCTCAATTATGCGCAGCGATCAGACTTGTTTTATTGTCCTGTCTTTTGTAATGTTTTTCTTGCGTTTGATTTCATAGATAATTGTAAGTGTCACTCATTGTTGGAACTCGCTGACTTCATGTCCTTTCCTTCAATGAGTGGCACAGTAGCTACATTTGTTGTGTGTATTACTGTTTTATTTGATATGTAAAAAATTATTGATGATAATTCTTTGTGACATTTCAGATCTGGTGAGGCACTTTTGTGAACATTTTCGCGATGCACTCGCCGGACGTTTGTTGCCGGACAGCCTCAACGGAAATTGGATGAAACTTGCAAGATACTTCAATGTTAAAGAGGTTATCATCGATCAAATGAGAGTTTGCAGCAGTTCACATAGATTATTCTTTGTTCAATTACGAACAAAACATCCGGACTTACAAATCGGTGAACTGCGTAACATATTGCATGGTATGAAAGTAAGCAATTTTGGTCAAATGACGAATGTTAGGAAAGACATAAAGAACATACCAATTGATGATAATTTGAAGTTGGAAGACCTTAGCGATGAGCAGTTTGGGTTGTTGCTCGATCAAGTAGCAGACAAGCTTATTTTTCATCGAGCGAAAGGTCATTGGAGACAGTTAGCCAGTTGTTTACGTTTTCGCACGAAGCAAATTGATCGTATTGACGCTGAAGGAAAAAGTGAAGGAAAAAATTCTGCCTGGCTGTTAATTGATTATCTTGCTGAACGTGGGGATGAAGTGGAACATATGATAAAGTGGCTCAAAGAAATGAAGCGAAATGATGTAGTTGAATTTATCCGAGATTCAATAAATAAAGGAGACTGTTGGGAGAAAGATTTGTAGGAAGGATGAAACGTAGTTACCACCCGATTAGTCGAAAAGATTCTTGGCGTTTGACGGATCCCTTTCCTAAACTTCCTCGATCCGCAAACCCAGCTGGTCTGGACAAAGTACCATTCATTTTTTGCATGCCAGCTGCCACTGCAAGAATCAAGCAGTGCGCAAAGGAACAATGGAAAGGGATAAAGAAATAGCCTTGTACCTTTGTGGCCTTGCTCGTCCCTTCTTAGGAGTCAACCTTCCATTTCAACGTTCGCCTATCTATCCGCTAAAGTTTTGGAAATAATTTGAAAAGCTTCCAAGCTTTAAAATTGATTCGTAAGTGGTGGCTTTTAGATCAGGTTTCAAATAGTGGCCGTGAGAAAGTTACGAGAAAAAATCTACGATTAAAAAAAAGACACTCGATAAATCAGATATTTTATGTGATGAATCAGCCGTTTGACTTCTTCAAATGTAGATCGTGCATGAAAATTTTTAATTCAGTGTTGTCTCAAATTAGATGTCACTTGGAAATGTAGCCTTACAACACGGACCCTCAACTTTCGGTGATCTCAGTGAATTGAATTGATGTTGTCGCTTCAGCGAGGGCCTTATATCCCTGAAAACCAGTCAAAAATCTCAATCCGCGACAAAGTTTTTTCGCCTTTGTGAGCAAATCAGACTATTGCTTACAAGAAGGCGGTTTTTGCCAACAAGGTTTGAAAAAATACTCATGAAAATATTGGTGGTTAATGCTATTGCACAGCAGTTCTGGCAGACGGCTCTTTTTGTGGTCTTTTAGGTTCCGTGGTTTTAAGAGAAATCGCTGGTGAAATAGCATTGATTGTAGAACGTTTGATATAGAAAGTCGCCATTTGCGCTTAGTTTCTGTTTTCCGTGAAGAAATCAAATTTAATGAGAAATTTTAAAACAAGGACGAGGTGCTTTCTCCTCGATTATTTTAAACACTGAGAGAGCTCCACCTTTACAAACTCCCTCCGTCGTACTTATATATTGTATCAATATCAATTTGGGTGGGAAATTTTGCTTTGAGCCCCTTTGAGAAACCTTGAAAACATGCTAAAATTACAAGCAAGAATCCCTAATCTTTTAACCTCACAGCGATGACTTTCAGCACGCTTTAGCACTTGCTTTCCTTTTGACGGGTTAAAAAATCTTCCCCCTAGTGTGAATAGCCATTCAAGGGGCTTCCATTCTCCCATGAGGACAAATACATGAGTACATCCAAGAGTCATTATTGCTATGAAGGAGAACGAAGGGAAATTTTGCTTGCTGTTTTCGCTCGTTTTTGCAGGTTTTCGAAAGGGGCTTTCTATGGAAAATCTCCCATTTCGACGGCAAGGAATGGCCGATTAAAACCGGGTAAATTCCTGGACCTAATTTGACATATCGGGGATAAAATAAGACAGTTGTCAATTTCATTGCTTTGATATTCAGAGACCAGGAATTTTTTCAAACGATGGGCGTTTTTATTGACTCACCCGGTATAGTTGATATGAATAAATTGTATGTAGAGGGATTGAAAAAGAAACTGAATTAAACTGAACTGAACTGAAGGTGATTTAGGCCCAACCGTTTATTGTTTAGGCCATATAAATCAGTGAGGGTTCATCCATGTATTTACTGGGTCTGATGCCAGGGCGCCGGAGTCACCGGGGCAGCGGGGCAGAGGGGGCAGCTGCCCCTGTTGCCCTGATGGTACAGGTGCGGGATGGGGCAGGTAATGCCCTTTGCAAACACCTTTCTCGTATATCCGCTACATCTGAAACCTTTGACCTATTGAGCTTCTGCCAATGCCCTCCACTTCTCTCAGAAGATATGTTTTAGGGGCTCTTTCAAAAACAGGTAGAAAGTAGTTGATGACTAAACGGCAGCTATGGGAGGATAAGAATTTCTCGAAAAATGCTAGAAATGACTGGGATAGTTATGTGTCCTTATCCAATTTCGCAGTGCCCTTTTTGATTGGCTGCCCCAGCCGCTTCGTCTTCCTTGGATCAGTGTGTAGCTCCCTTCCTTAGATGAATGATTCTGCGTTATTACAAATCCCATATGAAATCTAATTTGAGACACACTTTAGATGTTAGATACTAAGGTCTCTAGTAGATATTAAGGTGTTAAGTATTTTCTTAAATTGACGAATAAATAAGTTTTAGACACAAGATTTTGCAGCCAGTGCATGCGTTTTTTCTCTCAGAGTGACTTCAGTTGATCATTTGCCTCTTTAACTTTCTAGGACAAGAAAAACATTAAAATTAAATCAGCGAAGAAATGATGACAAACCGAAATTAACAGGCCTTCCCGTGCCTCGATTTCAATTCGATAGACTTTTGTACTGTAATTGCTGGAAAAAAAGGTTGGTTGGAGCATTGAAATCTGGAAAAGATTGAGGAGGATAACGACAGTACGACCCAGGGAGGGGGTACATGACTTATGGATGAAGGTGGGTCTGCCACCCGACTTTCACAAAGGTGCTCTCTTCCAATTACCAAAACTTGCTTTCATACCCACTTTTATGATTAATTTGAGCAGAAAACTACTCGCCTTTAATTTTTTTGCAAAATTCACCCAACCCGACCCATGCTTAAGGAAAACCTGCCAAAAGGAGACCTGTTTAGAGAATTTTTGGCCCAAAACCCGACCCATATGGGCGGCACATACCCAGTGTTTAAGAAAAAATACAGTCTAATTTCATTCGAGGTTCTTTAAGAAATGATAATATATGAATCAATTTAACTCATACCAACTGAAAGTACAATCTATCTTCTCTCTGTTGATATCCAGGTTTAGTGAATTACTAGAATTCTCATTACTTAATTGACTATAGCCTCTTTTAGACGCCGGACAGCGATATGGCAATGCGAAAATTTTGCAAGTTTTGTCTAGAAAACGCCAACTCTAGGGTATCATCTTTACAAAAATTGGTCTAGCCAACGGTTCAATTTTGAAACTGTTGGCGGCACACCACTACCCCAACTTTAGCCAAGAACTCCCTCCCCCACCCCCGTCGTGACAAAAATACTTACATTTTTATCATCATCAGTCTTTGCTGGATACTTCGATAATTTATCTAGCCATTTCCTAGCAGATTCCTTGTCTCCCATTCTCAAATATGTCTTAGCCAGCATAAGTTGGTTTGCAGCAAAGAAATTTGGGTCAACTGAAAGAAGAGGAGACGACCATAGATTGCATGCATTTTTCATAAGAAACTGAGAACTTGCACCAATGCCAAAAGTTTCTTTACAAAGGTATCAGGTTTGAGTGCTTAGAGTTTCTCAGGAGATTCTTAAATATTCCATTACAATATTCATGCCCACTATCAGTGCCTTCGTTAAATTTCAAAGCAATGTTTTTGAAGCCTTTCCCAATGGAAGTACCGCCCGAGTAATATGGTACAGGAAATAGGTGAAAATGAAGCAAAATGATATTAAGGATTTCCTTGTCAAAATAAATAGCTTCTCCAAGAATATTCTCTCAGAACTGGAGTTTCTTAATCTTCTTGCGATTTGAGAGTTGAGTTTCTTATAAGCAGTTTCTTACAAAAAACAAACTTGTATAATTGCCATCTAATAGTATTTACAACTTTTCTTGATAAACAAAGTATACTTTGGTTGCAGGATAAAAACAACAAAATTTTATCCTGTTAAGAGCCCAATATATTTGATTATTATATATATAGCCCAATATATATAATTGATTCATATATTGTGCATACATTTTGTATAGCCTGCAGTTGCATTTACCACCACTCCAGCAATTCATTTGCTTTTCACAAATTCGAACAGTGCTTTATCACTTTTTATCATTATCAACTCAATTATCGTTGGATTATAAAAAACAGTAGCTAATCAGGACAAAGAGCTACACTCGATTACATGTCGTAGTTTCGCTTTTAGCCTGAACTGATATCGCTACAACTGAGTGGAGCGATAACAACAACAACAATTCAACTCAATGGGATGAGCGTAATTTGAGGGTCCTTATGGTAGTGAGGCTAATAAAGAGCACTTACTTGATTCAGCATGTAGAAAGTGATCTTGAGCCTGGAATGAAAGACATTCTATGTTATGAATTATTTGTATTTTCTCTTGCATTTACTGGAAAAAGTAGTCCTACCGCACGGTAAACCAGCCCTAATAACTTTCATGACTTCAGAGAAATTCTTAGACAGCTGGCAACCTCAATCGAGCAAAGAAAGCTGATAACACCCTGATTTGGGATAATCTCATGTGCAGTAGTAGTCTCTTCTTCTACTCACAAACTTTTAAGTTTTTACAAACTAAAGTACACCGTGCCTCCCTCATAATGAAGGGATACAGCGAGGAGCAACCATTCCTTTGGCCGAGATGGTCACAGGGGCCCAAGGATAGAAAAGAATGATCACATTTTCGCCGACAAGCTCCGATTTCGTACTGAGGAAAACATATTTTCAATTCATTTAACTCATGAAAACCCAGTCAGCAATAGCCAAAATCGGCTAAGGTTTGTTTACACCCATTTCGAGTCATGTGACCAATCTCTTGATAAAACATCTTTTGATTTCTCTTACATATTTCGTGCCATGCAAAGTTATGCCATGAATGCAAGAAGTAGCATGAAACTAAACCTTCCCAAGAGAATGGTCACATGACTTGAAATGGGTAAAACAAACCTTAGCCAATTATCTAATAATCAAATTCGTAAACAGCCTAAAATCTTAAATTCCTTATCTGTTGCTGTCCCAGCGAGTCCTGTTCTAAGATGAGTCTAGCCTTTTAAATGCCCTTTTAGTCGTTGTTTAAAACGACATAAAGTCAGTAGCTAGCGAGTCGTGGAAGGTGTATCATTTCAGACTTTCAAAGATGCATAATGAAAACTCTTTTTGAAAAATTCTGTCCTGCATCCTCATAACTTTTTGAGGAACTGTATCTGCGTGGAAATGGTTTCTCAAGTTCCCTCGAAGTTAAGAATATACGTGGATTCTTTGAAACAAACAGTAAGATCTTTTACGAGGGCCACACTATTTCCCAAACTTTTATCTCGAAAAATTGCGAAATAATTATCCAAGGATCTGAAATTGACTTGTTTATGCGAACTAATGCTAATTTTTGAGATGTGATCAGTCTTGCACTATTTTAGCTCAGAATTTGCGAGGAGTAGACATTTCATTAACACTGTAATAAACTGAGGACTGTGGTGCTCAAACTTGTGGAAATAATCAATTATTCTGGCTTAGTTCGTTTGTTCGCATGCAACCTATGGTTTTGTGGACTTATCCAGTGCTGGTTCATCATAGATAATAGAGAATTGGTGAGTACCTTGTGACTTACACTTTGTTTGCGACACTATTGGTAGAGTTTCTTGTTGAAATTGCCTCAGGACTTTGCCCTTTAGACTGTGATTGTAGTGCTTCAGAAGACAATACCGCTCTCGGTGGCATAGAAGAAACTGCAACTTTTGAAAGCTGTGCAACACCGACGATTTCATAGAGATATGTTTGATGTTGTCTACGAATCAATGTCTGTTGCCTTTGCGCAAAAGATGGAAGTAGTCGGTGAAGAAATATCTTTCTGTTGAATCTGAAACATTAGGCGCTAACCTGATTTTAAGGCATTATTCGAACAAAGATTTCTCTTGATCTAAGTTGAATATCAAAATCCGAGGCGGTAGAATTTTCGGCAAGCTTGTAGTCTAACAGAAAATGTAAAAACATTTATGGTTGGTCAAAAATCCACTTGCACGTCATCGGTTTTTGGGGGAGAGTATTACTATTTTTGTATTCATCCCCACAGCTTCTGATTTCTCGCAAAATCACAGTGTATCACGTGATGTTAGATTACGTAGTGTGATTGGTCAATCTCAGAGATGTAAACAAACACGCTGATTGGCTCAAAACGAAATCTGTCCTTGTTCAACTGAACTGCCTTTACACATTTTCCCTTCCTTACTTTCTAGCTCGAGAACAACGATGAGTTTGCCATCTTCGATAATGGAGACATTTGCATCGTGAAGCACATGAAATGAAATGATTTTGGGCATCATTTACGGCAAGTGATCTTCCCGGCTTTATCTTCTTTCGTTGTCGTGAGCAGTTTTGAACTTGTGAGACTTGTTACCATCACTCTAAAATGGCGCCATTGAGCAACAACAGCAACCAAAATAGCGAAAACGAGGTTTTTGCGCTCCCCTGTTCCCAGTTCCCAGAAGTGCCGTAACTTCCAGAAAACAAAGTGGTTATTGAGGCCTGAGGGAAGCAAGGGCATGGAAAAAATGAATCAAGCAGTAGGTTTGTAAATTCTTTCAGAATTACTTTAATCGTATGATCTGTCTGACTGAGTGTTGGTTGATCAATGAACAGAGGACAAGAGCTCTGGGAGATACAAAATGTGCATCTTTTTTTGGCGCTGAAAGTTGCTTAAAGTAATAATGGGCTATTCCATCTTTTCTCCATACATGGGTGTGATGACTTTTGGAAAACGACGATGACTCTTCTCCATTCCTTGAAGTTGATGACTTTTGGAAAACGTACAGAACCGGTCTATAATGCAGCTCTTTGCAGGGTAAACAATAAATTCCCGTGGATGAACATTGAGACAGTAATTGCAATCAAAGATCATGGGGTACAAAGTAGTTGAGCTCACTGATGATTACTCTGGAATTTTTCATGAATTTTTGCAAGAGCGATAGTATAAGCTTGAAAGGCTGCTGTTTCAGTTCATCCAGCGATTGTTGCCATTTTTGGGGGAAACAAGTGACCCCAGTCCCCGCATGGCGCTTCCACAGTGATGATCTTTTACCACCTTGTTGCAATCTTCAGGCAAATAGGACACAATTTTTCAGGGCACTCTGCACATTTATTGGTAAACTTCCATAAAGATGTTATCCAAAGGTCATCATGTCATGCCAGACTGGAAAGTTTGCCTTGCGTGGCCAATTACTCTGCCGCGCACTTTAAATTTCAGCCGCAAAATTTTTGTAAACAACAAAAGGAAACAATAGAACTATTGTTTAGTGACACAAATACAGTCACACAAGAAAGTTGGATGAAGGAGATATCCCCTGCCCATTCAGCAAACTTTCCGATCTGGATGTCATGCTATTATATCAATGGGCCTGTGGGAACATAAAAATTCAGGCACGTTAGAAATTGCGAGCAAGAGACCTTTCGGGCGCTATCCTAGAATCACACACCTGTGGCTATACTGATCCTGACTAAACTCTACCAAAAACCCTATACCAAAAACGCTAGGAAAAATCTACCAAAACCCTACAGAGATCCTGCCAAAAACCCTGCTGAAACCCTATAAGGTCTGTAAGGTGTGTGATTCTGGACTAGTCCTGACCTTTTGTTGGCACAAGACAAGATGCAGTCTGCTGTGGCCTGTAATCATATCATGTCAAAAGCAGAAAAATGTCTGGGGATATTTACAGAAATAAGTCAGGGGCAGTTGAAAAAGCCTCTGTCATAGTAGTCTGCATGTCGTCAGATTACCAACAATCTGAAAATTGTCAAGGAGAGTTTGAATATGCTCAAGTGCTCAAGAAAGAATGATTCCAATCAAACTAGAGAAAGGATTTCAGCCAACTGGTGCTCTTGGATTGATAACTGCTGAGAAGTTTTACATAAACTTTACCAACTCACAGAAATTTGATGAAAATATGGTAAATTTGAAGAAAGAAATCACAACATTTTTTCAAGAGTCTGAGGAATCTGGTTGGAGCAATTGATTTCAAAATTCTTTTATGTGAAAAATTGATATATCCAGGGTGTCTGTTTACAGATTGTACATAAAGGAGTTCATAAGGAGCTGGCTGCATCCAGTGTTTTACTTTCCTTTCTTGAACACTGCAACATACTTTATTGAGATATTCTTCACATCATCATCTCTAGTAGAGTATTTTGCAGCTTTCAAAGAGGAAATTAAAAGCTGGGATAGAACAATTTGACTAAAGTTAAGTCATCTTACCTGGGTGGGTTATCGGTCCACTTGACTGGGCTCTCTTCTCATGTAGACAAGTTCTTACTGTCATTGCAAGAGAATGCCATAATCCTGGGGAGTACGTGATACTGGAGGTGCCACTTATATGGGTAGGTTTTTTCACCTGAAATTCCCTCCATACAGTATGTCATGGGTAAGCTTTTTCAGAATTTTCGCACAACTGAAGAAATTTGACTAGACCAGGCATCTTCAAATTGATAAAAACTCATACACATGGTATAAAAGCTTCCCTATTTTCTTGCAAAAGAGCTCTGAATTCTTAAATATTCTGTGATGCAAATGATCCTTTTGTCATTATCCAGATTTAGGTTGATACATGGGCACAATGAAATACCCCCCTGGCCAAACTACCTTAAGACTGCCTTTGAATGCTACTGACATAGAAGTACAATATGATCAAACTTTATTCTGTAGCCAAACCAAAGACAAATGACGCAGATGAGCTGGTCAAACAGTTGGAAGAGTTTGATATTGTAGATTTACCAGAAAGTGAGTAGCTAACCCCTTTTTACATTTTCTGTGCAATATGCTGAAAGACGGTGTGCCCTTTACACTATTGTTACAATGCAAATTATCTGGCAATCCAAGATAATATTTTGATATATAGGCTATTTATATATTATACATATATTGATTTTGGAACTCTTGTATCAAAATGTATAAAAATAACGCTTGATCCAGGCTCTTGTGTAGAATAGCTAAGAGGTCTATTGCTAAAGTTTTATACAAATTCCATGCTGAGTTCCATGAGATCACTAGTTGCAAGGCTCAATGCTGAGTTTCAACTGGTAACAAAGGTTAATGGCATATTTTAGGTAATACGTATTATTTCAATACATATGCCGTTACCCGTCGTTGCCTGTTTAAAATCAGTACTGAACCTTACATAAAATTTTTGTTACCCACTGAGTTACCCTTTGTTACCCATTGGCAAATATTTTTGGATACCTGGATTTGTATAAGAAACTATGACGAGTCATCATTTTTTCTTAAGCTTGGTTGACTTTATATGAAATTTCCACTGTTCAGAAGGATGCCTTAGTTCCTTTGTCCTGTTTTCATGACTAGTTTAACAGAGACCAGAATTTTGTGAGTCCATGATGGACAGTTGTCTAATTTGTGCATGGAGATCTCCTTACCTCTATTTTAAAAATATATTAGGATCATTTGAATTATGGATTCAAGGATATGAATGAGAAGTATGACCTTACTTTCCTGCATACTGTTAAGTTAGGAAATGGTACATATGTCAAATTTTTCCTTTTTGGTATTAAATTCAGTTGCTAGGACTTATTTAACACAGATTCTATTTGGAGCGATTTTCAATCGTCCAAAGACAATCCTGGCTGTAAATGTTGAGAATGTTTGAAAATCTCGAATGTTTTCAGTTAGGAACCCCCTGCTCTCCCAATTCAATGTTGTTTGTGAAGATATCCTAAAATCTGATACCTGCCATGGCTCCGGCTGAAATGCGGAACACGGAACGAAACACGAAACGAAACGAGGAAGGAAACACGGAACAGAATTGACTAAAATGCGAAACAATTTGTCTAAAATGCGAAACAGACTGAAATACGGAACAGACTGAAATGCAAAACAGTTTGCAAGAAAGAGCGACTGAAATGCGAAACAAATGTTGATCTCAAATGCAAAGCAAATGTGACTGAAATGCGAAACAACACAGGATGTGCCTTCGAGGGAGGGGGGGGGGACAAAAAATCCATTTTTTCAACTGTGGTCGAACACTTTTGTAAGAGACTGTTAACCGCATTGCTAAATGTCAATTACACGTGGGTAAGGCCAGTGATAACACGTATTTTTCATCCATTCATTCGTTCATCCATTCATTCATCCATTCATTCATCCATATATTCATTCATTCATGGCTTACATGTATCTTTTTATGAATATTCGGAACAGTAATAACAGTTCTCTGAGTTTCTTGCGAGTTTCTTAGAAGTCTCATTGCAGCCATCGCGTTGTTTTCTATGTCCCGGTTAACATTTCAAAATAAGGTCTTTTTTTCTGTTGAAGCTCAAAATTGTCCAAAAATGTAAGGACCTTGGGTGTATACACTTCTGACAAAACTTTGCGTCGCCCGGCGTAGCAGCCCCCTAGACTGTGTGGCTATGGTTAATTAAAGGTGGGCAAGTGTTCATTCATTCAGGGCTCAAGGAAAAACATCCCCACTCGGAAGTAGGCTCGTAGGAAGCAGGGGGCAGGTAGGGCTCGTACGCCCCAATAATTTTGAAAACAATTGAGCTACGTCACCAAAATTAATTAGATGCTTCTCTATTGTTTTAAGAACAATTGCCCATAATCTGCAGCACCTTCCTACGGTCTTGCTCAGAAGTTGTCGTTTAATCGAATCTCCCAGGAAAATTCGATTGGCCGAAACTTGCTTTTACTTTTTATCAGAGTGTTTTGCATTTCAACCAACTTTGTTTCGCATTTGAGATCAATGTTTATTTCGCATTTCAGTCACTCTTTCTTGCAAACTGTTTTGCATTTCAGTCTGTTTCGTATTTCAGTCTGTTTCGCATTTTAGACAAATTGTTTCGCATTTTAGTCAATTCTGTTCCGTGTTTCGTTCCTCGTTTCGTTTCGTGTTTCGTTCCGTGTTCCGCATTTCAGCCGGAGCCCCTGCCATGACTGTATTTTGGCACAATCCAAAAAAGGGGACAGTGGTCAGGATTGTAGCTACCTTCGTTTCAGAGCAACCTTTGTCGCTTTGTTTGTTTTGAATCATTGATGGAGAGAATTCCCTTTGTTTGCAATTGGTGTCAGTCAAAGAGCAACTGATGCTATTGTGTTAAAAAATCAGTAATGTTACAGAATCTTTCCTCGTTGACTCACCAGCTTTATGTTCAATCTTTTTCATAGAGCCTCCAGTGGACAAAAAATTGACTGATGACATAGGCCCAGAGAATATAACCGATGGTATCCATGTGCACTCACTTGGTGGAACAGAGGGTATGAATTTGGAAGAGAATGATCAGATATCAACCATGAGGTCTATAGCCTATTGTGTTTCACAATCTTGATGTGTGCATTGATGAAACAGAGCCACAGAAACAATGGCATGTGTTGGCAGGAGCTTCAAGAGGGAGTAAAATATCAGGGACCTGGGCACTGAAGTGCCTGTAAACGTTTTGTACCTGGATTGATTATCGCTAAAAATGAAAGAACAGCTTATTTTTCCAACAATTTTCAGCCTAATAGTTTTCTCAACGTGCCATCTACTGACAAAATATCTTTCATATTATTTTGTTGCTTGCCCATGATAGTTTCAGTAGCAATAATCTCAAATCAGATGTCACATGCGAAAACGCAACATTTCTCATGCAGAAATGTTCATTTGTTTTATTCTCGAAATTTTCATGTGATATGTAGTTTGAAATAATGCAGATGGTAATGAAATATTCTTGTTCATTCTAGAGGCATCTAGATACAACATAATTATTTATGGAGGGAACGTTGTTTTTGGAAATCATAACATAATCAATGTCGAACAAGAGAGAAGTAAGTATCGCTTGAATCTTATTCAATCCGGGGGGGGGGTACTTCGCTATGGGGTAAGACGGGGATGTGCGCCAGTTTTGGGTAGTTTTTAGCCTTGAAAATTCTGGGATTGGGATATACTTTCACTTGGAATTTTCTGGGATTGGGGTTTACTGTTATACTCAAAATTCTGGTAATGGGTGCTGAATAAAGTACAACTGGATAATTCTTCGAGCAGCATGTGGTCAGTTTCAGGTGAACAGATTTCAAGTATTTTCTGTGTTTAAAAGCATGCTCAGATCAGAACTTCATTCCTATGGCCATTTGGGACAAAAATTGTCGTTCCCAGCCCTCCATCCCTTATCCCTTTGACGTCGAACTGTTTTTGTTACTTCTTCGAAATTCTGGGATTGGGTATCAATATCTGACAAAAATTCTGGGATTGGGTATCAATATCGGACCAAATTTCAGGGATTGGGTTGTAGCAGAAATCCTTGCGGCGCAGACCCCCGTATGAATTTATAGTGAAGTAGACCCCCCCCCGGGGGTTCCATCATCCACTGCAGGGTGTCTCCGAAAGATCGTGCCCCGTGTGTGTAGCTAGTGTGGAGGAGGTGTAGATTTGATTATCTTGGTTTAGGTTTTTACACAGTTGCATTGGTCAAGCTTAAAGGGAATCGACATGGTTAAAAGCTGGCCCGGGCCAGGTCAAAAATATAATCTATTGTACTCGACAATTTTGTCACATCCGGTTTCATTGTGTGGCTAAAGAAACAATTGATTTGTGGGCGTTTCTTTAACCTATTTATAGCAGCTAAGAGATATAGCTGACATGTGGTTGCTGATTTTTGGGAGAGAGAGTGGTTGCTTCAATAACATCACTTCTATGTTCTCCAGCAATGTTAAAATAAGGTAAGTTGTCAAAGAAAGAGTTGTGGGCATCGTATTAAAGTTTTCACTGCAGTTTTTGAAAGGTAGAAAGAGCACCGTTAGCACCCTTATGAATAGACAACACTGCTAACCTTTTGAACCAGCGTTTACACGGGACCTGTTGGAGCCGTTCTGTATGGAACTGATTGGAAATGCTTGGGACTGTTCCCACTGTATCCCGTTTACGCGGGATCGGTTCCAAAAAGTTCCAAGGCTTTGTTAAATCGTGAATGTTTTTCAAAACAAAGACGTTGGCATGTCCTTTGTTTTTCGAAACAAGGACAAAAATGTTTTTGATTCCGTCGTTTAAGACGTTTTTTGTTTATTTAAGTGCTTAAACAATGAATAGTAGCGTCATTTCCTGGCCTTTCCCGTTTGGAACCGTTCCACCCGTTTACATGAGACCTTCCTGGGTACGGTTCCAAATGGGATCGACTTCGTAAGTGGACCCATTTGGGTACGGGTTGCAGTTCCATTTGGAACGGTTCCAGCGGGTCCCATGTAAACGCAAGGCCTAAACGTACCCTTTTGGGTGCGGTTCCAAATGGAACCGATCTTTTGTAAACGCTACCTAAAAGATTTAGCAAAAATTTTGATACGACGCTAGAACCCTTTCTTTGAAAATTTTTCTTGAAGCAATCACTCATTTTGCCTTTCTTTGTCATAAATCAGCAACCCCGTGTCAGATTGACTCATACAAGATCTCAAAATCTAAGTTGAAGCCTGACCTATGCAACTACTGAAAACCAAGATGATTCATCTCGTAGCTCCTTCACAGTAGCCACTCAAACGGAGCACAATTTTTTTGGGACATCCTGCATTTTTTACGATTGGCTGATGACATCATTTCGTTTGCAAACAGTAAAGAAGGTGGACAACATTGAATATGTTCCGAAGAGTTCAGGTCTGAGTTCTTTCAATTAAAGACGCTGCGCTCCCCATGATCCTTTCTGGTCTGACAATGAATTTCATGCTGTATGAAAAAGATTATGGCCTAGCAATCGCAAGGCTTTATTGTCGTTTCAACCTTCAAATGAACGTTGTGAAGTCATCACTTTGAAGTCAAACAAAAGATCTTCCCACAAGTAATTGAAGGATTAGGGAAGCTTCTCTCCTTAGAGCAATTTATTTCCCCATATTCTGTGATCAAAGTGCGTTGTTTACAGTAACTGTGATGTTTTGCTGATTTTTGCGCAAAGGATCATGGGGAGCACAGGGTCTTTAAAATGCCTTTATAAGACAATTTATGATTTCTTATCATCCAACAGTCATCTCCATTTGCGTCAACAAAAGGCTCGCTTCAGGTCAAATTTGAGGGGCAAACATGTAGCTCATGACTGTAAATTTTCAACAAACATCGGTACTGCTTATTGTAGTCACACAACACCATATGTTTACTTTATTAGATTGATGCTCGAGGAGGTGAAAACTTGATATTTTTTGTAATACGGGGGCGTGCCATTTTTGGTGGTAGTTTTTTCAAAACTTTACGAACTTAAGGGTATCGTCTTGAGACATTTTAAAAAGTCATGGATATCCTTTGCAGAGATTTTGCGGAATTATTGGTACTATTCTGGAGAAAACTGAGTAAATGTTTCAGAATTGTGGAAACGTTTCAGAATTTCCGGGATTTTGGCCCTAAAATTCTGTCAAATTAACAGAATTGTAAGTATCATCTTTGTGGGCAAAGTGGTATGTCCATGTCAGGTGATAAGCCAAGATTCCTTGCCCCCTCCCCGCGAGGATTGTTGTAATTTCTGTTGCCATAATTGCTTATTGTATTTTCTTGCAGTATGTAAAGGGCATGCCTCTAACTTGGCTATCGATGCTCACCGTTCAGCTGTTGTGGCTAGAGCGAATTCTGTCGAAATCCAGGGTAATAGTGGCAGCCGGAATGGAGAGAGTGCGGAAGAAAGACCACCATGTGAGTCAGTCTATTTGATAAACGTTCTTGTTTAATAACAAAAGGGCGAATCACACCATCAGATCTCTTTGTAGCCCTCTCTATTAAGCCGACCCTTTTTTGCCCAAATTTGGAAGATACCCCTCTTCTACCCGGTGCCCAAGAAAGTATACAAATTTGTTTTGGTTCTAGCGATGTGAACTTAGCTCTAATCAATGTCTAGTCAATCATTCTCAAAATGTTCATCGCTCGTTAACTCGAACATAGTTATCTTGTTGCTGATATTAAACTTCGAGGCTCAAATTTGCATCCACCTGAGTGACATGTGTACTAAAGTCAACGTCTCTGCAACACGGTCTCTCAGAAGTTCAGATTATGGCATAAGAGTCCCATTCTAAGAACGACCACAGGACAGAAATGCTTCTCTCACCAGGGTCGAAACTTTGGAATGGTTTTGCTAAAAAGACTAAAACTACGTCAACTTTAAAAGATTTTATGAAAGCCATAAAATGATCATCTGTACACGAAGAATTAACGATGCCTCCCTTTCGTTTTCTAAAATGTAGTTTTCTTTAATTTTTTTTTAACGATCGCAGTAATGTTATCGATTAGTTTTATTTTGTAACGTTATGTTAATTGAATATTTTTTGTATATTTAGCATGGCCCCCTGTAAATCAGTCCTCCTCGACTGAGAGGCTACCATGGGTGAAAAGATAGAATGAAAATAGAAATAAATAGAAATACCTCCAAACTAGAGCTTCGGCGTTAGCTAAACAAGCAAGAAAAATTAGCCCATTAGCTTGCGTTGCTCTTAAATTATCTCCATTTACCTCTGTCCACTGTGTCAAGATCCATGCGGTCCATTTACAAATACCCTCCCTGATATGCATTAGGATAATGATAATGTTGCAGCATGCAGGACCAATTCATTCTCTATAGCTCTAGGGTTCCATGTCGGACTTGTGGCTGATTGACTGTTTTTATCAAACAGCCTCAATTATGCGCAGCGATCAGACTTGTTTTATTGTCCTGTCTTTTGTAATGTTTTTCTTGCGTTTGATTTCATAGATAATTGTAAGTGTCACTCATTGTTGGAACTCGCTGACTTCATGTCCTTTCCTTCAATGAGTGGCACAGTAGCTACATTTGTTGTGTGTATTACTGTTTTATTTGATATGTAAAAAATTATTGATGATAATTCTTTGTGACATTTCAGATCTGGTGAGGCACTTTTGTGAACATTTTCGCGATGCACTCGCCGGACGTTTGTTGCCGGACAGCCTCAACGGAAATTGGATGAAACTTGCAAGATACTTCAATGTTAAAGAGGTTATCATCGATCAAATGAGAGTTTGCAGCAGTTCACATAGATTATTCTTTGTTCAATTACGAACAAAACATCCGGACTTACAAATCGGTGAACTGCGTAACATATTGCATGGTATGAAAGTAAGCAATTTTGGTCAAATGACGAATGTTAGGAAAGACATAAAGAACATACCAATTGATGATAATTTGAAGTTGGAAGACCTTAGCGATGAGCAGTTTGGGTTGTTGCTCGATCAAGTAGCAGACAAGCTTATTTTTCATCGAGCGAAAGGTCATTGGAGACAGTTAGCCAGTTGTTTACGTTTTCGCACGAAGCAAATTGATCGTATTGACGCTGAAGGAAAAAGTGAAGGAAAAAATTCTGCCTGGCTGTTAATTGATTATCTTGCTGAACGTGGGGATGAAGTGGAACATATGATAAAGTGGCTCAAAGAAATGAAGCGAAATGATGTAGTTGAATTTATCCGAGATTCAATAAATAAAGGAGACTGTTGGGAGAAAGATTTGTAGGAAGGATGAAACGTAGTTACCACCCGATTAGTCGAAAAGATTCTTGGCGTTTGACGGATCCCTTTCCTAAACTTCCTCGATCCGCAAACCCAGCTGGTCTGGACAAAGTACCATTCATTTTTTGCATGCCAGCTGCCACTGCAAGAATCAAGCAGTGCGCAAAGGAACAATGGAAAGGGATAAAGAAATAGCCTTGTACCTTTGTGGCCTTGCTCGTCCCTTCTTAGGAGTCAACCTTCCATTTCAACGTTCGCCTATCTATCCGCTAAAGTTTTGGAAATAATTTGAAAAGCTTCCAAGCTTTAAAATTGATTCGTAAGTGGTGGCTTTTAGATCAGGTTTCAAATAGTGGCCGTGAGAAAGTTACGAGAAAAAATCTACGATTAAAAAAAAGACACTCGATAAATCAGATATTTTATGTGATGAATCAGCCGTTTGACTTCTTCAAATGTAGATCGTGCATGAAAATTTTTAATTCAGTGTTGTCTCAAATTAGATGTCACTTGGAAATGTAGCCTTACAACACGGACCCTCAACTTTCGGTGATCTCAGTGAATTGAATTGATGTTGTCGCTTCAGCGAGGGCCTTATATCCCTGAAAACCAGTCAAAAATCTCAATCCGCGACAAAGTTTTTTCGCCTTTGTGAGCAAATCAGACTATTGCTTACAAGAAGGCGGTTTTTGCCAACAAGGTTTGAAAAAATACTCATGAAAATATTGGTGGTTAATGCTATTGCACAGCAGTTCTGGCAGACGGCTCTTTTTGTGGTCTTTTAGGTTCCGTGGTTTTAAGAGAAATCGCTGGTGAAATAGCATTGATTGTAGAACGTTTGATATAGAAAGTCGCCATTTGCGCATAGTTTCTGTTTTCCGTGAAGAAATCAAATTTAATGAGAAATTTTAAAACAAGGACGAGGTGCTTTCTCCTCGATTATTTTAAACACTGAGAGAGAGCTCCACCTTTACAAACTCCCTCCGTCGTACTTATATATTGTATCAATATCAATTTGGGTGGGAAATTTTGCTTTGAGCCCCTTTGAGAAACCTTGAAAACATGCTAAAATTACAAGCAAGAATCCCTAATCTTTTAACCTCACAGCGATTACTTTCAGCACGCTTTAGCACTTGCTTTCCTTTTGACGGGTTAAAAAATCTTCCCCCTAGTGTGAATAGCCATTCAAGGGGCTTTCATTCTCCCATGAGGACAAAATACATGAGCATATCCAAGAGTCATTATTGCTAGGAAGGAGAACAAAGGGAAATTTTGCTTGCTGTTTTCGCTCGTTTTTGCAGGTTTTCGAAAGGGGCTTTCTATAGAAAATCTCCCATTTCGACGGCAAGGAATGGCCGATTAAAACCGGGTAAATTCCTGGACCTAATTTGACATATCGGGGATAAAATAAGACAGTTCTCAATTTCATTGCTTTGATATTCAGAGACCAGGAATTTTTTCAAACGCCGGGCGTTTTTATTGATTCACCCGGTATAGTTGATATGAATAAATTGTATGTAGAGGGATTGAAAAAGAAACTGAATTAAACTGAACTGAACTGAAGGTGATTTAGGCCCAATCGTTTATTGTTTAGGCCATATAAATCAGTGAGGGCTCATCCATGTATTTACTGGGTCTGATGCCAGGGCGCCGGAGTCACCGGGGCAGCGGGGCAGAGGGGGCCGCTGCCCCTGTTGCCCTGATGGTACAGGTGCGGGATGGGGCAGGTAATGCCCTTTGCAAACATCTTTCTCGTATATCCGCTACATCTGAAACCTTTGACCTATTGAGCTTCTGCCAATGCCCTCCACTTCTCTCAGAAGATATGTTTTAGGGGCTCTTTCAAAAACAGGTAGAAAGTAGTTGATGAGTAAACGGCAGCTATGTGAGGATAAGAATTTCCCGAAAAATGCTAGAAATGACTGGGATAGTTATGTGTCCTTATCCAATTTCGCAGTGCCCTTTTTTGATTGGCTGCCCCGGCCGCTTCGTCTTCCTTGGATCAGTGTGTAGCTCCCTTCCTTAGATGAATGATTCTGCGTTATTACAAATCCCATATGAAATCTAATTTGAGACACACTTTAGATGTTAGATACTAAGGTCTCTAGTAGATATTAAGGTGTTAAGTATTTTCTTAAATTGACGAATAAATAAGTTTTAGACACAAGATTTTGCAGCCAGTGCATGCGTTTTTTCTCTCAGAGTGACTTCAGTTGATCATTTGCCTCTTTAACTTTCTAGGACAAGAAAAACATTAAAATTAAATCAGCGAAGAAATGATGACAAACCAAAATTAACAGGCCTTCCCGTGCCTCGATTTCAATTCGATAGACTTTTGTACTGTACTTGCTGGAAAAAAGGTTGGTTGGAGCATTGAAATCTGGAAAAGATTGAGGAGGATAACGAAAGTTCGACCCAGGGAGGGGGTACATGACTTATGGATGAAGGTGGGTCTGCCACCCGACTTTCACAAAGGTGCTCTCTTCCAATTACCAAAACTTGCTTTCATACCCACTCTTATGATTAATTTGAGCAGAAAACTACTCACCTTTAATTTTTTGCAAAATTCACCCAACCCGACCCATACTTAAGGAAAACCTGCCAAAAGGAGACCTGTTTAGAGAATTTTTGGCCCAAAACCCGACCCATATGGGCGGCACATACCCAGTGTTTAAGAAAAAATACAGTCTAATTTCATTCGAGGTTCTTTAAGAAATGATAATATATGAATCAATTTAACTCATACCAACTGAAAGTACAATCTATCTTCTCTCTGTTGATATCCAGGTTTAGTGAATTACTAGAATTTTCATTACTTAATTGACTATAGCCTCTTTTAGACGCCAGACAGCGATATGGCAATGCGAAAAGTTTGCAAGTTTTGTCTAGAAAACGCCAACTCTAGGGTATCATCTTTACAAAAATTGGTCTAGCCAACGGTTCAATTTTGAAACTGTTGGCGGCACACCACTACCCTAACTTTAGCCAAGAACTCCCTCCCCCACCCCCGTCGTGACAAAAATACTTACATTTTTATCATCATCAGTCTTTGCTGGATACTTCGATAATTTATCTAGCCATTTCCTAGCAGATTCCTTGTCTCCCATTCTCAAATATGTCTTAGCCAGCATAAGTTGGTTTGCAGCAAAGAAATTTGGGTCAACTGAAAGAAGAGACGACCATAGAATGCATGCATTTTTCATAAGAAACTGAGAACTTGCACCAATGCCAAAAGTTTCTTTACAAAGGTATCAGGTTTGAGTGCTTAGAGTTTCTCAGGAGATTCTTAAATATTCCATTGCAATATTCATGCACACTACCAGTGCCTTCGTTAAATTTCAAAAGAATGTTTTTGAAGCCTTTCCCAATGGAAGTACCGCCCGAGTAATATGGTACAGGAAATAGGTGAAAATGAAGCAAAATGATATTAAGGATTTCCTTGTCAAAATAAATAGCTTCTCCAAGAATATTCTCTCAGAACTGGAGTTTCTTAATCTTCTTGCGATTTGAGAGTTGAGTTTCTTATAAGCAGTTTCTTACAAAAAACAAACTTGTATAATTGCCATCTAATAGTATTTACAACTTTTCTTGATAAACAAAGTATACCTTGGTTGCAGGATAAAAACAACAAAATTCTATCCTGTTAAGAGCCCAATATATTGTGCATACATTTTGTATAGCCTGCAGTTGCATTTACCACCACTCCAGTAATAGACCTTTTAGCTATTCTGAAAAAGAATCTCAATCGAACGATACTTTGCTACATTTTGTAGAATTTTCGAATGTGCACAATAGTGATAGAAGCTCTAACGGCACTCGATCGAATCTGGTGTATAAAAATGTATAAAAATAACGCTCGATCCAGGCTCTTTTGCAGAATAGCTAAAAGGTCTATTCATTTGCTTTTCACAAATTCGAACAGTGCTTTGTCACTTTTTATCATTATCAACTCAATTATCGTTGGATTATAAAAAACAGTAGCTAATCAGGACAAAGAGCTACACTCGATTACATGTCGTAGTTTCGCTTTTAGCCTGAACTGATATCGCTACAACTCAGTGGAGCGATAACAACAACAACAATTCAACTCAATGGGATGAGCGTAATTTGAGGGTCCTTATGGTAGTGAGGCTAATAAAGAGCACTTACTTGATTCAGCATGTAGAAAGTGATCTTGAGCCTGGAATGAAAGACATTCTATGTTATGAATTATTTGTATTTTCTCTTGCATTTACTGGAAAAGGTAGTCCTACCGCACGGTAAACCAGCCCTAATAACTTTCATGACTTCAGAGAAATTCTTAGACAGCTGGCAACCTTAATCGAGCAAAGAAAGCTGATAACACCCTGATTTGGGATAATCTCACGTGCAGTAGTAGTCTCTTCTTCTACTCACAAACTTTTAAGTTTTTACAAACTAAAGTACACCGTGCCTCCCTTATAATGAAGGCATACAGCGAGGAGCAACCATTCCTTTGGCCGAGATGGTCACAGGCGCCCAAGGATAGAAAAGAATGATCACATTTTCGCCGACAAGCTCCGATTTCGTACTGAGGAAAACATATTTTCAATTCATTTAACTCATGAAAACCCAGTCAGCAATAGCCAAAATCGGCTAAGGTTTGTTTACACCCATTTCGAGTCATGTGACCAATCTCTTGATAAAACATCTTTTGATTTCTCTTACATATTTCGTGCCATGCAAAGTTATGCCATGAATGCAAGAAGTAGCATGAAACTAAACCTTCCCAAGAGAATGGTCACATGACTTGAAATGGGTAAAGCAAACCTTAGCCAATTATCTAATAATCAAATTCGTAAACAGCCTAAAATCTTAAATTCCTTATCTGTTGCTGTCCCAGCGAGTCCTGTTCTAAGATGAGTCTAGCCTTTTAAATGCGCTTTTAGTCGTTGTTTAAAACGACTTAAAGTCAGTAGCTAGCGAGTCGTGGAAGGTGTATCATTTCAGACTTTCAAAGATGCATAATGAAAACTCTTTTTGAAAAATTCTGTCCTGCATCCTCATAACTTTTTGAGGAACTGTATCTGCGTGGAAATGGTTTCTCAAGTTCCCTCGAAGTTAAGAATATACGTGGATTCTTTGAAACAAACAGTAAGATCCTTTACGAGGGCCACATTTACCTTACCTATTGTTTCCCCTAAATTAGCCCATCGTTTCCCTATTCTCCTAGCTAATTACAGTAAGGGTCTGAGCTTCTTGTCAAGTGGTTTCTTAGAGATGAGACTTTGGTGTATTGCAACAGTTTGAAATATGGTAATGAATTCGCGTGAATTTGAACTTGTCTCAAGATACCTGTTTTAAGATACCCGTTTTGAAGCATACTGCACAAATATTATAAGAAATATCTAATCATGCAGTTCAATTTTTATCCCACACAATCATTTAAGTTGGTTGCTTATGTCCTTGACAAAGCAATTATATCATCTAGGGATCGAACTTTCATGTGAAAATTACTGAAGAAATAAAAATTGTGAAATGATAAAATATTTTTATATCCACTAAAAATTACAGTATGAATTTACAAACCATACGACTTTACAAAAATACTATACAACCATACAATACTACCGGAACGATACCCCGAGGAACAAAAGGCTACAGCTACCCCAAGACCATTTAACATGGAGATAGAAACTACCAGGGAGATATAGAGCTCTATATCTCCCTGGAAACTACTGTCTGTCTCAAATTAAATACCACCACAACAAATGTCTGCGATCGAAACATACTAAAATGATTGGATGGGTGATTAGACATTATGAAAGATATCATGTGCTATCTAATTTGAGGTAGGCGTTAAATACAAAGGTAAAAGACAAACGAAAAAATACAAAACAAACAAAGAAATACACATATTACTTAAATGGGATATGGTGGAGGTGGTTTTATGGCTTATAACAGAGTAAGAAATCTTCTAATCTAATTGAAAAGATTTGTGGATAAATTGTAGAGTTAGCAGGAGTATATAAAATGTTGGTGATTTTTCAAACAGTCGGACTCTTATTGGCTCTTCTAAGTGGTATTACCATACCTCTTTATATGTGCATGATGGTGGTGATGCAAATATTGTCGCTGCAAGCTTTCGTTGAAACCATGGAAGATCTGCAAATGTGAAGAACCTAAGAACGGAAAAATACGTCTGAGATACTTACCCCCGTGACGCATAGAAATCAATTCTTTAAAAAAATTGCATGTTTATTTCAATGGCCAGCATAGGTTTCAAATCTCTCCAATAATGGGATTTAAATTCTATGACCTATTTCTCTGAATTGAGCAGCTTCAAAGAAACTTTAGCTATTTTACTGTAAATCTGCCTTTGGACTTTCCTGAAATCGCCAATATTTTCAGAATCACAGTATCTTTCTTCTCTTTTACGAATTCAAGAACATCTTTGAAAAAACTTAGAAATATCGTAATTTCTAAACCTGTTCACGAAGGATCAAGTAATTTTCAAGAAAACAATAGTCTACGGATTTCTATAATATGATATCAAACAAAAGTCTGTCACTTTTGTAGTTTATGACTTAAAAATTTGATGACATCACATCCTAAAATGAGCTGAAATGTAAAATAGGCTCTAATTTAACAAATATTCAAGATTTCTGAAAAGTTCAATGGAATTAAAGTAGAATTAAAGAAAAGTTGCTTATGTTCCTGTCAAGCCATTCAATTAAAAGGAATAGGTCATAGAGTTTTACACTCACCCTTTTACACCAATTTAAAGATTCGAAACCTACGCTTAAATTGCCTAAAATCAGCTCCAGGCTGTGGAATGAAAAGTTTGAAGCCAACATTCAAAATTAAAATGTTAATCTATCAGCCAAAGGCCAACTGAAATACAAATTCAATTCAACTATAAGTTTAACAAATAAAATTCTAATTTCAATTGCAAGCATAAAAGGAAAGATTTTCCAATACAGTTGTAAAAGTTACAAGATTAGTGACAGCAGACAAAGATGAATTTGGTCTGTGACGAAGACTTGGTGTCATTGACAAAAGACTCTTCAGCAGGTACAGGAGTTGAGAATAAAAGGTCTTACCACAGTCCTAACAGGTAGTGGGACGTTGCATCAGATGGATTCAATTCAATTGATTTCTGTCAAGAAAAAATAATAATTGAGGGAATCTCATTCATTTGAGAACTTTCAATGGATTGACACGATGATGTTATTTTATTTACACCATAGCTTTTGCAGAGGCAAGTTATACCCAGCGCACTTTCAAGTTAAACCAACTGGAACTGAACAAGGTTATCAAATGTTGTATTTTTATTGGTCAATCTGATAATAAAATGATAGATGAAATATATTGTGTATATATTGTACTTTTTCCGAGTCTTCTCTGCTATGCAACATTGTAAGAACCTTTAGCAGCCAGGACGGCAACGCCAGCCAGAACGTCATCTTGTATGATACAAACTGAGCATAGTTTTCCACTTTACCTTCACATGTTCTAAATATAAATAAGACGAGACAAAATTTCCTTCTTTACCTAAATACCTTGGAGCCTTCTTTTTCCTTGATAATTAAGATTTAAAACGACTGAGTTTCACTTTGAAGATCCAGATATGAAGAACAGCACGTTAGAAATAGGATTTCCAAGTTGTGCAATTGAAAAGGATAACTTCACAGACTCAAGGGAAGCAAATTCAAACGGAAAACAAAGAGTCTTTTCAAGCCGAAGTTCGGAAACAAAGGCACATTTGCGTTGTCGTTGCGTTGTCGTCGCCGTCCTAGTTGCTAAAGGTCCCTTACGTCATTATGACGACATCTTCTCGCTGGAGTGTCGGTACTATTACGACAATTTGTTGAAATAAACAGCCTCCCCGACAACGTTCTTGTCCACATTCTATTGTATGGTGACAAAAACCTTTCAAATCGGAGAACAAGAACGACGACAAAAAAGATCATTTTATTCATTTTCAGCTTTCCATAATATTCCACAAATCCATGTTATAGCTAATTAAGCTTTTATGAGACAAATTCAAGAGACAAATCCAAATCCATGATGAGACAAATAAGTGGCTAAGCCATAATTTGATTACGAACGTTTCGGACCAATTCCAAGGTCCATCATCAGCGTGCAAATAGGGCGTCAACAGCCATTAAATAAGGCAGTAACAAAGGGCACCAAAAAGGCAAAAAACGTGCAGAAGCAGCGAGAACCTTTCAAATGAAATCAACAAAAGCATTCTCAAACTGACACTAGTGTTTGTTTACTCCACTCAGCCACTAAGTCCTTTTCTCTTATTTTTTATTGTTCACTTGTTTACGCCTGTCTCACATTAGATGTTGGGAATTCAGTGTTATGTTAGTCCAGATTGCTAGCCTAGCTCACTTTAATTTCAATTTTCAGTAAAATTCAGCGTCCCATCCCACCCCACTAATGGGATACATCCAAAACACAGCAATTGCCTGACATCCAATGTGAACCCAACTTTAGTATTTTATCAGTAGAAATTATTTGTATGTAGCCTTTTGTATCAATGTTTGATTGTATATTTAGACTTAGCCAAACATTAGTTACCTGTCTCTATGTTATGGCCATGGGGTAGTCATGGTCATCTGCCCCTCATGGCATCATTCTCGTAGTGTAGTAAGGTAGTTTGTAAGTGCTCTTCTAGGTAATTTTTTTATTGCGAATTTTTATATTGGATAAAAAAGAAAAAAAAAACACTATCTCTTACAGTCTGCAATGTCTCACTCCATTTCTGCCTTGACCATTCCCTGGGACACCCTTGGGCATTTGCACATACATAAAAAACTCCATGTCCCTAGGCAATTCAAGGACAATCCAAGATATGATACGTGCAATGCATGATTGTTGAAACAGACTCCTTAAAGGGGCAGGGTCACATAATGTAAATAAACTTCTTTCAAAACGACGACTTTGCAGTATTTTTGATAGGCAAGACGACTCTTGTACTTTTTAGAGAAACAAACGAAACACTCATATGTTGTACGATTGCAGAGATATTGGTGGATTTTTAGAAGAGAATATTGTGGATTCACCCCAACCACCAAAATCTGTGCAGAACACAATGGGCACGTGTGGCAACAATCTACCGGGTGAGTCAATAAAAACGCCTGGCTGAGACTGAATATCACAGCAATGATGTTGAAAACTGTCTTGTTTTATCCCTGATATGTCAAATTAGGTTCAATAATGTACCTAGCTTTAATCGGTCATTCCTTCCCCTCAAAATAAGAGATTTTCTGCAGAAAGCCCCTTTTGAAAACCTGCAAAACGGCAAAAACAGCAAGCAAAATTTCCCTTTGTTCTCCTTCCTAGCAATAATGACTCTTGGATATGCTAATGTATTTTGTCCTCATGGGAGGATGGAATCCCCTTGAATGGCTCTTCACACTGGGGGGAAGATTTTTTAACCCGACAAAAGGAAAGCAAGTGCTAAAGCGTGCTGAGAGTCATCACTATGATGTTAAAAGATTAGGGATTCTTGCTTGTAATTTTAGCATGTTTTTAAAGTTTCTCAAAGGGGTTCATTTTAGAGAATCGCTTACAGAATCTGAACAGAGTGTCCCATATTAGTCAGAAAAATGTCTAAAAGTAATTGAACATGTTGGCTTTTCAATGAGATATTGCAAAATATCATTGCATATATACTCAGGGAGCAGTAGCCTTTCAAACACCGGGCATTTTTTGACTCACCTGTTAGATGCTAGAGATAACAGGTTTGTTTACTGTTATGTGATCCTGCCCCTTTAATCGCAGAGTCAGACTCTTGTCATCCTTAGGAATCCTTTCTTCTGAATATCAAAAGACTTTAAAAGTTAAAAAACAATGAGGCTAGCTTCATACCATAAAATGTTCCTTTATCTTGTAAGAATTTTCAATTTTCTTCTTTGTTCCTTCATAATCTCCAACTTCACTGAGCATGATCCCATACCACTAAAAATAAAAACACATACAACCAGAGAATAATGATAAATAGCACCCTTTGGGGCAAGGTGTAATATGAATTACAGTATGCAGGGTAGCTAAAAAAATTGTTCCATGTTTGACTAAATGCCAAAAAATAACGATACGCTATGGGCACTTGGTAAAGTAGCCCTTTTCCTCAGATTTGAACATAATTTTTGAGGCATGATCTTTCTTGCCTTTGAAGCTAAAGTTTGTGCAAAAGCTGAAACCACAGGCCTCAAAATGGCATTTTTGGTCGAAGTCCCATGGGCTACTGTATCTTTTCTGATATTTCTCAATTGATTCAAGGCAAACAAAACGGGATTTGAGCAGGTTTTCAATAACCTAACTTTCAAGTGTATGGATGCTTTGAGGAAACAGATTCAGCCTCCCATTAATTATGTTTTGAACTAATGTTTTTGGATACATGCAATGTGAAGCAAATTTTGACAATGATTGTATGGATCAAATTACTTTGGTCTGCTGTGATATCAACAAGAGGTATGACATTGGACAGCCCTTTGATCTTCAACTTTATTTTTGCATTACAAGTAATCTGGGGGTTTCTGGGTTTCAATATTTAATCAAACGCTGCAAAATTTTTTGAGACACCCTGTATATCTAATATTTATGAACAAATCTGTTTTAGTAATAGATTGGGAAGTTTATAAATGATATAAAGCAAGGAATGACAAAATAAATGAATGTCATGTGCAACACACCTTGTGACAGGCAAACAAATTCCCATCAATATTAACAGCTTCTTCTGCAATTTGAAATCCTTCATAAACCAGCCTCTTTTTAACATCCTTTGGAGTGTCTGACATGGCTGAATACTCATAAGCAGCTCTTGCCAGCCTCCAAAGAATTTCTGCATTTTTAGAGTCTTTATGCTTTGAAAGTAGGTCATAGAGCTTCACAAAGTCTGCTTCTTCATAAATTGCATCAGCAGAAGCAATTATTTCGCTGCTCTCTTGTTTAGTCTTTTCCTCAGCCATTACATGTGCCACAGAAACAAAGGCTAAAGAGAAGAGGAACTTTGTGTTTCTGTTGAAATTCTTTCTGTGATCTTCCTCTTCTGATTGGTGGATGCCTGGCAACCAAAGTACCTACACAGAAAGTGGAAAACAGCAAAAACTACATAACATACAGGTCCATGAAAATTCAATGTGGTAGAACTTTACAATAAAATACCATATGAAGTTTAAAGTACATTTTGCCTTGGCTGGTGGCTGTGCAAGATTGGATGAGCCAGTCTGCAAAGTCTGGCACTCTTTGACAAGTTCAATGGTGAGCATGGACAAATTGATGGTGTTCTCTGATGTCCATTTTGAATGGGTTAAAATTTATGGTGTGCGTCATTCTTCCAGCCATCATCAAAATATTTTGTGCCTGTAAGCAAATGATTTGGGAAAATGTGTCTCTAACTTTTAGTTCAGACCAAAGCCAAGTAGTCACTTGAGGAGATCTTACATGTAGTTTCTCAATTTGCCAAAATTTCAATCCATACCTTGGAAAAAAGTTAGGGGGGGGGGCTTTTTAAGCCTCTGCTAGCCCAATGGATGTGTGGTCCTGTGGTGTGAAGGTTCCACACTCTGCACGCCAGGGTATGGCACTTTTCGATGAAATCTTTGGTGTGCAAGGGCAACATTGCCGGTGTGCAGGTGTGCATCACCACTAATTTCTGGTGTGCTGGTGTACACCAAACCATTGTGGTTAAAATTTGGGAAAGTTATTGTGCATTTCTACATTTCAATGATATTCCAGAGACTCAAATTGATGAATACTTTTGTCTGCAAAATCTATTTGCAAGTAGACTAATATTTCTTCTACTTAAAATATTCAAAAATTTGGAGTACAAGATGAGCAAACATTTCTAAAATTAGTGGAATTGCTCAGGGCCTGGTTTTTCCTTAATTTTTTTGGTAATGCTAATTCAATAGGAACACACCCTGATCACTGCCATCTACATTGCCACACCCAAATCTACCTGGTGTGCAAAAGTTTTGGGAGGAAAATGTCTACATGGAGTGCACAAGCCATACTCTGCAGACTGCTCTGCACTGCAGACTGGACATTTAAACGTTTCACTCTAAAATATTGATGCAAACTCTTTGAAGCGGATGAAACTGAGTGTGCATGTATTTAGCTGGGATTGAGTGCTTTTTACAACCTTCAACTACGAGGCAAAATAGCACACATGGGGATCAAGGTCAAAATTATAATGCCGCCGACAAAATGTGTTGTGCAATGGCTATGACTTTTATATACTTACAGCAGTTTGGAGGCCTGTTATCTGAGGATAATATCTCGATCTATCGCAAGAAATTCTTGCCACCTTTCCTATTCGAAAGTTTTGACTGAAATCTTTCACAGGAAGAACCTCTTTCACTCCTCCCCAGACTTTCCTTGACGCCATAACGCCATGATATTCTTGGTGAGCGAGATTTGTTGCTGCTGTTGCTAATGTTGCTGTTGTTGTTGCTGTTGTTAGAGTCAGTCTTTGAACTAAAAATAAAAGCTAAATGTTGGAGGTCTGGCCATTTAACTCAGTTCGATGGGTCTGGGTTGCATTGTTGGCTCCAAATGTTCTCCGACATTTGTATGTTTCTGAGGAGGATTTTTGCCCAAAGCGTCTTCAAGTTGAATTGAAAATTTATCCTACTGGACAAAATTATCCGGAATCCCCTGCACGAACCTTAAAAAAGGAGACATTTCTATAATCAAGTGCAACAGATTTGACCACGTAGTAACACTCCGTTGTTTAGTTTGGGTTTTTGGTCAATTTTCATGTCCAAAAATTATGCACCATTTACTTGCGACGTCACTATGCCGAGCATAGAAATCAGAAAATTTGAAGTGTCATCATTTAACTAAGTGGCCGTGTACCCGTACGAACATGGTACGAAGCTACCCTGAAGCTACACACTCCATCCTACTTAGTAGTTAGCTCTCAAACATATCCCTCCAGAAAATATGCTAAGATAAACTTAGAGGAATAATTAGGAAAACAACAGAAACATCTATCTATCAATCAGTTGATGTGAAAAGTCAATACATAATTTCAGTAATTTGAAACACCAAACACATCTTTTTAATGAATACGGTTTATTCATAAGCATCTATAAAATGGATGTAAGAAGCGTAAAAACACAACTTGCGACATCGAAAAAAAATTTCTAATAGATGTTAGTGGTTCATACATGATTTGCAGCATCCAGAAACATTTATTTGAAAAATGTGGAGATGGTTGCCTATTAAGAAACATCAAAAACATCTATTTGAAGGATATGAGAGGAATGTAAATAATTTATAACGCAGAAATTTGAAACACCAAACAACATCTGTTCAATATATATGAGAGGAACATACATATTTTGGAACACAAAAAATCTAGCTCTAGTTCAGTTCTAGCTTTGATCTATGATTCTCTGGAGTAAAGTGCATTCCTTCCAACTCTAATTCATTTTCACCAAGATGAATATTCCAAGATGCTAAACTGCATCCAGGATCAATGGTTAGATGCTGTCAATCAAAGTTTACTATCACCTGAATTGTTACTAATTTGCTGAAAAATCTGATGCTACTAAACATAAAAAATCTATCAAATGAAGAGCATCAAAGAAGTTTTAAACCCAAGTTCATTTTCATCAAGATGATCCATCTCAGATGGCAAATTACATCCATGATCAATGAGTCGATGCTATCAATCAAAAATTATTATCACCTGAATTGTCGCTGATTTGCTGACAAATCAGGTGATATTAAACATAAACCATCTATCAAGCGAAGAGCATCAAAGAAGTTTTAAAGTCTAGTTCATTTTCATCAAGATGATCCATCTCAGATGGCAAGTTACATTCATGATCAATGAGTCGATGCTATCAATCAAAAATTATTATCACCTGAATTGTCGCTAATTTGCTGACAAATCAGGTGATATTAAACATAAACCATCTATCAAGCGAAGAGCATCAAAGAAGTTTTAAACTCTAGTTCATTTTCATCAAGATGATCCATCTCAGATGGCAAATTACATCCATGATCAATGAGTCGATGCTATCAATCAAAAATTATTATCACCTGAATTGTCGCTAATTTGCTGACAAATCAGGTGATATTAAACATAAACCATCCATCAAGCGTAGAGCATCAAAGAAGTTTTAAACTCTAGTTCATTTTCATCAAGATGATCCATCTCAGATGGCAAATTACATTCATGATCAATGAGTCGATGCTATCAATCAAAAATTATTATCACCTGAATTGTCGCTAATTTGTTGACAAATCAGGTGATATTAAGCATAAACCATCCATCAAGCGTGGAGCATCAAAGAAGTTTTAAACTCTAGTTCATTTTCATCAAGGTGATCCATCTCAGATGGCAAATTACATCCATGATCAATGAGTCGATGCTATCAATCAAAAATTATTATCACCTGAATTGTCGCTAATTTGTTGACAAATCAGGTGATATTAAACATAAACCATCCATCAAGCGTAGAGCATCAAAGAAGTTTTAAACTCTAGTTCATTTTCATCAAGGTGATCCATCTCAGATGGCAAATTACATTCATGATCAATGAGTCGATGCTATCAATCAAAAATTATTATCGCCTGAATTGTCGCTAATTTTTTGACAAATCAGGTGATATTAAACATAAACCATCCATCAAGCGTAGAGCATCAAAGAAGTTTTAAAGTCTAGTTCATTTTCATCAAGATGATTCATCTCAGATGGCAAATTACATCCATGATCAATGAGTCGATGCTATCAATCAAAAATTATTATCACCTGAATTGTCGCTAATTTGCTGACAAATCAGGTGATATTAAACATAAACCATCCATCAAGCGAAGAGCATCAAAGAAGTTTTAAACTCTAGTTCATTTTCATCAAGATGATCCATCTCAGATGGCAAATTACATTCATGATCAATGAGTCGATGCTATCAATCAAAAATTATTATCACCTGAATTGTCGCTAATTTGCTGACAAATCAGGTGATATTAAACATAAACCATCTATCAAGCGAAGAGCACCAAAGAAGTTTTAAACTCTAGTTCATTTTAATCAGGTTGAACCATCTCAGATGGCAAATTACATCGAGCAGACGAGAATTAAGAGTAAAGAATAAAGAGTAGTAACAGCAGCATATAGCTTTCTATTGTCTAAAGTTACTTTCAAACCCCCGTCTCTCATGATATTGATCTTGGCACCATTATGTGATCAGGCTTAAAAGGATTATTTCATGTCACAATACCCATTAATCCCATGACATTCCACAGCCGTGAGTAAGAGAGCCTAACGTAAATACCAGTTTTTTTCAGTTGAAATCTGAATGAATTCTATCACATTTTAAAGAGAATATGCCCAAAATTAACTGAGAATACGCTAAGGGAAACAAGTCACCGAACATGGTGCAAAAATTGTTTTTAGGAACCAATACCCTCTGGTAAAGAAAAAAATCTTTGGTAAAAGCCAAACAGCTGCTGCGTTTAACAAATATGGGCATTTTCCAAATCGACGGCTCGAGGTTTCATTAAATCACACAAGTGAGGATTCATCACAGAATCTGAGATGCTCAAAAACATCTACATCCATTCACTCGAACTGAGACTTCAGCAGAGATATAGCAGTGGCAACAAAACGACTATTTACAACATGCCAAATTCATCACAGAATTTGGGATGCTAAAAAATATCTTCACACTGTTCATCAACAAAAGAGAAAGATAAAAGTTAACTGCATATTAAATGTGACAATTCAAGGGAAGGTTTAAAATCCTTTCAAACCGTTCCATCGAAGTAAGTTTCCAATAAAGTGTTGAAATTGCAAAAAAACATTGATTCACTAGATGTCGGAATTCCTCACAGAATCTGGGATGCTAAAAAACATCTATTTCAAACATTTGCTACGCTGAAGAAAAAGATTAAGGATATCAGGATAATATATTTGTCAATCAACCAAAACGTTTAAATCCTTTCAAACATCCATTCCATCGACGTGAGACCCCAGCAACGTGACGAACTTGCAACTGAACGTATATTCACTAGATGCGAGAATTCATCACAGAATCCGGGATGCTCTGAAACATCTACTTCAAACACATGTTAAGCCAAAGGAAAAAGATAAAAGTCAACATCATAATAATAGTGACAATTCAAGGGAAGGTGTAAAATCCTTGCAAACATCTAATCCATTGAAGTGAGACTCCAGCTGAGAGTTGAATTTCCAACAAAAAATCAATTCTCTGAGTGTGAGACTCATCACAGAATCTAAGATGCTCAAAAACATCTACTACAAACCCTTGTTAAACTGAAGAAAAAGGTTTCTGACAAGTATATAATAAATATTACACTGCATCAAAGCGTTTAAAGGGAGTACAAAGACCAGCAGCCTTTGCAACCGTTTGTTTTTGTTTTTGTGAATTTCGTATAGTCAGATATTCTGGAAGCTGTGGAGAGCAAGTCATTGACTTCGTGAAAAGCATGCTGGTCTTTGTGCTCCCTTTAAATCATTTCAAGCATTTATTCCATCGAAGATAGACTCCAGCACAGAGTTGAATTTCGAAAAAACAGTCGATTAACTGCATGTGAGAACTCATCACAGAATCAGCGATGCTCAGAAAAATCTACTTCAAACACTTATTTAACTGAAAAAAAATTTATTGATAACAAAAACAAAATGATCAATTTGAAATTGCATCAAAGCCTTTAAATCATTTCAAACTTCTATTTCATCAATGAGAGACTCCAGCAGAGAATTGAATTTGGAACAAAACGTAGATTCACTGGATGTGAGAATTGATCACAAAATCTGGGATGCTATAAATCATCTTCTTCAAACACATGTTCAACTGAAGAAAAAGAAGTTGGACAACTAAATAGTAAATTTGACAATTCAACGAAACATTAAGATCATTTGAAACATGTATCCCATCAGAGTGAGATTCCAGCAGAGAGTGGAAGTTGCAATGAAACAAAGATTCACTACGTGTGAGAATTCATCACAGAATCTGGGATGCTAAAAACATATACTACAAACACTTGTTAGACTGAAGATAAAGATTATTGACCACTAAATAATAATTTGATATTGAATCAAAATGTTCGAATCACTTCAAACATCTGTTCCATCGAAGAGAGACTCCAGCAGAGAGTTGAATGTGGAAGAAAACCATGATTAACTAGATGTGAGAATTCATCACAGAATCTTGGATGCTCAAAAACATCTACTACAAATACTTGTTAATCTGAAGAAAAAGATTATTGACAAAAAAATAATGAATTTGACTTTGCATCAAAGCATTTAAACATCTATTACATCGAAGAGAGACTCCAGCAGAGGGTCGAATTTTCAGCAGAACTATGATTCACTAGAAGTGAGAATTCATCACAGAATCTGGGATGCTCAAAAACATCTACTACAAACACTGGTTAAATAGAAGTGAAAGATTGTTGACAACTAAATAATAAAAATAACAAGTAACCAAAACGTTTAAATCACTTCAGACATCTGTGCCATCGAAGGGAGACTCCAGCAGAAAGTCGAATTTTCAACAGAACCATGATTCACTAGATGTGAGAATTCATCACAGAATCTGGGATGCTCAAAAACATCTACTACAAACACTGGTTAAATAGAAGTAAAAGATTGTTGACAACTAAATAATAAAAATGACAAGTAACCAAAACGTTTAAATCACTTCAGACATCTGTGCCATCGAAGGGAGACTCCAGCAGAAAGTCGAATTTTCAACAGAACCATGATTCACTAGATGTGAGAATTCATCACAGAATCTGGGATGCTCAAAAACATCTACTACAAACACTGGTTAAATAGAAGTAAAAGATTGTTGACAACTAAATAATAAAAATGACAAGTAACCAAAACGTTTAAATCACTTCAGACATCTGTGCCATCGAAGGGAGACTCCAGCAGAAAGTCGAATTTTCAACAGAACCATGGTTCACTAGATGTGAGAATTCATCACAGAATCTGGGATGCTCAAAAGCATCTTCAATAAATGTGAGAATTCATCAAAGAATCTGGGATGCTCAAAAACATATACTACAGACCATTGTTAAACTAAAAAAGAAATAATAAATTTGAAAATTCACCGAAACGTTAAGATCATTTGAAACATGAATTAAATCTAAGAGAGATTTCAACAGAGAGTCGAAGTTACAAGGAAAAACTATATCCATTACATGTGAGAATTCATCACAGAATTTGGTATGCTCAATCATCTGCTTCAAACACATGTTCAACTGAAGAAAAGAATTTTGTCAACTAGTTAATAAAGATGACAAGTAACCAAAACGATTAGATCACTTCAGACAACTCTTTCATTGAAGAGAGACTCCAACAGATAGTCGAATTTGCAAAAAAACCTTTATCAACTAGATGTGAGAATTCATCACAGAATCTGGGATGCTCAAAAACATCTACTACAAATACTTTTTTAACTGAAGAAAGAGATTTTCGACAACTAAATGATAAATATGACAAGAAACCAAAACGTTTAATTCACTTCAAATATCAGACTTCAAAACACCTACTTCAAGCATTTGTCAAACTGAACAAAAAGATTCTTGCGACTATATAATACATTTGACAATTCAACAAAACGTTAAGATCATTTGAAACATGTATTTCATTGAAAATAAACTCCAGCAGAGAGATGAAATTGGAAGAAAACTATGATTAGCTAGATGTGAGAATTCATCACAGAATCTGGGATGCTCAAAAACATCTACTACAAACCCTTGTTTAACTGAAAAAGAAGATTACTGACAACAAGATAATGGATGTGACATTGCATCAAAGCGTTGAAAGCACTTTAAACATCTGTTCCATCGAGGATGGACTCCAGGAGAGAGTCGAATTTGCAACAAAAAGTAGATTCACTAATGTGAGAATTCATCACAGAATATGGGATTCTCAAAAACATCTACTACCAACACTGGTTAAAGAGAATTAAAAGATTGTTCACAAAAAATAATAAAAATGACAATTAACCAAAACGTCTAAATCACTTCAAACATCTGTGCCATCGAAAAGAGACTCCAGCAGAAAGTCGAATATCAACAGAACCATGATTCACTAGATGTGAGAACTCATCACAGAATCTGGGATGCTCAAAAACATCTACTACAAACCCTTGTAAAATTGAGAAAAAAGGACTATTGACAACTAAATAATCAATTTGACATTGCGTCAAAGCGTTTAAAACATTACAAACAACAATTCCATCGAAGATAGACTCCAGCAGCGAGTCGAATTTTCAACAGAACCATGATTCACTAGATGTGAGAATTCATCACAGAATCTGGGATGCTCAAAAACATGTACTAAAAACCCTTGTTAAACTAAAGTAAAAGACTGTTGACAACTAAATGATAGATTTGACATTGCATCAAAGCGTTTAAATCAATTCAAACATCTATTCCATCGAAGAGAGACTCCAGCAGGGAGTGGAATTTTCAACAGAACAATGATTAACCAGATGTGAGAATTCATCACAGAATCTGGGATGCTCAAAAACATCTACTACAAACTCTTGTTAAATTGAAAAGAAATAGGATTATTGGCAACTAAACTATAAATTTGAGATTGCATCAAGTCATTTAAATCATTTCAAACATCTATTCCATCGAAGAGAGACTCTAGTAGAGGGTCGAATTTTCAACAGAACCATGATTCACTAGATGTTATAATTCATCACAGAATCTGGGATGCTCAAAAACATCTACTACAAACCCTTGGTAAACTAAAGTAAAAGATTGTTGACAACTAAATAATAGATTTGACATTGCATCAAAGCGTTTAAATCAATTCAAACATCTATTCCATCGAAGAGAGACTCTAGCAGACGGTCGAATTTTCAACAGAACCATGATTCACTAGATGTGAGTATTCATCACAGAATCTAGGATGCTCAAAAACATCTACTACAACCCACTGTTAAACTAGAGTAAAAGATTGTTGACAACTAAATAATGGATTTGACATTGCATCAAAGTGTTTATATCATTTCAAGCATCTATTCTATTGAAGAAAGACTCCATCAGAGAGTCGAATTTTCAACAGAACCATGATTCACTAGATGTGAGAATTCATCAAAGAATCTGGGATGCTAAAAAACTTCTACTACAACCCACTGTTAAACTAGAGTAAAAGATTGTTGACAACTAAATAATGGATGTGACATTGCATCAATGTGTTTATATCATTTCAAACATCTATTCCATCGAAGATAGACTCTAGCAGAGGGTCGAAATTTCAAGAGAAGCATGATTAACTAGATGTGAGAATTCATCACAGAATCTGGGATGCTCAAAAATATCTACTACAAACCATTGAAAAATTGAGAAAAAAGGACTATTGATAACTAAATAATAAATTTGACATTGCGTCAAAGCGTTTAAAACATTTCAAACAACAATTCCATCGAAGATAGTCTCCAGCAGAGAGTCGAATTTTCAACAGAACCATGATTCACTAGATGTGAGTATTTATCAATGAATCTGGGATGCTCAGAACATCTACAACAAACATTTGTTAAACTGAAGAAAAAGTTTATCTAATACTAAATAATGAATTTGAAATTGCATCAAAGCGGTTAAATCATTTCAAACATCTATTCCATCGAAGAGAGACTCTAGCAGACGGTCGAATTTTCAACAGAACCATGATTCACTAGATATGAGAATTCATCACAGAATCTGGGATGCTAAAAAACATCTACTACAAACCCTTGTTAAATTGAAAAAAAGGGATTATTGACAACTAAATAATAAATTTGACAATGCATCAAAGCGTTTAAAACAATTCAAACATCTATTCCATCGAAGAGAGACTCAAGCAGAAAGTCGAATTTTCAACAGAAGCATGACTTACTAGATGTGAGAATTCATCACAGAATGTGGGATGCTCAAAAACATCTACTGCAAACTCTTGTTAAACTAAACTAAAAGATTGTTCACAACTAAATAATTGATTTGACATTGCATCAAAGAGTTCAAATCATTTCAAACATCTATTCCATCGAAGAGAGACTCTAGCAGAGGGTCGAATTTTCAACAGAACCATGATTCACTAGATGTGAGAATTCATCAAAGAATCTGGGATGCTAAAAAACTTCTACTACAACCCACTGTTAAACTAGAGTAAAAGATTGTTGACAACTAAATAATGGATGTGACATTGCATCAATGTGTTTATATCATTTCAAACATCTATTCCATCGAAGATAGACTCTAGCAGAGGGTCGAAATTTCAAGAGAAGCATGATTAACTAGATGTGAGAATTCATCACAGAATCTGGGATGCTCAAAAATATCTACTACAAACCATTGTAAAATTGAGAAAAAAGGATTGTTGACAACTAAATAATGGATGTGACATTGCATCAATGTGTTTATATCATTTCAAACATCTATTCCATCGAAGAGAAACTCCAGCAGAGAGTCGAATTTTCAACAGAACCATAATTCACTAGATGTGAGTATTCATCACAGAATCTGGGATGCTCAAAAACATCTACTACAACCCACTGTTAAACTAGAGTAAAAGATTGTTGACAACTAAATAATGGATTTGACATTGCATCAAAGTGTTTATATCATTTCAAGCATCTATTCTATTGAAGAAAGACTCCAGCAGAGAGTCGAATTTTCAACAGAACCATGATTCACTAGATGTGAGAATTCATCAAAGAATCTGGGTTGCTAAAATACATCTACTACAACCCACAGTTAAACTAGAGTAAAAGATTGTTGACAACTAAATAATGGATTTGACATTGCATCAAAGTGTTTATATCATTTCAAATATCTATTCCATCGAAGAGAGACTCTAGCAGAGGGTTGAATTTTCAACAGAACCATGAAGCACTAGATGTGAGAATTCATCACACAATCTTGGATGCTCAAAAACATCTACTACAAACCCCTGTTAAATTGAAAAAAAAGGATTATTGACAGCTAAATAATGGATGTGACATTGCATCAATGTGTTTATATCATTTCAAACATCTATTCCATCAAAGAGAGACTCCAGCAGAGATTCGAATTTTCAAGAGAACCATGATTCACTAGATGTTTTCATCACAGAATATTGGATACTCAAAAACATCTACTACAAACCCTTGTTAAATTGAAAAAAAAGGATTATTGACAACTAAATAATAGATTTGACATTGCATCAAACCGTTTAAATCATTTCAAACATCTATTCCATCATTCCATCGAAGAGAGACTCTAGCAGAGGGTCGAATTTTCAACAGAACCATGATTCACTAGATATGAGAATTCATCACAGAATCTGGGATGCTAAAAAACATCTACTACAAACCCCTGTTAAGTTGAAAAAAAAGGATTATTGACAACTAAATAATGGATGTGACATTGCATCAATGTGTTTATATCATTTCAAACATCTATTCCATCGAAGAGAGACTCCAGCAGAGAGTCGAATTTTCAACAGAACCATGATTCACTAGATGTGAGTATTCATCACAGAATCTGGGATGCTCAAAAACATCTACTACAACCCACTGTTAAACTAGAGTAAAAGATTGTTGACAACTAAATAATGGATTTGACATTGCATCAAAGTGTTTATATCATTTCAAGCATCTATTCTATTGAAGAAAGACTCCAGCAGAGAGTCGAATTTTCAACAGAACCATGATTCACTAGATGTGAGAATTCATCAAAGAATCTGGGTTGCTAAAATACATCTACTACAACCCACTGTTAAACTAGAGTAAAAGATTGTTGACAACTAAATAATGGATTTGACATTGCATCAAAGTGTTTATATCATTTCAAATATCTATTCCATCGAAGAGAGACTCTAGCAGAGGGTTGAATTTTCAACAGAACCATGAAGCACTAGATGTGAGAATTCATCACACAATCTGGGATGCTCAAAAACATCTACTACAAACCCCTGTTAAATTGAAAAAAAAAGGATTATTGACAACTAAATAATGGATGTGACATTGCATCAATGTGTTTATATCATTTCAAACATCTATTCCATCCAAGAGAGACTCCAGCAGAGAGTCGAATTTTCAAGAGAACCATGATTCACTAGATGTTTTCATCACAAAATATTGGATACTCAAAAACATCTACTACAAACCCTTGTTAAATTGAAAAAAAAGGATTATTGACAACTAAATAATAGATTTGACATTGCATCAAACCGTTTAAATCATTTCAAACATCTATTCCATCATTCCATCGAAGAGAGACTCTAGCAGAGGGTCAAATTTTCAACAGAACCATGATTCACTAGATATGAGAATTCATCACAGAATCTGGGATGCTAAAAAACATCTACTACAAACCCCTGTTAAATTGAAAAAAAAAGGATTATTGACAACTAAATAATGGATGTGACATTGCATCAATGTGTTTATATCATTTCAAACATCTATTCCATCGAAGAGAGACTCCAGCAGAGAGTCGAATTTTCAACAGAACCATGATTCACTAGATGTGAGTATTCATCACAGAATCTGGGATGCTCAAAAACATCTACTACAACCCACTGTTAAACTAGAGTAAAAGATTGTTGACAACTAAATAATGGATTTGACATTGCATCAAAGTGTTTATATCATTTCAAACATCTATTCCATCGAAGAGAGACTCTAGCAGAGGGTTGAATTTTCAACAGAACCATGATTCACTAGATGTTTTCATCATAGAATATTGGACACTCAAAAACATCTACTACAAACCCTTGTTAAATTGAAAATAAAGGATTATTGACAACTAAATAATAGATTTGACATTGCATCAAACCGTTTAAATCATTTCAAACATCTATTCCATCGAAGAGAGACTCTATGAGTGTGTCGAAATTTCAACAGAACCATGATTAACTAGATGTGAGAATTCATCAACAGAATCTGGGATGTTCAAAAACATCTACTACAAACTCTTGTTAAACTAAAGTAAAACATTGTTGACAACTAAATGATGGACTTGACATTGCATCAAAGCGTTTAAATCATTTCAAACATCTATTCAATCGAAGAGAGACTCCACCAGAGAGTCGAATTTTCAACAGAACCATGATTTACTAGATGTGAGAATTCATCACAGAATGTGGGATGCTCAAAAACATCTACTACAAACTCTTGTTAAACTAAAGTAAAAGATTGCTGACAACTAACTAATGGATTTGACATTGCATCAAAGCGTTTAAATCAATTCAAGCATCTATTCCATCGAAGAGAGACTCTAGCAGAGGGTCCAATTTTCAACAGAACCATGATTCACTAGATGTGAGAATTCATCACAGAATCTGGGATGCTCAAAAACATCTACTACAAACCCTTGTTAAACTAAAGTAAAAGACTTTTTACAACTAAATAATGGACTTGACATTGCATCAAAGCGTTTAAATCATTTCAAACATCTATTCCATCGAAGAGAGACTCCACCAGAGAGTCGAATTTTCAACAGAACAATGATTTACTAGAGGTGAGAATTCATCACAGTATGTGGGATGCTAAGAAACATCTAATACAAACTCTTGTTAAACTAAAGTAAAAGATTGTTGACAACTAAATGATGGATTTGACATTGCATCAAATTGTTCAAAGAATTTCAAACATCTATTCCATCGAAGAGAGTCTCAAGCAGAGGGTCGAATTTTCAACAGAACCATGATTCACTAGATGTGAGAATTCATCACAGAATTTGGGATGCTCAAAAACATCTACTACAACCAACTGTTAAACTAGAGTAAAAGATTTTTGACAACAAATAATGGATTTGACATTGCATCAAAGTGTTTATATCATTTTAAACATCTATTCAATCGAAGAGAGACTCCAGCAGAGAGTCGAATTTTCAACAGAACCATGATTCACTAGATGTGAGGATTCATTACAGAATCTGGGATGCTCAAAAACATCTACTACAAAAACTTGTTAAACTGGCAAAAATGATTTTGACAACTAAACAATGGATCTTACATTGCATCAAAGCGTTTAAATCAATTCAAGCATCTATTCCATCGAAGAAAGACTCTAGCAGAGTGTCCAATTTTCAACAGAACCATGATTCACTAGATGTGAGAATTCATCAACAGAATCTGGGATGTTCAAAAACATCTACTACAAACTCTTGTTAAACTAAAGTAAAAGATTGTTGACAACTAAATGATGGACTTGACATTGCATCAAAGCGTTTAAATCATTTCAAACATCTATTCCATCGAAGAGAGACTCCACCAGAGAGTCGAATTTTCAACAGAACCATAATTTACTAGATGTGAGAATTCATCACAGAATCTGGGATGCTCAAAAACATCTACTACAAACCCTTGTTAAATTGAAAAAAAGGATTATTGACAGCTAAATAATAAATTTGACATTGCATCAAAGCGTTTAAATCATTTCAAGCATCTATTCCATCGAAGAGAGACTCTAGCAGAGGGTCCAATTTTCAACAGAACCATGATTCACTAGATGTGAGAATTCATCACAGAATCTGGGATGCTAAAAAACATCTACTACAAACCCTTGTTAAACTAAAGTAAAAGATTTTTGACAACTAAATAATGAACTTGACTTTGCATCAAAGCGTTTAAATCATTTCAAACATGTATTCCATCGAAGAGAGACTCTAGCAGAGTGTCGAATTTTTAACAGAACCATGATTCACTAGATGTGAGAATTCATCACAGAATCTGGGATGCTAAAAAACATCTAATACAAACCCTTGTTAAATTGAAAAAATAGGATTATTGACAACTAAATAATAGATTTGACAATTCATGAAAGCGTGTAATCAATTCAAACATCTATTCCATCGAAGAGAGACTCTAGCAGAGGGTCCAATATTCAACAGAACCATGATTCACTAGATGTGAGAATTCATCACAGAATGTGGGATGGTCAAAAACATCTACTACAAACCAATGTTAAACAAAACAAAAAGATTGTTGACAACTAAATAATGGACTTGAGATTGCATCAAAGCGTTTAAATCATTTCAAACATCTATTCCATCGAATAGAGACTCTAGCAGAGGGTTGAATTTTCAACAGAGCCATGATTCACTAGATGTGAGGATTCATCACAGAAAGTGGGATGCTAAAAAACATCTAATACAAACTCTTGTTAAACTAAAGTAAAAGATTGTTGACAACTAAATGATGGATTTGACATTGCATCAAATTGTTCAAAGAATTTCAAACATCTATTCCATCGAAGAGAGTCTCAAGCAGAGTGTCGAATTTTCAACAGAACCATGATTCACTAGATGTGAGAATTCATCACAGAATGCGGGATGCTCAAAAACTTCTACTACAAAAACTTGTCAAACTGAAGAAAAGGTTTATTTAATAGTAAATAATGAATTTGAAATTGCATCAAAGCGTTTAAATCATTTTAAACATCTATTCCATCGAAGAAAGACTCCAGCAGATGGTCGAGGTTTGAACAGAACCATGATTCATTAGATGTGAGAATTCATCACAGAATGTGGGATGCTCAAAAACATCTCTTACAAACCCTTGTTAAACTAAAGAAAAAGATTGTTGACAACTAAATAATGGATTTGACTTTGCATCAAAGCGTTCAAATCATTTGAAACATCTATTCCATCGAAGAGAGACTCTAGCAGAGGGTCGAATTTTCAACAGAACCATGATTCACTAGATGTGAGAATTCATCACAGAATCTGGGATGATCAAAAACATCTAGTACAAACCATTGTTAAACTGAAAAAAAGGATTATTGACAACTGAATAATTGACTTGACAATGCATGAAAGCGTTTAAATCATTTCAAACATCTATTCCATCGAAGAGAGACTCCAGTAGAGAGTCGAAGTTTGAACAGAAACATGATTCACTAGATGTGAGTATTCATCACAGAATCTGGGATGCTCAAAAACATCTACTACAAACCCTTGTTAAACAAAAGAAAAAGACTGTTGACAACTAAATGATAGACTTGAGATTGCATCAAAGCGTTTAAATCATTTCAAACATTTATTCCATGGAAGAGAGACTCTAGCAGAGGGTCGAATTTTCAACAGAACCATGATTCACTAGATGTGAGAATTCATCACAGAATATAGGATGCTAAAAAACATCTACTACAAACCCTTGTTAAATTGGAAAAAAAGGATTATTGGCAACTAAATAATAAATTTGACATTGCATCAAAGCGTTTAAATCATCTTAAACATCTATTCCATCGAAGAAAGACTCCAGCAGATGGTCGAGGTTTGAACAGAACCATGATTCACTAGATGTGAGAATTCATCACAGAATGTGGGATGCTCAAAAACATCTCTTACAAACCCTTCTTAAACTAAAGTAAAAGATTGTTGACAACTAAATAATGGATTTGACATTGCATCAAAGCGTTCAAATCATAAGAAACATCTATTCCATCGAAGAAAGACTCCAGCAGATGGTCGAGGTTTGAACAGAACCATGATTCACTAGATGTGAGAATTCATCACAGAATCTGGGATGTTCAAAAACATCTACTACAAACTCTTGTTAAACTAAAGTAAAAGATTGTTGACAACTAAATGATGGATTTGACATTGCATCAAATTGTTGAAATCATTTCAAACATCTATTCCATCGAAGAGAGACTCCAGTAGAGAGTCGAAGTTTGAACAGAAACATGATTCACAAGATGTGAGAATTCATCACAGAATCTGGGATGCTCAAAAACATCTACTACAAACCCTTGTTAAGCAAAAGTAAAAGATTGTTGAAAGCTAAATAATAAGCTTGAGACTGCATCAAAGCGTTGAAATCATTTCAAACATCTATTCCATCAAAGAGAGACTCTAGCAGAGGGTCGAATTTTCAACAGAACCATGATTCACTAGATGTGAGAATTCATCACAGAATCTAGGATGGTAAAAAACATCTACTCCAAACCCTTGTTAAATTAAAAAAAAGGATTATTGACAACTAAATAATAAATTTGACATTGCATCAAAGCGTTTAACTCATTTCAAACATCTATTCCATCGAAGAGAGACTCTAGCAGAGGGTCCACTTTTCAACAGAACCATGATTCACTAGATGTGAGAATTCATCACAGAATCTGGGATGCTCAAAAACATCTACTACAAAAACTTGTCAAACTGAAGAAAAGGTTTATTTAATAGTAAATAATGAATTTGAAATTGCATCAAAGCGTTTAAATCATTTTAAACATCTATTCCATCGAAGAAAGACTCCAGCAGATGGTCGAGGTTTGAACAGAACCATGATTCACTAGATGTGAGAATTCATCACAGAATCTGGGATGCTCAAAAACATCTACTACAACCCACTGTTAAACTAGAGTAAAAGATTGTTGACAACTAAATAATGGATTTGACATTGCATCAAAGTGTTTATATCATTTCAAGCATCTATTCTATTGAAGAAAGACTCCAGCAGAGAGTCGAATTTTCAACAGAACCATGATTCACTAGATGTGAGAATTCATCAAAGAATCTGGGTTGCTAAAATACATCTACTACAACCCACTGTTAAACTAGAGTAAAAGATTATTGACAACTAAATAATGGATTTGACATTGCATCAAAGTGTTTATATCATTTCAAATATCTATTCCATCGAAGAGAGACTCTAGCAGAGGGTTGAATTTTCAACAGAACCATGAAGCACTAGATGTGAGAATTCATCACACAATCTTGGATGCTCAAAAACATCTCCTACAAACCCCTGTTAAATTGAAAAAAAAGGATTATTGACAACTAAATAATGGATGTGACATTGCATCAATGTGTTTATATCATTTCAAACATCTATTCCATCGAAGAGAGACTCCAGCAGAGATTCGAATTTTCAAGAGAACCATGATTCACTAGATGTTTTCATCACAGAATATTGGATACTCAAAAACATCTACTACAAACCCTTGTTAAATTGAAAAAAAAAGGATTATTGACAACTAAATAATAGATTTGACATTGCATCAAACCGTTTAAATCATTTCAAACATCTATTCCATCATTCCATCGAAGAGAGACTCTAGCAGAGGGTCGAATTTTCAACAGAACCATGATTCACTAGATATGAGAATTCATCACAGAATCTGGGATGCTAAAAAACATCTACTACAAACCCCTGTTAAGTTGAAAAAAAAAGGATTATTGACAACTAAATAATGGATGTGACATTGCATCAATGTGTTTATATCATTTCAAACATCTATTCCATCGAAGAGAGATTCCAGCAGAGAGTCGAATTTTCAACAGAACCATGATTCACTAGATGTGAGTATTCATCACAGAATCTGGGATGCTCAAAAACATCTACTACAACCCACTGTTAAACTAGAGTAAAAGATTGTTGACAACTAAATAATGGATTTGACATTGCATCAAAGTGTTTATATCATTTCAAGCATCTATTCTATTGAAGAAAGACTCCAGCAGAGAGTCGAATTTTCAACAGAACCATGATTCACTAGATGTGAGAATTCATCACAGAATCTGGGATGCTAAAAAACATCTACTACAAACCCTTGTTAAATTGAAAAAAAAGGATTATTGACAACTAAATAATAGATTTGACAATGCATGAAAGCGTTTAATCAATTCAAACATCTATTCCATCGAAGAGAGACTCTAGCAGAGGGTCGAATTTTCAACAGTACAATGATTCACTAGATGTGAGAATTCATCACAGAATCTGGGATGCTCAAAAACATCTACTACAACCCACTGTTAAACTGAGGTAAAAGATTGTTGACAACTAAATAATGGATTTGACATTGCATCAAAGTGTTTATATCATTTCAAACATCTATTCCATCGAAGAGAGACTCCAGCAGAGAGTCGAATTTTCAACAGATCCATGATTCACTAGATGTGAGAATTCATCACAGAATCTGGGATGCTCAAAGACATCCACTACAAACCATTGTTAAACTAAAAAAAAAGATTATTGACAACTGAATAATGGACTGGACAATGCATGAAAGCGTTTAAATCATTTCAAACATCTATTCCATCGAAGAGAGACTCCAGTAGAGAGTCGAAGTTTGAACAGAAACATGATTCACTAGATGTCAGAATTCATCACAGAATCTGGGATGCTCAAAAACATCTACTACAAGCCCTTGTTAAACAAAAGTAAAAGATTGTTGACAACTAAATAATGGACTTGAGATTGCATCAAAGCGTTTAAATCATTTCAAACATCTATTCCATCAAAGAGAGACTCTAGCAGAGGGTGGAAGTTTGAATCATGGTTCACAAGATGTGAGATTTCATCACAGAATCTGGGATGCTCAAAAACATCTACTACAAACCCTTGTTAAACAGAAGTAAAAGATTATTGACAACTGAATAATGGACTGGACAATGCATGAAAGCGTTTAAATCATTTCAAACATCTATTCCATCGAAGAGAGACTCCAGTAGAGAGTCGAAGTTTGAACAGAAACATGATTCACTAGATGTCAGAATTCATCACAGAATCTGGGATGCTCAAAAACATCTACTACAAGCCCTTGTTAAACAAAAGTAAAAGATTGTTGACAACTAAATAATGGACTTGAGATTGCATCAAAGCGTTTAAATCATTTCAAACATCTATTCCATCAAAGAGAGACTCTAGCAGAGGGTGGAAGTTTGAATCATGGTTCACAAGATGTGAGATTTCATCACAGAATCTGGGATGCTCAAAAACATCTACTACAAACCCTTGTTAAACAGAAGTAAAAGATTGTTGACAACTAAATAATTGACTTGAGATTGCATTAAAGCGTTTAAATCATTTCAAACATGTATTCCATCGAAGAGAGACTCTAGCAGAGGGTCCAATTTTCAACAGAACCATGATTCACTAGATGTGAGAATTCATCACAGAATCTGGGATGGTCAAAAACATTTCATTTCATTTCATTTCATTTTTTATTTTTTATCCACGGTAGCCCCGTCAATCTGCATTGATTGCTTTACAGGGGGCCGTGCAAAAATACATATAATTTCCAAGTTTAAAACCTAATCCTAATTAATTTACAATTGTGTTTACAAAAGCGAAAAAAAAAAATCAAATGAATGTACATAAAAAAGATCTTTAACCCTCCACTACATCTTTAAACCTCCTTTTGAAGGTAGAAAGGGAGGGTGCAAGTCTGACATCAGAGCTTAATTGATTCCACAGCTTAGGCCCACGAAATGATATTGACTTCTGCCCATTTGCCGTTTTGAAGAGAGGAACACGCAAGTCAGCTTCGGTATTTCTAAGTCTCATTGTGTTAAGCGCTGAGTTCTTTACAAACAGCTCGGAAAGATATTCAGGCGCAAGACTATTTGTTGACTTAAACATTATGGTCGCTGTTTCACTTAGAATGATGTCCGAGATTGTTGGCCACCCCAGCTTTTTAATCAGACCAGTTGCTGAAACATGATAGCTGCTATTCGTAACAATTCTGGCAGCTCGATTTTGCAGTCTTTGGAGGGCATCAATTTGAGTTTTGCCGCAACATCTCCATACTGAGCAACAATAACGAAAGTGGGGCTCAACAATTCCTCTGTACATTTTACTGAGCGTTCCCTGTTGGAGAAATTTCTTTGCATATTTCAGAAAGCCTAAAGCTCGAGAGACTTTACTACAAACATCTACTACAAACCCTTGTTAAACTAAAGTAAAAGATTTTTGACAACTAAATAATGGACTTGACTTTGCATCAAAGCGTTTAAATCATTTCAAACATGTATTCCATCGAAGAGAGACTCTAGCAGAGGGTCGAATTTTCAACAGAACCATGATTCACTAGATGTGAGAATTCATCACAGAATCTGGGATGCTTAAAGACATCCCCAACAAACCATTGTTAAACTAAAAAAAAAGATTATTGACAACTGAATAATGGACTGGACAATGCATGAAAGCGTTTATATCATTTCAAACATCTATTCCATCGAAGAGAGACTCCAGCAGAGAGTCGAATTTTCAACAGAACCATGATTCACTAGATGTGAGAATTCATCACAGAATGTGGGATGCTCAAAAACATCTAATACAAACACTTGTCAAAGTGAAGAAAAAGTTTATTTAATAGTAAATAATGAATTTGAAATTGCATTAAAGCGTTTAAATCATTTTAAACATCTATTTCATCGAAGAAAGACTCCAGCAGATGGTCGAGGTTTGAACAGAACCATGATTCACTAGATGTGAGAATTCATCACAGAATGTTGGATGCTCCAAAACATCTCTTACAAACCCTTGTTAAACTAAAGTAAAAGATTGTTGACAACTAAATAATGGATTTGACATTGCATCAAGCGTTCAAATCATCTGAAACATCTATTCCATCGAAGAGAGACACTAGCAGAGGGTCCAATTTTCAACAGAACCATGATTCACTAGATGTGAGAATTCATCACAGAATGTGGGATGCTCAAAAACATCTACTACAAACTCTTGTTAAACTAAAGTAAAAGATTGTTGACAACCAAATGATGGATTTGACATAGCATCAAATTGTTCAAATCATTTCAAACATCTATTCCATCGAAGAGTGACTCCAGTAGAGAGTCGAATTTTCAACAGAACCATGTATTACTAGATGTGAGAATTCATCACAGAATGTGGGATGCTCAAAAGCATCTACTACAAACTCTTGTTAAACTAAAGTAAAAGATTGTTGACAACTAAATAATGGATTTGACATTGCATCAAAGAGTTCAAATCATTTCAAACATCTATTCCATCGAAGAGAGACTCCAGCAGAGAGTCCAATTTTCAACAGAACCATGTATTACTAGATGTGAGAATTCATCACAGAATGTTGGATGCTCAAAAACATCTACTACAAACTCTTGTTAAACTAAAGTAAAATATTGTTGACAACTAAATAATGGATTTGACATTGCATCAAAGAGTTCAACTCATTTCAAACATCTATTCCATCGAAGAGAAACTCTAGCAGAGGGTCGAATTTTCAACAGAACCATGTATTACTAGATGTGAGAATTCATCACAGAATGTGGGATGCTCAAAAACATCTACTACAAACTCTTGTTAAACTAAAGTAAAAGATTGTGGACAACTAAATAATGGATTTGACATTGCATCAAAGAGTTCAAATCATTTCAAACATGTATTCCATCGAAGAGCGACTCTAGCAGAGGGTCGAATTTTCAACAGAACCTTGATTCACTAGATGTGAGAATTCATCACAGAATCTGGGATGCTAGAAAACATCTACTACAAACCCTTGTTAAATTGAAAAAAAAGGATTATTGACAACTAAATAATAAAGTTGACATTGCATCAAAGCGTTTAAATCATTTCAAACATCTATTCCATCGAAGAGAGACTCCAGCAGAGAGTCGAATTTTCAACAGAACCATGTATTACTAGATGTGAGAATTCATCACAGAATGTGGGATGCTAAAAAACATCTACTACAAACACTTGTCAAACTGATGAAAAAGTTTATTTAATAGTAAATAATGAATTTGAAATTGCATCAAAGCGTTTAAATCATTTTAAACATCTATTCCATCGAAGAAAGACTCCAGCAGATGGTCGAGGTTTGAACAGAACCATGATTCACTAGATGTGAGAATTCATCACAGAATGTGGGATGCTCAAAAACATCTCTTACAAACCCTTGTTAAACTAAAGAAAAAGATTGTTGACAACTAAATAATGGATTTGACTTTGCATCAAAGCGTTCAAATCATTTGAAACATCTATTCCATCGAAGAGAGACTCTAGGAGAGTGTCGAATTTTCAACAGAACCATGATTCATTAGATGTGAGAATTCATCACAGAATCTGGGATGCTCAAAAACATCTACTACAAACCATTGTTAAACTGAAAAAAAGGATTATTGACAACTGAATAATGGACTTGACAATGCATGAAAGCGTTTAAATCATTTCAAACATCTATTCCATCGAAGAGAGACTCCAGTAGAGAGTCGAAGTTTGAACAGAAACATGATTCACTAGATGTGAGAATTCATCACAGAATATAGGATGCTAAAAAGCATCTACTACAAACCCTTGTTAAATTGAAAAAAAGGATTATTGACAACTAAATAATAGATTTGACATTGCATCAAAGTGTTTATATCATTTCAAACATCTATTCCATCGAAGAGAGACTCAAACAGAGAGTCTAATTGTCAACAGAACCATGCTTCACTAGATGTGAGAATTCATCACAGAATGCGGGATGCTCAAAAACATCTACTACAAAAACTTGTCAAACTGAAGAAAAGGTTTATTTAATAGTAAATAATGAATTTGAAATTGCATCAAAGCGTTTAAATCATTTTAAACATCTATTCCATCGAAGAAAGACTCCAGCAGATGGTCGAGGTTTGAACAGAACCATGATTCACTAGATGTGAGATTTCATCACAGAATGTGGGATGCTCAAAAACATCTCTTACAAACCCTTGTTAAACTAAAGAAAAAGATTGTTGACAACTAAATAATGGATTTGACTTTGCATCAAAGCGTTCAAATCATTTGAAACATCTATTCCATCGAAGAGAGACTCTAGCAGAGGGTCGAATTTTCAACAGAACCATGATTCACTAGATGTGAGAATTGATCACAGAATCTGGGATGATCAAAAACATCTAGTACGAACCATTGTTAAACTGAAAAAAAGGATTATTGACAACTGAATAATGGACTTGACAATGCATGAAAGCGTTTAAATCATTTCAAACATCTATTCCATCGAAGAGAGACTCCAGTAGAGAGTCGACGTTTGAACAGAAACATGATTCACTAGATGTGAGTATTCATCACAGAATCTGGGATGCTCAAAAACATCTACTACAAACCCTTGTTAAACAAAAGAAAAAGACTGTTGACAACTAAATGATAGACTTGAGATTGCATCAAAGCGTTTAAATCATTTCAAACATTTATTCCATCGAAGAGAGACTCTAGCAGAGGGTCGAATTTTCAAAAGAACCATGATTCACTAGATGTGAGAATTCATCACAGAATCTGGGATGATCAAAAACATCTACTACAAACCCTTGTTAAATTGGAAAAAAAGGATTATTGGCAACTAAATAATAAATTTGACATTGCATCAAAGCGTTTAAATCATCTTAAACATCTATTCCATCGAAGAAAGACTCCAGCAGATGGTCGAGGTTTGAACAGAACCATGATTCACTAGATGTGAGAATCCATCACAGAATGTGGGATGCTCAAAAACATCTCTTACAAACCCTTCTTAAACTAAAGTAAAAGATTGTTGACAACTAAATAATGGATTTGACATTGCATCAAAGCGTTCAAATCATAAGAAACATCTATTCCATCGAAGAAAGACTCCAGCAGATGGTCGAGGTTTGAACAGAACCATGATTCACTAGATGTGAGAATTCATCACAGAATCTGGGATGTTCAAAAACATCTACTACAAACTCTTGTTAAACTAAAGTAAAAGATTGTTGACAACTAAATGATGGATTTGACATTGCATCAAATTGTTCAAATCATTTCAAACATCTATTCCATCGAAGAGAGACTCCAGTAGAGAGTCGAAGTTTGAACAGAAACATGATTCACAAGATGTGAGAATTCATCACAGAATCTGGGATGCTCAAAAACATCTACTACAAACCCTTGTTAAGCAAAAGTAAAAGATTGTTGAAAGCTAAATAATAAGCTTGAGACTGCATCAAAGCGTTGAAATCATTTCAAACATCTATTCCATCAAAGAGAGACTCTAGCAGAGGGTCGAATTTTCAACAGAACCATGATTCACTAGATGTGAGAATTCATCACAGAATCTAGGATGGTAAAAAACATCTACTCCAAACCCTTGTTAAATTAAAAAAAGGATTATTGACAACTAAATAATAAATTTGACATTGCATCAAAGCGTTTAACTCATTTCAAACATCTATTCCATCGAAGAGAGACTCTAGCAGAGGGTCCACTTTTCAACAGAACCATGATTCACTAGATGTGAGAATTCATCACAGAATCTGGGATGCTCAAAAACATCTACTACAAAAACTTGTCAAACTGAAGAAAAGGTTTATTTAATAGTAAATAATGAATTTGAAATTGCATCAAAGCGTTTAAATCATTTTAAACATCTATTCCATCGAAGAAAGACTCCAGCAGATGGTCGAGGTTTGAACAGAACCATGATTCACTAGATGTGAGAATTCATCACAGAATGTGGGATGCTCAAAAACATCTCTTACAAACCCTTGTTAAATTGAAAAAAAAGGATTATTGACAACTAAATAATAGATTTGACAATGCATGAAAGCGTTTAATCAATTCAAACATCTATTCCATCGAAGAGAGACTCTAGCAGAGGGTCGAATTTTCAACAGTACAATGATTCACTAGATGTGAGAATTCATCACAGAATCTGGGATGCTCAAAAACATCTACTACAACCCACTGTTAAACTGAGGTAAAAGATTGTTGACAACTAAATAATGGATTTGACATTGCATCAAAGTGTTTATATCATTTCAAACATCTATTCCATCGAAGAGAGACTCCAGCAGAGAGTCGAATTTTCAACAGATCCATGATTCACTAGATGTGAGAATTCATCACAGAATCTGGGATGCTCAAAGACATCCACTACAAACCATTGTTAAACTAAAAAAAAATATTATTGACAACTGAATAATGGACTGGACAATGCATGAAAGCGTTTAAATCATTTCAAACATCTATTCCATCGAAGAGAGACTCCAGTAGAGAGTCGAAGTTTGAACAGAAACATGATTCACTAGATGTCAGAATTCATCACAGAATCTGGGATGCTCAAAAACATCTACTACAAGCCCTTGTTAAACAAAAGTAAAAGATTGTTGACAACTAAATAATGGACTTGAGATTGCATCAAAGCGTTTAAATCATTTCAAACATCTATTCCATCAAAGAGAGACTCTAGCAATGGGTGGAAGTTTGAATCATGGTTCACAAGATGTGAGATTTCATCACAGAATCTGGGATGCTCAAAAACATCTACTACAAACCCTTGTTAAACAGAAGTAAAAGATTGTTGACAACTAAATAATGGACTTGAGATTGCATTAAAGCGTTTAAATCATTTCAAACATGTATTCCATCGAAGAGAGACTCTAGCAGAGGGTCCAATTTTCAACAGAACCATGATTCACTAGATGTGAGAATTCATCACAGAATCTGGGATGCTCAAAAACATTTCATTTCATTTCATTTCATTTTTTATTTTTTATCCACGGTAGCCCCGTCAATCTGCATTGATTGCTTTACAGGGGGCCGTGCAAAAATACATATAATTTCCAAGTTTAAAACCTAATCCTAATTAATTTACAATTGTGTTTACAAAAGCGAAAAAAAAAAAATCAAATGAATGTACATAAAAAAGATCTTTAACCCTCCACTACGTCTTTAAACCTCCTTTTGAAGGTAGAAAGGGAGGGTGCAAGTCTGACATCAGAGCTTAATTGATTCCACAGCTTAGGCCCACGAAATGATATTGACTTCTGCCCATTTGCCGTTTTGAAGAGAGGAACACGCAAGTCAGCTTCGGTATTTCTAAGTCTCATTGTGTTAAGCGCTGAGTTCTTTACAAACAGCTCGGAAAGATATTCAGGCGCAAGACTATTTGTTGACTTAAACATTATGGTCGCTGTTTCACTTAGAATGATGTCCGAGATTGTTGGCCACCCCAGCTTTTTAATCAGACCAGTTGCTGAAACATGATAGCTGCTATTCGTAACAATTCTGGCAGCTCGATTTTGCAGTCTTTGGAGGGCATCAATTTGAGTTTTGCCGCAACATCTCCATACTGAGCAACAATAACGAAAGTGGGGCTCAACAATTCCTCTGTACATTTTACTGAGCGTTCCCTGTTGGAGAAATTTCTTTGCATATTTCAGAAAGCCTAAAGCTCGAGAGACTTTACTACAAACATCTACTACAAACCCTTGTTAAACTAAAGTAAAAGATTTTTGACAATTAAATAATGGACTTGACTTTGCATCAAAGCGTTTAAATCATTTCAAACATGTATTCCATCGAAGAGAGACTCTAGCAGAGGGTCGAATTTTCAACAGAACCATGATTCACTAGATGTGAGAATTCATCACAGAATCTGGGATGCTTAAAGACATCCCCAACAAACCATTGTTAAACTAAAAAAAAAAGATTATTGACAACTGAATAATGGACTGGACAATGCATGAAAGCGTTTATATCATTTCAAACATCTATTCCATCGAAGAGAGACTCCAGCAGAGAGTCGAATTTTCAACAGAACCATGATTCACTAGATGTGAGAATTCATCACAGAATGTGGGATGCTCAAAAACATCTAATACAAACACTTGTCAAAGTGAAGAAAAAGTTTATTTAATAGTAAATAATGAATTTGAAATTGCATTAAAGCGTTTAAATCATTTTAAACATCTATTTCATCGAAGAAAGACTCCAGCAGATGGTCGAGGTTTGAACAGAACCATGATTCACTAGATGTGAGAATTCATCACAGAATGTTGGATGCTCCAAAACATCTCTTACAAACCCTTGTTAAACTAAAGTAAAAGATTGTTGACAACTAAATAATGGATTTGACATTGCATCAAGCGTTCAAATCATCTGAAACATCTATTCCATCGAAGAGAGACTCTAGCAGAGGGTCCAATTTTCAACAGAACCATGATTCACTAGATGTGAGAATTCATCACAGAATGTGGGATGCTCAAAAACATCTACTACAAACTCTTGTTAAACTAAAGTAAAAGATTGTTGACAACCAAATGATGGATTTGACATAGCATCAAATTGTTCAAATCATTTCAAACATCTATTCCATCGAAGAGTGACTCCAGTAGAGAGTCGAATTTTCAACAGAACCATGTATTACTAGATGTGAGAATTCATCACAGAATGTGGGATGCTCAAAAGCATCTACTACAAACTCTTGTTAAACTAAAGTAAAAGATTGTTGACAACTAAATAATGGATTTGACATTGCATCAAAGAGTTCAAATCATTTCAAACATCTATTCCATCGAAGAGAGACTCCAGCAGAGAGTCCAATTTTCAACAGAACCATGTATTACTAGATGTGAGAATTCATCACAGAATGTTGGATGCTCAAAAACATCTACTACAAACTCTTGTTAAACTAAAGTAAAATATTGTTGACAACTAAATAATGGATTTGACATTGCATCAAAGAGTTCAACTCATTTCAAACATCTATTCCATCGAAGAGAAACTCTAGCAGAGGGTCGAATTTTCAACAGAACCATGTATTACTAGATGTGAGAATTCATCACAGAATGTGGGATGCTCAAAAACATCTACTACAAACTCTTGTTAAACTAAAGTAAAAGATTGTTGACAACTAAATAATGGATTTGACATTGCATCAAAGAGTTCAAATCATTTCAAACATGTATTCCATCGAAGAGCGACTCTAGCAGAGGGTCGAATTTTCAACAGAACCTTGATTCACTAGATGTGAGAATTCATCACAGAATCTGGGATGCTAGAAAACATCTACTACAAACCCTTGTTAAATTGAAAAAAAAAGGATTATTGACAACTAAATAATAAAGTTGACATTGCATCAAAGCGTTTAAATCATTTCAAACATCTATTCCATCGAAGAGAGACTCCAGCAGAGAGTCGAATTTTCAACAGAACCATGTATTACTAGATATGAGAATTCATCACAGAATGTGGGATGCTAAAAAACATCTACTACAAACACTTGTCAAACTGATGAAAAAGTTTATTTAATAGTAAATAATGAATTTGAAATTGCATCAAAGCGTTTAAATCATTTTAAACATCTATTCCATCGAAGAAAGACTCCAGCAGATGGTCGAGGTTTGAACAGAACCATGATTCACTAGATGTGAGAATTCATCACAGAATGTGGGATGCTCAAAAACATCTCTTACAAACCCTTGTTAAACTAAAGAAAAAGATTGTTGACAACTAAATAATGGATTTGACTTTGCATCAAAGCGTTCAAATCATTTGAAACATCTATTCCATCGAAGAGAGACTCTAGGAGAGTGTCGAATTTTCAACAGAACCATGATTCATTAGATGTGAGAATTCATCACAGAATCTGGGATGCTCAAAAACATCTACTACAAACCATTGTTAAACTGAAAAAAAGGATTATTGACAACTGAATAATGGACTTGACAATGCATGAAAGCGTTTAAATCATTTCAAACATCTATTCCATCGAAGAGAGACTCCAGTAGAGAGTCGAAGTTTGAACAGAAACATGATTCACTAGATGTGAGAATTCATCACAGAATATAGGATGCTAAAAAGCATCTACTACAAACCCTTGTTAAATTGAAAAAAAGGATTATTGACAACTAAATAATAGATTTGACATTGCATCAAAGTGTTTATATCATTTCAAACATCTATTCCATCGAAGAGAGACTCAAACAGAGAGTCTAATTGTCAACAGAACCATGCTTCACTAGATGTGAGAATTCATCACAGAATGCGGGATGCTCAAAAACATCTACTACAAAAACTTGTCAAACTGAAGAAAAGGTTTATTTAATAGTAAATAATGAATTTGAAATTGCATCAAAGCGTTTAAATCATTTTAAACATCTATTCCATCGAAGAAAGACTCCAGCAGATGGTCGAGGTTTGAACAGAACCATGATTCACTAGATGTGAGATTTCATCACAGAATGTGGGATGCTCAAAAACATCTCTTACAAACCCTTGTTAAACTAAAGAAAAAGATTGTTGACAACTAAATAATGGATTTGACTTTGCATCAAAGCGTTCAAATCATTTGAAACATCTATTCCATCGAAGAGAGACTCTAGCAGAGGGTCGAATTTTCAACAGAACCATGATTCACTAGATGTGAGAATTGATCACAGAATCTGGGATGATCAAAAACATCTAGTACGAACCATTGTTAAACTGAAAAAAAGGATTATTGACAACTGAATAATGGACTTGACAATGCATGAAAGCGTTTAAATCATTTCAAACATCTATTCCATCGAAGAGAGACTCCAGTAGAGAGTCGACGTTTGAACAGAAACATGATTCACTAGATGTGAGTATTCATCACAGAATCTGGGATGCTCAAAAACATCTACTACAAACCCTTGTTAAACAAAAGAAAAAGACTGTTGACAACTAAATGATAGACTTGAGATTGCATCAAAGCGTTTAAATCATTTCAAACATTTATTCCATCGAAGAGAGACTCTAGCAGAGGGTCGAATTTTCAAAAGAACCATGATTCACTAGATGTGAGAATTCATCACAGAATCTGGGATGATCAAAAACATCTACTACAAACCCTTGTTAAATTGGAAAAAAAGGATTATTGGCAACTAAATAATAAATTTGACATTGCATCAAAGCGTTTAAATCATCTTAAACATCTATTCCATCGAAGAAAGACTCCAGCAGATGGTCGAGGTTTGAACAGAACCATGATTCACTAGATGTGAGAATCCATCACAGAATGTGGGATGCTCAAAAACATCTCTTACAAACCCTTCTTAAACTAAAGTAAAAGATTGTTGACAACTAAATAATGGATTTGACATTGCATCAAAGCGTTCAAATCATAAGAAACATCTATTCCATCGAAGAAAGACTCCAGCAGATGGTCGAGGTTTGAACAGAACCATGATTCACTAGATGTGAGAATTCATCACAGAATCTGGGATGTTCAAAAACATCTACTACAAACTCTTGTTAAACTAAAGTAAAAGATTGTTGACAACTAAATGATGGATTTGACATTGCATCAAATTGTTCAAATCATTTCAAACATCTATTCCATCGAAGAGAGACTCCAGTAGAGAGTCGAAGTTTGAACAGAAACATGATTCACAAGATGTGAGAATTCATCACAGAATCTGGGATGCTCAAAAACATCTACTACAAACCCTTGTTAAGCAAAAGTAAAAGATTGTTGAAAGCTAAATAATAAGCTTGAGACTGCATCAAAGCGTTGAAATCATTTCAAACATCTATTCCATCAAAGAGAGACTCTAGCAGAGGGTCGAATTTTCAACAGAACCATGATTCACTAGATGTGAGAATTCATCACAGAATCTAGGATGGTAAAAAACATCTACTCCAAACCCTTGTTAAATTAAAAAAAGGATTATTGACAACTAAATAATAAATTTGACATTGCATCAAAGCGTTTAACTCATTTCAAACATCTATTCCATCGAAGAGAGACTCTAGCAGAGGGTCCACTTTTCAACAGAACCATGATTCACTAGATGTGAGAATTCATCACAGAATCTGGGATGCTCAAAAACATCTACTACAAAAACTTGTCAAACTGAAGAAAAGGTTTATTTAATAGTAAATAATGAATTTGAAATTGCATCAAAGCGTTTAAATCATTTTAAACATCTATTCCATCGAAGAAAGACTCCAGCAGATGGTCGAGGTTTGAACAGAACCATGATTCACTAGATGTGAGAATTCATCACAGAATGTGGGATGCTCAAAAACATCTCTTACAAACCCTTGTTAAATTGAAAAAAAAGGATTATTGACAACTAAATAATAGATTTGACAATGCATGAAAGCGTTTAATCAATTCAAACATCTATTCCATCGAAGAGAGACTCTAGCAGAGGGTCGAATTTTCAACAGTACAATGATTCACTAGATGTGAGAATTCATCACAGAATCTGGGATGCTCAAAAACATCTACTACAACCCACTGTTAAACTGAGGTAAAAGATTGTTGACAACTAAATAATGGATTTGACATTGCATCAAAGTGTTTATATCATTTCAAACATCTATTCCATCGAAGAGAGACTCCAGCAGAGAGTCGAATTTTCAACAGATCCATGATTCACTAGATGTGAGAATTCATCACAGAATCTGGGATGCTCAAAGACATCCACTACAAACCATTGTTAAACTAAAAAAAAAGATTATTGACAACTGAATAATGGACTGGACAATGCATGAAAGCGTTTAAATCATTTCAAACATCTATTCCATCGAAGAGAGACTCCAGTAGAGAGTCGAAGTTTGAACAGAAACATGATTCACTAGATGTCAGAATTCATCACAGAATCTGGGATGCTCAAAAACATCTACTACAAGCCCTTGTTAAACAAAAGTAAAAGATTGTTGACAACTAAATAATGGACTTGAGATTGCATCAAAGCGTTTAAATCATTTCAAACATCTATTCCATCAAAGAGAGACTCTAGCAATGGGTGGAAGTTTGAATCATGGTTCACAAGATGTGAGATTTCATCACAGAATCTGGGATGCTCAAAAACATCTACTACAAACCCTTGTTAAACAGAAGTAAAAGATTGTTGACAACTAAATAATGGACTTGAGATTGCATTAAAGCGTTTAAATCATTTCAAACATGTATTCCATCGAAGAGAGACTCTAGCAGAGGGTCCAATTTTCAACAGAACCATGATTCACTAGATGTGAGAATTCATCACAGAATCTGGGATGCTCAAAAACATTTCATTTCATTTCATTTCATTTTTTATTTTTTATCCACGGTAGCCCCGTCAATCTGCATTGATTGCTTTACAGGGGGCCGTGCAAAAATACATATAATTTCCAAGTTTAAAACCTAATCCTAATTAATTTACAATTGTGTTTACAAAAGCGAAAAAAAAAAAAATCAAATGAATGTACATAAAAAAGATCTTTAACCCTCCACTACGTCTTTAAACCTCCTTTTGAAGGTAGAAAGGGAGGGTGCAAGTCTGACATCAGAGCTTAATTGATTCCACAGCTTAGGCCCACGAAATGATATTGACTTCTGCCCATTTGCCGTTTTGAAGAGAGGAACACGCAAGTCAGCTTCGGTATTTCTAAGTCTCATTGTGTTAAGCGCTGAGTTCTTTACAAACAGCTCGGAAAGATATTCAGGCGCAAGACTATTTGTTGACTTAAACATTATGGTCGCTGTTTCACTTAGAATGATGTCCGAGATTGTTGGCCACCCCAGCTTTTTAATCAGACCAGTTGCTGAAACATGATAGCTGCTATTCGTAACAATTCTGGCAGCTCGATTTTGCAGTCTTTGGAGGGCATCAATTTGAGTTTTGCCGCAACATCTCCATACTGAGCAACAATAACGAAAGTGAGGCTCAACAATTCCTCTGTACATTTTACTGAGCGTTCCCTGTTGGAGAAATTTCTTTGCATATTTCAGAAAGCCTAAAGCTCGAGAGACTTTACTACAAACATCTACTACAAACCCTTGTTAAACTAAAGTAAAAGATTTTTGACAATTAAATAATGGACTTGACTTTGCATCAAAGCGTTTAAATCATTTCAAACATGTATTCCATCGAAGAGAGACTCTAGCAGAGGGTCGAATTTTCAACAGAACCATGATTCACTAGATGTGAGAATTCATCACAGAATCTGGGATGCTTAAAGACATCCCCAACAAACCATTGTTAAACTAAAAAAAAAAAGATTATTGACAACTGAATAATGGACTGGACAATGCATGAAAGCGTTTATATCATTTCAAACATCTATTCCATCGAAGAGAGACTCCAGCAGAGAGTCGAATTTTCAACAGAACCATGATTCACTAGATGTGAGAATTCATCACAGAATGTGGGATGCTCAAAAACATCTAATACAAACACTTGTCAAAGTGAAGAAAAAGTTTATTTAATAGTAAATAATGAATTTGAAATTGCATTAAAGCGTTTAAATCATTTTAAACATCTATTTCATCGAAGAAAGACTCCAGCAGATGGTCGAGGTTTGAACAGAACCATGATTCACTAGATGTGAGAATTCATCACAGAATGTTGGATGCTCCAAAACATCTCTTACAAACCCTTGTTAAACTAAAGTAAAAGATTGTTGACAACTAAATAATGGATTTGACATTGCATCAAGCGTTCAAATCATCTGAAACATCTATTCCATCGAAGAGAGACTCTAGCAGAGGGTCCAATTTTCAACAGAACCATGATTCACTAGATGTGAGAATTCATCACAGAATGTGGGATGCTCAAAAACATCTACTACAAACTCTTGTTAAACTAAAGTAAAAGATTGTTGACAACCAAATGATGGATTTGACATAGCATCAAATTGTTCAAATCATTTCAAACATCTATTCCATCGAAGAGTGACTCCAGTAGAGAGTCGAATTTTCAACAGAACCATGTATTACTAGATGTGAGAATTCATCACAGAATGTGGGATGCTCAAAAGCATCTACTACAAACTCTTGTTAAACTAAAGTAAAAGATTGTTGACAACTAAATAATGGATTTGACATTGCATCAAAGAGTTCAAATCATTTCAAACATCTATTCCATCGAAGAGAGACTCCAGCAGAGAGTCCAATTTTCAACAGAACCATGTATTACTAGATGTGAGAATTCATCACAGAATGTTGGATGCTCAAAAACATCTACTACAAACTCTTGTTAAACTAAAGTAAAATATTGTTGACAACTAAATAATGGATTTGACATTGCATCAAAGAGTTCAACTCATTTCAAACATCTATTCCATCGAAGAGAAACTCTAGCAGAGGGTCGAATTTTCAACAGAACCATGTATTACTAGATGTGAGAATTCATCACAGAATGTGGGATGCTGAAAAACATCTACTACAAACTCTTGTTAAACTAAAGTAAAAGATTGTTGACAACTAAATAATGGATTTGACATTGCATCAAAGAGTTCAAATCATTTCAAACATGTATTCCATCGAAGAGCGACTCTAGCAGAGGGTCGAATTTTCAACAGAACCTTGATTCACTAGATGTGAGAATTCATCACAGAATCTGGGATGCTAGAAAACATCTACTACAAACCCTTGTTAAATTGAAAAAAAAGGATTATTGACAACTAAATAATAAAGTTGACATTGCATCAAAGCGTTTAAATCATTTCAAACATCTATTCCATCGAAGAGAGACTCCAGCAGAGAGTCGAATTTTCAACAGAACCATGTATTACTAGATATGAGAATTCATCACAGAATGTGGGATGCTAAAAAACATCTACTACAAACACTTGTCAAACTGATGAAAAAGTTTATTTAATAGTAAATAATGAATTTGAAATTGCATCAAAGCGTTTAAATCATTTTAAACATCTATTCCATCGAAGAAAGACTCCAGCAGATGGTCGAGGTTTGAACAGAACCATGATTCACTAGATGTGAGAATTCATCACAGAATGTGGGATGCTCAAAAACATCTCTTACAAACCCTTGTTAAACTAAAGAAAAAGATTGTTGACAACTAAATAATGGATTTGACTTTGCATCAAAGCGTTCAAATCATTTGAAACATCTATTCCATCGAAGAGAGACTCTAGGAGAGTGTCGAATTTTCAACAGAACCATGATTCATTAGATGTGAGAATTCATCACAGAATCTGGGATGCTCAAAAACATCTACTACAAACCATTGTTAAACTGAAAAAAAGGATTATTGACAACTGAATAATGGACTTGACAATGCATGAAAGCGTTTAAATCATTTCAAACATCTATTCCATCGAAGAGAGACTCCAGTAGAGAGTCGAAGTTTGAACAGAAACATGATTCACTAGATGTGAGAATTCATCACAGAATATAGGATGCTAAAAAGCATCTACTACAAACCCTTGTTAAATTGAAAAAAAGGATTATTGACAACTAAATAATAGATTTGACATTGCATCAAAGTGTTTATATCATTTCAAACATCTATTCCATCGAAGAGAGACTCAAACAGAGAGTCTAATTGTCAACAGAACCATGATTCACTAGATGTGAGAATTCATCACAGAATGCGGGATGCTCAAAAACATCTACTACAAAAACTTGTCAAACTGAAGAAAAGGTTTATTTAATAGTAAATAATGAATTTGAAATTGCATCAAAGCGTTTAAATCATTTTAAACATCTATTCCATCGAAGAAAGACTCCAGCAGATGGTCGAGGTTTGAACAGAACCATGATTCACTAGATGTGAGAATTCATCACAGAATGTGGGATGCTCAAAAGCATCTCTTACAAACCCTTGTTAAACTAAAGAAAAAGATTGTTGACAACTAAATAATGGATTTGACTTTGCATCAAAGCGTTCAAATCATTTGAAACATCTATTCCATCGAAGAGAGACTCTAGCAGAGGGTCGAATTTTCAACAGAACCATGATTCACTAGATGTGAGAATTGATCACAGAATCTGGGATGATCAAAAACATCTAGTACGAACCATTGTTAAACTGAAAAAAAGGATTATTGACAACTGAATAATGGACTTGACAATGCATGAAAGCGTTTAAATCATTTCAAACATCTATTCCATCGAAGAGAGACTCCAGTAGAGAGTCGACGTTTGAACAGAAACATGATTCACTAGATGTAAGTATTCATCACAGAATCTGGGATGCTCAAAAACATCTACTACAAACCCTTGTTAAACAAAAGAAAAAGACTGTTGACAACTAAATGATAGATTTGACATTGCATCAAAGTGTTTATATCATTTCAAACATCTATTCCATCGAAGAGATACTCAAACAGAGAGTCTAATTGTCAACAGAACCATGATTCACTAGATGTGAGAATTCATCACAGAATGCGGGATGCTCAAAAACATCTACTACAAAAACTTGTCAAACTGAAGAAAAGGTTTATTTAATAGTAAATAATGAATTTGAAATTGCATCAAAGCGTTTAAATCATTTTAAACATCTATTCCATCGAAGAAAGACTCCAGCAGATGGTCGAGGTTTGAACAGAACCATGATTCACTAGATTTGAGAATTCATCACAGAATGTGGGATGCTCAAAAACATCTCTTACAAACCCTTGTTAAACTAAAGAAAAAGATTGTTGACAACTAAATAATGGATTTGACTTTGCATCAAAGCGTTTAAATCATTTGAAACATCTATTCCATCGAAGAGAGACTCTAGCAGAGGGTCGAATTTTCAACAGAACCATGATTCACTAGATGTGAGAATTGATCACAGAATCTGGGATGATCAAAAACATCTAGTACGAACCATTGTTAAACTGAAAAAAAGGATTATTGACAACTGAATAATGGACTTGACAATGCATGAAAGCGTTTAAATCATTTCAAACATCTATTCCATCGAAGAGAGACCCCAGTAGAGAGTCGACGTTTGAATAGAAACATGATTCACTAGATGTGAGTATTCATCACAGAATCTGGGATGCTCAAAAACATCTACTACAAACCCTTGTTAAACAAAAGAAAAAGACTGTTGACAACTAAATGATAGACTTGAGATTGCATCAAAGCGTTTAAATCATTTCAAACATTTATTCCATCGAAGAGAGACTCTAGCAGAGGGTCGAATTTTCAACAGAACCATGATTAACTAGATGTGAGAATTCATCACAGAATATAGGATGCTAAAAAACATCTACTACAAACCCTTGTTAAATTGGAAAAAAAGGATTATTGGCAACTAAATAATAAATTTGACATTGCATCAAAGCGTTTAAATCATTTCAAACATCTATTCCATCGAAGAGAGACTCCAGCAGAGAGTCGAATTTTCAACAGAACCATGATTCACTAGATGTGAGAATTCATCACAGAATCTGGGATGCTCAAAAACATCTACTACAAACCCTTGTTAAACTAAAGTAAAAGATTTTTGACAACTAAATAATGGACTTGACTTTGCATCAAAGCGTTTAAATCATTTCAAACATGTATTCCATCGAAGAGAGACTCTAGCAGAGGGTCGAATTTTCAAAAGAACCATGATTCACTAGATGTGAGAATTCATCACAGAATCTGGGATGATCAAAAACATCTAGTACAAACCATTGGTAAACTGAAAAAAAGGATTATTGACAACTGAATAATGGACTTGACAATGCATGAAAGCGTTTAAATCATCTTAAACATCTATTCCATCGAAGAAAGACTCCAGCAGATGGTCGAGGTTTGAACAGAACCATGATTCACTAGATGTGAGAATTCATCACAGAATGTGGGATGCTCAAAAACATCTCTTACAAACCCTTCTTAAACTAAAGTAAAAGATTGTTGACAACTAAATAATGGATTTGACATTGCATCAAAGCGTTCAAATCATTAGAAACATCTATTCCATCGAAGAAAGACTCCAGCAGATGGTCGAGGTTTGAACAGAACCATGATTCACTAGATGTGAGAATTCATCACAGAATCTGGGATGTTCAAAAACATCTACTACAAACTCTTGTTAAACTAAAGTAAAAGATTGTTGACAACTAAATGATGGATTTGACATTGCATCAAATTGTTGAAATCATTTCAAACATCTATTCCATCGAAGAGAGACTCAAACAGAGAGTCTAATTGTCAACAGAACCATGATTCACTAGATGTGAGAATTCATCACAGAATGCGGGATGCTCAAAAACATCTACTACAAAAACTTGTCAAACTGAAGAAAAGGTTTATTTAATAGTAAATAATGAATTTGAAATTGCATCAAAGCGTTTAAATCATTTTAAACATCTATTCCATCGAAGAAAGACTCCAGCAGATGGTCGAGGTTTGAACAGAACCATGATTCACTAGATGTGAGAATTCATCACAGAATGTGGGATGCTCAAAAACATCTCTTACAAACCCTTGTTAAACTAAAGAAAAAGATTGTTGACAACTAAATGATGGATTTGACTTTGCATCAAAGCGTTCAAATCATTTGAAACATCTATTCCATCGAAGAGAGACTCTAGCAGAGGGTCGAATTTTCAACAGAACCATGATTCACTAGATGTGAGAATTGATCACAGAATCTAGGATGATCAAAAACATCTAGTACGAACCATTGTTAAACTGAAAAAAAGGATTATTGACAACTGAATAATGGACTTGACAATGCATGAAAGCGTTTAAATCATTTCAAACATCTATTCCATCGAAGAGAGACTCCAGTAGAGAGTCGACGTTTGAATAGAAACATGATTCACTAGATGTGAGTATTCATCACAGAATCTGGGATGCTCAAAAACATCTACTACAAACCCTTGTTAAACAAAAGAAAAAGACTGTTGACAACTAAATGATAGACTTGAGATTGCATCAAAGCGTTTAAATCATTTCAAACATTTATTCCATCGAAGAGAGACTCTAGCAGAGGGTCGAATTTTCAACAGAACCATGATTCACTAGATGTGAGAATTCATCACAGAATATAGGATGCTAAAAAACATCTACTACAAACCCTTGTTAAATTGGAAAAAAAGGATTATTGGCAACTAAATAATAAATTTGACATTGCATCAAAGCGTTTAAATCATTTCAAACATCTATTCCATCGAAGAGAGACTCCAGCAGAGAGTCGAATTTTCAACAGAACCATGATTCACTAGATGTGAGAATTCATCACAGAATCTGGGATGCTCAAAAACATCTACTACAAACCCTTGTTAAACTAAAGTAAAAGATTTTTGACAACTAAATAATGGACTTGACTTTGCATCAAAGCGTTTAAATCATTTCAAACATGTATTCCATCGAAGAGAGACTCTAGCAGAGGGTCGAATTTTCAAAAGAACCATGATTCACTAGATGTGAGAATTCATCACAGAATCTGGGATGATCAAAAACATCTAGTACAAACCATTGGTAAACTGAAAAAAAGGATTATTGACAACTGAATAATGGACTTGACAATGCATGAAAGCGTTTAAATCATCTTAAACATCTATTCCATCGAAGAAAGACTCCAGCAGATGGTCGAGGTTTGAACAGAACCATGATTCACTAGATGTGAGAATTCATCACAGAATGTGGGATGCTCAAAAACATCTCTTACAAACCCTTCTTAAACTAAAGTAAAAGATTGTTGACAACTAAATAATGGATTTGACATTGCATCAAAGCGTTCAAATCATTAGAAACATCTATTCCATCGAAGAAAGACTCCAGCAGATGGTCGAGGTTTGAACAGAACCATGATTCACTAGATGTGAGAATTCATCACAGAATCTGGGATGTTCAAAAACATCTACTACAAACTCTTGTTAAACTAAAGTAAAAGATTGTTGACAACTAAATGATGGATTTGACATTGCATCAAATTGTTGAAATCATTTCAAACATCTATTCCATCGAAGAGAGACTCCAGTAGAGAGTCGAAGTTTGAACAGAAATATGATTCACAAGATGTGAGAATTCATCACAGAATCTGGGATGCTCAAAAACATCTAGTACAAACCATTGGTAAACTGAAAAAAAGGATTATTGACAACTGAATAATGGACTTGACAATGCATGAAAGCGTTTAAATCATCTTAAACATCTATTCCATCGAAGAAAGACTCCAGCAGATGGTCGAGGTTTGAACAGAACCATGATTCACTAGATGTGAGAATTCATCACAGAATGTGGGATGCTCAAAAACATCTCTTACAAACCCTTCTTAAACTAAAGTAAAAGATTGTTGACAACTAAATAATGGATTTGACATTGCATCAAAGCGTTCAAATCATTAGAAACATCTATTCCATCGAAGAAAGACTCCAGCAGATGGTCGAGGTTTGAACAGAACCATGATTCACTAGATGTGAGAATTCATCACAGAATCTGGGATGTTCAAAAACATCTACTACAAACTCTTGTTAAACTAAAGTAAAAGATTGTTGACAACTAAATGATGGATTTGACATTGCATCAAATTGTTGAAATCATTTCAAACATCTATTCCATCGAAGAGAGACTCCAGTAGAGAGTCGAAGTTTGAACAGAAACATGGTTCACAAGATGTGAGAATTCATCACAGAATCTGGGATGCTCAAAAACATCTACTACAAACCCTTGTTAAGCAAAAGTAAAAGATTGTTGAAAGCTAAATAATAAGCTTGAGACTGCATCAAAGCGTTGAAATCATTTCAAACATCTATTCCATCGAAGAGAGACTCTAGCAGAGGGTCCACTTTTCAACAGAACCATGATTCACTAGATGTGAGAATTCATCACAGAATCTGGGATGCTCAAAAACATCTACTACAAAAACTTGTCAAACTGAAGAAAAGGTTTATTTAATAGTAAATAATGAATTTGAAATTGCATCAAAGCGTTTAAATCATTTTAAACATCTATTCCATCGAAGAAAGACTCCAGCAGATGGTCGAGGTTTGAACAGAACCATGATTCACTAGATGTGAGAATTCATCACAGAATGTGGGATGCTCAAAAACATCTCTTACAAACCCTTGTTAAACTAAAGAAAAAGATTGTTGACAACTAAATAATGGATTTGACTTTGCATCAAAGCGTTTAAATCATTTGAAACATCTATTCCATCGAAGAGAGACTCTAGCAGAGGGTCGAATTTTCAACAGAACCATGATTCACTAGATGTGAGAATTCATCACAGAATCTGGGATGATCAAAAACATCTGGTACAAACCATTGTTAAACTGAAAAAAAGGATTATTGACAACAGAATAATGGACTTGACAATGCATGAAAGCGTTTAAATCATTTCAAACATCTATTCCATCGAAGAGAGACTCCAGTAGAGAGTCGAAGTTTGAACAGAAACATGATTCACTAGATGTGAGTATTTATCACAGAATCTGGGATGCTCAAAAACATCTACTACAAACTCTTGTTAAACAAAAGAAAAAGACTGTTGACAACTAAATGATAGACTTGAGATTGCATCAAAGCGTTTAAATCATTTCAAACATTTATTCCATCGAAGAGAGACTCTAGCAGAGGGTCGAATTTTCAACAGAACCATGATTCACTAGATGTGAGAATTCATCACAGAATATAGGATGCTAAAAAACATCTACTACAAACCCTTGTTAAATTGGAAAAAAAGGATTATTGGCAACTAAATAATAAATTTGACATTGCATCAAAGCGTTTAAATCATTTCAAACATCTATTCCATCGAAGAGAGACTCCAGCAGAGAGTCGAATTTTCAACAGAACCATGATTCACAAGATGTGAGAATTCATCACAGAATCTGGGATGCTCAAAAACATCTACTACAAACCCTTGTTAAACTAAAGTAAAAGATTTTTGACAACTAAATAATGGACTTGACTTTGCATCAAAGCGTTTAAATCATTTCAAACATGTATTCCATCGAAGAGAGACTCTAGCAGAGGGTCGAATTTTCAAAAGAACCATGATTCACTAGATGTGAGAATTCATCACAGAATCTGGGATGATCAAAAACATCTAGTACAAACCATTGGTAAACTGAAAAAAAGGATTATTGACAACTGAATAATGGACTTGACAATGCATGAAAGCGTTTAAATCATCTTAAACATCTATTCCATCGAAGAAAGACTCCAGCAGATGGTCGAGGTTTGAACAGAACCATGATTCACTAGATGTGAGAATTCATCACAGAATGTGGGATGCTCAAAAACATCTCTTACAAACCCTTCTTAAACTAAAGTAAAAGATTGTTGACAACTAAATGATGGATTTGACATTGCATCAAATTGTTGAAATCATTTCAAACATCTATTCCATCGAAGAGAGACTCCAGTAGAGAGTCGAAGTTTGAACAGAAACATGATTCTCAAGATGTGAGAATTCATCACAGAATCTGGGATGCTCAAAAACATCTACTACAAACCCTTGTTAAGCAAAAGTAAAAGTTTCTTGAAAGCTAAATAATAAGCTTGAGACTGCATCAAAGCGTTGAAATCATTTCAAACATCTATTCCATCAAAGAGAGACTCTAGCAGAGGGTCGAATTTTCAACAGAACCATGATTCACTAGATGTGAGAATTCATCACAGAATCTAGGATGGTAAAAAACATCTACTCCAAACCCTTGTTAAACTGAAAAAAAGATTATTGACAACTGAATAATGGACTTGAGAATGCATGAAAGCGTTTAAATCAATTCAAACATCTATTCCATCGAAGAGAGACTCTAGCAGAGGGTCCAATTTTCAACAGAACCATGATTCACTAGATGTGAGAATTCATACCAGAATCTGGGATGCTCAAAAACATCTACTACAAACCCTTGTTAAACAAAAGTGAAAGATTGTTGACAACTAAATAATGGACTTGAAATTGCATCAAAGCGTTTAAATCATTTCAAACATGTATTCCATCGAAGAGCGACTCTAGCAGAGGGTCGAATTTTCAAGAGAACCTTGATTCACTAGATGTGAGAATTCATCACAGAACCTGGGATGCTAGAAAACATCTACTACAAACCCTTGTTAAATTGAAAAAAAAAGGATTATTGACAACTAAATAATAAAGTTGACATTGCATCAAAGCGTTTAAATCATTTCAAACATCTATTCCATCGAAGAGAGACTCCAGTAGAGAGTCGAAGTTTGAACAGAAACATGATTCACTAGATGTGAGTATTCATCACAGAATCTGGGATGCTCAAAAACATCTACTACAAACCCTTGTTAAACAAAAGAAAAAGACTGTTGACAACTAAATGATAGACTTGAGATTACATCAAAGCGTTTAAATCATTTCAAACATTTATTCCATCGAGGAGAGACTCTAGCAGAGGGTCGAATTTTCAACAGAACCATGATTCACTAGATGTGAGAATTCATCACAGAATATAGGATGCTAAAAAACATCTACTACAAACCCTTGTTAAATTGGAAAAAAAGGATTATTGGCAACTAAATAATAAATTTGACATTGCATCAAAGCGTTTAAATCATTTCAAACATCTATTCCATCGAAGAGAGACTCCAGCAGAGAGTAGAATTTTCAACAGAACCATGATTCACTAGATGTGAGAATTCATCACAGAATCTGGGATGCTCAAAGACATCTACTACAAACCCTTGTTAAACTAAAGTAAAAGATTTTTGACAACTAAATAATGGACTTGACTTTGCATCAAAGCGTTTAAATCATTTCAAACATGTATTCCATCGAAGAGAGACCCTAGCAGAGGGTCGAATTTTCAAAAGAACCATGATTCACTATATGTGAGAATTCATCACAGAATCTGGGATGATCAAAAACATCTAGTACAAACCATTGGTAAACTGAAAAAAAGGATTATTGACAACTGAATAATGGACTTGACAATGCATGAAAGCGTTTAAATCATCTTAAACATCTATTCCATCGAAGAAAGACTCCAGCAGATGGTCGAGGTTTGAACAGAACCATGATTCACTAGATGTGAGAATTCATCACAGAATGTGGGATGCTCAAAAACATCTCTTACAAACCCTTCTTAAACTAAAGTAAAAGATTGTTGACAACTAAATAATGGATTTGACATTGCATCAAAGCGTTCAAATCATAAGAAACATCTATTCCATCGAAGAAAGACTCCAGCAGGTGGTCGAGGTTTGAACAGAACCATGATTCACTAGATGTGAGAATTCATCACAGAATCTGGGATGATCAAAAACATCTACTACAAACTCTTGTTAAACTAAAGTAAAAGATTGTTGACAACTGAATGATGGATTTGACATTGCATCAAATTGTTCAAATCATTTCAAACATTTATTCCATCGAAGAGAGACTCCAGTAGAGAGTCGAAGTTTAACAGAAACATGATTCACAAGATGTGAGAATTCATCACAGAATCTGGGATGCTCAAAAACATCTACTACAAACCCTTGTTAAGCAAAAGTAAACGATTGTTGAAAGCTAAATAATAAGCTTGAGACTGCATCAAAGCGTTGAGATCATTTCAAACATCTATTCCATCAAAGAGAGACTCTAGCAGAGGGTCGAATTTTCAACAGAACCATGATTCACTAGATGTGAGAATTCATCACAGAATCTAGGATGGTAAAAAACATCTACTCCAAACCCTTGTTAAATTGAAAAAAAGGATTATTGACAACTAAATAATAAATTTGACATTGCATCAAAGCGTTTAACTCATTTCAAACATTTATTCCATCGAAGAGAGACTCTAGCAGAGGGTCCACTTTTCAACAGAACCATGATTCACTAGATGTGAGAATTCATCACAGAATCTGGGTTGTTAAAAAACATCTACTACCAACCCTTGTTAAACTAAAGTAAAAGATTTTTGACAACTAAATAATGGACTTGACTTTGCATCAAAGCGTTTAAATCATTTCAAACATGTATTCCATCGAAGAGAGACTCTAGCAGAGGGTCGAATTTTCAACAGAACCATGATTCACTAGATGTGGGAATTCATCACAGAATCTGGGATGCTTAAAAAACATCATCTACAAACCCGTGTTAAATTGAAAAAAAAAGGATTATTGACAACTAAATAATGGATTTGACATTGCATCAAAGCGTTTAAATCATTTCAAACATCTATTCCATCGAAGAGGACTCTAGGAGTGTGTCAAAATTTCAACAGAACCATGATTAACTAGATGTGAGAATTCATCAACAGAATCTGGGATGTTCAAAAACATCTACTACAAACTCTTGTTAAACTAAAGTAAAAGATTGTTGACAACTAAATGATGGATTTGACATTGCATCAAATTGTTCAAATCATTTCAAACATCTATTCCATCGAAGAGAGACTCCAGTAGAGAGTCGAAGTTTGAACAGAAACATGATTCACAAGATGTGAGAATTCATCACAGAATCTGGGATGCTCAAAAACATCTACTACAAACAATTGTTAAGCAAAAGTAAAAGATTGTTGAAAACTAAATAATAAACTTGAGATTGCATCAAAGCGTTTAAATCATTTCAAACATCTATTCCATCAAAGAGAGACTCTAGCAGAGGGTCGAATTTTCAACAGAACCATGATTCACTAGATGTGAGAATTCATCACAGAATCTAGGATGGTAAAAAACATCTACTCCAAACCCTTGTTAAATTGAAAAAAAGGATTATTGACAACTAAATAATAAATTTGACATTGCATCAAAGCGTTTAAATCATTTCAAACATCTATTCCATCGAAGAGAGACTCTAGCAGAGGGTCCACTTTTCAACAGAACCATCATTCACTAGATGTGAGAATTCATCACAGAATCTGGGATGCTCAAAAACATCTAGTACCAACCCTTGTTAAACTAAAGTAAAAGATTTTTGACAACTAAATAATGGACTTGACTTTGCATCAAAGCGTTTAAATCATTTCAAACATGTATTCCATCGAAGAGAGACTCTAGCAGAGGGTCGAATTTTCAACAGAACCATGATTCACTAGATGTGAGAATTCATCACAGAATCTGGGATGCTAAAAAACATCTACTACAAACCCTTTTTAAATTGAAAAAAAAGGATTATTGACAACTAAATAATGGATTTTACATTGAATCAAAGCGTTTAAATCATTTCAAACATCTATTCCATCGAAAAGAGACTCTAGGAGTGTGTCGAAATTTCAACAGAACCATGATTAACTAGATGTGAGAATTCATCACAGAATCTGGGATTCTCAAAAACATCTACTACAAACCCTTGTTAAACAAAAGTAAAAGATTGTTGACCACTAAATAATAGATTTGACATTGGATCAAAGTGTTTATATCATTTCAAGCATCTATTCCATCAAAGAGAGACTCCAGCAGAGAGTCGAATTTTCAACAAAACCATGATTCACTAGATGTGAGAATTCATCACAGAATGTGGGATGCTCAAAAACATCTACTACAAACACTTGTCAAATTGAAGAAAAAGTTTATTTAATAGTAAATAATGAATTTGAAATTGCATCAAAGCGTTTAAATCATTTTAAACATCTATTCCGTCTAAGAAAGACTCCAGGAGATGGTCGAGGTTTGAGCAGAACCATGATTCACTAGATGTGAGAATTCATCACAGAATGTGGGATGCTCAAAAACATCTCTTACAAACCCTTGTTAAACTAAAGTAAAAGATTCTTGACAACTAAATAATGGAGTTGTCATTGCATCAAAGCGTTCAAATCATTTGAAACATCTATTCCATCGAAGAGAGACTCTAGCAGAGGGTCCAATTTTCAACAGAACCATGATTCACTAGATGTGAGATTTCATCACAGAATGTTGGATGGTCAAAACATCTACTACAAACCCTTGTTAAACAAAAGAAAAAGATTGTTGACAACTAAATAATGGACTTGAGATTGCATCAATGCGTTTAAATCATTTCAAACATCTATTCCATCGAAGAGAGACTCTAGCAGAGGGTCCAATTTTCAACAGAACCATGATTCACTAGATGTGAGAATTCATCACAGAATCTGGGATGCTCAAAACATCTACTACAAACCATTGTTAAACAAAAGTGAAAGATTGTTGACAACTAAATAATGGACTTGAAATTGCATCAAAGCGTTTAAATCATTTCAAACATCTATTTCATCGAAGAGAGACTCTAGCAGAGGGTCGAATTTTCAACAGAACCATGATTCACTAGATGTGGGAATTCATCACAGAATCTGGGATGCTAAAAAACATCATCTACAAACCCGTGTTAAGTTGAAAAAAAAAGGATTATTGACAAGTAAATAATGGATTTGACATTGCATCAAAGCGTTTAAATCATTTCAAACATCTATTCCATCGAAGAGGACTCTAGGAGTGTGTCAAAATTTCAACAGAACCATGATTAACTAGATGTGAGAATTCATCAACAGAATCTGGGATGTTCAAAAACATCTACTACAAACTCTTGTTAAACTAAAGTAAAAGATTGTTGACAACTAAATGATGGATTTGACATTGCATCAAATTGTTCAAATCATTTCAAACATCTATTCCATCGAAGAGAGACTCCAGTAGAGAGTCGAAGTTTGAACAGAAACATGATTCACAAGATGTGAGAATTCATCACAGAATCTGGGATGCTCAAAAACATCTACTACAAACACTTGTTAAGCAAAAGTAAAAGATTGTTGAAAACTAAATAATAAACTTGAGATTGCATCAAAGCGTTTAAATCATTTCAAACATCTATTCCATCAAAGAGAGACTCTAGCAGAGGGTCGAATTTTCAACAGAACCATGATTCACTAGATGTGAGAATTCATCACAGAATCTAGGATGGTAAAAAACATCTACTCCAAACCCTTGTTAAATTGAAAAAAAGGATTATTGACAACTAAATAATAAATTTGACATTGCATCAAAGCGTTTAAATCATTTCAAACATCTATTCCATCGAAGAGAGACTCTAGCAGAGGGTCCACTTTTCAACAGAACCATCATTCACTAGATGTGAGAATTCATCACAGAATCTGGGATGCTCAAAAACATCTAGTACCAACCCTTGTTAAACTAAAGTAAAAGATTTTTGACAACTAAATAATGGACTTGACTTTGCATCAAAGCGTTTAAATCATTTCAAACATGTATTCCATCGAAGAGAGACTCTAGCAGAGGGTCGAATTTTCAACAGAACCATGATTCACTAGATGTGAGAATTCATCACAGAATCTGGGATGCTAAAAAACATCTACTACAAACCCTTGTTAAATTGAAAAAAAAGGATTATTGACAACTAAATAATGGATTTTACATTGAGTCAAAGCGTTTAAATCATTTCAAACATCTATTCCATCGAAAAGAGACTCTAGGAGTGTGTCGAAATTTCAACAGAACCATGATTAACTAGATGTGAGAATTCATCACAGAATCTGGGATTCTCAAAAACATCTACTACAAACCCTTGTTAAACAAAAGTAAAAGATTGTTGACCACTAAATAATAGATTTGACATTGGATCAAAGTGTTTATATCATTTCAAACATCTATTCCATCAAAGAGAGACTCCAGCAGAGAGTCGAATTTTCAACAAAACCATGATTCACTAGATGTGGGAATTCATCACAGAATGTGGGATGCTCAAAAACATCTACTACAAACACTTGTCAAACTGATGAAAAAGTTTATTTAATAGTAAATAATGAATTTGAAATTGCATCAAAGCGTTTAAATCATTTTAAACATCTATTCCATCGAAAAGAGACTCTAGGAGTGTGTCGAAATTTCAACAGAACCATGATTAACTAGATGTGAGAATTCATCACAGAATCTGGGATTCTCAAAAACATCTACTACAAACCCTTGTTAAACAAAAGTAAAAGATTGTTGACCACTAAATAATAGATTTGACATTGGATCAAAGTGTTTATATCATTTCAAACATCTATTCCATCAAAGAGAGACTCCAGCAGAGAGTCGAATTTTCAACAGAACCATGATTCACTAGATGTGAGAATTCATCACAGAATGTGGGATGCTCAAAAACATCTACTACAAACACTTGTCAAACTGATGAAAAAGTTTATTTAATAGTAAATAATGAATTTGAAATTGCATCAAAGCGTTTAAATCATTTTAAACATCTATTCCGTCTAAGAAAGACTCCAGCAGATGGTCGAGGTTTGAGCAGAACCATGATTCACTAGATGTGAGAATTCATCACAGAATGTGGGATGCTCAAAAACATCTCTTACAAACCCTTGTTAAACTAAAGTAAAAGATTGTTGACAACTAAATAATGGAGTTGTCATTGCATCAAAGCGTTCAAATCATTTGAAACATCTATTCCATCGAAGAGAGACTCTAGCAGAGGGTCCAATTTTCAACAGAACCATGATTCACTAGATGTGAGATTTCATCACAGAATGTTGGATGGTCAAAACATCTACTACAAACCCTTGTTAAACAAAAGAAAAAGATTGTTGACAACTAAATAATGGACTTGAGATTGCATCAAAGCGTTTAAATCATTTCAAACATCTATTCCATCGAAGAGAGACTCTAGCAGAGGGTCCAATTTTCAACAGAACCATGATTCACTAGATGTGAGAATTCATCACAGAATCTGGGATGCTCAAAACATCTACTACAAACCATTGTTAAACAAAAGTGAAAGATTGTTGACAACTAAATAATGGACTTGAAATTACATCAAAGCGTTTAAATCATTTCAAACATCTATTTCATCGAAGAGAGACTCTAGCAGAGGGTCGAATTTTCAACAGAACCATGATTCACTAGATGTGGGAATTCATCACAGAATCTGGGATGCTAAAAAACATCATCTACAAACCCGTGTTAAATTGAAAAAAAAAGGATTATTGACAACTAAATAATGGATTTGACATTGCATCAAAGCGTTTAAATCATTTCAAACATCTATTCCATCGAAGAGGACTCTAGGAGTGTGTCAAAATTTCAACAGAACCATGATTAACTAGATGTGAGAATTCATCAACAGAATCTGGGATGTTCAAAAACATCTACTACAAACTCTTGTTAAACTAAAGTAAAAGATTGTTGACAACTAAATGATGGATTTGACATTGCATCAAATTGTTCAAATCATTTCAAACATCTATTCCATCGAAGAGAGACTCCAGTAGAGAGTCGAAGTTTGAACAGAAACATGATTCACAAGATGTGAGAATTCATCACAGAATCTGGGATGCTCAAAAACATCTACTACAAACAATTGTTAAGCAAAAGTAAAAGATTGTTGAAAACTAAATAATAAACTTGAGATTGCATCAAAGCGTTTAAATCATTTCAAACATCTATTCCATCAAAGAGAGACTCTAGCAGAGGGTCGAATTTTCAACAGAACCATGATTCACTAGATGTGAGAATTCATCACAGAATCTAGGATGGTAAAAAACATCTACTCCAAACCCTTGTTAAATTGAAAAAAAGGATTATTGACAACTAAATAATAAATTTGACATTGCATCAAAGCGTTTAAATCATTTCAAACATCTATTCCATCGAAGAGAGACTCTAGCAGAGGGTCCACTTTTCAACAGAACCATCATTCACTAGATGTGAGAATTCATCACAGAATCTGGGATGCTCAAAAACATCTAGTACCAACCCTTGTTAAACTAAAGTAAAAGATTTTTGACAACTAAATAATGGACTTGACTTTGCATCAAAGCGTTTAAATCATTTCAAACATGTATTCCATCGAAGAGAGACTCTAGCAGAGGGTCGAATTTTCAACAGAACCATGATTCACTAGATGTGAGAATTCATCACAGAATCTGGGATGCTAAAAAACATCTACTACAAACCCTTGTTAAATTGAAAAAATAGGATTATTGACAACTAAATAATGGATTTTACATTGCATCAAAGCGTTTAAATCATTTCAAACATCTATTCCATCGAAGAGAGACTCTAGGAGTGTGTCGAAATTTCAACAGAACCATGATTAACTAGATGTGAGAATTCATCACAGAATCTGGGATTCTCAAAAGCATCTACTACAAACCCTTGTTAAACTAAAGTAAAAGATTGTTGACCACTAAATAATAGATTTGACATTGGATCAAAGTGTTTATATCATTTCAAACATCTATTCCATCGAAGAGAGACTCCAGCAGAGAGTCGAATTTTCAACAAAACCATGATTCACTAGATGTGAGAATTCATCACAGAATGTGGGATGCTAAAAAACATCTACTACAAACACTTGTCAAACTGATGAAAAAGTTTATTTAATAGTAAATAATGAATTTGAAATTGCATCAAAGCGTTTAAATCATTTCAAACATGTATTCCATCGAAGAGAGACTCTAGCAGAGGGTCGAATTTTCAACAGAACCATGATTCACTAGATGTGGGAATTCATCACAGAATCTGGGATGCTAAAAAACATCATCTACAAACCCGTGTTAAATTGAAAAAAAAAGGATTATTGACAACTAAATAATAAATTTGACATTGCATCAAAGCGTTTAAATCATTTCAAACATCTATTCCATCGAAGAGAGACTCTAGCAGAGGGTCCACTTTTCAACAGAACCATCATTCACTAAATGTGGGAATTCATCACAGAATCTGGGATGCTAAAAAACATCATCAACAAACCCGTGTTAAATTGAAAAAAAAGGATTATTGACAACTAAATAATGAATTTGAAATTGCATCAAAGCGTTTAAATCATTTTAAACATCTATTCCGTCTAAGAAAGACTCCAGCAGATGGTCGAGGTTTGAGCAGAACCATGATTCACTAGATGTGAGAATTCATCACAGAATGTGGGATGCTCAAAAACATCTCTTACAAACCCTTGTTAAACTAAAGTAAAAGATTGTTGACAACTAAATAATGGAGTTGTCATTGCATCAAAGCGTTCAAATCATTTGAAACATCTATTCCATCGAAGAGAGACTCTAGCAGAGGGTCCAATTTTCAACAGAACCATGATTCACTAGATGTGAGATTTCATCACAGAATGTTGGATGGTCAAAACATTTACTACAAACCCTTGTTAAACAAAAGAAAAAGATTGTTGACAACTAAATAATGGACTTGAGATTGCATCAAAGTGTTTATATCATTTCAAACATCTATTCCATCGAAGAGAGACTCCAGCAGAGAGTCGAATTTTCAACAGAACCATGATTCACTAGATGTGAGAATTCATCACAGAATGTGGGATGCTCAAAAACATCTACTACAAACACTTGTCAAATTGAAGAAAAAGTTTATTTAATAGTAAATAATGAATTTGAAATTGCATCAAAGCGTTTAAATCATTTTAAACATCTATTCCATCGAAGAAAGACTCAAGCAGATGGTCGAGGTTTGAACAGAACCATGATTTACTAGATGTGAGAATTCATAACAGAATGTGGGATGCTCAAAAACATCTCTTACAAACCCTTGTTAAATTAAAGTAAAAGATTGTTGACAACTAAATAATGGATTTGAATTTGCATCAAAGCGTTCAAATCATTTGAAACATCTATTCCATCGAAGAGAGACTCTAGCAGAGGGTCGAATTTTCAACAGAACCATTATTCACTAGATGTGAGAATTCATCACAGAATCTGGGATGATCAAAAACATCTACTACAATCTCTTGTTAAACTAAAGTAAAAGATTGTTGACAACTAAATGATGGATTTGACATTGCATCAAATTGTTCAAATCATTTCAAACATCTATTCCATCGAAGAGAGACTCCAGTAGAGAGTCGAAGTTTGAACAGAAACATGATTCACAAGATGTGAGAATTCATCACAGAATCTGGGATGCTCAAAAACATCTACTACAAACACTTGTTAAGCAAAAGTAAAAGATTGTTGAAAACTAAATAATAAACTTGAGATTGCATCAAAGCGTTTAAATCATTTCAAACATCTATTCCATCAAAGAGAGTCTCTAGCAGAGGGTCGAATTTTCAACAGAACCATGATTCACTAGATGTGAGAATTCATCACAGAATCTAGGATGGTAAAAAACATCTACTCCAAACCCTTGTTAAATTGAAAAAAAGGATTATTGACAACTAAATAATAAATTTGACATTGCATCAAAGCGTTTAAATCATTTCAAACATCTATTCCATCGAAGAGAGACTCTAGCAGAGGGTTTACTTTTCAACAGAACCATGATTCACTAGATGTGAGAATTCATCACAGAATCTAGGATGCTAAAAAACATCTACTACAAACCCTTGTTAAATTGAAAAAAAAGGATTATTGACAACTAAATAATAGATTTGTCATTGCATCAAAGTGTTTATATCATTTCAAACATCTATTCCATCGAAGAGAGACTCCAGCAGAGAGTCGAATTTTCAACAGAACCATGATTCACTAGATGTGAGAATTCATCACAGAATCTAGGATGGTAAAAAACATCTAGTACAAACCCTTGTTAAATTGAAAAAAAGGATTATTGACAACTAGATAATAAATTTGACATTGCATCAAAGCGTTTAAATCATTTCAAACATCTATTCCATCGAAGAGAGACTCTAGCAGAGGGTCCACTTTTCAACAGAACCATCATTCACTAGATGTGAGAATTCATCACAGAATCTGGGATGCTAAAAAACATCTACTACCAACCCTTGTTAAATTGAAAAAAAAGGATTATTGACAACTAAATAATGGATTTTACATTGCATCAAAGCGTTTATATCATTTCAAACTTCTATTTCATCGAAGAGAGACACCAGCAGAGAGTCGAATTTTCAACAAAACCATGATTCACTAGATGTGAGAATTCATCACAGAATGTGGGATGCTAAAAAACATCTACTACAAACACTTGTCAAACTGATGAAAAAGTTTATTTAATAGTAAATAATGAATTTGAAATTGCATCAAAGCGTTTAAATCATTTTAAACATCTATTCCGTCTAAGAAAGACTCCAGCAGATGGTCGAGGTTTGAGCAGAACCATGATATACTAGATGTGAGAATTCATCACAGAATGTGGGATGCTCAAAAACATCTCTTACAAACCCTTGTTAAACTAAAGTAAAAGATTGCTGACAACTAAATAATGGAGTTGTCATTGCATCAAAGCATTCAAATCATTTGAAACATCTATTCCATCGAAAAGAGACTCTAGCAGAGGGTCCAATTTTCAACAGAACCATGATTCACTAGATGTGAGATTTCATCACAGAATGTGGGATGGTCAAAACATCTACTACAAACCCTTGTTAAACAAAAGAAAAAGATTGTTGACAACTAAATAATGGACTTGAGATTGCATCAAAGCATTTAAATCATTTCAAACATCTATTCCATCGAAGAGAGAATCTAGCAGAGGGTCCAATTTTCAACAGAACAATGATTCACTAGGTGTGAGAATTCATCACAGAATCTGGGATGCTCAAAACATCTACTACAAACCCTTGTTAAACAAAAGTGAAAGATTGTTGACAACTAAATAATGGACTTGAAATTGCATCAAAGCGTTTAAATCATTTCAAACATGTATTTCATCGAAGAGAGACTCTAGCAGAGTGTCGAATTTTCAACAGAACCATGATTCACTAGATGTGAGAATTCATCACAGAATCTGGGATGCTCAAAAACATCTACTACAAACCATTGTTAAACTGAAAAAAGAATTATTGACAACTGAATAATGGACTTGACAATGCATGAAAGCGTTTAAATCATTTCAAACATCTATTCCATCAAAGAGAGACTCTAGCAGAGGGTCGAATTTTCAACAGAACCATGATTCACTAGATGTGAGAATTCTTCACAGAATCTAGGATGGTAAAAAACATCTACTCCAAACCCTTGTTAAATTGAAAAAAAGGATTATTGACAACTAAATAATAAATTTGACATTGCATCAAAGCGTTTAACTCATTTCAAACATCTATTCCATCGAAGAGAGACTCTAGCAGAGGCTCCACTTTTCAACAGAACCATGATTCACTAGATGTGAGAATTCATCACAGAATCTGGGATGCTCAAAAACATCTACTACCAACCCTTGTTAAACTAAAGTAAAAGATTTTTGACAACTAAATAATGGACTTGACTTTGCATCAAAGCGTTTAAATCATTTCAAACATGTATTCCATCGAAGAGAGACTCTAGCAGAGGGTCGAATTTTCAACAGAACCATGATTCACTAGATGTGAGAATTCATCACAGAATCTGGGATGATCAAAAACATCTAGTACAAACCATTGTTAAACTGAAAAAAAGGATTATTGACAACTGAATAATGGACTTGACAATGCATGAAAGCGTTTACATCATTTCAAACATCTATTCCATCGAAGAGAGACTCTAGCAGAGGGTTTACTTTTCAACAGAACCATGATTCACTAGATGTGAGAATTCATCATAGAATCTAGGATGCTAAAAAACATCTACTACAAACCCTTGTTAAATTAAAAAAAAAGGATTATTGACAACTAAATAATAGATTTGTCATTGCATCAAAGTGTTTATATCATTTCAAACATCTATTCCATCGAAGAGAGACTCCAGCAGAGAGTCGAATTTTCAACAGAACCATGATTCACTAGATGTGAGAATTCATCACAGAATGTGGGATGCTCAAAAACATCTACTACAAACACTTGTCAAATTGAAGAAAAAGTTTATTTAATAGTAAATAATGAATTTGAAATTGCATCAAAGCGTTTAAATCATTTTAAACATCTATTCCACCGAAGAAAGACTCAAGAAGATGGTCGAGGTTTGAACAGAACCATGATTTACTAGATGTGAGAATTCATCACAGAATGTGGGATGCTCAAAAACATCTCTTACAAACCATTGTTAAACTAAAGTAAAAGATTGTTGACAACTAAATAATGGATTTGAATTTGCATCAAAGCGTTCAAATCATTTGAAACATCTATTCCATCGAAGAGAGACTCTAGCAGAGGGTCGAATTTTCAACAGAACCATTATTCACTAGATGTGAGAATTCATCACAGAATCTGGGATGATCAAAAACATCTACTACAAACTCTTGTTAAACTAAAGTAAAAGATTGTTGAAAACTAAATGATGGATTTGACATTGCATCAAATTGTTCAAATCATTTCAAACATCTATTCTATCGAAGAGAGACTCCAGTAGAGAGTGGAAGTTTGAACAGAAACATGATTCACAAGATGTGAGAATTCATCACAGAATCTGGGATGCTCAAAAACATCTACTACAAACACTTGTTAAGCAAAAGTAAAAGATTGTTGAAAACTAAATAATAAACTTGAGATTGCATCAAAGCGTTTAATTCATTTCAAACATCTATTCCATCAAAGAGAGACTCTAGCAGAGGGTCGAATTTTCAACAGAACCATGATTCACTAGATGTGAGAATTCATCACAGAATCTAGGATGGTAAAAAACATCTACTCCAAACCCTTGCTAAATTGAAAAAAAGGATTATTGACAACTAAATAATAAATTTGACATTGCATCAAAGCGTTTAAATCATTTCAAACATCTATTCCATCGAAGAGAGACTCTAGCAGAGGGTTTACTTTTCAACAGAACCATGATTCACTAGATGTGAGAATTCATCACAGAATCTGGGATGCTCAAAAACATCTACTACCAACCCTTGTTAAACTAAAGTAAAAGATTTTTGACAACTAAATAATGAACTTGACTTTGCATCAAAGCGTTTAAATCATTTCAAACATGTATTCCATCGAAGAGAGACTCTAGCAGAGGGTCGAATTTTCAACAGAACCATGATTCACTAGATGTGAGAATTCATCACAGAATCTGGGATGCTAAAAAACATCTACTACAAACCCTTGTTAAATTGAAAAAAAAGGATTATTGACAACTAAATAATGGATTTTACATTCCATCAAAGCGTTTAAATCATTTCAAACATCTATTCCATCGAAGAGAGACTCTAGGAGTGTGTCGAAATTTCAACAGAACCATGATTAACTAGATGTGAGAATTCATCACAGAATCTGGGATGCTCAAAAACATCTACTACAAACCCTTGTTAAACTAAAGTAAAAGATTGTTGACCACTAAATAATAGATTTGACATTGCATCAAAGTGTTTATATCATTTCAAACATCTATTCCATCGAAGAGAGACTTCAGCAGAGAGTCGAATTTTCAACAAAGCCATGATTCACTAGATGTGAGAATTCATCACAGAATGTGGGATGCTCAAAGACATCTACTACAAACACTTGTCAAACTGATGAAAAAGTTTATTTAATAGTAAATAATGAATTTGAAATTGCATCAAAGCGTTTAAATCATTTTAAACATCTATTCCATCTAAGAAAGACTCCAGCAGATGGTCGAGGTTTGAGCAGAACCATGATTCACTAGATGTGAGAATTCATCACAGAATGTGGGATGCTCAAAAACATCTCTTACAAACCCTTGTTAAACTAAAGTAAAAGATTGTTGACAACTAAATAATGGAGTTGTCATTGCATCAAAGCGTTCAAATCATTTGAAACATCTATTCCATCGAAGAGAGACTCTAGCAGAGGGTCCAATTTTCAACAGAACCATGATTCACTAGATGTGAGATTTCATCACAGAATGTGGGATGGTCAAAACATCTACTACAAACCCTTGTTAAACAAAAGAAAAAGATTGTTGACAACTAAATAATGGACTTGAGATTGCATCAAAGCGTTTAAATCATTTCAAACATCTATTCCATCGAAGAGAGACTCTAGCAGAGGGTCCAATTTTCAACAGAACCATGATTCACTAGATGTGAGAATTCATCACAGAATCTGGGATGCTCAAAACATCTACTACAAACCCTTGTTAAACAAAAGTGAAAGATTGTTGACAACTAAATAATGGACTTGAAATTGCATCAAAGCGTTTAAATCATTTCAAACATCTATTTCATCGAAGAGAGACTCTAGCAGAGTGTCGAATTTTCAACAGAACCATGATTCACTAGATGTGAGATTTCATCACAGAATGTGGGATGCTCAAAAACATCTACTACAAACCATTGTTAAACTGAAAAAAAGGATTATTGACAACTGAATAATGGACTTGACAATGCATGAAAGCGTTTAAATCATTTCAAACATCTATTCCATCGAAGAGAGACTCCAGTAGAGAGTCGAAGTTTGAACAGAAACATGATTCACTAGATGTGAGAATTCATCACAGAATCTAGGATGCTAAAAAACATCTACTACAAACCCTTGTTAAATTGAAAAAAAGGATTATAGACAACTAAATAATAGATTTGTCATTGCATCAAAGTGTTTATATCATTTCAAACATCTATTCCATCGAAGAGAGACTCCAGCAGAGAGTCGAATTTTCAACAGAACCATGATTCACTAGATGTGAGAATTCATCACAGAATGTGGGATGCTCAAAAACATCTACTACAAACACTTGTCAAATTGAAGAAAAAGTTTATTTAATAGTAAATAATGAATTTGAAATTGCATCAAAGCGTTTAAATCATTTTAAACATCTATTCCATCGAAGAAAGACTCAAGCAGATGGTCGAATTTTCAACAGAACCATTATTCACTAGATGTGAGAATTCATCACAGAATGTGGGATGCTCAAAAACATCTCTTACAAACCCTTGTTAAACTAAAGTAAAAGATTTTGACAACTAAATAATGGATTTGAATTTGCATTAAAGCGTTTAAATCATTTCAAACATGTATTCCATCGAAGAGAGACTGTAGCAGAGGGTCGAATTTTCAACAGAACCATTATTCACTAGATGTGAGAATTCATCACAGAATCTGGGATGATCAAAAACATCTAGTACAAACCATTGTTAAACTGAAAAAAATGATTATTGACAACTGAATAATGGACTTGACAATGCATGAAAGCGTTTAAATCATCTTAAACATCTATTCCATCGAAGAAAGACTCCAGCAGATGGTCGAGGTTTGAACAGAACCATGAGTCACTAGATGTGAGAATTCATCACAGAATGTGGGATGCTCAAAAACATTTCTTACAAACCCTTCTTAAACCAAAGTAAAAGATTGTTGACAACTAAATAATAGATTTGACATTGCATCAAAGCGTTTAAATAATTTCAAACATGTATTCCATCGAAGAGAGACTCTAGCAGAGGGTCCAATTTTCAACAGAACCATGATTTACTAGATGTGAGAATTCATCACAGAATCTGGGATGCTAAAAACATCTACTACAAACCCTTGTTAAATTGAAAAAAAAAGATTATTGACAACTAAATAATGGATTTGACATTGCATCAAAGCGTTTAAATCATTTCAAACATCTATTCCATCGAACAGAGACTCTAGGAGTGTGTCTAAACTTCAACAGAACCATGATTAACTAGATGTGAGAATTCATCACAGAATCAGGGATGCTCAAAAACATCTACTACAAACACTTGTCAAACTGAAGAAAAAGTTTATTTAATAGTAAATAATGAATTTGAAATTGCATCAAAGCGTTTAAATCATTTTAAACATCTATCCCATCTAAGAAAGACTCCAGCAGATGGTCGAGGTTTGAGCAGAACCGTGATTCACTAGATGTGAGAATTCATCACAGAATGTGGGATGCTCAAAAACATCTCTTACAAATCCTTGTTAAACTAAAATAAAAGATTGTTGACAAATAAATAATGAATTTGTCATTGCATCAAAGCGTTCAAATCATTTGAAACATCTATTCCATCGAAGAGAGACTCTAGCAGAGGGTCCAATTTTCAACAGAACCATGATTCACTAGATGTTAGAATTCATCACAGAATCTGGGATGCTCAAAATCATCTACTACAAACCCTTGTTAAACGAAAGTAAAAGATTTTTGACAACTAAATAATGGACTTGACTTTGCATCAAAGCGTTTAAATCATTTCAAACATGTATTCCATCGAAGAGAGACTCTAGGAGAGGGTCGAATTTTTAACAGAAACATGATTCACTAGATGTGAGAATTCATCACAGAATCTGGGATGCTAAAAAACATCTACTACAAACCCTTCTTAAATTGAAAAAAAAAGGATTATTGACAACTAAATAATAGATTTGACAATGCATGAAAGCGTTTAATCACTTCAAACATCTATTCCATCAAAGAGAGACTCCAGCAGAGAGTCGAATTTTCAACAGAACCATGATTCACTAGATGTGAGAATTCATCACAGAATGTGGGATGCTCAAAAACATCTACAACAAACACTTGTCAAACTGAAGAAAAAGTTTATTTAATAGTAAATAATGAATTTGAAATTGCATTAAAGCGTTTAAATCATTTGAAACATTTATTCCATCGAAGAGAGACTCTAGCAGAGGGTCCAATTTTCAACAGAACCATGATTCACTAGATGTGAGATTTCATCACAGAATGTGGGATGGTCAAAACATCTACTACAAACCCTTGTTAAACAAAAGAAAAAGATTGTTGACAACTAAATAATGGACTTGAGATTGCATCAAAGCGTTTAAATCATTTCAAACATCTATTCCATCGAAGAGAGACTCTAGCAGAGGGTCCAATTTTCAACAGAACCATGATTCACTAGATGTGAGAATTCATCACAGAATCTGGGATGCTCAAAACATCTACTACAAACCCTTGTTAAACAAAAGTGAAAGATTGTTGACAACTAAATAATGGACTTGAAATTGCATCAAAGCGTTTAAATCATTTCAAACATGTATTTCATCGAAGAGAGACTCTAGCAGAGTGTCGAATTTTCAACAGAACCATGATTCACTAGATGTGAGAATTCATCACAGAATCTGGGATGCTCAAAAACATCTACTACAAACCATTGTTAAACTGAAAAAGAGGATTATTGACAACTGAATAATGGACTTGACAATGCATGAAAGCGTTTAAATCATTTCAAACCTCTATTCCATCGAAGAGAGACTCCAGTAGAGAGTCGAAGTTTGAACAGAAACATGATTCACTAGATGTGAGAATTCATCACAGAATCTAGGATGCTAAAAAACATCTACTACAAACCCTTGTTAAATTGAAAAAAAAAGGATTATTGACAACTAAATAATAGATTTGTCATTGCATCAAAGTGTTTATATAATTTCAAACATCTATTCCATCGAAGAGAGACTCCAGCAGAGAGTCGAATTTTCAACAGAACCATGATTCACTAGATGTGAGAATTCATCACAGAATGTGGGATGCTCAAAAACATCTACTACAAACACTTGTCAAATTGAAGAAAAAGTTTATTTAATAGTAAATAATGAATTTGAAATTGCATCAAAGCGTTTAAATCATTTTAAACATCTATTCCATCGAAGAAAGACTCAAGCAGATGGTCGAACTTTCAACAGAACCATTATTCACTAGATGTGAGAATTCATCACAGAATCTGGGATGCTCAAAAACATCTCTTACAAACCCTTGTTAAACTAAAGTAAAAGATTGTTGACAACAAAATAATGGATTTGAATTTGCATAAAAGCGTTCAAATAATTTGAAACATCTATTCCATCGAAGAGAGACTCTAGCAGAGGGTCGAATTTTCAACAGAACCATGATTCACTAGATGTGAGAATTCATCACAGAATCTGGGATGCTCAAAAACATCTACTACAAACCCTTGTTAAACTGCCAAAAATGATTTTGACGACTAAACAATGGATTTGACATTGCATCGAAGCGTTTAAATCAATTCAAGCATCTATTTCATCGAAGAGAGACTCCAGCAGAGAGTCGAATTTTTAACAGAACCATGATTGACTAGATGTGAGAATTCATCACAGAATGTGGGATGCTCAAAAACATCTTCTACAAACACTTGTCAAACTGAAGAAAAAGTTTATTTAATAGTAAATAATAGATTTGACGTTGCATCAAAGTGTTTATATCATTTGAAACATCTATTCCATCGAAGAGAGACTCAAACAGAGAGTGGAATTTTCAACAGAACCATGATTCACTAGATGTGAGAATTCATCACAGAATCTGGGATGCTCAAAAACATCTACTACAAACCATTGTTAAACTGAAAAAAGGATTATTGACAACTGAATAATGGACTTGACAATGCTTGAAAGCGTTTAAATTATTTCAAGCATCTATTCCATCGAACAGAGACTCCAGTAGAGAGTCGAAGTTTGAACAGAAACATGATTCACTAGATGTGAGAATTCATCACAGAATCTAGGATGCTAAAAAACATCTACTACAAACCCTTGTTAAATTAAAAAAAAGGATTATTGACAACTAAATAATAGATTTGACGTTGCATCAAAGTGTTTATATCATTTCAAACATCTATTCCATCGAAGAGAGACTCAAACAGAGAGTCGAATTTTCAACAGAACAATGATTCACTAGATGTGAGAATTCATCACAGAATGTGGGATGCTCAAAAAGATCTACTACAAACACTTGTGAAACTGAAGAAAAAGTTTATTTAATAGTAAATAATGAATTTGAAATTGCATCAAAGCGTTTAAATCATTTTAAACATCTATTCCATCGAAGAAAGACTCCAGCAGATGGTCGAGGTTTGAACAGAACCATGATTGACTAGATGTGAGAATTCATCACAGAATGTGGGATGCTCAAAAACATCTTCTACAAACACTTGTCAAACTGAAGAAAAAGTTTATTTAATAGTAAATAATAGATTTGACGTTGCATCAAAGTGTTTATATCATTTGAAACATCTATTCCATCGAAGAGAGACTCAAACAGAGAGTGGAATTTTCAACAGAACCATGATTCACTAGATGTGAGAATTCATCACAGAATCTGGGATGCTCAAAAACATCTACTACAAACCATTGTTAAACTGAAAAAAGGATTATTGACAACTGAATAATGGACTTGACAATGCATGAAAGCGTTTAAATTATTTCAAACATCTATTCCATCGAACAGAGACTCCAGTAGAGAGTCGAAGTTTGAACAGAAACATGATTCACTAGATGTGAGAATTCATCACAGAATCTAGGATGCTAAGAAACATCTACTACAAACCCTTGTTAAATTAAAAAAAAGGATTATTGACAACTAAATAATAGATTTGACGTTGCATCAAAGTGTTTATATCATTTCAAACATCTATTCCATCGAAGAGAGACTCAAACAGAGAGTCGAATTTTCAACAGAACAATGATTCACTAGATGTGAGAATTCATCACAGAATGTGGGATGCTCAAAAAGATCTACTACAAACACTTGTCAAACTGAAGAAAAAGTTTATTTAATAGTAAATAATGAATTTGAAATTGCATCAAAGCGTTTAAATCATTTTAAACATCTATGCCATCGAAGAAAGACTCCAGCAGATGGTCGAGGTTTGAACAGAACCATGATTCACTAGATGTGAGAATTCATCACAGAATGTGGGATGCTCAAAAACTTCTACTACAAACACTTGTTAAACTAAAGTAAAAGATTGTTGACAACTAAATAATGGATTTGAATTTGCATCAAAGCGTTCAAATCATTTGAAACATCTATTCCATCGAAGAGAGACTCTAGCAGAGGGTCGAATTTTCAACAGAACCATGATTCACTAGATGTGAGAATTCATCACAGAATCTGGGATGATCAAAAACATCTAGTACAAACCATTGTTAAACTGAAAAAAAGGATTATTGACAACTGAATAATGGACTTGACAATGCATGAAAGCGTTTAAATCATTTCAAACATCTATTCCATCGAAGAGAGACTCCAGTAGAGAGTCGAAGTTTGAACAGAAACATTATTCACTAGATGTGAGTATTCATCACAGAATCTGGGATGCTCAAAAACGTCTACTACAAACCCTTGTTAAACAAAAGAAAAAGACTGTTGACAACTAAATAATGAACTTGATATTGCATCAAAGCGTTTAAATCATTTCAAACATCTATTCCATTGAAAAGAGGCTTCAGTAGATGGTCGAATTTTCAACAGAACCATGATTCACTAGATGTGAGAATTCATCACAGAATGTGGGATGCTCAAAAACATCTCTTACAAACCGTTGTTAAACTAAAGTAAAAGATTGTTGACAACTAAATAATGGATTTGACTTTGCATCAAAGCGTTCAAATCATTTCAAACATGTATTCCATCGAAGAGCGACTCTAGCAGAGGGTCGAATTTTCAACAGAACCTTGATTCACTAGATGTGAGAATTCATCACAGAATCTGGGATGCTAAAAAACATCTACTACAAACCCTTGTTAAATTGAAAAAAAAGGATTATTGACAACTAAATAATAAAGTTGACATTGCATCAAAGCGATTAAATCATTGGAAACATCTATTCCATCGAAGAGAGACTCCAGCAGAGAGTCGAATTTTCAACAGAACCATGTATTACTAGATGTGAGAATTCATCACAGAATGTGGGATGCTCAAAAACATCTACTACAAACTCTTGTTAAACTAAAGTAAAAGATTGTTGACAACTAAATAATGGATTTGACATTGCATCAAAGAGTTCAAATCATTTCAAACATCTATTCCATCGAAGAGAAACTCTAGCAGAGGGTCGAATTTTCAACAAGGCCATGATTCACTAGATGTGAGAATTCATCACAGAATCTGGGATGCTCAAAAACATCTGCTACAACCCACTGTTAAACTAGAGTAAATTATTGTTGACAACTAAATAATGGATTTGACATTGCATCAAAGTGTTTATATCATTTCAAACATCTATTCCATCGAAGAGAGACTCCAGCAGAGAGTCGAATTTTCAACAGAACCATGATTCACTAGATGTGAGAATTCATCACAGAATCTGGGATGCTCAAAAACATCTACTACAAACCCTTGTTAAACTGCCAAAAATGATTTTGACGACTAAACAATGGATTTGACATTGCATCGAAGCGTTTAAATCAATTCAAGCATCTATTTCATCGAAGAGAGATTCCAGCAGAGAGTCGAATTTTTAACAGAACCATGATTGATTAGATGTGAGAATTCATCACAGAATGTGGGATGCTCAAAAACATCTACTACAAACACTTGTGAAACTGAAGAAAAAGTTTATTTAATAGTAAATAATAGATTTGACGTTGCATCAAAGTGTTTATATCATTTGAAACATCTATTCCATCGAAGAGAAACTCAAACAGAGAGTCGAATTTTCAACAGAACCATGATTCACTAGATGTGAGAATTCATCACAGAATCTGGGATGCTCAAAAACATCTACTACAAACCATTGTTAAACTGAAAAAAGGATTATTGACAACTGAATAATGGACTTGACAATGCATGAAAGCGTTTAAATTATTTCAAACATCTATTCCATCGAACAGAGACTCCAGTAGAGAGTCGAAGTTTGAACAGAAACATGATTCACTAGATGTGAGAATTCATCACAGAATCTAGGATGCTAAGAAACATCTACTACAAACCCTTGTTAAATTGAAAAAAAAGGATTATTGACAACTAAATAATAGATTTGACGTTGCATCAAAGTGTTTATATCATTTCAAACATCTATTCCATCGAAGAGAGACTCAAACAGAGAGTCGAATTTTCAACAGAACCATGATTCAGTAGATGTGAGAATTCATCACAGAATGTGGGACGCTCAAAAAGATCTACTACAAACACTTGTCAAACTGAAGAAAAAGTTTATTTAATAGTAAATAATGAATTTGAAATTGCATCAAAGCGTTTAAATCATTTTAAACATCTATTCCATCGAAGAAAGACTCCAGCAGATGGTCGAGGTTTGAACAGAACCATGATTCACTAGATGTGAGAATTCATCACAGAATGTGGGATGCTCAAAAAAATCTCTTACAAACCCTTGTTAAACTAAAGTAAAAGATTGTTGACAACTAAATAATGGATTTGACTTTGCATCAAAGCGTTCAAATCATTTGAAACATCTATTCCATCGAAGAGAGACTCTAGTAGAGGGTCGAATTTTCAACAGAACCATGATTCACTAGATGTGAGAATTCATCACAGAATCTGGGATGATCAAAAACATCTAGTACAAATCATTGTTAAACTGAAAAAAAGGATTATTGACAACTGAATAATGGACTTGACAATGCATGAAAGCGTTTAAATCATTTCAAACATCTATTCCATCGAAGAGAGACTCCAGTAGAGAGTCGAAGTTTGAACAGAAACATTATTCACTAGATGTGAGTATTCATCACAGAATCTGGGATGCTCAAAAACATCTACTACAAACCCTTGTTAAACAAAAGAAAAAGACTGTTGACAACTAAATAATGAACTTGACATTGCATCAAAGCGTTTAAATCATTTCAAACATCTATTCCATTGAAAAGAGACTCCAGTAGATGGTCGAATTTTCAACAGAACCATGTATTACTAGATGTGAGAATTCATCACAGAATGTGGGATGCTCAAAAACATCTACTACAAACTCTTGTTAAACTAAAGTAAAAGATTGTTGACAACTAAATAATGGATTTGACATTGCATCAAAGAGTTCATATCATTTCAAACATCTAGTCCATCGAAGAGAAACTCTAGCAGAGGGTCGAATTTTCAACAGAGCCATGATTCACTAGATGTGAGAATTCATCACAGAATCTGGGATGCTCAAAAACATCTGCTACAACCCACTGTTAAACTAGAGTAAATTATTTTTGACAACTAAATAATGGATTTGAAATTGCATCAAAGTGTTTATATCATTTCAAACATCTATTCCATCGAAGAGAGACTCCAGCAGAGAGTCGAATTTTCAACAGAACCATGATTCACTAGATGTGAGAATTCATCACAGAATCTGGGATGCTCAAAAACATCTACTACAAACCCTTGTTAAACTGCCAAAAATAATTTTGACAACTAAACAATGGATTTGACATTGCATCAAAGCGTTTAAATCAATTCAAGCATCTATTCCATCGAAGAGAGACTCTAGCAGAGGGTAAAATTTTCAACAGAATCATGATTCACTAGATGTGAGAATTCATCACAGAATCTGGGATGCTCAAAAACATCTACTACAAACCCTTGTTAAACTAAAGTAAAAGATTTTTGACAACTGAATAATGGACTGGACGATGTATGAAAGCGTTTAAATCATTTCAAACATCTATTCCATCGAAGAGAGACTCCAGTAGAGAGTCGAAGTTTGAACAGAAACATTATTCACTAGATGTGAGTATTCATCACAGAATCTGGGATGCTCAAAAACATCTACTACAAACCCTTGTTAAACAAAAGAAAAAGACTGTTGACAACTAAATAATGAACTTGACATTGCATCAAAGCGTTTAAATCATTTCAAACATCTATTCCATTGAAAAGAGACTCCAGTAGATGGTCGAATTTTCAACAGAACCATGTATTACTAGATGTGAGAATTCATCACAGAATGTGGGATGCTCAAAAACATCTACTACAAACTCTTGTTAAACTAAAGTAAAAGATTGTTGACAACTAAATAATGGATTTGACATTGCATCAAAGAGTTCAAATCATTTCAAACATCTAGTCCATCGAAGAGAAACTCTAGCAGAGGGTCGAATTTTCAACAGAGCCATGATTCACTAGATGTGAGAATTCATCACAGAATCTGGGATGCTCAAAAACATCTGCTACAACCCACTGTTAAACTAGAGTAAATTATTGTTGACAACTAAATAATGGATTTGAAATTGCATCAAAGTGTTTATATCATTTCAAACATCTATTCCATCGAAGAGAGACTCCAGCAGAGAGTCGAATTTTCAACAGAACCATGATTCACTAGATGTGAGAATTCATCACAGAATCTGGGATGCTCAAAAACATCTACTACAAACCCTTGTTAAACTGCCAAAAATAATTTTGACAACTAAACAATGGATTTGACATTGCATCAAAGCGTTTAAATCAATTCAAGCATCTATTCCATCGAAGAGAGACTCTAGCAGAGGGTAAAATTTTCAACAGAATCATGATTCACTAGATGTGAGAATTCATCACAGAATCTGGGATGCTCAAAAACATATACTACAAACCCTTGTTAAACTAAAGTAAAAGATTTTTGACAACTGAATAATGGACTGGACGATGTATGAAAGCGTTTAAATCATTTCAAACATCTATTTCATCGAAGAGAGACTCCAGCAGAGAGTCGAATTTTTAACAGAACCATGATTGACTAGATGTGAGAATTCATCACAGAATGTGGGATGCTCAAAAACATCTACTACAAACACTTGTCAAACTGAAGAAAAAGTATATTTAATATTAAATAATGAATTTGAAATTGCATCAAAGTGTTTAAATCATTTTAAACATCTATTCCATGGAAGAAAGGCTCCAGCAGATGGTCGAGGTTTGAACAGAACCTTGATTCACTAGATGTGAGAATTCATCACAGAATGTGGGATGCTCAAAAACATCCACTACAACACATTGTTAAACTGAAAAAAAGATTATTGACAACTGAATAATGGACTTGAGATTGCAAGAAAGCGTTTAAATCAATTCAAACATCTATTCCATCGAAGAGAGACTCTAGCAGAGGGTCCAATTTTCAACAGAACCCTGATTCACTAGATGTGAGAATTCATCACAGAATCTGGGATGCTCAAAAACATCTACTACAAACCCTTGTTAAACAAAAGTGAAAGATTGTTGACAACTAAATAATGGACTTGAAATTGCATCAAAGCGTTTAAATCATTTCAAACATCTATTTCATCGAAGAGAGACTCTAGCAGAGTGTCGAATTTTCAACAGAACCATGATTCACTAGATGTGAGAATTCATCACAGAATCTGGGATGCTCAAAAACATCTACTACAAACCATTGTTAAACTGAAAAAAAGGATTATTGACAACTGAATAATGGACTTGACAATGCATGAAAGCGTTTAAATCATTTCAAACATCTATTACATCGAAGAGAGACTCCAGTAGAGCGTCGAAGCTTGAACAGAAACATGATTCACTAGATGTGAGAATTTATCACAGAATCTAGGATGCTAAGAAACATCTACTACAAACCCTTGTTAAATTGAAAAAAAAGGATTATTGACAACTAAATAATAGATTTGACATTGCATCAAAGTGTTCAAATAATTTCAAACATCTATTCCATCGAAGAGAGACTCCAGTAGAGAGTCGAAGTTTGAACAGAAACATGATTCACTAGATGTGAGTATTCATCACAGAATCTGGGATGCTCAAAAACATCTACTACAAACCCTTGTTAAACAAAAGAAAAAGACTGTTGACAAATAAATGATAGACTTGAGATTGCATCAAAGCTTTTAAATCATTTCAAACATTTATTCCATCGAAGAGAGACTCTAGCAGAGGGTCGAATTTTCAACAGAACCATGATTCACTAGACGGAGAATTCATCACAGAATATAGGATGCTAAAAAACATCTACTAAAAACCCTTGTTAAATTGGAAAAAAAGGATTATTGGCAACTAAATAATAAGTTTGACATTGCATCAAAGCGTTTAAATCATTTCAAACATCTATTCCATCGAAGAGAGACTCCAGCAGAGAGTCGAATTTTCAACAGAACCATGATTCACTAGATGTGAGAATTCATCACAGAATGTGGGATGCTCAAAAACATCTCTTACAAACCCTTGTTAAACTAAAGTAAAAGACTGTTGACAACAAAATAATGGATTTGACTTTGCATCAAAGCGTTCAAATCATTTGAAACATCTATTCCATCGAAGAGAGACTCTAGCAGAGGGTTGAATTTTCAACAGAACCATGATTCACTAGATGTGAGAATTCATCACAGAATCTTGGATGCTCAAAAACTTCTACTACAAACCCTTGTTAAACTAAAGTAAAAGATTTTTGACAACTAAATAATGGATTTGACTTTGCATCAAAGCATTTAAATCATTTCAAACATGTATTCCATCGAAGAGAGACTCTAGCAGAGGGTCGAATTTTCAACAGAACCATGATTCACTAGATGTGAGAATTCATCACAGAATGTGGGATGCTCAAAAACATCTCTTACAAACCCTTCTTAAACTAAAATAAAAGATTGTTGACAACTAAATAATGGATTTGACATTGCATCAAAGCGTTCAAATCGTTTGAAACATCTATTCCATCGAAGAAAGTCTCCAGCAGATGGTCGAGGTTTGAACAGAACCATGATTCACTAGATGTGAGAATTCATCACAGAATCTGGGATGTTCAAAAACATCTACTACAAACTCTTGTTAAACTAAAGTAAAAGAGTGTTGACAACTAAATGATGGATTTGACATTGCATCAAATTGTTCAAATCATTTCAAACATCTATTCCATCGAAGAGAGACTCCAGTAGAGAGTCGAAGTTTGAACAGAAACATGATTCACAAGATGTGAGAATTCATCACAGAATCTGGGATGCTCAAAAACATCTACTACAAACCCTTGTTAAGCAAAAGTAAAAGATTGTTGAAAACTAAATAATAAACTTGAGATTGCATCAAAGCGTTTAAATCATTTCAAACATCTATTCCATCAAAGAGAGACTCTAGCAGAGGGTCGAATTCTCAACAGAACCATGATTCACTAGATGTGAGAATTCATCACAGAATCTGGGATGGTAAAAAACATCTACTCCGAACCCTTGTTAAATTGAAAAAAAGGATTATTGACAACTAAATAATAAATTTGACATTGCATCAAAGCGTTTAAATCATTTCAAACATCTATTCCATCGAAGAGAGACTCTAGCAGAGGGTCCACTTTTCAACAAAACCATGATTCACTAGATGTGAGAATTCATCACAGAATCTGGGATGCTCAAAAACATCTACTACCAACCCTTGTTAAACTAAAGTAAAAGATTTTTGACAACTAAATAATGGACTTGACTTTGCATCAAAGCGTTTAATTCATTTCAAACATGTATTCCATCGAAGAGAGACTCTAGCAGAGGGTCGAATTTTCAACAGAACCATGATTCACTAGATGTGAGAATTCATCACAGAATCTGGGATCCTATAAAACATCTACTACAAACCCTTGTTAAATTGAAAAAAAAGGATTATTGACAACTAAATAATGGATTTGACATTGCATCAAAGCGTTTAAATCATTTCAAACATCTATTCCATCGAAGAGAGACTCTAGGAGTGCGTCGAAATTTCAACAGAACCATGATTAACTAGATGTGAGAATTCATCACAGAATCTGGGATGCTCAAAAACATCTACTACAAACCCTTGTTAAACTAAAGTAAAAGATTGTTGACCACTAAATAATAGATTTGACATTGCATCAAAGTGTTCAAATAATTTCAAACATCTATTCCATCGAAGAGAGACTCCAGTAGAGAGTCGAAGTTTGAACAGAAACATGATTCACTAGATGTGAGTATTCATCACAGAATCTGGGATGCTCAAAAACATCTACTACAAACCCTTGTTAAACAAAAGAAAAAGACTGTTGACAAATAAATGTTAGACTTGAGATTGCATCAAAGCGTTTAAATCATTTCAAACATTTATTCCATCGAAGAGAGACTCTAGGAAAGGGTCGAATTTTCAACAGAACCATGATTCACTAGAGGGAGAATTCATCACAGAATATAGGATGCTAAAAAACATCTACTAAAAACCCTTGTTAAATTGGAAAAAAAAGGATTATTGGCAACTAAATAATAAATTTGACATTGCATCAAAGCGTTTAAATCATTTCAAACATCTATTCCATCGAAGAGAGACTCTAGCAGAGGGTCCACTTTTCAACAAAACCATGATTCACTAGATGTGAGAATTCATCACAGAATCTGGGATGTTCAAAAACATCTACTACAAACTCTTGTTAAACTAAAGTAAAAGAGTGTTGACAACTAAATGATGGATTTGACATTGCATCAAATTGTTCAAATCATTTCAAACATCTATTCCATCGAAGAGAGACTCCAGTAGAGAGTCGAAGTTTGAACAGAAACATGATTCACAAGATGTGAGAATTCATCACAGAATCTGGGATGCTCAAAAACATCTACTACAAACACTTGTTAAGCAAAAGTAAAAGATTGTTGAAAACTAAATAATAAACTTGAGATTGCATCAAAGCGTTTAAATCATTTCAAACATCTATTCCATCAAAGAGAGACTCTAGCAGAGGGTCGAATTCTCAACAGAACCATGATTCACTAGATGTGAGAATTCATCACAGAATCTGGGATGGTAAAAAACATCTACTCCGAACCCTTGTTAAATTGAAAAAAAGGATTATTGACAACTAAATAATAAATTTGACATTGCATCAAAGCGTTTAAATCATTTCAAACATCTATTCCATCGAAGAGAGACTCTAGCAGAGGGTCCACTTTTCAACAAAACCATGATTCATTAGATGTGAGAATTCATCACAGAATCTGGGATGCTCAAAAACATCTACTACCAACCCTTGTTAAACTAAAGTAAAAGATTTTTGACAACTAAATAATGGACTTGACTTTGCATCAAAGCGTTTAATTCATTTCAAACATGTATTCCATCGAAGAGAGACTCTAGCAGAGGGTCGAATTTTCAACAGTACCATGATTCACTAGATGTGAGAATTCATCACAGAATCTGGGATCCTAAAAAACAACTACTACAAACCCTTGTTAAATTGAAAAAAAAGGATTATTGACAACTAAATAATGGATTTGACATTGCATCAAAGCGTTTAAATCATTTCAAACATCTATTCCATCGAAGAGAGACTCTAGGAGTGCGTCGAAATTTCAACAGAACCATGATTAACTAGATGTGAGAATTCATCACAGAATCTGGGATGCTCAAAAACATCTACTACAAACCCTTGTTAAACTAAAGTAAAAGATTGTTGACCACTAAATAATAGAATTGACATTGCATCAAAGTGTTTATATCATTTCAAACATGTATTCCATCGAAGAGAGACTCTAGCAGAGAGTCGAATTTTCAACAGAACCATGATTCACTAGATGTGAGAATTCATCACAGAATGTGGGATGCTCAAAAACATCTACTACAAACACTTGTCAAACTGAAGAAAAAGTATATTTAATAGTAAATAATGAATTTGAAATTGAATCAAAGCGTTTAAATCACTTTAAAGATCTATTCCATCTAAGAAAGTCTCCAGCAGATGGTCGAGGTTTGAGCAGAACCATGATTCACTAGATGTGAGAATTCATCACAGAATCTGGGATGCTCAAAAACATCTACTACCAACCCTTGTTAAACTAAAGTAAAAGATTTTTGACAACTAAATAATGGACTTGACTTTGCATCAAAGCGTTTAATTCATTTCAAACATGTATTCCATCGAAGAGAGACTCTAGCAGAGGGTCGAATTTTCAACAGAACCATGATTCACTAGATGTGAGAATTCATCACAGAATCTGGGATCCTAAAAAACATCTACTACAAACCTTTGTTAAATTGAAAAAAAAAGGATTATTGACAAATAAATAATAGATTTGACAATGCATGAAAGCGATTAATCAATTCAAACATCTATTCCATCGAAGAGAGACTCTAGCAGAGGGTCCAATTTTCAACAGAACCATGATTCACTAGATGTGAGAATTCATCACAGAATCTGGGATGCTCAAAAACATCTACTACAAACCCTTGTTAAACAAAAGTGAAAGATTGTTGACAACTAAATAATGGACTTGAAATTGCATCAAAGCGTTTAAATCATTTCAAACATCTATTTCATCGAAGAGAGACTCTAGCAGAGTGTCGAATTTTCAACAGAACCATGATTCACTAGATGTGAGAATTCATCACAGAATCTCGGATGCTCAAAAACATCTACTACAAACCATTGTTAAACTGAAAAAAAGGATTATTGACAACTGAATAATGGACTTAACAATGCATGAAATCGTTTTTATCATTTCAAACATCTATTCCATCGAAGAGAGACTCCAGTAGAGAGTCGAAGTTTGAACAGAAACATGATTCACTAGATGTGAGAATTCATCACAGAATCTAGGATGCTATAAAACATCTACTACAAACCCTTGTTAAATTGAAAAAAAGGATTATTGACAACTAAATAATAGATTTGACATTGCATCAAAGTGTTTATATCATTTCAAACATCTATTCCATCGAAGAGAGACTCCAGCAGAGAGTCGAATTTTCAACAGAACCATGATTCACAAGATGTGAGAATTCATCACAGAATGTGGGATGCTCAAAAACATCTACTACAAACACTTGTCAAACTGAAGAAAAAGTTTATTTAATAGTAAATAATGAATTTGAAATTGCATCAAAGCGTTTAAATCATTTTAAACATCTATTCCATCGAAGAAAGTCTCCAGCAGATGGTCGAGATTTGAACAGAACCTTGATTCACTAGATGTGAGAATTCATCACAGAATGTGGGATGCTCAAAAACATCTACTCCGAACCCTTGTTAAATTGAAAAAAAGGATTATTGACAACTAAATAATAAATTTGACATTGCATCAAAGCGTTTAAATCATTTCAAACATCTATTCCATCGAAGAGAGACTCTAGCAGAGGGTCCACTTTTCAACAAAACCATGATTCACTAGATGTGAGAATTCATCACAGAATCTGGGATGCTCAAAAACATCTACTACCAACCCTTGTTAAACTAAAGTAAAAGATTTTTGACAACTAAATAATGGACTTGACTTTGCATCAAAGCGTTTAATTCATTTCAAACATATATTCCATCGAAGAGAGACTCTAGAGAAGGGTCGAATTTTAAACAGAACCATGATTCACTAGATGTGAGAATTCATCACAGAATCTGGGATCCTAAAAAACATCTACTACAAACCCTTGTTAAATTGAAAAAAAAAAGGATTATTGACAACTAAATAATGGATTTGACATTGCATCAAAGCGTTTAAATCATTTCAAACATCTATTCCATCGAAGAGAGACTCTAGGAGTGCGTCGAAATTTCAACAGAACCATGATTAACTAGATGTGAGAATTCATCACAGAATCTGGAATGCTCAAAAACATCTACTACAAACCCTTGTTAAACTAAAGTAAAAGATTGTTGACCACTAAATAATAGATTTGACATTGCATCAAAGTGTTTATATCATTTCAAACATCTATTCCATCGAAGAGAGACTCCAGCAGAGAGTCGAATTTTCAACAGAACCATGATTCACTAGATGTGAGAATTCATCACAGAATGTGGGATGCTCAAAAACATCTACTACAAACACTTGTCAAACTGAAGAAAAAGTTTATTTAATAGTAAATAATGAATTTGAAATTGAATCAAAGCGTTTAAATCATTTTAAACATCTATTCCATCTAAGAAAGACTCCAGCAGATGGTCGAGGTTTGAGCAGAACCATGATTCACTAGATGTGAGAATTCATCATAGAATCTGGGATGCTCAAAAACATCTACTACCAACCCTTGTTAAACTAAAGTAAAAGATTTTTGACAACTAAATAATGGACTTGACTTTGCATCAAAGCGTTTAATTCATTTCAAACATGTATTCCATCGAAGAGAGACTCTAGCAGAGGGTCGAATTTTCAACAGAACCATGATTCACTAGATGTGAGAATTCATCACAGAATCTGGGATCCTAAAAAACATCGACTACAAACCTTTTTTAAATTGAAAAAAAAGGATTATTGACAAGTAAATAATAGATTTGACAATGCATGAAAGCGATTAATCAATTCAAACATCTATTCCATCGAAGAGAGACTCTAGCAGAGGGTCCAATTTTCAACAGAACCATGATTCACTAGATGTGAGAATTCATCACAGAATCTGGGATGCTCAAAAACATCTACTACAAACCCTTGTTAAACAAAAGTGAAAGATTGTTGACAACTAAATAATGGACTTGAAATTGCATCAAAGCGTTTAAATCATTTCAAACATCTATTTCATCGAAGAGAGACTCTAGCAGAGTGTCGAATTTTCAACAGAACCATGATTCACTAGATGTGAGAATTCATCACAGAATCTCGGATGCTCAAAAACATCTACTACAAACCATTGTTAAACTGAAAAAAAGGATTATTGACAACTGAATAATGGACTTAACAATGCATGAAAGCGTTTAAATCATTTCAAACATCTATTCCATCGAAGAGAGACTCCAGTAGAGAGCCGAAGTTTGAACAGAAACATGATTCACTAGATGTGAGAATTCATCACAGAATCTAGGATGCTATAAAACATCTACTACAAACCCTTGTTAAATTGAAAAAAAAAGGATTATTGACAACTAAATAATAGATTTGACATTGCATCAAAGTGTTTATATCATTTCAAACATCTATTCCATCGAAGAGAGACTCCAGCAGAGAGTCGAATTTTCAACAGAACCATGATTCACAAGATGTGAGAATTCATCACAGAATGTGGGATGCTCAAAAACATCTACTACAAACACTTGTCAAACTGAAGAAAAAGTTTATTTAATAGTAAATAATGAATTTGAAATTGCATCAAAGCGTTTAAATCATTTTAAACATCTATTCCATCGAAGAAAGTCTCCAGCAGATGGTCGAGGTTTGAACAGAACCTTGATTCACTAGATGTGAGAATTCATCACAGAATGTGGGATGCTCAAAAACATCTCTTACAAACCCTTGTTAAACTAAAGTAAAAGATTGTTGACAACTAAATAATGGATTTGACTTTGCATCAAAGCGTTCAAATCATTTGAAACATCTATTCCATCGAAGAGAGACTCTAGCAGAGGGTCGAATTTTCAACAGAACCATGATTCACTAGATGTGAGAATTCATCACAGAATATAGGATGCTAAGAAACATCTACTACAAACCCTTGTTACATTGAAAAAAAGGATTATTGGCAACTAAATAATAAATTTGACATTGCATCAAAGCGTTTAAATCATTTCAAACATCTCTTCCATCGAAGAGAGACTCCAGCAGAGAGTCGAATTTTCAACAGAACCATGATTCACTAGATGTGAGAATTCATCACAGAATCTGGGATGCTCAAAAACATCTATTACAAACCCTTGTTAAACTAAATTAAAAGATTGTTGCCAACTAAATAATGAACTTGACATTGCATCAAAGCGTTTAAATCATTTCAAACATCTATTCCATTGAAAAGAGACTCCAGTAGATGGTCGAATTTTCAACAGATCCATGATTCACTAGATGTGAGAATTCATCACAGAATGTGGGATGCTCAAGAACATCTGTTACAAACCCTTGTTAAACTAAAGTAAAAGATTGTTGACAACTAAATAATGGATTTGACATTGCATCAAAGCGTTCAAATCATTTGAAACATCTATTCCATCGAAGAGAGACTCTAGCAGAGGGTCGAATTTTCAACAGAACCATGATTCATTAGATGTGAGAATTCATCACAGAATCTGGGATGCTCAAAAATATCTACTACAAACCCTTGTTAAGCAAAAGTAAAAGATTGTTGAAAACTAAATAATAAACTTGAGATTGCATCAAAGCGTTTAAATCATTTCAAACATCTATTCCATCAAAGAGAGACTCTAGCAGAGGGTCGAATTTTCAACAGAACCATGATTCACTAGATGTGAGAATTCATCACAGAATCTAGGATGGTAAAAAACATCTGCTCCAAACCCTTTTTAAATTGAAAAAAAGGATTATTGACAACAAAATAATAAATTTGACATTGCATCAAAGCGTTTAAATCATTTCAAACATCTATTCCATCGAAGAGAGCCTCTAGCAGAGGGTCCACTTTTCAACAGAACCATGATTCACTAGATGTGAGAATTCATCACAGAATCTGGGATGCTCAAAAACATCTACTACCAACCCTTGTTAAACTAAAGTAAAAGATTTTTGACAACTAAATAATGGACTTGACTTTGCATCAAAGCGTTTAAATCATTTCAAACATGTATTCCATCGAAGAGAGACTCTAGCAGAGGGTCGAATTTTCAACAGAACCATGATTCACTAGATGTGAGAATTCATCACAGAATCTGGGATGCTAAGAAAAATCTACTACAAACCCTTGTTAAATTGAAAAAAAAGGATTATTGACAACTAAATAATGGATTTGACATTGCATCAAAGCGTTTAAATCATTTCAAACATCTGTTCCATCGAAGAGAGACTCTAGGAGTGTGTCGAAATTTCAGCAGAACCATGATTAACTAGATGTGAGAATTCATCACAGAATCTGGGATGCTCAAAAACATCTACTACAAACCATTGTTAAACTAAAGTAAAAGATTGTTGACAACTAAATAATTGACTTGAGATTGCATCAAAGCGTTTAAATCATTTCAAACATCTATTCCATCGAAGAGACACTCTAGCAGAGGGTCCAATTTTCAACAGAACCATGAATCACTAGATGTGAGAATTCATCACAGAATCTGGGATGCTCAAAAACATCTACTACAAACCCTTGTTAAACAAAAGTGAAAGATTGTTGACAACTAAATAATGGACTTGAAATTGCATCAAAGCGTTTAAATCATTTCAAACATCTATTTCATCGAAGAGAGACTCTAGCAGAGTGTCGAATTTTCAACAGAACTATGATTCACTAGATGTGAGAATTCATCACAGAATCTGGGATGCTCAAAAACATCTACTACAAACCATTGTTAAACTGAAAAAAAGGATTATTGACAACTGAATAATGGACTTGACAATGCATGAAAGCGTTTAAATCATTTCAAACATCTATTCCATCGAAGAGAGACTCCAGTAGAGAGTCGAAGTTTGAACAGAAACATGATTCACTAGATGTGAGAAATCATCACAGAATCTAGGATGCTAAAAATCATCTACTACAAACCCTTGTTAAATTGAAAAAAAAGGATTATTGACAACTAAATAATAGATTTCACATTGCATCAAAGTGTTTATATCATTTCAAACATCTATTCCATCGAAGATAGACTCCAGCAGAGAGTCGAACTTTCAACAGAACCATGATTCACTAGATGTGAGAATTCATCACAGAATGTGGGATGCTCAAAAACATCTACTACAAACACTTGTCAAACTGAAGAAAAAGTTTATTTAATAGTAAATAATGAATTTGAAATTGCATCAAAGCGTTTAAATCATTTTAAACATCTATTCCATCGAAGAAAGACTCCAGCAGATGGTCGAGGTTTGAACAGAACCTTGATTCACTAGATGTGAGAATTCATCACAGAATGTGGGATGCTCAAAAACAACTCTTACAAACCCTTGTTAAACTAAAGTAAAAGATTGTTGACAACTAAATAATGGATTTGACTTTGCATCAAAGCGTTCAAATCATTTGAAACATCTATTCCATCGAAGAGAGACTCTAGCAGAGGGTCGAATTTTCAACAGAACCATGATTTACTAGATGTGAGAATTCATCAAAGAATCTGGGATGATCAAAAACATCTAGTACAAACCATTGTTAAACTGAAAAAAGGATTATTGACAACTGAATAATGGACGTGACAATGCATGAAAGCGCTTAAATCATTTCAAACATCTATTCCATCGAAGAGAGACTCCAGTAGAGAGTCGAAGTTTGAACAGAAACATGATTCACAAGATGTGAGTATTCATCACAGAATCTGGGATGCTCAAAAACATCTGCTACAAACCCTTGTTAAACAAAAGAAAAAGACTGTTGACAACTAAATGATAGACTTGAGATTGAATCAAAGCGTTTAAATCATTTCAAACATTTATTCCATCGAAGAGAGACTCTAGCAAAGGGTCGAATTTTCAACAGAACCATGATTCACTAGATGTGAGAATTCATCACAGAATATAGGAAGCTAAAAAACATCTACTACAAACTCTTGTTAAATTGAATCAAAAGGATTATTGGCAACTAAATAATAAATTTGACATTGCATCAAAGCGTTCAAATCATTTCAAACATCTATTCCATTGAAAAGAGACTCCAGTAGATGGTCGAATTTTCAACAGAACCATGAGTCACTAGATGTGAGAATTCATCACAGAATGTGGGATGCTCAAAAACATCTCTTACAAACCCTTCGTAAACTAAAGTAAAAGATTGTTGACAACTAAATAATTGATTTGACATTGCATCAAAGCGTTCAAATCATTTGAAACATCTATTCAATCGAAGAGAGACTCTAGCAGAGGGTCGAATTTTCAACAGAACCATGATTCACTAGATGTGAGAATTCATCACAGAATCTTGGATGCTCAAAAACATCTACTACAAACCCTAGTTAAACTAAAGTAAAAGATTTTTGACAACTAAATAATGGACTTGACTTTGCATCAAAGCGTTTAAATCATTTCAAACATGTATTCCATCGAAGAGAGACTCTAGCAGAGGGTCGAATTTTCAACAGAACCATGATTCACTAGATGTGAGAATTCATCACAGAATCTGGGATGATCAAAAACATCTAGAACAAACCATTGTTAAACTGAAAAAAAGGATTATTGACAACTGAATAATGGACTTGACAATGCATGAAAGCGTTTAAATCATGTTAAACATATATTCCAAGGAAGAAAGACTCCAGCAGATGGTTGAGGTTTGAACAGAACCATGATTCACTAGATGTGAGAATTCATCACAGAATGTGGGATGCTCAAAAACATCTCTTACAAACCCTTCTTAAACTAAAGTAAAAGATTGTTGACAACTAAATAATGGATTTGACATTGCATCAAAGCGTTCAAATCATTTGAAACATCTATTCCATCGAAGAAAGACTCCAGCAGATGGTCGAGGTTTGAACAGAACCATGATTCACTAGATGTGAGAATTCATCACAGAATCTGGGATGTTCAAAAACATCTACTACAAACTCTTGTTAAACTAAAGTAAAAGATTGTTGACAACTAAATGATGGATATGACATTGCATCAAATTGTTCAAATCATTTCAAACATCTATTCCATCGAAGAGAGACTCCAGTAGAGAGTCGAAGTTTGAACAGAAACATGATTCACAAGATGTGAGAATTCATTACAGAATCTGGGATGCTCAAAAACATCTACTACAAACCCTTGTTAAGCAAAAGTAAAAGATTGTTGAAAACTAAATAATAAACTTGAGATTGCATCAAAGCGTTTAAATCATTTCAAACATCTATTCCATCAAAGAGAGACTCCAGCAGAGGGTCGAATTTTCAACAGAACCATGATTCACTAGATGTGAGAATTCATCACAGAATCTAGGATGGTAAAAAACATCTACTCCAAACAATTGTTACATTGAAAAAAAAGGATTATTGGCAACTAAACAATAAGCTTGACATTGCATCAAAGCGTTTAAATCATGTTAAACATCTATTCCAACGAAGAAAGACTCCAGCAGATGGTTGAGGTTTGAACAGAACCATGATTCACTAGATGTGAGAATTCATCACAGAATGTGGGATGCTCAAAAACATCTCTTACAAACCCTTCTTAAACTAAAGTAAAAGATTGTTGACAACTAAATAATGGATTTGACATTGCATCAAAGCGTTCAAATCATTTGAAACATCTATTCCATCGAAGAAAGACTCCAGCAGATGGTCGAGGTTTGAACAGAACCATGATTCACTAGATGTGAGAATTCATCACAGAATCTGGGATGTTCAAAAACATCTACTACAAACTCTTGTTAAACTAAAGTAAAAGATTGTTGACAACTAAATGATGGATATGACATTGCATCAAATTGTTCAAATCATTTCAAACATCTATTCCATCGAAGAGAGACTCCAGTAGAGAGTCGAAGTTTGAACAGAAACATGATTCACAAGATGTGAGAATTCATCACAGAATCTGGGATGCTCAAAAACATCTACTACAAACCCTTGTTAAGCAAAAGTAAAAGATTGTTGAAAACTAAATAATAAACTTGAGATTGCATCAAAGCGTTTAAATCATTTCAAACATCTATTCCATCAAAGAGAGACTCCAGCAGAGGGTCGAATTTTCAACAGAACCATGATTCACTAGATGTGAGAATTCATCACAGAATCTAGGATGGTAAAAAACATCTACTCCAAACAATTGTTACATTGAAAAAAAAGGATTATTGGCAACTAAACAATAAGCTTGACATTGCATCAAAGCGTTTAAATCATTTCAAACATCTATTCCATCGAAGAGAGACTCCAGCAGAGAGTCGAATTTTCAACAGAACCATGATTCACTAGATGTGAGAATTCATCACAGAAAATGGGATGCTCAAAATCATCTATTACAAACCCTTGTTAAACTAAATTAAAAGATTGTTGCCAACTAAATAATGAACTTGACATTGCATCAAAGCGTTTAAATCATTTCAAACATCTATTCCATTGAAAAGAGACTCCAGTAGATGGTCGAATTTTCAACAGAACAATGATTCACTAGATGTGAGAATTCATCACAGAATGTGGGATGCTCAAAAACACCTCTTACAAACCCTTGCTAAAATAAAGTAAAAGATTGTTGACAACTAAATAATGGTTTTGACATTGCATCAAAGCGTTCAAATCATTTGAAACATCTATTCAATCGAAGAGAGACTCTAGCAGAGGGTCGAATTTTCAACAGAACCATGATTCACTAGATGTGAGAATTCATCACAGAATCTGGGATGCTTTAAAACATCTACTACAAGCCCTTGTTAAACTAAAGTAAAAGATTTTTGACAACTAAATAATGGAGTTGACTTTGCATCAAAGCGTTTAAATCATTTCAAACATGTATTCCATCGAAGAGAGACTCTAGCAGAGGGTCGAATTTTCAACAGAACCATGATTCACTAGATGTGAGAATTCATCACAGAATCTGGGATGATCAAAAACATCTAGTACAAACCATTGTTAAACTGAAAAAAAGGATTATTGACAACTGAATAATGGACTTGACAATGCATGAAAGCGTTTAAATCATGTTAAACATCTATTCCATCGAAGAAAGACTCCAGCAGATGGTTGAGGTTTGAACAGAACCATGATTCACTAGATGTGAGAATTCATCACAGAATGTGGGATGCTCAAAAACATCTCTTACAAACCCTTCTTAAACTAAAGCAAAAGATTGTTGACAACTAAATAATGGATTTGACATTGCATCAAAGCGTTCAAATCATTTGAAACATCTATTCCATCGAAGAAAGACTCCAGCAGATGGTCGAGGTTTGAACAGAACCATGATTCACTAGATGTGAGAATTCATCACAGAATCTGGGATGTTCAAAAACATCTACTACAAATTCTTGTTAAACTAAAGTAAAAGATTGTTGACAACTAAATGATGGATCTGACATTGCATCAAATTGTTCAAATCATTTCAAACATCTATTCCATCGAAGAGAGACTCTAGTAGAGAGTCGAAGTTTGAACAGAAACATGATTCACAAGATGTGAGAATTCATCACAGAATCTGGGATGCTCAAAAACATCTACTACAAACCCTTGTTAAGCAAAAGTAAAAGATTGTTGAAAACTAAATAATAAACTTGAGATTGCATCAAAGCGTTTAAATCATTTCAAACATCTATTCCATCAAAGAGAGACTCTAGCAGAGGGTCGAATTTTCAACAGAACCATGATTCGCTAGATGTGAGAATTCATCACAGAATCTAGGATGGTAAAAAACATCTACTCCAAACCCTTGTTAAATTGAAAAAAGGATTATTGACAACTAAATAATAAATTTGACATTGCATCAAAGCGTTGAAATCATTTCAAACATGTATTCCATCGAAGAAAGACTCCAGCAGAGAGTCGAATTTTCAACAGAACCATGATTCACTAGATGTGAGAATTCATCACAGAATGTGGGATGCTCAAAAACATCTCTTACAAACCCTTCTTAAACTAAAGCAAAAGATTGTTGACAACTAAATAATGGATTTGACATTGCATCAAAGCGTTCAAATCATTTGAAACATCTATTCCATCGAAGAAAGACTCCAGCAGATGGTCGAGGTTTGAACAGAACCATGATTCACTAGATGTGAGAATTCATCACAGAATCTGGGATGTTCAAAAACATCTACTACAAATTCTTGTTAAACTAAAGTAAAAGATTGTTGACAACTAAATGATGGATCTGACATTGCATCAAATTGTTCAAATCATTTCAAACATCTATTCCATCGAAGAGAGACTCTAGTAGAGAGTCGAAGTTTGAACAGAAACATGATTCACAAGATGTGAGAATTCATCACAGAATCTGGGATGCTCAAAAACATCTACTACAAACCCTTGTTAAGCAAAAGTAAAAGATTGTTGAAAACTAAATAATAAACTTGAGATTGCATCAAAGCGTTTAAATCATTTCAAACATCTATTCCATCAAAGAGAGACTCTAGCAGAGGGTCGAATTTTCAACAGAACCATGATTCGCTAGATGTGAGAATTCATCACAGAATCTAGGATGGTAAAAAACATCTACTCCAAACCCTTGTTAAATTGAAAAAAAGGATTATTGACAACTAAATAATAAATTTGACATTGCATCAAAGCGTTGAAATCATTTCAAACATGTATTCCATCGAAGAAAGACTCCAGCAGAGAGTCGAATTTTCAACAGAACCATGATTCACTAGATGTGAGAATTCATCACAGAATCTGGGATGCTCAAAAACATATACTACAAACCATTGTTAAACTGAAGAAAAGGATTATTGACAACTGAATAATGGACTTGACAATGCATGAAAGCGTTTAAATCATTTCAAACATCTATTCCATCGAAGAGAGACTCCAGTAGAGAGTCGAAGTTTGAACAGAAACATGATTCACTAGATGTGAGAATTCATCACAGAATCTAGGATGCTAAAAAACATCTACTACAAACCATTGTTAAACTGAAAAAAAGGATTATTGACTACTGAATAATGGACTTGACAATGCATGAAAGCGTTTAAATCATTTCAAACATCTATTCCATCGAAGAGAGACTCCAGTAGAGAGTCGAAGTTTGAACAGAAACATGATTCACTAGATGTGAGAATTCATCACAGAATCTAGGATGCTAAAAAACAACTACTACAAACCCTTGTTAAATTGAAAAAAAAGGATTATTGACAACTAAATAATAGATTTGACATTGCATCAAAGCGTTTATATCATTTCAAACATCTATTCCATCGAAGAGAGACTCCAGCAGAGAGTCGAATTTTCAACAGAACCATGATTCACTAGATGTGAGAATTCATCACAGAATGTGGGATGCTCAAAAACATCTACTACAAACACTTGTCAAACTGAAGAAAAAGTTTATTTAATAGTAAATAATGAATTTGAAATTGCATCAAAGCGTTTAAATCATTTTAAACATCTATTCCATCGAAGAAAGACTCCAGCAGATGGTCGAGGTTTGAACGGAACCTTGATTCACTAGATGTGAGAATTCATCACAGAATGTGGGATGCTCAAAAACATCTCTTACAAACCCTTGTTAAACTAAAGTAAAAGATTGTTGACAACTAAATAATGGATTTGACTTTGCATCAAAGCGTTCAGATCATTTGAAACATCTATTCCATCGATGAGATACTCTAGCAGAGGGTCGAATTTTCAACAGAACCATGATTCACTAGATGTGAGAATTCATCAAAGAATCTGGGATGATCAAAAACATCTAGTACAAACCATTGTTAAACTGAAAAAAAAGGATTATTGACAACTGAATAATGGACGTGACAATGCATGAAGTTTGAACAGAAACATGATTCACTAGATGTGAGTATTCATCACAGAATCTGGGATGCTCAAAAACATCTGCTACAAACCCTTGTTAAACAAAAGAAAAAGACTGTTGACAACTAAATGATAGACTTGAGATTGCATCAAAGCGTTTAAATCTGTTCAAACATTTATTCCATCGAAGAGAGACTCTAGCAGAGGGTCAAATTTTCAACAGAACCATGATTCACTAGATGTGAGAATTCATCACAGAATATAGGATGCTAAAAAACATCTACTACAAACCCTTGTGACATTGAAAAAAAAGGATTATTGGCAACTAAATAATAAATTTGACATTGCATCAAAGCGTTTAAATCATTTCAAACATCTATTTCATCGAAGAGAGACTCCAGCAGAGAGTCGAATTTTCAACAGAACCATGATTCACTAGATGTGAGAATTCATCACAGAATCTGGGATGCTCAAAAACATCTATTACAAACCCTTGTTAAACTAAATTAAAAGATTTTTGCCAACTAAATAATGAACTTGACATTGCTTCAAAGCGTTTAAATCATTTCAAACATCTATTCCATTGAAAAGAGACTCCAGTAGATGGTCGAATTTTCAACAGAACCATGATTCACTAGATGTGAGAATTCATCACAGAATGTGGGATGCTCAAAAACATCTACTACAAACACTTGTCAAACTGAAGAAAAAGTTTATTTAATAGTAAATAATGAATTTGAAATTGCATCAAAGCATTTAAATCATTTTAAACATCTATTCCATCGAAGAAAGACTCCAGCAGATGGTCGAGGTTTGAACAGAACCTTGATTCACTAGATGTGAGAATTCATCACAGAATGTGGGATGCTCAAAAACATCTCTTACAAACCCTTGTTAAACTAAAGTAAAAGATTGTTGACAACTAAATAATGCATTTGACTTTGCATCAAAGCGTTCAAATCATTTGAAACATCTATTCCATCGCTAGCAGAGGGTCGAATTTTCAGCAGAACCATGATTCACTAGATGTGAGAATTCATCAAAGAATCTGGGATGATCAAAAACATCTAGTACAAACCATTGTTAAACTGAAAAAAAGGATTATTGACAACTGAATAATGGACGTGACAATGCATGAAGTTTGAACAGAAACATGATTCAATAGATGTGAGTATTCATCACAGAATCTGGGATGCTCAAAAACATCTGCTACAAACCCTTGTTAAACAAACGAAAAAGACTGTTGACAACTAAATGATAGACTTGAGATTGCATCAAAGCGTTTAAATCATTTCAAACATTTATTCCATCGAAGAGAGACTCTAGCAGAGGGTCGAATTTTAAACAGAACCATGATTCACTAGATGTGAGAATTCATCACAGAATATAGGATGCTAAAAAACATCTACTACAAACCCTTGTGACATTGAAAAAAAGGATTATTGGCAACTAAATAATAAGTTTGACATTACATCAAAGCGTTTAAATCATTTCAAACATCTATTTCATCGAAGAGAGACTCAAGCAGAGAGTCGAATTTTCAACAGAACCATGATTCACTAGATGTGAGAATTCATCACAGAATGTGGGATGCCAAAAACATCTCTTAGAAACTCTTGTTAAACTAAAGTAAAAGATTGTTGACAACTAAATAATGGATTTGACATTGCATCAAAGCGTTCAAATCATTTGAAACATCTATTCCATCGAAGAGAGACTCTAGCAGAGGGTCGAATTTTCAACAGAACCATGATTCACTAGATGTGAGAATTCATCAGAGAATCTGGGATGTTCAAAAACATCTACTACAAACTCTTGTTAAACTAAAGTAAAAGATTGTTGACAACTAAATGATGGAATTGACATTGCATCAATTTGTTCAAATCATTTCAAACATCTATTCCATCGAAGAGAGACTCCAGTAGAGAGTCGAAGTTTGAACAGAAACATGATTCACAAGATGTGAGAATTCATCACAGAATCTGGGATGCTCAAAAACATCTACCACAAACCCTTGTTAAGCAAAAATAAAAGATTGTTGACAACTAAATAATAAACTTGAGATTGCATCAAAGCGTTTAAATCATTTCAAACATCTATTCCATCGAAGAGAGACTCCAGTAGAGAGTCGAAGTTTGAACAGAAACATGATTCACTAGATGTGAGAATTCATCACAGAATCTAGGATGCTAAAAAACATCTACTACAAACCATGGTTAAACTGAAAAAAAGGATTATTGACTACTGAATAATGGACTTGACAATGCATGAAAGCGTTTAAATCATTTCAAACATCTATTCCATCGAAGAGAGACTCCAGTAGAGAGTCGAAGTTTGAACCGAAACATGATTCACTAGATGTGAGAATTCATCACAGAATCTAGGATGCTAAAAAACAACTACTACAAACCCTTGTTAAATTGAAAAAAAAGGATTATTGACAATTAAATAATAGATTTGACATTGCATCAAAGCGTTTATATCATTTCAAACATCTATTCCATCGAAGAGAGACTCCAGCAGAGAGTCGAATTTTCAACAGAACCATGATTCACTAGATGTGAGAATTCATCACAGAATGTGGGATGCTCAAAAACATCTACTACAAACACTTGTCAAACTGAAGAAAAAGTTTATTTAATAGTAAATAATGAATTTGAAATTGCATCAAAGCGTTTAAATCATTTTAAACATCTATTCCATCGAAGAAAGATTCCAGCAGATGGTCGAGGTTTGAACGGAACCTTGATTCACTAGATGTGAGAATTCATCACAGAATGTGGGATGCTCAAAAACATCTCTTACAAACCCTTGTTAAACTAAAGTAAAAGATTGTTGACAACTAAATAATGGATTTGACTTTGCATCAAAGCGTTCAGATCATTTGAAACATCTATTCCATCGATGAGATACTCTAGCAGAGGGTCGAATTTTCAACAGAACCATGATTCACTAGATGTGAGAATTCATCAAAGAATCTGGGATGATCAAAAACATCTAGTACAAACCATTGTTAAACTGAAAAAAAAGGATTATTGACAACTGAATAATGGACGTGACAATGCATGAAGTTTGAACAGAAACATGATTCACTAGATGTGAGTATTCATCACAGAATCTGGGATGCTCAAAAACATCTGCTACAAACCCTTGTTAAACAAAAGAAAAAGACTGTTGACAACTAAATGATAGACTTGAGATTGCATCAAAGCGTTTAAATCTGTTCAAACATTTATTCCATCGAAGAGAGACTCTAGCAGAGGGTCAAATTTTCAACAGAACCATGATTCACTAGATGTGAGAATTCATCACAGAATATAGGATGCTAAAAAACATCTACTACAAACCCTTGTGACATTGAAAAAAAAGGATTATTGGCAACTAAATAATAAATTTGACATTGCATCAAAGCGTTTAAATCATTTCAAACATCTATTTCATCGAAGAGAGACTCCAGCAGAGAGTCGAATTTTCAACAGAACCATCATTCACTAGATGTGAGAATTCATCACAGAATCTGGGATGCTCAATAACATCTATTACAAACCCTTGTTAAACTAAATTAAAAGATTTTTGCCAACTAAATAATGAACTTGACATTGCTTCAAAGCGTTTAAATCATTTCAAACATCTATTCCATTGAAAAGAGACGCCAGTAGATGGTCGAATTTTCAACAGAACCATGATTCACTAGATGTGAGAATTCATCACAGAATGTGGGATGCTCAAAAACATCTACTACAAACACTTGTCAAACTGAAGAAAAAGTTTATTTAATAGTAAATAATGAATTTGAAATTGCATCAAAGCATTTAAATCATTTTAAACATCTATTCCATCGAAGAAAGACTCCAGCAGATGGTCGAGGTTTGAACAGAACCTTGATTCACTAGATGTGAGAATTCATCACAGAATGTGGGATGCTCAAAAACATCTCTTACAAACCCTTGTTAAACTAAAGTAAAAGATTGTTGACAACTAAATAATGCATTTGACTTTGCATCAAAGCGTTCAAATCATTTGAAACATCTATTCCATCGCTAGCAGAGGGTCGAATTTTCAGCAGAACCATGATTCACTAGATGTGAGAATTCATCAAAGAATCTGGGATGATCAAAAACATCTAGTAGAAACCATTGTTAAACTGAAAAAAAGGATTATTGACAACTGAATAATGGACGTGACAATGCATGAAGTTTGAACAGAAACATGATTCAATAGATGTGAGTATTCATCACAGAATCTGGGATGCTCAAAAACATCTGCTACAAACCCTTGTTAAACAAAAGAAAAAGACTGTTGACAACTAAATGATAGACTTGAGATTGCATCAAAGCGTTTAAATCATTTCAAACATTTATTCCATCGAAGAGAGACTCTAGCAGAGGGTCGAATTTTAAACAGAACCATGATTCACTAGATGTGAGAATTCATCACAGAATATAGGATGCTAAAAAACATCTACTACAAACCCTTGTGACATTGAAAAAAAGGATTATTGGCAACTAAATAATAAGTTTGACATTACATCAAAGCGTTTAAATCATTTCAAACATCTATTTCATCGAAGAGAGACTCAAGCAGAGAGTCGAATTTTCAACAGAACCATGATTCACTAGATGTGAGAATTCATCACAGAATGTGGGATGCCAAAAACATCTCTTAGAAACTCTTGTTAAACTAAAGTAAAAGATTGTTGACAACTAAATAATGGATTTGACATTGCATCAAAGCGTTCAAATCATTTGAAACATCTATTCCATCGAAGAGAGACTCTAGCAGAGGGTCGAATTTTCAACAGAACCATGATTCACTAGATGTGAGAATTCATCAGAGAATCTGGGATGTTCAAAAACATCTACTACAAACTCTTGTTAAACTAAAGTAAAAGATTGTTGACAACTAAATGATGGAATTGACATTGCATCAATTTGTTCAAATCATTTCAAACATCTATTCCATCGAAGAGAGACTCCAGTAGAGAGTCGAAGTTTGAACAGAAACATGATTCACAAGATGTGAGAATTCATCACAGAATCTGGGATGCTCAAAAACATCTACCACAAACCCTTGTTAAGCAAAAATAAAAGATTGTTGACAACTAAATAATAAACTTGAGATTGCATCAAAGCGTTTAAATCATTTCAAACATCTATTCCATCAAAGAGAGACTCTAGCAGAGGGTCGAATTCTCAACAGAAGTATGATTCACTAGATGTGAGAATTCATCACAGAATCTAGGATGCTAAAAAACATCTACTACAAACCCTTGCTAAATTGAAAAAAAAAGATTATTGACAACTAAATAATAAATGTGACATTGCATCAAAGCGTTTAAATCATTTCAAACATCTTTTCCATCGAAGAGAGACTCTAGCAGAGGGTCCACTTTTCAACAGAACCATGATTCACTAGATGTGAGAATTCATCACAGAATCTGGGATGCTCAAAAACATCTACTACAAACCCTTGTTAAACTAAAGTAAAAGATTTTTGACAACTAAATAATGGACTTGACTTTGCATCAAAGCGTTCAAATCATTTCAAACATCTATTAAATCGAGGAGAGACTCTAGCAGAGGGTCGAATTTTCAACAGAACCATGATTCACTAGATGTGAGAACTCATCACAGAATCTGGGATGCTAAAAATCATCTACTACAAACCCTTGTTAAATTGAAAAAAAAGGATTATTGACAACTATATAATAAATTTGACATTGCATCAAAGCGTTCAAATCATTTCAAACATCTATTCCATCGAAGAGAGACTCTAGCAGAGGGTCCAATTTTCAACAGAACCATGATTCATTATATGTGAGAATTCATCACAGAATGTGGGATGCTCAAAAACATCTACTACAAACTCTTGTTAAACTAAAGTAAAAGATTGTTGACAACTAAATAATGGATTTGACATTGCATCAAAGAGTTCAAATCATTTCAAACATCTATTCCATCGAAGAGAGACTCTAGCAGAGGGTCGAATTTTCAACAAAGCCATTATTCACTAGATGTGAGAATTCATCACAGAATCTGGGATGCTCAAAACATCTGCTACAACCCACTGTTAAACTAAAGTAAAAGATTGTTGACAACTAAATAATGGATTTGACATTGCATCAAAGTGTTTATATCATTTCAAACATCTATTCCATCGAAGAGAGACTCCAGAAGAGAGTCGAATTTTCAACAGAACCATGATTCACTAGATGTGAGAATTCATCACAGAATGTGGGATGCTCAAAAAAATCTACTACAAACCCTTGTTAAACTGCCAAAAATGATTTTGACAACTAAACAATGGATTTGACATTGCATCAAAGCGTTTAAATCAATTCAAGCATCTATTCCATCGAAGAGAGCCTCTAGCAGAGGGTAAAATTTTCAACAGAATCATGATTCACTAGATGTGAGAATTCATCACAGAATCTGGGATGCTCAAAAACATCTACTACAAACCCTTGTTAAATTGAAAAAAAGGATTATTGACAACTATATAATAAATTTGACATTGCATCAAAGCGTTCAAATCATTTCAAACATCTATTCCATCGAAGAGAGACTCTAGCAGAGGGTCCAATTTTCAACAGAACCATGATTCATTATATGTGAGAATTCATCACAGAATGTGGGATGCTTAAAAACATCTACTACAAACTCTTGTTAAACTAAAGTAAAAGATTGTTGACAACTAAATAATGGATTTGACATTGCATCAAAGAGTTCAAATCATTTCAAACATCTATTCCATCGAAGAGATACTCTAGCAGAGGGTCGAATTTTCAACAATACCATGATTCACTAGATGTGAGAATTCATCACAGAATCTGGGATGCTCAAAAACATCTACTACAACCCACTGTTAAACTAGGGTAAAAGATTGTTGACAACTAAATAATGGATTTGACATTGCATCAAAGTGTTTATATCATTTCAAACATCTATTCCATCGAAGAGAGACTCTAGCAGAGAGTCGAATTTTCGACAGAACCATGATTCACTAGATGTGAGAATTCATCACAGAATGTGGGATGCTTAAAAACATCTACTACAAACCCTTGTTAAACTGCCAAAAATGATTTTGACAACTAAACAATGGATTAGACATTGCATCAAAGCGTTTAAATCAATTCAAGCATCTATTCCATCGAAGAGAGACTCTAGCAGAGGGTAAAATTTTCAACAGAATCATGATTCACTAGATGTGAGAATTCATCACAGAATCTTGGATGCTGATAAACATCCACTACAACCCATTGTTAAACTAGGGTAAAAGATTGTTGACAACTAAATAATGGATTTGACATTGCATCAAAGTGTTTATATCATTTGAAACATCTATTCCATCGAAGAAAGACTCCAGCAGAGAGTCGAATTTTCAACAGATCCATGATTCACTAGATGTGAGAATTCATCACAGAATCTGGAAGGCTCAAAAACATCTACTACAAACCCTTGTTAAATTGAAAAAAAAGGATTATTGACAACTAAATAATATATTTGACATTGCATCAAAGGGTTTAAATCATTTCAAACATCTATTCCATCGAAAAGAGACTCTAGCAGAGGGTCGAAATTTCAACAGAACCAGGATTCACTATATGTGAGAATTCATCACAGAATGTGGGATGCTCAAAAGCATCTCTTACAAACCCTTGTTAAACTAAAGTGAAAGATTGTTGACAACTAAATAATGGATTTGACATTGCATCAAAGCGTTCAAATCATTTGAAACATCTATTCCATCGCAGAGAGACTCTAGGAGAGGGTCGAATTTTCAACAGAACCATGATTCACTAGATGTTAGAATTCATCACAGAATGTGGGATGCTCAAAAACATCTACTACAAACACCTGTTAAATTGAAAAAAAAAGGATTATTGACAACAAAATAATAAATTTGCCATTGCATCAAAGCGTTTAAATCATTTCAAACATCTATTCCTTAGAAGAGAAACTCTAGCAGAGGGTCGAATTTTCAACAGAACCATGATTAACTAGATGTGAGAATTCATCACAGAATCTGGGATGCTCAAAAACATCTACTACAAACCATTGTTAAACTAAAGTAAAAGATTGTTGACAACTAAATAATGGATTTGACATTGCATCAAAGTGTTTATATCATTTCAAACATCTATTCCATCGAAGAGAGACTCCAGCAGAGAGTCGAATTTTCAACAGAACCATAATTCACTAGATGTGAGAATTCATCACAGAATGTGGGATGCTCAAAAACATCTACTACAAACACTTGTCAAACTGAAGAAAAAGTATATTTAATAGTAAATAATGAATTTGAAATTGCATCATAGCGTTTAAATCATTTTAAACATCTATTCCATCGAAGTGAGACTCTAGCAGAGGGTCGAATTTTCAACGAACCATGATTCACTAGATGTGAGAATTCATCACAGAATCTGGGATGCTCAAAATCATCTACTACAAACCCTTGTTAAACTAAAGTAAAAGATTTTTGACAACTAAATAATGGACTTGACTTTGCATCAAAGCGTTTAAATCATTTCAAACATGTATTCCATCGAAGAGAGACTCTAGCAGAGGGTCGAATTTTTAACAGAAACATGATTCACTAGATGTGAGAATTCATCACAGAATCTGGGATGCAAAAAACATCTACTACAAACCCTTGTTAAATTGAAAAAAAAGGATTATTGACAACTAAATAATAGATTTGACAATGCATGAAAGCGTTTAATCAATTCAAACATCTATTCCATCAAAGAGAGACTCCAGCAGAGAGTCGAATTATCAACAGAACCATGATTCACTAGATGTGAGAATTCATCACAGAATGTGGGATGCTCAAAAACATTTACTACAAACACTTGTCAAACTGAAGAAAAAGTTTATCTAATTGTAAATAATGAATTTGAAATTGCATCAAAGCGTTTAAATCATTTCAAACATCTATTTCTTTGAAGAGAGACTCTAGCAGAGGGTCGAATTTTCAATAGAACGATTATTCACTAGATGTGAGAATTCATCACCGAATCTAGGATGCTAAAAAATATCTACTACAAACCCTTGTAAAACTGAAAAAAATTATTGACAACTGAATAATGGACTTGAAAATACATGAAAGCGTTTAAATCAATTCAAACATCTATTCCATCAAAGAGAGACTCTAACAGAGGGTCGAATTTTCAACAGAACCATGATTCACCAGATGTGAGAATTCATCACAGATTCTGGGATGCTCAAAAACATCTACTACAAACCCTTGTTAAATTGAAAAAAAAGGATTATTGACAACTAAATAATAAATTTGACATTGCATCAAAGAGCTTAAATCATTTCAAACATCTATTCCATCGAAAAGAGACTCTAGCAGAGGGTCGAAATTTCAACAGAACCATGATTCACTATATGTGAGAATTCATCACAGAATGTGGGATGCTCAAAAGCATCTCTTACAAACCCTTGTTAAACTAAAGTGAAAGATTGTTGACAACTAAATAATGGATTTGACATTGCATCAAAGCGTTCAAATCATTTGAAACATCTATTGCATCGCAGAGAGACTCTAGCAGAGGGTCGAAATTTCAACAGAACCATGATTCACTATATGTGAGAATTCATCACAGAATGTTGGATGCTCAAAAGCATCTCTTACAAACCCTTGTTAAACTAAAGTGAAAGATTATTGACAACTGAATAATGGACTTGACAATGCATGAAAGCGTTTAAATCAATTCAAACATCTATTCAATCGAAGAGAGACTCTAGCAGAGGGTCTAATTTTCAACAGAACCATGATTGACTAGATGTGAGAATTCATCACAGAATCTTGGATGGTCAAAAACATCTACCACAAACCCTTGTTAAACAAAAGTAAAAGACTGTTGATAACTAAATGATAGACTTGAGATTGCATCAAAGCATTTAAATCATTTCAAACATTTATTCCATGGAAGAGAGACTCTAGCAGAGGGTCGAATTTTCAACAGAACCATGATTCACTAGATGTGAGAATTCATCACAGAATCTGGGATGCTCAAAAACATCTACTACAAACCATTGTTAAACTGAAAAAAGGATTATTGACAACTGAATAATAAATTTGACATTGCATCAAAGCGTTGAAATCATTTCAAACATCTATTCCATAGAAGAGAAACTCTAGAAGAGGGTCGAAATTTCAACAGAACCATGATTTACTAGATGTGAGAATTCATCCCAGAATCTGCGATGCTCAAAAACATCAACGACAACCCACAGTTAAACTAGAGTAAAGATTGTTGAAAACTAAATAATGGATTTGACATTGCATCAAAGCGTTTAAATCATTTCAAACATCTATTCTATTGAAGAGAGACTCCAGCAGAGAGTCGAATTTTCAACAGAACCATGATTCAGTAGATGCGAGAATTCATCACAGAATGTGGGATGCTCCAAAACATCTACTACAAACACCTGTTAAATTGAAAAAAAAGGATTATTGACAACTAAATAATAAATTTGACATTGCATCAAAGCGTTGAAATCATTTCAAACATCTATTCCATAGAAGAGAAACTCTAGCAGAGGGTCGAAATTTCAACAGAACCATGATTTACTAGATGTGAGAATTCATCCCAGAATCTGCGATGCTCAAAAACATCTACGACAACCCACAGTTAAACTAGAGTAAAGATTGTTGACAACTAAATAATGGATTTGACATTGCATAAAGTGTTTATATCATTTCAAACATCTATTCCATCGAAAGGAGACTCCAGCAGAGAGTCGAATTTTCAACAGAACCATGATTCACTAGATGTGAGAATTCATCAAAGAATCTGGGATGCTCAAAAACATCTACTACAAACCCTTGTTAAACTGGCAAAAATGATTTTGACAACTAAACAATGGATTTGACATTGCATCAAAGCTTTTAAATCAATTCAAGCATCTATTCCATCGAAGAGAGACTCTAGCAGAGGGTCCAATTTTCAACAGAACCATGATTCACTAGATGTGAGAATTCATCACAGAATCTGGGATGCTCAAAAACATCCACTACAAACCCTTGTTAAACTAAAGTAAAAGATTGTTGACAACTAAATAATGGAGTTGACATTGCATTAAAGTGTTTATATCATTTCAAACATCTATTCCATCGAAAGGGGACTCCAGCAGAGAGTCGAATTTTCAACAGAACCATGATTCACTAGATGTGAGAATTCATCACAGAATCTGGGATGCTCAAAAACATATACTACAAACTCTTGTTAAACTGGCAAAAATGACTTTGACGACTAAATAATGGATTTGACATTGCATCAAAGCGTTTAAATCATTTCAAACATCTATTTCATCGAAGAGAGACTCTAGCAGAGGGTCGAAGTTTGAACAGAAACATGATTCACAAGATGTGAGAATTCATCACAGAATCTGGGATGCTCAAAAACATCTACTACAAACCCTTGTTAAACAAAAGTAAAAGACTGTTGATAACTAAATGATAGACTTGAGATTGCATCAAAGCATTTAAATCATTTCAAACATTTATTCCATGGAAGAGAGACTCTAGCAGAGGGTCGAATTTTCAACAGAACCATGATTCACTAGATGTGAGAACTCATCACAGAATCTAGGATGCTAAAAAACATCTACTACAAACCCTTGTTAAATTGAAAAAAAAGGACTATTGACAACTAAATAATAAATCTGACATTGCATCAAAGCGTTCAAATCATTTGAAACATCTATTCCATCGAAGAGAGTCTCTAGCAGAGGGTCGAATTTTCAACAGAACCATGACTTACTAGATGTGAGAATTCATCACAGAATGTGGGATGCTCAAAAACATCTACTACAAACTCTTGTTAAACTAAAGTAAAAGATTGTTGACAACTAAATAATGGATTTGACATTGCATCAAAGAGTTCAAATCATTTCAAACATCTATTCCATCGAAGAGAGACTCTAGCAGAGGGTCGAATTTTCAACAGAACCATGATTCACTAGATGTGAGAATTCATCACAGAATCTGGGATGCTCAAAAACATATACTACAACCCACCGTTAAACTAGAGTAAAAGATTGTTGACAACTAAATAATGGATTTTACATTGCATCAAAGTGTTTATATCATTTCAAACATCTACTCCATCGAAGAGAGACTCCAGCAAAAAGTCGAACTTTCAACAGAACCATGATTCACTAGATGTGAGAATTCACCACAGAATCTGGGATGCTCAAAAACATCTACTACAAACCCTTGTTAAACTGGCAAAAATGATTTTGACAACTAAAAAATGGATTTGACATTGCATCAAAGCGTTTAAATCAATTCAAGCATCTATTCCATCGAAGAGAGACTCTAGCAGAGGGTCCAATTTTCAACAGAACCATGATTCACTAGATGTGAGAATTCATCACAGAATCTTGGATGCTCAAAAACATCTATTACAAACCCTTGTTAAACTAAAGTAAAAGATTGTTGACAACTAAATAATGGACTTGACATTGCATCAAAGCGTTTAAATCATCTCAAACATCTATTCCATCGAAAAGAGACTCCAGTAGAGGGTCGAATTTTCAACAGAACCATGATTCATTAGATGTGAGAATTCATCACAGAATGTGGGATGCTCAAAAACATCTACTACAAACCCTTGTTAAACTGAAAAAAAGATTATTGACAACTGAATAATTGATTTGACATTGCACCAAAGCGTTTAAATCATTTCAAACATCTATTCCATCGAAGAGAGACTCTAGCAGTGTGTCGAAATTTCAACAGAACCATGATTAACTAGATGTGAGAATTCATCACAGAATCTGGGATGATCAAAAACATCTACTACAAACATTTGTTAAACTGAAGAAAAAGTTTATTTAATACTAAATAATGAATTTGAAATTGCATCAAAGCGTTTAAATCATTTCAAACATCTATTCAATCGAAGAAAGACTCCAGCAGAGGGTCGAATTTTCAACAGAACCATGATTCACTAGATGTGAGAATTCATCACAGAATCTGGGATGCTAAAAAACATCTATTACAAACCCTTGTTAAACTAAAGTAAAAGATTGTTGACAACTAAATAATGGACTTGACATTGCATCAAAGCGTTTAAATCATTTCAAACATGTATTCCATCGAAGAGCGACTCTAGCAGAGGGTCGAATTTTCAACAGAACCTTGATTCACTAGATGTGAGAATTCATCACAGAATGTGGGATGATCAAAACATCTACTACAAACTCTTGTTAACTAAAGTAAAAGATTGTTGACAACTAAATAATGGATTTGACATTGCATCAAAGAGTTCAAATCATTTCAAACATCTATTCCATCGAAGAGAGACTCTAGCAGAGGGTCGAATTTTCAACAGAACCATGATTCACTAGATGTGAGAATTCATCACAGAATCTGGGACGCTCAAAAACATCCACTACAAACCATTGTTAAACTGAAAAAAAAGATTATTGACAACTGAATAATGGACTTGAGAATGCATGAAAGCGTTTAAATCAATTCAAACATCTATTCTATCGAAGAGAGACTCTAGCAGAGGGTCCAATTTTCAACAGAACCATGATTCACTATATGTGAGAATTCATCACAGAACCTGGGATGCTCAAAAACATCCACTACAAACCATTGTTAAACTGAAAAAAAAGATTATTGACAACTGAATAATGGACTTGAGAATGCATGAAAGCGTTTAAATCAATTCAAACATCTATTCTATCGAAGAGAGACTCTAGCAGAGGGTCCAATTTTCAACAGAACCATGATTCACTAGATGTGAGAATTCATCACAGAATCTGGGATGGTCAAAAACATCTACTACAAACCCTTGTTAAACAAAAGTGAAAGATTGTTGACAACTAAATAATGGACTTGAGATTGCATCAAAGCGTTTAAATAATTTCAAACATCTATTTCATCGAAGAGAGACTCTAGCAGAGGGTCGAATTTTCAACAGAACCATGATTCACTAGATGTGAGAATTCATCACAGAATCTGGGATGCTCAAAAACATCTACTACAAACCATTGTTAAACTGAAAAAAGGATTATTGACAAGTGAATAATGGACTTGACAATGCATGAAAGCGTTTAAATCATTTCAAACATCTATTCCATCGAAGAGAAACTCCAGTAGAGAGTCGAAGTTTGAACAGAACCATGATTCACTAGATGTGAGAATTCATCACAGAATCTGGGATGCTCAAAAACATCCACTACAAACCCTTGTTAAACTAAAGTAAAAGATTGTTGACAACTAAATAATGGAGTTGACATTGCATTAAAGTGTTTATATCATTTCAAACATCTATTCCATCGAAAGGGGACTCCAGCAGAGAGTCGAATTTTCAACAGAACCATGATTCACTAGATGTGAGAATTCATAACAGAATCTGGGATGCTCAAAAACATATACTACAAACTATTGTTAAACTGGCAAAAATGACTTTGACAACTAAATAATGGATTTGACATTGCATCAAAGCGTTTAAATCATTTCAAACATCTATTTCATCGAAGAGAGACTCTAGCAGAGGGTCGAAGTTTGAACAGAAACATGATTCACAAGATGTGAGAATTCATCACAGAATCTGGGATGCTCAAAAACATCTACTACAAACCCTTGTTAAACAAAAGTAAAAGACTGTTGATAACTAAATGATAGACTTGAGATTGCATCAAAGCATTTAAATCATTTCAAACATTTATTCCATGGAAGAGAGACTCTAGCAGAGGGTCGAATTTTCAACAGAACCATGATTCACTAGATGTGAGAACTCATCACAGAATCTAGGATGCTAAAAAACATCTACTACAAACCCTTGTTAAATTGAAAAAAAAGGACTATTGACAACTAAATAATAAATCTGACATTGCATCAAAGCTTTCAAATCATTTGAAACATCTATTCCATCGAAGAGAGTCTCTGGCAGAGGGTCGAATTTTCAACAGAACCATGACTTACTAGATGTGAGAATTCATCACAGAATGTGGGATGCTCAGAAACATCTACTACAAACTCTTGTTAAACTAAAGTAAAAGATTGTTGACAACTAAATAATGGATTTGACATTGCATCAAAGAGTTCAAATCATTTCAAACATCTATTCCATCGAGGAGAGACTCTAGCAGAGGGTCGAATTTTCAACAGAACCATGATTCACTAGATGTGAGAATTCATCACAGAATCTGGGATGCTCAAAAACATATACTACAACCCACCGTTAAACTAGAGTAAAAGATTGTTGACAACTAAATAATGGATTTTACATTGCATCAAATTGTTTATATCATTTCAAACATCTACTCCATCGAAGAGAGACTCCAGCAAAAAGTCGAACTTTCAACAGAACCATGATTCACTAGATGTGAGAATTCACCACAGAATCTGGGATGCTCAAAAACATCTACTACAAACCCTTGTTAAACTGGCAAAAATGATTTTGACAACTAAAAAATGGATTTGACATTGCATCAAAGCGTTTAAATCAATTCAAGCATCTATTCCATCGAAGAGAGACTCTAGCAGAGGGTCCAATTTTCAACAGAACCATGATTCACTAGATGTGAGAATTCATCACAGAATCTTGGATGCTCAAAAACATCTATTACAAACCCTTGTTAAACTAAAGTAAAAGATTGTTGACAACTAAATAATGGACTTGACATTGCATCAAAGCGTTTAAATCATCTCAAACATCTATTCCATCGAAAAGAGACTCCAGTAGAGGGTCGAATTTTCAACAGAACCATGATTCATTAGATGTGAGAATTCATCACAGAATGTGGGATGCTCAAAAACATCTACTACAAACCCTTGTTAAACTGAAAAAAAGATTATTGACAACTGAATAATTGATTTGACATTGCACCAAAGCGTTTAAATCATTTCAAACATCTATTCCATCGAAGAGAGACTCTAGCAGTGTGTCGAAATTTCAACAGAACCATGATTAACTAGATGTGAGAATTCATCACAGAATCTGGGATGATCAAAAACATCTACTACAAACATTTGTTAAACTGAAGAAAAAGTTTATTTAATACTAAATAATGAATTTGAAATTGCATCAAAGCGTTTAAATCATTTCAAACATCTATTCAATCGAAGAAAGACTCCAGCAGAGGGTCCAATTTTCAACAGAACCATGATTCACTAGATGTGAGAATTCATCACAGAATCTGGGATGCTAAAAAACATCTATTACAAACCCTTGTTAAACTAAAGTAAAAGATTGTTGACAACTAAATAATGGACTTGACATTGCATCAAAGCGTTTAAATCATTTCAAACATGTATTCCATCGAAGAGCGACTCTAGCAGAGGGTCGAATTTTCAACAGAACCTTGATTCACTAGATGTGAGAATTCATCACAGAATGTGGGATGATCAAAACATCTACTACAAACTCTTGTTAACTAAAGTAAAAGATTGTTGACAACTAAATAATGGATTTGACATTGCATCAAAGAGTTCAAATCATTTCAAACATCTATTCCATCGAAGAGAGACTCTAGCAGAGGGTCGAATTTTCAACAGAACCATGATTCACTAGATGTGAGAATTCATCACAGAATCTGGGACGCTCAAAAACATCCACTACAAACCATTGTTAAACTGAAAAAAAAGATTATTGACAACTGAATAATGGACTTGAGAATGCATGAAAGCGTTTAAATCAATTCAAACATCTATTCTATCGAAGAGAGACTCTAGCAGAGGGTCCAATTTTCAACAGAACCATGATTCACTATATGTGAGAATTCATCACAGAACCTGGGATGCTCAAAAACATCCACTACAAACCATTGTTAAACTGAAAAAAAAGATTATTGACAACTGAATAATGGACTTGAGAATGCATGAAAGCGTTTAACTCAATTCAAACATCTATTCTATCGAAGAGAGACTCTAGCAGAGGGTCCAATTTTCAACAGAACCATGATTCACTAGATGTGAGAATTCATCACAGAATCTGGGATGGTCAAAAACATCTACTACAAACCCTTGTTAAACAAAAGTGAAAGATTGTTGACAACTAAATAATGGACTTGAGATTGCATCAAAGCGTTTAAATAATTTCAAACATCTATTTCATCGAAGAGAGACTCTAGCAGAGGGTCGAATTTTCAACAGAACCATGATTCACTAGATGTGAGAATTCATCACAGAATCTGGGATGCTCAAAAACATCTACTACAAACCATTGTTAAACTGAAAAAAGGATTATTGACAAGTGAATAATGTACTTGACAATGCATGAAAGCGTTTAAATCATTTCAAACATCTATTCCATCGAAGAGAAACTCCAGTAGAGAGTCGAAGTTTGAACAGAAACATGATTCACAAGATGTGAGAATTCATCACAGAATCTGGGATTCTCAAAAACATCTACTACAATCCCTTGTTAAACAAAAGTAAAAGACTGTTGATAACTAAATGATAGACTTGAGATTGCATCAAAGCGTTTAAATCATTTCAAACATTTATTCCATCGAAGAGAGACTCTAGCAGAGGGTCGAATTTTCAACAGAACCATGATTCACTAGAAGTGAGAATTCATCACAGAATCTAGGATGCTAAAAATCATCTACTACAAACCCTTGTTAAATTGAAAAAAAGGACTATTGACAACTAAAAGCAAAGTTTGACATTGCATCAAAGCGTTCAAATCATTTGAAACATCTATTCAATCGAAGAGAGACTCTAGCAGAGGGTCGAATTTTCAACAGAACCATGATTTACTAGATGTGAGAATTCATCACAGAATGTGGGATGCTCAAAACATCTACTACAAACTCTTGTTAACTAAAGTAAAAGATTGTTGACAACTAAATAATGGATTTGACATTGCATCAAAGAGTTCAAATCATTTCAAACATCTATTCCATCGAAGAGAGACTCTAGCAGAGGGTCGAATTTTCAACAGAACCATGATTCACTAGATGTGAGAATTCATCACAGAATCTGGGACGCTCAAAAACATCCACTACAAACCATTGTTAAACTGAAAAAAAAATATTATTGACAACTGAATAATGGACTTGAGAATGCATGAAAGCGTTTAAATCAATTCAAACATCTATTCCATCGAAGAGAGACTCTAGCAGAGGGTCCAATTTTCAACAGAACCATGATTCACTAGATGTGAGAATTCATCACAGAATCTGGGATGGTCAAAAACATCTACTACAAACCCTTGTTAAACAAAAGTGAAAGATTTTTGACATCTACATAATGGACTTGACATTGCATCAAAGCGTTTAAATCATTTCAAACATCTATTTCATCGAAGAGAGACTCTAGCAGAGGGTCGAATTTTCAACAGAACCATGATTCACTAGATGTGAGAATTCATCACAGAATCTGGGATGCTCAAAAACATCTACTACAAACCATTGTTAAACTGAAAAAAAGGGTTATTGACAACTGAATAATGGACTTGACAATGCATGAAAGCGTTTAAATCATTTCAAACATCTATTCAATCGAAGAGAAACTCCAGTAGAGAGTCGAAGTTTGAACAGAAACATGATTCACAAGATGTGAGAATTCATCACAGAATCTGGGATGCTCAAAAACATCTACTACAAACCCTTGTTAAACAAAAGTAAAAGATTGTTGACAACTAAATAATGGACTTGAGATTGCATCAAAGCGTTTAAATCATTTCAAACATCTATTTCATCGAAGAGAGACTCTAGCAGAGGGTCGAATTTTCAACACAACCATGATTCACTAGATGTGAGAATTCATCACAGAATCTAGGATGCTAAAACACATCTACTACAAACCCTTGTTAAATTGAAAAAAAAGGACTATTGACAACTAAAAAATAAATTTGACATTGCATCAAAGCGTTCAAAGCATTTGAAACATCTATTCTATCGAAGAGAGACTCTAGCAGAGGATCGAATTTTCAACAGAACCATGATTTACTAGATGTGAGAATTCATCACAGAATGTGGGATGCTCAGAAACATCTACTACAAACTCTTGTTAAACTAAAGTAAAAGATTGTTGACAACTAAATAATGGATTTGACATTGCATCAAAGAGTTCAAATCATTTCAAACATCTATTCCATCGAAGAGAGACTCTAGCAGAAGGTCGAATTTTCAACAGAACCATGATTCACTAGATGTGAGAATTCATCACAGAATCTGGGACGATCAAAAACATCCACTACAAACCATTGTTAAACTGAAAAAAAAGATTATTGACAACTGAATAATGGACTTGAGAATGCATGAAAGCGTTTAATTCAATTCAAACATCTATTCTATCGAAGAGAGACTCTAGCAGAGGGTCCAATTTTCAACAGAACCATGATTCACTATATGTGAGAATTCATCACAGAACCTGGGATGCTCAAAAACATCCACTACAAACCATTGTTAAACTGAAAAAAAAGATTATTGACAACTGAATAATGGACTTGAGAATGCATGAAAGCGTTTAAATCAATTCAAACATCTATTCTATCGAAGAGAGACTCTAGCAGAGGGTCCAATTTTCAACAGAACCATGATTCACTAGATGTGAGAATTCATCACAGAATCTGGGATGGTCAAAAACATCTACTACAAACCCTTGTTAAACAAAAGTGAAAGATTGTTGACAACTAAATAATGGACTTGAGATTGCATCAAAGCGTTTAAATAATTTCAAACATCTATTTCATCGAAGAGAGACTCTAGCAGAGGGTCGAATTTTCAACAGAACCATGATTCACTAGATGTGAGAATTCATCACAGAATCTGGGATGCTCAAAAACATCTACTACAAACCATTGTTAAACTGAAAAAAGGATTATTGACAAGTGAATAATGTACTTGACAATGCATGAAAGCGTTTAAATCATTTCAAACATCTATTCCATCGAAGAGAAACTCCAATAGAGAGTCGAAGTTTGAACAGAAACATGATTCACAAGATGTGAGAATTCATCACAGAATCTGGGATTCTCAAAAACATCTACTACAATCCCTTGTTAAACAAAAGTAAAAGACTGTTGATAACTAAATGATAGACTTGAGATTGCATCAAAGCGTTTAAATCATTTCAAACATTTATTCCATCGAAGAGAGACTCTAGCAGAGGGTCGAATTTTCAACAGAACCATGATTCACTAGAAGTGAGAATTCATCACAGAATCTAGGATGCTAAAAATCATCTACTACAAACCCTTGTTAAATTGAAAAAAAAGGACTATTGACAACTAAAAGCAAAGTTTGACATTGCATCAAAGCGTTCAAATCATTTGAAACATCTATTCAATCGAAGAGAGACTCTAGCAGAGGGTCGAATTTTCAACAGAACCATGATTTACTAGATGTGAGAATTCATCACAGAATGTGGGATGCTCAAAACATCTACTACAAACTCTTGTTAACTAAAGTAAAAGATTGTTGACAACTAAATAATGGATTTGACATTGCATCAAAGAGTTCAAATCATTTCAAACATCTATTCCATCGAAGAGAGACTCTAGCAGAGGGTCGAATTTTCAACAGAACCATGATTCACTAGATGTGAGAATTCATCACAGAATCTGGGACGCTCAAAAACATCCACTACAAACCATTGTTAAACTGAAAAAAAAATATTATTGACAACTGAATAATGGACTTGAGAATGCATGAAAGCGTTTAAATCAATTCAAACATCTATTCCATCGAAGAGAGACTCTAGCAGAGGGTCCAATTTTCAACAGAACCATGATTCACTAGATGTGAGAATTCATCACAGAATCTGGGATGGTCAAAAACATCTACTACAAACCCTTGTTAAACAAAAGTGAAAGATTTTTGACATCTAAATAATGGACTTGACATTGCATCAAAGCGTTTAAATCATTTCAAACATCTATTTCATCGAAGAGAGACTCTAGCAGGGGGTCGAATTTTCAACAGAACCATGATTCACTAGATGTGAGAATTCATCACAGAATCTGGGATGCTCAAAAACATCTACTACAAACCATTGTTAAACTGAAAAAAAGGGTTATTGACAACTGAATAATGGACTTGACAATGCATGAAAGCGTTTAAATCATTTCAAACATCTATTCCATCGAAGAGAAACTCCAGTAGAGAGTCGAAGTTTGAACAGAAACATGATTCACAAGATGTGAGAATTCATCACAGAATCTGGGATGCTCAAAAACATCTACTACAAACCCTTGTTAAACAAAAGTAAAAGATTGTTGACAACTAAATAATGGACTTGAGATTGCATCAAAGCGTTTAAATCATTTCAAACATCTATTTCATCGAAGAGAGACTCTAGCAGAGGGTCGAATTTTCAACACAACCATGATTCACTATATGTGAGAATTCATCACAGAATCTAGGATGCTAAAACACATCTACTACAAACCCTTGTTAAATTGAAAAAAAAGGACTATTGACAACTAAAAAATAAATTTGACATTGCATCAAAGCGTTCAAAGCATTTGAAACATCTATTCTATCGAAGAGAGACTCTAGCAGAGGATCGAATTTTCAACAGAACCATGATTTACTAGATGTGAGAATTCATCACAGAATGTGGGATGCTCAGAAACATCTACTACAAACTCTTGTTAAACTAAAGTAAAAGATTGTTGACAACTAAATAATGGATTTGACATTGCATCAAAGAGTTCAAATCATTTCAAACATCTATTCCATCGAAGAGAGACTCTAGCAGAAGGTCGAATTTTCAACAGAACCATGATTCACTAGATGTGAGAATTCATCACAGAATCTGTGATGCTCAAAAACATCTACTACAACCCAGTGTTAAACTAGAGTAAAAGATTGTTTACAACTAAATAATGGATTTGACATTGCATCAAAGTGTTTATATCATTTCAAACATCTACTCCATCGAAGAGAGGCTCCAGCAGAGAGTCGAATTTTCAAAAGAACCATGATTCACTAGATGTGAGAATTCACCACAGAATCTGGGATGCTCAAAAACATCTACTACAAACCCTTGTTAAACTGGCAAAAATGATTTTGACAACTAAACAATGTATTTGACATTCCATCAAAGCGTTTAAATCAATTCAAACATCTATTCCATCGGAGAGAGGCTCTAGCAGAGGGTCCAATTTTCAACAGAACCATGATTAACTAGATGTGAGAATTCATGACAGAATCTGGGATGCTGAAAAACATCAACTACAAACCCTTGATAAATTGAAAAGAAAGGATTATTGACAACTAAACAATAGATTTGACATTGCATCAAAGCGTATAAATCATTTCAAACATCTATTCCATCGATGAGATATTCTAGCAGTGGGTCGAATTTTCAACAGAACAATGATTCACTAGATGTGAGAATTTATCTCAGAATATGGGATGCTCAAAAACATCTACTACAAACCCTTGTTAAATTGGAAAAAAAGGATTATTGACAACTAAACAATGGATTTGACATTGCATCAAAGCGTTTAAATCAATTCAAACATCTACTCCATCGAAGAGAGGCTCCAGCAGAGAGTCGAATTTTCAAAAGAACCATGATTCACTAGATGTGAGAATTCACCACAGAATCTGGGATGCTCAAAAACATCTACTACAAACCCTTGTTAAACTGGCAAAAATGATTTTGACAACTAAACAATGTATTTGACATTCCATCAAAGCGTTTAGATCATTTCAAACATCTATTCCGTCGAAGAGAGACTCTAGCAGAGGGTCGAATTTTCAACAGAACCATGATTCACTAGATGTGAGAATTCATCACAGAATCAGGGATGCTAAAAAACATGTACCAGAAACCCTTGTTAAATTAAAAAAAAGGATTATTGACAACTAAATAATGAATTTGACATTGCATCAATGCGTTTAAGTCATTTCAAACATCTATTCCATCGAAGAGAGACTTCAGTAGAGATTCGAATTTGCAATAAGACCATCATTTACTAGAAGTGAAACTTCATCACAGAATCTTGGATGCTCAAAAACATCTATTACACTGAAGAAGAAGAAGATGAAGAAGAAGAAGGAGAAGAAGAAGAAGAAGATTTTAGACAACTAAATAATGAATTGGACATTACATCAAAATGTTGAAATCACTCCAAACATCTGTTCCATCGAAAAGAGACTCCAGCAGATGAACCTTTTCATATGGCAAATTACATCCAAGTTTAAAGTGTCGATTCTATCAATGAAAGTTTATTATCACCCGAATCGTCGTTATTTTGCTGACAAATCAGGTGATATTAAACATAAACCATCCATCAAGCGTAGAGCATCAAAGAAGTTTTAATCTCTAGTTCATTTTCATCAAGATGATCCATCTCAGATGGCAAATTACATCCATGATCAATTAGTCGATGCTATCAATCAAAAATTATTATCACCTGAATTGTCGCTAATTTGCTGACAAATTTGGTGATATTAAACATAAACCATCCAACAAGCGTAGAGCATCAAAGAAGTTTTAAACTCTAGTTCATTTTCGTCAAGATGATCCATCTCAGATGGCAAATTACATCCATGATCAATTAGTCGATGCTATCAATCAAAAATTATTATCACCTGAATTGTCGCTAATTTGCTGACAAATCAGGTGATATTAAACATAAACCGTCAATAAAGCGATGAGCATCAAAGAAGTTTTAGACTCTAGTTCATTTCATCAAGATGAACCATCTCAGATGGCAAATTACATCCACGTTCAATGGCACAATGCTATCAATCAAAATGTATTAACCCCTGAATTGTCGCTAATTTGCTGACAAATTAGGTGATATCAAACATAGACCATCCATCAAGCGCAGAGCATCACCAAGTTCTTTTCCCTGCTATTTTTAAAGAATACAGATGGTTCTCGGGCATTCACTTTCTAAGAAAAGGTTTTGTCTTAGCCTATTTGACTAAGATGTAAATTTTAGAGGCCGTAGGGTATCTGAGCGATTTTCCCAATGAAGTGGGAAAATTCCGTGGGAAACTCTTTCCGTATGAACAGGACCTAAGAGCACGTTTACGCCGTAAGGGTACAAATTTTGGTCTGTAACAAATGCTTAACTGATGAAGCTTTTTGGTCCTTGTATCTATAAAGAATTTTTGTTCTATAGCAATGGAAACGCTTTCTTACCATCAACCGTCGCACCTTTGTCACGGATAAATTTTGTACGACACTTTACCGTCTTCAGCGTACGGGATGATAACATTTTGGGGCGGAGCTGCCCGACAAAAGGACCATTGTTTGCCAAAGTCTTTGCCCAATTCATAGCAGATTTTTGCTCGAGAATGGCTGGTTTTTGTCAAATTTCCCAACATGGGGGGGGGGCAGCCGCCTCCAGCCGTCTTGCTTGTGCGCTTATCAGTGCAGTGTGAATGTCTTCTAAATTACCGAGTTTATTTGTGACGCACACTGTACTTGCTAAATATATTGTGACCATTTGGACGGATAAAATTGAATTGATATGACGTTTTATTAGCTTCGATTCGAGCAAGTGGTAACGCTTTTTCAAATAAGACCATTGACATTGTTGCAAGGAGATGCAAGCAGCGAGGCTGTTGTTAGGAAGCAAATTTTCAAGAGAAATCTTGTAGTATTTTCGAAGAAAATCGTAAGAAACAAAAATCTAGGTCCTAAGAGTAACTAAATCTTGGTTTCAAAATGAATCGAAATGTGGAAATGTTTTTCCAATCGAAGGTTGAAGACATAGTCAACTTTAAACGTCGTCTAAAGAAACTGGTTGATGATGCACCCGACAATTACGTCTTCGTGCAATATGGTCTGCAACATTCATACACACTTTATGTGCCTAAACCAATTAGATGTTGTTTGCATTCTGTGACATCAGGTGCCAATAGCATCGTTGTTCAATTTTTGGCTGGTGCAAACAACAGACTGAGATCATGGACGGAGGATCAAGAGCAGACAAGAGCACGCAGGACTGCAGCCGATGGCAAATTGACATATCGTATATTGAAAATAATACATATTCCCAGTCACTTCATGTACGTAGCCGCGTGTGCTGACCTCACATTAAAGACATATGGCAGTCATTATCATGAACAATCTTCAACAGAATTGTTGTACACGGCACTCGACTTGGTTTATTGTGAATTTCTGGATGTAGTGTTGATTAGCGGAATTGGTTTTATGCAAGTCTTCGGATTTCGTAAAGGTTTGATTGAGGCCCCGACATTTCTAGCTGACATTAAACTACCACTTTATCAAGGGCATCGACGATGGATAAAGCAAATCAGTTTGGATTCAAAAAATAAAGAAATTCTTGCTGTGTCATACGAAGGAGTTTTATTTCTCGGAGGACAATCAGGACAGAGTTTGTCATGTTTGAAGGAACTGGAAAATCGGCATTCGATGTCTTTATCTGCTGCTGTGGCATACCCGAATAGAAATTACGTCATTACAGGTATATGGTGTTTATCATATTTTCCAAATCTTCAAATCGGTGTAAAAAGGTTTTGCGTAAACTTCTGTTATCTTTTCCTTTTGATTGAATGACCTGACACAAACTTTAGCACTTATTTAGCGGGTGACTCAAAAACTGTCATCCAGCTTGAACATAATTTCAACAAACGTAGTTGTGCGATGATCATAGGAACTAATTTCTCTAGTAGCTAAAAGATTGAAGAACTTTTTATAGCTATCGGGTGAACCAGAAAAAGGTTCCCACATTTGAAAATTCATAGCACCAAGAGCACTACACAGATCTATGTAAATAGAGCTTAAGTAAGCAAGTAGACACAGTTTATAGCAAAAATATTTACCCTTCGTGTTGAGTTGTCTGGCTCCGCTTTGCTTAGGCCCACATGTGAATTGAAGTGCTTAGCTCCCTCTGTGCCTGAGGAAAACAGAGTCAGACAACTCCAAACGAAGGGCAAAAAATTAAGGACAAATGGTTGTATGCTGATCGTTTCTACTCAAAGTGACCAACAGCTATGCAGAATTGATAACTAGGCAGCTAATGGGTAAGAAATTTTGCAACTTTTGCCTTCCTTTCCCAAAAAATAGGTGCATCAAGGCCCATGCTTTTTTCTGGCTGGCCAGTATTTAGTAATTTCTAAAGTAGTAGTCTCTTGGCAAATTCAAAAGATATGAAAAATCAGTTTTTTTAAACTTTGCATGATATGAATCCATCCTTTATGAAAGCTATTTTCCAAAGCAGAACTTCTAACTATTCTTGGCGAAATCCTAATAATCTTACTCATTATAGGCCAAATCAGGTTACTTTCGGCACGAATAGTCTTAAATCCTTAGGACCTCGGATTTGGAACTGCTTACCAGAGGAGCTAAAATCGGCAAACAGCCTCAATATATTTAAAAGCTTAATAACTCAATGGAATGGTCCCACATGCAACTGCAATGCCTGTCGTTTTATTGCAAATATTGTATAAAACAGCGTGAAAAATAATTATTTAGCTTTATTTCTTTTTTATTAATTATGTCCATCGATTTTGATTAGTTTGCTTGTACATATGTATATAGCTGACTAGAAAAAAGTAATAAAGGTAAATCGATGTAAAATAAAGTTACAACAACAACAAAATTCACATAGCATCCGGAAAATAGCCTAAAACGCACGATCATATTTTCCAGGTTGTTCGTTTGATATCTAATGAAAAGACTTGTTTTGAAGATACCTCAAAGATCATATATAATCTCTACAATGTTTCCTCCAAGTTTCAACTTCAAAAATGGATGCGAGTATCTTAATCTTCCAAGGGGTGGCAAATAGGTATTTTCATGAAATTTCATTACAATTTTTTAGCATTTCTCGTGATTTATCAAAAAAGCTTCAAGACTCAAGAACCATATGACTGATTCCATACATCCAAGTTAGTTTTTGGGCTATGAAATGAGAGATGACTCATCAAAATCAGCGCATAACTCATGATTGCAGTAAGTCCCCGCGTATAAGAACACACCAAAATAAGAACCTAGAGGCTGTCTTCCCCAAATTATGCACCTTGAAATTAAGATCCTGTTTCAGTATGGTGAAACATGGGTTCTTATTGCAGGGGTAACAAAGATGATTTTTGACTATTGCTATGAAGTTCATTTTGGTGCCAATTGGCTGTTAAAGTGCGATTCTCCTCCTCAAGTAGTTATTAAGTCCATAAAACTCTTCAACAACAAAGCATAGGGCTGACCATCTTTGCGAGACTGTCAAAGGAACTGCATGAGGCAACAAGGACAGATTTTGTAAGATAATAGCATCAGTTGCTTTTATTGACACCTAAATTCAAAGAGATTTGCTATTGCAGACAAAGGAAATTCTCTCAAGCGTAAATTCAAAACAAACGAAGGCGCAAAGTTTCTTTGAGACCCAGATAGCTATCTCGCTTGTTTTGCATTCCAGAAAAGGTTTTTAAGAGCAAACATGAGCATATATTGAAAGAAGAAGGATATATCTAAATATCTACCACGGGCATTTTACTTGTTTGGTATAGGAACTGATTTAGAGGCGATTCAATTCTCGTATTTTTTGGGTGCAATCAAAGCACTTACTTCTCAGCTTCTGAACAGCAAAAATAAAAATCCCGCGGTAGATGTTCAGATATATGTTCCTTCTTTCAATATACGCTCATGTTTGCTGTTATAAACCATTTGTGGAATGCGCAACAAGCGAGATAGCCACCTGGGTTTCAGAGAAACTTTGCTCCTTCGTTTGTTTTCAATTTCTGCTTGAGGGAATTCCCTTTGTCCCAATCGCAAATCTCTTTGAATTTAGGTGTCAATAAAAGGAACTGCTGCTATTGTCTTACAAAATCTGTCCTTGTTACACGAGGCACGCTTCAAATAAGAACCTCCATACCTTCAAATTAGTGTTAGTGCCTTTGAAATAAGGACCTACTTTAGCCTGTCTTTCAAATAAGTAGGTTTATATGTGTGGGGCTTACTGTATGTAGCTATGCAAACGAATACATCATTTTCGGTCACCCGTAAATTAGTCCTTCGCATCACGTTGTGGAATTATCATGAAGCGTCTGTTATTAGGCTATTTTTAAATTCTGTGCATCGAATAATTTGTCAAAATCCGTCCTTGGTTTGTTAGTCTCTGTTGTTACAGATAACAATTTTCTTTGCTAGGTGCGAAAGATGGTAGCATCAAAGCATGGAACACAATGATGCACAGATTTCCTCTCTTTGGCAGCTTCCAAGGTATGAGTCTCAGAAACTGTTCTCTAAAAGTTTACCTATGAAGCTTGCAAAGAATAGTGAAATTTCCCCATGTTCTTTGAGTTGGAAAAGTTGGGAAAACGGACACTTTCCAAACAGCTTCCTAAGAGGGAAATTGAAATTCCCGTCTCACTTCAACTTCCCAGAAAAAGCTGGCCGTTTCCCCTAAATTTCCATGCAAGAACTATTGGAAAATTTAGATATTTCTTGCTAACCCTCCCCCCAACAACTGCACACAACTGCTTCCAGTGCGGTATAGTTTTATTCGTCGTTTCAGGTCACACGAAGGAGATATTGCAGCTGGTACTCCACTGGACACAACCATTATTGTTTTCTTCAGCCACAGATGAGACTATACGCATCTGGAACATCGACACGTTTTCAGAAGCATATCGATTCAATGCTATGGAACCTGTGATATCATTCAAGCTCCTTGGCCCTAGCTCATTGCTTTATACATCAGATAGAACTATCAGAGTATGGGAAATCAACTTATTTTATAACATGTTTTCAACTATTGATGCCCAAGCCCGTCAATTATGCCGAGTGTCTGGCAAAGGCTTACCAGCGAGAATCGTGTATTTGGGGTTAGATGACGCGGTGCGTTTGGTTTCACCTGTCCATGGCACCATCTTGAACATGATGTTTCCAATAATGGACCATCGATTGGTTGATGTGTTGCATGATCCTAGGGCGAAGCAGATATACGTTATCATGGGCGATGGCAATGTCATGGTATTTTCCAGTGAAACTAATCCATGTAGGTGGGTACTGAAACGTTTCTTAACTTTTCTTTCCTGAAAACTTTCATAAGATACACTCCCCGAAACAGTCTCAAGGCTGCTAGAGCTTGGCTGCCTCAGATTTAATTCAATCGTTTTCATAATTGTTTTTTTTGGTATCATACAAATACAACATCGCATCAACTTATCACAAGAGATCAAGTTATGGTTTGAGCCAGGGGAGGAAGTACAACTACCTAGGCCCGAACGGGGGTTTGTAGCCAGGTCGTCCATACACTTTCTATACACATCTAGTTGCCAAAAAATTCACAACCAATGTTTTGATGAATTTTGGCAGAAAACTACCTGTTCATTGCCAATTTTATTCAACACCCAGGTTTGAGTCAGGTAGGTTTGCTCAAAAATGAATCCTTTTGTGGAGAATGAAGCGAGAAACTTCAAAAACTGAAATAAAGAGCAATTTTGAATGACCAGAAACGCATTTCTTGTCGCAAACTTGCCAGTTCGGTTCGTGCGAAGAACAAACAGGCCACGTTCACACTAGTCCGTTTTCATTTAGATCCTTTTTTACTCTTTCACACTATTTTCTTCTGTTCACACTACTCCGTTCCGTTTTCAGATAAAAACGGATATCTTTCTAAAGTGTTGACAGTTTTGTTCTCAAAAAAAAACACTTGACTTGCTCTTTTGGATTACAAGACTAGCAAGGCTTGTTGTTGTTAGCGTATTCAAATTCCTCCGTTTTTGGTGTTCACATTAAAGATATGCGTTTTTGTTTAGCTCCGTTTTTATTCAGCTCAGTTTTTGTTATCTTATTCGTTTAGATTCGTTTTTGGGGTGGATTCATGTGAGCGCAAAGCCAAAAACGGAGCTAAACATATCCGTTTTCATGTAAAAACGGAGTAGTGTGAACGGGGCCTAAGTCATCAGGAAAAATCACCAGGAAAGGCGATATAAGGATACAGCACCATAAAAATAGAAAATCGAAAGATAATAACAATAACACCAAAGCCAGATTGCCTGAAGTCAAAGAAGAACCACCAAATAACAAAGCCCTTGCATCAAATCAAGACAATTTATAATGCAAAGACAGACTCCTGTAGATAAAGAGGAGGATCTCAAAGTTTGATATACGTACACCGTTTCTTGAACTTTTTATGGCGGAATTTTGAAAAAATCGTCATGTGACTTCCACACTTTCTTAGCCTGTGTCCCAGACTTCCACACTTACTTTTTTCGTATGGGGTCTGGGGGTCTGGAACACAGGCTACACTTTCTGGCCTCTTTTCAGTTTGGCGGGAAAAATGTTAACATTTAAGATTAGTCACCAGTCTCCAGTCTCCAAATCGAAAAAGTGGCCTAATGCAAGCAAACAACAGGAACAAGCTGAGCCACTGCACACGCGAAGTTACACAAAATTGATGGCAGCCATGGCCATCTCAGTCCAAAAAGATAATGGAAGGATCAAAGAAGCAATGTCTGGTACAAATCTTTTGGTCGTGTCTTTCTTTCTCGTTGCTCTCCTTGTCATTGAAATTGTCGGGAAAGACAAGCATACACCAAGAAGAGCGTGCACGTGGGGCATCCATGGAAATAGGCCATGTGATGAGGGAGAAAAATACCTGCGCTTGACAAACAGAGCACCGCAAAAGTTACAAGTTTCACATGCTTGAATGCTTGGAAATAATTTGATTCCAGAACATTAAAAGTAAATATTACAGCAGTGAAACAACAAGGAAAAGACATCAAGAAATGAGAAGAAAGAGCAAGGCCAAAGATCAAAGATGCAAGATTTATGTTGTTTGTGCCAAAGACCTTCCGCATGCAGTTTCATGTATAACAAAGGAAGGACAATAGAATCATTGTCTTTAAAATAATAGTCAGGCATGCATCTTCCATTCATACTTTGCAAACTGATATGTCTGGCTTTGCAAGGACTTTAAGAATAGCGTGGTGCCCTATTTTGCAAGTGGGACAAACAAAGTATGCCCTGCTGTATCACCTTTTTGGTACCATTTCGCCAAAAGATTCTCATGCACTTTATAATTCCTTATAAGCCCCTAGAGTAAATCCCCCCCAAGAGTCCAATGGCACTAGAACTGTCAAAATTGAATATGAAGGTCTCCAAATTGAGTTGTTCATAGTGCCTTTGGTTTAAGGGGCCATCGACTTTTGATTTTCATATTTTTAATGGCAATTGGCCATTATGGGGGGATGGGTCTTACCCTTAGGCTGTTAAAAAGATGTAAAATCATACAGAAATCTCAATAAGGGAATTTTTTTAAAATGTACTAGATAAAACCCTTACCGCACAACTAATGTATAGAGTATAGAATAATATAGTTTTACTTACTATGCTTCCTGATATGGCGTATCTTCAGTTGAGGTCTAGCGTGTTCCACAAGACATCTATTTGCTGCTCCCCTAGTCTTACTGAGGCAAAAAAATTTAGGGCGATCGGAGGCACTTTTGGTAGAAGGCCATTAACAGGGAGGGGGAGGGGGTTCTGATCTTAACGGCCAAATGCCATTAAAAAAAACAAAAATCAAAAGTCAATTGCCCCTAACTTCAAAGATAATTCCTTTTTTCACTGTTGTGCTGAATTTTTGCAGTGCAATCCAGCTTTGGCATGCAACAGATGAAGATGATCAAATTTGTTCCATCGAAAAGTTGGAGTCTGCCATACTGGGAAACAATAACATAGAATCTTGTTGTTCTCTGGTGTTTGTTGGACATGTGAGTGGATATATTTCCTTACTGAAAGGGGAAGGTGAGTAGCAAATTTGAAAAAAGATTTATGTCAGTTTGAACTCTTTATAGAAGGGAAATCCCTCAAGAAAATTTTTGGGTATGTTCATTGGAGCATAGTGTGTGAACCTTTGCAAAAATTTGAAACCACTGATTTAAGGGCCAAGATACAACTTTTGATTGAGGGAGGCATGGGCAAGTTGGAGGATGGGAAATGCAAGCCATAATCCTTGAAAAGGTATGGGGATACTCCTTTGGAAAAAGATTGACACCATGCCCTTCAGATTGGTTTAAAATGATGCTAAGTTTTGTTTCTTACAGATTTACTTTACAGCTGAATTTAACTAAGTATAAAAGCCTAATTTACCCAATAAATACTGTTCTAGAGTTATAGCATAATGTGCTTCTGGTGCGAGACAACTTTTTCTTCCAACTATACTAACAGGCTCCTCTACATTTATGGATGGTAAAAATGAATGAAATGTCAATAAGGATAAGGAGCACCAATCTGATGTTGTGAAATTCTGAAATATTTAAAGAAAAGAATGTATACTGCAGCAACTGCTGAAAATTTTTGAAGGGCCATGGCCTTTGTGACCCCCTGTATCTTGATCCTTGCATTCATGTAAGATATTGTATATCCTATTCTTTCAACTAAATTGATCAAAGACAATTTCACAATTCAACACAATCCCAGGGAGAATATTTTTGATAACATCATTTTTTGAGGATTACAGCATTTACAAAACTCTTGTTAGTTGTCAAGTTTAGAGTCATGAAATAGCTAAATCCTAAGCCATAGAGGCAAAAGAGTATTTCTTCTGCTGGTCATTTTGATTTTCCTCAATCAGTTAAAATGTATTTTTCAAAGCTTCACAAGTTTCACCTCCTCTCGTGCATCTTTTTTTAAATTTAAGAATGCTGTAATGATGTAAGCAAATGATTTCTGGTATAAAGTTTATTCATAGCCTTGAATAACGGATTCATGATGCTAAACCTGTAAATGCAACAAAAACACATGTAATCTGTAGAAAGAAGACTAGCAACTCTGTAATTCTACCATGATTATGATATAAAAAATGCTCTATCTTGGATTATAACACATTGTATAAAGCCAGGCTCAAAAAAATTTTCTCAATCTTGGCAGCACGCTAAGCAATTCTGTTTCTTCTTACACATTTTGTTCTTCTTGCCACATTTTCCACCCTTTCGCTTTCTCTCCTTCCTTTTTCCCTCCTTTCTTTCCCTTTTCTTCATTTCTTTCCCTTCTTTTCCCTTTCCTTACATTTCTTTTTCCTTCTTTCCCTCCTTCCTCCCTGGCAAATTTTAGCATTTCAGCTGCCTTCCTAGTAGTGCCGCTAAAACACTACTTCATTTTTTGAGCCCTGATATTAAGTTTCCTGGGATCAATTCAGTTGAAAGAAGGAGGCAGTAATAAATAACGTTTTACATCAATGATTTCCAATTTTTGCAGAGATTAAAGACCTACGCTGTTCAGTGGTGGATCCAAAGAAGGCAAATGGGGAGGGGCAGTTCCCACTCCCTTTCAAGAAGAATACCCTGCCTGACCATCCCCCTTTCTGACAGGAAAAATTCATGCTTTACACCAATCCACTTTCTCTTGTTTGCTTCAAACAGAATGTATAAAAGAACGTGCAATGATGCAGATTGTATTCAGTGAAAACACAATGTTTTTTTGTGGAATGTAGTCCAAAAAATGTTGCACCCTTGTGGCAGTAGAAAACAAACCTCAAGAGCTGAGTATGATTGGCTAGTGTTGTATCCACCCCAGAATATATGTCTGTGTCTGGTAATAATGTTTAATTTGCTTGCTTCTAGGCTTCAATTTTGCGCCACTGAAAGCACACATAGGAAGTGTCACTGTATTGAAAGCCAGGGAATATAACAAGACAAACCCAGTCACTCCTCATGCACAGTTGATCAGTTATGCGTCAGATCATATTGTCCTCGTCTGGACCATTAGTATCGGAGAAGTGGACGACAGCAACAACCATGAACTTGAATTTGTACTCCATATGCACATTGAGATGAGGCATGAGCCTGTAGAGATGCTAATATGTGGGGATGTGCTTGTTTTGAGGACACGGAAATTACTCTATTATCATAAGTAAGTATTCAGATTTAGACTGTCATTGCACAATCTTGGCGCAAATGGTGATCGTGTTACGGGGGTATGTTACCAAAACTTTAGCAAGCATTCACACCATGCTGATACGTTTTGAAGACAATTGGCAATTGGACATTACCGAGCCATTGTGCAAGCTCTGCAATAAGAATCAGCGTCTTAACTACAAAGAAATTTTTTCTGGGCACATAGAGCTCATCATCGTTTTGACAGCATTGAGAATGTTTCCCTCTCATCACATTTTCAAGTGCTCGCACAACCGGGGGCAGTCCGAAAATTTTTCAGACAACCCAAGGATATCAATCCAGATTCACTTTCCTCCACGAGGTATTACAGACCAAGAAACCATGGAACACAGAGCTACGGAGCTAATACAGAAAGCGAAGAAGGAACCTCGCGGGGTGAGAAGTCCAGCTTCATTACAATCCAAAACAATCGCCTCATTTCTTGGGTGGCATTGGGAAACATAGATAAGACATCCTAAAGCGATGCAAATTGGGTTCAGAATTGCCTTTGAATAATCGAAAACGCATCAATATAATCACTTTTGTCTAAAATTGTATCATGAAAATATTTCGTATCTTTGGACCCAAATTTCATTATAGCGAATCTCTATGGTTTCTTTTTTGAAACAGACTTTAATTGCCAAAGAGCAAGAGGACTGTTGTTTTGATCAATGTTATCTTTCTAGGTTACGAGAGCTGCAAGATGGAGGGAAGAAAATCACTTTTAATCAAGCAGATCTCACAAATAATTCAGTCATTCAAGATCACAATGGAAAAATCACTCACGTATGTGGTAAACTAGGGCGCCTATGTGAGCATTTTGACGGACTTTTGAAAGCAAACTGTCTTGGTTGTGATTAGCTAGTTGTGATTTTGAAATCAATAACAAAACTCTGGCATTTGAGTAATTACCAAGTATTTTTGTTCTTGGATCATTCTTTGTTTCGAGAATAAAGGGAATCATATCAATATGATCTTCGTGAATTTCACTGTATAGCGAAATTACTGAATCTTGCTTAATTCCTCTCTTCTTGATTGTCTTGTTTACCCAATCAGCGCCACGACAGTCTGTCTTTAAACATGATGTCCTTCCAACAGATGATTACACAAAAGAAGGGGTAGGGAATTATTTACCATGATCCTTTGTACATGAAGGCAATTCGATTTGATTTGACTGATACCGGATGAGTAAATGAAAACAATGCCCTTTGTAATTTTCTGGATATCGGAACATTGCTATTGGCAAATATACCATTCAACAATGGACATCTTCAAATACTGTAGACTTTTGAAATTTTACCTGGCTGAAATCACTCACTCCTTTGTGATTTTACCAGCATAGGTTCCAAATCTTTAAATCTACGAAAAAAGGCGGGTGTAAAATTCAATAGCCTAGTTCTTTGATCTGAATGACTTTAAGGAAACTTTAGCCACTTTTCTATGGTTCTACCTTTGGACTTTTCAGAAATCTTGAATATTTGTCGAAATTACAGCATATTTTATATTTCAGCTCATTTTATGATGTGACGTCATCAAATTTCTTAATCGCTAACCAGAAGAGCGAAAGACTTTTGCTTGATATCATATTGTAGGCATCCATAGATTATGCTTATCTTCAAAATTATTTGATCTTTCGTCAAGGGGTTTAGAAATCATGATAGTTTAAAGTTTTTTTTCGAAAATTTTCTTGAATTCTAAACAAAGAAGAAAAACACTGTAATTCTGAAAATGTTGAAGATTTCAGAAAAGTCCAATGGCAGATTTACTGTAAAATAGTTCAAGTTTCTTTGAAGTCGTTCAGTTCAAATGAATAGTTCAGTGAATTTTACACCCAGCTTTTTAAAGATTTGAAACCTATGCTGATATTACCTGGGATTTTCTTGATAAAGTCCCGTCGTGAAACGTTAAAAAACGTGCTAAAGCCACGAGCAAATTTCCGTATTATGTCTACCTTACAGCAATGACTACTGGCTGAGTCAGGAAAAACGTGGGGCGTTTTGCGGTATGTGACGTCGCACTTAGCCACCTAATTGTATCCATATGAATGTTTCCTCAATTCAAGAATCAACAAACCTTTCACTGTGAACCAAATTCTTACTGCCAATTAGCTTCCATGAACTTCACCACATGAGATTGAGAAATTCCAACTGTCGAGGGTTGCTTGCCTCGCTTCAGAGGCAATTTTGCGGCCTCCTTCCAGAGGTCACACTGAAACCTATTCATTTCCGCCTCAAGTTTTTGTATGACAGTCCGTAAGTCCCAGTTTGAGCAAAAATAAAAAATGTTCTTGCTGTTGTCATTCTTGTTGTTGTTGCTATTGTTGCGATAACTGGGACTATCTCGTGAGTCTATCAGTATAGTGTAAACATAGTCTTAATTTCTATTTATGAAACAAACTGTTGTATTGAATTGATATTTCTTACCATAAATTCATGGGTAGCAGGAGACTGCTGTGTTGGCCTTCCCCAGAATGTCATAAAGAATTGTTTCAATATTGTGTATATTATTTCTTTCTGTTTGTTGTTTTGTGGCTTTTTATTCGTGACAAGTTCCAGCCACTCAATGCAAGATGGCGGCAAAAACGATGATATCTTTGTGGAGGCCAACATAGCAGTTTCCCGTCACCCATGAAAAAATTTCCTGAACAATTCTGATTTTGATCCCCAGATCTGCTCCTGTGAATCACTACAAATCATAGCTGCATGCACTAGTGATCGCTACGTTCGACTCTGGGATACTGAGAACAATTTGATTCGGGAACTGAGCTTTGATCATGATATCGAAGAGATCTGTTTTGCGAATGATCGTGGTGACTTGCTGATTGCGTTGCAAGGTAATTTCTCATTTTGAGTTATCTATACACAATATCCCTTCAGCTCCAATACTACACTAAGCATAAAGTTTTATATATCAATAGCGTATACAAAGAAAAGAAAGCGCTGAAGGCTAATGAAGGCTAATGTCGTTTTCTGGCAGTCGTATTTCAGTTGGTTTCAAGCTCACTGAATAATTTTTAGTTGTTTTTTTAATTGGCTCAGGTCAGGGTAGGAAGCTCCCGATACTTAGGGCCCGTTTATATGAGACGAGGTGGCCCGCTAGCTAGTTGGCTTGCCTGCAAGTGAGATCTTGCTTATCTGGTCACAGCTTTGTAGACATCAGTTTGCGTTTTTATGTATGCTTGGCTAAAAGAAAGAACTAAAGAACTAAAGAATAAACTCAAGAAAGCACTAAAAAGGTAACCCAAAAAACAATAAGCTCAATAACTGAAACATAAGAAGGGACAGGGATGTTGGGAGAATTCGTCTTCATGGCTGGCTTGCATGTGAAGAATAAGGTCGAATAACCAGAACCGCGCAGAGTAAATATCCTAAGTGCTTTTTGTGACGCATGCCAGCTGCCAAACCAAAGGATGAAACATCACGACAAGACGCTAAGGGCGGTCCAACGAGCTGCCTAATGATTAATGTGCTCTTTTTTGTTGGCTATTAGACAATTCATATTATACCTTACAGATTAGCTGGACTGATATGGCACTTTTACGAGTCACAAGCATAAACTACCTTGGGCTATTGGGCGGAGACGTTCCATGAAAGCTAGCCAAAGTCATTTACTGTTTCACATTTTAGGCCAGGCTCGGACCTGGGAATAATGAGCTGGACTCCTGGTCAAGGACGAAACAGTAAAAACCTCCTAAGAGGTGGAAAAAGTATCGGAACCCGGGAACGTAGTTCCCAGAACCTTTTTGGGTTTAAATTTTTCAAGAAAGTTTTCAAGAAAAATACTTAGCCTTAAAAGTAAATATCTCACATATGAAATTGTACTAAGAGCTGTCAAGGTAAAACTGAGCAAAACTGGTTTCACAGAAAACATCCCTCCAGCTTCCTTGTTTTACTTGGAGTAAATGTATATTAGATCTGTCAGCTCACATTGATCAGTGGCTTTTATATTTCATAGATTGCAAAATCTGTTTTCATGTCAAGTGAATGTAAGTGTAAGGATGCTATTCTTAGGAAAGTCCTCAGGAAATTTTATTGACAGTGGATGAAAGTTAATTTGAGCAGAAAATATATCTTTACCACAGAAAATCTTGCAGAAATTTTTTCAGCTATAAACTCAGGTACCCAGCGAGGAAAAAATTTTGTCCACCTCTGAGCCTCCTGAGCCCTTATTAACTAGGCTTAAATTACATTTAACCCCCATTAAATAGGCCCTTATAGGGATTTCATTCCAGACCATTAGAGCTGAACATGGAAATCCTTTTCGGCATATTCCAGACTGTACCTTAGAATCTGAAGATCTCTGTAGAAATCTTGTGTAATGACTGGAGCATTGTTGTGTGCTTTAAACTTGTTCCAGGGATTTTCTGTGCTGAGTCTGTTCATAATCTTATAGGACATAACTGCACGATAAAAAATTTACGATGTTAGTTGCGTTCTACTTTACTTTCTAATTATGACTATACGACACTACAGGGACAATTCCAAGTGGAGCGAGATTACACGGCTACCCCTTGGTTACATGAAACAAAACGAGGACAATGCGAGAAACTTTACGCTAAGAAACAACGAGGGAACGAAAACATAACGAGCAACATACAAGTAAATACGACATTAAGCTTTGAGTGAAGGTAGCTTGTTACCAAGTAATTCCAGATATAAACAAGTCTGAGACTTTGAAACCTAAATAAAATTGTTCAACATGGAAAGAAGTTACTTGACCATTCGTCTTTTATTCTGGGCATATCGATCATGGAAGTGGCTCTATTCATATTCCATATCGGTTTATCGCTGGTTATGACACTGAAGGAATCTGTGTTTTACGAATTGTTTCACTTGGTTTTACTTTCCCAGTACTGGAGTGAATTTTTAAAAGACTTGCTCCAAGTCTATTCCGTGGGAAATCAGCACTCAGGAAAATAGTTACGTCGGCGGGGGCGTAATCCTCTGCATGGTTTACGCCCCTGCAGAAGTAACTATATTCCTTGATGCTGACATACCACGGAATAGACTTGGAGCAAGTCTAAATTTTTAGCGATCTGAGAGCCGAGTTTCTTATTTGTGGCGTCCTGTATTTATAAGTTCATGCATGCCATCTTAAAAAGAGTACAAGGCCAGCATGCTTTGTGTGAAGTCAGCGACTTAATCCACACAGCTTCCAGAATAACTGACTGTATAAAATTCACAAAAACAAAACAAACGATGGCAAAGGCTGCTGGTCTTTGAACTCCCTTTAGATAGATTGATAATAATGATGAATTGATTACGATTTTACTCCAGGTAACCTGTACCATGTCCCTGCTTGGAACTGCCTTAATCGATCCTATATGATGAAATTATTGGAAATGGATCTTGCTGATGATGTTAATGAGAAGTCCATTTCTTTTGATCCAATGCTCGAATTTTGGTACGACAAGCGCTGGGTTCAACCAATCCAAATTCCACGCACGACTGAACATGAGGGTGTGAAGATCCCTAGTGATCTTTCTGATGAGAATGCGAAACAGATTCAGATAACAGACTCATACTTCCCGAGCCCTGTTACGCTTTGGAGAGAAACGGTAATTATTTGTAGCATTATCATCGTCGTCATTATCATCATTATCATCATTATCATCATTATCATCATCATCATCATCATCATCATCATCATCATCATCATCATCATCATCATCATCATCATCATCATCATCATCATCATCATCATCATCATCATCATCATCATCATCATCATCATCATCATCATAATCATCATCATCATCATCATCATCATCATCATCATCCTTGCTACAGTGAGTTCCAGATTGCTAGAACTTAATTTATGCAGGCTTTTCGAAGATGCGTTTCACACATTATTTGAATAGCGTATTAGGATAAATGAGCTTTCACTCCCAGGCTAAGTGTGTTACTGGCTGGGACGTATTCATATCAAAGATGCCATCAAATTTCCTGGGAAACAATTACTGATAAAGGAAAACCTTTCTTTCCTTGCAGTATACACGCCTTAGATCAGTGCTAACAATTGCGTCACCAGAAGACAAGAGGCTTTCAATAACCAGAGCAACTATGCCGAAACTTAATTTGAGGTCAACTGCAGTTTATCAAATGGCAGCAAACGCATTCATGAAGAATATCAAGCGCCATGAAAATGTAACGTCCTTTGATTTGATTTCACGTCATTTTATCAATCTTTAGACACAGTAAACCCTTTCAGTTATATGTGATTATACACCGCAGTTGTGTGTTATATATTGCTGCAACTTTGTTCTTTAGCGGGTGAGAATCATTTACTACCACGGAGAAGCGAGCATGTCGTGACCTCCTCCGCAGAAAGATATGAAATTTCCTCCGCAGGAACGTATATCCTGAAATGTAACTGTGGTATGTAACTACATCTCAGCTTTTACGCAGTTGCATAGATCAACTTTCAACTTCGAATTTTTAAGGCATTTTTTGAGTCAATCTGACACTTGGACAATGAAAACAAAATTAAGAGTATTAGATTGCTACATATTTTCTACCCTCACTTACGGCAGTGAATGCTGGACTATATCACAGACTATGGAAAAGAGATTACAATCAGTTGAAATGTGGTTTTACAGAAGAATGCTTCGAATATCTTGGACAGATCATATGTCAAATGAGGAAGTACTGGCTAAGGCAGGAACAAGAAGGAAACTTGTCGTAACGATCAGGAAGAGGCAACTGCAATTTTTAGGGCATGTTTTAAGAAAAGAAGAACTGGAAGATGTAGCAATAACTGGAAAAATTGAAGGAAAAAGAGCCAGAGGAAGACAGAGGCTCACTTTCATCTCAAGTCTCAGCCATTGGATGAAGATCAATGAAAAGGATATAATTAGAACTGCAAAAGACAGAGACTTATGGAGAACCATGGCCGCCAACGTTCTGGAAGAACAAGGCACTTAGAGAGAGAGAGAGACACTTGGTTGCTGTTTCATGGCACAGAAAATGCAAAATTAGTGGTTGCCTCAAATACAGCACTTCTATTGTTCTCCAGCAATGTCATTATAAAGTAAGTTTTCAAAGAAAGGTCTCCGGCATTGTATTAAGATCTTCACTGCATTTTTTAAAAGGTAGAAGGTGCTCTCTTATGAAAAGAACACACTGGTAATCTTTTAAAAGATTTAGCAAAAATTCTGACATGACGCTAGAGCCGTTTCTTTGAACATTTTTACATTGCTCGAGAACAACAGAAGTGCTGTTTTTGAAGCAACCACATATTTTGCCTTTTCTCTACCATAAATCAGCAAGCACTTGGCAGACTGACCCATGCAAGGACTCAAACTCTAAGTTGATGCATGACTTATGCAACTGAGCATAGAGCTCAAATCTTTCAAAAAGGTGGGTGTAAAATTCCATTACATTTTTCTTTGAATTCAAGTGCTTGAATGGAACTTCAGGTAATTTACAATCAATTTGCCGTGGCAATTTCTTGATACCTTGGCTACTTTCAAAATGGTGGCATTTATTAATTTTGAGGCTGTGACGTCATCAAATTTCTAAATCCTTAACCAGAAGAGCAAAAGATTTCTGCTCGCAACCATGTTGTAGACCTTCATAAACTATGGTGATCTTGAAGATTGTATCAATTTCTCTTGATCAATTTAAGATTTACGATGATTTTAATTTCTTCAAAATGTTCAATGAATTTTTGCAAAATAAGTCAAAATGCCACCATTTTGAAAATAATCAATATATCAAAAAGTTGCCACACGGTAGATTTACAGCAAATTACCCAAAGTTTCTTTCAAGCACATGAATTCAAAGAACAATGTGATACAATTTTACACCCACCTTTTTAAACATTTGAAAGATGTGGGCCGTTGCAACTGTCTAATACCAAGATGATTGAATCTGCAGCTCATCCACAGCAGTCACTCAAACGGACACGTTTTTTTAGGACACGTTTTTAATATAAGGTACGCGGCTTATACTCAAAAACTGAAGTTTGTTAATCTATCAACGAAAGACTAACTTGGATGGAATAATTTTTGGTTTTGGTAAAATCACTCATTTTTAACACCCAGAGTTAGGAAAGTGCTAGCCTACGTGCAGACAATACTCACGGAAAATGTATAGTCTGTGCAACACCGCTAAACATCGCGTTTTATATGAGTCAGCATTTCATTTCATTAGCAGTTTGAATGGCCCTTTCTACTTAGCGTCTGTGTATTGTCTGCCGCAGGGTACTTAAATTTCCACAATATATTACTGGCTGTTACAACAATGCATTTTCTTTGTTATCGCATAGATGCTGAAGCACGCAGTACACAACAGCGAGCGGCGTTGCGCAGACTATACCTAGGAAAGTGGTGGAAAGGGGTTTATATGGAAACGAAAATTGCACGTTTCAGCCTGGACGATGGTTGACTTAGGGCCTGATTACATGAGAGTTTTCATCATAGGGCTGAGATCTCAGCCCTCCTACCCGAGGTGAAAAATACTCGCGATTACATTGGATTTTTCAACCTAATGTTGGAATCTGCGCCACCTGTCAAGCTAGTTTTTCAATAGTAAAGCAGTCCAATATTTTGATGATGTTTGTGCATCCGATGTAAAACAATAGGCATTAGGTGATAATCAGGTGTCACAATAAGGATTAAATTTTCATCCCTGGTAGAGCAACCCATTGTGAGTTTCAACCCTGGGCTGGAAATTTCCCATGTAATCGACGAGGACAATTTACCAGTCATTCACCAGAGACCAGAGCCGGAATTTCATCTCGGGTAAGCTGGCTGAAATCCCAGCCCTATGATGAAAACTCCCATGTAATCGGGCCCTTACTGTTTAAATTTATATTCCGTTTTTTAAACTGAAAATTGATTAGATCCAAATCTCAATTGCAAGTAAATCATGGACAAGTATGGAACGTAGACTTCGTGTGCCCATACAAACCCTTACAAGCGTTTGCTTAATTTCTGAGTCAAAAAGATGAGTTACTTTGCCGAACAGAAATTTGAGATCTATGCTAGCCTCTGATTGATAGATTATCACTTAAGTTTTGAATATTGGCCGTGTACTTTTTATTCACAGCTCGTGAAGTGTGTTAAATTTTTTTGACTGACCTGGTGCAAGGGAAGTCTTTCCAAGACGATCTGTGCATTCCAATAAATGCCTGAACCATATTTCGTTCACAATGTAAAATGAATATCCATTTTTTATTCCTCCAAAAGCTCATGGATCGAAGTTGTGTAATCGAGGAGAGTGAAGAAATTGAATTGAATTCCATTGAGGAGGAGTTGGTCGATGAAGACACCCTCGAGGAAGAAGTTAATGATGATAATGATATGAAAGAAGAATTGGCGGGAGATTCAAAATTCTTCTGGCCCTGTGCTCCAGACGGTTATGTCCCCAATTCTATAGTGAGGGATCTCATTAAGCCTGTTAAGCCACCTGATTATTCTGCATTGATAAGGGAGCTTGAAGCTAACCAAGCTAATGAGCGGTTTCTCAAAGGTATGTCTTTGTTTATTCTGTTTCATCGTGAACGCTCTATTAGCCCCGGGGGCCTATTAAATTTCGGACGCTCCAGAGGGGGCTTTAAAGACAGGGAGCTCATTAGAAAGGGAGGCATGCTCACAAAATCAACGGCAAGGAAACAAGGGCTGATTTTGTAACACAATAGCATCAGTTGCTTTGGTTAACACCTCAATTCAAAGCGATTTGCGAATACAGACAAAAGAAATTCTGTCAACCAATGATTAGAAATAAAAATAGCCGCAATGCTGCCCTAAATCCAGTATGGTAAACTCTCACTTGTTGTGGGCGAAGGGAGATTTTTAAGAGAAGTTATTTGCTTATAAAGAAGAAGAAGGGTAAATTCATAGCTCTGTCTGGCGGATTTTGTTTATCTGATCCAGGAGCTGAGGAGTAACTTTGTACGTTTGAGCAATTAATATGCAAGAATTGTAATGCCCTCTACTCGGCTTCTGAATCACGTAGACAAAATCCGCTTGACAGAACTTCAGATTTACCCTTCTTCTTTCGTCTAAAGCACATTAATTATCTTAAAAGCCTCCCTTCACCCGCACCAAGTGAGAGTTTGCCGCATTGGCTTGGGGCAACTTTGCGGCTATGTTTGTTTTGAATTTCTGGGTGAAAGAATTTCTTTTGTCTGCATTTGCTAATCGCTTTGAATTGAGCTGTGAACCAAAGCAACTGTTGCTATTGTGTTACAAAACCTGCCCTTGTTCGAAAAGGATACATAAGATAGCTTTTCACTTCTTTTACCCCATGGTTGGCGGATTCAACCTGCTATTTTGCGAGTGAACCACATGAATTCGACACAGTTTGAGCCCAAACCTCATCGGAATTAATTTCAGAACTGAGTTATCGATTTCAGTCTGGTAAATTTAAAATGGATTTGAAAATTTTCACCATTCAATGAAATATTTTGTATTATAATCATGTGGATATGAAGGAAGCAGTGGCTTTTCAAATGGGGAATTGTTCTTCTTTTACACACCCGGTAGGATATACGATTACTGCAAAGCAATACTTAGGCCCCGTTCACATTACTCCGTTTTCATTTAGATCGGAGCTATTTTACCTCCCTGTTCACATTACTCCGTTTTTAAACAAAAACGGATATCTTTCGAGTGCGGTGTTCGCACATGTCCTCAAAAACGGATCTGATCACCTTTTGTTTGTCTTTGCTCTCTGTTCTTTGTTTTCTTCGTTTCCTGATTTTGTTTCAGTCTTTGTTTGTTATCAGCGTTTCTAAATTCCTCCGTTTTTGGGTGTTCACATTACAGTTATGCGTTTCTGTTCAGCTCCGTTTTTATTTAACCCCGGTTTTGCAAGCGTTTCGTTTAGCTCCGTTTTTAGGGTGGACTCATGTGAACGTAAAGCCAAAAACGGAGCTAAACAGCTCCGTTTTGATCCAAAACGGTGTAATGTGAACGGGGCCTTAGTCCCCCGAAGGGGTATTTGACCTAAATTTGGCAGGGAAGTGTACCCACGAAGAAATTTTTTTTATCCGGCTCCAGAATTTTTGCCTGCAAATAATACCCGATCCTAGAAAAAGTCAGTCAAAAATATACTCCAAAACAAAATTTGACTAAATAACAACCCGATCTAACGAAATTTCCCCTTTTAATAGCATATCTTGACGACTGGATCCAGAAAAATTGTCTTCTTTTGATATCCTGCTCTTGAAAATACGTGAAAAAGGTACCCTGAGAATTGCACATACCGACCCTTTGGACAAATATTCTTACTACCTCCCCGGATTTAGTTCGCAGGCCTCTCCTCTATGAGCCAAAATTTTGAATAAGCCCTCTCTTTAAGCCCCCCTTGCATGTATCCAGTATCAGAGGCTACCAGTGAATTTCCTTTTATTTACCTAAACAACTTTGAATGTTAAATCAGTTGATAAATAAATACAAGCTCGATTTTCACTATTCGACAGTGTCATTCATTTGCATGAAAAGAAATGATTGCTTCAGGTAACCATGGAAATGTGTGGAAATCCCACCCGCACTTACCAAAGACCCATTGGCAAGTTTATTCGATGTGAATAGATCCTTTTGATTTGTGCATACATTTGTCATGGAGGACTTACTCAGACGCTTGTAGTGTTTCAAATAACCTATTTGCATAAGTTAATGTGAAAAGCTTAGAAACGGCTTTCCTTCTGAATGTGGTAGCTTTCATGAATATTGGTTGCATTAAATGTCATCTTCCTAAAGTTGGATTGAATTGAAATTGGTACGTGGTGCTCGTGTAGTGTATTTGGGAAACTGAGCCACATCAACAGGAAATGCTGATACGTGATGTTCTATTCTAGAATTTGAATGAATTTAGCCAAAGGCCATTCATATATGTTTAGACTGTCTTTAACGAATTCAGGCCAAATTGTCCCAAGTTGTCCTAGGGCCGTAGCCAATAGAGGGGGCCGGGGGGGGCGGAGCGCCCCCAGGAGACCATTTGTCGGAAAATTTCATTCTCTGGTCAGAATATTTTGTGATTTAAATGACTAGTTTTAGAGGATCTTGAGGAGAAATAATGCATAAAAACATGAATTTATTAATGTGAAAACATAAATTCCAACAGAAATCATTGAATTTATGGCGTATTTTTTATTGATATTTACTAACTGCGTTGATTTCAAGGTTGGATTGCGAAATGTGACCAAATTGTTAGTTGCGTTGGAGCTAAATCGGTCATAAAATGCGCAAATTTAACGTATGTTCCTACAACTGTCGTTGTTGCTGTTGTTTTGATGGTTTTGTCGTCGGAAAATTTTGGTTTTTTGCCCCCCTAGGCAATCATGGTTGGTATCGGCCCTGTGTTGTCCCAAGCGATTTTCATATCGTTCTAGTGATTCATCATTTCCCGATGTCTGTTAATTTTTCTTTCAATCTTTGATCAATGATTTCATCCAAAATTTTTTCAAGCTAAGTAGCTGTTTACCCATAAAAATTGCTCTTCATAATTTTGTACCCTCATAAATTAGTGGAAAAAAGGTTCATACCCCTACCAAAAATCGTTCCCCCCGGTACCCAGGCTTAAAAATGACTGCTCCCTAAGCTCTTTGAGATGAGTAGTCATCTCATCTCATAGACCAGTCAAGCATGACATTTTGCCTGTTAATCATAAAAAACCAATGGAACCTGCGCTTTGTGATTTTGATTTTATATGGTTTGAGCTTAAAATTGTTGCGTTATGAATATTCACACTTTTATGATAACGAATATTCAGAAGTTAAAGGAAAGAATTTAATATGCACGTGCTTCAGTTGGTTTTATCATATTTCCACAGCTCTTATTGACATTGCCAAATTGCCAAAGCTGGTTCAAAGCGACGAGACGATCCCTGAATCGCCGGATGAAATGGCTTATTATGGCTCGGTAACAGACACAGAAGCTGGCAGTGAACTTGGGCCGGAGAGGAGTGTCCGTGGCTCTGTATACTCGTTTGCTAAAAAAGGTCGTGATAGTTCGTTGCCAGAGCTTGATGACTTGTTAGAGAAAAGAAGGCAAAAGTCGGCAAGGTAAGTTCAGAATAAGGAAACCAGGAATGTTTATTTCGGTAAGGGATATGTTTGACATATATTTACTTTTTTCCAGTATTTTTACTCTGAAAGAACTCGAGTGATTGCTAAACATTGGAAAGGCTTCGAAAAACATCGTTTTGATATGTTCGGGAGGGCAGTGGTAGTGAAAATGAGGATTGTTGTTATGGAACACTCAGATAATTTATGAGAAACTCCGAGAAGTCAAAATCTGATTTTAAGAAACATTCAGTACTGGCCAAAATTCTCAATTTTCTGTTAAGAAATATGTGTAATATATGTCTTTGTCATTTGACTTTGTGAAAGAGCCCCCCCCTACTTTTGAACTCCCCTCTGAAGTTTCATAAATCAAGTAAGTCCCCAAGGGCTTGATAGAACTTGTAAGGCATGGTGATATCGGGTGAGTCAACACCAAGGCCCTTTGTTTGAAAACACGCAGCTCCCTGAATATCAAAGCGATGATGTTGAAAGCTATATTGCTGTATTCCCGATATGTTCAGTTAGGTTCAGTAATTTACCCTGCTTTAAACGGGCATTTCTTCCGGTTGAATTGGAGATATTCTGCAGAAAGCACTTTTGAAGACTTGCAACAGAGTCAATTTAAATTTTACAACAGAGTCAATGCAACAGAGTCACACAATCAAAAGCTGAAAGCTGCCACTTTTTCACATGTTTTTATATCATCACTTCAAGTAATGTTCGTAAAATCTGAACAAGGGATGACCGATTTCAGCTAAGAAAAATTCTAAAAATAATACACCATTCCAATTAACAGCCTCGTTTTGAAAATTACTCAAGATTCTGTTCTATGAAATTTTAGAGGCCAAATTAAGATTTAGCATCCAAACTTTAGTTTGACCACAAGTTTTCATGTTGCTAGCTGTCGTCGTGTTAGTCTTATCACGATTTAAAGTTTGAAAATCTATAAGGGATTTGACCGTGAAAAAATGACTCGGGGTGTACAGTTTCACCCCAAACGATTTCTCACGGTCAAGTCCCTTTGTTTGTTTGTAATGTTTGAACTTTACATTGTCATAAAATCAACATCAGAGTTGCAAGGAGATTAAAATCATGTAACAAGATTAAAGTTTGGGTGCTAAATCCGCATCTGGGCTCAAAATTTTGATATAAACAATAGGAAGTGATTTTGAAAAATTTTCAAAACGAGGCTGCTTAATTAAAGTGGTGTATTGAATATATTAGCTATTCAATCGGATATTGCAAAGTATCATTGCTTACATACTCGTTGATCATTAGCCTTGTGCCGGGCCTTTTTTGACTCACCCGATAGCACAAAACAACCACATTCGTCTTTCAGATCAAAGACTCCAAAGGGCAGACAACTCATGTCAGTTACAATACAAGCGCCTACCGTCATAGAGAGTCGCAAGCTGTCAAAAAAGGAGACTGTGGAAAGCGTTATAACACCTGAGCCACAATCTAAAGTTTCTGAAATTGAAAAACAGAAGACGATAGAAGAACGTCTCCCACCAGTTTTTAAAAGTCATTTTAATAAGTCATGGTTTCCTAAAGACAGGGAAATGGAGTCTGGAGAAATTGTCACAACACTGCTTGACGAGTTGAAAGAAACGGATGCTATCGCTGCAAGGGACATATTTTCTTTGCTGCTGGACGTAAAACGGTAAGAGGAACATACTTTGTTATAGGATGATTACATTAGAAGCCACAAATTTCGGATGAATAGATTTCGGATAAAATATTTTCGGACCAAAAGTTTCAGACGATTTTCGCAAAATTGCGGAAGTTTATAATGAAATTTCGGAGGACTAGAAAGCCGTGTATTTTTACTTTATTTTTGCTAATTTTCGTTATCAAAGTTTCAGAGACTTACTGATTTTGTTTCTTGTTAGGAATGTTGGTCAGAAATTTCCACAAATGCCTATCGACTGCTAAGGTCGGTTTAGTGCAAGCAAATATAACATCCTTTACTGATGAACTCCCACCTCATTCCTTTTCAGTGCAGAGCTTGTGGACTGAAAAGGAATGAGATGGGAGTTCAAACAGTGGAAATGTCTTGCCGTCATTTTTCTATTCTGCAAAAATATCGGACACTGACTTAAACGTCCGAAATTTCTGGCTTTTGATGTATGCTAGAGACAAATTTTTGACCATATGCGTCACCTGACAGGGGACCTTCATTAAGTTTTAGGCCGCCATCCCCAATACAAGAAAGACAATAAAACTTCACGAGCTAGATCATAACTAGCTCCCTGAAATCAGAAGCTGTTGTCAAATGCTTTGTATCACAGTTTAGTTGAAAGGCTTAGCTATCGTTTGAGATGCTGCAAGGTCGTTTTAAACAGTCATTACCACCCGCAAAAACCAAATTAAAAGAAAATTTCAAACTTCGGATTTCTCATTTCGAGTGAAATAATCGCTATCATTTTTCAGCCAACATTTCGTGAAAACTCAAAAGTGGCGATGGATTTGAAGTCGTCTGGGGGCATTTTTTGCTTACAAATGATTACCTCTCTTCCTCGTTCAAATATCGTGCTCCAGAGAAAATTTAGAATTCAGCTATTGCACATTTTCCAACATATCAATTGGAAAACAAGGGAACAATCCGCGAAGTGAATTATTTCCATATTACTTTGAAGCTGTCTTTCTTCGGATAGTTTGCATACCTTAAACTGACCAAGCAGCATTTCAAAGAATCGCTGAATTATCTAGCTTTATGCCGATACCTTGTTTGTGTTTATATCATGTGCTTTCAGGAAACTATTTGAGATCTTGCTCCTGAAGTTTTTATTAGGTCACCAGGCATGAAAGTCGGTAAAGTTAGGTTTGTTTTTTGGATTTCTCCCTCTATAACAAGTAAAGAGTTATGTTGCAATTGATACAGAGAAGAGAATGAGTTGTCCCAGATGCCCGGATGAAAGGAGACGGATACATTCTCTTGCGTTCTTCTTCGGATGATTTAGAACCGACCGGAGCCGACAATACATTCTGTCGCTATTGCTCAGCTTGTATCTGTGTTGTTTCTTGTGCAGTCCACGCCAAGCCTGATGGTTATCAGGGAGTCTTTGAGGAAGCTGCTTCGGTTGAATTATCTCTGTAGCCAACTTCTTGACCATATACTGGCATATTTGCTTTGATATTCATCAAAGTGATCTATTGCTATCTATTTATAGCAGGCCACAAATCTGTTGGCTTAGGACGATACAGCATTTGAGTTGATTTTGCGCTGTTTGCTTCAATTCTGCGAGGAAATCATTAAGCCTGTTAATTCTTAGCTTAAAGCTTGATCGAAAGGCGTACATTGACGGGTCTCATTTAAAATCTGAGTTTGAATGTTGCGGGGAAGTTCAATTTAGTTAAGCACAGAAAGCCGCAACAAAGCTTTGGTGAAAGCGGCGATCAAAAGATCAAAATAGCAGCGAAGCAGACGCAGCAGAATGAATGTTAAGAAGTTTGTCGCGTATGTTGTATTTTTCTTTGATTTTGTGCACCTTAATTAAGTGAAGTTGCTGCCATATTTCTATAATATTTCAATATTTCTGTCAGTTGTAGCCTAGTGAGTTCCATGCTGGTGGAAACCTCGATTAGCTTTTTTATATTTAATCTAGATCATTAGTGGTATCACTAAGTGCACCGTACACAGCTTGAAAAGACGTAATATCATCGAGTAGTTTCCATTGCGAATGCTGTTAACAATTTACAAAATACAACTTTCATGATCTATACAAAATGAAGGAAAGAAAAACAGTAACAATAAAAGGAAATTAAGGAAAATTTGTGATTGCTGCAGTGAAAGGGCTACGCTTGCTCCAAGTCTTGCTGTTGACCAGCAAACGAACAGGAGGGGGAGAAGAAGAAGAAGAAGAAGACGGAGAAGAGGATGGGAAGGGGAAGGAGAGCGAGCCTAGTTCACTACGCGTTTCAAAAATAATACATTAACCGATGTCTTTCTTTGATGTTAGCGGGAGAGTCGATTAAAAAAGAGCAGGTGAATGCTGAGCCTCGTCGCTCTCCGTCCCTTTTCCCTTCCCTTTCCTTCTTCCTCTTCCCTCCTGTTTGTTTATTGATCAAGAGCGAGACTTGGGGCAAGTCCATGCAAGGGCCTATGCAGCGAAAGCAACGACTTCCAAACGAAGCATGCTGTTTCTCACTCAGTATTTGATTCTATTTCATAGCCATATGGACATGACAACGCCAGTTCTTGACGCGGTTTTTGATAAATTGCAAGACCTGATGAGACGCTGCAACGTTCCCGCAATTAAACATGGTGCAATGAAGACGATGATTAAATTTGCACACATGTGTCGAGAAGATGTACGAAGGAGAAGGGCCCAAGATGAATTGGAATTCAGAGCGAAGAAGCAAAGCCGATTAGGGTATTCTGGAGAGGGATCCAAATTTGAAATGGCAAGCAGGAGATCAAATAGAGCTGCCGCTTCTGCTGAGCAGAGAGAACAAGAAGATGAAAGGGAGAAAGGAGAATGGGGAGAACATTTTGAGGCACAAGGGTACGAAAAAGGGGCCGGAAGCGGGAAGGGAAGCCCTGGTATTCAGTATGAGGCACAGGAATACGAAGTAGAAGTTGGAAGTAAGAAAAGAAGCCCAGATGGATATGTGAAGGCAGAGATAAGCGGACAAGAAGATGGAAGTAAGAAAGGAAGCCCAGATGGACAGTTTGAGGAACAGGGATTTGGACGAGAAGATGCCGGTAAGGAAGGGAGTCCTGGTGGGCGCTCTCTGGGAGACAAATACGAACAAGAAGATGGAAGTAAGACAGGAAGTCCTGATGGACATTCGGAAGTGGCGGGATACAAGCAAGAAGATGGACATAAAACAGGAAGCCCAGATCGGCATTCTGAGGCACAGGGAAACGAACGAGAAGATGGAACTGAAATAGAAAAACAAGATGAACATGTGGAAGAGGGACAAAAGAGAGAAAGCGGAGATAAAGGAACCCGAGATGGACATTTTAAGGAAGGGACCAGGGACATACATTTTGAGAGAGCAGGATACAAGAGGGAACATACCAGAGATTTAACTAGGTATGGATATCTGGAGGAGGGATACAAGTTTGAAGACGGAAGCCAGAGAAAAAACCGAGAAGCATATTTTAAGGAAGGAAGAGAACGGACGGAGGAGGGAATGGACCGAGTTGGACATCTTATTAAAGAGGGATACAAACGAGGAGACAGAAGTACGAATAGATCAGAAGATGGATATTCTGAGGCGGAGAGATTCGAGCAAGAACATGGACTTAAGAAAGCAAGCCCAGATGGACGTTTTAAGGAAGAGGGATATGATCGAGAAGATGGAAGTAAGACGGGCAGTCCAGGTGGGCATTCCGAGGCAGAAGGGTATGAAGTAGAAGATGGAAGTAAGACGGGGAGCCCAGGTGGGTATTCCGTGGCAGAAGGATATGAACGAGAAGATGGAAGTAAGGCGGGAAGCCCAGGTCGACATTCTAAGGCAGAAAGCTATGTACAAGGAGATGGAAATAAGGCAGAAAGTCCAGATGAAGATTTTATGAAAGAGAGGCACGAACAAGAATGCAGAAATAAGGAGGGAAGCCCCGTTCGACATTCAAGGGCAGAGATACACAAAAGAGAAGACGTTGATAAAGGAAGCCGATGTGGACTTGTTAGAGATGAAGGATACAGACGGGTAGAGAGTAACAGGAAAATAAACCGTTATGGATATTTGGAAGAGGGATACAAATTTGAAGACGGAAGCAAGAGAAGAAGCCGAGAGGCATATTTCAAGGAAGAGAGAGAACAAGGAGACATAAATGAAAAAGGAATCGGAAGTAGAATTTCTGACGCAGAGGGCCATCAACAAGGAGATAGGAATAAAATTGGACCTGGAGGTGACCGCCTTGACGAAGAGGGTTACGAGGGAGAAGATGGAAATAAGAAAAGAAGCCCAGATGGATATTTTGAAGGAGAGGGGCATGGACGAGAAGGTGGATCTCAGAAAGGAAGCCCAGATGGGCATTTTGAGGGACAGGGATACGAACAAAGAGACGGACATCGCAGCGAAACTCCAGGAGGAATCCAAAGTGAAAATCAAGGAGAATTGGATGAAGAAAGCCAACACATATTTGACCGCGTTGATCTTGCGGTAATGGAGCTGATTCATCTACTGAATGATCCAATAACAATTGTCCGAGAGGAAGCGAAGGAAGGACTTGAAAGTTTAGCAGGTACGTACCACTGAAGGATTTTTGTATAGCTAATACCATAGTTACAAGTTCAATATAACTAAAGCTTGATTCACGATCTTTAGGCGATATTTTTTGGCTCGATGCGCTATGGGCGGTGAGGTTGAATCAAGGTGTTTGATGATCATGACGCTGATAACGATGATGACGATGATGATTATGGTGGTAGTGGTGAAGGTTGTGGTGGTGTTGGTGATGGAAGTGGTGGTGGTTTTCGCATCTTAGTTATCCTTTGACTGATAGATGAAAAATTTAGCTTTGAATATCGGCCACAAACCGGTTGTCCCAAAATAAAGTACTTCCATATGAAAAATCACAAAAATTTGATAGTGCAACCGATCATGGGTATAAATTTTTCAATAAAATGTATCATACATGTGTCTTTATCTTTTCCTACCTGCCTTTCCTTCTTAAAGTTTCAGTTCCATTCAAATCATGGCCAAACATGGCCTAACTTTTGTTTGTTGTCAATGCGAAGCTGTCAGCGTTTGCAGTTTTGTGAACTCGTTTGCAGTTTTGCTGTTTCTGTGCGCCTTATCGAGGATTTGGTAATTGATTTTTGATGGTTGTTTAAAATGGAGTACTTTTTTGGGACACTCGGTACTTTCCTCTGTTCCACAGGCAATCAGATGTATTAACTTGAATTTACTCATCCGGCTTAAATTTCAGGCATTAACAATTATCAGACGCTTTTCGAGTTCGTCCAGCAAAAAGCATTTCTGAAAGATGATTGCCCAGTTGACCATTCAAAGGATTGCACGAATGATCTGGAGAGAGGCATGTCGAAAGATACTCATCGCGAAGATAGCGCGTTGACTCAAGAAATGATCAAGGAATGGGTGCAAAGTGTTAAGTCATTGCTACCAGAGGCGGGAGACATCACTGAATGGATGCAAAGTGCGAATTCACTTCTGATAGAAGAGGAGGAAATCATAGAACAGATTCCAGAGGAAAAAACAGATGTTGCTTTGAGTAGCGATGAAAATGTCATGGAATCTCAGCGAATTTCTAAGGTACCCCCTTTAAACAAGGTATATCAAAAGTCCACAGCAAACATCAGCGTTGAATAATTGCGCCAAAATACACAGTTCACTTTAGCGGTCCAAGATAAATCGTACACTGGACCGACTTTGAAGATTTCTGACTTAATAAACCTGAATTAGAATGTAGTATTTTTGCAGATTTTTTTGTTTCATTTTTTAGCACCTTGAGCGAGTTTCTCGAAAATTTCATTTTCGAAAGCACTGAAAACGTCAACAAACATCGATCAGAGTTTCTTTCGAGAGAGAGGCCCTTCAAGAAAACCTTCAAAGCAGAACTAAAATTTCCAACAAATTTTCTCATATTTCCGCCTTAGAGCAATGATTTACTGTCAAAGCGGAAGAAGCGTACCATGTAAATTCGAAGATTAGTTGAAAATCAATTTTAATAATTGGATGATTATTCAAATGTTGCTTTTGTTATTTGCTTCCATTTTATTCGATAATTACTTCCATTGGGCGGAGCATAGTGGGTTACAATAGGAGTCCTTTCCGTTGGAAACCGACAGAGCAGAAGCTTCGTAAAATGACGTCATTGAGTAATCTGAGATAAGGAAGTTTTTGGATAGATAAGCTTTTTGAAATGACAAATCAAGAGTATAAGGCCCTAAGAAGGAAATTTCATGTGTTACCTGATTTCGGGATCTGTTGGAGGGAGCTAGGGGGCTCAAAGTTATGAGTTTTGGCGCATGCATGGGCTGTATCTACTCTGTATTGGAAACCACAATGAATGATATTATTCACGGATTTTATCATGAGAAGAAAACAAAATTCAGTGGAAATACGATTCTAATTTTAAATATTGAAAACAAATGTGGCATGTTCCTTTCACTGTGACTGTAAATTACGTTTGAATTCACAGTGAAAGTGGAAGAAGGGTATCTCCTTTGTTTCCAATATTCAAACCAGAATCGCATTTTCATTGAATATAGTTTTCTTTGCATGGCAGAATCCTTGAGTATATTTGTTCATTGTGGTTTGCAGAAGAACTGCTATTTTAATCCACAATGCTTAACCCAATGGAAGCAATATTCGAATAAAATGGAGTCGGATAACAATAGCAGTATTCGAACAGTCGACTAATCATTAAGGTTGATTTTCCAATAGTCTTTGACTTTACATGGCTCGCTTCTTTCGCTTTGACTGTAACGAAGCTTTTGTGCTTTTTTGGGAATTTCTCCCGAAGTAGTTGTTCTCACTGCAAAATGTAACAGTTGTGATTTCTCTCTCTCCATTTTCTAGGGAAAAATGGCAAAGGCTGCTATGACATCGATCGCTCCATCTCTTGCAAACAAGTATCAGTTGTTCAAAGGTGAGTATTTTACAAAAGTAAGTAGCAGATCTTCTAATCTATAATTGGTTTTTATTCTTACATTAACCATTAGAAATATAATTCATTTTTCAAGAGAATTATTGAAGGCATTAGAGTTTGATGCCGTCAGGGCTCAAAAATGTTTTTCTTCCTGGTAACAAGCCAAGTACCTTCATTGTTTTTAACACAGTTTCTCCTCTTTCCCCAATAACCACCCCATTCTATCCCTTTACCTTTCTCTCCTTCTTTCTTTCCCCATCCTTTCCTTCCTCCCTTCCATTCTTTCCTTTCATTTCCCCTTCCATCCGTTCGTTTTTACGTTCTTCCTTCCTGGGAAACTTGAGCACTTCAGCTTTTCCTTCCTGGTAGCGCCGCTACCACGCTATTTCGTTTTTTGAGCCCTGGATGCCGTAAATAAAGGTGAACTTGGTAAACAAAAATTGCTATGAATTTTGTAAACCAAAGACTATGCGATTTGGCCGCCTCGAGAATAGATTTCTCACCTTTAACGCTGCTAATGACAATTTTTGCTTTCCCTGTTACAGGACAAGTGTCCGTGGTTTGTATGATTAGCATTACAAAGCAAATTTACCAACTACTGACGCGAATTCTTACCTTTTTCACATTTCGAGAATCCGAACGGCCGTCAGTGTCTTGAACTATCTGAAAATTTAGGCCTAATCTTGTCCCTGTGTCACTATTTTCTATTTTCTTGCATGAGCGCACGATCAAGAGGCCAGGAATGACTAAGAGGCAAGAAAACAATAGGACAGCCTCATTTCGTTTAAGCGATATGACGTCATTTCGCTCAGATAGCTGATTTGAATATGCAATTTAACAAAGGGAGGGCGAAATCAGTAGAAACAATATGATACACCATTCCCAGCAGTATTATCTTGTAGTTTGTCATCAATCATACAACCCCGGACTTGCCCTTTAAGTTCTCTGCAATCTGTGAAATCTGTTTTTTTGAAAAGCAAGTTCCTTTGCCTTTTCTGAAATCTGAAAATTTTGTTTCACAAAATGTGCCCTTGCTGATGTAGAGTGAGTCCAAATGCTGTCGGGAAAGGAATTGGATTGGTTAATCAATGTGATGTTGAGTTTCAAAGTCACCTGAAAAGCGGCCTTTGCCGACGGGGTTGCCGTGTATAAAAGAATGTAAAATGAAATGAAATGAAACCTTAGGCTCTATTTCTCTCGCCTTTTGCTTGTTATTCGGCTTGAAATACAGTAGAAACCCGCAAAAAAGAGCCTGTTTTTATAAGAACCTTGATGCTGAAGTTTAATCTTTAAGCCCCCTAAATAAGAACCCCACAGAGGCTGAATTTGGGAGAGTTTCTTAAAACATAGGATTCATGTTTTCAGAGTTCCTCAAAATTTTCAAGAATTCTTGACATTCTGATTAGAAGTCTTCGTACTTCCAAAAGACCATCAGATTCTTAAACAAGACCCTAGCCTGAATATGTTCTCAATAATTCTAAGAAATTCTCCAGAGTTCTCAAAATCTCTTTAGAATTCTTATGCTGAAAACAGTATCAAAATATACAAGGCGTTTACTGTATATAAGAACCTCTTTTAAAGGGAGTACAAAGACCAGCATGCTTTGCGCGAATTCAACGACCTGCTCTGCACAGCTTTCAGAATAACTGACTGTACGAAATTCACAAAAACAAAGACAAACGATGGCAAAGGCTGCTGGTCTTTGTATTCCCTTTAACAACCTTTCTTGTAAGAATAGTCTAGACTAGCTGTTATACAGTAAGAACCCGCGTATAAGAACCTAGTGATTAAGAACTTCCAGGCTGAAATTCTGAAATTAGACCCCCAATACATAAGAACCAATTCAGCCTGAAAATTGAAATGGGTTCTAACTCGTAGAGATCACCAAATTAGATACAAAAACTCCAGCTGCTTTGTCATCGAGCCTATGTGGACTGATACTGTCATATGTGCAAATTGCAAAGAACTCTAAAGATGCTTTGAAAGCTTTTCATTGCATTCTGTAAAGTTTCTCATTTTGCCACGGACTGCCATTATGAATGAGGCCTCTTGAACCCAGGTGCCTCTGAACTGACAGTGACTAATGGGCTTGAAGTTTCAATCTGAACAAAAGAAATACCTGAAAGCCCTGAATGAAATAAGAACCAATTTAAGAACCTGAACAGCCTAATTTCCTACTAAATACTCAATATATAAGAACCGAATCAGGCTGTCTTGCAAATCTGTAGGACTTATACGCGGGTTTTTACTGTATAAGCTATTGTAAATACATACTGTAGAGGTTTTAGTAATATTGATACTAATCTGGTTTATGATTCAGGTCAAAACGACGCATCAGACGACACTCTCAAAGGCAGTAAGCAAGGGAAAGGTCTTGAAAGCCAAACTGATTCCGCTTCATCAGAGAATGAGGAAACCAACCGTCAAGAACTTGAAAATGGAATTACCACGGAGAATGGTGCTGCGGGGGAATTCGGAGCAGCCGAGAGTCCACACAGTACTCCGGCAGGTGTCTCCAAACTAGGTTCGTATGTTTGTCCATTTCCTATTTGATATATTGGCAAGAAAGAAACAATAAAAAAGATATTAATAGTGCTGATGAAAAGCGAACAGAAATAAACAAGAAAGAGATGTTTTTAGCACACTAAGGCCTTTCAAGTTAGCTATCATCAGAGTGTGACTGACAATTTGAATCGAACTATTTCTAATTTACATCTCAACCAATTTACACTATTGTTGTCTATCATTGTGTAAACAAAGTAATCTCCGCAATATATCGGAAAAAGTTCGATTCAAGTTGTCAGTCACACTCTGATGATAGCATTAACTTGAAAGGCCTTAGTGTGCTAAAAAATATCTCCTTCTTGTTTTATTTGTCGTTCTTTTTTCATCCGCACACTCAGTATCTTTTTTCTGTTACATATTTGATAAATATATATTTTGAAAACTTTGAAAAATATGACGGGTAGGCTTCCGGATCACAGCAAAATGTCGCAGTTTTTTGCTGGTAGATTTTGAAAACAGTAGATTTTCGAAAAGCAAGCTCTAACTGGCACATTTTAAAACAGTTTCGTGCAAACATTCGAAAACGACAAAATTTGTACATATTCAATATAATAGAGCCTATTTGATCATTTGAACCTACAATTTCTAAACTTTTTGATGATCCAAGAAGGCATCCCCGTTACATCCTTAAACGAGTTGAAATCTAAACTACGCTGTATTTTCGAAAATATTCAAAATTTCTGAAATGTACAACTGCTGAGTTGTAGATAAGTAGCTAAAGTTTCCTTCAGCCCATGTAGTTCAACGAAATATGTCATAAGATTTTACACCTGCCTTATTACACCACCGATGTAACGATTTGGAACCTGTGCACTGCCTTTGGCTCTCTGAAGGCCAGACTAAGCTAAGAGACAATTCGTTTCATAGCTTGTTGGTCATTGAAAAACTAGTAAAATTTGATCAATCAGTTATGACATCAAAAATAGTCAACAGGTAATGCCTGGAAACCCTTTGGGATTAATATCATCAAAGAATCTAGCTCTCCAACTACAAAAAAAGAAATAACCTTGAATAAGTCAAAGAAGGATTTCATTATTCGGCTGCAGAAAATTGGAACGATATTCCCATTTGATATCAAAGAGTTCCCTACATTTGGTAAATTCAAGAAGCAACTACAAGGTCATTTCAAGATCTGAAAGAACACGAAGACACGACTCTCTGGATGAGCTGCTGCTTTTTAGATAGGTTTATAGAAAGGTACATTTAACTGCATGTACTGTTTATATCATAATGTATTGATGTAATTAGGTTATTTATTTCCTTACTGCTGAAGGGATATTTTTGTGTTTAGATGATTTAAGGGCCCTTTCATTATTTACGGGGGAGTTGATGCTGCTGAAGAGAAATGTTTTCTAGTCCAAAATCTTCTTACCCAGCTCAAAAGGTGACACAAAAAACATCTACCCTACAATTCTCCGGTTGAAAGGAATTTTACCCAACCCCTACCTATAGAATTGATTTCGATGTCAAACTTCGTAGATTGTGAATTTAGTATTGTAAATATTGTAGATATTGATGGCATAGATGGAAAGAGAGTAAACACAAAAGGGAAATGGATAGTGCTGTTAGTTTTAATGATAAACTTAAAGATTTGGACTTCAAACGTTTGGTATTGATCGATGGGAAAATTTTGTTTATCCAACCTTGAAATTATGTGAAAGAACTTTTACCCAAGCATTTTGGAGAAGCCAAAATTTCTTTACCCATCCCATTTCTCTTCGGTACCAACCTCTCTGTAAATAGACGGTCCCTAAACCCAGAGGGGTACATAACATGTCGAGGGTACAGGTATGTGCCACCCATATTGGTGAGTTTTTGGGCCCAAACTTCTCTTAACAAGGGTCAATTTTTCTGCAGATTTTCTTTAAACATGGGTGGGTTATCTAGAAATTGGCGAAAAATAGGCAATGATGGGAGGTTTTCCGCGAAAATTCATCAAAAAAGTGGGTATGACAACAAGTTTCGGTAATACAGTAAATCCCCCCACATAAGAACCTATCAAAATAAGAACCTAGGCGCTGTTTTTTCTAAATTATGTACCTTGCAAATTAAGAACCTGTTTCAGTTTGATGAAACAAAGGTTCTTATTGCAGGGGTAGCAAAGCTGATCTTTGATTGCTGTTGTTAAAGTCATTGTGGTCCCAGTTGGCTTTGGAAGCTTTATTCTACTCCCCAATTATTCATTAGGTCCATAAGAACGCTTCCAAAACCAATAATAGGGCTGAACATCTTTGTGAGGCTCTCAAGGGGACTACACGAGGCACCCTTCAAATAAGAACCTCGATACCATGAAATTAGTCGTAATACCTTTGAAATAAGAACCAATTTCATCCTGGCTCTCATAAAAGTAGGTTCTCAATTGCGGAGATTTACTGTAGAGGACGGTACCTTTTTTCGGGCGGCAGAACCCCGTCCATACGCAAGTCATGTAGCCCCCGGGTCCCTAAAATGATAAATGAAAGGAAGTCTAGCTTTGGTTGTATCTCATTTCAGGGGTGTTGAGCGGCCTTAGCATGCATGAAAAATTCTTTTCAAGACATAGGATCAAGCCAGCCAAACGCAGTATAAGAATACCAAAAGAAGCACCTGAGGAAACAACATGTTTATCTTCCGAGAAGAAAGCAGAGCTTATTGGGTTACTTATCGATGTATCAGCACGATCACTCATGTTGAGAAGAGCCGGAGGAAATAAACATATTCCAAACGACTCCACGTTAAAGAAAATTTCTTATTTACTTGATTTATTGAATCAGGACGACCCAAAGCTCGCCCGTATTGCAGATGATGTTATTGCTTTGATGAAAAAGTTGAGACGTAAATTGAAAACTGCAGATGAAACCTACGAACGTTGTTTTCAGCCTGTTGATATGGCACAGGTCGTCGGTGAGCGGGGAGAGTCAATAAACCGTTTTGTTGGCTCAGAAGGCCGGTTAGTTAGTACAGGTACAGGAGACCGTTTAACTAGTTCAGGAGACAATGCTGTTGTGTCAGGAGACCGTTCGAGTGGCTCAAAAGACCGCTTTGAAGACCATTTCGTTGGTTCAAAAGACCGTCTGGTTGCTTCAAAAGACGATTTTGTTGGTTCAGGTGACCGTGTTCTTGGTTCAAAAGACGGCTCTGTTCCTTCAGGAGACCACACCGTTGATACGGGAGACCGTTTCGCCAGTCTGGAATTCATCATTATTGATTCGAAAACCCGTTTCGTTAGTTCAAAAGACCGTCTTGCTGGTCTAGGAGACCATTTTGCTAGTCCAGAATACCACTTTGCTGATTTAAAAGACCGTTTTACTGGTGCAAAAGCTGGTGCAAAAGACCTTTTTACTGGTGCAGAAGACCGTTTTACTGGCGCAGAAGACCGTTTTACTGGTGCAGGAGACCGTTTTACTGGTGCAGAAGACCGTTTTACTGGCACAGAGGACCGTTTTACTGTGGCAGAACACTGTGTCACTGGTGCAGAAGACCGTTTCTCTAGTCCAGAATACCGCTTCGTTGATTCAAACGACCGTTTTGTTAGTCCTGAAGACCGCTTCGTTGATTCAAACGAGCATATTGTTAGTCCAGCAGACCGTTTTGTTGGCTCACAAGACCGTCTTCTTGGTTCAAAAGATCGCTTTGTGGGTTCAGTAGACCATGTCGTTGGATCAGGAGACCGTCTTGTTGGCTCAAAAGACCATTTGGTCAGTCCAGAAGACCGTTTGGTTGGTCTAAAAGATCGTTTTCTTGGTCCAGGCTATCCTTTTGTTGATGCAAGTGTTGCCCAACCCGTAAGTGTTTTCTATATTTTGAATTTCAAATTCAGCGTTTTCTTGCCAATTTTTACTCGCAATCCTTTTTTGTGAGTAGCCTTTTAGGTAATTATTGGCAACATTTCATGGTATGTTATGTGTTCATTTGCTGCTGAAACTAATTAGCTGTAAAAATCCCTTTATTCGCAGTCGCTAATTGCTTTGGATCGCTATGAGTCATCAAAAGTAGGGCCACGTTCACACGTATCCGGATATTTTTGAACACGCACCGTTTTTAGTCGTGTAAAAAACATCCGCCATAAACTGTAGTTGACTTCAACGGTAGTTGACTTCAACAGTAGTGGACTTAAACGGTATTTGACTTAAGCGGTAATTGACTTAAACGGTAGTTGACATAAACGGTAGTTGACTTCAACGGTAATTGACTTCAACGGTAGATGACTTCAACGGTAGTTGACTTAAGCGGTAGTTGTCTTAAACGGTAGTTGACATAAACGGTTGGAAATAAAAAATATTCATTAACTTAAACATGTTTTGAGCGTTTCGGACCATACTTGGTTCATCTTCAGCAAATCTAATTAATGAAACTAAGCTCTTATTTATAAAGATAGGGGTGCCATATAGATCTCTCCTCTTTTCTCGAAAGTCGTATCTAGAATTAAAAAGGGAAGATTTTCCAAATTGAGGAAGAGGGCGGTATTCTAGAATCGTTCTACCAACTACACTTACTTTCCTTTTTTTCAATGATTCCTGTTTTCAGGTTTCGATGAAGTCCGTAAAACATGGTCTGCGCCAACGATGCCTTATTCCAAGCCCATTACGCAGAACAATGGTGTCGGGGATCCGTGGAGAGAGAATAGCACGGACAGTCGAGCTTCCAGTCTCAGATTCAAAACGAGACTCTGATTCAGAAAAACAGCATCGAATAAAAGGCATGCCAGAACGACTGGGAAATTGTACAGGTCAGTATCTAGGATAAAGTGTGTAAAGCAAGGAAAGACGTAATATGATGTAAAAAATGATAATAATTAGTTGATTTTGTAATACGTACTATATTGTACGATACTCTGCGGCGCATACAGTTTATAGTTACAAGCAAGTTACATCAAGTTGAAATAACTGATAAAAAATAATGAAGATCCTTCAAAATTTCAGTATTTTTCAATGTAAAAGATAACTTACAAATGTGTGAGTAAGGCAAAGCAATTTTAATGTATTTCACACAACGTCTGTGTATCCAACTATACTATGTCCCAAAAAGTTTGTACCCTGTTTGTGCGGCTACTGTGAAGGAGCTGTATATTCAGTTCTCTCGATTTTTACACTGCTGCGTAGGTCAAGCTTCAACGTAAAGTTTGAGAACTTATTTAAGTCAATCTGACACGTGGTTGCTGCTTTATGGCAGAGAAGAGGCAAAGTTAGTGGTTGCTTCAAATACAGCACCTCTATCGTTCTCAAGCAATGTCACAATAAAGTAAATTTTCAAAGAGAAGGTTATGGCATCGTATTAAAATTTTTGCAACATTTTGTAAAAGAGAGAAAGTGCTCTCTTATGAATAGGCAACACTGCCAACCCTTTAACGTTCAGCAAAACTTTCGATACGGCGCTGGAACTCTTGCTTTCAAAATTTATTTTATTTTGACAGTGCTGTAGAACAAAAGAAGTCATGTTTTGAAGCAACCACTTATTTTGCGTTTTCTCTACCATAGATCAGTAACCACTTGTCAGATTGACTCATACAAGGTCTCAAACTCTAAGGTGAAGCCTGACACATGCAGCTGTGTCAAAATAAAGGTAATTGAATATACAGCTCCTCCACAGTAGCCACAAAACTCGGCACAATGCTCTTGGGACGCCCCCCTGTGTAATTATTTTTAGCCCTTTATTCTGATTTGATTAAGTGCGCAAAATTGGCGCTGTCCCTGGCCAGCTTTGAAAAGAAAGTTGATTTTTTCCGTTTAGCTATACCATGCTCGATTGAATAAGTACATTGCATCGGGAGCCTTAGAACTATTCTGAGGAAAGGAAGCTCGCTTGAGAGGCCACGAAATAAAAAGATTAAAGGCAAGTGGCCAATGCTCAAAACTTAATTGTTAATCTATTAGCCAACGGCGATTAACTTGGATGCAGTTTGTTTTAGTAAAAATCATCTATCATTTAAGTCTGGTTCACACCAGGTCGTTTAGGTCATTAAGGTTGTGCAGAAAGGCCCAAAAGACAAAGGTCTCAAGCTGTGAGTTTTTGCCTTTAGGGTCTTTTTGCACGACCTTAAAGACACAAATGTCCTAGTGTGAACCAAGTTTTAACGCAAGAAATTAGAAAAGTTCTAGTAAGGGGTTAGCCTGCGTGCAACCTCTACTGTCTCTGCGGAGGAAGACAGAGAGGAGGAGGAAAGAAGGAAGCAGAGACAGTAGAGGCTGCAGGCATGCTAGTAAGGGGTCCGTACGCGAACGAGAACTCTACATTCGATTCTGGTCCATGAGTTGGACCAGGGCCTAAGTTAGCTTGTAACTTTTAGCTTGTAACTTATAGATTAGCATTTCAGATTTGAATATCAGTCACTTGCGGTTTATTCCACAACCATTTAAATGTTTCTAATTTTTAATGAATCACCCGATACAAACAAATAAAAAAAACTTTTTCCCTTTTATTCCACTTTTCAAGGCATTTTTTCATGAAGTTTCAATCTTTCGTAGCGTCTACAACTGGTACCTGCCACTTCGGCAAAATGAAAGTATCATGGACATCGAAGGCACCAGTTTACGACCTGGATCTCACAGCTTTGAACGATAATCGCATTCGATCATTCAAACTGCAGGGTGTACCACGCCAAAGTAAACAACCTTCTTTCACCAAGTGCCCCCCACTTGAGTCACCATTACTTCCTTCGCTTTTCAAGCAAAGATTGAATGTTGAAGCGAGGCAAATGAACAGAGAAATAAACAGAAAAAACCTCGGCATGCGAAACGTTGTAAGGCTGCCTCGTTTGAGAACTGAATTCCAAGGGAGGTCAAGGACGGACAGTACCAGTAACCTATGTTTCGAAGAACCCAGTTGTGAGAAATCTCCTGCCCTAGCAAACCCACCACCCCCTCCAAATACTGCAGAAAATCTGTTTGAGTTTGCAAAGTGGATGAAATCTTAACGTTATTGTATGAGACCTTGAGGTCTCTTGGTGCGGTTTGTTTCAGCACGAATTAAACTTGAACCCGTTAGAAAAATACCATATTTTTATTTTCAGAATAATAGAATTAAGATTTGTATATTTTTTACGTAAAAGTCGCAAAACCATATTTTTTGATATTTCGTAATATTTCTTAATGTCATACTTTTACAGTCCTACTGAAGGGCAAATATTATTTATCAGATGCTTGAAATGTATATTAGTGAAATGTATGTGAATCATTGAATATGCCATGGAAATTTTTCTTAATTTGAAATTAAGTTTGATCAAAGTGAAAAAGCTTTTAGCTGTGATCTTTCAAAATGAAGCTTCATTCCACGGCTGCTAGCAAGACTTGGATTTCAATCTTCGTTCATCGCAAATTCGTTTCTTCCTTTCCAAAAGTAAAGGCTAATTTCCAGTCAGTGGAATTTTCCGAGCGGGCAGAAATTCTTTTGTTTGCGAGAGAAAATGTTGCTCTGAAATTGAATAGATAGTTATAGCTGAGCAACTTTTAATTGTCCAAGGCCCCGTCCACACATATCCGGATATCTTGCAAAAAAGCATATTTTTTTCCGTTTTGGGTTAGCGTCCACACGGAGACGGCGTTTTTGGTAATCAAAAACGAAGCTTTTCAAAAACGCTCTCCAGAGTGAATATTTTTGAAAATGGCGTTTTCATGTTGTCGTGTGGACGGGTGAAAACGGAGCTTTTCGAAAGCGCTGACGTCACGGCATCGATTTACGACGTATCAAAGCATGCGCACGGATCTTTGGGGATCTCGCAAGGGCATTTGATTGTTTGTTTTCTTTTGTCTAAGTTCGAACAGAGGAGTTTGAATGCAGCAGTGTCGTCGTGTGGACGGGGATATTTTCAAAAACGCTCCTCGTGTGGACGCGGATATTTTTTAAAGGAATAAAAAGATGCGCTTTCATAAATATCCGGATACGTGTGGACGGGGCCTAAAATTCCGCCCGCTCGGAGAATATCGCTGACTGGAAATTGGCCTTAACAATTTGTGACTATGGTCACAGAACCCGAACACATCTTCCACTTTCGAAAATTCAAAGCACCAATAGAACTTGATGGATTAGAATGGTTTGAAATATTTGTTGAAGATAAGAAGGTTTGAAAACGAAATTGATTTGGGAATAACAGGAAGGCGTGGGACTGGGCAAATAGCAATAAAAATGTTCGCAAACTCTTTCTCGAAGCTGAACTTGAATGTAGTGACTGTATAATTGTTTCTTTTGATAACTGTTCAGTTCAAACACAAGTCGGTCTGAACTTTTGGCATGGCGTCTAAAACAAGGAGGTTATTGATTCACAATTATAACTCGCTGATGAAAGTGAGCATCTATCCAAGCTGGTAGACACCATGTCTCCATGCGGTAGACAGCCTGTCTCCCGCTGGTAGACAGCCTGTCTCCCTCTGGTAGACACCCACTGTCTCCCTCTAGTTAACACCTTGCCTCCCTCTGGTAGATACCCTGTCTCCCTCTGGTAGACACCATGTCTCCCTCCGGTAGACAGCCTGTCTCCCGCTGGTAGACAGCCTGTCTCCCTCTGGTAGACAACCTCTGTCTCCCTCTGGTAGACATCCTCTGTCTCCCTCTGGTAGACATCCTCTGTCTCCCTCTGGTAGACATCCTCTGTCTCCCTCTGGTAGACACCATGTCTCCCTCCGGTAGACAGCCTGTCTCCCGCTGGTAGAAAGCCTGTCTCCCTCTGGTAGACACCCTCTGTCTCCCTCTGGTAGAAACCTTGTCTCCCTCTGGTAGACATCCTCTGTCTCCCTCTGGTAGACATCCTCTGTCTCCCTCTGGTAGACATCCTCTGTCTCCCTCTGGTAGACACCTTGCCTCCCTCTGGTAGACACCCTCTGTCTCCCTCTGGTAGACAACATGCCTCCCTCTGGTAGACAGCTTGTCTCCCTTTGGTAGACGCCTTGTCTCCCTCCGGTAGACAGCCTGTCTCCCTCTGGTAGACACCCTCTGTCTCCCTCTGGTAGAAACCTTGTCTCCCTCTGGTAGACATCCTCTGTCTCCCTCTGGTAGACATCCTCTGTCTCCCTCTGGTAGACATCCTCTGTCTCCCTCTGGTAGACACCTTGCCTCCCTCTGGTAGACACCCTCTGTCTCCCTCTGGTAGACAACATGCCTCCCTCTGGTAGACAGCTTGTCTCCCTTTGGTAGACGCCTTGTCTCCCTCCGGTAGACAGCCTGTCTCCCGCTGGTCGAAAGCCTGTCTCCCTCTGGTAGACACCCTCTGTCTCCCTCTGGTAGAAACCTTGTCTCCCTCTGGTAGACATCCTCTGTCTCCCTCTGGTAGACATCCTCTGTCTCCTTCTGGTAGACATCCTCTGTCTCCCTCTGGTACACACCCTCTGTCTCCCTCTGGTAGACACCTTGCCTCCCTCTGGTAAACACCTTGCCTCCCTCTGGTAGACAACCTCTGTCTCCTTCTGGTAGACAACATGCCTCCCTCTGGTAGACAGCCTGTCTACCTCTGGTAGATGCCTTGTCTCCCTCTGGTAGAGAGCCTGTCTCACTCTGGTAGACACCCACTGTCTCCCTCTGGTTAACACCTTGCCTCCCTCTGGTAGACACCCTCTGTCTCCCTCTGGTTAACACCTTGTCTCCCTCTGGTAGACACCCTCTGTCTCCCTCTGGTAGACACCATGTCTCCCTCCGGTAGACAGCCTGTCTCCCGCTGGTAGAGAGCCTGTCTCACTCTGGTAGACACCCACTGTCTCCCTCTGGTTAACACCTTGCCTCCCTCTGGTAGACACCCTCTGTCTCCCTCTGGTAGACACCATGTCTCCCTCCGGTAGACAGCCTGTCTCCCGCTGGTAGACAGCCTGTCTCCCTCTGGTAGACACCCTCTGTCTCGCTTTCGTAGACATCCTCTGTCTCCCTCTGGTAGAAATCCTCTGTCTCCCTCTGGTAGACATCCTCTGTCTCCCTCTGGTAGACATCCTCTGTCTCCCTCTGGTAGACACCATGTCTCCCTCCGGTAGACAGCCTGTCTCCCGCTGGTAGACAGCCTGTCTCTCTCTGGTAGACACCCTCTGTCTCCCTCTGGTAGACAACATGCCTCACTCCAATAGACAGCCTATCTCCCTCTGGTAGACACCTTGTCTCCCTCTGGTAGACACCATGTCTCCCTCCAGTAGACAGCCTGTCTCCCTCCGGTAGACAGCCTATCTCCCTCCGGTAGACAGCCTGTCTTCCTCCGGTAGACAGTCTGTCTCCCTCTGGTAGACACCCTATCTCTTTCTGGTAGACACTCTGTCTCCCTCTGGTAGACACCATGTCTCCCTCTGGTAGACACCATGTCGCCCTCTTGTCAACAACTTGCCTCCCTCTGGTAGACACCCTCTGTCTCCCTCTGGTAGACAGTCTGTCTTCCTCTGGTAGACAGTCTGTCTTCCTCTGGTAGACACCCTGTCTCCCTCTGGTAGAGACCCTGTCTCCCTCTGGTAGACATCCTCTGTCTCCCTCTGGTATACACCCGCTGTCTCCTCTTGGTAGACAGCATTTGTCCCTCCGGTAGAAAGCCTGTCTCCCTCTGGTAGACATTCTCTGTCTCCCTCTGGTAGTCACCTTGTCTCCTTCTGGTAGACACCATGTCTCCCTCCGGTAGACAGCCTGTCTCCCTCTGGTAGACACCCTCTGTCTCCTTCTGGTAGAAACCTTGTCTCACTCTGGTAGACACCCTCTGTCTCCCTTTGGTAGACAGCATGTCTCCCTCCGGTAGACAGCCTGTTGCCCTCTGGTAGACAGCCTGTCTTTCTCTGGTAGACACCCTCTGTCTCCCTCTGGTAGACACCTTTTTTCCCTCTGTTAGACACCATGTCTCCCTCCGCTAGACAGCCTGTCTCCCTTTAGAAGACAGCCTGTCTCCCTCTGGTACACACCCACTGTATCCCTCTGGTAGACAACCTGTCTCTGTCCGATAGACATCCTCTGTCTCCTTCTGGTAGACACCATGTCTCCCTCCGGTAGACAACCTGTCTCCCTCTGGTAGACACCCAGTCTCTCTCTGGTAGACAACCTGTCTCCCTCCGGTAGACAGCCTGTCTCCTTCTGGTAGACACCTTGCCTCCCTCTTGCAGACACCCTGTGTCCCTCTGGTAGAGACCCTGTCTCCCTCTGGTAGACACCTTGTCTCTTTCCTGTAGACACCCTGTCTCCCTCTGGTAGACATTCTCTGTCTCCCTCTGGTAGTCACCTTGTCTCCCTCTGGTAGACACCATGTCTCCCTCCGGTAGACAGCCTGTCTCCCTCTGGTAGACACCCTGTGTCTCCTTCTGGTAGAAACCTTGTCTCACTCTGGTAGACACCCTCTGTCTCCCTTTGGTAGACAGCATGTCTCCCTCCGGTAGACAGCCTGTTGCCCTCTTGTAGACAGCCTGTCTTTCTCTGGTAGACACCCTCTGTCTCCCTCTGGTAGACACCTTGTTTCCCTCTGTTAGACACTATGTCTCCCTCCGGTAGACAGCCAGTCTCCCTTTAGAAGACACCCTGTCTCCCTCTGGTACACACCCTCTTTATCCCTCTTGTAGACAACCTGTCTCTGTCCGATAGACATCCTCTGTCTCCTTCTGGTAGACACCATGTCTCCCTCCGGTAGACAACCTGTCTCCCTCTGGTAGACACCCAGTCTCTCTCTGGTAGACAACCTGTCTCCCTCCGGTAGACAGCCTGTCTCCCTCTTGTAGACACCTTGCCTCCCTCTTGCATACACCTTGTCTCCCTCTGGTAGAGACCCTGTCTCCCTCTGCTAGACACCCTGTCTCTTTCTGGCAGACACTCTGGCTTCCTCCAGTAGACACCCTCTGTCTCCCTTTGGTAAACACCATACCTCCCTCCGGTAGATAGCCTGTCTCCCTCTGGTAGACAGCCTGTCTCCCTCTGGTAGACACCCTCTGTCTTCCTCGTGTAGACACCTTGCCTCCCTCCAGTAGACACCCTCTGTCTCTCTCTGGTAGACACCCTTTGTCTCCCTTTGTCTCCCTCTGTCTCCCTCTGTCTCCCTGGTAGACACCCTTTTGCCAGTGTGATTCTAAAAAAGTTGCGACTATCTAATAAAAACAGTTTACTAATTGCACACCTGAATATCAATTCAATTAGAAACAAATTAGAAGCACTGAAATGCCTAATTTCTAAAAAATCGATATTGTAATAATAGCAGAGAGGAAAATAGACGAAATTCTCCCAACGAATCAATTTCTCGTTGATGGCTATATGCCACCCCTAAGAGCAGATAGAAATCGACATGGGGGAGGTCTTCTGATATATATATAAAAGAGGGTGTTCCTGCAAAAGAAGTTTCAACGAGTAGTTTAACGTCCAAAGAAATTGAAATTAAAGTCATTGAAATAAATCTTCGCAAGGTAAAATGGCTTCTAATTGGCATTTACCGTCCTCCATCTCAATCAGAGAAATTTTTCTTTGAAGAAATCAGCAAAAAACATGGAGCATTATTTCACCAATCATGAAAATTTTCTCGTCGTACGGGATTTTAACCTTGGCGAGGAAAATTCAATTTTGAAAGACTTCATGAACAGCTGGAATTTAGAAAATGTCGTTAAGAAACCTACTTGTTTTAAATCCGACAGTCCAACTTGCATTGATTTGATACTTACTAGTGATACCACAAGACTTAAAAATACTACAACAATCGAAACTGGGCTGTCGGACTTCCACGTTATGATAGCTACCGTTTTGAAAGGAAGCTTTCGTAAAAGAGGCCCTAGAATTATAACATACAGGGATTATGATGAATTTAATAACTCAGTTTTTAGAGCGGAACTGCAGGAAGAGCTTACCTCTTATTCTGATGGCAATCAAGATTTTACGAATGTTAATAGAATTACTAAAAAAGTGCTAGATAAGCATGCTCCATGCAAGAAGAAGTACGTTCGAGCCAATGACGGCCCTTTTATGACCAAAGAACTTAGAAAAGCAAACATGAAGCGTACTAGACTAAAGAATAGGTTTAACAAAAATAGGACAAAGGGGAACTGGACAGCTTTTAAAAAGCAAAGAAACTTTTGCGTCAAATTGCTCCGTCAAAACAAAAGGTCATATTATAATCGACTGGACCCAAAAGTTGTGAGGACAACAAAAAGTTTTGGAAAACAGTAAAGCCCCTTTTTTCGAACAAGATTCAAGGAAGTGCTAGTATTACACTTCTTGAGAGCGATGTTGTTGAATCAGACGATACTAGAGTTGCGGAAATCTTGAATGACTATTTTGTTGATATTACTAAAACTCTGGGTGTAGCCTGTGAAGAGGACTCTACAAACCTAGATATTCCTTCGCAGGATACCTTACAAACGACTATTCAACGTTTCCAGTGCCACCCTAGTATTGTTAAGATTAGGGCTACTGTGAATAGCGCTCAAAGTTTCTCATTCCACCAAATTTCAGTCCAGGAAATGCTCAACCAGTTGATGAAATTGGATCCGAAAAAAGAGTCACCGCAAGAAGCCATTCCAGCAAAAATACTTCAAACAAACGCGGATCTGTTTTCATCACCACTGACTGAAATTTTCTACAACCTCGTCGTTGACTGTGCTTTCCCAGATATCTAAAACTTGCTGACATTTCTTCACCTTACAAGAAAGACGATAACTTGAGAGAACAAAATTATAGGACTTTAAGTCTACTTCCAGCTGTTTCAAAGGTTTTTGAACGCATTATGTATAATCAGCTTTTTGATTACATAGGCACTTTTTTCTCTCCACTTTTGGGTGGCTTTCGAAAAGGATATAACGCGCAGCACGTTTTGTTGAATTTTCTGCAAAAATGTAAAGCAAGTCTTGACAATAAGGAACTAGCTGGGGCAATCCTGATGGACCTTTCTAAAGCATTCGATTGTATAAATCATGATCTTTTGATTGCAAAATTAGCTGCGTATGGTCTTGGCTGGGATGCTCTCAAGCTTATCAAAAACTATTTATCAAAGAGGTTACAAAGAGTCAAAATAAATGGCTCATATAGTAGTTGGAGAGATGTTACGATAGGGGTACCTCAAGGATCAGTTCTGGGGCCTCTTTTCTTCAATATTTTCATAAATGACATTTTCTTCTTTGTAAATAATACCGACATTTGTAACTATGCTGACGACACCACTATCTATGCATGCAATTCAGATCTCAATACCATAATTAATAGATTAGAAATAGACAGTGCAGTACTCGCAAGGTGGTTTTCAAAGAACTACATGAAACTTAACGAAGACAAATGTCACCTTATGATATTTGGTAACAAATGTAAAGACTCAGCAGTCAACATCGGTAGCTCCATAATTAACGAAAGTGATTATGAAAATCTCTTGGGAGTTACTTTTGACAGAAAATTAAATTTCACAAAACATGTCGAAAATTTATGCAAAAAGGCAAACCAAAAATTGCATGCACTTGCTCGCCTCTCTAACTATATGGACCCTGTCAAATCAAAATTGCTGATGGATGCATTCATCAAATCGCAGTTCAATTACTGTCCACTAGTATGTATGTTCCATGACAGGACAATCAATTCTAAGGTGAACAAAATTCGTGAAAGAGCATTGCGAATTGTATGCAAAGATAGTGGAAAAGATTTTGTAAATACTGTATATAATTCTGTGACCACACACCAACGGAATCTGCAATTGCTTATGATAGAGATTTTCAAAACAAAGAAGGATCTTAACCCAACTTTTATTAAAGACATTTTTGCAGAAAGACACAACTATTATAGCCTGCGGAATACAAATCATTTGCAAATTCCGAAAGTAAGGACGACAATATATGGTACAGAAAATATTCAATATAGAGGTTGCCTTTTATGGTCCTCACTTTCAAGTTTTTTGAAAGACAGTAGCACAATTCAAGAATTCAAAAGACAAATAAAACAGTGGAATGGCGATTCATGCACCTGCAGATTGTGTAGAGTTTTTATAAAAGATTTGGGGCTTTTAGATTTATTAATTTTGTCTTCCTTTAGTGTTCTTTTTCATTGTAAATTAAAATTTATTTTCTTTTTGTTATACGTGGCCTTAATTAGCTGCTATATGAGCTATTTTATATCGAAAGCCAACTTTAAATAAATCGATAAAAATAATAATAATCCCTTCGGTAGACACTCTGTCTCCCTCTGGTAGACACCCTGTCTCCCTCTGGTAGAGACACTGTCTCCCTCTGATAGACACCCTGTTTCTTTCTGGTAGACACTCTGTCTCCCTCCGGTAGACACCCTGTCTCCCCCTGGAAGACACCCTCTGTCTCCCTCCGGTAGACAGCCTGTCTCCCTCTAGTAGACACCCTGTCTCCCTCTGGTAGACACCCTCTGTGTAACTCCTGTAGACACTCTGTCTCCCTCTGGTAGACATCCTGTCTCCGTCCGATAGACCCACACTCTGTACTCCTCTGGTGTACACCCCTATCTTCCTCTGGTAGACACCCTGTCTCCCTTCGCAAGACAGCCTGTCTCCCTCTGGAAGACACCTTGCCTCCCTCTTGCAGACACCCTGTCTCCCTCTGGTAGAGATCCTGTTTCCCACCGCTAGACACCCTGTCACTTTCTGGTAGACACTCCGGCTCCCTCCAGTAGAAACCCTCTGGCTCCCTGTGGTAGACACCATGCCTCCCTCTGGTAAACACCCATTGTCTTCCTCTGGTAGACGCCTTGTTCTCCTCTGGTAGACACCCTCTGTTTCCCTCCGGTAGACAGTCTGTCTCCCTCTGGTAGACACCATGCCTCCCTCTGGTAGACACCCTTTGTCTTCCTCTGGTAAACGCCTTGTTCCCCTCTGGTAGACACCCTCTGTCTCCCTCCGGTAGACAGACTGTCTCCCTCTGGTAGAAACCATGTCTCTCTCTGGTAGAGACCCTGTCTCCCTCTTCTAGACAGCCTGTCTCTTTCTGGTACACACCCTGTCTCCCTCTGGAAGACATCCTTTGTCTCCCTCTGGTAGATACCCTGTCTCTCTCTGGTTGACACACTCTGTCTTCTTCTGGTAGACGACTTGTCTCCCTCTGCTAGACACCCTGTCTCTTTCTGGTAGACCCTTGGTCTCCCTCCTGTAGACACCCTCTGTCTCTCTCTGGTAGACGCCCTGTCTCCCTCTGGTAGACACCCTCTGTCTCTCTCAAGTAGAAAAAGCTGTCTCCCTCTAGTAGACAAAACCTGTCTCCCTTTGGTAGACACACTGTCTCTTTCTGGTAGGCACTCTTTCTCAATCTGGGAGACAACAATTGTCTCCCTCTGGGAGACTACCTCTGTCTCCCTCGGGGAGACAACCTTTGTCTCCTTCTGGGAGACAACATCTGTCTAACTCCTGTAGACACTCTGTCTCCCTCTGGTAGACATCCTGTCTCCGTCCGATAGACCCACACTCTGTCTTCCTCTGGTGTACACCCCCTATCTTCATCTGGTAGACAACCTGTCTCCCTCCGCAAGACAGCCTGTCTCCCTCTGGAAGACACCTTGCCTCCTTCTTGCAGACACCCTGTCTTCCTCTGGTAGAGATCCTGTCTCCCTCCGCTAGACACCCTGTCTCATTCTTGTAGACACTCTGTCTCCCTCCAGTAGAAACCCTCTGGCTCCCTGTGGTAGACACAATGCCTCCCTCTGGTAGACACCAATTGTCTTCCTCTGGTAGACGCCTTGGTCCCCTCTGGTAGACATCCTCTGTCTCCTTCCGGTAGACAGTCTGTCTCCCTCTGGTAGACACCATGCCTCCCTCTGGTAGACACCCTTTGTCTTCCTCTTGTAAACGCCTTGTTCCCCTCTGGGAGACACCCTCTGTCACCCTCCGGTAGGCAGTCTCTCTCCCTCTGGTAGAAACCATGTCTCCCTCTGGTAGAGACCCTGTCTCCCTCTGCTAGACACCCTGTCTCTTTCTGGTAGACACTCTGTCTACCTCCGGTAGATACCCTGTCTCCCTCTGCTAGACACCTTGTCCCTTTCTGGTAGACACCCTGTCTCCCTCTGGTAGGCACCCTCTCTCTCCCTCTGGTAGACACCTTCTCTCCCTCTGGTAGACACCCTGTCTCCCTCTGGTAGACACAATGTCTCCCTTCGGTAGACAGCTTGTCTCCCTTCCGTAGACACCCTCTGTCTCCCTCTTGTAGACACTTTGCCTCTCTCTGGTGAACACCCTCTGTCTCCCTCCGGTAGACAATCTGTCTCCTTCTGCTAGACACCTTGTCTCTTTCTGGTAGACAGTCCTTCTCCCTCCTGTAAACACAATCTGTCTCCCTCTGGTAAACACCCTGTCTCCCTCTGGTAGACACCGCTTGTCTCCCTCTGGTAGACACCTTGTCTCCTTCTGGTAGACGCCATGTCTCCCTTTGGTAGACAGCCTGTCTCCCTTCGGTAGATAGTCTGTCTCCCTATGGTAGACACCCTATCTCCTTCTGGTAGACTTTCTTTCTCCCTCGAGTAGACACCTTCCGTCTCTCTCTGGTAGGTATGCGCGGTGAGTGGCCGAGTGGCTTATACAGTCTTCGTCAAGTGACTGAAGTTAAGCTTGGTCGAGTGAGGTCAGATTTCTGATGGGTGGCCACTGAGGCCTGACATCGCAACTCACATTTCCGACCTTCGGAAGGGACGTTAAACTAGTGGTTCCGTGCCTGGATGCGACATGCACAGTTGGTCTAACTTAGCTTTCAGTAGCTAGAAATCCTCACAAGACCACGCAAAATAAATTGAAAGCAAAACAAAACAAACAAACAGTCTGTCTCTATCTGGTAGACACCCTGTCTCCCCTTGGTAGAGACCCTGTCTCCCTCTGCTAGACACCATGCCTCTTACTGGTAGACATCCTGTCTCCCTCTGGTAGACACCCCCTGTCTCCTTCTGGTAGACACCTTGTCTCCAACTGGTAGACACTATGTCTCCCTCCTGTAGAAAGGCTATCTCTCTCCGGTAGACACCCTTTGTCGCCCTCTTGTAAACAGCCTGTCTTCCTCTGGTAGGCACCATCTGTCTCCCTCTTGTAGACATCTTGCCTCCCTCTGGTAGACACCCTGTCTCCCTCTGGTAGACACCCTATGTCTAACTCATGTAGACACTTTGTCTCTCTCTGGTAGACATCCTGTCTCTGTCCGATAGACCCACACTCTGTCTTCCTCTGGTTGACACACTCTGTCTCCTTCTGGTAGACGACTTGTCTCCTTCTGCTAGACACCCTGTCTCTTTCTGGTAGACCCTTGGTCTCCCTCCTGTAGACACCCTCTGTTTCTCTCTGGTAGAAACTCTGTCTCCCTCTGGTAGACACCCTCTGTCTCTCTCAAGTAGAAAAAGCTGTCTCCCTCTATTAGACAAAACCTGTCTCCCTTTGGTAGACACAATGTCTCTTTCTGGTAGGCACTCTGTCTCCCTCTGGGAGACAACCATTGTCTCCCTCTGGGAGACTACCTCTGTCTCCCTCTGGGAGACAACCTTTGTCTCCCTCTGGGAGCCAACCTCTGTCTCCCTCGGGGAGACAACCTTTGTCTCCTTCTGGGAGACAACATCTGTCTAACTCCTGTAGACACTCTGTCTCCCTCTGGTAGACATCCTGTCTCCGTCCGATAGACCCACACTCTGTCTTCCTCTGGTGTACACCCCCTATCTTCATCTGGTAGACAACCTGTCTCCCTCCGCAAGACAGCCTGTCTCCCTCTGGAAGACACCTTGCCTCCTTCTTGCAGACACCCTGTCTTCCTCTGGTAGAGATCCTGTCTCCCTCCGCTAGACACTCTGTCTCATTCTTGTAGACACTCTGTCTCCCTCCAGTAGAAACCCTCTGGCTCCCTGTGGTAGACACAATGCCTCCCTCTGGTAGACACCAATTGCCTTCCTCTGGTAGACGCCTTGGTCCCCTCTGGTAGACATCCTCTGTCTCCTTCCGGTAGACAGTCTGTCTCCCTCTGGTAGACACCATGCCTCCCTCTGGTAGACACCCTTTGTCTAACTCATGTAGACACTTTGTCTCTCTCTGGTAGACATCCTGTCTCTGTCCGATAGACCCACACTCTGTCTTCCTCTGGTTGACACACTCTGTCTCCTTCTGGTAGACGACTTGTCTCCTTCTGCTAGACACCCTGTCTCTTTCTGGTAGACCCTTGGTCTCCCTCCTGTAGACACCCTCTGTTTCTCTCTGGTAGAAACCCTGTCTCCCTCTGGTAGACACCCTCTGTCTCTCTCAAGTAGAAAAAGCTGTCTCCCTCTAGTAGACAAAACCTGTCTCCCTTTGGTAGACACAATGTCTCTTTCTGGTAGGCACTCTTTCTCCCTCTGGGAGACAACCATTGTCTCCCTCTGGGAGACTACCTCTGTCTCCCTCTGGGAGACAACCTTTGTCTCCCTCTGGGAGCCAACCTCTGTCTCCCTCGGGGAGACAACCTTTGTCTCCTTCTGGGAGACAACATCTGTCTAACTCCTGTAGACACTCTGTCTCCCTCTGGTAGACAACCTATCTCCGTCCGATAGACCCACACTCTGTCTTCCTCTGGTGTACATCCCCTATCTTCATCTGGTAGACAACCTGTCTCCCTCCGCAAGACAGCCTGTCTCCCTCTGGAAGACACCAGGCCTCCTTCTTGCAGACACCCCGTCTTCCTCTGGTAGAGACCTGTCTCCCTCCGCTAGACACCCTGTCTCTTTCTGGTAGACACTCTGGCTCCCTCCAGTAGAAAACCCTCTGGCTCCCTGTGGTAGACACAATGCCTCCCTCTGGTGGACACCAATTGTCTTCCTCCGGTAGACGCCTTGTTCCCCTCTGGTAGACATCCTCTGTCTCCTTCCGGTAGACAGTCTGTCTCCCTCTGGTAGACACCATGCCTCCCTCTGGTAGACACCCTTTGTCTTCCTCTGGTAAACGCCTTGTTCCCCTCTGGTAGACACCAACTGTCTCCCTCCGGTAGACAGACTGTCTCCCTCTGGTAGACACATTGCCTCCCTCTGGGAGACACCCTCTGTCACCCTCCGGTAGACAGTCTCTCTCCCTCTGGTAGAAACCATGTCTCCCTCTGGTAGAGACCCTGTCTCCCTCTGCTAGACACCCTGTCACTTTCTGGTAGACACTCTGTCTACCTCCGGTAGATACCCTGTCTCCCTCTGCTAGACACCTTGTCCCTTTCTGGTAGACACCCTGTCTCCCTCTGGTAGACACCCTCTCTCTCCCTCTGATAGACACCTTGTCTCCCTCTGCTAGACACCCTGTCTCCGTCTGGTAGACACAATGTCTCCCTTTCGTAGACAGCTTGTCTCCCTCTGGTAGATAGCCTGTCTCCCTCTGGTAGACACCCTCTGTCTCCCTCTTGTAGACACTTTGCCTCTCTCTGGTGAACACCCTCTGTCTCCCTCCGGTAGACAGACTGTCTCCCTCTGGTAGACACATTGCCTCCCTCTGGGAGACACCCTCTGTCACCCTCCGGTAGACAGTCTCTCTCCCTCTGGTAGAAACCATGTCTCCCTCTGGTAGAGACCCTGTCTCTCTCTGCTAGACACCCTGTCACTTTCTGGTAGACACTCTGTCTACCTCCGGTAGATACCCTGTCTCCCTCTGCTAGACACCTTGTCCCTTTCTGGTAGACACCCTGTCTCCCTCTGGTAGACACCCTCTCTCTCCCTCTGGTAGACACCTTGTCTCCCTCTGGTAGACACCCTGTCTCCGTCTGGTAGACACAATGTCTCCCTTCGGTAGACAGCTTGTCTCCCTTCCGTAGACAGCTTGTCTCCTTCTGGTAGATAGCCTGTGTCCCTCTGGTAGACACCCTCTGTCTCCCTCTTGTAGACACTTTGCCTCTCTCTGGTGAACACCCTCTGTCTCCCTCCGGTAGACAGTCTGTCTTTCTCTGCTAGACACCTTGCCTCCCTCTGGGAGACACCCTCTGTCTCCCTCCGGTAGACAGTCTCTCTCCCTCTGGTAGAAACCATGTCTCCCTCTGGTAGAGACCCTGTCTCCCTCTGCTAGACACCCTGTCTCTTTCTGGTAGACACTCTGTCTACCTCCGGTAGATACCCTGTCTGCCTCTGCTAGACACCTTGTCCTTTTCTGGTAGACACCCTGTCTCCCTCTGGTAGGCACCCTCTCTCTCCCTCTGGTAGACACCTTCTCTCCCTCTGGTAGACACCCAGTCTCCCTCTGGTAGACACAATGTCTCCTTTCGGTAGACAGCTTGTCTCCCTTCCTTAGACAGGTTGTCTCCCTCTGGTAGACAGCCTGTCTCCCTCTGGTAGACACCCTCTGTCTCCCTCTTGTAGACACTTTGCCTCTCTCTGGTGAACACCCTCTGTCTCCCTCCGGTAGACAGTCTGTCTCCTTCTGCTAGACACCTTGTCTCTTTCTGGTAGACAGTCCTTCTCCCTCCTGTAGACACCCTCTGTCTCCCTCTGGTAGACACCCTGTCTCCTTCTGGTAGACACCGCTTGATTCCCTCTGGTAGACACCTTGTCTCCTTCTGGTAGACGCCATGTCTCTCTCCGGTAGACAGCCTGTCTGCCTTCTGTAGATAGTCCGTCTCCCAATGGTAGACACCCTATCTCCTTCTGGTAGACTTTCTTTCTCCCTCGAGTAGACACATTCTGTCTCTCTCTGGTAGGTATGCGCGGTGAGTGGCCGAGTGGCTTATACAGTCTTCGTCAGGTGACTGAAGTTAAGCTTGGTCGAGTGAGGTCAGATTTCGGATGGGTGGCCACTGAGGCCTGACATCGCAACTCACATTTCCGACCTTCGGAAGGGACGTTAAACTAGGGGTTCCGTGCCATGATGCGACATGCACAGTTGGTCTAACTTAGCTTTCAGTTGCTAGAAATCCTGACAAGCCCACCCAAAATAAATTGAAAACAAAACAAAACAAACAAACAGTCTGTCTCTATCTGGTAGACACAGATCGGTCTCCCGGAGGGAGACAAATGTTGTCTCCAGAAAAGGGAAAGGTTGTCTCCCGGAGGGAGACAAATGTTGTCTCCCGGAGGGAGACAAATGTTGTCTCCCGGAGGGAGACAATTGTTGGTTCCCAGAGGGAGACAAATGTTGTCTCTCGGAGGGAGACAAATGTTGTCTCCCGGAGGGAGACAAATGTTGTCTCCCGGAGGGAGACAAAGGTTGTCTCCCGGAGGGAGAGATTTATGTCTCCCGGAGGGAGACAAATGTTGTCTCCCGGAGGGAGACAAATGTTGTCTCCCGGAGGGAGACAAAGGTTGTCTCCCGGAGGGAGACAGTTTGGTCTCCCGGAGGGAGACAAATGTAGTCTCCCGAAAGGAGTCTCCCGGAGGGAGAAAGTTTGGTCTCCCGGAGGGAGACAAAGGTTGTCTCCCGGAGGGAGACAAATGTTGTCTCCCGGATGGAGACAAAGGTTGTCTCCCGGTGGGAGACAAATGTTTTCTCCCGGAGGGAGACAAATGTTATCTCCCGGAGGGAGACAAATGTTGTCTCCCGGTGGGATACAAATGTTGTCTCCCGGAGGGAGACAAATGTTGTCTCCCGGAGGGAGACAGTTTGGTCTCCTTGAGGGAGACAAAAATGTAGTCTCCCGAAAGGAAACAGGTTGTCTCCCGGAGGGAGAAAGTTTGGTCTCCCGGAGGGAGACAAAGGTTGTCTCCCGGAGGGAGACAAAGGATGTCTCCCTGGGGGAGACAAATGTTGTCTCCCGGAGGGAGACAAATGTTGTCTACCGGAGGGAGACAAAGGTTGTCTCCTGGAGGGAGACAAAGGTTGTGTCCCGGAGGGAGACAAAGGTCGTCTCCCGGAGGGAGACAAATGTTGTCTCCCGGATGGAGACATAGGTTGTCTCCCGGAGGGAGACAAATGTTGTCTCCCGGAGGGAGACAAATGTTGTCTCCCGGAGGGAGACAATTGTTGGTTCCCAGAGGGAGACAAATGTTGTCTCTCGGAGGGAGACAAATGTTGTCTCCCGGAGGGAGACAAATGTTGTCTCCCGGAGGGAGACAAAGGTTGTCTCCCGGAGGGAGAGATTTATGTCTCCCGGAGGGAGACAAATGTTGTCTCCCGGAGGGAGACAAATGTTGTCTCCCGGAGGGAGACAAAGGTTGTCTCCCGGAGGGAGACAGTTTGGTCTCCCGGAGGGAGACAAATGTAGTCTCCCGAAAGGAGTCTCCCGGAGGGAGAAAGTTTGGTCTCCCGGAGGGAGACAAAGGTTGTCTCCCGGAGGGAGACAAATGTTGTCTCCCGGATGGAGACAAAGGTTGTCTCCCGGTGGGAGACAAATGTTTTCTCCCGGAGGGAGACAAATGTTATCTCCCGGAGGGAGACAAATGTTGTCTCCCGGAGGGAAATAAAGGTTGTCTCCCGGAGGGAGACAAAGGTCGTCTCCCGGAGGGAGACAAATGTTGTCTCCCCGAGGGAAACAAAGGTTGTCTTCCGGAGGGAGACAAATGTTGTCTCCCGGAGGGAGACAAATGTTGTCTCCCGGAGGGAGACAAATGTTGTCTCCCGGAGGGAGACAGTTTGGTCTCCCGGAGGGAGACAAATGTTGTCTCCCGGAGGGAGACAAATGTTGTCTCCCGGAGGGAGACAAATGTTGTCTACCGGAGGGAGACAAAGGTTGTCTCCTGGAGGGAGACAAAGGTTGTCTCCCGGAGGGAGACAACATTTGTCTCCTGGAGGGAGACAAATGTTGTCTCCCGGAGGGAGACAGTTTGGTCTCCCGGAGGGAGACAAAGGTTGTCTCCTGGAGGGAGACAAAGGTTGTGTCCCGGAGGGAGACAAAGGTCGTCTCCCGGAGGGAGACAAATGTTGTCTCCCGGATGGAGACATAGGTTGTCTCCCGGAGGGAGACAAATGTTGTCTCCCGGAGGGAGACAAATGTTGTCTCCCGGAGGGAGACAATTGTTGGTTCCCAGAGGGAGACAAATGTTGTCTCTCGGAGGGAGACAAATGTTGTCTCCCGGAGGGAGACAAATGTTGTCTCCCGGAGGGAGACAAAGGTTGTCTCCCGGAGGGAGAGATTTATGTCTCCCGGAGGGAGACAAATGTTGTCTCCCGGAGGGAGACAAATGTTGTCTCCCGGAGGGAGACAAAGGTTGTCTCCCGGAGGGAGACAGTTTGGTCTCCCGGAGGGAGACAAATGTAGTCTCCCGAAAGGAGTCTCCCGGAGGGAGAAAGTTTGGTCTCCCGGAGGGAGACAAAGGTTGTCTCCCGGAGGGAGACAAATGTTGTCTCCCGGATGGAGACAAAGGTTGTCTCCCGGTGGGAGACAAATGTTTTCTCCCGGAGGGAGACAAATGTTATCTCCCGGAGGGAGACAAATGTTGTCTCCCGGTGGGATACAAATGTTGTCTCCCGGAGGGAGACAAATGTTGTCTCCCGGAGGGAGACAGTTTGGTCTCCTTGAGGGAGACAAAAATGTAGTCTCCCGAAAGGAAACAGGTTGTCTCCCGGAGGGAGAAAGTTTGGTCTCCCGGAGGGAGACAAAGGTTGTCTCCCGGAGGGAGACAAAGGATGTCTCCCTGGGGGAGACAAATGTTGTCTCCCGGAGGGAGACAAATGTTGTCTACCGGAGGGAGACAAAGGTTGTCTCCTGGAGGGAGACAAAGGTTGTCTCCCGGAGGGAGACAACATTTGTCTCCTGGAGGGAGACAAATGTTGTCTCCCGGAGGGAGACAGTTTGGTCTCCCGGAGGGAGACAAAGGTTGTCTCCTGGAGGGAGACAAAGGTTGTGTCCCGGAGGGAGACAAAGGTCGTCTCCCGGAGGGAGACAAATGTTGTCTCCCGGATGGAGACATAGGTTGTCTCCCGGAGGGAGACAAATGTTGTCTCCCGGAGGGAGACAAATGTTGTCTCCCGGAGGGAGACAATTGTTGGTTCCCAGAGGGAGACAAATGTTGTCTCTCGGAGGGAGACAAATGTTGTCTCCCGGAGGGAGACAAATGTTGTCTCCCGGAGGGAGACAAAGGTTGTCTCCCGGAGGGTGAGATTTATGTCTCCCGGAGGGAGACAAATGTTGTCTCCCGGAGGGAGACAAAGGTTGTCTCCTGGAGGGAGACAGTTTGGTCTCCCGGAGGGAGACAAATGTAGTCTCCCGAAAGGAGTCTCTCGGAGGGAGAAAGTTTGGTCTCCCGGAGGGAGACAAAGGTTGTCTCCCGGAGGGAGACAAATGTTGTCTCCCGGATGGAGACAAAGGTTGTCTCCCGGTGGGAGACAAATGTTTTCTCCCGGAGGGAGACAAATGTTATCTCCCGGAGGGAGACAAATGTTGTCTCCCGGTGGGATACAAATGTTGTCTCCCGGAGGGAGACAAATGTTGTCTCCCGGAGGGAGACAGTTTGGTCTCCTTGAGGGAGACAAAAATGTAGTCTCCCGAAAGGAGACAGGTTGTCTCCCGGAGGGAGAAAGTTTGGTCTCCCGGAGGGAGACAAAGGTTGTCTCCCGGAGGGAGACAAAGGATGTCTCCCGGGGGGAGACAAATGTTGTCTCCCGGAGGGAGACAAAGGTTGTCTCCCGGAGGGAGACAGTTTGGTCTCCCGGAGGGAGACAAAGGTTGTCTCCAGAAAAGGGAAAGGTTGTCTCCCGGAGGGAGACAAATGTTGTCTCCCGGAGGGAGACAGATTGGTCAACCGGAGGGAGACAAATGTTGTCTCCCGGAGGGAGATAAAGGTTGTCTCCCGGAGGGAGACAGTGTGGTCTCCCGGAGGGAGACAAATGTTGTCTCCCGGAGGGAGACAAAGGTTGTCTCCCGGAGGGAGACAGTTTGGTCTCCCGGAGGGAGACAAATGTTGTCTCCCGGAGGGAGATAAAGGTTGTCTCCCGGAGGGAGACAGTTTGGTACCCCGGAGGGAGACAAAGGTTGTCTCCCGGAGGGAGACAGTGTGGTCTCCCGGAGGGAGACAAATGTTGTCTCCCGGAGGGAGACAAATGTTGTCTCCCGGAGGGAGACAGTTTGGTCTTCTTGAGGGAGACAAAAATGTAGTCTCCCGAAAGGAGACAGGTTGTCTCCCGGAGGGAGAAAGTTTGGTCTCCCGGAGGGAGACAAAGGTTGTCTCCCGGAGGGAGACAAAGGATGTCTCCCGGGGGGAGACAAATGTTGTCTCCCGGAGGGAGACAAAGGTTGTCTCCCGGAGGGAGACAGTTTGGTCTCCCGGAGGGAGACAAAGGTTGTCTCCAGAAAAGGGAAAGGTTGTCTCCCGGAGGGAGACAAATGTTGTCTCCCGGAGGGAGACAGATTGGTCAACCGGAGGGAGACAAATGTTGTCTCCCGGAGGGAGATAAAGGTTGTCTCCTGGAGGGAGACAGTGTGGTCTCCCGGAGGGAGACAAATGTTGTCTCCCGGAGGGAGACAAAGGTTGTCTCCCGGAGGGAGACAGTTTGGTCTCCCGGAGGGAGACAAATGTTGTCTCCCGGAGGGAGATAAAGGTTGTCTCCCGGAGGGAGACAGTTTGGTACCCCGGAGGGAGACAAAGGTTGTCTCCTGGAGGGAGACAAAGTTGTCTCCCGGAGGGAGACAAATGTTGTCTCCCGGAGGGAGACAGTTTGGTACCCCGGAGGGAGACAAAGGTTGTCTCCTGGAGGGAGACAAAGTTGTCTCCCGGAGGGAGACAAATGTTGTCTCCCGGAGGGAGACAGTTTGGTACCCCGGAGAGAGACAAAGGTCGTCTCCCGGAGGGAGACAAATGTTGTCTCCCGGATGGAGACATAGGTTGTCTCCCGGAGGGAGACAAATGTTGTCTCCCGGAGGGAGACAAATGTTGTCTCCCGGAGGGAGACAATTGTTGGTTCCCAGAGGGAGACAAATGTTGTCTCTCGGAGGGAGACAAATGTTGTCTCCCGGAGGGAGACAAATGTTGTCTCCCGGAGGGAGACAAAGGTTGTCTCCCGGAGGGAGACAGTTTGGTCTCCCGGAGGGAGACAAATGTTGTCTCCCGGAGGGAGACAAATGTTGTCTACCGGAGGGAGACAAAGGTTGTCTCCTGGAGGGAGACAAAGGTTGTCTCCCGGAGGGAGACAACATTTGTCTCCTGGAGGGAGACAAATGTTGTCTCCCGGAGGGAGACAGTTTGGTCTCCCTGAGGGAGACAAAGGTTGTCTCCTGGAGGGAGACAAAGGTTGTGTCCCGGAGGGAGACAAAGGTCGTCTCCCGGAGGGAGACAAATGTTGTCTCCCGGATGGAGACATAGGTTGTCTCCCGGAGGGAGACAAATGTTGTCTCCCGGAGGGAGACAAATGTTGTCTCCCGGAGGGAGACAATTGTTGGTTCCCAGAGGGAGACAAATGTTGTCTCTCGGAGGGAGACAAATGTTGTCTCCCGGAGGGAGACAAATGTTGTCTCCCGGAGGGAGACAAAGGTTGTCTCCCGGAGGGAGAGATTTATGTCTCCCGGAGGGAGACAAGTGTTGTCTCCCGGAGGGAGACAAATGTTGTCTCCCGGAGGGAGACAAAGGTTGTCTCCCGGAGGGAGACAGTTTGGTCTCCCGGAGGGAGACAAATGTAGTCTCCCGAAAGGAGTCTCCTGGAAGGAGAAAGATTGGTCTCCCGGAGGGAGACAAAGGTTGTCTCCCGGAGGGAGACAAATGTTGTCTCCCGGATGGAGACAAAGGTTGTCTCCCGGTGGGAGACAAATGTTTTCTCCCGGAGGGAGACAAATGTTATCTCCCGGAGGGAGACAAATGTTGTCTCCCGGAGGGAGACAGTTTGGTCTCCTTGAGGGAGACAAAAATGTAGTCTCCCGAAAGGAGACAGGTTGTCTCCCGGAGGGAGAAAGTTTGGTCTCCCGGAGGGAGACAAAGGTTGTCTCCCGGAGGGAGACAAAGGATGTCTCCCGGGGGGAGACAAATGTTGTCTCCCGGAGGGAGACAAAGGTTGTCTCCCGGAGGGAGACAGTTTGGTCTCCCGGAGGGAGACAAAGGTTGTCTCCAGAAAAGGGAAAGGTTGTCTCCCGGAGGGAGACAAATGTTGTCCCCCGGAGGGAGACAGATTGGTCAACCGGAGGGAGACAAATGTTGTCTCCCGGAGGGAGATAAAGGTTGTCTCCCGGAGGGAGACAGTGTGGTCTCCCGGAGGGAGACAAATGTTGTCTCCCGGAGGGAGACAGTTTGGTCTCCCGGAGGGAGACAAATGTTGTCTCCCGGAGGGAGATAAAGGTTGTCTCCTGGAGGGAGACAAAGGTTGTCTCCCGGAGGGAGACAGTTTGGTACCCCGGAGAGAGACAAGGGTTGTCTCCTGGAGGGAGACAAAGGTCGTCTCCCGGAGGGAGACAAATGTTGTCTCCCGGAGGGAGACAAATGTTGTCTTCCGGAGGGAGAGAAATGTTGTCTCCCGGAGGGAGACAAATGTTGTCTCCCGGAGGGAGAAAAAGGTTGTCTCCCGGAGGGAGACAAATGTTGTCTCCTGGAGGGAGACAAATGTTGTCTCCCGGAGGGAGACAGTTTCGTCTCCCGGAGGGAGACAAAGGTTGTCTCCCAGGGGGAGAGAAAGGTTGTCTCCTGGAGGGAGACAAATGTTGTCTCCAGGAGGGAGACAAAGGTTGTCTCCCGAAGGGAGACAAATGTTGTCTCCCGGAGGGAGACAAAGGTTGTCTCCTGAAGGGAGACAAAGGTTGTCTCCCGGAGGGAGACAAAGGTCGTCTCCCGGAGGGAGACAAATGTTGTCTCCCGGATGGAGACATAGGTTGTCTCCCGGAGGGAGACAAATGTTGTCTCCCGGAGGGAGACAAATGTTGTGTCCCGGAGGGAGACAAATGTTGTCTCTCGGAGGGAGACAAATGTTGTCTCCCGGAGGGAGCCAAATGTTATCTCCCGGAGGGAGACAAAGGTTGTCTCCCGGAGGGAGAGATTTATGTCTCCTGGAGGGAGAAAATGTTGTCTCCCGGAGGGAGACAAATGTTGTCTCCCGGAGGGAGACAAAGGTTGTCTCCCGGAGGGAGACAGTTTGGTCTCTCGGAGGGAGACAAATGTAGTCTCCAGAAAGGAGACAGGTTGTCTTCCGGAGGGAGACAAAGGTTGTCTCCCGGAGGGAGACAAATGTTGTCTCCCGGAGGGAGACAGTTTGGTCTCCCGGAGGGAGACAAACGTTGTCTCCCGGAGGGAGACAAAGGTTGTCTCCCGGGGGGAGACAAATGTTGTCTCCCGGAGGAAGACAAAGGTTGTCTCCCGGAGGGAGACAGTTTGGTCTCCCGGATGAAGACAAAGGTTTTGTCCTAGAGGGAGACAAAGGTCGTCTCCCGGAGGGAGACAAATGTTGTCTCCCGGAGGGAGACAAAGGTTGTCTCCCGGAGGGAGACAAATGTTGTCTCCCGGATGGAGACAAAGGTTGTCTCCCGGAGGGAGACAGTTACGTCTCCCGGAGGGAGACAAATGTTGTCTTCCGGAGGGAGACAAAGGTTGTCTCCCGGAGGGAGACAGTTTGGTCACCCGGAGGGAGACAAAAATGTAGTCTCCCGAAAGGAGACAGGTTGTCTCCCGGAGGGAGACAAATGTTGTCTCCCGGAGGGAGACAAATGTTGTCTCCCGGAGGGAGACAAAGGTTGTCTCCTGGAGGGAGACAAAGGTTGTCTCCCGGAGGGAGACAAATGTTGTCTCCTGGAGGGAGACAAATGTTGTCTCCCGGAGGGAGACAGTTTGGTCTCCCGGAGGGAGACAAAGGTTGTCTCCTGGAGGGAGACAAAGGTTGTGTCCCGGAGGGAGACAAAGGTCGTCTCCCGGAGGGAGACAAATGTTGTCTCCCGGATGGAGACATAGGTTGTCTCCCGGAGGGAGACAAATGTTGTCTCCCGGAGGGAGACAAATGTTGTCTCCCGGAGGGAGACAAATGTTGTCTCCCGGAGGGAGACAATTGTTGTGTCCCGGAGGGAGACAAATGTTGTCTCTCGGAGGGAGACAAATGTTGTCTCCTGGAGGGAGACAGTTATGTCTCCCGGAGGGAGACAAATGTTGTCTCCTGGAGGGAGACAAAGGTCGTCTCCCGGAGGGAGACAAATGTTGTCTCCCGGAGGGAGACAAAGGTTGTCTCCCGGAGGGAGACAGTTTGGTCTCCCGGAGGGAGACAAAGGTCATCACCCGGAGGGAGACAAATGTTGTCTCCCGGAGGGAGACAAAGGTTGTCTCCCGGAGGGAGACAAAGGTTGTCTCCTGGAGGGAGACAAATGTTGTCTCCCGAATGGAGAAAAATGTTGTCTCCCGGAGGGAGACAAATGTTGTCTCCCGGAGCGAGACAAATGTTGTCTCCCGGAGGGAGACAAATGTTGTCTCCCAGAGGGAGACAGTTTGGTCTCCCGGAGGGAGACAAAGGTTTTCTCCCGGAGGGAGACAAATGTTGTCTCCCGGAGCGAGACAAATGTTGTCTCCCGGAGGGAGACAAATGTTGTCTCCCGGAGGGAGACAGTTTGGTCTCCCGGGGGGAGACAAATGTTGTCTCCCGGAGGGAGACAAAGGTTGTCTCCCGGAGGGAGACAGTTTGGTCTCCCGGAGGGAGACAAAGGTTGTCTCCTGGAGGGAGACAAAGGTCGTCTCCCGGAGGGAGACAAATGTTGTCTCCCGGAGGGAGACAAAGGTTGTCTCCCGGAGGGAGAAAGTATGGTCTCCCGGAGGGAGACAAATGTTGTCTCCCGGAGGGAGACAAAGAATGTCTCCCGGAGGGAGACAAATTTTGTCTCCCGAAAGGAGACATGTTGTCTCCCGGAGGGAGACAAATGTTGTCTCCCGGAGGGAGACAAATGTTGTCTCCCGGAGGGAGACAAAGGTTGTCTCCCGGAGGGAGACAAAGGTTGTCTCCCGGAGAGAGACAGTTATGTCTCCCGGAGGGAGACAAATGTTGTCTCCCGGAGGGAGACAAAGGTTGTCTCCCGGAGGGAGACGTTTGGTCTCCCGGAGGGAGACAAATGTAGTCTCCCGAAAGGAGACAAATGTTTTCTCCCGGAGGGAGACAGTTTGGTCTCCCGGAGGGAGACAAATGTAGTCTCCCAAAAGGAGACAGGTTGTCTCCCGGAGGGAGACAATGATTGTCTCCCGGAGGGAGACAAATGTTGTCTCCCGGAGGGAGACAAATGTTGTCTCCCGGAGGGAGAAAGTTTGGTCTCCCGGAGGGAAACAAAGGTTGTCTCCCGGAGGGAGACAAAGGTTGTCTCCCGGGGGGAGAAAGTTTGGTCTCCCGGAGGGAGACAAAGGTTGTCTCCTGGAGGGAGACAAAGGTCGTCTCCCGGAGGAAGACAAATATTGTCTCCCGGAGGGAGACAAAGGTTGTCTCCCGGAGGGAGACAGTTTGGTCTTAAGGAGGGAGACAAAGGTTGTCTCCTGGAGGGAGACAAAGGTCATCACCCGGAGGGAGACAATTGTTGTCTCCCGGAGGGAGACAAAGGTTGTCTCCCGGAGGGAGACAAAGGTTGTCTCCTGGAGGGAGACAAATGTTGTCTCCCGGAGGGAGTAAAATGTTGTCTCCCGGAGGGAGACAAATGTTGTCTCCCGGAGCGAGACAAATGTTGTCTCCCGGAGGGAGAAAAATGTTGTCTCCCGGAGGGAGACAGTTTGGTCTCCCGGAGGGAGACAAAGGTTGTCTCCCGGAGGGAGACAAATGTTATCTCCCGGAGCGAGACAAATGTTGTCTCCCGGAAGGAGACAAATGTTGTCTCCTGGAGGGAGACAGTTTGGTCTCCCGGGGGGAGACAAATGTTGTCTCCCGGAGGGAGACAAAGGTTGTCTCCCGGAGGGAGACAGTTTGGTCTCCCGGAGGGAGACAAAGGTTGTCTCCTGGAGGGAGACAAAGGTCGTCTCCCGGAGGGAGACAAATTTTGTCTCCCGAAAGGAGACATGTTGTCTCCCTGAGGGAGCCAAAGGTTGTCTCCCGCAGGGAGACAAATGTTGTCTCCCGGAGGGGGACAAATGTTGTCTCCCGGAGGGAGACAAATGTTGTCTCCCGGAGGGAGACAAAGGTTGTCTCCCGGAGGGAGACAAAGGTTGTCTCCCGGAGGGAGACAGTTTGGTCTCCCGGAGGGAGACAAAGGTTGTCTCCTGGAGGGAGACAAAGGTCGTCTCCCGGAGGGAGACAAATGTTGTCTCCCGGAGGGAGACAAAGGTTGTCTCCCGGAGGGAGACAGTATGGTCTCCCGGAGGGAGACAAATGTTGTCTCCCGGAGCGAGACAAATGTTGTCTCCCGGAAGGAGACAAATGTTGTCTCCTGGAGGGAGACAGTTTGGTCTCCCGGGGGGAGACAAATGTTGTCTCCCGGAGGGAGACAAAGGTTGTCTCCCGGAGGGAGACAGTTTGGTCTCCCGGAGGGAGACAAAGGTTGTCTCCTTGAGGGAGACAAAGGTCGTCTCCCGGAGGGAGACAAATTTTGTCTCCCGAAAGGAGACATGTTGTCTCCCTGAGGGAGCCAAAGGTTGTCTCCCGGAGGGAGACAAATGTTGTCTCCCGGAGGGAGACAAATGTTGTCTCCTGGAGGGAGACAAATGTTGTCTCCCGGAGGGAGACAAAGGTTGTCTCCCGGAGGGAGACAAAGGTTGTCTCCTGGAGAAAGACAAAGGTCGTCTCCCGGAGGGAGACAAATGTTGTCTCCCGGAGGGAGACAAAGGTTGTCTCCCGGAGGGAGACAGTATGGTCTCCCGGAGGGAGACAAATGTTGTCTCCCGGAGGGAGACAAATGTTGTCTCCCGGAGGGAGACAAATGTTGTCTCCCGGAGGGAGACAAAGGTTGTCTCTCGGAGGGAGACAAAGGTTGTCTCCCGGAGAGAGACAGTTATGTCTCCCGGAGGGAGACAAATGTTGTCTCCCGGAGGGAGACAAAGGTTGTCTCCCGGAGGGAGACAAATGTAGTCTCCCGAAAGGAGACAAATGTTGTCTCCCGGAGGGAGACAGTTTGGTCTCCCGGAGGGAGACAAATGTAGTCTCCCAAAAGGAGACAGGTTGTCTCCCGGAGGGAGACAATGATTGTCTCCCGGAGGGAGACAAATTTTGTCTCCCGGAGGGAGACAAATGTTGTCTCTCGGAGGGAGAAAGTTTGGTCTCCCGGAGGGAAACAAAGGTTGTCTCCCGGAGGGAGACAATGGTTGTCTCCCGGGGGGAGACAAATGGTTGTCTCCCGGAGGGAGACAGTTTGGTCTCCCGGAGGGAGACAAAGGTTGTCTCAGGGAGGGAGACAAATGTTGTCTCCCGGAGCGAGACAAATGTTGTCTCCCGGAAGGAGACAAATGTTGTCTCCTGGAGGGAGACAGTTTGGTCTCCCGGGGGGAGACAAATGTTGTCTCCCGGAGGGAGACAAAGGTTGTCTCCTGGAGGGAGACAGTTTGGTCTCCCGGAGGGAGACAAAGGTTGTCTCCTGGAGGGAGAAAAAGGTCGTCTCCCGGAGGGAGACAAATTTTGTCTCCCGGAGGGAGCCAAAGGTTGTCTCCCGGAGGGAGACAAATGTTGTCTCCCGGAGGGGGACAAATGTTGTCTCCCGGAGGGAGACAAATGTTGTCTCCCGGAGGGAGACAAAGGTTGTCTCCTGGAGGGAGACAAAGGTCGTCTCCCGGAGGGAGACAAATGTTGTCTCCCGGAGGGAGACAGTTTGGTCTCCCGGAGGGAGACAAATGTAGTCTCCCGAAAGGAGACAGGTTGTCTCCCGGAGGGAGACAAAGATTGTCTCCCGGAGGGAGACAAATGTTGTCTCCCGGAGGGAGAAAGTTTGGTCCCCCGGAGGGAGACAAAGGTTGTCTCCCGGAGGGAGACAAAGGTTGTCTCCCGGGGGGAGACAAATGTTGTCTCCCGGAGGGAGACAAAGGTTGTCTCCCGGAGGGAGACAGTTTGTTCTCTCGGAGGGAGACAAAGGTTGTCTCCTGGAGGGAGACAAAGGTCGTCTCCCGGAGGGAGACAAATGTTGTCTCCCGGAGGGATACAAAGGTTGTCTCCCGGAGGGAGACAGTTTGGTCTCCCGGAGGGAGACAAAGGTTGCCTCCTGGAGGGAGACAAAGGTCATCACCCGGAGGGAGACAAAGGTTGTCTCCCGGAGGGAGACAAAGGTTGTCTCCCGGAGGGAGACAAATGTTGTCTCCCGGAGGGAGACAAAGGTTGTCTCCCGGAGGGAGACGTTTGGTCTCCCGGAGGGAGACAAATGTAGTCTCCCGAAAGGAGACAAATGTTGTCTCACGGAGGGAGACAAAGGTTGTCTCCTGGAGGGAGACAAAGGTCGTCTCCCGGAGGGAGACAAATGTTGTCTCCCGGAGGGAGACAAAGGTTGTCTCCCGGAGGGAGACAGTTTGGTCTCCCGGAGGGAGACAAAGGTTGTCTCCTGGAGGGAGACAAAGGTCATCACCCGGAGGGAGACAAATGTTTTCTCCCGGAGGGAGACAAAGGTTGTCTCCCGGAGGGAGACAAAGGTTGTCTCCCGGAGGGAGACCAATGTTGTCTCCCGGAGGGAGAAAAATGTTGTCTCCCGGAGGGAGACAAATGTTGTCTCCCGGAGGGAGACAAAGGTTGTCTCCCGGAGGGAGACAGTTTGGTCTCCCGGAGGGAGACAAAGGTTGTCTCAGGGAGGGAGACAAATGTTGTCTCCCGGAGCGAGACAAATGTTGTCTCCCGGAAGGAGACAAATGTTGTCTCCTGGAGGGAGACAGTTTGGTCTCCCGGGGGGAGACAAATGTTGTCTCCCGGAGGGAGACAAAGGTTGTCTCCCGGAGGGAGACAGTTTGGTCTCCCGGAGGGAGACAAAGGTTGTCTCCTGGAGGGAGAAAAAGGTCGTCTCCCGGAGGGAGACAAATTTTGTCTCCCGAAAGGAGACATGTTGTCTCCCGGAGGGAGCCAAAGGTTGTCTCCCGGAGGGAGACAAATGTTGTCTCCCGGAGGGGGACAAATGTTGTCTCCCGGAGGGAGACAAATGTTGTCTCCCGGAGGGAGACAAAGGTTGTCTCCTGGAGGGAGACAAAGGTCGTCTCCCGGAGGGAGACAAATGTTGTCTCCCGGAGGGAGACAGTTTGGTCTCCCGGAGGGAGACAAATGTAGTCTCCCGAAAGGAGACAGGTTGTCTCCCGGAGGGAGACAAAGATTGTCTCCCGGAGGGAGACAAATGTTGTCTCCCGGAGGGAGAAAGTTTGGTCCCCCGGAGGGAGACAAAGGTTGTCTCCCGGAGGGAGACAAAGGTTGTCTCCCGGGGGGAGACAAATGTTGTCTCCCGGAGGGAGACAAAGGTTGTCTCCCGGAGGGAGACAGTTTGTTCTCTCGGAGGGAGACAAAGGTTGTCTCCTGGAGGGAGACAAAGGTCGTCTCCCGGAGGGAGACAAATGTTGTCTCCCGGAGGGATACAAAGGTTGTCTCCCGGAGGGAGACAGTTTGGTCTCCCGGAGGGAGACAAAGGTTGCCTCCTGGAGGGAGACAAAGGTCATCACCCGGAGGGAGACAAAGGTTGTCTCCCGGAGGGAGACAAAGGTTGTCTCCCGGAGGGAGACAAATGTTGTCTCCCGGAGGGAGACAAAGGTTGTCTCCCGGAGGGAGACGTTTGGTCTCCCGGAGGGAGACAAATGTAGTCTCCCGAAAGGAGACAAATGTTGTCTCACGGAGGGAGACAAAGGTTGTCTCCTGGAGGGAGACAAAGGTCGTCTCCCGGAGGGAGACAAATGTTGTCTCCCGGAGGGAGACAAAGGTTGTCTCCCGGAGGGAGACAGTTTGGTCTCCCGGAGGGAGACAAAGGTTGTCTCCTGGAGGGAGACAAAGGTCATCACCCGGAGGGAGACAAATGTTTTCTCCCGGAGGGAGACAAAGGTTGTCTCCCGGAGGGAGACAAAGGTTGTCTCCCGGAGGGAGACCAATGTTGTCTCCCGGAGGGAGAAAAATGTTGTCTCCCGGAGGGAGACAAATGTTGTCTCCCGGAGGGAGACAAAGGTTGTCTCCCGGAGGGAGAAGAGTGTTGTCTCCCGGAGGGAGACAGTTTGGTCTCCCGGAGGGAGACAAAGGTTGTCTCCTGGAGGGAGACAAAGGTTGTCTCCCGGAGGGAGACAAATGTTGTCTCCCGGAGGGAGACAAAGGTTGTCTCCTGGAGGGAGACAAATGTTGTCTCCCGGAGGGAGACAAATGTTGTCCCCCGGAGGGAGACAGTTTGGTCTCCCGTAGGGAGACAAATGTTGTCTCCCGGAGGGAAAAAAAGGTTGTCTCCCGGAGGGAGACAAAGGTCGTCTCCCGGAGGGAGACAAATGTTGTCTCCCCGAGGGAGACAAAGGTTGTCTCCCGGAGGGAGACAAATGTTGTCTCCTGGAGGGAGACAAATGTTGTCTCCCGGAGGGAGACAAATGTTGTCTCCCGGAGGGAGACAAATGTTGTCTCCCGGAGGGAGACAAAGGTTGTCTCCCGGAGGGAGACAGTTTGGTCTCCCGGAGGGAGACAAATGTTGTCCCCCGAAAGGAGACATGTTGTCTCCCGGAGGGAGACAAAGGTTGTCTCCAGGAGGAAGACAGTTTGGTCTCCCGGAGGGAGACAAATGTTGTATCCCGAAAGGAGACATGTTGTCTCCCGGAGGGAGACAGTTTGGTCTCCCGGAGGGAGACAAATGTTGTCTCCCGGAGGGAAATAAAGGTTGTCTCCCGGAGGGAGACAAAGGTCGTCTCCCGGAGGGAGACAAATGTTGTCTCCCCGAGGGAGACAAAGGTTGTCTCCCGGAGGGAGACAAATGTTGTCTCCCGGAGGGAGACAAATGTTGTCTCCCGGAGGGAGACAAAGGTTGTCTCCCGGATGGAGACAGTTTGGTCTCCCGGAGGGAGACACATGTTGTCTCCCGGAGGGAGATAAAGGTTGTCTCCCGGAGGGAGACAGTTTGGTACCCCGGAGGGAGACAAAGGTTGTCTCCTGGAGGGAGACAAAGGTTGTCTCCCGGAGGGAGACAAATGTTGTCTCCCGGAGGGAGACAGTTTGGTACCCCGGAGAGAGACAAGGGTTGTCTCCTGGAGGGAGACAAAGGTCGTCTCCCAGAGGGAGACAAATGTTGTCTCCCGGAGGGAGACAAATGTTGTCTCCCGGAGGGAGACAGTTTCGTCTCCCGGAGGGAGACAAAGGTTGTCTCCCAGGGGGAGACAAAGGTTGTCTCCCGGAGGGAGACAAATGTTGTCTCCAGGAGGGAGACAAAGGTTGTCTCCCGGAGGGAGACAAATGTTGTCTCCCGGAGGGAGACAAAGGTTGTCTCCTGGAGGGAGACAAAGGTTGTCTCCCGGAGGGAGACAAAGGTCGTCTCCCGGAGGGAGACAAATGTTGTCTCCCGGATGGAGACATAGGTTGTCTCCCGGAGGGAGACAAATGTTGTCTCCCGGAGGGAGACAAATGTTGTGTCCCGGAGGGAGACAAATGTTGTCTCTCGGAAGGAGACAAATGTTGTCTCCCGGAGGGAGACAAATGTTATCTCCCGGAGGGAGACAAAGTTTGTCTCCCGGAGGGAGAGATTTATGTCTCCTGGAGGGAGAAAATGTTGTCTCCCGGAGGGAGACAAATGTTGTCTCCCGGAGGGAGACAAAGGTTGTCTCCCGGAGGGAGACAGTTTGGTCTCTCGGAGGGAGACAAATGTAGTCTCCAGAAAGGAGACAGGTTGTCTTCCGGAGGGAGACAAAGGTTGTCTCCCGGAGGGAGACAAATGTTGTCTCCCGGAGGGAGACAGTTTGGTCTCCCGGAGGGAGACAAACGTTGTCTCCCGGAGGGAGACAAAGGTTGTCTCCCGGCGGGAGACAAATGTTGTCTCCCGGAGGAAGACAAAGGTTGTCTCCCGGAGGGAGACAGTTTGGTCTCCCGGATGAAGACAAAGGTTGTGTCCTAGAGGGAGACAAAGGTCGTCTCCCGGAGGGAGACAAATGTTGTCTCCCGGAGGGAGACAGTTTGGTCTCCCGAAGGGAGACAAATGTTGTCTCCCGAAAGGAGACATGTTGTCTCCAGGATGGAGACAAAGGTTGTCTCCCGGAGGGAGACAAATGTTGTCTCCCGGAGGGAGACAAAGGTTGTCTCCCGGAGGGAGACAGTTTGGTCTCTCGGAGGGAGACAAATGTAGTCTCCAGAAAGGAGACAGATTGTCTTCCGGAGGGAGACAAAGGTTGTCTCCCGGAGGGAGACAAATGTTGTCTCCCGGAGGGAGACAGTTTGGTCTCCCGGAGGGAGACAAACGTTGTCTCCCGGAGGGAGACAAAGGTTGTCTCCCGGGGGGAGACAAATGTTGTCTCCCGGAGGAAGACAAAGGTTGTCTCCCGGAGGGAGACAGTTTGGTCTCCCGGATGAAGACAAAGGTTGTGTCCTAGAGGGAGACAAAGGTCGTCTCCCGGAGGGAGACAAATGTTGTCTCCCGGAGGGAGACAAAGGTTGTCTCCCGGAGGGAGACAAATGTTGTCTCCCGGAGGGAGACAAAGGTTGTCTCCCGGAGGGAGACAGTTTGGTCTCTCGGAGGGAGACAAATGTAGTCTCCAGAAAGGAGACAGATTGTCTTCCGGAGGGAGACAAAGGTTGTCTCCCGGAGGGAGACAAATGTTGTCTCCCGGAGGGAGACAGTTTGGTCTCCCGGAGGGAGACAAACGTTGTCTCCCGGAGGGAGACAAAGGTTGTCTCCCGGGGGGAGACAAATGTTGTCTCCCGGAGGAAGACAAAGGTTGTCTCCCGGAGGGAGACAGTTTGGTCTCCCGGATGAAGACAAAGGTTGTGTCCTAGAGGGAGACAAAGGTCGTCTCCCGGAGGGAGACAAATGTTGTCTCCCGGAGGGAGACAGTTTGGTCTCCCGAAGGGAGACAAATGTTGTCTCCCGAAAGGAGACATGTTGTCTCCAGGATGGAGACAAAGGTTGTCTCCCGGAGGGAGACAAATGTTGTCTCCCGGAGGGAGACAAAGGTTGTCTCCCGGAGGGAGACAGTTTGGTCTCTCGGAGGGAGACAAATGTAGTCTCCAGAAAGGAGACAGGTTGTCTTCCGGAGGGAGACAAAGGTTGTCTCCCGGAGGGAGACAAATGTTGTCTCCCGGAGGGAGACAGTTTGGTCTCCCGGAGGGAGACAAACGTTGTCTCCCGGAGGGAGACAAAGGTTGTCTCCCGGGGGGAGACAAATGTTGTCTCCCGGAGGAAGACAAAGGTTGTCTCCCGGAGGGAGACAGTTTGGTCTCCCGGATGAAGACAAAGGTTGTGTCCTAGAGGGAGACAAAGGTCGTCTCCCGGAGGGAGACAAATGTTGTCTCCCGGAGGGAGACAAAGGTTGTCTCCCGGAGGGAGAGAAATGTTGTGTCTAGGATGGAGACAAAGGTTGTCTCCCGGAGGGAGACAAATGTTGTCTCCCGGAGGGAGACAAATGTTGTCTCCCGGAGGGAGACAAATGTTGTCTCCCGGAGGGAGACAAATGTTGTCTCCCGGAGGGAGACAAATGTTGTCTCCCGGAGGGAGACAAAGGTTGTCTCCTGGAGGGAGACAAAGGTTGTCTCCCGGAGGGAGACAAATGTTGTCTCCTGGAGGGAGACAAATGTTGTCTCCCGGAGGGAGACAGTTTGGTCTCCCGGAGGGAGACAAAGGTTGTCTCCTGGAGGGAGACAAAGGTTGTGTCCCGGAGGGAGACAAAGGTCGTCTCCCGGATGGAGACATAGGTTGTCTCCCGGAGGGAGACAAATGTTGTCTCCCGGAGGGAGACAAATCTTGTCTCCCGGAGGGAGACAAATGTTGTCTCCCGGAGGGAGACAATTGTTGTGTCCCGGAGACAAGTGTTGTCTCTCGGAGGGAGACAAATGTTGTCTCCCGGAGGGAGACAAATGTTGTCTCCCGGAGGGAGACAAAGGTTGTCTCCCGGAGGGAGAGATTTATGTCTCCCGGAGGGAGACAAATGTTGTCTCCCGGAGGGAGACAGTTTGGTCTCCCGGAGGGAGACAAATGTAGTCTCCCAAAAGGAGTCTCCCGGAGGGAGAAAGTTTGGTCTCCCGGAGGGAGACAAAGGTTTTCTCCCGGAGGGAGACAAATGTTGTCTCCCGGATGGAGACAAAGGTTGTCTCCCGGTGGGAGACAAATGTTGTCTCCCGGAGGGAGACAAATGTTATCTCCCGGAGGGAGACAAATGTTGTCTCCCGGTGGGATACAAATGTTGTCTCCCGGAGGGAGACAAAGGTTGTCTCCCGGAGGGAGACAGTTATGTCTCCCGGAGGGAGACAAATGTTGTCTCCTGGAGGGAGACAAAGGTCGTCTCCCGGAGGGAGACAAATGTTGTATCCCGGAGGGAGACAAAGGTTGTCTCCCGGAGGGAGACAGTTTGGTCTCCCGGAGGGAGACAAAGGTTGTCTCCTGGAGGGAGACAAAGGTCATCACCCGGAGGGAGACAAATGTTGTCTCCCGGAGGGAGACAAAGGTTGTCTCCCGGAGGGAGACAAAGGTTGTCTCCTGGAGGGAGACGAATGTTGTCTCCCGGATGGAGAAAAATGTTGTCTCCCGGAGGGAGACAAATGTTGTCTCCCGGAGCGAGACAAATGTTGTCTCCCGGAGGGAGACAAATGTTGTCTCCCGGAGGGAGACAGTTTGGTCTCCCGGAGGGAGACAAAGGTTTTCTCCCGGAGGGAGACAAATGTTGTCTCCCGGAGCGAGACAAATGTTGTCTCCCGGAGGGAGACAAATGTTGTCTCCCGGAGGGAGACAGTTTGGTCTCCCGGGGGGAGACAAATGTTGTCTCCCGGAGGGAGACAAAGGTTGTCTCCCGGAGGGAGACAGTTTGGTCTCCCGGAGGGAGACAAAGGTTGTCTCCTGGAGGGAGACAAAGGTCGTCTCCCGGAGGGAGACAAATGTTGTATCCCGGAGGGAGACAAAGGTTGTCTCCCGGAGGGAGACAGTATGGTCTCCCGGAAGGAGACAAATGTTGTCTCCCGGAGGGAGACAAAGGTTGTCTCCCGGAGGGAGACAAATTTTGTCTCCCGAAAGGAGACATGTTGTCTCCCGGAGGAAGACAAATGTTGTCTCCCGGAGGGAGACAAATGTTGTCTCCCGGAGGGAGACAAATGTTGTCTCCCGGAGGGAGACAAATGTTGTCTCCCGGAGGGAGACAAAGGTTGTCTCCCGGAGGGAGACAAAGGTTGTCTCCCGGGGGAAGACAAAGGTTGTCTCCCGGAGGGAGACAGTTTGGTCTCCCGGATGAAGACAAAGGTTGTGTCCTAGAGGGAGACAAAGGTCGTCTCCCGGAGGGAGACAAATGTTGTCTCCCGGAGGGAGACAGTTTGGTCTCCCGAAGGGAGACAAATATTGTCTCCCGAAAGGAGACATGTTGTCTCCAGGATGGAGACAAAGGTTGTCTCCCGGAGGGAGACAAATGTTGTCTCCCGGAGGGAGACAAAGGTTGTCTCCCGGAGGGAGACAGTTTGGTCTCTCGGAGGGAGACAAATGTAGTCTCCAGAAAGGAGACAGGTTGTCTTCCGGAGGGAGACAAAGGTTGTCTCCCGGAGGGAGACAAATGTTGTCTCCCGGAGGGAGACAGTTTGGTCTCCCGGAGGGAGACAAACGTTGTCTCCCGGAGGGAGACAAAGGTTGTCTCCCGGGGGGAGACAAATGTTGTCTCCCGGAGGAAGACAAAGGTTGTCTCCCGGAGGGAGACAGTTTGGTCTCCCGGATGAAGACAAAGGTTGTGTCCTAGAGGGAGACAAAGGTCGTCTCCCGGAGGGAGACAAATGTTGTCTCCCGGAGGGAGACAGTTTGGTCTCCCGAAGGGAGACAAATGTTGTCTCCCGAAAGGAGACATGTTGTCTCCAGGATGGAGACAAAGGTTGTCTCCCGGAGGGAGACAAAGGTTGTCTCCCGGAGGGAGACAAATGTTGTCTCCCGGATGGAGACAAAGGTTGTCTCCCGGTGGGAGACAAATGTTGTCTCCCGGAGGGAGACAAATGTTATCTCCCGGAGGGAGACAAATGTTGTCTCCCGGTGGGATAAAAATGTTGTCTCCCGGAGGGAGACAAAGGTTGTCTCCCGGAGGGAGACAGTTATGTCTCCCGGAGGGAGACAAATGTTGTCTCCTGGAGGGAGACAAAGGTCGTCTCCCGGAGGGAGACAAATGTTGTATCCCGGAGGGAGACAAAGGTTGTCTCCCGGAGGGAGACAGTTTGGTCTCCCGGAGGGAGACAAAGGTTGTCTCCTGGAGGGAGACAAAGGTCATCACCCGGAGGGAGACAAATGTTGTCTCCCGGAGGGAGACAAAGGTTGTCTCCCGGAGGGAGACAAAGGTTGTCTCCTGGAGGGAGACGAATGTTGTCTCCCGGATGGAGAAAAATGTTGTCTCCCGGAGGGAGACAAATGTTGTCTCCCGGAGCGAGACAAATGTTGTCTCCCGGAGGGAGACAAATGTTGTCTCCCGGAGGGAGACAGTTTGGTCTCCCGGAGGGAGACAAAGGTTTTCTCCCGGAGGGAGACAAATGTTGTCTCCCGGAGCGAGACAAATGTTGTCTCCCGGAGGGAGACAAATGTTGTCTCCCGGAGGGAGACAGTTTGGTCTCCCGGGGGGAGACAAATGTTGTCTCCCGGAGGGAGACAAAGGTTGTCTCCCGGAGGGAGACAGTTTGGTCTCCCGGAGGGAGACAAAGGTTGTCTCCTGGAGGGAGACAAAGGTCGTCTCCCGGAGGGAGACAAATGTTGTATCCCGGAGGGAGACAAAGGTTGTCTCCCGGAGGGAGACAGTATGGTCTCCCGGAAGGAGACAAATGTTGTCTCCCGGAGGGAGACAAAGGTTGTCTCCCGGAGGGAGACAAATTTTGTCTCCCGAAAGGAGACATGTTGTCTCCCGGAGGGAGACAAATGTTGTCTCCCGGAGGGAGACAAATGTTGTCTCCCGGAGGGAGACAAATGTTGTCTCCCGGAGGGAGACAAAGGTTGTCTCCCGGAGGGAGACAAAGGTTGTCTCCCGGAGGAAGACAAAGGTTGTCTCCCGGAGGGAGACAGTTTGGTCTCCCGGATGAAGACAAAGGTTGTGTCCTAGAGGGAGACAAAGGTCGTCTCCCGGAGGGAGACAAATGTTGTCTCCCGGAGGGAGACAGTTTGGTCTCCCGAAGGGAGACAAATATTGTCTCCCGAAAGGAGACATGTTGTCTCCAGGATGGAGACAAAGGTTGTCTCCCGGAGGGAGACAAATGTTGTCTCCCGGAGGGAGACAAAGGTTGTCTCCCGGAGGGAGACAGTTTGGTCTCTCGGAGGGAGACAAATGTAGTCTCCAGAAAGGAGACAGGTTGTCTTCCGGAGGGAGACAAAGGTTGTCTCTCGGAGGGAGACAAATGTTGTCTCCCGGAGGGAGACAGTTTGGTCTCCCGGAGGGAGACAAACGTTGTCTCCCGGAGGGAGACAAAGGTTGTCTCCCGGGGGGAGACAAATGTTGTCTCCCGGAGGAAGACAAAGGTTGTCTCCCGGAGGGAGACAGTTTGGTCTCCCGGATGAAGACAAAGGTTGTGTCCTAGAGGGAGACAAAGGTCGTCTCCCGGAGGGAGACAAATGTTGTCTCCCGGAGGGAGACAGTTTGGTCTCCCGAAGTGAGACAAATGTTGTCTCCCGAAAGGAGACATGTTGTCTCCAGGATGGAGACAAAGGTTGTCTCCCGGAGGGAGACAAATGTTGTCTCCCGGAGGGAGACAAAGGTTGTCTCCCGGAGGGAGACAGTTTGGTCTCTCGGAGGGAGACAAATGTAGTCTCCAGAAAGGAGACAGGTTGTCTTCCGGAGGGAGACAAAGGTTGTCTCCCGGAGGGAGACAAATGTTGTCTCCCGGAGGGAGACAGTTTGGTCTCCCGGAGGGAGACAAACGTTGTCTCCCGGAGGGAGACAAAGGTTGTCTCCCGGGGGGAGACAAATGTTGTCTCCCGGAGGAAGACAAAGGTTGTCTCCCGGAGGGAGACAGTTTGGTCTCCCGGATGAAGACAAAGGTTGTGTCCTAGAGGGAGACAAAGGTCGTCTCCCGGAGGGAGACAAATGTTGTCTCCCGGAGGGAGACAAAGGTTGTCTCCCGGAGGGAGAGAAATGTTGTGTCTAGGATGGAGACAAAGGTTGTCTCCCGGAGGGAGACAAATGTTGTCTCCCGGAGGGAGACAAATGTTGTCTCCCGGAGGGATACAAATGTTGTCTCCCGGAGGGAGACAAAGGTTGTCTCCCGGAGGGAGACAGTTACGTCTCCCGGAGGGAGACAAATGTTGTCTCCCGGAGGGAGACAAAGGTTGTCTCCCGGAGGGAGACAGTTTGGTCTCCCGGAGGGAGACAAAAATGTAGTCTCCCGAAAGGAGACAGGTTGTCTCCCGGAGGGAGACAAATGTTGTCTCCCGGAGGGAGACAAATGTTGTCTCCCGGAGGGAGACAAATGTTGTCTCCCGGAGGGAGACAAATGTTGTCTCCCGGAGGGAGACAAAGGTTGTCTCCTGGAGGGAGACAAAGGTTGTCTCCCGGAGGGAGACAAATGTTGTCTCCTGGAGGGAGACAAATGTTGTCTCCCGGAGGGAGACAGTTTGGTCTCCCGGAGGGAGACAAAGGTTGTCTCCTGGAGGGAGAGAAAGGTTGTGTCCCGGAGGGAGACAAAGGTCGTCTCCCGGATGGAGACATAGGTTGTCTCCCGGAGGGAGACAAATGTTGTCTCCCGGAGGGAGACAAATCTTGTCTCCCGGAGGGAGACAAATGTTGTCTCCCGGAGGGAGACAATTGTTGTGTCCCGGAGGGAGACAAATGTTGTCTCTCGGAGGGAGACAAATGTTGTCTCCCGGAGGGAGACAAATGTTGTCTCCCGGAGGGAGACAAAGGTTGTCTCCCGGAGGGAGAGATTTATGTCTCCCGGAGGGAGACAAATGTTGTCTCCCGGAGGGAGACAGTTTGGTCTCCCGGAGGGAGACAAATGTAGTCTCCCAAAAGGAGTCTCCCGGAGGGAGAAAGTTTGGTCTCCCGGAGGGAGACAAAGGTTGTCTCCCGGAGGGAGACAAATGTTGTCTCCCGGATGGAGACAAAGGTTGTCTCCCGGTGGGAGACAAATGTTGTCTCCCGGAGGGAGACAAATGTTATCTCCCGGAGGGAGACAAATGTTGTCTCCCGGTGGGATACAAATGTTGTCTCCCGGAGGGAGACAAAGGTTGTCTCCCGGAGGGAAACAGTTATGTCTCCCGGAGGGAGACAAATGTTGTCTCCTGGAGGGAGACAAAGGTCGTCTCCCGGAGGGAGACAAATGTTGTATCCCGGAGGGAGACAAAGGTTGTCTCCCGGAGGGAGACAGTTTGGTCTCCCGGAGGGAGACAAAGGTTGTCTCCTGGAGGGAGACAAAGGTCATCACCCGGAGGGAGACAAATGTTGTCTCCCGGAGGGAGACAAAGGTTGTCTCCCGGAGGGAGACAAAGGTTGTCTCCTGGAGGGAGACGAATGTTGTCTCCCGGATGGAGAAAAATGTTGTCTCCCGGAGGGAGACAAATGTTGTCTCCCGGAGCGAGACAAATGTTGTCTCCCGGAGGGAGACAAATGTTGTCTCCCGGAGGGAGACAGTTTGGTCTCCCGGAGGGAGACAAAGGTTTTCTCCCGGAGGGAGACAAATGTTGTCTCCCGGAGCGAGACAAATGTTGTCTCCCGGAGGGAGACAAATGTTGTCTCCCGGAGGGAGACAGTTTGGTCTCCCGGGGGGAGACAAATGTTGTCTCCCGGAGGGAGACAAAGGTTGTCTCCCGGAGGGAGACAGTTTGGTCTCCCGGAGGGAGACAAAGGTTGTCTCCTGGAGGGAGACAAAGGTCGTCTCCCGGAGGGAGACAAATGTTGTATCCCGGAGGGAGACAAAGGTTGTCTCCCGGAGGGAGACAGTATGGTCTCCCGGAAGGAGACAAATGTTGTCTCCCGGAGGGAGACAAAGGTTGTCTCCCGGAGGGAGACAAATTTTGTCTCCCGAAAGGAGACATGTTGTCTCCCGGAGGGAGACAAATGTTGTCTCCCGGAGGGAGACAAATGTTGTCTCCCGGAGGGAGACAAATGTTGTCTCCCGGAGGGAGACAAAGGTTGTCTCCCGGAGGGAGACAAAGGTTGTCTCCCGGAGAGAGACAGTTATGTCTCCCGAAAGGAGACAAATGTTGTCTCCCGGAGGGAGACAGTTTGGTCTCCCGGAGGGAGACAAATGTAGTCTCCCAAAAGGAGACAGGTTGTCTCCCAGAGGGAGACAATGATTGTCTCCCGGAGGGAGACAAATGTTGTCTCCCGGAGGGAGACAAATGTTGTCTCCCGGAGGGAGAAAGTTTGGTCTCCCGGAGGGAAACAAAGGTTGTCTCCCGGAGGGAGACAAAGGTTGTCTCCCGGAGGGAGAAAGTTTGGTCTCCCGGAGGGAGACAAAGGTTGTCTCCTGGAGGGAGACAAAGGTCGTCTCCCGGAGGGAGACAAATATTGTCTCCCGGAGGGAGACAAAGGTTGTCTCCCGGAGGGAGACAGTTTGGTCTCAAGGAGGGAGACAAAGGTTGTCTCCTGGAGGGAGACAAAGGTCATCACCCGGAGGGAGACAAATGTTGTCTCCCGGAGGGAGACAAAGGTTGTCTCCCAGAGGGAGACAAAGGTTGTCTCCCGGAGGGAGACAGTTATGTCTCCCGGAGGGAGACAAATGTTGTCTCCCGGAGGGAGACAAATGTTGTCTCCCGGAGGGAGACAAATGTTGTCTCCCGGAGGGAGACAAATGTTGTCTCCCGGAGGGAGACAAAAGTTGTCTCCCGGAGGGAGACAAAGGTTGTCTCCCGGAGAGAGACAGTTATGTCTCCCGGAGGGAGACAAATGTTGTCTCCCGGAGGGAGACAGTTTGGTCTCCCGGAGGGAGACAAATGTAGTCTCCCAAAAGGAGACAGGTTGTCTCTCGGAGGGAGACAATGATTGTCTCCCGGAGGGAGACAAATGTTGTCTCCCGGAGGGAGACAAATGTTGTCTCCCGGAGGGAGAAAGTTTGGTCTCCCGGAGGGAAACAAAGGTTGTCTCCCGGAGGGAGACAAAGGTTGTCTCCCGGAGGGAGAAAGTTTGGTCTCCCGGAGGGAGACAAAGGTTGTCTCCCGGAGGGAGACAGTTTGGTCTCAAGGAGGGAGACAAAGGTTGTCTCCTGGAGGGAGACAAAGGTCATCACCCGGAGGGAGACAAATGTTGTCTCCCAAAAGGAGACAGGTTGTCTCCCGGAGGGAGACAAAGGTTGTCTCCCGGAGGGAGACAGTTATGTCTCCCGGAGGGAGACAAATGTTGTCTCCTGGAGGGAGACAAAGGTCGGTTCCCGGAGGGAGACAAAGGTTGTCTCCCAGAGGGAGAAAGTTTGGTCTCCCGGAGGGAGACAAAGGTTGTCTCCCGGAGGGAGACAGTTTGGTCTCCCGGAGGGAGACAAAGGTTGTCTCCCGGAGGGAGACAAAGGTTTTCTCCCGGAGGGAGACAAATGTTGTCTCCCGGAGCGAGACAGTTTGGTCTCCCGGAGGGAGACAAATGTAGTCTCCCAAAAGGAGACAGGTTGTCTCTCGGAGGGAGACAATGATTGTCTCCCGGAGGGAGACAAATGTTGTCTCCCGGAGGGAGACAAATGTTGTCTCCCGGAGGGAGAAAGTTTGGTCTCCCGGAGGGAAACAAAGGTTGTCTCCCGGAGGGAGACAAAGGTTGTCTCCCGGAGGGAGAAAGTTTGGTCTCCCGGAGGGAGACAAAGGTTGTCTCCTGGAGGGAGACAAAGGTCGTCTCCCGGAGGGAGACAAATATTGTCTCCCGGAGGGAGACAAAGGTTGTCTCCCGGAGGGAGACAGTTTGGTCTCAAGGAGGGAGACAAAGGTTGTCTCCTGGAGGGAGACAAAGGTCATCACCCGGAGGGAGACAAATGTTGTCTCCCAAAAGGAGACAGGTTGTCTCCCGGAGGGAGACAAAGGTTGTCTCCCGGAGGGAGACAGTTATGTCTCCCGGAGGGAGACAAATGTTGTCTCCTGGAGGGAGACAAAGGTTGTCTCCCGGAGGGAGACAAAGGTTTTCTCCCGGAGGGAGACAAATGTTGTCTCCCGGAGCGAGACAAATGTTGTCTCCCGGAGGGAGACAATTGTTGTCTCCCGGAGGGAGACAGTTTGGTCTCCCGGGGGGAGACAAATGTTGTCTCCCGGAGGGAGACAAAGGTTGTCTCCCGGAGGGAGACAGTTTGGTCTCCCGGAGGGAGACAAAGGTTGTCTCCTGGAGGGAGACAAAGGTCGTCTCCCGGAGGGAGACAAATGTTGTCTCCCGGAGGGAGACAAAGGTTGTCTCCCGGAGGGAGACAAACTTTGTCTCCCGAAAGGAGACATGTTGTCTCCCGGAGGGAGACAAATGTTGTCTCCCGGAGGGAGACAAATGTTGTCTCCCGGAGGAAGACAAATGTTGTCTCCCGGAGGGAGACAAAGGTTGTCTCCAGGAGGGAGACAAAGGTTGTCTCCCGGAGAGAGACAGTTATGTCTCCCGGAGGGAGACAAATGTTGTCTCCCGGAGGGAGACAAAGGTTGTCTCCCGGAGGGAGACAAATGTAGTCTCCCGAAAGGAGACAAATGTTGTCTCCCGAAGGGAGACAGTTTGGTCTCCCGGAGGGAGACAAATGTAGTCTCCCAAAAGGAGACAGGTTGTCTCCCGGAGGGAGACAATGATTGTCTCCCGGAGGGAGACAAATGTTGTCTCCCGGAGGGAGAAAGTTTGGTCTCCCGGAGGGAAACAAAGGTTGTCTCCCGGAGGGAGACAAAGGTTGTCTCCCGGAGGGAAAAAGTTTGGTCTCCCGGAGGGAGACAAAGGTTGTCTCCTGGAGGGAGACAAAGGTCGTCTCCCGGAGGGAGACAAATATTGTCTCCCGGAGGGAGACAAAGGTTGTCTCCCGGAGGGAGACAGTTTGGTCTCAAGGAGGGAGACAAAGGTTGTCTCCTGGAGGGAGACAAAGGTCATCACCCGGAGGGAGACAAATGTTGTCTCCCGGAGGGAGACAAAGGTTGTCTCCCAGAGGGAGACAAAGGTTGTCTCCTGGAGGGAGAAAAATGTTGTCTCCCGGAGGGAGACAGTTTGGTCTCCCGGAGGGAGACAAAGGTTGTCTCCCGGAGGGAGACAAATGTTGTCTCCCGGAGCGAGACAAATGTTGTCTCCCGGAAGGAGACAAATGTTGTCTCCTGGAGGGAGACAGTTTGGTCTCCCGGGGGGAGACAAATGTTGTCTCCCGGAGGGAGACAAAGGTTGTCTCCCGGAGGGAGACAGTTTGGTCTCCCGGAGGGAGACAAAGGCTGTCTCCTGGAGGGAGACAAAGGTCGTCTCCTGGAGGGAGACAAATTTTGTCTCCCGAAAGGAGACATGTTGTCTCCCGGAGGGAGCCAAAGGTTGTCTCCCGGAGGGAGACAAATGTTGTCTCCCGGAGGGGGACAAATGTTGTCTCCCGGAGGGAGACAAATATTGTCTCCCGGAGGGAGACAAAGGTTGTCTCCCGGAGGGAGACAGTTTGGTCTCAAGGAGGGAGACAAAGGTTGTCTCCTGGAGGGAGACAAAGGTCATCACCCGGAGGGAGACAAATGTTGTCTCCCAAAAGGAGACAGGTTGTCTCCCGGAGGGAGACAAAGGTTGTCTCCCGGAGGGAGACAGATATGTCTCCCGGAGGGAGACAAATGTTGTCTCCTGGAGGGAGACAAAGGTCGTCTCCCGGAGGGAGACAAAGGTTGTCTCCCAGAGGGAGAAAGTTTGGTCTCCCGGAGGGAGACAAAGGTTGTCTCCCGGAGGGAGACAGTTTGGTCTCCCGGAGGGAGACAAAGGTTGTCTCCCGGAGGGAGACAAAGGTTTTCTCCCGGAGGGAGACAAATGTTGTCTCCCGGAGCGAGACAAATGTTGTCTCCCGGAGGGAGACAATTGTTGTCTCCCGGAGGGAGACAGTTTGGTCTCTCGGGGGGAGACAAATGTTGTCTCCCGGAGGGAGACAAAGGTTGTCTCCCGGAGGGAGACAGTTTGGTCTCCCGGAGGGAGACAAAGGTTGTCTCCTGGAGGGAGACAAAGGTCGTCTCCCGGAGGGAGACAAATGTTGTCTCCCGGAGGGAGACAAAGGTTGTCTCCCGGAGGGAGACAAACTTTGTCTCCCGAAAGGAGACATGTTGTCTCCCGGAGGGAGACAAATGTTGTCTCCCGGAGGGAGACAAATGTTGTCTCCCGGAGGAAGACAAATGTTGTCTCCCGGAGGGAGACAAAGGTTGTCTCCAGGAGGGAGACAAAGGTTGTCTCCCGGAGAGAGACAGTTATGTCTCCCGGAGGGAGACAAATGTTGTCTCCCGGAGGGAGACAAAGGTTGTCTCCCGGAGGGAGACAAATGTAGTCTCCCGAAAGGAGACAAATGTTGTCTCCCGAAGGGAGACAGTTTGGTCTCCCGGAGGGAGACAAATGTAGTCTCCCAAAAGGAGACAGGTTGTCTCCCGGAGGGAGACAATGATTGTCTCCCGGAGGGAGACAAATGTTGTCTCCCGGAGGGAGAAAGTTTGGTCTCCCGGAGGGAAACAAAGGTTGTCTCCCGGAGGGAGACAAAGGTTGTCTCCCGGAGGGAGAAAGTTTGGTCTCCCGGAGGGAGACAAAGGTTGTCTCCTGGAGGGAGACAAAGGTCGTCTCCCGGAGGGAGACAAATATTGTCTCCCGGAGGGAGACAAAGGTTGTCTCCCGGAGGGAGACAGTTTGGTCTCAAGGAAGGAGACAAAGGTTGTCTCCTGGAGGGAGACAAAGGTCATCACCCGGAGGGAGACAAATGTTGTCTCCCGGAGGGAGACAAAGGTTGTCTCCCAGAGGGAGACAAAGGTTGTCTCCTGGAGGGAGAAAAATGTTGTCTCCCGGAGGGAGACAGTTTGGTCTCCCGGAGGGAGACAAAGGTTGTCTCCCGGAGGGAGACAAATGTTGTCTCCCGGAGCGAGACAAATGTTGTCTCCCGGAAGGAGACAAATGTTGTCTCCTGGAGGGAGACAGTTTGGTCTCCCGGGGGGAGACAAATGTTGTCTCCCGGAGGGAGACAAAGGTTGTCTCCCGGAGGGAGACAGTTTGGTCTCCCGGAGGGAGACAAAGGCTGTCTCCTGGAGGGAGACAAAGGTCGTCTCCTGGAGGGAGACAAATTTTGTCTCCCGAAAGGAGACATGTTGTCTCCCGGAGGGAGCCAAAGGTTGTCTCCCGGAGGGAGACAAATGTTGTCTCCCGGAGGGGGACAAATGTTGTCTCCCGGAGGGAGACAAATGTTGTCTCCCGGAGGGAGACAAAGGTTGTCTCCCGGAGGGAGACAGTTTGGTCTCCCGGAGGGAGACAAAGGTTGTCTCCTGGAGGGAGACAAAGGTCGTCTCCCGTAAGGGAGACAAATGTTGTCTCCCGGAGGGAGACAAAGGTTGTCTCCCGGAGGGAGACAGCATGGTCTCCCGGAGGGAGACAAATGTTGTCTCCCGGAGGGAGACAAAGGTTGTCTCCCGGAGGGAGACAAATTTTGTCTCCCGAAGGGAGACATGTTGTCTCCCGGAGGGAGACAAATGTTGTCTCCCGGAGGGAGACAAATGTTGTCTCCCGGAGGGAGACAAATGTTGTCTCCCGGAGGGAGACAAAGGTTGTCTCCCGGAGGGAGACAAAGTTTGTCTCCCGGAGAGAGACAGTTATGTCTCCCGGAGGGAGACAAATGTGGTCTCCCGGAGGGAGACAAAGGTTGTCTCCCGGAGGGAGACGTTTGGTCTCCCGGAGGGAGACAAATGTAGTCTCCCGAAAGGAGACAAATTTTTTCTCCCGGAGGGAGACAGTTTGGTCTCCCGGAGGGAGACAAATGTAGTCCCCCAAAAGGAGACAGGTTGTCTCCCGGAGGGAGACAATGATTGTCTCCCGGAGGGAGACAAATGTTGTCTCCCGGAGGGAGAAAGTTTGGTCTCCCGGAGGGAAACAAAGGTTGTCTCCCGGAGGGAGACAAATGTTGTCCCCCGGAGGGAGACAGTTTGGTCTCCCGTAGGGAGACAAATGTTGTCTCCCGGAGGGAAAAAAAGGTTGTCTCCCGGAGGGAGACAAAGGTCGTCTCCCGGAGGGAGACAAATGTTGTCTCCCCGAGGGAGACAAAGGTTGTCTCCCGGAGGGAGACAAATGTTGTCTCCTGGAGGGAGACAAATGTTGTCTCCCGGAGGGAGACAAATGTTGTCTCCCGGAGGGAGACAAATGTTGTCTCCCGGAGGGAGACAAAGGTTGTCTCCCGGAGGGAGACAGTTTGGTCTCCCGAAGGGAGACAAATGTTGTCCCCCGAAAGGAGACATGTTGTCTCCCGGAGGGAGACAAAGGTTGTCTCCCGGAGGGAGACAAATGTTGTCTCCCGGAGGGAGAGAAATGTTGTCTCCCGGAGGGAAACAAAGGTTGTCTCCCGGAGGGAGACATTTCGGTCTCCCGGAGCGAGACAAATTTTGTCTCCCGAAAGGAGACATGTTGTCTCCCGGAGGGAGACAAAGGTTGTCTCCCGGAGGGAGACAAATGTTGTCTCCCGGAGAGAGACAAATGTTGTCCCTCGGAGGGAGACAGTTTGGTCTCCCGGAGGGAGACAAATGTTGTCTTCCGAAAGGAGACATGTTGTCTCCCGAAGGGAGACAAAGGATGTCTCCCGAAGGGAGACAAAGGTTGTCTCCCGGAGGGAGACAGTTTGGTCTCCTGGAGGGAGACAAATGTTGTCTCCCGGAGGGAAAGAAAGGTTGTCTCCCGGAGGGAGACATTTCGGTCTCCCGGAGCGAGACAAATTTTGTCTCCCGAAAGGAGACATGTTGTCTCCCGGAGGGAGACAAAGGTTGTCTCCCGGAGGGAGACAAATGTCGTCTCCCGGAGGGAGACAGTTTGGTCTCCCGGAGGGAGACAAAGGTTGTCTCCCGGAGGGAGACAAAGGTTGTCTCCCGGAGGGAGACATTTCGGTCTCCCGGAGCGAGACAAATTTTGTCTCCCGAAAGGAGACATGTTGTCTCCCGGAGGGAGACAAAGGTTGTCTCCCGGAGGGAGACAAATGTTGTCTCCCGGAGGGAGACAGTTTGGTCTCCCGGAGGGAGACAAAGGTTGTCTCCCGGAGGGAGACAAAGGTTGTCTCCCGGAGGGAGACAAATGTTGTCTCTCGGAGGGAGACAAATGTTGTCCCCCGGAGGGAGACAGTTTGGTCTCCCGGAGGGAGACAAATGTTGTCTCCCGGAGGGAAACAAAGGTTGTCTCCCGGAGGGAGACAGTTTGGTTTCCCGGAGGGAGACAAAGGTTGTCTCCCGGAGGGAGACAAATGTTGTCTCCCGGAGGGAGACAGTTTGGTCTCCTGGAGGGAGACAAAGGTTGTCTCCCGGAGGGAGACAAATTTTGTTTCCCGAAAGGAGACATGTTGTCTCCCGGAGGGAGACAAAGGTTGTCTCCCGGAGGGAGACAAAAGCTGTCTCCCGAAGGGAGACAAATGTTGTCTCCCGAAGGGAGACAAAGGTTGTCTCCCGGAGGGAGACAGTTTGGTCTCCCGGAGGGAGACAAATGTTGTCTCCCGGAGGGAAACAAAGGTTGTCTCCCGGAGGGAGACATTTCGGTCTCCCGGAGGGAGACAAATTTTGTCTCCCGAAAGGAGACATGTTGTCACCCGGAGGGAGACAAAGGTTGTCTCCCGGAGGGAGACAAATGTTGTCTCCCGGAGGGAGACAGTTTGGTCTCCCGGAGGGAGACAAAGGTTGTCTCTCGGAGGGAGACAAAGGTTGTCTCCCGGAGGGAGACAAATGTTGTCTCCCGGAGGGAGACAGTTTGGTCTCCCGGAGGGAGACAAATGTTGTCTCCAGGAGGGAAACAAAGGTTGTCTCCCGGAGGGAGACAGTTTGGTTTCCCGGAGGGAGACAAAGGTTGTCTCCCGGAGGGAGACAAATGTTGTCTCCCGGAGGGAGACAGTTTGGTCTCCCGGAGGGAGACAAAGGTTGTCTCCCGGAGGGAGACAAATGTTGTCTCCCTCCGGGAGACAAATGTTGTCTCCCGGAGGGAGACAAATGTTGTCTCTCGGAGGGAGACAAATGTTGTCCCCCGGAGGGAGACAGTTTGGTCTCCCGGAGGGAGACAAATGTTGTCTCCCGGAGGGAAACAAAGGTTGTCTCCCGGAGGGAGACAAAGGTTGTCTCCCGGAGGGAGACATTTCGGTCTCCCGGAGCGAGACAAATTTTGTCTCCCGAAAGGAGACATGTTGTCTCCCGGAGGGAGACAATGGTTGTCTCCCGGAGGGAGACAAATGTTGTCTCCCGGAGGGAGACAGTTTGGTCTCCCGGAGGGAGACAAAGGTTGTCTCCCGGAGGGAGACAAAGGTTGTCTCCCGGAGGGAGACAAATGTTGTCTCTCGGAGGGAGACAAATGTTGTCCCCCGGAGGGAGACAGTTTGGTCTCCCGGAGGGAGACAAATGTTGTCTCCCGGAGGGAAACAAAGGTTGTCTCCCGGAGGGAGACAGTTTGGTTTCCCGGAGGGAGACAAAGGTTGTCTCCCGGAGGGAGACAAATGTTGTCTCCCGGAGGGAGACAGTTTGGTCTCCTGGAGGGAGACAAAGGTTGTCTCCCGGAGGGAGACAAAAGCTGTCTCCCGGAGGGAAACAAAGGTTGTCTCCCGGAGGGAGACATTTCGGTCTCCCGGAGGGAGACAAATTTTGTCTCCCGAAAGGAGACATGTTGTCACCCGGAGGGAGACAAAGGTTGTCTCCCGGAGGGAGACAAATGTTGTCTCCCGGAGGGAGACAGTTTGGTCTCCCGGAGGGAGACAAAGGTTGTCTCTCGGAGGGAGACAAAGGTTGTCTCCCGGAGGGAGACAAATGTTGTCTCCCGGAGGGAGACAGTTTGGTCTCCCGGAGGGAGACAAATGTTGTCTCCAGGAGGGAAACAAAGGTTGTCTCCCGGAGGGAGACAGTTTGGTTTCCCGGAGGGAGACAAAGGTTGTCTCCCGGAGGGAGACAAATGTTGTCTCCCGGAGGGAGACAGTTTGGTCTCCCGGAGGGAGACAAAGGTTGTCTCCCGGAGGGAGACAAATGTTGTCTCCCGGAGGGAGACAAATGTTGTCTCCCGGAGGGAGACAAATGTTTTCCCCCGGAGGAAGACAGTTTGGTCTCCCGGAAGGAGAAAAATGTTGTCTCCCGGAGGGAAACAAACGTTATCTCCCAAAGGGAGACAGTTTGGTCTCCCGGAGGGAGACAAAGGTTGTCTCCCGGAGGGAGACAAATGTTGTCTCCCGGAGGGAGACAAATGTTGTCTCCCGGAGGGAGACAAATGTAGTCTCCCGGAGGGAGACAAATGTTTTCCCCCGGAGGAAGACAGTTTGGTCTCCCGGAGGGAGAAAAATGTTGTCTCCCGGAGGGAAACAAACGTTATCTCCCAAAGGGAGACAGTTTGGTCTCCCGGAGGGAGACAAAGGTTGTCTCCCGGAGGGAGACAAATGTTGTTTCCCGGAGGGAGACGGTTTGGTACCCCGGAGGGAGACAAAGGTTGTCTCCTAGAGGGAGACAAAGGTCGTCTCCCGGAGGGAGACAAATGTTGTCTCCCGGAGGGAGACAAAGGTTGTCTCCCGGAGGGAGACAAATGTTGTCTCCCGAAAGGAGACATGTTGTCTCCCGGAGGGAGACAAACGTTGTCTCCCGGAGGGAGACAAAGGTTGTCTCCCGGAGGGAGACATAGGTTGTCTCCCGGAGGGAGACAGTTTGGTCTCCCGGAGGGAGACAAGTGTTGTCTCCCGGAGGGAGACAAAGGTTGTCTCCCGGAGGGAGACAAAGGTTGTCTTCCGGAGGGAGACAAAGGTTGTCTCCCGGAGGGAGACAGTTTGGTCTCCCGGAGGGAGAAAAATGTTGTCTCCCGGAGGGAAACAAAGGTTATCTCCCAAAGGGAGACAGTTTGGTCTCCCGGAGGGAGACAAAGGTTGTCTCCCGGAGGGAGACAAATGTTGTTTCCTGGAGGGAGACGGTTTGGTACCCCGGAGGGAGACAAAGGTTGTCTCCTGGAAGGAGACAAAGGTCGTCTCCCGGAGGGAGACAAATGTTGTCTCCCGGAGGGAGACAAAGGTTGTCTCCCGGAGGGAGACAAATGTTGTCTCCCGGAGGGAGAAAAATGTTGTCTCCCGATGGGAGACAAAGGTTGTCTCCCGGAGGGAGACAAATGTTGTCTCCCGGAGGGAGACAAATGTTGTCTCCCGGAGGGAGACAAATGCTGTCTCCCGGAGGGAGACAGTTTGGTCTCCCGGAGGGAGACAAATGTTGTCTCCCGAAAGGAGACATGTTGTCTCCCGGAGGGAGACAAAGGTTGTCTCCCGGAGGGAGACAAAAGTTGTCTCCCGGAGGGAGACAAAAGTTGTCTCCCGGAGGGAGACAGTTTGGTCTCCCGGATGGAGACAAAGGTTGTCTCCCGGAGGGAGACAAATGTTGTTTCCCGGAGGGAGACAAATGTTGTCTCCCGAAAGGAGACATGTTGTCTCCCGGAGGGAGACAAAGGTTGTCTCCCGGAGCGAGACAAAAGTTGTCTCCCGGAGGGAGACAAAAGTTGTCTCCCGGAGGGAGACAGTTTGGTCTCCCGGATGGAGACAAAGGTTGTCTCCCGGAGGGAGACAAATGTTGTTTCCCGGAGGGAGACAAATGTTGTCTCCCGGAGGGAGACGGTTTGGTACCCAGGAGGGAGACAAAGGTTGTCTCCTGGAGGGAGACAAAGGTCGTCTCCCGGAGGGAGACAAATGTTGTCTCCTGGAGGGAGACAAAGGTTGTCTCCCGGAGGGAGACAAATCTTGTCTCCCGGAGGGAGACAAATGTTGTCTCCCGGAGGGAGACAGTTTGGTCTCCCGTAGGGACACAAAGGTTGTCTCCCGGAGGGAGACAAAGGTTGTCTCCCGGAGGGAGACAAATGTTGTCTCCCTGAGGGAGACAAATGTTGTCTCCCGGAGGGAGTTAGTTTGGTCTCCCGGAGGGAGACAGTTTGGTTTCCCGGAGGGAGACAAATGTTGTCTCCCGAAAGGAGACAGGTTGTCTCCCGGAGGGAGACAAAGGTTGTCTCCTGGAGGGAGACAAATGTTGTCTCCCGGAGGGAGACAAATGTTGTCCTTTGGAGGGAGACAGTTTGGTCTCCCGGAGGGAGACAAATGTTGTCTCCCGAAAGGAGACATGTTGTCTCCCGGAGGGAGACAAAGGTTGTCTCCCGGAGGGAGACAAAGGTTGTCTCCCGGAGGGAGACAGTTTGGTCTCCCGGATGGAGACAAAGGTTGTCTCCCGGAGGGAGACAAATGTTGTTTCCCGGAGGGAGACAAATGTTGTCTCCCGGAGGGAGACGGTTTGGTACCCAGGAGGGAGACAAAGGTTGTCTCCTGGAGGGAGACAAAGGTCGTCTCCCGGAGGGAGACAAATGTTGTCTCCTGGAGGGAGACAAAGGTTGTCTCCCGGAGGGAGAAAAATCTTGTCTCCCGGAGGGAGACAAATGTTGTCTCCCGGAGGGAGACAGTTTGGTCTCCCGTAGGGAGACAAAGGTTGTCTCCCGGAGGGAGACAAAGGTTGTCTCCCGGAGGGAGACAAATGTTGTCTCCCTGAGGGAGACAAATGTTGTCTCCCGGAGGGAGTTAGTTTGGTCTCCCGGAGGGAGACAGTTTGGTTTCCCGGAGGGAGACAAATGTTGTCTCCCGAAAGGAGACAGGTTGTCTCCCGGAGGGAGACAAAGGTTGTCTCCTGGAGGGAGACAAATGTTGTCTCCTGGAGGGAGACAAATGTTGTCCCTCGGAGGGAGACAGTTTGGTCTCCCGGAGGGAGACAAATGTTGTCTCCCGAAAGGAGACATGTTGTCTCCCGGAGGGAGACAAAGGTTGTCTCCCGGAGGGAGACAAATGTTGTCTCCCGGAGGGAGACAGTTTGGTCTCCCGGAGGGAGACAAAGGTTGTCTCCCGGAGGGAGACAAAGGTTGTCTCCCGGAGGGAGACAAATGTTGGTTCCCGGAGGGAGACAAATGTTGTCTCCCGATGGGAGACACAGGTTGTCTCCCGGAGGGAGACAAAGGTTGTCTCCCGGAGGGAGACAAATGTTGTCTCCCGATGGGAGACAAAGGTCGTCTCCCGGAGGGAGACAAATGTTGTCTCCTGGAGGGAGACAAAGGTTGTCTCCCGGAGGGAGACAAATGTTGTCTCCCGGAGGGAGACAAAGGTTGTCTCCCGGAGGGAGACAAAGGCTGTCTCCCGAAGGGAGACAAAGGTTGTCTCCCGGAGGGAGACAGTTTGGTCTCCCGGAAGGAGACAAATGTTGTCTCCCGGAGGGAAACAAAGGTTGTCTCCCGGAGGGAGACATTTCGGTCTCCCGGAGCGAGACAAATTTTGTCTCCCGAAAGGAGACATGTTGTCTCCCGGAGGGAGACAAAGGTTGTCTCCCGGAGGGAGACAAATGTTGTCTCCCGGAGGGAGACAAATGTTGTCCCTCGGAGGGAGACAGTTTGGTCTCCCGGAGGGAGACAAATGTTGTCTCGCGAAAGGAGACATGTTGTCTCCCGGAGGGAGACAAAGGTTGTCTCCCGGAGGGAGACAAAGGCTGTCTCCCGAAGGGAGACAAAGGTTGTCTCCCGGAGGGAGACAGTTTGGTCTCCCGGAGGGAGACAAATGTTGTCTCCCGGAGGGAGACAAAGGTTGTCTCCCGGAGGGAGACAAAGGCTGTCTCCCGAAGGGAGACAAATGTTGTCTCCCGAAGGGAGACAAAGGTTGTCTCCCGGAGGGAGACAGTTTGGTCTCCCGGAGGGAGACAAATGTTGTCTCCCGGAGGGAAACAAAGGTTGTCTCCCGGAGGGAGAGAAATTTTGTCTCCCGAAAGGAGACATGTTGTCTCCCGGAGGGAGACAAAGGTTGTCTCCCGGAGGGAGACAAATGTTGTCTCCCGGAGGGATACGAAGGTTGTCTCCCGGAGGGAGACAAAGGTTGTCTCCCGGAGGGAGACAAATGTTGTCTCCCGGAGGGAGACAATTTGGTCTCCCGGAGGGAGACAAATGTTGTCTCCAGGAGGGAAACAAAGGTTGTCTCCCGGAGGGAGACAGTTTGGTTTCCCGGAGGGAGACAAAGGTTGTCTCCCGGAGGGAGACAAAGGTTGTCTCCCGGAGGGAGACAAATGTTGTCTCCCTGAGGGAGACAAATGTTGTCTCCCGGAGGGAGTTAGTTTGGTCTCCCGGAGGGAGACAGTTTGGTTTCCCGGAGGGAGACAAATGTTGTCTCCCGAAAGGAGACAGGTTGTCTCCCGGAGGGAGACAAAGGTTGTCTCCTGGAGGGAGACAAATGTTGTCTCCTGGAGGGAGACAAATGTTGTCCCTCGGAGGGAGACAGTTTGGTCTCCCGGAGGGAGACAAATGTTGTCTCCCGAAAGGAGACATGTTGTCTCCCGGAGGGAGACAAAGGTTGTCTCCCGGAGGGAGACAAATGTTGTCTCCCGGAGGGAGACAGTTTGGTCTCCCGGAGGGAGACAAAGGTTGTCTCCCGGAGGGAGACAAAGGTTGTCTCCCGGAGGGAGACAAATGTTGGTTCCCGGAGGGAGACAAATGTTGTCTCCCGATGGGAGACACAGGTTGTCTCCCGGAGGGAGACAAAGGTTGTCTCCCGGAGGGAGACAAATGTTGTCTCCCGATGGGAGACAAAGGTCGTCTCCCGGAGGGAGACAAATGTTGTCTCCTGGAGGGAGACAAAGGTTGTCTCCCGGAGGGAGACAAATGTTGTCTCCCGGAGGGAGACAAAGGTTGTCTCCCGGAGGGAGACAAAGGCTGTCTCCCGAAGGGAGACAAAGGTTGTCTCCCGGAGGGAGACAGTTTGGTCTCCCGGAAGGAGACAAATGTTGTCTCCCGGAGGGAAACAAAGGTTGTCTCCCGGAGGGAGACATTTCGGTCTCCCGGAGCGAGACAAATTTTGTCTCCCGAAAGGAGACATGTTGTCTCCCGGAGGGAGACAAAGGTTGTCTCCCGGAGGGAGACAAATGTTGTCTCCCGGAGGGAGACAAATGTTGTCCCTCGGAGGGAGACAGTTTGGTCTCCCGGAGGGAGACAAATGTTGTCTCGCGAAAGGAGACATGTTGTCTCCCGGAGGGAGACAAAGGTTGTCTCCCGGAGGGAGACAAAGGCTGTCTCCCGAAGGGAGACAAAGGTTGTCTCCCGGAGGGAGACAGTTTGGTCTCCCGGAGGGAGACAAATGTTGTCTCCCGGAGGGAGACAAAGGTTGTCTCCCGGAGGGAGACAAAGGCTGTCTCCCGAAGGGAGACAAATGTTGTCTCCCGAAGGGAGACAAAGGTTGTCTCCCGGAGGGAGACAGTTTGGTCTCCCGGAGGTAGACAAATGTTGTCTCCCGGAGGGAAACAAAGGTTGTCTCCCGGAGGGAGAGAAATTTTGTCTCCCGAAAGGAGACATGTTGTCTCCCGGAGGGAGACAAAGGTTGTCTCCCGGAGGGAGACAAATGTTGTCTCCCGGAGGGATACGAAGGTTGTCTCCCGGAGGGAGACAAAGGTTGTCTCCCGGAGGGAGACAAATGTTGTCTCCCGGAGGGAGACAATTTGGTCTCCCGGAGGGAGACAAATGTTGTCTCCAGGAGGGAAACAAAGGTTGTCTCCCGGAGGGAGACAGTTTGGTTTCCCGGAGGGAGACAAAGGTTGTCTCCCGGAGGGAGACAAATGTTGTCTCCCGGAGGGAGACAGTTTGGTCTCCCGGACGGAGACAAAGGTTGTCTCCCGGAGGGAGACAAATGTTGTCTCCCGGAGGGAGACAAATGTTGTCTCCCGATGGGAGACAAAGGTTGTCTCCCGGAGGGAGACAAATGTTGTCTCCCAAAAGGAGACATGTTGTCTCCCGGAGGGAGACAAAGGTTGTCTCCCGGAGGGAGACAAAGGCTGTCTCCCGAAGGGAGACAAAGGTTGTCTCCCGGAGGGAGACAGTTTGGTCTCCCGGAAGGAGACAAATGTTGTCTCCCGGAGGGAAACAAAGGTTGTCTCCCGGAGGGAGACATTTCGGTCTCCCGGAGCGAGACAAATTTTGTCTCCCGAAAGGAGACATGTTGCTCCCGGAGGGAGACAAATGTTGTCCCTCGGAGGGAGACAGTTTGGTCTCCCGGAGGGAGACAAATGTTGTCTCGCGAAAGGAGACATGTTGTCTCCCGGAGGGAGACAAAGGTTGTCTCCCGGAGGGAGACATTGGCTGTCTCCCGGAGAAAGACAAATGTTGTCTCCCAGAAGGAGACAAATGTTGTCTCCCGGAGGGAGACAAATGTTGTCTCCCGGAGGGAGACAGTTTGGTCTCCCGAAGGGAGACAAATGTTGTCTCCCGAAAGGAGACATGTTGTCTCCCGGAGGGAGACAAAGGTTGTCTCCCGGAGGGAGACAAAGGCTGTCTCCCGGAGGGAGACAAATGTTGTCTCCCGGAGGGAGACAAAGGTTGTCTCCCGGAGGGAGACAAATGTTGTCTCCCGGAGGGAGACAGTTTGGTCTCCCGTAGGGAGACAAAGGTTGTCTCCCGGAGGGAGACAAAGGTTGTCTCCCGGAGGGAGACAAATGTTGTCTCCCTGAGGGAGACAAATGTTGTCTCCCGGAGGGAGTTAGTTTGGTCTCCCGGAGGGAGACAGTTTGGTTTCCCGGAGGGAGACAAATGTTGTCTCCCGAAAGGAGACAGGTTGTCTCCCGGAGGGAGACAAAGGTTGTCTCCTGGAGGGAGACAAATGTTGTCTCCTGGAGGGAGACAAATGTTGTCCCTCGGAGGGAGACAGTTTGGTCTCCCGGAGGGAGACAAATGTTGTCTCCCGAAAGGAGACATGTTGTCTCCCGGAGGGAGACAAAGGTTGTCTCCCGGAGGGAGACAAATGTTGTCTCCCGGAGGGAGACAGTTTGGTCTCCCGGAGGGAGACAAAGGTTGTCTCCCGGAGGGAGACAAAGGTTGTCTCCCGGAGGGAGACAAATGTTGGTTCCCGGAGGGAGACAAATGTTGTCTCCCGATGGGAGACACAGGTTGTCTCCCGGAGGGAGACAAAGGTTGTCTCCCGGAGGGAGACAAATGTTGTCTCCCGATGGGAGACAAAGGTCGTCTCCCGGAGGGAGACAAATGTTGTCTCCTGGAGGGAGACAAAGGTTGTCTCCCGGAGGGAGACAAATGTTGTCTCCCGGAGGGAGACAAAGGTTGTCTCCCGGAGGGAGACAAAGGCTGTCTCCCGAAGGGAGACAAAGGTTGTCTCCCGGAGGGAGACAGTTTGGTCTCCCGGAAGGAGACAAATGTTGTCTCCCGGAGGGAAACAAAGGTTGTCTCCCGGAGGGAGACATTTCGGTCTCCCGGAGCGAGACAAATTTTGTCTCCCGAAAGGAGACATGTTGTCTCCCGGAGGGAGACAAAGGTTGTCTCCCGGAGGGAGACAAATGTTGTCTCCCGGAGGGAGACAAATGTTGTCCCTCGGAGGGAGACAGTTTGGTCTCCCGGAGGGAGACAAATGTTGTCTCGCGAAAGGAGACATGTTGTCTCCCGGAGGGAGACAAAGGTTGTCTCCCGGAGGGAGACAAAGGCTGTCTCCCGAAGGGAGACAAAGGTTGTCTCCCGGAGGGAGACAGTTTGGTCTCCCGGAGGGAGACAAATGTTGTCTCCCGGAGGGAGACAAAGGTTGTCTCCCGGAGGGAGACAAAGGCTGTCTCCCGAAGGGAGACAAATGTTGTCTCCCGAAGGGAGACAAAGGTTGTCTCCCGGAGGGAGACAGTTTGGTCTCCCGGAGGGAGACAAATGTTGTCTCCCGGAGGGAAACAAAGGTTGTCTCCCGGAGGGAGAGAAATTTTGTCTCCCGAAAGGAGACATGTTGTCTCCCGGAGGGAGACAAAGGTTGTCTCCCGGAGGGAGACAAATGTTGTCTCCCGGAGGGATACGAAGGTTGTCTCCCGGAGGGAGACAAAGGTTGTCTCCCGGAGGGAGACAAATGTTGTCTCCCGGAGGGAGACAATTTGGTCTCCCGGAGGGAGACAAATGTTGTCTCCAGGAGGGAAACAAAGGTTGTCTCCCGGAGGGAGACAGTTTGGTTTCCCGGAGGGAGACAAAGGTTGTCTCCCGGAGGGAGACAAATGTTGTCTCCCGGAGGGAGACAGTTTGGTCTCCCGGACGGAGACAAAGGTTGTCTCCCGGAGGGAGACAAATGTTGTCTCCCGGAGGGAGACAAATGTTGTCTCCCGATGGGAGACAAAGGTTGTCTCCCGGAGGGAGACAAATGTTGTCTCCCAAAAGGAGACATGTTGTCTCCCGGAGGGAGACAAAGGTTGTCTCCCGGAGGGAGACAAAGGCTGTCTCCCGAAGGGAGACAAAGGTTGTCTCCCGGAGGGAGACAGTTTGGTCTCCCGGAAGGAGACAAATGTTGTCTCCCGGAGGGAAACAAAGGTTGTCTCCCGGAGGGAGACATTTCGGTCTCCCGGAGCGAGACAAATTTTGTCTCCCGAAAGGAGACATGTTGTCTCCCGGAGGGAGACAAATGTTGTCCCTCGGAGGGAGACAGTTTGGTCTCCCGGAGGGAGACAAATGTTGTCTCGCGAAAGGAGACATGTTGTCTCCCGGAGGGAGACAAAGGTTGTCTCCCGGAGGGAGACATTGGCTGTCTCCCGGAGAAAGACAAATGTTGTCTCCCAGAAGGAGACAAATGTTGTCTCCCGGAGGGAGACAAATGTTGTCTCCCGGAGGGAGACAGTTTGGTCTCCCGAAGGGAGACAAATGTTGTCTCCCGAAAGGAGACATGTTGTCTCCCGGAGGGAGACAAAGGTTGTCTCCCGGAGGGAGACAAAGGCTGTCTCCCGGAGGGAGACAAATGTTGTCTCCCGGAGGGAGACAAAGGTTGTCTCCCGGAGGGAGACAGTTTGGTCTCCCGGAGGGAGACAAATGTTGTCTCCCGGAGGGAGACAAAGGTTGTCTCCCGGAGGGAGGAAGTTTGGTCTCCCGGAGGGAGACAAATTTTGTCTCCCGAAAGGAGACATGTTGTCTCCCGGAGGGAGACAAAGGTTGTCTCCCGGAGGGAGACAAATGTTGTCTCCCGGAGGGAGACAGTTTGGTCTCCCGGAGGGAGACAATTGTTGTCTCCTGGAGGGAGACAAAGGTCGTCTCCCGGAGGGAGACAAATGTTGTCTCCCGGAGGGAGACAAAGGTTGTCTCCCGGAGGGAGACAAATGTTGTCTCCCGGAGGGAGACCAAGGTTGTCTCAAAGAGGGAGACAAATAATGTCTCCCTGAGGGAGACAAAGGTTGTCTCCCGGAGGGAGACAGATTGGTCTCCCGGAGGGAGTTAGTTTGGTCTCCCGGAGGGAGACAAATGTTGTTTCCCGGAGGGAGACAAAGGTTGTCTCCCGGAGGGAGACAGTTTGGCTTCCCGGAGGGAGACAAGTTTTGTCTCCCGAAAGGAGACATGTTGTCTCCCGGAGGGAGACAAATGTTGTCTCCCGGAGGGAGACAAAGGCTGTCTCCCGGAGGGAGACAAGTGTTGTCTCCCAGAAGGAGACAAATGTTGTCTCCCGGAGGGAGACAAATGTTGTCTCCCGGAGGGAGACAGTTTGGTCTCCCGAAGGGAGACAAATGTTGTCTCCCGAAAGGAGACATGTTGTCTCCCGGAGGGAGACAAATGTTGTCTCCCGGAGGGAGACAAAGGTTGTCTCCCGGAGGGAGACAAATAATGTCTGCCTGAGGGAGACAAAGGTTGTCTCCCGGAGGGAGACAGATTGGTCTCCCGGAGGGAGTTAGTTTGGTCTCCCGGAGGGAGACAAATGTTGTCTCCCGGAGGGAGACAAAGGTTGTCTCCCGGAGGGAGACAGTTTGGCCTCCCGGAGGGAGACAAGTTTTGTCTCCCAAAAGGAGACATGTTGTCTCCCGGAGGGAGACAAATGTTGTCTCCCGGAGGGAGACAAAGGTTGTCTCCCGGAGGGAGACAAGTGTTGTCTCCCAGAAGGAGACAAATGTTGTCTCCCGGAGGGAGACAAATGTTGTCTCCCGGAGGGAGACAGTTTGGTCTCCCGAAGGGAGACAAATGTTGTCTCGCGAAAGGAGACATGTTGTCTCCCGGAGGGGGACAAAGGTTGTCTCCCGGAGGGAGACAAAGGCTGTCTCCCGGAGGGAGACAAATGTTGTCTTCCGGAGGGAGACAAAGGTTGTCTCCCGGAGGGAGACAGTTTGGTCTCCCGGAGGGAGACAAATGTTGTCTCCCGGAGGGAGACAAATTTTGTCTCCCGAAAGGAGACATGTTGTCTCCCGGAGGGAGACAAAGGTTGTCTCCCGGAGGGAGACAAATGTTGTCTCCTGGAGGGAGACAGTCCGGTCTCCCGGAGGGAGACAAATGTTGTCTCCCGGAGGGAGACAAATGTTGTCTCCCGGAGGGAGACAAATGTTGTCTCCCGGAGGGAGACAAAGGTTGTCTCCCGGAGGGAAACAAATGTTGTCTCCCTGAGGGAGACAAAGGTTGTCTCCCGGATGGAGACAGATTGGTCACCCGGAGGGAGTTAGTTTGGTCTCCCGGAGTGAGACAAATGTTGTCTCCCGGAGGGAGACAAATGTTGTCTCCCGGAGGGAGACAATGGTTGTCTCCCGGAGGGAGACAGTTTGGCCTCCCGGAGGGAGACAAATGTTGTCTCCCGAAAGGAGACATGTTGTCTCCCGGAGGGAGACAAAGGTTGTCTCCTGGAGGGAGACAAAGGCTGTCTCCCGGAGGGAGACAGTTTGGTCTCCCGGAGGGAGACAAATGTTGTCTTCCGGAGGGAGACAAATTTTGTCTCCCGAAAGGAGACATGTTGTCTCCCGGAGGGAGACAAAGGTTGTCTCCCGGAGGGAGACAGTTTGGCCTCCCGGAGGGAGACAAATGTTGTCTCCCGAAAGGAGACATGTTGTCTCCCGGAGGGAGACAAAGGTTGTCTCCCGGAGGGAGACAAAGGCTGTCTCCCGGAGGGAGACAAATGTTGTCTCCCGGAGGGAGACAAAGGTTGTCTCCCGGAGGGAGACAGTTTGGTCTCCCGGAGGGAGACAAATGTTGTCTTCCGAAGGGAGACAAATTTTGTCATATTTCATATATTTATATTTCATATTTCATATTTGAATTTTTTAAGGAGGGTAGCCCTTCGGCAGAAGCCGTTTTTCAAGGGGCCCTCTGGTAAAAAACTTAATTACAGCATACAGTTAAACTTAAATATGACTAGAATGAAAAAAAAAACCATAACCTAAAAGCCTATTTACAATTATACAATATATACAATAGAAATGAAAAATTAACCCTTTATCAGTTTCTTAAAACTATTCAGGGAGGATGCTGTCTTTGACTCAGCAGGAAGGCTATTCCATATTTTAGCACCTCGGAAAGAAAAGCATTTTTGCCCATTAGCAGACCTTTTCTTTGGCAATCTCAAATCAGTCTCAGTGTTCCGGAGGTTGCGGGAGGAGCATGCTGAGTTTTTTGTGAAGAGGTTACACAGGTATTGTGGAGCCAAGTCATTGAGCGACTTGAAGACCATTGTTTTAGACTCATTGCTAATGAGCTCTTCAATGGTCTGCTAGCCCAATTTTGCAATAAGTGGTCTGCTTGGGGCATCAAAGCTGCTATTTGTAATGATTCTAGCAGCACGTATTTTGTAACCGAAAGGAGACATGTTGTCTCCCGGAGGGAGACAAATGTTGTCTCCCGGAGGGAGACAAATGTTGTCCCTCGGAGGGAGACAGTTTGGTCTCCCGGAGGGAGACAAATGTTGTCTCCCGAAAGGAGACATGTTGTCTCCCGGAGGGAGACAAAGGCTGTCTCCCGAAGGGAGACGAAGGTTGTCTCCCGGAGGGAGACAGTTTGGTCTCCCGGAGGGAGACAAATGTTGTCTCCCGGAGGGAAACAAAGGTTGTCTCCCGGAGGGAGACATTTCGGTCTCCAGGAGCGAGACAAATTTTGTCTCCCGAAAGGAGACATGTTGTCTCCCGGAGGGAGACGAAGGTTGTCTCCCGGAGGGAGACAAAGGCTGTCTCCCGGAGGGAGACATTTCGGTCTCCCGGAGGGAGACAAATTTTGTCTCCCGAAAGGAGACATGTTGTCTCCCGGAGGGAGACAGTTTGGTCTCCCGGAGGGAGACAAAGGTTGTCTCCCGGAGGGAGACCAATGTTGTCTCCCGGAGGGAGACAAATGTTGTCTCCTGGAGGGAGACAAATGTTGTCCCCCGGAGGGAGACAGTTTGGTCTCTCGGAGGGAGACAAATGTTGTCTCCAGGAGGGAAACAAAGGTTGTCTCCCGGAGGGAGACAGATTTGTATCCCGGAGGGAGACAAAGGTTGTCTCCCGGAGGGAGACAAATGTTGTCTCCCGGAGGGAGACAGTTTGGTTTTTTGGTTTCCCGGAGGGAGACAAAGGTTGTCTCCCGGAGGGAGACAAATGTTGTCACCCGGAGGGAGACAAATGTTTTCCCCCGGAGGGAGACAGTTTGGTCTCCCGGAGGGAGAAAAATGTTGTCTCCCGGAGGGAAACAAAGGTTATCTCCCGGAGGGAGACAGTTTTGTCTCCCGGAGGAAGACAAAGGTTGTCTCCCGGAGGGAGACAAATGTTGTTTCCCGGAGAAAGACGGTTTGGTACCCCGGAGGGAGACAAAGGTTGTCTCCCGGAGGGAGACAAAGGTTGTCTCCCGGAGGGAGACAAATGTTGTCTCCCTTAGGGAGACAAATGTTGTCTCCCTGAGGGAGACAAAGGTTGTCTCCCGGAGGGAGACAGATTGGTCTCCCGGAGGGAGTTAGTTTGGTCTCCTGGAGGGAGACAAATGTTGTCTCCCGGAGGGAGACAAAGGTTGTCTCCCGGAGGGAGACAGTTTTGCCTCCCGGAGGGAGACAAATTTTGTCTCCCGAAAGGAGACATGTTGTCTCCCGGAGGGAGACAAATGTTGTCTCCCGGAGGGAGACAAACGTTGTCTCCCGGAGGGAGACAAATGTTGTCTCCCAGAAGGAGACAAATGTTGTCTCCCGGAGGGAGACAAATGTTGTCTACCGGAGGGAGACACTTTGGTCTCCCGAAGGGAGACAAATGTTGTCTCCCGAAAGGAGACATGTTGTCTCCCGGAGGGAGACAAAGGTTGTCTCCCGGAGGGAGACAAAGGCTGTCTCCCGGAGGGAGACAAATGTTGTCTCCCGGAGGGAGACAAAGGTTGTCTCCCGGAGGGAGACAGTTTGGTCTCCCGGAGGGAGACAAATTTTGTCTCGCGAAAGGAGACATGTTGTCTCCCGGAGGGAGACAAAGGTTGTCTCCCGAATGGAGACAAATGTTGTCTCCCGGAGGGAGACAGTTTGGTCTCCCGGAGGGAGACAAATGTTGTCTCCTGGAGGGAGACAAAGGTCGTCTCCCGGAGGGAGACAAATGTTGTCTCCCAGAAGGAGACAAAGGCTGTCTCCCGGAGGGAGACAAAGGTTGTCTCCCGGAGGGAGACAGTTTGGTCTCCCGGAGGGAGACAAATGTTTTCTCCCGGAGGGAGACAAATGTTGTCCCCCGGAGGGAGACAGTTTGGTCTCCCGGAGGGAGACAAAATTTGTCTCGCGAAAGGAGACATGTTGTCTCCCGGAGGGAGACAAAGGTTGTCTCCCGAATGGAGACAAATGTTGTCTCCCGGAGGGAGACAGTTTGGTCTCCCGGAGGGAGACAAATGTTGTCTCCTGGAGGGAGACAAAGGTCGTCTCCCGGAGGGAGACAAATGTTGTCTCCCAGAAGGAGACAAAGGCTGTCTCCCGGAGGGAGACAAAGGTTGTCTCCCGGAGGGAGACAGTTTGGTCTCCCGGAGGGAGACAAATGTTTTCTCCCGGAGGGAGACAAATGTTGTCCCCCGGAGGGAGACAGTTTGGTCTCCCGGAGGGAGACAAATGTTGTCTCCAGGAGGGAGACAAATGTTGTCTCCCGGAGGGAGACAAAGGTTGTCTCCCGGAGGCAGACAAATGTTGTCTCCCTGAGGGAGACAAAGGTTGTCTCCCGGAGGGAGACAGATTGGTCTCCCGGAGGTAGTTAGTTTGGTCTCCCGGAGGGAGACAAATTTTGTCTCCCGATTGGAGACATGTTGTCTACCGGAGGGAGACAAAGGTTGTCTCCCGGAGGGAGACAAATGTTGTCTCCCAGAAGGAGACAAATGTTGTCTCCCGGAGGGAGACAAATTGTGTCTCCCGAAAGTAGACATGTTGTCTCCCGGAGGGAGACAAAGGTTGTCTCCCGGAGGGAGACATATGTTGTCTCCCGGAGGGAGACAAATGTTGGCTCCCGGAGGGAGACAAATGTTGTCTCCCGGAGGGAGACAGTTTGGTCTTCCGGAGGGAGACAAATGTTTTCTCCCGGAGGGAGACAAATGTTGTCCCCCGGAGGGAGACAGTTTGGTCTCCCGGAGGGAGACAAATGTTGTCTCCAGGAGGGAAACAAAGGTTGTCTCACGGAGGGAGACAGTTTGGTTTCCCGGAGGGAGACAAAGGTTGTCTCCCGGAGGGAGACAAATGTTGTCTCCCGGAGGGAAACAGTTTGGTCTCCCGGAGGGAGACAAATGTTGTCTCCCAGAGGGAGACAAAGGTTGTCTCCCGGAGGGAGACAAAGGTTGTCTCCCAGAAGGAGACAAATTGGTCTCCCGGAGGGAGACAAATGTTGTCTCCTGGAGGGAGACAATGGTCGTCTCCCGGAGGGAGACAAATGTTGTCTCCCGGAGGGAGACAAAGGTTGTCTCCCGGAGGGAGACAAATGTTGTCTCTCAGAAGGAGACAAAGGCTGTCTCCCGGAGGGAGACAAACGTTGTCTCCCGGAGGGAGACATAGATTGTCTCCCGGAGGGAGACAGTTTGGTCTCCCGGAGGGAGACAAATGTTTTCTCCCGGAGGGAGACAAATTGTCTCTCCCGAAAGAAGACATGTTGTTTCCCGGAGGGAGACAAAGGTTGTCTCCCGGAGGGAGAAAAATGTTGTCTCCCGGAGGGAGACAAAGGTTGTCTCCCGGAGGGAGACAAATGTTGTCTCCCGGAGGGAGACAAATGTTGTCTCCCGGAGGGAGACAGTTTGGTACCCCAGAGGGAGACAAAGGTTGTCTCCCGGAGGGAGACAAGTGTTGTCTCCCTGAGGGAGGCAAAGGTTGTCTCCCGGAGGGAGACAGATTGGTCTCCCGGAGGGAGAAAAAAATTTGTCTCCCGGAGGGAGACAAAGGTTGTGTCCCGGAGGGAGACAGTTTGGTCTCCCGGAGGGAGACAAATGTTGTCTCCCGGAGGGAGAAAGTTTGGTTTCCCGGAAGGAGACAAAGGTTGTCTCCTGGAGGGAGACAAAAGTCGTGTCCCGGAGGGAGACAAATGTTGTCTCCCGGAGGGAGATAAAGGTTGTCTCCCGGAGGGAGACAAATGTTGTCTCCCGGAGGGAGACAAATTGTGTCTCCCGAAAGAAGACATGTTGTCTCCCGGAGGGAGACAAAGGTTGTCTCCCGGTGGGAGACATATGTTGTCTCCCGGAGGGAGACAAATGTTGGCTCCCGGAGGGAGACAAATGTTGTCTCCCGGAGGGAGACAGTTTGGTCTTCCGGAGGGAGACAAATGTTGTCTCCCGAAAGGAGACATGTTGTCTCGCGGAGGGAGACATGTTGTCTCCCGGAGGGAGACAGTTTGGTCGCCCGGAGGGAGACAAATTTTGTCTCCCGAAAGGAGACATGTTGTCTCCCGGAGGGAGACAAAGGTTGTCTCCCGGAGGTTGACAAATGTTGTCTCCCGGAGGGAGACAAATGTTGTCTCCCGGAGGGAGACAAATGTTGTCTCCCGGAGGGAGACAAATGTTGTCTCCCGGAGGGAGACAAATGTTGTCTCCCGGAGGGAGACAAATGTTATCTCCCGGAGGGAGAAAAAGGTTGTCTCCCGGAGGGAGAAAAATGTTGTCTCCCGGAGGGAGACAAAGGTTGTCTCCCGGAGGGAGACAAAGGTTGTCTCCTGGAGGGAGACAAATGTTGTCTCACGGAGGGAGAAAAAGGTTGTCTCTCGGAGGGAGACAAATGTTGTCTCCCGGAGGGAGAAAAAGGTTGTCTCCCGGAGGGAGACAAATGTTGTCTCCCGGAGAAAGACAAAGGTCGTCTCCCGGAGGGAGACAAATGTTGTCTCCCGGAGGGAGACAAGGGTTGTCTCCAGGCGGGAGACAAAGGTTGTCTCCCGGAGGGAGACAAATGTTGTCCCCCGGAGGGAGACAAAGGTTGTCTCCGGGAGGGAGACAAAGGTTGCCTCCCAGAGGGAGACAAAGGTTGTCTCCCGGAGAGAGAAAAAGGTTGTCTCCCGGAGGGAGACAAATGTTTTCTCCCGGAGGGAGACAAATTGTCTCTCCCGAAAGAAGACATGTTGTCTCCCGGAGGGAGACAAAGGTTGTCTCCCGGAGGGAGTCAAATGTTGTCTCCCGGAGGGAGACAAAGGTTGTCTCCCAAAGGGAGACAAATGTTGTCTCCCGGAGGGAGACAAATGTTGTCTCCCGGAGGGAGACGGTTTGGTACCCCAGAGGGAGACAAAGGTTGTCTCCCGGAGGGAGACAAGTGTTGTCTCCCTGAGGGAGGCAAAGGTTGTCTCCCGGAGGGAGACAGATTGGTCTCCCGGAGGGAGACAAAATTTGTCTCCCGGAGGGAGACAAAGGTTGTCTCCCGGAGGGAGACAGTTTGGTCTCCCGGAGGGAGACAAATGTTGTCTCCCGGAGGGAGAAAGTTTGGTTTCCCGGAAGGAGACAAAGGTTGTCTCCTGGAGGGAGACAAAAGTCGTGTCCCGGAGGGAGACAAATGTTGTCTCCCGGAGGGAGATAAAGGTTGTCTCCCGGAGGGAGACAAATGTTGTCTCCCGGAGGGAGACAAATTGTGTCTCCCGAAAGAAGACATGTTGTCTCCCGGAGGGAGACAAAGGTTGTCTCCCGGAGGGAGACATATGTTGTCTCCCGGAGGGAGACAAATGTTGGCTCCCGGAGGGAGATAAATGTTTTCTCCCGGAGGGAGACAGTTTGGTCTTCCGGAGGGAGACAAATGTTGTCTCCCGAAAGGAGACATGTTGTCTCGCGGAGGGAGACATGTTGTCTCCCGGAGGGAGACAGTTTGGTCGCCCGGAGGGAGACAAATTTTGTCTCCCGAAAGGAGACATGTTGTCTCCCGGAGGGAGACAAAGGTTGTCTCCCGGAGGTTGACAAATGTTGTCTCCGAGAGGGAGACAAATGTTGTCTCCCGGAGGGAGACAAATGTTGTCTCCCGGAGGGAGACAAATGTTGTCTCCCGGAGGGAGACAAATGTTATCTCCCGGAGGGAGAAAATGGTTGTCTCCCGGAGGGAGAAAAATGTTGTCTCCCGGAGGGAGACAAAGGTTGTCTCCTGGAGGGAGACAAATGTTGTCTCACGGAGGGAGAAAAAGGTTGTCTCTCGGAGGGAGACAAATGTTGTCTCCCGGAGGGAGAAAAAGGTTGTCTCCCGGAGGGAGACAAATGTTGTCTCCCGGAGGAAGACAAAGGTCGTCTCCCGGAGGGAGACAAATGTTGTCTCCCGGAGGGAGACAAGGGTTGTCTCCCGGCGGGAGACAAAGGTTGTCTCCCGGAGGGAGACAAATGTTGTCCCCCGGAGGGAGACAAAGGTTGTCTCCGGGAGGGAGACAAAGGTTGCCTCCCAGAGGGAGACAAAGGTTGTCTCCCGGAGAGAGACAAAGGTTGTCTCCCGGAGGGAGACAGTTTGGTCAATTCATTTAAAAATTTACATAAATTTTTAAAAATCATGTAAATAGGCTGTTTATTTCTTTATGTAGTTGGCTTTAATTAGCGTTGCTGCTATCATAGTCGCCAACTTAAAATAAATTGTATCATTATTATTAATATTATTATTGTCTCCCGAAAGGAGACAGGTTGTCAACATTTGACATTTGACATTTGACAAGACAACCTAGTCTAATTAGACAAGACAACCTTTGTCTCTCTCCGGGAGGCAACCTTTGTCTCTCTCCGGTAGACCAATCTGTCTCCCTCCGGGAGACAACCTTTGTCTCCCTCCGGGAGAACAAACTGTCTCCCTCCAGGAGACAACATTTGTCTCCCTCCGGGAGATAACATTTGTCTCCCTCTGGGACACAACATTTGTCTCCCTCCGGGAGACCAAACTGTCTCCCTCCGGGAGACAACATCTGTCTCCCTCCGAGAGGCAACACTTGTCTCCCTCCGGGAGACCAAACTGTCTCCCTCCGATAGACAACGTTCGTCTCCTTCCGGGAGACAACATTTGTCTCCCTCCGGGAGACCAACCTGTCTCCCTCCGAGAGACAACATTTGTCTCCCTCCCGGAGATAACATTTGTCTCCCTCTGGGACACAACAATTGTCTCCCTCCGGGAGACCAAACTGTCTCCCTCCGGGAGACAACATCTGTCTCCCTCCGAGAGGCAACATTTGTCTCCCTCCGGGAGACCAAACTTTCTCCCTCCGATAGACAACGTTTGTCTCCCTCCGGGAGACAACATTTGTCTCCCTCCGGGAGACCAAACTGTCTCCCTCCGAGAGACAACATTTGTCTCCCTCCGGGAGACAACATTTGTCTCCTTCCGAGAGACAACATTTGTCTCCCTCCGGGAGACAACATTTGTCTCCCTCCGAAATACAACCTTTGTCTCCCTCCGGGAGACAACCTTTGTCTCCCTCCGGGAGACAACATTTGTCTCCCTCCGGGAGACCAAACTGTCTCCCTCCGGGAAACAACCATTGTCTCTCTCCGGGACACAACATTTGTCTCCCTCCGGGAGACCAAATTGTCTCCCTCCGGGAGACAACCTTTGTCTCCCTCCGGGAGACAAGATTTGTCTCCTCCGGGAGACCAAACTGTCTCCCTCCGAGAGACAACATTTGTCTCCCTCCCGGAGATAACATTTGTCTCCCTCCGGGAGACAACATTTGTCTCCCTCCAGGAGACCAAACTGTCTCCCTCCGGGAGACAACTATTGTCTCCCTCCGGGACAGAACATTTGTCTCCCTCCGGGAGACCAAACTGTCTCCCTCCAGGAGACAACCTTTGTCTCCCTCTGGGAGACAACATTTGTCTCCCTCCGGGAGACAACATTTGTCTCCCTCCGGGAGACCAAACTGTCTCCCTCCGAGAGACAACATTTGTCTCCCTCCGGGAGACAACATTTGTCTCCTTCCGAGAGACAACATTTGTCTCCCTCCGGGAGACAACATTTGTCTCCCTCCGAAAGACAACCTTTGTCTCCCTCCGGGAGACAACCTTTGTCTCCCTCCGGGAGACAACATTTGTCTCCCTCCGGGAGACCAAACTTTTCTCCCTCCGGGAGACAACCATTGTCTCCCTCCGGGACACAACATTTGTCTCCCTCCGGGAGACATCCTTTGTCTCCCTCCGGGAGACAACATTTATCTCCCTACATGAGACCAAACTGTCTCCCTCCGGGAGACCAAACTGTCTCCCTCCGGGAGACAACATTTGTCTCCCTCTGGGAGACAACATTTGTCTCCCTCCGGGAGACAACCTTTGTCTCCCTCCGGGAGACAACATTTGTCTCCCTCCGGGAGACAACATTTGTCTCCCTACATGAGACCAAACTGTCTCCCTCCGGGAGACCAAACTGTCTCCCTCCGGGAGACAACCTTTGTCTCCCTTCGGGAGACAACATTTGTCTCCCTCCGGGAGACACATTTGTCTCCCTCCTGGAGACAACATTTGTCTCCCTCTGGGAGACAACATTTGTCACTCTCCGGAAGACAACATTTGTCTCCCTCCGGGAGACAACATTTGTCTCCCTCCGGGAGACAACATATCCGCTCCCTCCGGGAGACAACATTTGTCCCCCTACATGAGACCAAACTGTCTCCCTCCGGGAGACCAAACTGTCTCCCTCCGGGAGACAAACTTTGTCTCCCTCCGGGAGACAACATTTGTCTCCCTCCGGGAGACAACCTTTGTCTCCCTCCGGGGGACAACTTTTGTCTCCCTCCGGGAGACAACATTTGTCTCCTTCTGTGAGACAACATTTGTCTCCCTCCGGGAGACAGCATTTGTCTCCCTCCGGGAGACCAAACTGTCTCCCTCCGGGAGACCAAACTGTCTCCCTCCGGGAGACAAACTTTGTCTCCCTCCGGGAGACAACATTTGTCTCCCTCCGGGAGACAACCTTTGTCTCCCTCCGGGGGACAACATTTGTCTCCCTCCGGGAGACAACATTTGTCTCCTTCTGAGAGACAACATTTGTCTCCCTCCGGGAGACAACATTTGTCTCCCTCCGGGAGACCAAACTGTCTCCCTCCGGGAGACCAAACTGTCTCCCTCCGAGAGACAACATTTGTCTCCCTCCAGGAGACAACATTTGTCTCCCTCCGGGAGACAGCATTTGTCTCCCTCCGGGAGACAACATTTGTCTCCCTCCGGGAGACAACATTTGTCTCCCTCCGGGAGACAACATTTGTCTCCCTCCGAGAGACAACATTTGTCTCCCTCCGGGAGACCAAACTGTCTCCCTCCGATAGACAACATGTGTCTCCCTCCGGGAGACAACATTTGTCTCCCTCCGGGAGACCAAGCTGTCTCCCTCCGAGAGACAACATTTGTCTCCCTCCGGGAGACAACATTTGTCTCCTTCCGAGAGACAACATTTGTCTCCCTCCGGGAGACAACATTTCTCTCCCTCCGGGAGACAGCATTTGTCTCCCTCCAGGAGACAACATTTGTGTCCCTCCGGGAGACAACCTTTGTCTCCCTCCGGGAGACAACATTTGTCTCCCTCCGGGAGATAACATTTGTCTCCCTCCGGGAGACAACATTTGTCTCCCTCCGGGAGACAACATTTGTCTCCCTCCGAGAGACAACATTTGTCTCCCTCCCGGAGATAACATTTGTCTCCCTGCGGGAGAACAAACTGTCTCCCTCTGGGAGACAACCTTTGTCTCCCTCCCGGAGACAACATTTGTCTCCCTCCGGGAGACAACATTTGTCTCCCTCCGGGAGACAACATTTGTGTCCCTCCGGGAGACAGCATTTGTCTCCCTCCGGGAGACAACATTTGTCTCCCTCCGGGAGACAACATTTGTCTCCCTCCAAGAGACAACATTTGTCTCCCTCCGAGAGACAACATTTGTCTCCCTCCGGGAGACCAAACTGTCTCCCTCCGATAGACAACGTTTGTCTCCCTCCGGGAGACAACATTTGTCTCCCTCCGGGAGACCAAGCTGTCTCCCTCCGAGAGACAACATTTGTCTCCCTCCGGGAGACAACATTTGTCTCCTTCCGAGAGACAACATTTGTCTCCCTCCGGGAGACAACATTTGTCTCCCTCCGGGAGACAGCATTTGTCTCCCTCCAGGAGACAACATTTGTGTCCCTCCGGGAGACAACCTTTGTCTCCCTCCGGGAGACAACATTTGTCTCCCTCCGGGAGATAACATTTGTCTCCCTCCGGGAGACAACATTTGTCTCCCTCCGGGAGACAACATTTGTCTCCCTCCGAGAGACAACATTTGTCTCCCTCCCGGAGATAACATTTGTCTCCCTGCGGGAGACCAAACTGTCTCCCTCCGGGAGACAACCTTTGTCTCCCTCCGGGAGACAACATTTGTCTCCCTCCGGGAGACAACAGCTGTCTCCCTCCGAGAGACAACATTTGTCTCCCTCCGGGAGACAACATTTGTCTCCTTCCGAGAGACAACATTTGTCTCCCTCCGGGAGACAACATTTCTCTCCCTCCGGGAGACAGCATTTGTCTCCCTCCAGGAGACAACATTTGTGTCCCTCCGGGAGACAACCTTTGTCTCCCTCCGGGAGACAACATTTGTCTCCCTCCGGGAGATAACATTTGTCTCCCTCCGGGAGACAACATTTGTCTCCCTCCGGGAGACAACATTTGTCTCCCTCCGAGAGACAACATTTGTCTCCCTCCCGGAAATAACATTTGTCTCCCTGCGGGAGACCAAACTGTCTCCCTCCGGGAGACAACCTTTGTCTCCCTCCGGGAGACAACATTTGTCTCCCTCCGGGAGACAACATTTGTCTCCCTCCGGGAGACAACATTTGTCTCCCTCCGGGAGACAGTATTTCTCTCCCTCCGGGAGACAACATTTGTCTCCCTCCGGGAGACAACATTTGTCTCCCTCCGGGAGACAACATTTGTCTCCCTCCGGGAGACAACATTTGTCTCCCTCCGGGAGACAACATTTGTCTCCCTCCGGGAGACAACATTTGTCTCCCTCAGAGAGACAACATTTGTCTCCCTCCGGGAGACAACATTTGTCTCCTTCCGAGAGACAACATTTGTCTCCCTCCGGGAGACAACATTTGTCTCCCTCCGGGAGACAGCATTTGTCTCCCTCCAGGAGACAACATTTGTGTCCCTCCGGGAGACAACCTTTGTCTCCCTCCGGGAGACAACATTTGTCTCCCTCCGGGAGATAACATTTGTCTCCCTCCGGGAGACAACATTTGTCTCCCTCCGGGAGACAACATTTGTCTCCCTCCGAGAGACAACATTTGTCTCCCTCCCGGAGATAACATTTGTCTCCCTGCGGGAGACCAAACTGTCTCCCTCCGGGAGACAACCTTTGTCTCCCTCCGGGAGACAACATTTGTCTCCCTCCGGGAGACAACCTTTGTCTCCCTACATGAGACCAACCTGTCTCCCTCCGGGAGACCAAACTGTCTCCCTCCGGGAGACAACCTTTGTCTCCCTCCGGGAGACAACATTTGTCTCCCTCCGGGAGACAACATTTGTCTCCCTCCGGGAGACGACCTTTGTCTCCCTCCGGGGGACAACATTTGTCTCTTTCCGGGAGACAACATTTGTCTCCCTCCGGGAGACAGCACTTGTCTCCCTCCGGGAGACAACATTTGTCTCCCTCCGGGAGACAACATTTGTCTCCCTCCGGGAGACAACATTTGTCCCCCTCTGGGAGACAGCCTTTGTCTCCCTACATGAGACCAAAGTTTCTCCCTCCGGGAGACCAAACTGTCTCCCTCCGGGAGACAACCTTTGTCTCCCTCCGGGAGACAACATTTGTCTCCCTCCGGGAGACAACATTTGTCTCCCTCCGGGAGACAACCTTTGTCTCCCTCCGGGGGACAACATTTGTCTCCCTCCGGGAGACAACATTTGTCTCCTTCCGAGAGACAACATTTGTCTCCCTCCGGGAGACAACATTTGTCTCCCTCCGGGAGACAGCATTTGTCTCCCTCCAGGAGACAACATTTGTCTCCCTCCGGGAGACAACCTTTGTCTCCCTCCGGGAGACAACATTTGTCTCCCTCCGGGAGATAACATTTGTCTCAATCCGGGAGACAACATTTGTCTCCCTCCTGGAGACAACCTTTGTCTCCCTCCGGGAGACAACATTTGTCTCCCTCCGGGAGACAACATTTGTCTCCCTCCGGGAGAACAAACTGTCTCCCTCCGAGAGACAACATTTGTCTCCCTCCGGGAGACAACATTTGTCTCCTTCCGAGAGACAACATTTGTCTCCCTCCGGGAGACAACATTTGTCTCCCTCCGGGAGACCAAACTGTCTCCCTCCGAGAGACAACATTTGTCTCCTTCCGAGAGACAACATTTGTCTCCCTCCGGGAGACAACATTGTCTCCCTCCGGGAGACCAAACTGTCTCCCTCCGGGAGACAACCTTTTTCTCCCTCCGGGAGACAACATTTGTCTCCCTCCGGGAGACAACATTTGTCCCCCTCCGGGAGACAGCCTTTGTCTCCCTACATGAGACCAAAGTTTCTCCCTCCGGGAGACCAAACTGTCTCCCTCCGGGAGACAACCTTTGTCTCCCTCCGGGAGACAACATTTGTCTCCCTCCGGGAGACAACATTTGTCTCCCTCCGGGAGACAACCGTTGTCTCCCTCCGGGGGACAACATTTGTCTCCCTCCGGGAGACAACATTTGTCTCCTTCCGAGAGACAACATTTGTCTCCCTCCGGGAGACAACATTTGTCTCCCTCCGGGAGACAGCATTTGTCTCCCTCCAGGAGACAACATTTGTCTCCCTGCGGGAGACAACCTTTGTCTCCCTCCGGGAGACAACATTTGTCTCCCTCCGGGAGATAACATTTGTCTCCCTCCGGGAGACAACCTTTTTCTCCCTCCGGGAGACAACATTTGTCTGCCTCCGGGAGAAAACATTTGTCTCCCTCCGGGAGACAACCTTTGTCTCCCTACGGGGGACAACATTTGTCTCCCTCCGGGAGACAACATTTGTCTCCTTCCGAGAGACAACATTTGTCTCCCTCCGGGAGATAACATTTGTCTCCCTCCGGGAGACAACATTTGTCTCCCTCCGGGAGACAACATTTGTCTCCCTCCGAGAGACAACATTTGTCTCCCTCCCGGAGATAACATTTGTCTCCCTGCGGGAGACCAAACTGTCTCCCTCCGGGAGACAACCTTTGTCTCCCTCCGGGAGACAACATTTGGCTCCCTCCGGGAGACAACATTTGTCTCCCTCCGAGAGACAACATTTGTCTCCCTCCGGGAGACAACATTTGTCTCCTTCCGAGAGACAACATTTGTCACCCTACATGAGACCAACCTGTCTCCCTCCGGGAGACCAAACTGTCTCCCTCCGGGAGACAACCTTTGTCTCCCTCCGGGAGACAACATTTGTCTCCCTCCGGGAGACAACATTTGTCTCCCTCCGGGAGACAACCTTTGTCTCCCTCCGGGGGACAACATTTGTCTCTTTCCGGGAGACAACATTTGTCTCCCTCCGGGAGACAGCACTTGTCTCCCTCCGGGAGACAACCTTTGTCTCCCTCCCGGAGATAACATTTGTCTCCCTGCGGGAGACCAAACTGTCTCCCTCCGGGAGACAACCTTTGTCTCCCTCCGGGAGACAACATTTGTCTCCCTCCGGGAGACAACATTTGTCTCCCTCCGGGAGACAACATTTGTCTCCTTCCGGGAGACAGCATTTGTCTCCCTCCGGGAGACAACATTTGTCTCCCTCCGGGAGACAACATTTGTCTCCCTCCGGGAGACAACATTTGTCTCCCTCCGGGAGACAACATTTGTCTCCCTCCGGGAGACAACATTTGTCTCCCTCCGGGAGACAACATTTGTCTCCCTCAGAGAGACAACATTTGTCTCCCTCCGGGAGACCACATTTGTCTCCTTCCGAGAGACAACATTTGTCTCCCTCCGGGAGACAACATTTGTCTCCCTCCGGGAGACAGCATTTGTCTCCCTCCAGGAGACAACATTTGTGTCCCTCCGGGAGACAACCTTTGTCTCCCTCCGGGAGACAACATTTGTCTCCCTCCGGGAGACAACATTTGTCTCCCTCCGAGAGACAACATTTGTCTCCCTCCTGGAGATAACATTTGTCTCCCTGCGGGAGACCAAACTGTCTCCCTCCGGGAGACAACCTTTGTCTCCCTCCGGGAGACAACATTTGTCTCCCTCCGGGAGACAACATTTGTCTCCCTCCGGGAGACAACATTTGTCTCCCTCCGGGAGACAACCTTTGTCTCCCTACATGAGACCAACCTGTCTCCCTCCGGGAGACAACCTTTGTCTCCCTCCGGGAGACAACATTTGGCTCCCTCCGGGAGACAACATTTGTCTCCCTCCTGGAGACAGCATTTGTCTCCCTCCAGGAGACAACATTTGTCTCCCTCCGGGAGACAACCTTTGTCTCCCTCCGGGAGACAACATTTGTCTCCCTCCGGGAGATAACATTTGTCTCAATCCGGGAGACAACATTTGTCTCCCTCCGGGAGACAACCTTTGTCTCCCTCCGGGAGACAACATTTGTCTCCCTCCGGGAGACAACATTTGTCTCCCTCCGGGAGACAACATTTGTCTCCCTCCGGGAGAACAAACTGTCTCCCTCCGAGAGACAACATTTGTCTCCCTCCGGGAGACAACATTTGTCTCCTTCCGAGAGACAACATTTGTCTCCCTCCGGGAGACAACATTTGTCTCCCTCCGGGAGACCAAACTGTCTCCCTCCGAGAGACAACATTTGTCTCCTTCCGAGAGACAACATTTGTCTCCCTCCGGGAGACAACCTTGTCTCCCTCCGGGAGACCAAACTGTCTCCCTCCGGGAGACAACCTTTTTCTCCCTCCGGGAGACAACATTTGTCTCCCTCCGGGAGACAACATTTGTCCCCCTCCGGGAGACAGCCTTTGTCTCCCTACATGAGACCAAAGTTTCTCCCTCCGGGAGACCAAACTGTCTCCCTCCGGGAGACAACCTTTGTCTCCCTCCGGGAGACAACATTTGTCTCCCTCCGGGAGACAACCTTTGTCTCCCTCCGGGGGACAACATTTGTCTCCCTCCGGGAGACAACATTTGTCTCCTTCCGAGAGACAACATTTGTCTCCCTCCGGGAGACAACATTTGTCTCCCTCCGGGAGACAGCATTTGTCTCCCTCCAGGAGACAACATTTGTCTCCCTCCGGGAGACAACCTTTGTCTCCCTCCGGGAGACAACATTTGTCTCCCTAAGGAAGATAACATTTGTCTCAATCCGGGAGACAACATTTGTCTCCCTCCGGGAGACAACCTTTGTCTCCCTCCGGGAGACAACATTTGTCTCCCTCCGGGAGACAACATTTGTCTCCCTCCGGGAGAACAAACTGTCTCCCTCCAGGAGACAACATTTGTCTCCCTCCGGGAGACAACCTTTGTCTCCCTCCGGGAGACAACATTTGTCTCCCTAAGGAAGATAACATTTGTCTCAATCCGGGAGACAACATTTGTCTCCCTCCGGGAGACCAAACTGTCTCCCTCCGAGAGACAACATTTGTCTCCTTCCGAGAGACAACATTTGTCTCCCTCCGGGAGACAACATTGTCTCCCTCCGGGAGACCAAACTGTCTCCCTCCGGGAGACAACCTTTTTCTCCCTCCGGGAGACAACATTTGTCTGCCTCCGGGAGAAAACATTTGTCTCCCTCCGGGAGACAACCTTTGTCTCCCTACGGGGGACAACATTTGTCTCCCTCCGGGAGACAACATTTGTCTCCTTCCGAGAGACAACATTTGTCTCCCTCCGGGAGATAACATTTGTCTCCCTCCGGGAGACAACATTTGTCTCCCTCCGGGAGACAACATTTGTCTCCCTCCGAGAGACAACATTTGTCTCCCTCCCGGAGATAACATTTGTCTCCCTGCGGGAGACCAAACTGTCTCCCTCCGGGAGACAACCTTTGTCTCCCTCCGGGAGACAACATTTGTCTCCCTCCGGGAGACAACATTTGTCTCCCTCCGAGAGACAACATTTGTCTCCCTCCGGGAGACAACATTTGTCTCCTTCCGAGAGACAACATTTGTCACCCTACATGAGACCAACCTGTCTCCCTCCGGGAGACCAAACTGTCTCCCTCCGGGAGACAACCTTTGTCTCCCTCCGGGAGACAACATTTGTCTCCCTCCGGGAGACAACATTTGTCTCCCTCCGGGAGACAACCTTTGTCTTTCTCCGGGGGACAACATTTGTCTCTTTCCGGGAGACAACATTTGTCTCCCTCCGGGAGACAGCACTTGTCTCCCTCCGGGAGACAACCTTTGTCTCCCTCCGGGAGACAACATTTGTCTCCCTCCGGGAGACAACATTTGTCCCCCTCCGGGAGACAGCCTTTGTCTCCCTACATGAGACCAAAGTTTCTCCCTCCGGGAGACCAAACTGTCTCCCTCCGGGAGACAACCTTTGTCTCCCTCCGGGAGACAACATTTGTCTCCCTCCGGGAGACAACATTTGTCTCCCTCCGGGAGACAACCTTTGTCTCCCTCCGGGGGACAACATTTGTCTCCCTCCGGGAGACAACATTTGTCTCCTTCCGAGAGACAACATTTGTCTCCCTCCGGGAGACACCATTTGTCTCCCTCCGGGAGACAACATTTGTCTCCCTCCGGGAGAACAAACTGTCTCCCTCCGAGAGACAACATTTGTCTCCCTCCGGGAGACAACATTTGTCTCCTTCCGAGAGACAACATTTGTCTCCCTACATGAGACCAACCTGTCTCCCTCCGGGAGACCAAACTCTCTCCCTCCGGGAGACAACCTTTGTCTCCCTCCGGGAGACAACATTTGTCTCCCTCCGGGAGACAACATTTGTCTCCCTCCGTGAGACAACCTTTGTCTCCCTCCGGGGGACAACATTTGTCTCTTTCCGGGAGACAACATTTGTCTCCCTCCGGGAGACAGCACTTGTCTCCCTCCGGGAGACAACCTTTGTCTCCCTCCGGGAGACAACATTTGTCTCCCTCCGGGAGACAACATTTGTCCCCCTCCGGGAGACAGCCTTTGTCTCCCTACTTGAGACCAAAGTTTCTCCCTCCGGGAGACCAAACTCTCTCCCTCCGGGAGACAACCTTTGTCTCCCTCCGGGAGACAACATTTGTCTCCCTCCGGGAGACAACATTTGTCTCCCTCCGTGAGACAACCTTTGTCTCCCTCCGGGGGACAACATTTGTCTCTTTCCGGGAGACAGCACTTGTCTCCCTCCGGGAGACAACCTTTGTCTCCCTCCGGGGGACAACATTTGTCTCCCTCCGGGAGACAACATTTGTCTCCCTCCGGGAGAACAAACTGTCTCCCTCCGAGAGACAACATTTGTCTCCCTCCGGGAGACAACATTTGTCTCCTTCCGAGAGACAACATTTGTCTCCCTACATGAGACCAACCTGTCTCCCTCCGGGAGACCAAACTCTCTCCCTCCGGGAGACAACCTTTGTCTCCCTCCGGGAGACAACATTTGTCTCCCTCCGGGAGACAACATTTGTCTCCCTCCGTGAGACAACCTTTGTCTCCCTCCGGGGGACAACATTTGTCTCTTTCCGGGAGACAGCACTTGTCTCCCTCCGGGAGACAACCTTTGTCTCCCTCCGGGGGACAACATTTGTCTCCCTCCGGGAGACAACATTTGTCTCCCTCCGGGAGACAGCATTTGTCTCCCTCCGGGAGACAACATTTGTCTCCCTCCGGGAAACAACCTTTGTCTCCCTCCGGGAGACAACATTTGTCTCCCTCCGGGAGACAACATTTGTCTCCCTCCGGGAGATAACATTTGTCTCCCTCCGGGAGACAACATTTGTCTCCCTCCGGGAGTCAACATTTGTCTCCCTCCGAGAGACAACATTTGTCTCCCTCCCGGAGATAACATTTGTCTCCCTGCGGGAGACCAAACTGTCTCCCTCCGGGAGACAACCTTTGTCTCCCTCCGGGAGACAACATTTGTCTCCCTCCGGGAGACAACATTTGTCTCCTTCCGAGAGACAACATTTGTCTCCCTCCGGGAGAAAACATTTGTCTCCCTCCGGGAGACCAAACTGTCTCCCTCCGAGAGACAACATTTGTCTCCCTCCGGGAGACAACCTTTGTCTCCCTCCAGGAGACAACATTTGTCTCCCTCCGGGAGACAACATTTGTCTCCCTCCGGGAGACAACCTTTGTCTCCCTCCGGGGGACAACATTTGTCTCCCTCCGGGAGACAACATTTATCTCCTTCCGAGAGACAACATTTGTCTCCCTCCGGGAGACAACATTTGTCTCCCTCCGGGAGACAGCATTTGTCTCCCTCCGGGAGACAACATTTGTCTCCCTCCGGGAGACAACCTTTGTCTCCCTCCGGGAGACAACATTTGTCTCCCTCCGGGAGATAACATTTGTCTCCCTCCGGGAGACAACATTTGTCTCCCTCCGGGAGACAACATTTGTCTCCCTCCGAGAGACAACATTTGTCTCCCTCCGGGAGACAACCTTTGTCTCCCTCCGGGGGACAACATTTGTCTCCCTCCGGGAGACAACATTTATCTCCTTCCGAGAGACAACATTTGTCTCCCTCCGGGAGACAACATTTGTCTCCCTCCGGGAGACAGCATTTGTCTCCCTCCGGGAGACAACATTTGTCTCCCTCCGGGAGACAACCTTTGTCTCCCTCCGGGGGACAACATTTGTCTCCCTCCGGGAGACAACATTTGTCTCCTTCCGAGAGACAACATTTGTCTCCCTCCGGGAGACAACATTTGTCTCCCTCCGGGAGACCAAACTGTCTCCCTCCGAGAGACAACATTTGTCTCCCTCCGGGAGACAACATTTGTCTCCTTCCGAGAGACAACATTTGTCTCCCTCCTGGAGACAACATTTGTCTCCCTCCGGGAGACAACATTTGTCTCCCTCCGGGAGACAACATTTGTCTCCCTCCGAGAGACCAAACTGTCTCCCTCCGGGAGACAACCTTTGTCTCCCTCCAGGAGACAACATTTGTCTCCCTCCGGGAGACAACATTTGTCTCCCTCCGGGAGACAACCTTTGTCTCCCTCCGGGAGACAGCATTTGTCTCCCTCCGGGAGACAACATTTGTCTCCCTCCGGGAGATAACATTTGTCTCCCTCCGGGAGACAACATTTGTCTCCCTCCGGGAGACAACATTTGTCTCCCTCCGAGAGACAACATTTGTCTCCCTCCCGGAGATAACATTTGTCTCCCTGCGGGAGACCAAACTGTCTCCCTCCGGGAGACAACCTTTGTCTCCCTCCGGGAGACAACATTTGTCTCCCTCCGGGAGACAACATTTGTCTCAATCCGGGAGAACAAACTGTCTCCCTCCGAGAGACAACATTTGTCTCCCTCCGGGAGACAACATTTGTCTCCTTCCGAGAGACAACATTTGTCTCCCTCCGGGAGACAACATTTGTCTCCCTCCGAGAGACCAAACTGTCTCCCTCCGGGAGACAACCTTTGTCTCCCTCCGGGAGACAACATTTGTCTCCCTCCGGGAGACAACATTTGTCTCCCTCCGGGAGACAACCTTTGTCTCCCTCCGGGGGACAACATTTGTCTCCCTCCGGGAGACAACATTTATCTCCTTCCGAGAGACAACATTTGTCTCCCTCCGGGAGACAACATTTGTCTCCCTCCGGGAGACAGCATTTGTCTCCCTCCGGGAGACAACATTTGTCTCCCTCCGGGAGACAACCTTTGTCTCCCTCCGGGAGACAACATTTGTCTCCCTCCGGGAGATAACATTTGTCTCCCTCCGGGAGACAACATTTGTCTCCCTCCGGGAGACAACATTTGTCTCCCTCCGGGAGACAACATTTGTCTCCCTCCGGGAGAACAAACTGCCTCCCTCCGAGAGACAACATTTGTCTCCCTCCGGGAGACAACATTTGTCTCCTTCCGAGAGACAACATTTGTCTCCCTCCGGGAGACAACATTTGTCTCCCTCCGGGAGACCAAACTATCTCCCTCCGAGAGACAACATTTGTCTCCTTCCGAGAGACAACATTTGTCTCCCTCCGGGAGACAACATTGTCTCCCTCCGGGAGACCAAACTGTCTCCCTCCGGGAGACAACATTTGTCTCCCTCCGGGAGACAACCTTTGTCTCCCTCCGGGGGACAACATTTGTTTCCCTCCGGGAGACAACATTTGTCTCCTTCCGAGAGACAACATTTGTCTCCCTCCGGGAGACAACATTTGTCTCCCTCCGGGAGACAGCATTTGTCTCCCTCCGGGAGACAACCTTTGTCTCCCTCCGGGAGACAACATTTGTCTCCCTCCGGGAGACAACATTTGTCTCCCTCCGGGAGACAACATTTGTCTCCCTCCGGGAGATAACATTTGTCTCCCTCCGGGAGACAACATTTGTCTGCCTCCGGGAGACAACATTTGTCTCCCTCCGAGAGACAACATTTGTCTCCCTCCCGGAGATAACATTTGTCTCCCTGCGGGAGACCAAACTGTCTCCCTCCGGGAGACAACCTTTGTCTCCCTCCGGGAGACAACATTTGTCTCCCTCCGGGAGACAACATTTATCTCCTTCCGAGAGACAACATTTGTCTCCCTCCGGGAGACAACATTTGTCTCCCTCCGGGAGACAACCTTTGTCTCCCTCCGGGAGACAACATTTGTCTCCCTCCGGGAGACAACATTTGTCTCCCTCCGGGAGATAACATTTGTCTCCCTCCGGGAGACAACATTTGTCTCCCTCCGGGAGACAACATTTGTCTCCCTCCGAGAGACAACATTTGTCTCCCTCCCGGAGATAACATTTGTCTCCCTGCGGGAGACCAAACTGTCTCCCTCCGGGAGACAACCTTTGTCTCCCTCCGGGAGACAACATTTGTCTCCCTCCGGGAGACAACATTTATCTCCTTCCGAGAGACAACATTTGTCTCCCTCCGGGAGACAACATTTGTCTCCCTCCGGGAGACAGCATTTGTCTCCCTCCGGGAGACAACATTTGTCTCCCTCCGGGAGACAACCTTTGTCTCCCTCCGGGAGACAACCTTTGTCTCCCTCCGGGAGACAACATTTGTCTCCCTCCGGGAGATAACATTTGTCTCCCTCCGAGAGACAACATTTGTCTCCCTCCGGGAGACAACCTTTGTCTCCCTCCGGGAGACAACATTTGTCTCCCTCCGGGAGACAACATTTGTCTCCCTCCGGGAGATAACATTTGTCTCCCTCCGGGAGACAACATTTGTCTCCCTCCGGGAGACAACATTTGTCTCCCTCCGAGAGACAACATTTGTCTCCCTCCCGGAGATAACATTTGTCTCCCTGCGGGAGACCAAACTGTCTCCCTCCGGGAGACAACCTTTGTCTCCCTCCGGGAGACAACATTTGTCTCCCTCCGGGAGACAACATTTATCTCCTTCCGAGAGACAACATTTGTCTCCCTCCGGGAGACAACATTTGTCTCCCTCTGGGAGACAGCATTTGTCTCCCTCCGGGAGACAACATTTGTCTCCCTCCGGGAGACAACCTTTGTCTCCCTCCGGGAGACAACATTTGTCTCCCTCCGGGAGATAACATTTGTCTCCCTCCGGGAGACAACATTTGTCTCCCTCCGGGAGACAACATTTGTCTCCCTCCGAGAGACAACATTTGTCTCCCTCCCGGAGATAACATTTGTCTCCCTGCGGGAGACCAAACTGTCTCCCTCCGGGAGACAACCTTTGTCTCCCTCCGGGAGACAACATTTGTCTCCCTCCGGGAGACAACATTTGTCTCCCTCCGGGAGAACAAACTGTCTCCCTCCGAGAGACAACACTTGTCTCCCTCCGGGAGACAACATTTGTCTCCTTCCGAGAGACAACATTTGTCTCCCTCCGGGAGACAACATTTGTCTCCCTCCGGGAGACCAAACTGTCTCCCTCCGAGAGACAACATTTGTCTCCTTCCGAGAGACAACATTTGTCTCCCTCCGGGTGACAACATTGTCTCCCTCCGGGAGACCAAACTGTCTCCCTCCGGGAGACAACCTTTGTCTCCCTCCGGGAGACAACATTTGTCTCCCTCCGGGAGACAACCTTTGTCTCCCTCCGGGGGACAACATTTGTCTCCCTCCGGGAGACAACATTTGTGTCCTTCCGAGAGACAACATTTGTCTCCCTCCGGGAGACAACATTTGTCTCCCTCCGAGAGACAGCATTTGTCTCCCTCCGGGAGACAGCATTTGTCTCCCTCCGGGAGACAACATTTGTCTCCCTCCGGGAAACAACCTTTGTCTCCCTCCGGGAGACAACATTTGTCTCCCTCCGGGAGATAACATTTGTCTCCCTCCGGGAGACAACATTTGTCTCCCTCCGGGAGACAACATTTATCTCCCTCCGAGAGACAACATTTGTCTCAATTCCCGGAGATAACATTTGTCTCCCTGCGGGAGACCAAACTGTCTCCCTCCGGGAGACAACCTTTGTCTCCCTCCGGGAGACAACATTTGTCTCCCTCCGGGAGACAACATTTGTCTCCTTCCGAGAGACAACATTTGTCTCCCTCCGGGAGAAAACATTTGTCTCCCTAAGGGAGACCAAACTGTCTCCCTCCGAGAGACAACATTTGTCTCCCTCCGGAAGACAACCTTTGTCTCCCTCCAGGAGACAACATTTGTCTCCCTCCGGGAGACAACATTTGTCTCCCTCCGGGAGACAACCTTTGTCTCCCTCCGGGGGACAACATTTGTCTCCCTCCGGGAGACAACATTTATCTCCTTCCGAGAGACAACATTTGTCTCCCTCCGGGAGACAACATTTGTCTCCCTCCGGGAGACAGCATTTGTCTCCCTCCGGGAGACAACATTTGTCTCCCTCCGGGAGACAACCTTTGTCTCCCTCCGGGAGACAACATTTGTCTCCCTCCGGGAGATAACATTTGTCTCCCTCCGGGAGACAACATTTGTCTCCCTCCGAGAGACAACATTTGTCTCCCTCCCGGAGATAACATTTGTCTCCCTGCGGGAGACCAAACTGTCTCCCTCCGGGAGAAAACCTTTGTCTCCCTCCGGGAGACAACATTTGTCTCCCTCCGGGAGACAACATTTGTCTCCCTCCGGGAGAACAAACTGTCTCCCTCCGAGAGACAACATTTGTCTCCCTCCGGGAGACAACATTTGTCTCCTTCCGAGAGACAACATTTGTCTCCCTCCGGGAGACCAAACTGTCTCCCTGCGAGAGACAACATTTGTCTCCTTCCGAGAGACAACATTTGTCTCCCTCCGGGAGACAACATTGTCTCCCTCCGGGAGACCAAACTGTCTCCCTCCGGGAGACAACCTTTGTCTCCCTCCGGGAGACAACATTTGTCTCCCTCCGGGAGACAACCTTTGTCTCCCTCCGGGGGACAACATTTGTCTCCCTCCGGGAGACAACATTTGTCTCCTTCCGAGAGACAACATTTGTCTCCCTCCGGGAGACAACATTTGTCTCCCTCCGGGAGACAACATTTGTCTCCCTCCGGGAGACAACATTTGTCTCCCTCCGGGAGACAACCTTTGTCTCCCTCCAGGAGACAACATTTGTCTCCCTCCGGGAGACAACATTTGTCTCCCTCTGGGAGACAACCTTTGTCTCCCTCCGGGGGACAACATTTGTCTCCCTCCGGGAGACAACATTTATCTCCTTCCGAGAGACAACATTTGTCTCCCTCCGGGAGACAACATTTGTCTCCCTCCGGGAGATAACATTTGTCTCCCTCCGGGAGACAACATTTGTCTCCCTCCGAGAGACAACATTTGTCTCCCTCCCGGAGATAACATTTGTCTCCCTGCGGGAGACCAAACTGTCTCCCTCCGGGAGAAAACCTTTGTCTCCCTCCGGGAGACAGCATTTGTCTCCCTCCGGGAGACAACATTTGTCTCCCTCCGGGAGATAACATTTGTCTCCCTCCGGGAGACAACATTTGTCTCCCTCCGGGAGAACAAACTGTCTCCCTCCGGGAGACAACCTTTGTCTCCCTCCGGGAGACAACATTTGTCTCCCTCCGGGAGACAACATTTGTCTCCCTCCGTGAGATAACATTTGTCTCCCTCCGGGAGACAACATCTGTCTCCCTCCGGGAGACAACATTTGTCTCCCTCCGAGAGACAACATTTGTCTAATAATAATAAATAATAATAATAATCACTTTCTTTAAGGTTGGCGTGGTAGATAGCACTAGGCTAATTAATGCCAACCATTATTGAATACAAAAATTAGATATAATCAATAAACCTAAATGTAACCTAAATTTGCAATAAAATCCTTACACAGTCTACAGTTGCATGAAAAATTCCAAAACTTAATTTCTTTTTTAAAATACTGTACAGATCGGGACTCTTTTATATGCAATGGTAAATCTCGCCAGAGATTTTGCCCCAAGAAACTCACAGTTTCTAACCCATATGCTGTGGTCCTAGGTCTTCGTGCATAGATGTTGCTCGTAACTCTTAAGTTGTAAGTTGTAGTTGTTAACTCCCTCCCGGAGACAACATTTGTCTCCCTCCGGGAGAACAAACTGACTCCCTCCGAGAGACAACATTTGTCTCCCTCCGGGAGACAACATTTGTCTCCTTCCGAGAGACAACATTTGTCTCCCTCCGGGAGACAACATTTGTCTCCTTCCGAGAGACAACATTTGTCTCCCTCCGGGAGACAACATTTGTCTCCCTCCGGGAGACAACATTTGTCTCCTTCCGAGAGACAACATTTGTCTCCCTCCGGGAGACAACATTTGTCTCCCTCCGGGAGACAACATTTGTCTCCCTCCGGGAGACAACATTTGTCTCCCTCCGAGAGACAACATTTGTCTCCCTCCGGGAGACCAAACTGTCACCCTCCGATAGACAATGTTTGTCTCCCTCCGGGAGACAACATTTGTCTCCCTCCGGGAGACCAAACTGTCTCCCTCCGAGAGACAACATTTGTCTCCCTCCGGGAGACAACATTTGTCTCCCTCCGGGAGACAACATTTGTCTCCCTTCGGGAGACAACCTTTGTCTCCCTCCGGGAGACAACATTTGTCTCCTTCCGGGAGACAACATTTGTCTCCCTCCGGGAGACAACCATTGTCTCCCTCCGGGAGACCAAACTGTCTCCCTCCGAGAGACAACATTTGTCTCCCTCTTGGAGACAACATTTGTCTCCCTCCGGGAGACAACCTTTGTCTCCCTCCGGGAGAAAACATTTGTCTCCCTCCGGGAGACAACATTTGTCTCCCTCCGGGAGACCAAACTGTCTCCCTCCGGGAGACAAACTTTGTCTCCCTCCGGGAGAGAACATTTGTCTCCCTCCGGGAGACCAAACTGTCTCCCTCCGATAGACAACATTTGTCTCCCTCCGGGAGACAACATTTGTCTCCTTCCGAGAGACAACATTTGTCTCCCTCCGGGAGACAACATTTGTCTCCCTCCGGGAGACAACATTTGTCTCCCTCCGAGAGACAACATTTGTCTCCCTCCGGGAGACCAAACTGCCTCCCTCCGATAGACAACATTTGTCTCCCTCTGGGAGACAACATTTGTCTCCCTCCGGGAGACAACATTTTTCTCCCTCCAGGAGACAACATTTGTCTCCCTCCGGGAGACAACATTTGTCTCCCTCGGGGAGACAACCTTTGTCTCCCTCCTGGAGACAACCTTTGTCTCCCTCCGGGAGACAACCTTTGTCTCCCTCCGGGAGACAACATTTGTCTGCCTCCGGGAGACAACATTTGTCTCCCTCCGGGAGACAACATTTGTCTCCCTCCGGAAGACAACCTTTGTCTCCCTCCGGGAGACAACATTTGTCTCCCTCCGGGAGACAACATTTGTCTCCCTCTGAGAAACAACCTTTGTCTCCCTCCGAGAGACAACATTTGTCTCCCTCCGGGAGACAACATTTGTCTCCCTCCGGGAGACAACCTTTGTCTCCCTCCGGGAGACAACCTGTCTCCTTCCGAGAGACAACATTTGTCTCCCTCCGGGAGACAACATTTGTCTCCCTCCGGGAGACAACATTTGTCTCCCTCCGGGAGATAACATTTGTCTCCCTCCGGGAGACAACCTTTGTCTCCCTACGGAATACCAAACTGTCTTCCTCCGGGAGACAACATTTGTCTCCCTCCGGGAGACATCATTTGTCTCCCTCCGGGAGACAACATTTGTCTCCCTCCGGGAGACAACCTTTGTCTCCCTCCGGGAGACAACATTTGTCTCCTTCCGGGAGACAACATTTGTCTCCCTCCGGGAGACAACCATAGTCTCCCTCCGGGAGACAACATTTGTCTCCCTCCGGGAGACAACATTTGTCTCCCTCCGGGAGACAACATTTGTCTCCCTACGGGAGACCAAACTGTCTCCCTCCGAGAGACAACATTTGTCTCCCTCCGGGAGACAACATTTGTCTCCCTCCGGGAGACGACATTTGTGTCCCTCCGGGAGACAACATTTGTCTCCCTCCGGAAGACAACCTTTGTCTCCCTCCGGGAGACAACATTTGTCTCCCTCCGGGAGACAACATTTGTCTCCCTCCGGGAGACAACATTTGTCTCCCTCCGGGAGACAACATTTGTCTCCCTACGGGAGACCAAACTGTCTCCCTCCGGGAGACAACATTTGTCTCCCTCCGGGAGACAACCTTTGTCTCCCTCCGGGAGACAACATTTGTCTCCCTCCGGGAGACAACATTTGTCTCCCCACGGGAGACCAAACTGTCTCCCTCCGGGAGACAACATTTGTCTCCCTCCGGGAGACAACCTTTGTCTCCCTCCGGGAGACAACCTACGGGATACCAAACTGTCTCCCTCCGGGAGACAACATTTGTCTCCCTCCGGAAGACAACCTTTCTCTCCCTACGGGAGACCAAACTGTCTCCCTCCGGGAGACAACATTTGTCTCCCACCGGGAGACAACATTTGTCTCCCTCCGGGAGACAACATTTGTCTCCCTCCGGGAGACAACATTTGTCTCCCTCCTGGAGACAACCTTAGTCTTCCTCCGGGAGACAACATTTGTCTCCCTCCGGGAGACAACCTTTGTCTCCCTCCGGGGGACAACATTTGTCTCCCTCCGGGAGACAACATTTATCTCCTTCCGAGAGACAACATTTGTCTCCCTCTTGGAGACAACATTTGTCTCCCTCCGGGAGACAACATTTGTCTCCCTCCGGGAGACAACATTTGTCTCCCTCCGGGAGACAACATTTGTCTCCCTCCGGGAGACAACCTTTGTCTCCCTCCGGGAGACAACATTTGTCTCCCTCCGGGAGACAACATTTGTCTCCCTCCGGGAGACCAAACTGTCTCCCTCCGGGAGACAAACTTTGTCTCCCTCCGGGAGACAACTTTTGTCTCCCTCCGGGAGACAACATTTGTCTCCCTCCGAGAGACAACATTTGTCTCCCTCCGGGAGACCAAACTGCCTCCCTCCGATAGACAACATTTGTCTCCCTCTGGGAGACAACATTTGTCTCCCTCCGGGAGATAACATTTGTCTCCCTCCGGGAGACAACATTTGTCTCCCTCCGGGAGACAACATTTGTCTCCCTCCGAGAGACAACATTTGTCTCCCTCCCGGAGATAACATTTGTCTCCCTGCGGGAGACCAAACTGTCTCCCTCCGGGAGACAACCTTTGTCTCCCTCCGGGAGACAACATTTGTCTCCCTCCGGGAGGCAACATTTGTCTCCTTCCGAGAGACAACATTTGTCTCCCTCCGGGAGAAAACATTTGTCTCCCTCCGGGAGACCAAACTGTCTCCCTCCGAGAGACAACATTTGTCTCCCTCCGGGAGACAACATTTGTCTCCTTCCGAGAGACAACATTTGTCTCCCTCCTGGAGACAACATTTGTCTCCCTCCGGGAGACAACATTTGTCTCCCTCCGGGAGACAACATTTGTCTCCCTCCGAGAGACCAAACTGTCTCCCTCCGGGAGACAACCTTTGTCTCCCTCCAGGAGACAACATTTGTCTCCCTCCGGGAGACAACATTTGTCTCCCTCCGGGAGACAACCTTTGTCTCCCTCCGGGGGACAACATTTGTCTCCCTCCGGGAGACAACATTTATCTCCTTCCGAGAGACAACATTTGTCTCCCTCCGGGAGACAACATCTGTCTCCCTCCGGGAGACAGCATTTGTCTCCCTCCGGGAGACAACATTTGTCTCCCTCCGGGAAACAACCTTTGTCTCCCTCCGGGAGACAACATTTGTCTCCCTCCGGGAGATAACATTTGTCTCCCTCCGGGAGACAACATTTGTCTCCCTCCGGGAGAACAAACTGTCTCCCTCCGAGAGACAACATTTGTCTCCCTCCGGGAGACAACATTTGTCTCCTTCCGAGAGACAACATTTGTCTCCCTCCGGGAGACCAAACTGTCTCCCTCCGAGAGACAACATTTGTCTCCTTCCGAGAGACAACATTTGTCTCCCTCCGGGAGACAACATTGTCTCCCTCCGGGAGACCAAACTGTCTCCCTCCGGGAGACAACCTTTGTCTCCCTCCGGGAGACAACATTTGTCTCCCTCCGGGAGACAACCTTTGTCTCCCTCCGGGGGACAACATTTATCTCCTTCCGAGAGACAACATTTGTCTCCCTCCGGGAGACAACATTTGTCTCCCTCCGGGAGACAGCATTTGTCTCCCTCCGGGAGACAACATTTGTCTCCCTCCGGGAGACAACCTTTGTCTCCCTCCGGGAGACAACATTTGTCTCCCTCCGGGAGATAACATTTGTCTCCCTCCGGGAGACAACATTTGTCTCCCTCCGGGAGACAACATTTGTCTCCCTCCGAGAGACAACATTTGTCTCCCTCCCGGAGATAACATTTGTCTCCCTGCGGGAGACCAAACTGTCTCCCTCCGGGAGACAACCTTTGTCTCCCTCCGGGAGACAACATTTGTCTCCCTCCGGGAGACAACATTTGTCTCCCTCCGGGAGAACAAACTGTCTCCCTCCGAGAGACAACACTTGTCTCCCTCCGGGAGACAACATTTGTCTCCTTCCGAGAGACAACATTTGTCTCCCTCCGGGAGACAACATTTGTCTCCCTCCGGGAGACCAAACTGTCTCCCTCCGAGAGACAACATTTGTCTCCTTCCGAGAGACAACATTTGTCTCCCTCCGGGTGACAACATTGTCTCCCTCCGGGAGACCAAACTGTCTCCCTCCGGGAGACAACCTTTGTCTCCCTCCGGGAGACAACATTTGTCTCCCTCCGGGAGACAACCTTTGTCTCCCTCCGGGGGACAACATTTGTCTCCCTCCGGGAGACAACATTTGTGTCCTTCCGAGAGACAACATTTGTCTCCCTCCGGGAGACAACATTTGTCTCCCTCCGAGAGACAGCATTTGTCTCCCTCCGGGAGACAGCATTTGTCTCCCTCCGGGAGACAACATTTGTCTCCCTCCGGGAAACAACCTTTGTCTCCCTCCGGGAGACAACATTTGTCTCCCTCCGGGAGATAACATTTGTCTCCCTCCGGGAGACAACATTTGTCTCCCTCCGGGAGACAACATTTATCTCCCTCCGAGAGACAACATTTGTCTCCCTCCCGGAGATAACATTTGTCTCCCTGCGGGAGACCAAACTGTCTCCCTCCGGGACACAACCTTTGTCTCCCTCCGGGAGACAACATTTGTCTCCCTCCGGGAGACAACATTTGTCTCCTTCCGAGAGACAACATTTGTCTCCCTCCGGGAGAAAACATTTGTCTCCCTAAGGGAGACCAAACTGTCTCCCTCCGAGAGACAACATTTGTCTCCCTCCGGGAGACAACATTTGTCTCCTTCCGAGAGACAACATTTGTCTCCCTCCTGGAGACAACATTTGTCTCCCTCCGGGAGACAACATTTGTCTCCCTCCGGGAGACAACATTTGTCTCCCTCCGAGAGACCAAACTGTCTCCCTCCGGGAGACAACCTTTGTCTCCCTCCAGGAGACAACATTTGTCTCCCTCCGGGAGACAACATTTGTCTCCCTCCGGGAGACAACCTTTGTCTCCCTCCGGGGGACAACATTTGTCTCCCTCCGGGAGATAACATTTATCTCCTTCCGAGAGACAACATTTGTCTCCCTCCGGGAGACAACATTTGTCTCCCTCCGGGAGACAGCATTTGTCTCCCTCCGGGAGACAACATTTGTCTCCCTCCGGGAGACAACCTTTGTCTCCCTCCGGGAGACAACATTTGTCTCCCTCCGGGAGATAACATTTGTCTCCCTCCGGGAGACAACATTTGTCTCCCTCCGGGAGACAACATTTGTCTCCCTCCGAGAGACAACATTTGTCTCCCTCCCGGAGATAACATTTGTCTCCCTGCGGGAGACCAAACTGTCTCCCTCCGGGAGACAACCTTTGTCTCCCTCCGGGAGACAACATTTGTCGCCCTCCGGGAGACAACATTTGTCTCCCTCCGGGAGAACAAACTGTCTCCCTCCGAGAGACAACATTTGTCTCCCTCCGGGAGACAACATTTGTCTCCTTCCGAGAGACAACATTTGTCTCCCTCCGGGAGACCAAACTGTCTCCCTGCGAGAGACAACATTTGTCTCCTTCCGAGAGACAACATTTGTCTCCCTCCGGGAGACAACATTGTCTCCCTCCGGGAGACCAAACTGTCTCCCTCCGGGAGACAACCTTTGTCTCCCTCCGGGAGACAACATTTGTCTCCCTCCGGGAGACAACCTTTGTCTCCCTCCGGGGGACAACATTTGTCTCCCTCCGGGAGACAACATTTGTCTCCTTCCGAGAGACAACATTTGTCTCCCTCCGGGAGACAACATTTGTCTCCCTCCGGGAGACAACATTTGTCTCCCTCCGGGAGACAACATTTGTCTCCCTCCGGGAGACAACCTTTGTCTCCCTCCAGGAGACAACATTTGTCTCCCTCCGGGAGACAACATTTGTCTCCCTCCGGGAGACAACCTTTGTCTCCCTCCGGGGGACAACATTTGTCTCCCTCCGGGAGACAACATTTATCTCCTTCCGAGAGACAACATTTGTCTCCCTCCGGGAGACAACATTTGTCTCCCTCCGGGAGACAGCATTTGTCTCCCTCCGGGAGACAACATTTGTCTCCCTCCGGGAGACAACCTTTGTCTCCCTCCGGGAGACAACATTTGTCTCCCTCCGGGAGATAACATTTGTCTCCCTCCGGGAGACAACATTTGTCTCCCTCCGAGAGACAACATTTGTCTCCCTCCCGGAGATAACATTTGTCTCCCTGCGGGAGACCAAACTGTCTCCCTCCGGGAGAAAACCTTTGTCTCCCTTTGGGAGACAACATTTGTCTCCCTCCGGGAGACAACATTTGTCTCCCTCCGGGAGAACAAACTGTGTCCCTCCGAGAGACAACATTTGTCTCCCTCCGGGAGACAACATTTGTCTCCTTCCGAGAGACAACATTTGTCTCCCTCCGGGAGACCAAACTGTCTCCCTGCGAGAGACAACATTTGTCTCCTTCCGAGAGACAACATTTGTCTCCCTCCGGGAGACAACATTGTCTCCCTCCGGGAGACCAAACTGTCTCCCTCCGGGAGACAACCTTTGTCTCCCTCCGGGAGACAACATTTGTCTCCCTCCGGGAGACAACCTTTGTCTCCCTCCGGGGGACAACATTTGTCTCCCTCCGGGAGACAACATTTGTCTCCTTCCGAGAGACAACATTTGTCTCCCTCCGGGAGACAACATTTGTCTCCCTCCGGGAGACAACATTTGTCTCCCTCCGGGAGACAACATTTGTCTCCCTCCGGGAGACAACCTTTGTCTCCCTCCAGGAGACAACATTTGTCTCCCTCCGGGAGACAACATTTGTCTCCCTCTGGGAGACAACCTTTGTCTCCCTCCGGGGGACAACATTTGTCTCCCTCCGGGAGACAACATTTATCTCCTTCCGAGAGACAACATTTGTCTCCCTCCGGGAGACAACATTTGTCTCCCTCCGGGAGACAGCATTTGTCTCCCTCCGGGAGACAACATTTGTCTCCCTCCGGGAGACAACCTTTGTCTCCCTCCGGGAGACAACATTTGTCTCCCTCCGGGAGATAACATTTGTCTCCCTCCGGGAGACAACATTTGTCTCCCTCCGAGAGACAACATTTGTCTCCCTCCCGGAGATAACATTTGTCTCCCTGCGGGAGACCAAACTGTCTCCCTCCGGGAGAAAACCTTTGTCTCCCTCCGGGAGACAGCATTTGTCTCCCTCCGGGAGACAACATTTGTCTCCCTCCGGGAGATAACATTTGTCTCCCTCCGGGAGACAACATTTGTCTCCCTCCGGGAGAACAAACTGTCTCCCTCCGGGAGACAACCTTTGTCTCCCTCCGGGAGACAACATTTGTCTCCCTCCGTGAGATAACATTTGTCTCCCTCCGGGAGACAACATTTGTCTCCCTCCGGGAGACAACATTTGTCTCCCTCCGAGAGACAACATTTGTCTAATAATAATAATAAATAATAATAATAATCACTTTCTTTAAGGTTGGCGTGGTAGATAGCACTAGGCTAATTAATGCCAACCATTATTGAATACAAAAATTAGATATAATCAATAAACCTAAATGTAACCTAAATTTGCAATAAAATCCTTACACAGTCTACAGTTGCATGAAAAATTCCAAAACTTAATTTCTTTTTTAAAATACTGTACAGATCGGGACTCTTTTATATGCAATGGTAAATCTCGCCAGAGATTTTGCCCCAAGAAACTCACAGTTTCTAACCCATATGCTGTGGTCCTAGGTCTTCGTGCATAGATGTTGCTCGTAACTCTTAAGTTGTAAGTCGTAGTTGTTAACTCCCTCCCGGAGACAACATTTGTCTCCCTCCGGGAGAACAAACTGACTCCCTCCAAGAGACAACATTTGTCTCCCTCCGGGAGACAACATTTGTCTCCTTCCGAGAGACAACATTTGTCTCCCTCCGGGAGACAACATTTGTCTCCTTCCGAGAGACAACATTTGTCTCCCTCCGGGAGACAACATTTGTCTCCCTCCGGGAGACAACATTTGTCTCCCTCCGGGAGACAACATTTGTCTCCCTCCGAGAGACAACATTTGTCTCCCTCCGGGAGACCAAACTGTCACCCTCCGATAGACAATGTTTGTCTCCCTCCGGGAGACAACATTTGTCTCCCTCCGGGAGACCAAACTGTCTCCCTCCGAGAGACAACATTTGTCTCCCTCCGGGAGACAACATTTGTCTCCCTCCGGGAGACAACATTTGTCTCCCTTCGGGAGACAACCTTTGTCTCCCTCCGGGAGACAACATTTGTCTCCTTCCGGGAGACAACATTTGTCTCCCTCCGGGAGACAACCATTGTCTCCCTCCGGGAGACCAAACTGTCTCCCTCCGAGAGACAACATTTGTCTCCCTCTTGGAGACAACATTTGTCTCCCTCCGGGAGACAACCTTTGTCTCCCTCCGGGAGAAAACATTTGTCTCCCTCCGGGAGACAACATTTGTCTCCCTCCGGGAGACCAAACTGTCTCCCTCCGGGAGACAAACTTTGTCTCCCTCCGGGAGAGAACATTTGTCTCCCTCCGGGAGACCAAACTGTCTCCCTCCGATAGACAACATTTGTCTCCCTCCGGGAGACAACATTTGTCTCCTTCCGAGAGACAACATTTGTCTCCCTCCGGGAGACAACATTTGTCTCCCTCCGGGAGACAACATTTGTCTCCCTCCGAGAGACAACATTTGTCTCCCTCCGGGAGACCAAACTGCCTCCCTCCGATAGACAACATTTGTCTCCCTCCGGGAGACAACCTTTGTCTCCCTCCGGGAGACAACATTTGTCTCCTTCCGGGAGACAACATTTGTCTCCCTCCGGGAGACAACCATAGTCTCCCTCCGGGAGACAACATTTGTCTCCCTCCGGGAGACAACATTTGTCTCCCTCCGGGAGACAACATTTGTCTCCCTACGGGAGACCAAACTGTCTCCCTCCGAGAGACAACATTTGTCTCCCTCCGGGAGACAACATTTGTCTCCCTCCGGGAGACGACATTTGTGTCCCTCCGGGAGACAACATTTGTCTCCCTCCGGAAGACAACCTTTGTCTCCCTCCGGGAGACAACATTTGTCTCCCTCCGGGAGACAACATTTGTCTCCCTCCGGGAGACAACATTTGTCTCCCTCCGGGAGACAACATTTGTCTCCCTACGGGAGACCAAACTGTCTCCCTCCGGGAGACAACATTTGTCTCCCTCCGGGAGACAACCTTTGTCTCCCTCCGGGAGACAACATTTGTCTCCCTCCGGGAGACAACATTTGTCTCCCCACGGGAGACCAAACTGTCTCCCTCCGGGAGACAACATTTGTCTCCCTCCGGGAGACAACCTTTGTCTCCCTCCGGGAGACAACCTACGGGATACCAAACTGTCTCCCTCCGGGAGACAACATTTGTCTCCCTCCGGAAGACAACCTTTCTCTCCCTACGGGAGACCAAACTGTCTCCCTCCGGGAGACAACATTTGTCTCCCACCGGGAGACAACATTTGTCTCCCTCCGGGAGACAACATTTGTCTCCCTCCGGGAGACAACATTTGTCTCCCTCCTGGAGACAACCTTTGTCTTCCTCCGGGAGACAACATTTGTCTCCCTCCGGGAGACAACCTTTGTCTCCCTCCGGGGGACAACATTTGTCTCCCTCCGGGAGACAACATTTATCTCCTTCCGAGAGACAACATTTGTCTCCCTCTTGGAGACAACATTTGTCTCCCTCCGGGAGACAACATTTGTCTCCCTCCGGGAGACAACATTTGTCTCCCTCCGGGAGACAACATTTGTCTCCCTCCGGGAGACAACCTTTGTCTCCCTCCGGGAGACAACATTTGTCTCCCTCCGGGAGACAACATTTGTCTCCCTCCGGGAGACCAAACTGTCTCCCTCCGGGAGACAAACTTTGTCTCCCTCCGGGAGACAACATTTGTCTCCCTCCGGGAGACAACATTTGTCTCCCTCCGAGAGACAACATTTGTCTCCCTCCGGGAGACCAAACTGCCTCCCTCCGATAGACAACATTTGTCTCCCTCTGGGAGACAACATTTGTCTCCCTCCGGGAGATAACATTTGTCTCCCTCCGGGAGACAACATTTGTCTCCCTCCGGGAGACAACATTTGTCTCCCTCCGAGAGACAACATTTGTCTCCCTCCCGGAGATAACATTTGTCTCCCTGCGGGAGACCAAACTGTCTCCCTCCGGGAGACAACCTTTGTCTCCCTCCGGGAGACAACATTTGTCTCCCTCCGGGAGGCAACATTTGTCTCCTTCCGAGAGACAACATTTGTCTCCCTCCGGGAGAAAACATTTGTCTCCCTCCGGGAGACCAAACTGTCTCCCTCCGAGAGACAACATTTGTCTCCCTCCGGGAGACAACATTTGTCTCCTTCCGAGAGACAACATTTGTCTCCCTCCTGGAGACAACATTTGTCTCCCTCCGGGAGACAACATTTGTCTCCCTCCGGGAGACAACATTTGTCTCCCTCCGAGAGACCAAACTGTCTCCCTCCGGGAGACAACCTTTGTCTCCCTCCAGGAGACAACATTTGTCTCCCTCCGGGAGACAACATTTGTCTCCCTCCGGGAGACAACCTTTGTCTCCCTCCGGGGGACAACATTTGTCTCCCTCCGGGAGACAACATTTATCTCCTTCCGAGAGACAACATTTGTCTCCCTCCGGGAGACAACATCTGTCTCCCTCCGGGAGACAGCATTTGTCTCCCTCCGGGAGACAACATTTGTCTCCCTCCGGGAAACAACCTTTGTCTCCCTCCGGGAGACAACATTTGTCTCCCTCCGGGAGATAACATTTGTCTCCCTCCGGGAGACAACATTTGTCTCCCTCCGAGAGACAACATTTGTCTCCCTCCCGGAGATAACATTTGTCTCCCTGCGGGAGACCACATTTGTCTCCCTCCGGGAGACAACATTTGTCTCCCTCCGGGAGACAACCTTTGTCTCCCTCCGGGGGACAACACTTGTCTCCCTCCGGGAGACAACATTTATCTCCTTCCGAGAGACAACATTTGTCTCCCTCCGGGAGACAACATTTGTCTCCCTCCGGGAGACAGCATTTGTCTCCCTCCGGGAGACAACATTTGTCTCCCTCTTGGAGATAACGTTTGTCTCCCTCCGGGAGACAACATTTGTCTCCCTCCGGGAGACAACATTTGTCTCCCTCCGAGAGACAACATTTGTCTCCCTCCCGGAGATAACATTTGTCTCCCTGCGGGAGACCAAACTGTCTCCCTCCGGGAGACAACCTTTGTCTCCCTCCGGGAGACAACATTTGTCTCCCTCCGGGAGACAACATTTGTCTCCCTCCGGGAGAACAAACTGTCTCCCTCCGAGAGACAACATTTGTCTCCCTCCGGGAGACCAAACTGTCTCCCTCCGGGAGACAACCTTTGTCTCCCTCCGGGAGACAACATTTGTCTCCCTCCGGGAGACAACCTTTGTCTCCCTCCGGGGGACAACATTTGTGTCCCTCCGGGAGACAACATTTGTCTCCTTCCGAGAGACAACATTTGTCTCCCTCCGGGAGACAACATTTGTCTCCCTCCGGGAGACAGCATTTGTCTCCCTCCGGGAGACAACATTTGTCTCCCTCCGGGAGACAACATTTATCTCCTTCCGAGAGACAACATTTGTCTCCCTCCGGGAGACAACATTTGTCTCCCTCCGGGAGACAGCATTTGTCTCCCTCCGGGAGACAACATTTGTCTCCTTCCGAGAGACAACATTTGTCTCCCTCCGGGAGACCAAACTGTCTCCCTCCGAGAGACAACATTTGTCTCCTTCCGAGAGACAACATTTGTCTCCCTCCGGGAGACAACATTGTCTCCCTCCGGGAGACCAAACAGTCTCCCTCCGGGAGACAACCTTTGTCTCCCTCCGGGAGACAACATTTGTCTCCCTCCGGGAGACAACCTTTGTCTCCCTCCGGGGGACAACATTTGTCTCCCTCCGGGAGACAACATTTGTCTCCTTCCGAGAGACAACATTTGTCTCCCTCCGGGAGACAACATTTGTCTCCCTCCGGGAGACAGCATTTGTCTCCCTCCGGGAGACAACATTTGTCTCCCTCCGGGAGACAACCTTTGTCTCCCTCCGGGAGACAACATTTGTCTCCCTCCGGGAGACAACATTTGTCTCCCTCCGTGAGATAACATTTGTCTCCCTCCGGGAGACAACATTTGTCTCCCTCCGGGAGACAACATTTGTCTCCCTCCGAGAGACAACATTTGTCTAATAATAATAAATAATAATAATAATCACTTTCTTTAAGGTTGGCGTGGTAGATAGCACTAGGCTAATTAATGCCAACCATTATTGAATACAAAAATTAGATATAATCAATAAACCTAAATGTAACCTAAATTTGCAATAAAATCCTTACACAGTCTACAGTTGCATGAAAAATTCCAAAACTTAATTTCTTTTTTAAAATACTGTACAGATCGGGACTCTTTTATATGCAATGGTAAATCTCGCCAGAGATTTTGCCCCAAGAAACTCACAGTTTCTAACCCATATGCTGTGGTCCTAGGTCTTCGTGCATAGATGTTGCTCGTAACTCTTAAGTTGTAAGTTGTAGTTGTTAACTCCCTCCCGGAGACAACATTTGTCTCCCTCCGGGAGAACAAACTGTCTCCCTCCGAGAGACAACATTTGTCTCCCTCCGGGAGACAACATTTGTCTCCTTCCGAGAGACAACATTTGTCTCCCTCCGGGAGACAACATTTGTCTCCTTCCGAGAGACAACATTTGTCTCCCTCCGGGAGACAACATTTGTCTCCCTCCGGGAGACAACATTTGTCTCCTTCCGAGAGACAACATTTGTCTCCCTCCGGGAGGGAACATTTGTCTCCCTCCGGGAGACAACATTTGTCTCCCTCCGGGAGACAACATTTGTCTCCCTCCGAGAGACAACATTTGTCTCCCTCCGGGAGACCAAACTGTCACCCTCCGATAGACAACGTTTGTCTCCCTCCGGGAGACAACATTTGTCTCCCTCCGGGAGACCAAACTGTCTCCCTCCGAGAGACAACATTTGTCTCCCTCCGGGAGACAACATTTGTCTCCCTCCGGGAGACAACATTTGTCTCCTTCCGGGAGACAACATTTGTCTCCCTCCGGGAGACAACCATTGTCTCCCTCCGGGAGACAACATTTGTCTCCCTCCGGGAGACAACATTAGTCTCCCTCCGGGAGACAACATTTGTCTCCCTACGGGAGACCAAACTGTCTCCCCCTGGGAGAGAACATTTGTCTCCCTCCGGGAGACCAAACTGCCTCCCTCCGATAGACAACATTTGTCTCCCTCTGGGAGACAACATTTGTCTCCCTCCGGGAGACAACATTTTTCTCCCTCCAGGAGACAACATTTGTCTCCCTCCGGGAGACAACATTTGTCTCCCTCGGGGAGACAACCTTTGTCTCCCTCCGGGAGACAACCTTTGTCTCCCTCCGGGAGACAACCTTTGTCTCCCTCCGGGAGACAACATTTGTCTGCCTCCGGGAGACAACATTTGTCTCCCTCCGGGAGACAACATTTGTCTCCCTCCGGAAGACAACCTTTGTCTCCCTCCGGGAGACAACATTTGTCTCCCTCCGGGAGACAACATTTGTCTCCCTAAAAGAAACAACATTTGTCTCCCTCCGGGAGACAACATTTGTCTCCCTCCGGGAGACAACCTTTGTCTCCCTCCGGGAGACAACATTTGTCTCCCTCCGGGAGACAACATTTGTCTCCCTCCGGGAGACAACCTTTGTCTCCCTCCGGGAGACAACCTGTCTCCTTCCGAGAGACAACATTTGTCTCCCTCCGGGAGACAACATTTGTCTCCCTCCGGGAGACAACATTTGTCTCCCTCCGGGAGATAACATTTGTCTCCCTCCGGGAGACAACCTTTGTCTCCCTACGGAATACCAAACTGTCTTTCTCCGGGAGACAACATTTGTCTCCCTCCGGGAGACATCATTTGTCTCCCTCCGGGAGACAACATTTGTCTCCCTCCGGGAGACAACCTTTGTCTCCCTCCGGGAGACAACATTTGTCTCCTTCCGGGAGACAACATTTGTCTCCCTCCGGGAGACAACCATAGTCTCCCTCCGGGAGACAACATTTGTCTCCCTCCGGGAGACAACATTTGTCTCCCTACGGGAGACCAAACTGTCTCCCTCCGAGAGACAACATTTGTCTCCCTCCGGGAGACAACATTTGTCTCCCTCTGGGAGACAACATTTGTCTCCCTCCGGGAGACAACATTTGTCTCCCTACGGGAGACCAAACTGTCTCCCTCCGGGAGACAACATTTGTCTCCCTCCGGGAGACAACCTTTGTCTCCCTCCGGGAGACAACATTTGTCTCCCTCCGGGAGACAACATTTGTCTCCCTACGGGAGACCAAACTGTCTCCCTCCGGGAGACAACATTTGTCTCCCTCCGGGAGACAACCTTTGTCTCCCTCCGGGAGACAACCTACGGGATACCAAACTGTCTCCCTCCGGGAGACAACATTTGTCTCCCTCCGGAAGACAACCTTTCTCTCCCTACGGGAGACCAAACTGTCTCCCTCCGGGAGACAACATTTGTCTCCCACCGGGAGACAACATTTGTCTCCCTCCGGGAGACAACATTTGTCTCCCTCCGGGAGACAACATTTGTCTCCCTCCTGGAGACAACCTTTGTCTCCCTCCGGGAGACAACATTTGTCTCCCTCCGCGAGACAACCATTTTTTTTTTTTCTACATCAGTCTAAAATTTTACAATGACAGAACATAGTTACAAGACGATGCCACAAGGAGAATGAGAATACATTGCAACCCTGTGGCATTAACAATTAACATAAAACATTTACAAGAATAATGAACGAACAGTACATTACAGCATAAACTACAAACTACGAAAAGAAATAAAATGATACAAAGGTGGGAGGAGGAGAGGAAATTTCATTGAAATGATTTACGAGAATCTTTTTGATGATTCGATGAACTCTAGTGTTGCTTTAATGATCGCTTTATTTGATTCAATAGGTAACCTTTCATCACCATACAAGATTATCGAAACCAATTCCTCATTGGAAAGGTTCAACAAACCGTATGACAGCAAAATTGCTTGTACGCGGCTGAGGAGACTATTTCTCTGCAGATGGTGAGAGTGGCAATGCAGCAAGAAATGTTCCGTGTCCTCAACGCCATCGTTTATAGGACACGTCGGGTTTAATGTGTCATTGAAATTGTGCCTGAACTTGTGAAAATTAAGTGCACTTAACCCAACTCGAAGCTGTGTGAGAGCGGCTAGTCCTTTAGGGTCATGAATACCAAAGACTTGTTTTGGAGTGGGACGGATAATCTTATTTAATTTTTCCTTGAAGATACCTAATGAGGGTGCGTTTCGTGTTTCTGAATTAATATTCTCCCATTCTGCCAGACAATTAGGATAGAACGTTGACTCATATTTGTCAGTTCTTGCATATATTTGCCCAGTCGCTGGTCTCGTTCGAAAAGAATAAGGAAGTTCATGAAGAAGAGGAATAGGGTCTCTAGTATAGGCAGGTGTAATATTATTGACAATTTTATAGAAAAGGACAAGACGTCTGCTCCATCGCCGAAGATCTAAGGTCTCCCAACCAAGCTCTTCGAGAAGTTTCTTTCGAGAAGTACCTTTCCATGCACCTGTTATTGCTCGAGCAGCAGAGTATTGCACAGACTCTAGTTTTTCCATGAAGTTATTCAGTGTATGGCTGTTAGTGAAGTCACACTTTTTAGATGGAATGTGGTATATAACATCACCACAATCAAGATGTGGGCGAACATATAACTTATACAGTTCATTAAGTGTTTTCCGAGGCAGGTATCTGGACATAAAGCGTAACATCCCAACACCTTGTCTGGTTTTAGAAATAATTGATTGAATATGACTAGAGAATGTCAGTTTAGAGTCCAATATGATGCCAAGATGTTTATGCTCGTTAACTCGTACAACTTGCGTGTCATTGAAAGAGACAGGGGGATGATTTACTGTGGTGCGTTTCCTGGAGAATATGACCTCAACAGCTTGCTTCATGGGGTCAGGATTAAAAGACATTCTCCACTTGTACGCCCACTCTTGTATGATCCTTAAATCGTGATTCATATCCAAAGCAGCTTGCTCAGTATCACAAACAACGGTGAAGAGTGATGTATCGTCAGCAAATAGCTTCACTTTACACTTAATGTTATCTGCCAGATCATTTATATAAACCAGAAAGAATATAGGTCCTAAGATAGATCCTTGAGGGACGCCGGCTGTTATATTTCCCCATTCTGATGTTTTGCCATTGAGGAGTGTCCGCTGTTTTCTATTCGCTAGGAAACTTTGAATAAGGGATAGCAGGTTGCCAGAGACTCCACACCGACGTAGCTTGTATATTAAGCCTTTGTGCCACACACGATCAAAAGCTTTTGAAATATCAAGGAAGACAGAGCGAACATCGAGTGTAGGGTTACAGTCGAAAGCAGCGGAGATTGTATGAACTATGGAGAGTAGCTGGTTAATGGTTGAGTCACCGGGCCGAAAGCCTGACTGGTTAGGATTGAGTAAGCCGTTGACATTCAGGTGTTGGTAGAGACTGTCAAAAATGAGTTTTTCAAAGATCTTTCCAAATATTGGAAGCAGTGAAATAGGTCTGTAATTTTGTTTAAGGTTTTTGCTGTTTTTCTTATGAATTGGAACAACGTTAGCTCTTTTCCAAGCCTCAGGAAAGGAACCATGTATCATACAAGAATGGAATATCATTTTCAAAGGTACTAAAAGAGAACTGTCACATATTTTTATCATTCGTACCGAGATGCCATCCCACCCGTGCGCTTTTTTTGGATTTAGTGATCGAATAATTTTGAGCAACTTTTCATCTGAAATGGCAATGTTAACAAGTGGTGGTACATCCGAGATAACTTCATCAGGAATTTCACTTCCTGTATCTAAAGTACTACATTGAAGGATGAAATAATCATTGAATATTTTGGCCTTGGCTTCAAAGTCTGAAACGAAGACATCATTTTCTAACAAGGGGGGAATTAGTGGCACTTTCGTTTTGTTTAATATCTTGTTAATTAAGGACCAATATCTCTTATTACCAGTGTCAGAAATTGAGAGAGTTTCTCCTATTTTCATAAAATATTTATGCTTAGCATCCTCGATAGTTTTTGATGTACGGTTTATCAAATCCTGGATACCTTCCACTTTGTCATCTGGCTGACCGTTTTTCATAAAAGTCTTGTAAGCACGATTCTTTTTCTGGATCATGCTCTTTATAGAGCGAGTTATCCATGGCACGTCTTTGGGCTTTACAGTGACAAATTCGTTTGGGATGAAATTGGAGAATATATTCAGCAAGACTTCATTCAGGATTTCGACTTGATGGCTTGGGCAAGTGATATTCTCTAAGGCCTCGCGCCAGTGAAACATTTCAATACTTTTCCTGATTGCCGCAATGTTCGCTTTATCATAATACCATAGCCTGCGTTTATAAGGGGGTGGGGCAGGATTTTTGATGGAGAGCATCCCATAGATGATTTGATGGTGGCATTGATCATGCAACGTTGGATGAACACCAGACTCAAGAAAGAGATTCGGCTGGTCCGTAAATATTAGATCTATACAAGATTTAGATTCACCCATAAGGTGAGTTGGCTCGGTAATCAGCTGGTTTAGACCAAAGTCAGATGTAAATGGCTCAAAAAGTTTACCCTCGTAATTATCAATATCGTTTTCCCACCACTGAGACGAACGACAGTTGAAATCTCCAGTTATTATCGTACTATAAGGGTTCTCCGCAGCCAACATAGTCAGCATTTGTTCAAAAGTGTTCATAAAATTTTCAAACTCAAAATGACTTTGACTAGGGCTCCTATAAACCACAACAAAGAAATACTTTTTCCTATCAAGCTGGATTTCGCAGATGATGCATTCTGGGAGAACCTCCAACTCAGGACGCCTGATAGCAGGAAAAGAACCTTTTACATAAAGCCCGACTCCGCCACGTTTAATATCTAAGGGGTGGTTGTTGTTGAAAAAGGTGTACCCATCAATATATAGTTTGTTTTTATCCACTTTGCTGTCGAGGTGAGTCTCTGTAATTGCCATTAAGTCATAGTTATATACTGAATTGTAGGCCTCAAGGAGAGAAACACGGAAAAAATCATGGGCCACGATGCTGTTTAGGTTCCAAGTGCAAAACTTAAATATCCCGGAATCTGGACCAGGATTTTCCTCAACGTCACCGCTTAAAAGAATTGACTTAAAAGTGATCCATTGAGTGTAGTGCATGTAGAGAAACGCGCACACTAAATAACCATGAAAATACAGAAACACTATTTTTCGTATAACAGCACAACTGCAGTTACTACGGAGGTGAATCAGAATTAAAAATGTCAAATTCCAAGTCAAATGAAACATCTTTTTGCAACAGGAGTAAGAGTGAGCAAAAATGTGCAAGAAACTGAACTGCAAGTAGCCGAAATACTGTAAGGTTCCCAGGGTGATCATGGAAAATGGAAATATATATATAGCTAGAAAAATGAAAATGTAGCAAAAGGTATACAGCCTAAGGACATGCCACATCATCAAACTTGGCCGAAAAGATAAAGGCATACGCAAACTAACGCACGAGGACAGCCGGAACAAACCTATTGCCGCGCGCCACTGGTTTGTGTCAACCGACATGAGCCCAACATCTCCCCAACCGCACAAAGCAAGAAACAAAGCGTTCCATAAGGCAAACCCTGAATAGAAATTTCACAAGATTTCCTCCCAACCTAAGTAAAAAGATGACAAAGAAGACACGGAAAAATACAAAACTAAAAACAACATTTAACCAAGACCGCGGCAGAAACAGTATCCCAAAGGGATGCTGTTTGGTGGTTGGTAGGGGCATCCGTTTCATTTGATTGTGCTGTACAAAGGGATAAATTTTCTTCATATTCCCTTGTGCTTCAGCTAAATGATCACGTACCGAAAAAGGAATTTGTCTGTTTGCATTCATGAAAAGGAATCGTACAGAAAAAGCAATTCTATTACCTGCTGGGGAGAGGAATCCCTTGAGTTGTGATGAACAAGTTTTCTTGTTGATGTGTTAGTTATTGGACAAAGGGTATTTGAATGAATAAAAAAGAATATTTTTCAAGGAAGACTGCGACTGGATGTTGTTTTTCAATACTGACGCAAGGGAAAATACTTCAGAACAACAACAAAATCCAACCGCACGGCAAAAATGCTTTAAGCCTGGTTTTCATCAAATCGCAATCCACCGCCGACCACCGCCCCAGAGCATCGCCGATCATCGCCGATGCTGTAAGACAAAGATCGGCGACGAACCACGATCCAAAGAAAACCAGGCTTTAATACGCACAGCTACATAAAACAAGAAGAACGTGAACAAAACCAACCAAAAAAAAAAACCAAATAACAAATAACAAACACCGAAAAATACCAAGGGCAGATAACTTGCAAAAAAGACTGCGTACAATGCTTTAAGACGCCCTGGAAAAAAAATAAATAAATCCTGCACATCTAAGGCAGTCTTCGAAAAACCTTTTGTAGTTAATGAAAATGAAAAACTACGTTGTACGCTGTTTTGGAGCGAGTGATCTGCCCTTCAGAAAGAAAAAAAAAATAACTCAACCTGGTTACACTCAATTTTTCCTATAAGAAGCAGCCTACAAGAACGGTGGGCTCAAGTTTTTAACTGAAGGAACTTATTTTGCCCGAAAAGGAGCTAAAAGGCAGTTTCACTTAGGATTTAGAAAACAACAATGATAACAAACATTTTGAATCTAGGAAACACCTAAGAAACTTTGGTAGCCCTAAAATTCAAGAAATTACCCACCGCCCCTGACCTTAGTTTCTCATAGGAAGAAAAATGAGTGTACTTCTAAAACCAAAACCATGATATGTGTAGAATAGCTATTTCATGTTAGTGACGAAAATTTCGTCGTTTGTCTCCCTCCGGGTGACCAAACTGTCTCCCTCCGAGAGACAACATTTGTCTCCCTCCGGGAGACAACCTTTGTCTCCCTCCGGGAGACAACATTTGTCTCCCTCCGGGAGACAACATTTGTCTCCCTCCGGGAGACAACCTTTGTCTCCCTCCGGGAGACAACATTTGTCTCCCTCCGGGAGACAACATTTGTCTCCCTCCGGGAGACAACATTTGTCTCCCTACGGGAGACCAAACTGTCTCCCTCCGGGAGACAACATTTGTCTCCCTCCGGGAGACAACCTTTGTCTCCCTCCGGGAGACAACCTTTGTCTCCCTCCGAGAGACAACATTTGTCTCCCTCCGGGAGACAACATTTGTCTCCCTCCGGGAGACAACATTAGTCTCCCTCCGGGAGACAACATTTGTCTCCCTCCGGGAGACCAAACTGTCTCCCTCCGGGAGACAACATTTGTCTCCCTCCGGGAGACAACCTTTGTCTCCCTCCGGGAGACAACCTTTGTCTCCCTCCGAGAGACAACATTTGTCTCCCTCCGGGAGACAACCTTTGTCTCCCTCCGAAAGACAACATTTGTCTCCTTACGGGAGACCAAACTGTCTCCCTCCGGGAGACAACATTTGTCTCCCTCCGGGAGACAACCTACGGGATACCAAACTGTCTCCCTCCGGGAGACAACATTTGTCTCCCTCCGGGAGACCAAACTGTCTCCCTCCGGGAGACAACATTTGTCTCCCTCCGGGAGACAACATTAGTCTCCCTCCGGGAGACAACATTTGTCTCCCTCCGGGAGACAACCTTTGTCTCCCTCCGAAAGACAACATTTGTCTCCTTACGGGAGACCAAACTGTCTCCCTCCGGGAGACAACATTTGTCTCCCTCCGGAAGACAACCTTTCTCTCCCTACGGGAGACCAAACTGTCTCCCTCCGGGAGACAACATTTGTCTCCCTCCGGGAGACAACATTTGTCTCCCTCCGGGTGACCAAACTGTCTCCCTCCGAGAGACAACATTTGTCTCCCTCCGGGAGACAACCTTTGTCTCCCTCCGGGAGACAACATTTGTCTCCCTCCGGGAGACAACATTTGTCTCCCTCCGGGAGACAACCTTTGTCTCCCTCCGGGAGACAACATTTGTCTCCCTCCGGGAGACAACATTAGTCTCCCTCCGGGAGACAACATTTGTCTCCCTACGGGAGACCAAACTGTCTCCCTCCGGGAGACAACATTTGTCTCCCTCCGGGAGACAACCTTTGTCTCCCTCCGGGACACAACATTAGTCTCCCTCCGGGAGACAACATTTGTCTCCCTACGGGAGACCAAACTGTCTCCCTCCGGGAGACAGCATTTGTCTCCCTCCGGGAGACAACCTTTGTCTCCCTCCGGGAGACAACCTTTGTCTCCCTCCGAGAGACAACATTTGTCTCCCTCCGGGAGACAACATTTGTCTCCCTCCGGGAGACAACATTAGTCTCCCTCCGGGAGACAACATTTGTCTCCCTCCGGGAGACAACCTTTGTCTCCCTCCGAAAGACAACATTTGTCTCCTTACGGGAGACCAAACTGTCTCCCTCCGGGAGACAACATTTGTCTCCCTCCGGGAGATAACCTTTCTCTCCCTACGGGAGACCAAACTGTCTCCCTCCGGGAGACAACATTTGTCTCCCACCGGGAGACAACATTGGTCTCCCTCCGGGAGACAACATTTGTCTCCCTCCGGGAGACAACATTTGTCTCCCTCCGGGAGAAAACCTTTGTCTCCCTCCGAAAGACAACATTTATCTCCTTACGCGAGACCAAACTGTCTCCCTCCGGGAGACAACATTTGTCTCCCTCCGGGAGACAACCTACGGGATACCAAACTGTCTCCCTCCGGGAGACAACATTTGTCTCCCTCCGGAAGACAACCTTTCTCTCCCTACGGGAGACCAAACTGTCTCCCTCCGGGAGACAACATTTGTCTCCCACCGGGAGACAACATTGGTCTCCCTCCGGGAGACAACATTTGTCTCCCTCCGGGAGACAACCTTTGTCTCCCTCCGGGAGACAACATTTGTCTCCCTCCGGGAGACAACATTTGTCTCCCTCCGGGAGACAACATTTGTCTCCCTCCGGGAGACAACCTTTGTCTCCCTCCGGGAAACAACATTTGTCTCCCTCTGCGAGACAACCATTGTCTCCCTCCGGGAGACAACATTTGTCTCCCTCCGGGTGACCAAACTGTCTCCCTCCGAGAGACAACATTTGTCTCCCTCCGGGAGACAACATTTGTCTCCCTCCGGGAGACAACCTTTGTCTCCTTCCGGGAGACAACCTTTGTCTCCCTCCGGGAGACAGCATTTTTCTCCCTCCAAGAGACAACCTTTGACTCCCTCCGGGAGACAACTTTTGTCTCCCTCCGAGAGACAACATTTGTCTCCTTCCGGGAGACAACATTTGTCTCCCTCCGAGAGACAACATTTGTCTCCCTCCGGGAGACAACCTTTGTCTCCCTCGGGGAGACAACCTTTGTCTCCCTCCGGGAGACAACATTTGTCTCCCTCCGGGAGACAACCTTTGACTCCCTCCTGGAGACAACATTTGTCTCCCTCCGGGAGACAACCTTTGTCTCCCGCCGGGAGACAACCTGTCTCCTTCCGGGAGACAACATTTGTCTCCCTACGGGAGACCAAACTGTCTCCCTCCGGGAGACAACATTTGTCTCCCACCGGGAGACAACATTTGTCTCCCTCCGGGAGATAACATTTGTCTCCCTCCGGGAGACAACCATTGTCTCCCTCCGGGAGACAACATTTGTCTCCCTCCGGAAGACCACATTTGTCTCCCTCCAGGAGACAACATTTGTCTCCCTCCGGGAGACAACCTTAGTCTCCCTCCGGGAGACAACATTTGTCTCCCTCCGCGAGACAACTATTGTCTCCCTCCGGGAGACAACATTTGTCTCCCTCCGGGAGACAACCTTTCTCTCCCTACGGGAGACCAAACTGTCTCCCCCCGGGAGACAACATTTGTCTCCCTCCGAGAGACAACATTGGTCTACCTCCGGGAGACAACATTTGTCTCCCTCCGGGAGACAACATTTGTCCCCCCCCCCCGGGAGACAACCTTTGTCTCCCTACATGAGACCAAACTGTCTCCCTCCGGAGACCAAACTGTCTCCCTCCGGGAGACAACCATTGTCTCCCTCCGGGAGACAACATTTGTCTCCCTCCCTGAGACAACATTTGTCTCCCTCCGGGAGACAACATTTGTCTCCCTCCGGGAAACAACCTTTGTCTCCCTCCGGGGGACAACATTTGTCTCCCTCCGGGAGACAACATTTGTCTCCTTCCGAGAGACAACATTTGTCTCCCTGCGGGACACAACATTTGTCTCCCTCCGGGAGACCAAACTGTCTCCCTCCGAGAGACAACATTTGTCTCCCTCCGGGAGACAACATTTGTCTCCCTCCGGGAGACGACATTTGTGTCCCTCCGGGAGACAACATTTGTCTCCCTCCAGAAGACAACCTTTGTCTCCCTCCGGGAGACAACATTTGTCTCCCTCCGGGAGACAACATTTGTCTCCCTCCGGGAGACAACATTTGTCTCCCTCCGGGAGACAACATTTGTCTCCCTCCGGGAGACAACCTTTGTCTCCCTCCCGGAGACAACCTTTCTCTCCCTACGGGAGACCAAACTGTCTCCCTCCGAGAGACAACATTTGTCTCCCACCGGGAGACAACATTTGTCTCCCTCCGGGAGACAACATTTGTCTCCCTCCGCGAGACAACCATTGTCTCCCTCCGGGAGACAACATTTGTCTCCCTCCGGGTGACCAAACTGTCTCCCTCCGAGAGACAACATTTGTCTCCCTCCGGGAGACAACCTTTGTCTCCCTCCGGGAGACAACATTTGTCTCCCTCCGGGAGACAACATTTGTCTCCCTCCGGGAGACAACCTTTGTCTCCCTCCGGTAGACAACATTTGTCTCCCTCCGGGAGACAACCTTTGTCTCCATCCGGGAGACAACATTTGTCTCCCTCCGGGAGACAACCTTTGTCTCCCTCTGGGAGACAACCTTTGTCTCCCTCTGGGAGACAACATTTGTCTCCCTTCGGGAGACAACATTTGTCTCCCTCCGGGAGACAACCTGTCTCCTTCCGAGAGACAACATTTGTCTCCCTCCGGGAGACAACCTTTCTCTCCCTACGGGAGACCAAACTGTCTCCCCCCGGGAGACAACATTTGTCTCCCACCGGGAGACAACATTTGTCTCCCTCCGGGAGACAACAATTGTCTCCCTCCGGGAGACAACCTTTGTCTCCCTCCGGGAGACAACATTTGTCTCCCTCCGGGAGACAACATTTGTCTCCCTCCGGGAGACAACATTTGTCTCCCTCCGGGAGAAAACCTTTGTCTCCCTCCGGGAGACAACATTTGACTCCCTCCGCGAGACAACCATTGTCTCCCTCCGGGAGACAACATTTGTCTCCCTCCGGGTGACCAAACTGTCTCCCTCCGAGAGACAACATTTGTCTCCCTCCGGGAGAAAACCTTTGTCTCCCTCCGGGAGACAACATTTGTCTCCCTCCGGGAGACAACATTTGTCTCCCTCCGGGAGACAACCTTTGTCTCCCTCCGGTAGACAACATTTGTCTCCCTCCAGAAGACAACCTTTGTCTCCCTCCGGGAGACAACATTTGTCTCCCTCCGGGAGACAACATTTTTCTCCCTCCGGGAGACAACATTTGTCTCCATCCGGGAGACAACATTTGTCTCCCTCCGGGAGACAACCTTTGCTCCCTCCGGGAGACAACCTTTCTCTCCCTACGGGAGACCAAACTGTCTCCCTCCGGGAGACAACATTTGTCTCCCACCGGGAGACAACATTTGTCTCCCTCCGGGAGACAACATTTGTCTCCCTCCGGGAGACAACATTTGTCTCCCTCCGCGAGACAACCATTGTCTCCCTCCGGGAGACAACATTTGTCTCCCTCCGGGTGACCAAACTGTCTCCCTCCGAGAGACAACATTTGTCTCCCTCCGGGAGACAACCTTTGTCTCCCTCCGGGAGACAACATTTGTCTCCCTCTGGGAGACAACATTTGTCTCCCTCCGGGAGACAACCTTTGTCTCCCTCCGGTAGACATCATTTGTCTCCCTCCGGGAGACAACCTTTGTCTCCCTCCGAGAGACAACATTTGTCTCCCTCCGGGAGACAACCTTTGTCTCCCTCCGGGAGACAACATTTGTCTCCCTCCGGGAGACAACATTTGTCTCCCTCCGGGAGACAACCTGTCTCCTTCCGAGAGACAAAATTTGTCTCCCTCCGGGAGACAACCTTTCTCTCCCTACGGGAGACCAAACTGTCTCCCCCCGGGAGACAACATTTGTCTCCCACCGGGAGACAACATTTGTCTCCCTCCGGGAGACAACAATTGTCTCCCTCCGGGAGACAACCTTTGTCTCCCTCCGGGAGACAACATTTGTCTCCCTCCGGGAAACAACATTTGTCTCCCTCCGGGAGACAACATTTGTCTCCCTCCGGGAGACAACCTTTGTCTCCCTCCGGGAGACAACATTTGACTCCCTCCGCGAGACAACCATTGTCTCCCTCCGGGAGACAACATTTGTCTCCCTCCGGGTGACCAAACTGTCTCCCTCCCAGAGACAACATTTGTCTCCCTCCGGGAGAAAACCTTTGTCTCCCTCCGGAAGACAACATTTGTCTCCCTTCGGGAGACAACATTTGTCTCCCTCCGGGAGACAACCTTTGTCTCCCTCCGGTAGACAACATTTGTCTCCCTCCGGGAGACAACCTTTGTCTCCCTCCTAGAGACAACATTTGTCTCCCTCCGGGAGACAACCTTTGTCTCCCTCCGGGAGACAACATTTGTCTCCCTCCGGGAGACAACATTTGTCTCCCTCCGGGAGACAACCTGTCTCCTTCCGAGAGACAACATTTGTCTCCCTCCGGGAGACAACATTTGTCTCCCTACGGGAGACCAAACTGTCTCCCTCCGGGAGACAACCTTTGTCTCCCTCCGGGAGACAACATTTGTCCCCCTCCGGGAGACAACCTTTGTCTCCCTCCGGGAGACAACCTTTGTCTCCCTCCGAGAGACAACATTTGTCTCCCTCCGGGAGACAACATTTGTCTCCCTCCGGGAGACAACCTTTGTCTCCCTCCGGGAGACAACATTTGTCTCCCTCCGGGAGACAATATTTGTCTTCCTCCGGGAAACAACCTTTGTCTCCCTCCGGGAGACAACCTTTGTCTCCCTCTGGGAGACAACATTTGTCTCCCTCCGGGAGACAACATTTGTCTCCCTCTGGGAGACAACATTTGTCTCCCTCCGGGAGACAACCTTTGTCTCCCTCCGGGAGACAACATTTGTCTCCCTACGGAAGACCAAACTGTCTCCCTCCGGGAGACCAAACTGTCTCCCTCCGAGAGACAACATTGGTCTCCCTCCGGGAGACAACATTTGTCTCCCTCCGGGAGACAACATTTGTCCCCCCCCCAGGGAGACAACCTTTGTCTCCCTACATGAGACCAAACTGTCTCCCTCCGGAGACCAAACTGTCTCCCTCCGGGAGACAACCTTTGTCTCCCTCCGGGAGACAACATTTGTCTCCCTCCGGGAGACAACATTTGTCTCCCTCCGGGAGACAACATTTGTCTCCCTCCGGGAAACAACCTTTGTCTCCCTCCGGGGGACAACATTTGTCTCCCTCCGGGAGACAACATTTGTCTCCTTCCGAGAGACAACATTTGTCTCCCTGCGGGACACAACATTTGTCTCCCTCCGGGAGACCAAACTGTCTCCCTCCGAGAGACAACATTTGTCTCCCTCCGGGAGACAACATTTGTCTCCCTCCGGGAGACAGCATTTGTCTCCCTCCGGGAGACCAAACTGTCTCCCTCCGAGAGAAAACATTTGTCTCCCTCCGGGAGACAACATTTGTCTCCCTCCGGGAGACAACCTTTGTCTCCCTCCGGGAGACAAAATTTGTCTCCCTCCGGGAGACAACCTTTGTCTCCCTCCGGGAGACAGCATTTGTCTCCCTCCGGGAGACCAAACTGTCTCCCTCCGGGAGACAACATTTGTCTCCCTCCGGAAGACAACATTTGTCTCTCTCCGGGAGACAACATTTGTCTCCCTCCGGGAGACAACATAAGTCTCCCTCTGGGAGACAACATTTGTCTCCCCCCGGGAGACAACATTTGTCTCCCTCCGGGAGACCAAACTGTCTCCCTCCGAGAGACAACATTTGTCTTCCTCCGGGAGACAACATTTGTCTCCCTCCGGGAGACAACATTTGTCCCCCCCCCGGGAGACAACCTTTGTCTCCCTACATGAGACCAAACTGTCTCCCTCCGGAGACCAAACTGTCTCCCTCCGGGAGACAACCTTTGTCTCCCTCCGGGAGACAACATTTGTCTCCCTCCGGGAGACAACATTTGTCTCCCTCCGGGAGACAACATTTGTCTCCCTCCGGGAGACAACATTTGTCTCCCTCTGGGAAACAACCTTTGTCTCCCTCCGGGGGACAACCTTTGTCTCCCTCCGGGGGACAACATTTGTCTCCCTCCGGGAGACAACATTTGTCTCCTTCCGAGAGACAACATTTGTCTCCCTGCGGCACACAACATTTGTCTCCCTCCGGGAGACCAAACTGTCTCCCTCCGAGAGACAACATTTGTCTCCCTCCGGGAGACAACATTTGTCTCCCTCCGAGAGACAACATTTGTCTCCCTCCGGGAGACAACATTTGTCTCCCTCCGGGAGACAACCTTTGTCTCCCTCCGGGAGACAAAATTTGTCTCCCTCCGGGAGACAACCTTTGTCTCCCTCCGGGAGACAGCATTTGTCTCCCTCCGGGAGACCAAACTGTCTCCCTCCGGGAGACAACATTTGTCTCCCTCCGGAAGACAACATTTGTCTCTCTCCGGGAGACAACATTTGTCCCCCTCCGGGAGACAACCTTTGTCTCCCTCCGGGAGACAACCTTTGTCTCCCTCCGAGAGACAACATTTGTCTCCCTCCGGGAGACAACATTTGTCTCCCTCCGGGAGACAACCTTTGTCTCCCTCCGGGAGACAACATTTGTCTCCCTCCGGGAGACAATATTTGTCTTCCTCCGGGAAACAACCTTTGTCTCCCTCCGGGAGACAACCTTTGTCTCCCTCTGGGAGACAACATTTGTCTCCCTCCGGGAGACAACATTTGTCTCCCTCTGGGAGACAACATTTGTCTCCCTCCGGGAGACAACCTTTGTCTCCCTCCGGGAGACAACATTTGTCTCCCTACGGAAGACCAAACTGTCTCCCTCCGGGAGACCAAACTGTCTCCCTCCGAGAGACAACATTGGTCTCCCTCCGGGAGACAACATTTGTCTCCCTCCGGGAGACAACATTTGTCCCCCCCCCAGGGAGACAACCTTTGTCTCCCTACATGAGACCAAACTGTCTCCCTCCGGAGACCAAACTGTCTCCCTCCGGGAGACAACCTTTGTCTCCCACCGGGAGACAACATTTGTCTCCCTCCGGGAGACAACATTTGTCTCCCTCCGGGAGACAACATTTGTCTCCCTCCGGGAAACAACCTTTGTCTCCCTCCGGGGGACAACATTTGTCTCCCTCCGGGAGACAACATTTGTCTCCTTCCGAGAGACAACATTTGTCTCCCTGCGGGACACAACATTTGTCTCCCTCCGGGAGACCAAACTGTCTCCCTCCGAGAGACAACATTTGTCTCCCTCCGGGAGACAACATTTGTCTCCCTCCGGGAGACAGCATTTGTCTCCCTCCGGGAGACCAAACTGTCTCCCTCCGAGAGACAACATTTGTCTCCCTCCGGGAGACAACATTTGTCTCCCTCCGGGAGACAACCTTTGTCTCCCTCCGGGAGACAAAATTTGTCTCCCTCCGGGAGACAACCTTTGTCTCCCTCCGGGAGACAGCATTTGTCTCCCTCCGGGAGACCAAACTGTCTCCCTCCGGGAGACAACATTTGTCTCCCTCCGGAAGACAACATTTGTCTCTCTCCGGGAGACAACATTTGTCTCCCTCCGGGAGACAACATAAGTCTCCCTCTGGGAGACAACATTTGTCTCCCCCCGGGAGACAACATTTGTCTCCCTCCGGGAGACCAAACTGTCTCCCTCCGAGAGACAACATTTGTCTTCCTCCGGGAGACAACATTTGTCTCCCTCCGGGAGACAACATTTGTCCCCCCCCGGGAGACAACCTTTGTCTCCCTACATGAGACCAAACTGTCTCCCTCCGGAGACCAAACTGTCTCCCTCCGGGAGACAACCTTTGTCTCCCTCCGGGAGACAACATTTGTCTCCCTCCGGGAGACAACATTTGTCTCCCTCCGGGAGACAACATTTGTCTCCCTCCGGGAGACAACATTTGTCTCCCTCTGGGAAACAACCTTTGTCTCCCTCCGGGGGACAACCTTTGTCTCCCTCCGGGGGACAACATTTGTCTCCCTCCGGGAGACAACATTTGTCTCCTTCCGAGAGACAACATTTGTCTCCCTGCGGCACACAACATTTGTCTCCCTCCGGGAGACCAAACTGTCTCCCTCCGAGAGACAACATTTGTCTCCCTCCGGGAGACAACATTTGTCTCCCTCCGGGAGACAGCATTTGTCTCCCTCCGGGAGACCAAACTGTCTCCCTCCGAGAGACAACATTTGTCTCCCTCCGGGAGACAACATTTGTCTCCCTCCGGGAGACAACCTTTGTCTCCCTCCGGGAGACAAAATTTGTCTCCCTCCGGGAGACAACCTTTGTCTCCCTCCGGGAGACAGCATTTGTCTCCCTCCGGGAGACCAAACTGTCTCCCTCCGGGAGACAACATTTGTCTCCCTCCGGAAGACAACATTTGTCTCTCTCCGGGAGACAACATTTGTCTCCCTCCGGGAGACAACATAAGTCTCCCTCTGGGAGACAACATTTGTCTCCCCCCGGGAGACAACATTTGTCTCCCTCCGGGAGACCAAACTGTCTCCCTCCGAGAGACAACATTTGTCTTCCTCCGGGAGACAACATTTGTCTCCCTCCGGGAGACAACATTTGTCCCCCCCCCGGGAGACAACCTTTGTCTCCCTACATGAGACCAAACTGTCTCCCTCCGGAGACCAAACTGTCTCCCTCCGGGAGACAACCTTTGTCTCCCTCCGGGAGACAACATTTGTCTCCCTCCGGGAGACAACATTTGTCTCCCTCCGGGAGACAACATTTGTCTCCCTCCGGGAGACAACATTTGTCTCCCTCCGGGAGACAACATTTGTCTCCCTCCGGGAAACAACCTTTGTCTCCCTCCGGGGGACAACATTTGTCTCCCTCCGGGAGACAACCTTTCTCTCCCTACGGGAGACCAAACTGTCTCCCCCCGGGAGACAACATTTGTCTCCCACCGGGAGACAACATTTGTCTCCCTCCGGGAGACAACAATTGTTTCCCTCCGGGAGACAACCTTTGTCTCCCTCCGGGAGACAACATTTGTCTCCCTCCAGGAGACAACATTTGTCTCCCTCCGGGAGACAACATTTGTCTCCCTCCGGGAGACAACCTTTGTCTCCCTCCGGGAGACAACATTTGACTCCCTCCGCGAGACAACCATTGTCTCCCTCCGGGAGACAACATTTGTCTCCCTCCGGGTGACCAAACTGTCTCCCTCCGAGAGACAACATTTGTCTCCCTCCAGAAGACAACCTTTGTCTCCCTCCGGGAGACAACATTTGTCTCCCTCCTGGAGACAACCTTTGTCTCCCTCCGGGAGACAACCTTTGTCTCCCTACGGGAGACCAAACTGTCTCCCTCCGGGAGACAACATTTGTCTCCCACCGGGAGACAACATTTGTCTCCCTCCGGGAGACAACATTTGTCTCCCTCCGGGAGACAACCTTTGTCTCCCTCCGGGAGACAACATTTGTCTCCCTCCGGGAGACAACATTTGTCTCCCTCCGGGAGACAACATTTGTCTCCCTCCGCGAGACAACCATTGTCTCCCTCCGGGAGACAACATTTGTCTCCCTCCGGGTGACCAAACTGTCTCCCGCCGAGAGACAACATTTGTCTCCCTCCGGGAGACAACCTTTGTCTCCTTCCGGGAGACAACATTTGTCTCCCTCTGGGAGACAACATTTGTCTCCCTCCGGGAGACAACCTTTGTCTCCCTCCGGTAGACAACATTTGTCTCCCTCCAGGAGACAACATTTGTCTCCCTCCGGGAGACAACATTTGTCTCCCTCCGGGAGACAACCTGTCTCCTTCCGAGAGACAACATTTGTCTCCCTCCGGGAGACAACCTTTCTCTCCCTACGGGAGACCAAACTGTCTCCCCCCGGGAGACAACATTTGTCTCCCACCGGGAGACAACATTTGTCTCCCTCCGGGAGACAACAATTGTCTCCCTCCGGGAGACAACCTTTGTCTCCCTCCGGGAGACAACATTTGTCTCCCTCCGGGTGACCAAACTGTCTCCCTCCGAGAGACAACATTTGTCTCCCTCCGGGAGAAAACCTTTGTCTCCCTCCGGGAGACAACATTTGTCTCCCTCCGGGAGACAACATTTGTCTCCCTCCGGGAGACAACCTTTGTCTCCCTCCGGTAGACAACATTTGTCTCCCTCCAGAAGACAACCTTTGTCTCCCTCCGGGAGACAACATTTGTCTCCCTCCGGGAGACAACTTTTTTCTCCCTCCGGGAGACAACATTTGTCTCCCTCCGGGAGACAACATTTGTCTCCCTCCGGGAGACAACCTTTGCTCCCTCCGGGAGACAACCTTTCTCTCCCTACGGGAGACCAAACTGTCTCCCTCCGGGAGACAACATTTGTCTCCCTCCGGGAGACAACATTTGTCTCCCACCGGGAGACAACATTTGTCTCCCTCCGGGAGACAACATTTGTCTCCCTCCGGGAGACAACATTTGTCTCCCTCCGCGAGACAACCATTGTCTCCCTCCGGGAGACAACATTTGTCTCCCTCCGGGTGACCAAACTGTCTCCCTCCGAGAGACAACATTTGTCTCCCTCCGGGAGACAACCTTTGTCTCCCTCCGGGAGACAACATTTGTCTCCCTCTGGGAGACAACATTTGTCTCCCTCCGGGAGACAACCTTTGTCTCCCTCCGGTAGACAACATTTGTCTCCCTCCGGGAGACAACCTTTGTCTCCCTCCGAGAGACAACATTTGTCTCCCTCCGGGAGACAACCTTTGTCTCCCTCCGGGAGACAACATTTGTCTCCCTCCGGGAGACAACATTTGTCTCCCTCCGGGAGACAACCTGTCTCCTTCCGAGAGACAAAATTTGTCTCCCTCCGGGAGACAACCTTTCTCTCCCTACGGGAGACCAAACTGTCTCCCCCCGGGAGACAACATTTGTCTCCCACCGGGAGACAACATTTGTCTCCCTCCGGGAGACAACAATTGTCTCCCTCCGGGAGACAACCTTTGTCTCCCTCCGGGAGACAACATTTGTCTCCCTCCGGGAAACAACATTTGTCTCCCTCCGGGCGACAACATTTGTCTCCCTCCGGGAGACAACCTTTGTCTCCCTCCGGGAGACAACATTTGACTCCCTCCGCGAGACAACCATTGTCTCCCTCCGGGAGACAACATTTGTCTCCCTCCGGGTGACCAAACTGTCTCCCTCCCAGAGACAACATTTGTCTCCCTCCGGGAGAAAACCTTTGTCTCCCTCCGGAAGACAACATTTGTCTCCCTTCGGGAGACAACATTTGTCTCCCTCCGGGAGACAACCTTTGTCTCCCTCCGGTAGACAACATTTGTCTCCCTCCGGGAGACAACCTTTGTCTCCCTCCTAGAGACAACATTTGTCTCCCTCCGGGAGACAACCTTTGTCTCCCTCCGGGAGACAACATTTGTCTCCCTCCGGGAGACAACATTTGTCTCCCTCCGGGAGACAACCTGTCTCCTTCCGAGAGACAACATTTGTCTCCCTCCGGGAGACAACATTTGTCTCCCTACGGGAGACCAAACTGTCTCCCTCCGGGAGACAACCTTTGTCTCCCTCCGGGAGACAACATTTGTCTCCCTCCGGGAGACAACCTTTGTCTCCCTCCGGGAGACAACCTTTGTCTCCCTCCGAGAGACAACATTTGTCTCCCTCCGGGAGACAACATTTGTCTCTCTCCGGGAGACAACCTTTGTCTCCCTCCGGGAGACAACATTTGTCTCCCTCCGGGAGACAATATTTGTCTTCCTCCGGGAAACAACCTTTGTCTCCCTCCGGGAGACAACCTTTTTCTCCCTCTGGGAGACAACATTTGTCTCCCTCCGGGAGACAACATTTGTCTCCCTCTGGGAGACAACATTTGTCTCCCTCCGGGAGACAACCTTTGTCTCCCTCCGGGAGACAACATTTGTCTCCCTACGGAAGACCAAACTGTCTCCCTCCGGGAGACCAAACTGTCTCCCTCCGAGAGACAACATTGGTCTCCCTCCGGGAGACAACATTTGTCTCCCTCCGGGAGACAACATTTGTCCCCCCCCAGGGAGACAACCTTTGTCTCCCTACATGAGACCAAACTGTCTCCCTCCGGAGACCAAACTGTCTCCCTCCGGGAGACAACCTTTGTCTCCCTCCGGGAGACAACATTTGTCTCCCTCCGGGAGACAACATTTGTCTCCCTCCGGGAGACAACATTTGTCTCCCTCCGGGAAACAACCTTTGTCTCCCTCCGGGGGACAACATTTGTCTCCCTCCGGGAGACAACATTTGTCTCCTTCCGAGAGACAACATTTGTCTCCCTGCGGGACACAACATTTGTCTCCCTCCGGGAGACCAAACTGTCTCCCTCCGAGAGACAACATTTGTCTCCCTCCGGGAGACAACATTTGTCTCCCTCCGGGAGACAGCATTTGTCTCCCTCCGGGAGACAACATTTGTCTCCCTCCGGGAAACAACCTTTGTCTCCCTCCGGGAGACAACATTTGTCTCCCTCCGGGTGACCAAACTGTCTCCCGCCGAGAGACAACATTTGTCTCCCTCCGGGAGACAACCTTTGTCTCCTTCCGGGAGACAACATTTGTCTCCCTCTGGGAGACAACATTTGTCTCCCTCCGGGAGACAACCTTTGTCTCCCTCCGGTAGACAACATTTGTCTCCCTCCAGGAGACAACATTTGTCTCCCTCCGGGAGACAACATTTGTCTCCCTCCGGGAGACAACCTTTGTCTCCCTCCGGGAGACAACATTTGTCTACCTCCGGGAGACAACATTTGTCTCCCTCCGGGAGACAACCTTTGTCTCCCTCCGGGAGACAACATTTGACTCCCTCCGCGAGACAACCATTGTCTCCCTCCGGGAGACAACATTTGTCTCCCTCCGGGTGACCAAACTGTCTCCCTCCGAGAGACAACATTTGTCTCCCTCCGGGAGAAAACCTTTGTCTCCCTCTGGGAGACAACATTTGTCTCCCTCCGGGAGACAACATTTGTCTCCCTCCGGGAGACAACCTTTGTCTCCCTCCGGTAGACAACATTTGTCTCCCTCCGGGAGACAACCTTTGTCTCCCTCCGGGAGACAACATTTGTCTCCCTCCGGGAGACAACATTTGTCTCCCTCCGGGAGACAACATTTGTCTCCCTCCGGTAGACAACATTTGTCTCCCTCCGGTAGACAACATTTGTCTCCCTCCGGGAGACAACCTTTGTCTCCCTCCGGGAGACAACATTTGTCTCCCTCCGGGAGACAACATTTGTCTCCCTCCGGGAGACAACATTTGTCTCCCTCCGGGAGACAACCTGTCACCTTCCGAGAGACAACATTTGTCTCCCTCCGGGAGACAACATTTGTCTCCCTCCGGGAGACAACATTTGTCTCCCTCCGGGAGACAACCTGTCACCTTCCGAGAGACAACATTTGTCTCCCTCCGGGAGACAACATTTGTCTCCCTCCGGGAGACAACCTTTGTCTCCCTCCGGGAGACAACATTTGTCTCCCTCCGGGAGACAATATTTGTCTTTTCCGGGAAACAACCTTTGTCTCCCTCCGGGAGACAACATTTGTCTCCCTCCGGGAGACAACATTTGTCTCCCTCCGGGAGACAACCTTTGTCTCCCTCCGGGAGACAACATTTGACTCCCTCCGCGAGACAACCATTGTCTCCCTCCGGGAGACAACATTTGTCTCCCTCCGGGTGACCAAACTGTCTCCCTCCGAGAGACAACATTTGTCTCCCTCCGGGAGAAAACCTTTGTCTCCCTCTGGGAGACAACATTTGTCTCCCTCCGGGAGACAACATTTGTCTCCCTCCGGGAGACAACCTTTGTCTCCCTCCGGTAGACAACATTTGTCTCCCTCCGGGAGACAACCTTTGTCTCCCTCCGGGAGACAACATTTGTCTCCCTCCGGGAGACAACATTTGTCTCCCTCCGGGAGACAACATTTGTCTCCCTCCGGTAGACAACATTTGTCTCCCTCCGGTAGACAACATTTGTCTCCCTCCGGGAGACAACCTTTGTCTCCCTCCGGGAGACAACATTTGTCTCCCTCCGGGAGACAACATTTGTCTCCCTCCGGGAGACAACATTTGTCTCCCTCCGGGAGACAACCTGTCACCTTCCGAGAGACAACATTTGTCTCCCTCCGGGAGACAACATTTGTCTCCCTCCGGGAGACAACATTTGTCTCCCTCCGGGAGACAACCTGTCACCTTCCGAGAGACAACATTTGTCTCCCTCCGGGAGACAACATTTGTCTCCCTACGGGAGACCAAACTGTCTCCCTCCGGGAGACAACCTTTGTCTCCCTCCGGGAGACAACCTTTGTCTCCCTCCGAGAGACAACATTTGTCTCCCTCCGGGAGACAACATTTGTCTCCCTCCGGGAGACAACCTTTGTCTCCCTCCGGGAGACAACATTTGTCTCCCTCCGGGAGACAATATTTGTCTTTTCCGGGAAACAACCTTTGTCTCCCTCCGGGAGACAACCTTTGTCTCCCTCTGGGAGACAACATTTGTCTCCCTCCGGGAGACAACATTTGTCTCCGTCCGGGAGACAACATTTGTCTCCCTCCGGGAGACAACCTTTGTCTCCCTCCGGGAGACAACATTTGTCCCCCCCCCGGGAGACAACCTTTGTCTCCCTACATGATACCAAACTGTCTCCCTCCGGAGACCAAACTGTCTCCCTCCGGGAGACAACCTTTGTCTCCCTCCGGGAGACAACATTTGTCTCCCTCCGGGAGACAACATTTGTCTCCCTCCGGGAGAAAACATTTGTCTCCCTCCGGGGAACAACCTTTGTCTCCCTCCGGGGGACAACATTTGTCTCCCTCCGGGAGACAACATTTGTCTCCTTCCGAGAGACAACATTTGTCTCCCTGCGGGACACAACATTTGTCTCCCTCCGGGAGACCAAACTGTCTCCCTCCGAGAGACAACATTTGTCTCCCTCCGGGAGACAACATTTGTCTCCCTCCGGGAGACAGCATTTGTCTCCCTCCGGGGGACAACATTTGTCTCCCTCCGGGAGACAACATTTGTCTCCTTCCGAGAGACAACATTTGTCTCCCTGCGGGACACAACATTTGTCTCCCTCCGGGAGACCAAACTGTCTCCCTCCGAGAGACAACATTTGTCTCCCTCCGGGAGACAACATTTGTCTCCCTCCGGGAGACAGCATTTGTCTCCCTCCGGGAGACAACATTTGTCTCCCTCCGGGAAACAACCTTTGTCTCCCTCCGGGAGACAACATTTGTCTCCCTCCGGGTGACCAAACTGTCTCCCGCCGAGAGACAACATTTGTCTCCCTCCGGGAGACAACCTTTGTCTCCTTCCGGGAGACAACATTTGTCTCCCTCTGGGAGACAACATTTGTCTCCCTCCGGGAGACAACCTTTGTCTCCCTCCGGTAGACAACATTTGTCTCCCTCCAGGAGACAACATTTGTCTCCCTCCGGGAGACAACATTTGTCTCCCTCCGGGAGACAACCTTTGTCTCCCTCCGGGAGACAACATTTGTCTACCTCCGGGAGACAACATTTGTCTCCCTCCGGGAGACAACCTTTGTCTCCCTCCGGGAGACAACATTTGACTCCCTCCGCGAGACAACCATTGTCTCCCTCCGGGAGACAACATTTGTCTCCCTCCGGGTGACCAAACTGTCTCCCTCCGAGAGACAACATTTGTCTCCCTCCGGGAGAAAACCTTTGTCTCCCTCTGGGAGACAACATTTGTCTCCCTCCGGGAGACAACATTTGTCTCCCTCCGGGAGACAACCTTTGTCTCCCTCCGGTAGACAACATTTGTCTCCCTCCGGGAGACAACCTTTGTCTCCCTCCGGGAGACAACATTTGTCTCCCTCCGGGAGACAACATTTGTCTCCCTCCGGGAGACAACATTTGTCTCCCTCCGGTAGACAACATTTGTCTCCCTCCGGTAGACAACATTTGTCTCCCTCCGGGAGACAACCTTTGTCTCCCTCCGGGAGACAACATTTGTCTCCCTCCGGGAGACAACATTTGTCTCCCTCCGGGAGACAACATTTGTCTCCCTCCGGGAGACAACCTGTCACCTTCCGAGAGACAACATTTGTCTCCCTCCGGGAGACAACATTTGTCTCCCTCCGGGAGACAACATTTGTCTCCCTCCGGGAGACAACCTGTCACCTTCCGAGAGACAACATTTGTCTCCCTCCGGGAGACAACATTTGTCTCCCTCCGGGAGACAACCTTTGTCTCCCTCCGGGAGACAACATTTGTCTCCCTCCGGGAGACAATATTTGTCTTTTCCGGGAAACAACCTTTGTCTCCCTCCGGGAGACAACATTTGTCTCCCTCCGGGAGACAACATTTGTCTCCCTCCGGGAGACAACCTTTGTCTCCCTCCGGGAGACAACATTTGACTCCCTCCGCGAGACAACCATTGTCTCCCTCCGGGAGACAACATTTGTCTCCCTCCGGGTGACCAAACTGTCTCCCTCCGAGAGACAACATTTGTCTCCCTCCGGGAGAAAACCTTTGTCTCCCTCTGGGAGACAACATTTGTCTCCCTCCGGGAGACAACATTTGTCTCCCTCCGGGAGACAACCTTTGTCTCCCTCCGGTAGACAACATTTGTCTCCCTCCGGGAGACAACCTTTGTCTCCCTCCGGGAGACAACATTTGTCTCCCTCCGGGAGACAACATTTGTCTCCCTCCGGGAGACAACATTTGTCTCCCTCCGGTAGACAACATTTGTCTCCCTCCGGTAGACAACATTTGTCTCCCTCCGGGAGACAACCTTTGTCTCCCTCCGGGAGACAACATTTGTCTCCCTCCGGGAGACAACATTTGTCTCCCTCCGGGAGACAACATTTGTCTCCCTCCGGGAGACAACCTGTCACCTTCCGAGAGACAACATTTGTCTCCCTCCGGGAGACAACATTTGTCTCCCTCCGGGAGACAACATTTGTCTCCTTCCGAGAGACAACATTTGTCTCCCTGCGGGACACAACATTTGCCTCCCTCCGTGAGACCAAACTGTCTCCCTCCGAGAGACAACATTTGTCTCCCTCCGAAAGACAACATTTGTCTCCCTCCGGGAGACAGCATTTGTCTCCCTCCGGGAGACAACATTTGTCTCCTTCCGGGAGACAACCTTTGTCTCCCTCCGGGAGACAAGATTTGTCCCCCCCCCCCGGGAGACAACCTTTGTCTCCCTACATGAGACCAAACTGTCTCCCTCCGGAGACCAAACTGTCTCCCTCCGGGAGACAACCTTTGTCTCCCTCCGGGAGACAACATTTGTCTCCCTCCGGGAGACAACATTTGTCTCCCTCCGGGAAACAACCTTTGTCTCCCTCCGGGGGACAACATTTGTCTCCCTCCGGGAGACAACATTTGTCTCCTTCCGAGAGACAACATTTGTCTCCCTGCGGGACACAACATTTGTCTCCCTCCGGGAGACCAAACTGTCTCCCTCCGAGAGACAACATTTGTCTCCCTCCGGGAGACAATATTTGTCTCCCTCCGGGAGACAGCATTTGTCTCCCTCCGGGAGACCAAACTGTCTCCCTCCGAGAGACAACATTTGTCTCCCTCCGGGAGACAACATTTGTCTCCCTCCGGGAGACAACATTTTTCTCCCTCCGGGAGACCAAACTGTCTCCCTCCGAGAGACAACATTTCTCTCCCTCCGGGAGACAACATTTGTCTCCCTCCGGGAGACAACATTTCTCTCCCTCCGGGAGACAACATTTGTCTCCCTCCGGGAGACAACATTTGTCTCCCTCCGGGAGACAACATTTGTCTCCCTCCGGGAGACAACATTTGTCTCCCTACGGGAGACAACATTTGTCCCCCTCCGGGAGACAACTTTTGTCTCCCTAATGAGACCAAACTGTCTCCCTCCGGGAGACCAAACTGTCTCCCTCCGGGAGACAACCTTTGTCTCCCTCCGGGAGACAACAATTGTCTCCCTCCGGGAGACAACCTTTGTCTCCCTCCGGGAGACAACATTTGTCTCCCTCCGGGAGACAACGATTGTCTCCCTCCGGGAGACAACCTTTGTCTCCCTCCGGGGGACAACATTTGTCTCCCTCCGGGAGACAACATTTGTCTCCCTACGGGAGACCAAACTGTCTCCCTCCGAGAGACAACATTTGTCTCCCTCCGGGAGACAACATTTGTCTCCCTCCGGGAGGCCAAACTGTCTCCCTCCGGGAGACAACCATTGTCTCCCTCCGGGACACAACATTTGTTTCCCTCCGGGAGACAACCTTTGTCTCCCTCCGAGAGACAACATTTGTCTCCCTCCGGGAGACAACCTTTGTCTCCCTCCGGGAGACAACATTTGTCTCGCTCCGTGAGACAACCATTGTCTCCCTCCGGGAGACAACATTTGTCTCCCTCCGGGAGATAGCATTTGTCTCCCTCCGGGAGACAACATTTGTCTCCCTCCGGGAGACAACATTTGTCTCCCTCCGGGAGACAACATTTGTCTCCCTCCGGGAGACAACATTTGTCTCCCTCCAGGAGACAACATTTGTCTCCCTCCAGGAGACCAAACTGTCTCCCTCCGGGAGACAACATTTGTCTCCCTCCGTGAGACAACCATTGTCTCCCTCCGGGAGACAACATTCGTCTCCCTCCGGGAGATAGCATTTGTCTCCCTCCGGGAGACAACATTTGTCTCCCTCCGGGAGACAACATTTGTCTCCCTCCGGGAGACAACCTTTGTCTCCCTCCGGGGGACAACATTTGTCTCCCTCCGGGAGACAACATTTGTCTCCTTCCGAGAGACAACATTTGTCTCCCTCCGGGAGACAACATTTGTCTCCCTCCGGGAGACCAAACTGTCTCCCTCCGAGAGACAACATTTGTCTCCCTCCGGGAGACAACATTTGTCTCCCTCCGGGAGACAACATTTGTCTCATTTCGGGAGATAACATTTGTCTCCCTCCGGGAGACAACATTTGTCTGCCTCCGGGAGACAACATTTGTCTCCCTCCGGAAGATAACATTTGTTTCCCTCCGGGAGACAACATTTGTCTCCCTCCGAGAGACAACATTTGTCTCCCTCCGGGAGACAACCTTTGTCTCCCTCCGGGAGACAACATTTGTCTCCCTCCGGGAGACAACATTTGTCTCCCTGCGGGAGACAACCTTTGTCTCCCCACATGAGACCAAACTGTCTCCCTCCGGGAGACCAAACTGTCTCCCTCCGGGAGACAACCTTTGTCTCCCTCCGGGAGACCAAACTGTCTCCCTACGGGAGACCAAACTGTTTCCCTCCGAGAGACAACATTTGTCTCCCTCCGGGAGATAGCATTTGTCTCCCTCCGGGAGACAACATTTGTCTCCCTCCGGGAGACAACATTTGTCTCCCTCCGGGAGACAACATTTGTCTTCCTCCGGGAGACAACATTTGTCTCCCTCCAGGAGACAACATTTGTCTCCCTCCAGGAGACCAAACTGTCTCCCTCCGGGAGACAACATTTGTCTCCCTCCGGGAGACAACATTTGTCTCCCTCCGGGAGACAACCTTTGTCTCCCTCCGGGAGACATTATTTGTCTCATTCCGGGAGATAACATTTGTCTCCCTCCGGGAGACAACATTTGTCTCCCTCCGGGAGACAACCTTTGTCTCCCTCCGGGAGACAACATTTGTCTCATTCCGGGAGATAACATTTGTCTCCCTCCTGGAGACAACATTTGTCTGCCTCCGGGAGACAACATTTGTCTCCCTCCGGGAGATAACATTTGTTTCCCTCCGGGAGACAACATTTGTCTCCCTCCGAGAGACAACATTTGTCTCCCTCCGGGAGACAACCTTTGTCTCCCTCCGGGAGACAACATTTGTCTCCCTCCGGGAGACAAAATTTGTCTCCCTCCGGGAGACAACATTTGTCTCCCTCCGGGAGACAAAATTTGTCTCCCTCCGGGAGACAACATTTGTCTCCCTCCGGGAGACAACATTTGTCTCCCTCCGGGAGACAACCTTTGTCTCCCCACATGAGACCAAACTGTCTCCCTCCGGGAGACAACCTTTGTCTCCCTCCGGGAGACCAAACTGTCTCCCTCCGGGAGACCAAACTGTCTCCCTCCGGGAGACAACACTTGTCTCCCTCCGTGAGACAACCATTGTCTCCCTCCGGGAGACATGATTTGTCTCCCTCCGGGAGACAGCATTTGTCTCCATCCGGGAGACAACATTTGTCTCCCTCCAGGAGATGACATTTGTCTCCCTCCGGGAGGCCAAACTGTCTCCCTCCAAAAGACAACCATTGTCTCCCTCCGGGACACAACATTTGTCTCATTCCGGGAGATAACATTTGTCTCCCTCCGGGAGACAACATTTGTCTCCCTCCGGGAGACAACATTTGTCTCCCTCCGGGAGACAACCTTTGTCTCCCTACATGAGACCAAACTGTCTCCCTCCGGGAGACCAAACTGTCTCCCTCCGGGAGACAACCTTTGTCTCCCTCCGGGAGACAACATTTGTTTCCCTCCGGGAGACAACATTTGTCTCCCTCCGAGAGACAACATTTGTCTCCCTCCGGGAGATAGCATTTGTCTCCCTCCGGGAGACAACATTTGTCTCCCTCCGGGAGACAACATTTGTCTCCCTCCGGGAGACAACATTTGTCTTCCTCCGGGAGACAACATTTGTCTCCCTCCAGGAGACAACATTTGTCTCCCTCCAGGAGACCAAACTGTCTCCCTCCGGGAGACAACATTTGTCTCCCTCCGTGAGACAACCATTGTCTCCCTCCGGGAGACAACATTTGTTTCCCTCCGGGAGACAACCTTTGTCTCCCTCCGAGAGACAACATTTGTCTCCCTCCAGGAGACAACATTTGTCTCCCTCCAGGAGACAACATTTGTCTCGCTCCGTGAGACAACCATTGTCTCCCTCCGGGAGACAACATTTGTCTCCCTCCAGGAGACAACATTTGTCTCCCTCCAGGAGACCAAACTGTCTCCCTCCGGGAGACAACATTTGTCTCCCACCGTGAGACAACCATTGTCTCCCTCCGGGAGACAACATTTGTCTCCCTCCGGGAGACAACATTTGTCTCCCTCCGGGAGACAACATTTGTCTCCCTCCGGGAGACAACCTTTGTCTCCCTCCGGGGGACAACATTTGTCTCCCTCCGGGAGACAACATTTGTCTCCTTCCGAGAGACAACATTTGTCTCCCTCCGGGAGACAACATTTGTCTCCCTCCGGGAGACCAAACTGTCTCCCTCCGAGAGACAACATGTGTCTCCCTCCGGGAGACAACATTTGTCTCCCTCCGGGAGACAACATTTGTCTCCCTCCGGGAGACAACCTTTGTCTCCCCACATGAGACCGAACTGTCTCCCTCCGGGAGACCAAACTGTCTCCCTCCGGGAGACAACCTTTGTCTCCCTCCGGGAAACCCAAACTGTCTCCCTCCGGGAGACCAAACTGTCTCCCTCCGGGAGACAACCTTTGTCTCCCTCCGGGAGACAACATTTGTCTCCCTCCGGGAGACAACATTTGTCTCCCTCCGGGAGACAACATTTGTCTCCCTCCAGGAGACCAAACTGTCTCCCTCCGGGAGACAACATTTGTCTCCCTCCGTGAGACAACCATTGTCTCCCTCCGGGAGACATGATTTGTCTCCCTCCGGGAGATAGCATTTGTCTCCCTCCGGGAGACAACATTTGTCTCCCTCCGGGAGACAACATTTGTCTCCCTCCGGGAGACAGCATTTGTCTCCATCCGGGAGACAACATTTGTCTCCCTCCAGGAGATGACATTTGTCTCCCTCCGGGAGGCCAAACTGTCTCCCTCCAAAAGACAACCATTGTCTCCCTCCGGGACACAACATTTGTCTCCCTCCGGGAGACAACATTTGTCTCATTCCGGGAGACAACATTTGTCTCCCTCCGGGAGGCCAAACTGTCTCCCTCCGGGAGACAACCATTGTCTCCCTCCGGGACACAACATTTGTTTCCCTCCGGGAGACAACCTTTGTCTCCCTCCGAGAGACAACATTTGTCTCCCTCCGGGAGACAACCTTTGTCTCCCTCCGGGAGACAACATTTGTCTCGCTCCGTGAGACAACCATTGTCTCCCTCCGGGAGACAACATTTGTCTCCCTCCGGGAGATAGCATTTGTCTCCCTCCGGGAGACAACATTTGTCTCCCTCCGGGAGACAACATTTGTCTCCCTCCTGGAGACAACATTTGTCTCCCTCCGGGAGACAACATTTGTCTCCCTCCGGGAGACAACATTTGTCTCCCTCCAGGAGACAACATTTGTCTCCCTCCAGGAGACCAAACTGTCTCCCTCCGGGAGACAACATTTGTCTCCCTCCGTGAGACAACCATTGTCTCCCTCCGGGAGACAACATTTGTCTCCCTCCGGGAGATAGCATTTGTCTCCCTCCGGGAGACAACATTTGTCTCCCTCCGGGAGACAACATTTGTCTCCCTCCGGGAGACAACCTTTGTCTCCTTCCGAGAGACAACATTTGTCTCCCTCCGGGAGACAACATTTGTCTCCCTCCGGGAGACCAAACTGTCTCCCTCCGAGAGACAACATTTGTCTCCCTCCGGGAGACAACATTTGTCTCCCTCCGGGAGACAACATTTGTCTCCCTCCGGGAGACAACCTTTGTCTCCCCACATGAAACCAAACTGTCTCCCTCCGGGAGAACAAACTGTCTCCCTCCGGGAGACAACCTTTGTCTCCCTCCGGGAGACCAAACTGTCTCCCTCCGGGAGACCAAACTGTCTCCCTCCGGGAGACCAAACTGTCTCCCTCCGGGAGACAACCTTTGTCTCCCTCCGGGAGACAACATTTGTCTCCCTCCGGGAGACAACACTTGTCTCCCTCCGGGAGACAACATTTGTCTCCCTCCAGGAGACCAAACTGTCTCCCTCCGGGAGACAACATTTGTCTCCCTCCGTGAGACAACCATTGTCTCCCTCCGGGAGACATGATTTGTCTCCCTCCGGGAGATAGCATTTGTCTCCCTCCGGAAGACAACATTTGTCTCCCTCCGGGAGACAACATTTGTCTCCCTCCGGGAGAAAACATTTGTCTCCCTCCGGGAGACAGCATTTGTCTCCATCCGGGAGACAACATTTGTCTCCCTCCAGGAGATGACATTTGTCTCCCTCCGGGAGGCCAAACTGTCTCCCTCTAAAAGACAACCATTGTCTCCCTCCGGGACACAACATTTGTCTCCCTCCGGGAGACAACATTTGTCTCATTCCGGGAGATAACATTTGTCTCCCTCCGGGAGACAACATTTGTCTCCCTCCGGGAGACAACATTTGTCTCCCTCCGGGAGACAACATTTGTCTCCCTCCGGGAGACAACCTTTGTCTCCCTACATGAGACCAAACTGTCTCCCTCCGGGAGACCAAACTGTCTCCCTCCGGGAGACAACCTTTGTCTCCCTCCGGGAGACAACATTTGTTTCCCTCCGGGAGACAACATTTGTCTCCCTCCGGGAGACAACATTTGTTTCCCTCCGGGAGACAACATTTGTCTCCCTCCGGGAGATAACATTTGTCTCCCTCCGGGAGACAACATTTGTCTCCCTCCAGGAGACAACCTTTGTCTCCCTCCGGGAGACAACATTTGTCTCCCTACGGGAGACCAAACTGTCTCCCTCCGAGAGACAACATTTGTCTCCCTCCGGGAGACAACATTTGTCTCCCTCCGGGAGGCCAAACTGTCTCCCTCCGGGAGACAACCATTGTCTCCCTCCGGGACACAACATTTGTTTCCCTCCGGGAGACAACCTTTGTCTCCCTCCGAGAGACAACATTTGTCTCCCTCCGGGAGACAACCTTTGTCTCCCTCCGGGAGACAACATTTGTCTCGCTCCGTGAGACAACCATTGTCTCCCTCCTGGAGACAACATTTGTCTCCCTCCGTGAGATAGCATTTGTCTCCCTCCGGGAGACAACATTTGTCTCCCTCCGGGAGACAACATTTGTCTCCCTCCGGGAGACAACATTTGTCTCCCTCCGGGAGACAACATTTGTCTCCCTCCGGGAGACAACATTTGTCTCCCTCCAGGAGACAACATTTGTCTCCCTCCAGGAGACCAAACTGTCTCCCTCCGGGAGACAACATTTGTCTCCCTCCGTGAGACAACCATTGTCTCCCTCCGGGAGACAACATTTGTCTCCCTCCGGGAGATAGCATTTGTCTCCCTCCGGGAGACAACATTTGTCTCCCTCCGGGAGACAACATTTGTCTCCCTCCGGGAGACAACCTTTGTCTCCCTCCGGGGGACAACATTTGTCTCCCTCCGGGAGACAACATTTGTCTCCTTCCGAGAGACAACATTTGTCTCCCTCCGGGAGACAACATTTGTCTCCCTCCGGGAGACCAAACTGTCTCCCTCCGAGAGACAACATTTGTCTCCCTCCGGGAGACAACATTTGTATCCCTCCGGGAGACAACCTTTGTCTCCCTCCGGGAGACAACATTTGTCTCATTCCGGGAGATAACATTTGTCTCCCTCCGGGAGACAACATTTGTCTGCCTCCGGGAGACAACATTTGTCTCCCTCCGGGAGATAACATTTGTTTCCCTCCGGGAGACAACATTTGTCTCCCTCCGAGAGACAACATTTGTCTCCCTCCGGGAGACAACCTTTGTCTCCCTCCGGGAGACAACATTTGTCTCCCTCCGGGAGACAACATTTGTCTCCCTCCAGGAGACAACCTTTGTCTCCCCACATGAGACCAAACTGTCTCCCTCCGGGAGACCAAACTGTCTCCCTCCGGGAGACAACCTTTGTCTCCCTCCGGGAGACAACATTTGTCTCCCTCCGGGAGACAACACTTGTCTCCCTCCGGGAGACAACATTTGTCTCCCTCCAGGAGACCAAACTGTCTCCCTCCGGGAGACAACATTTGTCTCCCTCCGGGAGACAACATTTGTCTCCCTCCGTGAGACAACCATTGTCTCCCTCCGGGAGACCAAACTGTCTCCCTCCGGGAGACAACCTTTGTCTCCCTCCGGGAGACAACATTTGTCTCCCTCCGGGAGACAACATTTGTCTCCCTCCGGGAGACAACATTTGTCTCCCTCAAGGAGACCAAACTGTGTCCCTCCGGGAGACAACATTTGTCTCCCTCCGTGAGACAACCATTGTCTCCCTCCGGGAGATAACATTTGTTTCCCTCCGGGAGACAACATTTGTCTCCCTCCGAGAGACAACATTTGTCTCCCTCCGGGAGACAACCTTTGTCTCCCTCCGGGAGACAACATTTGTCTCCCTCCGGGAGACAACATTTGTCTCCCTCCAGGAGACAACCTTTGTCTCCCCACATGAGACCAAACTGTCTCCCTCCGGGAGACCAAACTGTCTCCCTCCGGGAGACAACCTTTGTCTCCCTCCGGGAGACAACATTTGTCTCCCTCCGGGAGACAACACTTGTCTCCCTCCGGGAGACAACATTTGTCTCCCTCCAGGAGACCAAACTGTCTCCCTCCGGGAGACAACATTTGTCTCCCTCCGTGAGACAACCATTGTCTCCCTCCGGGAGACCAAACTGTCTCCCTCCGGGAGACAACCTTTGTCTCCCTCCGGGAGACAACATTTGTCTCCCTCCGGGAGACAACATTTGTCTCCCTCCGGGAGACAACATTTGTCTCCCTCAAGGAGACCAAACTGTGTCCCTCCGGGAGACAACATTTGTCTCCCTCCGTGAGACAACCATTGTCTCCCTCCGGGAGACATGATTTGTCTCCCTCCGGGAGATAGCATTTGTCTCCCTCCGGGAGACAACATTTGTCTCCCTCCGGGGGACAACATTTGTCTCCCTCCGGGAGACAACATTTGTCTCCTTCCGAGAGACAACATTTGTCTCCCTCCGGGAGACAACATTTGTCTCCCTCCGGGAGACCAAACTGTCTCCCTCCGGGAGACAACCTTTGTCTCCCTCCGGGAGACAACATTTGTCTCATTCCGGGAGATAACATTTGTCTCCCTCCGGGAGACAACATTTGTCTGCCTCCGGGAGACAACATTTGTCTTCCTCCGGGAGATAACATTTGTTTCCCTCCGGGAGACAACATTTGTCTCCCTCCGAGAGACAACATTTGTCTCCCTCCGGGAGACAACCTTTGTCTCCCTCCGGGAGACAACATTTTCTCCCTCCGGGAGACAACATTTGTCTCCCTCCGGGAGACAACCTTTGTCTCCCCACATGAGACCAAACTGTCTCCCTCCGGGAGACCAAACTGTCTCCCTCCGGGAGACAACCTTTGTCTCCCTCCGGGAGACAACATTTGTCTCCCTCCGGGAGACAACACTTGTCTCCCTCCGGGAGACAACATTTGTCTCCCTCCAGGAGACCAAACTGTCTCCCTCCGGGAGACAACATTTGTCTCCCTCCGTGAGACAACCATTGTCTCCCTCCGGGAGACCAAACTGTCTCCCTCCGGGAGACAACCTTTGTCTCCCTCCGGGAGACAACATTTGTCTCCCTCCGGGAGACAACATTTGTCTCCCTCCGGGAGACAACATTTGTCTCCCTCCAGGAGACCAAACTGTGTCCCTCCGGGAGACAACATTTGTCTCCCTCCGTGAGACAACCATTGTCTCCCTCCGGGAGACATGATTTGTCTCCCTCCGGGAGATAGCATTTGTCTCCCTCCGGGAGACAACATTTGTCTCCCTCCGGGAGACAACATTTGTCTCCCTCCGGGAGACAGCATTTGTCTCCATCCGGGAGACAACATTTGTCTCCCTCCAGGAGATGACATTTGTCTCCCTCCAGGAGGCCAAACTGTCTCCCTCCAAAAGACAACCATTGTCTCCCTCCGGGACACAACATTTGTCTCCCTCCGGGAGACAACATTTGTCTCATTCCGGGAGATAACATTTGTCTCCCTCCGGGAGACAACATTTGTCTCCCTCCGGGAGACAGCATTTGTCTCCATCCGGGAGACAACATTTGTCTCCCTCCAGGAGATGACATTTGTCTCCCTCCGGGAGGCCAAACTGTCTCCCTCCAAAAGACAACCATTGTCTCCCTCCGGGACACAACATTTGTCTCCCTCCGGGAGACAACATTTGTCTCATTCCGGGAGATAACATTTGTCTCCCTCCGGGAGACAACATTTGTCTCCCTCCGGGAGACAACATTTGTCTCCCTACATGAGACCAAACTGTCTCCCTCCGGGAGACCAAACTGTCTCCCTCCGGGAGACAACCTTTGTCTCCCTCCGGGAGACAACATTTGTTTCCCTCCGGGAGACAACATTTGTCTCCCTCCGGGAGACAACATTTGTCTCCCTCCGGGAGATAACATTTGTCTCCCTCCGGGAGACAACATTTGTCTCGGTCCGTGAGACAACAATTGTCTCCCTCCGGGAGACAACATTTGTCTCCCTCCGGGAGATAGCATTTGTCTCCCTCCGGGAGACAACATTTGTCTCCCTCCGGGAGACAACATTTGTCTCCCTCCAGGAGATGACATTTGTCTCCCTCCGGGAGGCCAAACTGTCTCCCTCCAAAAGACAACCATTGTCTCCCTCCGGGACACAACATTTGTCTCCCTCCGGGAGACAACATTTGTCTCATTCCGGGAGATAACATTTGTCTCCCTCCGGGAGACAACATTTGTCTCCCTACGGAAGACAACATTTGTCTCCCTCCGGGAGACAACATTTGTCTCCCTCCGGGAGACCAAACTGTCTCCCTCCGGGAGACAACATTTGTCTCCCTCCGTGAGACAACCACTGTCTCCCTCCGGGAGACAACATATGTCTCCCTCCGGGAGACAACATATGTCTCCCTCCGTGAGACAACCATTGTCTAACTCCGTGAGACAACCATTGTCTCCCTCCGGGAGATAACATTTGTCTCCCTCCGGGAGACAACATTTGTCTCCCTCCGGGAGACAACATTTGTCTCCCTCCGGGAGACAACATTTGTCTCCCTCCAGGAGATAACATTTGTCTCCCTCCGGGAGACAACATTTTTTTCCCTCCGGAAGACAACATTTGTCTCCCTCCGGGAGACAACATTTGTCTCCCTCCGGGAGACAACATTTGTCTCCCTCCAGGAGACAACATTTGTCTCCCTCCGGGAGACCAAACTGTCTCCCTCCGGGAGACAACATTTGTCTCCCTCCGGGAGATAACATTTGTCTCCCTCCGGGAGACAACATTTGTCTCCCTCCGGGAGACAACATTTGTCTTCCTCCGGGAGACAACATTTGTCTCCCTCCGGGAGACAACATTTGTCTCCCTCCGGGAGACAACATTTGTCTCCCCACATGAGACCAAACTGTCTCCCTCCGGGAGACCAAACTGTCTCCCTCCGGGAGACAACATTTGTCTCCCTCCGTGAGACAACCATTGTCTCCCTCCGGGAGACATGATTTGTCTCCCTCCGGGAGATAGCATTTGTCTCCCTCCGGGAGACAACATTTGTCTCCCTCCGGGAGACAACATTTGTCTCCCTCCGGGAGACAACATTTGTCTCCCTCCGGGAGACAGCATTTGTCTCCATCCGGGAGACAACATTTGTCTCCCTCCAGGAGATGACATTTGTCTCCCTCCGGGAGGCCAAACTGTCTCCCTCCAAAAGACAACCATTGTCTCCCTCCGGGACACAACATTTGTCTCCCTCCGGGAGACAACCTTTGTCTCCCTACATGAGACCAAACTGTCTCCCTCCGGAAGACCAAACTGTCTCCCTCCGGGAGACAACCTTTGTCTCCCTCCGGGAGACAACATTTGTTTCCCTCCGGGAGACAACATTTGTCTCCCTCCGGGAGACAACATTTGTCTCCCTCCGGGAGATAACATTTGTCTCCCTCCGGGAGACAACATTTGTCTCGCTCCGTGAGACAACAATTGTCTCCCTCCGGGAGACAACATTTGTCTCCCTCCGGGAGATAGCATTTGTCTCCCTCCGGGAGACAACATTTGTCTCCCTCCGGGAGACAACATTTGTCTCCCTCCAGGAGATGACATTTGTCTCCCTCCGGGAGGCCAAACTGTCTCCCTCCAAAAGACAACCATTGTCTCCCTCCGGGACACAACATTTGTCTCCCTCCGGGAGACAACATTTGTCTCATTCCGGGAGATAACATTTGTCTCCCTCCGGGAGACAACATTTGTCTCCCTACGGAAGACAACATTTGTCTCCCTCCGGGAGACAACATTTGTCTCCCTCCGGGAGACCAAACTGTCTCCCTCCGGGAGACAACATTTGTCTCCCTCCGTGAGACAACCACTGTCTCCCTCCGGGAGACAACATATGTCTCCCTCCGGGAGACAACATATGTCTCCCTCCGTGAGACAACCATTGTTTAACTCCGTGAGACAACCATTGTCTCCCTCCGGGAGATAACATTTGTCTCCCTCCGGGAGACAACATTTGTCTCCCTCCGGGAGACAACATTTGTCTCCCTCCGGGAGACAACATTTGTCTCCCTCCAGGAGATAACATTTGTCTCCCTCCGGGAGACAACATTTGTCTCCCTCCGGAAGACAACATTTGTCTCCCTCCGGGAGACAACATTTGTCTCCCTCCGGGAGACAACATTTGTCTCCCTCCAGGAGACAACATTTGTCTCCCTCCGGGAGACCAAACTGTCTCCCTCCGGGAGACAACATTTGTCTCCCTCCGGGAGATAACATTTGTCTCCCTCCGGGAGACAACATTTGTCTCCCTCCGGGAGACAACATTTGTCTTCCCGAGGGAGACAACATTTGTCTCCCTCCGGGAGACAACATTTGTCTCCCTCCGGGAGACAACATTTGTCTCCCCACATGAGACCAAACTGTCTCCCTCCGGGAGACCAAACTGTCTCCCTCCGGGAGACAACATTTGTCTCCCTCCGTGAGACAACCATTGTCTCCCTCCGGGAGACATGATTTGTCTCCCTCCGGGAGATAGCATTTGTCTCCCTCCGGGAGACAACATTTGTCTCCCTCCGGGAGACAACATTTGTCTCCCTCCGGGAGACAACATTTGTCTCCCTCCGGGAGACAGCATTTGTCTCCATCCGGGAGACAACATTTGTCTCCCTCCAGGAGATGACATTTGTCTCCCTCCGGGAGGCCAAACTGTCTCCCTCCAAAAGACAACCATTGTCTCCCTCCGGGACACAACATTTGTCTCCCTCCGGGAGACAACCTTTGTCTCCCTACATGAGACCAAACTGTCTCCCTCCGGGAGACCAAACTGTCTCCCTCCGGGAGACAACCTTTGTTTCCCTCCGGGAGACAACATTTGTCTCCCTCCGGGAGACAACATTTGTCTCCCTCCGGGAGATAACATTTGTCTCCCTCCGGGAGACAACATTTGTCTCCCTCCAGGAGACAACCTTTGTCTCCCTCCGGGAGACAACATTTGTCTCCCTACGGGAGACCAAACTGTCTCCCTCCGAGAGACAACATTTTTCTCCCTCCGGGAGACAACATTTGTCTCCCTCCGGGAGGCCAAACTGTCTCCCTCCGGGAGACAACCATTGTCTCCCTCCGGGACACAACATTTGTTTCCCTCCGGGAGACAACCTTTGTCTCCCTCCGAGAGACAACATTTGTCTCCCTCCGGGAGACAACCTTTGTCTCCCTCCGGGAGACAACATTTGTCTCGCTCCGTGAGACAACCATTGTCTCCCTCCTGGAGACAACATTTGTCTCCCTCCGTGAGATAGCATTTGTCTCCCTCCGGGAGACAACATTTGTCTCCCTCCGGGAGACAACATTTGTCTCCCTCCGGGAGACAACATTTGTCTCCCTCCGGGAGACAACATTTGTCTCCCTCCGGGAGACAACATTTGTCTCCCTCCAGGAGACAACATTTGTCTCCCTCCAGGAGACCAAACTGTCTCCCTCCGGGAGACAACATTTGTCTCCCTCCGTGAGACAACCATTGTCTCCCTCCGGGAGACAACATTTGTCTCCCTCCGGGAGATAGCATTTGTCTCCCTCCGGGAGACAACATTTGTCTCCCTCCGGGAGACAACATTTGTCTCCCTCCGGGAGACAACCTTTGTCTCCCTCCGGGGGACAACATTTGTCTCCCTCCGGGAGACAACATTTGTCTCCTTCCGAGAGACAACATTTGTCTCCCTCCAGGAGATGACATTTGTCTCCCTCCGGGAGGCCAAACTGTCTCCCTCCAAAAGACAACCATTGTCTCCCTCCGGGACACAACATTTGTCTCCCTCCGGGAGACAACATTTGTCTCATTCCGGGAGATAACATTTGTCTCCCTCCGGGAGACAACATTTGTCTCCCTACGGAAGACAACATTTGTCTCCCTCCGGGAGACAATATTTGTCTCCCTCCGGGAGACCAAACTGTCTCCCTCCGGGAGACAACATTTGTCTCCCTCCGTGAGACAACCACTGTCTCCCTCCGGGAGACAACATATGTCTCCCTCCGGGAGACAACATATGTCTCCCTCCGTGAGACAACCATTGTCTAACTCCGTGAGACAACCATTGTCTCCCTCCGGGAGATAACATTTGTCTCCCTCCGGGAGACAACATTTGTCTCCCTCCGGGAGACAACATTTGTCTCCCTCCGGGAGACAACATTTGTCTCCCTCCGGGAGACAACATTTGTCTCCCTCCAGGAGATAACATTTGTCTCCCTCCGGGAGACAACATTTGTCTCCCTCCGGAAGACAACATTTGTCTCCCTCCGGGAGACAACATTTGTTTCCCTCCGGGAGACAACATTTGTCTCCCTCCAGGAGACAACATTTGTCTCCCTCCGGGAGACCAAACTGTCTCCCTCCGGGAGACAACATTTGTCTCCCTCCGAGAGAAAACCATTGTCTCCCTCCGGGAGACAACATTTGTCTCCCTCCGGGAGATAACATTTGTCTCCCTCCGGGAGACAACATTTGTCTCCCTCCGGGAGACAACATTTGTCTTCCTCCGGGAGACAACATTTGTCTCCCTCCGGGAGACAACATTTGTCTCCCTCCGGGAGACAACATTTGTCTCCCCACATGAGACCAAACTGTCTCCCTCCGGGAGACCAGACTGTCTCCCTCCGGGAGACAACCTTTGTCTCCCTCCGGGAGACCAAACTGTCTCCCTCCGGGAGACAACCTTTGTCTCCCTCCGGGAGACAACATTTGTCTCCCTCCGGGAGGCAACATTTGTCTCCCTCCGGGAGACAACATTTGTCTCCCTCCAGGAGACCAAACTGTCTCCCTCCGGGAGACAACATTTGTCTCCCTCCGTGAGACAACCATTGTCTCCCTCCGGGAGACATGATTTGTCTCCCTCCGGGAGATAGCATTTGTCTCCCTCCGGGAGACAACATTTGTCTCCCTCCGGGAGACAACATTTGTCTCCCTCCGGGAGACAACATTTGTCTCCCTCCGGGAGACAGCATTTGTCTCCATCCGGGAGACAACATTTGTCTCCCTCCAGGAGATGACATTTGTCTCCCTCCGGGAGGCCAAACTGTCTCCCTCCAAAAGACAATCATTGTCTCCCTCCGGGACACAACATTTGTCTCCCTCCGGGAGACAACCTTTGTCTCCCTACATGAGACCAAACTGTCTCCCTCCGGGAGACCAAACTGTCTCCCTCCGGGAGACAACCTTTGTCTCCCTCCGGGAGACAACATTTGTCTCCCTCCGGGAGACAACATTTGTCTCCCTCCGGGAGATAACATTTGTCTCCCTCCGGGAGACAACATTTGTCTCCCTCCAGGAGACAACCTTTGTCTCCCTCCGGGAGACAACATTTGTCTCCCTACGGGAGACCAAACTGTCTCCCTCCGAGAGACAACATTTGTCTCCCTCCGGGAGACAACATTTGTCTCCCTCCGGGAGGCCAAACTGTCTCCCTCCGGGAGACAACCATTGTCTCCCTCCGGGACACAACATTTGTTTCCCTCCGGGAGACAACCTTTGTCTCCCTCCGAGAGACAACATTTGTCTCCCTCCGGGAGACAACCTTTGTCTCCCTCCGGGAGACAACATTTGTCTCGCTCCGTGAGACAACCATTGTCTCCCTCCTGGAGACAACATTTGTCTCCCTCCGTGAGATAGCATTTGTCTCCCTCCGGGAGACAACATTTGTCTCCCTCCGGGAGACAACATTTGTCTCCCTCCGGGAGACAACATTTGTCTCCCTCCGGGAGACAACATTTGTCTCCCTCCGGGAGACAACATTTGTCTCCCTCCAGGAGACAACATTTGTCTCCCTCCAGGAGACCAAACTGTCTCCCTCCGGGAGACAACATTTGTCTCCCTCCGTGAGACAACCATTGTCTCCCTCCGGGAGACAACATTTGTCTCCCTCCGGGAGATAGCATTTGTCTCCCTCCGGGAGACAACATTTGTCTCCCTCCGGGAGACAACATTTGTCTCCCTCCGGGAGACAACCTTTGTCTCCCTCCGGGGGACAACATTTGTCTCCCTCCGGGAGACAACATTTGTCTCCTTCCGAGAGACAACATTTGTCTCCCTCCGGGAGACAACATTTGTCTCCCTCCGGGAGACCAAACTGTCTCCCTCCGAGAGACAACATTTGTCTCCCTCCGGGAGACAACAATTGTCTCCCTCCGGGAGACAACCTTTGTCTCCCTCCGGGAGACAACATTTGTCTCATTCCGGGAGATAACATTTGTCTCCCTCCGGGAGACAACATTTGTCTGCCTCCGGGAGACAACATTTGTCTCCCTCCGGGAGATAACATTTGTTTCCCTCCGGGAGACAACATTTGTCTCCCTCCGAGAGACAACATTTGTCTCCCTCCGGGAGACAACCTTTGTCTCCCTCCGGGAGACAACATTTGTCTCCCTCCGGGAGACAACATTTGTCTCCCTCCGGGAGACAACCTTTGTCTCCCCACATGAGACCAAACTGTCTCCCTCCGGGAGACCAAACTGTCTCCCTCCGGGAGACAACCTTTGTCTCCCTCCGGGAGACAACATTTGTCTCGCTCCGTGAGACAACCATTGTCTCCCTCCTGGAGACAACATTTGTCTCCCTCCGTGAGATAGCATTTGTCTCCCTCCGGGAGACAACATTTGTCTCCCTCCGGGAGACAACATTTGTCTCCCTCCGGGAGACAACATTTGTCTCCCTCCGGGAGACAACATTTGTCTCCCTCCGGGAGACAACATTTGTCTCCCTCCGGGAGACAACATTTGTCTCCCTCCAGGAGACAACATTTGTCTCCCTCCAGGAGACCAAACTGTCTCCCTCCGGGAGACAACATTTGTCTCCCTCCGTGAGACAACCATTGTCTCCCTCCGGGAGACAACATTTGTCTCCCTCCGGGAGATAGCATTTGTCTCCCTCCGGGAGACAACATTTGTCTCCCTCCGGGAGACAACATTTGTCTCCCTCCGGGAGACAACCTTTGTCTCCCTCCGGGGGACAACATTTGTCTCCCTCCGGGAGACAACATTTGTCTCCTTCCGAGAGACAACATTTGTCTCCCTCCGGGAGACAACATTTGTCTCCCTCCGGGAGACCAAACTGTCTCCCTCCGAGAGACAACATTTGTCTCCCTCCGGGAGACAACATTTGTCTCCCTCCGGGAGACAACCTTTGTCTCCCTCCGGGAGACAACATTTGTCTCATTCCGGGAGATAACATTTGTCTCCCTCCGGGAGACAACATTTGTCTGCCTCCGGGAGACAACATTTGTCTCCCTCCGGGAGATAACATTTGTTTCCCTCCGGGAGACAACATTTGTCTCCCTCCGAGAGACAACATTTGTCTCCCTCCGGGAGACAACCTTTGTCTCCCTCCGGGAGACAACATTTGTCTCCCTCCGGGAGACAACATTTGTCTCCCTCCGGGAGACAACATTTGTCTCCCTCCGGGAGACAACCTTTGTCTCCCCACATGAGACCAAACTGTCTCCCTCCGGGAGACCAAACTGTCTCCCTCCGGGAGACAACCTTTGTCTCCCTCCGGGAGACCAAACTGTCTCCCTCCGGGAGACCAAACTGTCTCCCTCCGGGAGACAACCTTTGTCTCCCTCCGGGAGACAACATTTGTCTCCCTCCGGGAGACAACATTTGTCTCCCTCCAGGAGACCAAACTGTGTCCCTCCGGGAGACAACATTTGTCTCCCTCCGTGAGACAACCATTGTCTCCCTCCGGGAGACATGATTTGTCTCCCTCCGGGAGATAGCATTTGTCTCCCTCCGGGAGACAACATTTGTCTCCCTCCGGGAGACAACATTTGTCTCCCTCCGGGAGACAGCATTTGTCTCCATCCGGGAGACAACATTTGTCTCCCTCCAGGAGATGACATTTGTCTCCCTCCGGGAGGCCAAACTGTCTCCCTCCAAAAGACAACCATTGTCTCCCTCCGGGACACAACATTTGTCTCCCTCCGGGAGACAACATTTGTCTCGCTCCGTGAGACAACAATTGTCTCCCTCCGGGAGACAACATTTGTCTCCCTCCGGGAGATAGCATTTGTCTCCCTCCGGGAGACAACATTTGTCTCCCTCCGGGAGACAACATTTGTCTCCCTCCAGGAGATGACATTTGTCTCCCTCCGGGAGGCCAAACTGTCTCCCTCCAAAAGACAACCATTGTCTCCCTCCGGGACACAACATTTGTCTCCCTCCGGGAGACAACATTTGTCTCATTCCGGGAGATAACATTTGTCTCCCTCCGGGAGACAACATTTGTCTCCCTCCGGAAGACAACATTTGTCTCCCTCCGGGAGACAACATTTGTCTCCCTCCGGGAGACCAAACTGTCTCCCTCCGGGAGACAACATTTGTCTCCCTCCGTGAGACAACCACTGTCTCCCTCCGGGAGACAACATATGTCTCCCTCCGGGAGACAACATATGTCTCCCTCCGTGAGACAACCATTGTCTAACTCCGTGAGACAACCATTGTCTCCCTCCGGGAGATAACATTTGTCTCCCTCCGGGAGACAACATTTGTCTCCCTCCGGGAGACAACATTTGTCTCCCTCCGAGAGAAAACCATTGTCTCCCTCCGGGAGACAACATTTGTCTCCCTCCGGGAGATAACATTTGTCTCCCTCCGGGAGACAAAATTTGTCTCCCTCCGGGAGACAACATTTGTCTTCCTCCGGGAGACAACATTTGTCTCCCTCCGGGAGACAACATTTGTCTCCCTCCGGGAGACAACATTTGTCTCCCCACATGAGACCAAACTGTCTCCCTCCGGGAGACCAAACTGTCTCCCTCCGGGAGACAACCTTTGTCTCCCTCCGGGAGACCAAACTGTCTCCCTCCGGGAGACAACCTTTGTCTCCCTCCGGGAGACAACATTTGTCTCCCTCCGGGAGACAACATTTGTCTCCCTCCGGGAGACAACATTTGTCTCCCTCCAGGAGACCAAACTGTCTCCCTCCGGGAGACAACATTTGTCTCCCTCCGTGAGACAACCATTGTCTCCCTCCGGGAGACATGATTTGTCTCCCTCCGGGAGATAGCATTTGTCTCCCTCCGGGAGACAACATTTGTCTCCCTCCGGGAGACAACATTTGTCTCCCTCCGGGAGACAACATTTGTCTCCCTCCGGGAGACAGCATTTGTCTCCATCCGGGAGACAACATTTGTCTCCCTCCAGGAGATGACATTTGTCTCCCTCCGGGAGGCCAAACTGTCTCCCTCCAAAAGACAACCATTGTCTCCCTCCGGGACACAACATTTGTCTCCCTCCGGGAGACAACATTTGTCTCATTCCGGGAGATAACATTTGTCTCCCTCCGGGAGACAACATTTGTCTCCCTCCGGGAGACAACATTTGTCTCCCTCCGGGAGACAACATTTGTCTCCCTCCGGGAGACAACCTTTGTCTCCCTACAAGAGACCAAACTGTCTCCCTCCGGGAGACCAAACTGTCTCCCTCCGGGAGACAACCTTTGTCTCCCTCCGGGAGACAACATTTGTTTCCCTCCGGGAGACAACATTTGTCTCCCCCCGGGAGACAACATTTGTCTCCCTCCGGGAGATAACATTTGTCTCCCTCCGGGAGACAACATTTGTCTCCCTCCAGGAGACAACCTTTGTCTCCCTCCGGGAGACAACATTTGCCTCCCTACGGGAGACCAAACTGTCTCCCTCCGGGAGACAACATTTGTCTCCCTCCGGGAGACAACCTTTGTCTCCCTCCGGGAGACAACATTTGTCTCGCTCCGTGAGACAACAATTGTCTCCCTCCGGGAGACAACATTTGTCTCCCTCCGGGAGATAGCATTTGTCTCCCTCCGGGAGACAACATTTGTCTCCCTCCGGGAGACAACATTTGTCTCCCTCCAGGAGATGACATTTGTCTCCCTCCGGGAGGCCAAACTGTCTCCCTCCAAAAGACAACCATTGTCTCCCTCCGGGACACAACATTTGTCTCCCTCCGGGAGACAACATTTGTCTCCCTCCGAGAGACAACATTTGTCTCCCTCCGGGAGACAACCTTTATCTCCCTCCGGGAGACAACATTTGTCTCCCTCCGGGAGACAACATTTGTCTCCCTCCGGGAGACAACCTTTGTCTCCCCACATGAGACCAAACTGTCTCCCTCCGGGAGACCAAACTGTCTCCCTCCGGGAGACAACCTTTGTCTCCCTCCGGGAGACAACATTTGTCTCCCTCCGGGAGACAACATTTGTCTCCCTCCGGGAGACAACATTTGTCTCCCTCCAGGAGACCAAACTGTGTCCCTCCGGGAGACAACATTTGTCTCCCTCCGTGAGACAACCATTGTCTCCCTCCGGGAGACATGATTTGTCTCCCTCCGGGAGATAGCATTTGTCTCCCTCCGGGAGACAACATTTGTCTCCCTCCGGGAGACAACATTTGTCTCCCTCCGGGAGACAACATTTGTCTCCCTCCAAGAGACAGCATTTGTCTCCATCCGGGAGACAACATTTGTCTCCCTCCAGCAGATGACATTTGTCTCCCTCCGGGAGGCCAAACTGTCTCCCTCCAAAAGACAACCATTGTCTCCCTCCGGGACACAACATTTGTCTCCCTCCGGGAGACAACATTTGTCTCATTCCGGGAGATAACATTTGTCTCCCTCCGGGAGACAACATTTGTCTCCCTCCGGGAGACAACATTTGTCTCCTTCCGGGAGACAACATTTGTCTCCCTCCGGGAGACAACCTTTGTCTCCCTACATGAGACCAAACTGTCTCCCTCCGGGAGACCAAACTGTCTCCCTCCGGGAGACAACCTTTGTCTCCCTCCGGGAGACAACATTTGTTTCCCTCCGGGAGACAACATTTGTCTCCCTCCGGGAGACAACATTTGTCTCCCTCCGGGAGATAACATTTGTCTCCCTCCGGGAGACAACATTTGTCTCCCTCCAGGAGACAACCTTTGTCTCCCTCCGGGAGACAACATTTGTCTCCCTCCAGGAGACCAAACTGTGTCCCTCCGGGAGACAACATTTGTCTCCCTCCGTGAGACAACCATTGTCTCCCTCCGGGAGACATGATTTGTCTCCCTCCGGGAGATAGCATTTGTCTCCCTCCGGGAGACAACATTTGTCTCCCTCCGGGAGACAACATTTGTCTCCCTCCGGGAGACAGCATTTGTCTCCATCCGGGAGACAACATTTGTCTCCCTCCAGGAGATGACATTTGTCTCCCTCCGGGAGGCCAAACTGTCTCCCTCCAAAAGACAACCATTGTCTCCCTCCGAAACACAACATTTGTCTCCCTCCGGGAGACAACATTTGTCTCATTCCGGGAGATAACATTTGTCTCCCTCCGGGAGACAACATTTGTCTCCCTCCGGGAGACAACATTTGTCTCCCTACATGAGACCAAACTGGCTCCCTCCGGGAGACCAAACTGTCTCCCTCCGGGAGACAACCTTTGTCTCCCTCCGGGAGACAACATTTGTTTCCCTCCGGGAGACAACATTTGTCTCCCTCCGGGAGACAACATTTGTCTCCCTCCGGGAGATAACATTTGTCTCCCTCCGGGAGACAACATTTGTCTCCCTCCGGGAGACAACCTTTGTCTCCCTCCGGGAGACAACATTTGTCTCGCTCCGTGAGACAACAATTGTCTCCCTCCGGGAGACAACATTTGTCTCCCTCCGGGAGATAGCATTTGTCTCCCTCCGGGAGACAACATTTGTCTCCCTCCGGGAGACAACATTTGTCTCCCTCCAGGAGATGACATTTGTCTCCCTCCGGGAGGCCAAACTGTCTCCCTCCAAAAGACAACCATTGTCTCCCTCCGGGACACAACATTTGTCTCCCTCCGGGAGACAACATTTGTCTCATTCCGGGAGATAACATTTGTCTCCCTCCGGGAGACAACATTTGTCTCCCTCCGGAAGACAACATTTGTCTCCCTCCGGGAGACAACATTTGTCTCCCTCCGGGAGACCAAACTGTCTCCCTCCGGGAGACAACATTTGTCTCCCTCCGTGAGACAACCACTGTCTCCCTCCGGGAGACAACATATGTCTCCCTCCGGGAGACAACATATGTCTCCCTCCGTGAGACAACCATTGTCTAACTCCGTGAGACAACCATTGTCTCCCTCCGGGAGATAACATTTGTCTCCCTCCGGGAGACAACATTTGTCTCCCTCCGAGAGAAAACCATTGTCTCCCTCCGGGAGACAACATTTGTCTCCCTCCGGGAGATAACATTTGTCTCCCTCCGGGAGACAAAATTTGTCTCCCTCCGGGAGACAACATTTGTCTTCCTCCGGGAGACAACATTTGTCTCCCTCCGGGAGACAACATTTGTCTCCCTCTGGGAGACAACATTTGTCTCCCCACATGAGACCAAACTGTCTCCCTCCGGGAGACCAAACTGTCTCCCTCCGGGAGACAACCTTTGTCTCCCTCCGGGAGACCAAACTGTCTCCCTCCGGGAGACAACCTTTGTCTCCCTCCGGGAGACAACATTTGTCTCCCTCCGGGAGACAACATTTGTCTCCCTCCGGGAGACAACATTTGTCTCCCTCCAGGAGACCAAACTGTCTCCCTCCGGGAGACAACATTTGTCTCCCTCCGTGAGACAACCATTGTCTCCCTCCGGGAGACATGATTTTTCTCCCTCCGGGAGATAGCATTTGTCTCCCTCCGGGAGACAACATTTGTCTCCCTCCGGGAGACAACATTTGTCTCCCTCCGGGAGACAACATTTGTCTCCCTCCGGGAGACAGCATTTGTCTCCATCCGGGAGACAACATTTGTCTCCCTCCAGGAGATGACATTTGTCTCCCTCCGGGAGGCCAAACTGTCTCCCTCCAAAAGACAACCATTGTCTCCCTCCGGGACACAACATTTGTCTCCCTCCGGGAGACAACATTTGTCTCATTCCGGGAGATAACATTTGTCTCCCTCCGGGAGACAACATTTGTCTCCCTCCGGGAGACAACATTTGTCTCCCTCCGGGAGACAACATTTGTCTCCCTCCGGGAGACAACCTTTGTCTCCCTACATGAGACCAAACTGTCTCCCTCCGGGAGACCAAACTGTCTCCCTCCGGGAGACAACCTTTGTCTCCCTCCGGGAGACAACATTTGTTTCCCTCCGGGAGACAACATTTGTCTCCCCCCGGGAGACAACATTTGTCTCCCTCCGGGAGATAACATTTGTCTCCCTCCGGGAGACAACATTTGTCTCCCTCCAGGAGACAACCTTTGTCTCCCTCCGGGAGACAACATTTGTCTCCCTCCAGGAGACCAAACTGTCTCCCTCCGGGAGACAACATTTGTCTCCCTCCGTGAGACAACCATTGTCTCCCTCCGGGAGACATGATTTGTCTCCCTCCGGGAGATAGCATTTGTCTCCCTCCGGGAGACAACATTTGTCTCCCTCCGGGAGACAACATTTGTCTCCCTCCGGGAGACAACATTTGTCTCCCTCCGGGAGACAGCATTTGTCTCCATCCGGGAGACAACATTTGTCTCCCTCCAGGAGATGACATTTGTCTCCCTTTGGGAGGCCAAACTGTCTCCCTCCAAAAGACAACCATTGTCTCCCTCCGGGACACAACATTTGTCTCCCTCCGGGAGACAACATTTGTCTCCCTCCGAGAGACAACATTTGTCTCCCTCCGTGAGACAACCTTTGTCTCCCTCCGGGAGACAACATTTGTCTCCCTCCGGGAGACAACATTTGTCTCCCTCCGGGAGACAACCTTTGTCTCCCCACATGAGACCAAACTGTCTCCCTCCGGGAGACCAAACTGTCTCCCTCCGGGAGACAACCTTTGTCTCCCTCCGGGAGACAACATTTGTCTCCCTCCGGGAGACAACATTTGTCTCCCTCCGGGAGACAACATTTGTCTCCCTCCAGGAGACCAAACTGTGTCCCTCCGGGAGACAACATTTGTCTCCCTCCGTGAGACAACCATTGTCTCCCTCCGGGAGACATGATTTGTCTCCCTCCGGGAGATAGCATTTGTCTCCCTCCGGGAGACAACATTTGTCTCCCTCCGGGAGACAACATTTGTCTCCCTCCGGGAGATAACATTTGTCTCCCTCCGGGAGACAACATTTGTCTCCCTCCAGGAGACAACCTTTGTCTCCCTCCGGGAGACAACATTTGTCTCCCTACGGGAGACCAAACTGTCTCCCTCCGGGAGACAACATTTGTCTCCCTCCGGGAGACAACCTTTGTCTCCCTCCGGGAGACAACATTTGTCTCGCTCCGTGAGACAACAATTGTCTCCCTCCGGGAGACAACATTTGTCTCCCTCCGGGAGATAGCATTTGTCTCCCTCCGGGAGACAACATTTGTCTCCCTCCGGGAGACAACATTTGTCTCCCTCCAGGAGATGACATTTGTCTCCCTCCGGGAGGCCAAACTGTCTCCCTCCAAAAGACAACCATTGTCTCCCTCCGGGACACAACATTTGTCTCCCTCCGGGAGACAACATTTGTCTCCCTCCGAGAGACAACATTTGTCTCCCTCCGGGTGACAACCTTTGTCTCCCTCCGGGAGACAACATTTGTCTCCCTCCGGGAGACAACATTTGTCTCCCTCCGGGAGACAACATTTGTCTCCCTCCAGGAGACCAAACTGTCTCCCTCCGGGAGACAACATTTGTCTCCCTCCGTGAGACAACCATTGTCTCCCTCCGGGAGACATGATTTGTCTCCCTCCGGGAGATAGCATTTGTCTCCCTCCGGGAGACAACATTTGTCTCCCTCCGGGAGACAACATTTGTCTCCCTCCGGGAGACAGCATTTGTCTCCCTCCGGGAGACAGCATTTGTCTCCATCCGGGAGACAACATTTGTCTCCCTCCAGGAGATGACATTTGTCTCCCTCCGGGAGGCCAAACTGTCTCCCTCCAAAAGACAACCATTGTCTCCCTCCGGGACACAACATTTGTCTCCCTCCGGGAGACAACATTTGTCTCATTCCGGGAGATAACATTTGTCTCCCTCCGGGAGACAACATTTGTCTCCCTCCGGGAGACAACATTTGTCTCCCTCCGGGAGACAACATTTGTCTCCCTCCGGGAGACAACCTTTGTCTCCCTACATGAGACCAAACTGTCTCCCTCCGGGAGACCAAACTGTCTCCCTCCGGGAGACAACCTTTGTCTCCCTCCGGGAGACAACATTTGTTTCCCTCCGGGAGACAACATTTGTCTCCCTCCGGGAGACAACATTTGTCTCCCTCCGGGAGATAACATTTGTCTCCCTCCGGGAGACAACATTTGTCTCCCTCCAGGAGACAACCTTTGTCTCCCTCCGGGAGACAACATTTGTCTCCCTACGGGAGACCAAACTGTCTCCCTCCGGGAGACAACATTTGTCTCCCTCCGGGAGACAACCTTTGTCTCCCTCCGGGAGACAACATTTGTCTCGCTCCGTGAGACAACAATTGTCTCCCTCCGGGAGACAACATTTGTCTCCCTCCGGGAGATAGCATTTGTCTCCCTCCGGGAGACAACATTTGTCTCCCTCCGGGAGACAACATTTGTCTCCCTCCAGGAGATGACATTTGTCTCCCTCCGGGAGGCCAAACTGTCTCCCTCCAAAAGACAACCATTGTCTCCCTCCGGGACACAACATTTGTCTCCCTCCGGGTGACAACCTTTGTCTCCCTCCGGGAGACAACATTTGTCTCCCTCCGGGAGACAACATTTGTCTCCCTCCGGGAGACAACCTTTGTCTCCCCACATGAGACCAAACTGTCTCCCTCCGGGAGACCAAACTGTCTCCCTCCGGGAGACAACCTTTGTCTCCCTCCGGGAGACAACATTTGTCTCCCTCCGGGAGACAACATTTGTCTCCCTCCGGGAGACAACATTTGTCTCCCTCCAGGAGACCAAACTGTGTCCCTCCGGGAGACAACATTTGTCTCCCTCCGTGAGACAACCATTGTCTCCCTCCGGGAGACATGATTTGTCTCCCTCCGGGAGATAGCATTTGTCTCCCTCCGGGAGACAACATTTGTCTCCCTCCGGGAGATAACATTTGTCTCCCTCCGGGAGACAACATTTGTCTCCCTCCAGGAGACAACCTTTGTCTCCCTCCGGGAGACAACATTTGTCTCCCTACGGGAGACCAAACTGTCTCCCTCCGGGAGACAACATTTGTCTCCCTCCGGGAGACAACCTTTGTCTCCCTCCGGGAGACAACATTTGTCTCGCTCCGTGAGACAACAATTGTCTCCCTCCGGGAGACAACATTTGTCTCCCTCCGGGAGACAACATTTGTCTCCCTCCGGGAGACAACATTTGTCTCCCTCCGGGAGACAACCTTTGTCTCCCTACATGAGACCAAACTGTCTCCCTCCGGGAGACCAAACTGTCTCCCTCCGGGAGACAACCTTTGTCTCCCTCCGGGAGACAACATTTGTTTCCCTCCGGGAGACAACATTTGTCTCCCTCCGGGAGACAACATTTGTCTCCCTCCGGGAGATAACATTTGTCTCCCTCCGGGAGACAACATTTGTCTCCCTCCAGGAGACAACCTTTGTCTCCCTCCGGGAGACAACATTTGTCTCCCTACGGGAGACCAAACTGTCTCCCTCCGGGAGACAACATTTGTCTCCCTCCGGGAGACAACCTTTGTCTCCCTCCGGGAGACAACATTTGTCTCGCTCCGTGAGACAACAATTGTCTCCCTCCGGGAGACAACATTTGTCTCCCTCCGGGAGATAGCATTTGTCTCCCTCCGGGAGACAACATTTGTCTCCCTCCGGGAGACAACATTTGTCTCCCTCCAGGAGATGACATTTGTCTCCCTCCGGGAGGCCAAACTGTCTCCCTCCAAAAGACAACCATTGTCTCCCTCCGGGACACAACATTTGTCTCCCTCCGGGAGACAACATTTGTCTCCCTCCGAGAGACAACATTTGTCTCCCTCCGGGTGACAACCTTTGTCTCCCTCCGGGAGACAACATTTGTCTCCCTCCGGGAGACAACATTTCTCTCCCTCCGGGAGACAACCTTTGTCTCCCCACATGAGACCAAACTGTCTCCCTCCGGGAGACCAAACTGTCTCCCTCCGGGAGACAACCTTTGTCTCCCTCCGGGAGACAACATTTGTCTCCCTCCGGGAGACAACATTTGTCTCCCTCCGGGAGACAACATTTGTCTCCCTCCAGGAGACCAAACTGTGTCCCTCCGGGAGACAACATTTGTCTCCCTCCGTGAGACAACCATTGTCTCCCTCCGGGAGACATGATTTGTCTCCCTCCGGGAGATAGCATTTGTCTCCCTCCGGGAGACAACATTTGTCTCCCTCCGGGAGACAACATTTGTCTCCCTCCGGGAGACAACATTTGTCTCCCTCCAAGAGACAGCATTTGTCTCCATCCGGGAGACAACATTTGTCTCCCTCCAGGAGATGACATTTGTCTCCCTCCGGGAGGCCAAACTGTCTCCCTCCAAAAGACAACCATTGTCTCCCTCCGGGACACAACATTTGTCTCCCTCCGGGAGACAACATTTGTCTCATTCCGGGAGATAACATTTGTCTCCCTCCGGGAGACAACATTTGTCTCCCTCCGGGAGACAACATTTGTCTCCTTCCGGGAGACAACATTTGTCTCCCTCCGGGAGACAACCTTTGTCTCCCTACATGAGACCAAACTGTCTCCCTCCGGGAGACCAAACTGTCTCCCTCCGGGAGACAACATTTGTCTCCCTCCGGGAGATAACATTTGTCTCCCTCCGGGAGACAACATTTGTCTCCCTCCAGGAGACAACCTTTGTCTCCCTCCGGGAGACAACATTTGTCTCCCTACGGGAGACCAAACTGTCTCCCTCCGAGAGACAACATTTATCTCCCTCCGGGAGACAACATTTGTCTCCCTCCGGGAGGCCAAACTGTCTCCCTCCGGGAGACAACATTTGTCTCCCTCCGGGAGACAACCTTTGTCTCCCTCCGGGAGACAACATTTGTCTCGCTCCGTGAGACAACAATTGTCTCCCTCCGGGAGACAACATTTGTCTCCCTCCGGGAGATAGCATTTGTCTCCCTCCGGGAGACAACATTTGTCTCCCTCCGGGAGACAACATTTGTCTCCCTCCAGGAGATGACATTTGTCTCCCTCCGGGAGGCCAAACTGTCTCCCTCCAAAAGACAACCATTGTCTCCCTCCGGGACACAACATTTGTCTCCCTCCGGAAGACAACATTTGTCTCATTCCGGGAGATAACATTTGTCTCCCTCCGGGAGACAACATTTGTCTCCCTCCGGAAGACAACATTTGTCTCCCTCCGGGAGACAACATTTGTCTCCCTCCGGGAGACCAAACTGTCTCCCTCCGGGAGACAACATTTGTCTCCCTCCGTGAGACAACCACTGTCTCCCTCCGGGAGACAACATATGTCTCCCTCCGGGAGACAACATATGTCTCCCTCCGTGAGACAACCATTGTCTAACTCCGTGAGACAACCATTGTCTCCCTCCGGGAGATAACATTTGTCTCCCTCCGGGAGACAACATTTGTCTCCCTCCGGGAGACAACATTTGTCTCCCTCCGGGAGACAACATTTGTCTCCCTCCAGGAGATAACATTTGTCTCCCTCCGGGAGACAACATTTGTCTCCCTCCGGAAGACAACATTTGTCTCCCTCCGGGAGACAACATTTGTTTCCCTCCGGGAGACAACATTTGTCTCCCTCCAGGAGACAACATTTGTCTCCCTCCGGGAGACCAAACTGTCTCCCTCCGGGAGACAACATTTGTCTCCCTCCAGGAGATGACATTTGTCTCCCTCCGGGAGGCCAAACTGTCTCCCTCCAAAAGACAACCATTGTCTCCCTCCGGGACACAACATTTGTCTCCCTCCGGAAGACAACATTTGTCTCATTCCGGGAGATAACATTTGTCTCCCTCCGGGAGACAACATTTGTCTCCCTCCGGAAGACAACATTTGTCTCCCTCCGGGAGACAACATTTGTCTCCCTCCGGGAGACCAAACTGTCTCCCTCCGGGAGACAACATTTGTCTCCCTCCGTGAGACAACCACTGTCTCCCTCCGGGAGACAACATATGTCTCCCTCCGGGAGACAACATATGTCTCCCTCCGTGAGACAACCATTGTCTAACTCCGTGAGACAACCATTGTCTCCCTCCGGGAGATAACATTTGTCTCCCTCCGGGAGACAACATTTGTCTCCCTCCGGGAGACAACATTTGTCTCCCTCCGGGAGACAACATTTGTCTCCCTCCAGGAGATAACATTTGTCTCCCTCCGGGAGACAACATTTGTCTCCCTCCGGAAGACAACATTTGTCTCCCTCCGGGAGACAACATTTGTTTCCCTCCGGGAGACAACATTTGTCTCCCTCCAGGAGACAACATTTGTCTCCCTCCGGGAGACCAAACTGTCTCCCTCCGGGAGACAACATTTGTCTCCCTCCGAGAGAAAACCATTGTCTCCCTCCGGGAGACAACATTTGTCTCCCTCCGGGAGATAACATTTGTCTCCCTCCGGGAGACAACATTTGTCTCCCTCCGGGAGACAACATTTGTCTCCCTCCGGGAGACAACATTTGTCTTCCTCCGGGAGACAACATTTGTCTCCCTCCGGGAGACAACATTTGTCTCCCTCCGTGAGACAACCACTGTCTCCCTCCGGGAGACAACATATGTCTCCCTCCGGGAGACAACATATGTCTCCCTCCGTGAGACAACCATTGTCTAACTCCGTGAGACAACCATTGTCTCCCTCCGGGAGATAACATTTGTCTCCCTCCGGGAGACAACATTTGTCTCCCTCCGGGAGACAACATTTGTCTCCCTCCGTGAGACAACCACTGTCTCCCTCCGGGAGACAACATATGTCTCCCTCCGGGAGACAACATATGTCTCCCTCCGTTAGACAACCATTGTCTAACTCCGTGAGACAACCATTGTCTCCCTCCGGGAGATAACATTTGTCTCCCTCCGGGAGACAACATTTGTCTCCCTCCGGGAGACAACATTTGTCTCCCTCCGGGAGGCAACATTTGTCTCCCTCCAGGAGATAACATTTGTCTCCCTCCGGGAGACAACATTTGTCTCCCTCCGGAAGACAACATTTGTCTCCCTCCGGGAGACAACATTTGTCTCCCTCCGGGAGACAACATTTGTCTCCCTCCAGGAGACAACATTTGTCTCCCTCCGGGAGACCAAACTGTCTCCCTCCGGGAGACAACATTTGTCTCCCTCCGAGAGAAAACCATTGTCTCCCTCCGGGAGACAACATTTGTCTCCCTCCGGGAGATAACATTTGTCTCCCTCCGGGAGACAACATTTGTCTCCCTCCGGGAGACAACATTTGTCTCCCTCCGGGAGACAACATTTGTCTCCCTCCGGGAGACAACATTTGTCTTCCTCCGGGAGATAACATTTGTCTCCCTCCGGGAGACAACATTTGTCTCCCTCCGGGACACAACATTTGTCTCCCTCGGGGAGACAACCTTTGTCTCCCTCCGAGAGACAACATTTGTCTCCCTCCGGGAGACAACCTTTGTCTCCCTCCGGGAGACAACATTTGTCTCCCAACGGGAGACAACATTTGTCTCCCTCCAGGAGACAACATTTGTCTCCCTCCGGGAGACAATATTTGTCTCCCCCCGGGAGATAACATTTGTCTCCCTCCGGGAGACAACATTTGTCTCCCTCCGGGAGGCCAAACTGTCTCCCTCCGGGAGACAACCATTGTCTCCCTCCGGGACACAACATTTGTCTCCCTCCGGGAGACAACATTTGTCTCCCTCCGGGAGATAACATTTGTCTCCCTCCGGGAGACAATATTTGTCTCCCTCCGGGAGACAACATTTGTCTCCCTCCGGGAGACAACATTTGTCTCCCTCCGGGAGACAGCATTTGTCTCCATCCGGGAGACAACATTTGTCTCCCTCCAGGAGATGACATTTGTCTCCCTCCGGGAGGCCAAACTGTCTCCCTCCAAAAGACAACCATTGTCTCCCTCCGGGACACAACATTTGTCTCCCTCCGGGAGACAACATTTGTCTCATTCCGGGAGATAACATTTGTCTCCCTCCGGGAGACAACATTTGTCTCCCTCCGGGAGACAACATTTGTCTCCCTCCGGGAGACAACATTTGTCTCCCTCCGGGAGACAACCTTTGTCTCCCTACATGAGACCAAACTGTCTCCCTCCGGGAGACCAAACTGTCTCCCTCCGGGAGACAACCTTTGTCTCCCTCCGGGAGACAACATTTGTTTCCCTCCGGGAGACAACATTTGTCTCCCTCCGGGAGACAACATTTGTCTCCCTCCGGGAGATAACATTTGTCTCCCTCCGGGAGACAACATTTGTCTCCCTCCAGGAGACAACCTTTGTCTCCCTCCGGGAGACAACATTTGTCTCCCTACGGGAGATAACATTTGTCTCCCTCCGGGAGACAACATTTGTCTCCCTCCGGAAGACAACATTTGTCTCCCTCCGGGAGACAACATTTGTCTCCCTCCGGGAGACAACATTTGTCTCCCTCCAGGAGACAACATTTGTCTCCCTCCGGGAGACCAAACTGTCTCCCTCCGGGAGACAACATTTGTCTCCCTCCGAGAGAAAACCATTGTCTCCCTCCGGGAGACAACATTTGTCTCCCTCCGGGAGATAACATTTGTCTCCCTCCGGGAGACAACATTTGTCTCCCAGCGGGAGACAACATTTGTCTCCCTCCAGGAGACAACATTTGTCTCCCTCCGGGAGACAATATTTGTCTCCCCCCGGGAGATAACATTTGTCTCCCTCCGGGAGACAACATTTGTCTCCCTCCGGGAGGCCAAACTGTCTCCCTCCGGGAGACAACATTTGTCTCCCTCCGGGAGATAACATTTGTCTCCCTCCGGGAGACAACATTTGTTTCCCTCCGGGAGACAACATTTGTCTCCCTCCGGGAGATAACAATTGTCTCCCTCCAGGAGACCAAACTGTCTCCCTCCGGGAGACAACATTTGTCTCCCTCCGGGAGACAACATTTGTCTCCCTCCGGGAGACAACATTTGTCTCCCTCCGGGAGACAACATTTGTCTCCCTCCAAGAGACAGCATTTGTCTCCATCCGGGAGACAACATTTGTCTCCCTCCAGCAGATGACATTTGTCTCCCTCCGGGAGGCCAAACTGTCTCCCTCCAAAAGACAACCATTGTCTCCCTCCGGGACACAACATTTGTCTCCCTCCGGGAGACAACATTTGTCTCATTCCGGGAGATAACATTTGTCTCCCTCCGGGAGACAACATTTGTCTCCCTCCGGGAGACAACATTTGTCTCCTTCCGGGAGACAACATTTGTCTCCCTCCGGGAGACAACCTTTGTCTCCCTACATGAGACCAAACTGTCTCCCTCCGGGAGACCAAACTGTCTCCCTCCGGGAGACAACCTTTGTCTCCCTCCGGGAGACAACATTTGTTTCCCTCCGGGAGACAACATTTGTCTCCCTCCGGGAGACAACATTTGTCTCCCTCCGGGAGATAACATTTGTCTCCCTCCGGGAGACAACATTTGTCTCCCTCCAGGAGACAACCTTTGTCTCCCTCCGGGAGACAACATTTGTCTCCCTACGGGAGACCAAACTGTCTCCCTCCGAGAGACAACATTTGTCTCCCTCCGGGAGACAACATTTGTCTCCCTCCGGGAGGCCAAACTGTCTCCCTCCGGGAGACAACATTTGTCTCCCTCCGGAAGACGACATTTGTCTCCCTCCGGGAGACAACATTTGTCTCCCTCCGGGAGACCAAACTGTCTCCCTCCGGGAGACAACATTTGTCTCCCTCCGTGAGACAACCACTGTCTCCCTCCGGGAGACAACATATGTCTCCCTCCGGGAGACAACATATGTCTCCCTCCGTGAGACAACCATTGTCTAACTACGTGAGACAACCATTGTCTCCCTCCGGGAGATAACATTTGTCTCCCTCCGGGAGACAACATTTGTCTCCCTCCGGGAGACAACATTTGTCTCCCTCCGGGAGACAACATTTGTCTCCCTCCAGGAGATAACATTTGTCTCCCTCCGGGAGACAACATTTGTCTCCCTCCGGAAGACAACATTTGTCTCCCTCCGGGAGACAACATTTGTCTCCCTCCGGGAGACAACATTTGTCTCCCTCCAGGAGACAACATTTGTCTCCCTCCGGGAGACCAAACTGTCTCACTCCGGGAGACAACATTTGTCTCCCTCCGAGAGAAAACCATTGTCTCCCTCCGGGAGACAACATTTGTCTCCCTCCGGGAGATAACATTTGTCTCCCTCCGGGAGACAACATTTGTCTCCCTCCGGGAGACAACATTTGTCTTCCTCCGGGAGACAACATTTGTCTCCCTCCGGGAGACAACATTTGTCTCCCTCCGGGAGACAACATTTGTCTCCCCACATGAGACCAAACTGTCTCCCTCCGGGAGACCAAACTGTCTCCCTCCGGGAGACAACCTTTGTCTCCCTCCGGGAGACAACATTTGTCTCCCTCCGGGAGACAACATTTGTCTCCCTCCGGGAGACAACATTTGTCTCCCTCCAGGAGACCAAACTGTCTCCCTCCGGGAGACAACATTTGTCTCCCTCCGTGAGACAACCATTGTCTCCCTCCGGGAGACATGATTTGTCTCCCTCCGGGAGATAGCATTTGTCTCCCTCCGGGAGACAACATTTGTCTCCCTCCGGGAGACAACATTTGTCTCCCTCCGGGAGACAGCATTTGTCTCCCTCCGGGAGACAGCATTTGTCTCCATCCGGGAGACAACATTTGTCTCCCTCCAGGAGATGACATTTGTCTCCCTCCGGGAGGCCAAACTGTCTCCCTCCAAAAGACAACCATTGTCTCCCTCCGGGACACAACATTTGTCTCCCTCCGGGAGACAACATTTGTCTCATTCCGGGAGATAACATTTGTCTCCCTCCGGGAGACAACATTTGTCTCCCTCCGGGAGACAACATTTGTCTCCCTCCGGGAGACAACACTTGTCTCCCTCCGGGAGACAACCTTTGTCTCCCTACATGAGACCAAACTGTCTCCCTCCGGGAGACCAAACTGTCTCCCTCCGGGAGACAACCTTTGTCTCCCTCCGGGAGACAACATTTGTTTCCCTCCGGGAGACAACATTTGTCTCCCTCCGGGAGACAACATTTGTCTCCCTCCGGGAGATAACATTTGTCTCCCTCCGGGAGACAACATTTGTCTCCCTCCAGGAGACAACCTTTGTCTCCCTCCGGGAGACAACATTTGTCTCCCTACGGGAGACCAAACTGTCTCCCTCCGGGAGACAACATTTGTCTCCCTCCGGGAGACAACCTTTGTCTCCCTCCGGGAGACAACATTTGTCTCGCTCCGTGAGACAACAATTGTCTCCCTCCGGGAGACAACATTTGTCTCCCTCCGGGAGATAGCATTTGTCTCCCTCCGGGAGACAACATTTGTCTCCCTCCGGGAGACAACATTTGTCTCCCTCCAGGAGATGACATTTGTCTCCCTCCGGGAGGCCAAACTGTCTCCCTCCAAAAGACAACCATTGTCTCCCTCCGGGACACAACATTTGTCTCCCTCCGGGAGACAACATTTGTCTCCCTCCGAGAGACAACATTTGTCTCCCTCCGGGTGACAACCTTTGTCTCCCTCCGGGAGACAACATTTGTCTCCCTCCGGGAGACAACATTTGTCTCCCTCCGGGAGACAACCTTTGTCTCCCCACATGAGACCAAACTGTCTCCCTCCGGGAGACCAAACTGTCTCCCTCCGGGAGACAACCTTTGTCTCCCTCCGGGAGACAACATTTGTCTCCCTCCGGGAGACAACATTTGTCTCCCTCCGGGAGACAACATTTGTCTCCCTCCAGGAGACCAAACTGTGTCCCTCCGGGAGACAACATTTGTCTCCCTCCGTGAGACAACCATTGTCTCCCTCCGGGAGACATGATTTGTCTCCCTCCGGGAGATAGCATTTGTCTCCCTCCGGGAGACAACATTTGTCTCCCTCCGGGAGACAACATTTGTCTCCCTCCGGGAGACAACATTTGTCTCCCTCCAAGAGACAGCATTTGTCTCCATCCGGGAGACAACATTTGTCTCCCTCCAGGAGATGACATTTGTCTCCCTCCGGGAGGCCAAACTGTCTCCCTCCAAAAGACAACCATTGTCTCCCTCCGGGACACAACATTTGTCTCCCTCCGGGAGACAACATTTGTCTCATTCCGGGAGATAACATTTGTCTCCCTCCGGGAGACAACATTTGTCTCCCTCCGGGAGACAACATTTGTCTCCTTCCGGGAGACAACATTTGTCTCCCTCCGGGAGACAACCTTTGTCTCCCTACATGAGACCAAACTGTCTCCCTCCGGGAGACCAAACTGTCTCCCTCCGGGAGACAACATTTGTCTCCCTCCGGGAGATAACATTTGTCTCCCTCCGGGAGACAACATTTGTCTCCCTCCAGGAGACAACCTTTGTCTCCCTCCGGGAGACAACATTTGTCTCCCTACGGGAGACCAAACTGTCTCCCTCCGAGAGACAACATTTATCTCCCTCCGGGAGACAACATTTGTCTCCCTCCGGGAGGCCAAACTGTCTCCCTCCGGGAGACAACATTTGTCTCCCTCCGGGAGACAACCTTTGTCTCCCTCCGGGAGACAACATTTGTCTCGCTCCGTGAGACAACAATTGTCTCCCTCCGGGAGACAACATTTGTCTCCCTCCGGGAGATAGCATTTGTCTCCCTCCGGGAGACAACATTTGTCTCCCTCCGGGAGACAACATTTGTCTCCCTCCAGGAGATGACATTTGTCTCCCTCCGGGAGGCCAAACTGTCTCCCTCCAAAAGACAACCATTGTCTCCCTCCGGGACACAACATTTGTCTCCCTCCGGAAGACAACATTTGTCTCATTCCGGGAGATAACATTTGTCTCCCTCCGGGAGACAACATTTGTCTCCCTCCGGAAGACAACATTTGTCTCCCTCCGGGAGACAACATTTGTCTCCCTCCGGGAGACCAAACTGTCTCCCTCCGGGAGACAACATTTGTCTCCCTCCGTGAGACAACCACTGTCTCCCTCCGGGAGACAACATATGTCTCCCTCCGGGAGACAACATATGTCTCCCTCCGTGAGACAACCATTGTCTAACTCCGTGAGACAACCATTGTCTCCCTCCGGGAGATAACATTTGTCTCCCTCCGGGAGACAACATTTGTCTCCCTCCGGGAGACAACATTTGTCTCCCTCCGGGAGACAACATTTGTCTCCCTCCAGGAGATAACATTTGTCTCCCTCCGGGAGACAACATTTGTCTCCCTCCGGAAGACAACATTTGTCTCCCTCCGGGAGACAACATTTGTTTCCCTCCGGGAGACAACATTTGTCTCCCTCCAGGAGACAACATTTGTCTCCCTCCGGGAGACCAAACTGTCTCCCTCCGGGAGACAACATTTGTCTCCCTCCAGGAGATGACATTTGTCTCCCTCCGGGAGGCCAAACTGTCTCCCTCCAAAAGACAACCATTGTCTCCCTCCGGGACACAACATTTGTCTCCCTCCGGAAGACAACATTTGTCTCATTCCGGGAGATAACATTTGTCTCCCTCCGGGAGACAACATTTGTCTCCCTCCGGAAGACAACATTTGTCTCCCTCCGGGAGACAACATTTGTCTCCCTCCGGGAGACCAAACTGTCTCCCTCCGGGAGACAACATTTGTCTCCCTCCGTGAGACAACCACTGTCTCCCTCCGGGAGACAACATATGTCTCCCTCCGGGAGACAACATATGTCTCCCTCCGTGAGACAACCATTGTCTAACTCCGTGAGACAACCATTGTCTCCCTCCGGGAGATAACATTTGTCTCCCTCCGGGAGACAACATTTGTCTCCCTCCGGGAGACAACATTTGTCTCCCTCCGGGAGACAACATTTGTCTCCCTCCAGGAGATAACATTTGTCTCCCTCCGGGAGACAACATTTGTCTCCCTCCGGAAGACAACATTTGTCTCCCTCCGGGAGACAACATTTGTTTCCCTCCGGGAGACAACATTTGTCTCCCTCCAGGAGACAACATTTGTCTCCCTCCGGGAGACCAAACTGTCTCCCTCCGGGAGACAACATTTGTCTCCCTCCGAGAGAAAACCATTGTCTCCCTCCGGGAGACAACATTTGTCTCCCTCCGGGAGATAACATTTGTCTCCCTCCGGGAGACAACATTTTTCTCCCTCCGGGAGACAACATTTGTCTCCCTCCGGGAGACAACATTTGTCTTCCTCCGGGAGACAACATTTGTCTCCCTCCGGGAGACAACATTTGTCTCCCTCCGTGAGACAACCACTGTCTCCCTCCGGGAGACAACATATGTCTCCCTCCGGGAGACAACATATGTCTCCCTCCGTGAGACAACCATTGTCTAACTCCGTGAGACAACCATTGTCTCCCTCCGGGAGATAACATTTGTCTCCCTCCGGGAGACAACATTTGTCTCCCTCCGGGAGACAACATTTGTCTCCCTCCGTGAGACAACCACTGTCTCCCTCCGGGAGACAACATATGTCTCCCTCCGGGAGACAACATATGTCTCCCTCCGTGAGACAACCATTGTCTAACTCCGTGAGACAACCATTGTCTCCCTCCGGGAGATAACATTTGTCTCCCTCCGGGAGACAACATTTGTCTCCCTCCGGGAGACAACATTTGTCTCCCTCCGGGAGGCAACATTTGTCTCCCTCCAGGAGATAACATTTGTCTCCCTCCGGGAGACAACATTTGTCTCCCTCCGGAAGACAACATTTGTCTCCCTCCGGGAGACAACATTTGTCTCCCTCCGGGAGACAACATTTGTCTCCCTCCAGGAGACAACATTTGTCTCCCTCCGGGAGACCAAACTGTCTCCCTCCGGGAGACAACATTTGTCTCCCTCCGAGAGAAAACCATTGTCTCCCTCCGGGAGACAACATTTGTCTCCCTCCGGGAGATAACATTTGTCTCCCTCCGGGAGACAACATTTGTCTCCCTCCGGGAGACAACATTTGTCTCCCTCCGGGAGACAACATTTGTCTTCCTCCGGGAGATAACATTTGTCTCCCTCCGGGAGACAACATTTGTCTCCCTCCGGAAGACAACATTTGTCTCCCTCCGGGAGACAACATTTGTCTCCCTCCGGGAGACCAAACTGTCTCCCTCCGGGAGACAACATTTGTCTCCCTCCGTGAGACAACCACTGTCTCCCTCCGGGAGACAACATATGTCTCCCTCCGGGAGACAACATATGTCTCCCTCCGTGAGACAACCATTGTCTAACTCCGTGAGACAACCATTGTCTCCCTCCGGGAGATAACATTTGTCTCCCTCCGGGAGACAACATTTGTCTCCCTCCGGGAGACAACATTTGTCTCCCTCCGGGAGACAACATTTGTCTCCCTCCAGGAGATAACATTTGTCTCCCTCCGGGAGACAACATTTGTCTCCCTCCGGAAGACAACATTTGTCTCCCTCCGGGAGACAACATTTGTTTCCCTCCGGGAGACAACATTTGTCTCCCTCCAGGAGACAACATTTGTCTCCCTCCGGGAGACCAAACTGTCTCCCTCCGGGAGACAACATTTGTCTCCCTCCGAGAGAAAACCATTGTCTCCCTCCGGGAGACAACATTTGTCTCCCTCCGGGAGATAACATTTGTCTCCCTCCGGGAGACAACATTTTTCTCCCTCCGGGAGACAACATTTGTCTCCCTCCGGGAGACAACATTTGTCTTCCTCCGGGAGACAACATTTGTCTCCCTCCGGGAGACAACATTTGTCTCCCTCCGTGAGACAACCACTGTCTCCCTCCGGGAGACAACATATGTCTCCCTCCGGGAGACAACATATGTCTCCCTCCGTGAGACAACCATTGTCTAACTCCGTGAGACAACCATTGTCTCCCTCCGGGAGATAACATTTGTCTCCCTCCGGGAGACAACATTTGTCTCCCTCCGGGAGACAACATTTGTCTCCCTCCGTGAGACAACCACTGTCTCCCTCCGGGAGACAACATATGTCTCCCTCCGGGAGACAACATATGTCTCCCTCCGTGAGACAACCATTGTCTAACTCCGTGAGACAACCATTGTCTCCCTCCGGGAGATAACATTTGTCTCCCTCCGGGAGACAACATTTGTCTCCCTCCGGGAGACAACATTTGTCTCCCTCCGGGAGGCAACATTTGTCTCCCTCCAGGAGATAACATTTGTCTCCCTCCGGGAGACAACATTTGTCTCCCTCCGGAAGACAACATTTGTCTCCCTCCGGGAGACAACATTTGTCTCCCTCCGGGAGACAACATTTGTCTCCCTCCAGGAGACAACATTTGTCTCCCTCCGGGAGACCAAACTGTCTCCCTCCGGGAGACAACATTTGTCTCCCTCCGAGAGAAAACCATTGTCTCCCTCCGGGAGACAACATTTGTCTCCCTCCGGGAGATAACATTTGTCTCCCTCCGGGAGACAACATTTGTCTCCCTCCGGGAGACAACATTTGTCTCCCTCCGGGAGACAACATTTGTCTTCCTCCGGGAGATAACATTTGTCTCCCTCCGGGAGACAACATTTGTCTCCCTCCGGGACACAACATTTGTCTCCCTCGGGGAGACAACCTTTGTCTCCCTCCGAGAGACAACATTTGTCTCCCTCCGGGAGACAACCTTTGTCTCCCTCCGGGAGACAACATTTGTCTCCCAACGGGAGACAACATTTGTCTCCCTCCAGGAGACAACATTTGTCTCCCTCCGGGAGACAATATTTGTCTCCCCCCGGGAGATAACATTTGTCTCCCTCCGGGAGACAACATTTGTCTCCCTCCGGGAGGCCAAACTGTCTCCCTCCGGGAGACAACCATTGTCTCCCTCCGGGACACAACATTTGTCTCCCTCCGGGAGACAACATTTGTCTCCCTCCGGGAGATAACATTTGTCTCCCTCCGGGAGACAATATTTGTCTCCCTCCGGGAGACAACATTTGTCTCCCTCCGGGAGACAACATTTGTCTCCCTCCGGGAGACAGCATTTGTCTCCATCCGGGAGACAACATTTGTCTCCCTCCAGGAGATGACATTTGTCTCCCTCCGGGAGGCCAAACTGTCTCCCTCCAAAAGACAACCATTGTCTCCCTCCGGGACACAACATTTGTCTCCCTCCGGGAGACAACATTTGTCTCATTCCGGGAGATAACATTTGTCTCCCTCCGGGAGACAACATTTGTCTCCCTCCGGGAGACAACATTTGTCTCCCTCCGGGAGACAACATTTGTCTCCCTCCGGGAGACAACCATTGTCTCCCTCCGGGACACAACATTTGTCTCCCTCCGGGAGACAACATTTGTCTCCCTCCGGGAGATAACATTTGTCTCCCTCCGGGAGACAATATTTGTCTCCCTCCGGGAGACAACATTTGTCTCCCTCCGGGAGACAACATTTGTCTCCCTCCGGGAGACAGCATTTGTCTCCATCCGGGAGACAACATTTGTCTCCCTCCAGGAGATGACATTTGTCTCCCTCCGGGAGGCCAAACTGTCTCCCTCCAAAAGACAACCATTGTCTCCCTCCGGGACACAACATTTGTCTCCCTCCGGGAGACAACATTTGTCTCATTCCGGGAGATAACATTTGTCTCCCTCCGGGAGACAACATTTGTCTCCCTCCGGGAGACAACATTTGTCTCCCTCCGGGAGACAACATTTGTCTCCCTCCGGGAGACAACCTTTGTCTCCCTACATGAGACCAAACTGTCTCCCTCCGGGAGACCAAACTGTCTCCCTCCGGGAGACAACCTTTGTCTCCCTCCGGGAGACAACATTTGTTTCCCTCCGGGAGACAACATTTGTCTCCCTCCGGGAGACAACATTTGTCTCCCTCCGGGAGATAACATTTGTCTCCCTCCGGGAGAAAACATTTGTCTCCCTCCAGGAGACAACCTTTGTCTCCCTCCGGGAGACAACATTTGTCTCCCTACAGGAGATAACATTTGTCTCCCTCCGGGAGACAACATTTGTCTCCCTCCGGAAGACAACATTTGTCTCCCTCCGGGAGACAACATTTGTCTCCCTCCGGGAGACAACATTTGTCTCCCTCCAGGAGACAACATTTGTCTCCCTCCGGGAGACCAAACTGTCTCCCTCCGGGAGACAACATTTGTCTCCCTCCGAGAGAAAACCATTGTCTCCCTCCGGGAGACAACATTTGTCTCCCTTCGGGAGATAACATTTGTCTCCCTCCGGGAGACAACATTTGTCTCCCAGCGGGAGACAACATTTGTCTCCCTCCAGGAGACAACATTTGTCTCCCTCCGGGAGACAATATTTGTCTCCCCCCGGGAGATAACATTTGTCTCCCTCCGGGAGACAACATTTGTCTCCCTCCGGGAGGCCAAACTGTCTCCCTCCGGGAGACAACATTTGTCTCCCTCCGGGAGATAACATTTGTCTCCCTCCGGGAGACAACATTTGTTTCCCTCCGGGAGACAACATTTGTCTCCCTCCGGGAGATAACAATTGTCTCCCTCCAGGAGACCAAACTGTCTCCCTCCGGGAGACAACATTTGTCTCCCTCCGGGAGATAACATTTGTCTCCCTCCGGGAGACAACATTTGTTTCCCTCCGGGAGACAACATTTGTCTCCCTCCGGGAGATAACAATTGTCTCCCTCCAGGAGATAACATTTGTCTCCCGGAGGGAGACAACATTTGTCTCCCTCCGGAAGACAACATTTGTCTCCCTCCGGGAGACAACATTTCTCTCCCTCCGGGAGACAACATTTGTCTCCCTCCAGGAGACAACATTTGTCTCCCTCCGGGAGACCAAACTGTCTCCCTCCGGGAGACAACATTTGTCTCCCTCCGTGAGGTAACATTTGTCTCCCTCCGTGAGACAACCATTGTCTAACTCCGTGAGACAACCATTGTCTCCCTCCGGGAGATAACATTTGTCTCCCTCCGGGAGACAACAGTTGTCTAACCCCGTGAGACAACCATTGTCTCCCTCCGGGAGATAACATTTGTCTCCCTCCGGGAGACAACATTTGTCTCCCTCCGGGAGACAACATTTGTCTCCCTCCAGGAGATAACATTTGTCTCCCGGAGGGAGACAACATTTGTCTCCCTCCGGAAGACAACATTTGTCTCCCTCCGGGAGACAACATTTGTCTCCCTCCTGGAGACAACATTTGTCTCCCTCCAGGAGACAAAATTTGTCTCCCTCCGGGAGACCAAACTGTCTCCCTCCGGGAGACAACATTTGTCTCCCTCCGTGAGACAACCATTGTCTCCCTCCGGGGGACAACATTTGTCTCCCTCCAGGAGTTAACATTTGTCTCCAGGAGGGAGAAAAAAATTTGTCTCCCTCCGGAAGACAACATTTGTCTCCCTCCGGGAGAAAACATTTGTCTCCCTCCGGGAGACAACATTTGTCTCCCTCCGGGAGACAACATTTGTCTCCCTCCGGGAGACAACTTCAGTCTCCCTCCGGGAGATAACATTTGTCTCCCTCCGGAAGACAACATTTGTCTCCCTCCGGGAGACAACATTTGTCTCCCTCCGGGAGACCAAACTGTCTCCCTCCGGGAGACAACATTTGTCTCCCTCCGTGAGACAACATTTGTCTCCCTCCGGGAGACAACATTTGTCTCATTCCGGGAGATAACATTTGTCTCCCTCCGGGAGACAACATTTGTCTCCCTCCGGAAGACAACATTTGTCTCCCTCCGGGAGACAACATTTGTCTCCCTCCGGGAGACCAAACTGTCTCCCTCCGGGAGACAACATTTGTCTCCCTCCGTGAGACAACCACTGTCTCCCTCCGGGAGACAACATATGTCTCCCTCCGGGAGACAACATATGTCTCCCTCCGTGAGACAACCATTGTCTAACTCCGTGAGACAACCATTGTCTCCCTCCGGGAGATAACATTTGTCTCCCTCCGGGAGACAACATTTGTCTCCCTCCGGGAGACAACATTTGTCTCCCTCCGGGAGACAACATTTGTCTCCCTCCAGGAGATAACATTTGTCTCCCTCCGGGAGACAACATTTGTCTCCCTCCGGAAGACAACATTTGTCTCCCTCCGGGAGACAACATTTGTCTCCCTCCGGGAGACAACATTTGTCTCCCTCCAGGAGACAACATTTGTCTCCCTCCGAGAGAAAACCATTGTCTCCCTCCGGGAGACAACATTTGTCTCCCTCCGGGAGATAACATTTGTCTCCCTCCGGGAGACAACAGTTGTCTAACCCCGTGAGACAACCATTGTCTCCCTCCGAGAGATAACATTTGTCTCCCTCCGGGAGACAACATTTGTCTCCCTCCGGGAGACAACATTTGTCTCCCTCCGGGAGACAACATCAGTCTCCCTCCGGGAGATAACATTTGTCTCCCTCCGGAAGACAACATTTGTCTCCCTCCGGGAGACAACATTTGTCTCCCTCCGGGAGACCAAACTGTCTCCCTCCGGGAGACAACATTTGTCTCCCTCCGTGAGACAACATTTGTCTCCCTCCGGGAGACAACATTTGTCTCATTCCGGGAGATAACATTTGTCTCCCTCCGGGAGACAACATTTGTCTCCCTCCGGAAGACAACATTTGTCTCCCTCCGGGAGACAACATTTGTCTCCCTCCGGGAGACCAAACTGTCTCCCTCCGGGAGACAACATTTGTCTCCCTCCGTGAGACAACCACTGTCTCCCTCCGGGAGACAACATATGTCTCCCTCCGGGAGACAACATATGTCTCCCTCCGTGAGACAACCATTGTCTAACTCCGTGAGACAACCATTGTCTCCCTCCGGGAGATAACATTTGTCTCCCTCCGGGAGACAACATTTGTCTCCCTCCGGGAGACAACATTTGTCTCCCTCCGGGAGACAACATTTGTCTCCCTCCAGGAGATAACATTTGTCTCCCTCCGGGAGACAACATTTGTCTCCCTCCGGAAGACAACATTTGTCTCCCTCCGGGAGACAACATTTGTCTCCCTCCGGGAGACAACATTTGTCTCCCTCCAGGAGACAACATTTGTCTCCCTCCGGGAGACCAAACTGTCTCCCTCCGGGAGACAACATTTGTCTCCCTCCGAGAGAAAACCATTGTCTCCCTCCGGGAGACAACATTTGTCTCCCTCCGGGAGATAACATTTGTCTCCCTCCGGGAGACAACATTTGTCTCCCTCCGGGAGACAACATTTGTCTCCCTCCGGGAGACAACATTTGTCTTCCTCCGGGAGATAACATTTGTCTCCCTCCGGGAGACAACATTTGTCTCCCTCCGGGACACAACATTTGTCTCCCTCGGGGAGACAACCTTTGTCTCCCTCCGAGAGACAACATTTGTCTCCCTCCGGGAGACAACCTTTGTCTCCCTCCGGGAGACAACATTTGTCTCCCAACGGGAGACAACATTTGTCTCCCTCCAGGAGACAACATTTGTCTCCCTCCGGGAGACAATATTTGTCTCCCCCCGGGAGATAACATTTGTCTCCCTCCGGGAGACAACATTTGTCTCCCTCCGGGAGGCCAAACTGTCTCCCTCCGGGAGACAACCATTGTCTCCCTCCGGGACACAACATTTGTCTCCCTCCGGGAGACAACATTTGTCTCCCTCCGGGAGATAACATTTGTCTCCCTCCGGGAGACAATATTTGTCTCCCTCCGGGAGACAACATTTGTCTCCCTCCGGGAGACAACATTTGTCTCCCTCCGGGAGACAGCATTTGTCTCCATCCGGGAGACAACATTTGTCTCCCTCCAGGAGATGACATTTGTCTCCCTCCGGGAGGCCAAACTGTCTCCCTCCAAAAGACAACCATTGTCTCCCTCCGGGACACAACATTTGGCTCCCTCCGGGAGACAACATTTGTCTCATTCCGGGAGATAACATTTGTCTCCCTCCGGGAGACAACATTTGTCTCCCTCCAGGAGACAACCTTTGTCTCCCTCCGGGAGACAACATTTGTCTCCCTACGGGAGACCAAACTGTCTCCCTCCGAGAGACAACATTTGTCTCCCTCCGGGAGACAACATTTGTCTCCCTCCGGGAGACAACATCAGTCTCCCTCCGGGAGATAACATTTGTCTCCCTCCGGGAGACAACATTTGTCTCCCTCCGGGAGACAACCTTTGTCTCCCTCCGGGAGACCAAACTGTCTCCCTCCGGGAGACAACCTTTGTCTCCCTCCGGGAGACAACATTTGTTTCCCTCCGGGAGACAACATTTGTCTCCCTCCGGGAGACAACATTTGTCTCCCTCCGGGAGATAACATTTGTCTCCCTCCGGGAGACAACATTTGTCTCCCTCCAGGAGACAACCTTTGTCTCCCTCCGGGAGACAACATTTGTCTCCCTACGGGAGACCAAACTGTCTCCCTCCGAGAGACAACATTTGTCTCCCTCCGGGAGACAACATTTGTCTCCCTCCGGGAGGCCAAACTGTCTCCCTCCGGGAGACAACATTTGTCTCCCTCCGGGAGACAACCTTTGTCTCCCTCCGGGAGACAACATTTGTCTCGCTCCGTGAGACAACAATTGTCTCCCTCCGGGAGACAACATTTGTCTCCCTCCGGGAGATAGCATTTGTCTCCCTCCGGGAGACAACATTTGTCTCCCTCCGGGAGACAACATTTGTCTCCCTCCAGGAGATGACATTTGTCTCCCTCCGGGAGGCCAAACTGTCTCCCTCCAAAAGACAACCATTGTCTCCCTCCGGGACACAACATTTGTCTCCCTCTGGGAGACAACATTTGTCTCATTCCGGGAGATAACATTTGTCTCCCTCCGGGAGACAACATTTGTCTCCCTCCGTGAGACAACCACTGTCTCCCTCCGGGAGACAACATATGTCTCCCTCCGGGAGACAACATATGTCTCCCTCCGTGAGACAACCATTGTCTAACTCCGTGAGACAACCATTGTCTCCCTCCGGGAGATAACATTTGTCTCCCTCCGGGAGACAACATTTGTCTCCCTCCGGGAGACAACATTTGTCTCCCTCCAGGAGATAACATTTGTCTCCCTCCGGGAGACAACATTTGTCTCCCTCCGGAAGACAACATTTGTCTCCCTCCGGGAGACAACATTTGTCTCCCTCCGGGAGACAACATTTGTCTCCCTCCAGGAGACAACATTTGTCTCCCTCCGGGAGACCAAACTGTCTCCCTCCGGGAGACAACATTTGTCTCCCTCCGAGAGAAAACCATTGTCTCCCTCCGGGAGACAACATTTGTCTCCCTCCGGGAGATAACATTTGTCTCCCTCCGGGAGACAACATTTGTCTCCCAGCGGGAGACAACATTTGTCTCCCTCCAGGAGACAACATTTGTCTCCCTCCGGGAGACAATATTTGTCTCCCCCCGGGAGATAACATTTGTCTCCCTCCGGGAGACAACATTTGTCTCCCTCCGGGAGGCCAAACTGTCTCCCTCCGGGAGACAACCATTGTCTCCCTCCGGGACACAACATTTGTCTCCCTCCGGGAGACAACATTTGTCTCCCTCCGGGAGATAACATTTGTCTCTCTCCGGGAGACAATATTTGTCTCCCTCCAGGAGACCAAACTGTCTCCCTCCGGGAGACAACATTTGTCTCCCTCCGGGAGATAACATTTGTCTCCCTCCAGGAGACAACATTTGTTTCCCTCCGGGAGACAACATTTGTCTCCCTCCGGGAGATAACAATTGTCTCCCTCCAGGAGATAACATTTGTCTCCCGGAGGGAGACAACATTTGTCTCCCTCCGGAAGACAACATTTGTCTCCCTCCGGGAGACAACATTTCTCTCCCTCCGGGAGACAACATTTGTCTCCCTCCAGGAGACAACATTTGTCTCCCTCCGGGAGACCAAACTGTCTCCCTCCGGGAGACAACATTTGTCTCCCTCCGTGAGGTAACATTTGTCTCCCTCCGTGAGACAACCATTGTCTAACTCCGTGAGACAACCATTGTCTCCCTCCGGGAGATAACATTTGTCTCCCTCCGGGAGACAACAGTTGTCTAACCCCGTGAGACAACCATTGTCTCCCTCCGGGAGATAACATTTGTCTCCCTCCGGGAGACAACATTTGTCTCCCTCCGGGAGACAACATTTGTCTCCCTCCAGGAGATAACATTTGTCTCCCGGAGGGAGACAACATTTGTCTCCCTCCGGAAGACAGCATTTGTCTCCCTCCGGGAGACAACATTTGTCTCCCTCCTGGAGACAACATTTGTCTCCCTCCAGGAGACAAAATTTGTCTCCCTCCGGGAGACCAAACTGTCTCCCTCCGGGAGACAACATTTGTCTCCCTCCGTGAGACAACCATTGTCTCCCTCCGGGGGACAACATTTGTCTCCCTCCAGGAGTTAACATTTGTCTCCAGGAGGGAGAAAAAAATTTGTCTCCCTCCGGAAGACAACATTTGTCTCCCTCCGGGAGACAACATTTGTCTCCCTCCGGGAGACAACATTTGTCTCCCTCCGGGAGACAACATTTGTCTCCCTCCGGGAGACAACATCAGTCTCCCTCCGGGAGATAACATTTGTCTCCCTCCGGGAGACAACATTTGTCTCCCTCCGGGAGACAACCTTTGTCTCCCTCCGGGAGACAACCATTGTCTCCCTCCGGGACACAACATTTGTCTCCCTCCGGGAGACAACCTTTGTCTCCCTCCGAGAGTCAACATTTGTCTCCCTCCGGGAGACAACATTTGTCTCCCTCCGGGAGACAACATTTGTCTCCCTCCGGGAGATAACATTTGTCTCCCTCCGGGAGACAACATTTGTCTCCCTCCGGGAGACAACATTTGTCTCCCTCCGGGAGATAACAATTGTCTCCCTCCAGGAGATAACATTTGTCTCCCGGAGGGAGACAACATTTGTCTCCCTCCGGAAGACAACATTTGTCTCCCTCCGGGAGACAACAATTCTCTCCCTCCGGGAGACAACATTTGTCTCCCTCCAGGAGACAACATTTGTCTCCCTCCGGGAGACCAAACTGTCTCCCTCCGGGAGACAACATTTGTCTCCCTCCGTGAGGTAACATTTGTCTCCCTCCGTGAGACAACCATTGTCTAACTCCGTGAGACAACCATTGTCTCCCTCCGGGAGATAACATTTGTCTCCCTCCGGGAGACAACAGTTGTCTAACCCCGTGAGACAACCATTGTCTCCCTCCGGGAGATAACATTTGTCTCCCTCCGGGAGACAACATTTGTCTCCCTCCGGGAGACAACATTTGTCTCCCTCCAGGAGATAACATTTGTCTCCCGGAGGGAGACAACATTTGTCTCCCTCCGGAAGACAACATTTGTCTCCCTCCGGGAGACAACATTTGTCTCCCTCCTGGAGACAACATTTGTCTCCCTCCAGGAGACAAAATTTGTCTCCCTCCGGGAGACCAAACTGTCTCCCTCCGGGAGACAACATTTGTCTCCCTCCGTGAGACAACCATTGTCTCCCTCCGGGGGACAACATTTGTCTCCCTCCAGGAGTTAACATTTGTCTCCAGGAGGGAGAAAAAAATTTGTCTCCCTCCGGAAGACAACATTTGTCTCCCTCCGGGAGACAACATTTGTCTCCCTCCGGGAGACAACATTTGTCTCCCTCCGGGAGACAACATTTGTCTCCCTCCGGGAGACAACATTTGTCTCCCTCCAGGAGACAACATTTGTCTCCCTCCGGGAGACCAAACTGTCTCCCTCCGGGAGACAACATTTGTCTCCCTCCGGGAGATAACATTTGTCTCCCTCCGGGAGACAACATTTGTCTCCCTCCGGGAGACAACATTTGTCTCCCTCCGGGAGATAACAATTGTCTCCCTCCAGGAGATAACATTTGTCTCCCGGAGGGAGACAACATTTGTCTCCCTCCGGAAGACAACATTTGTCTCCCTCCGGGAGACAACATTTGTCTCCCTCAAGGAGACAACATTTGTCTCCCTCCGGGAGACCAAACTGTCTCCCTCCGGGAGACAACATTTGTCTCCCTCCGTGAGATAACATTTGTCTCCCTCCGTGAGACAACCATTGTCTAACTCCGTGAGACAACCATTGTCTCCCTCCGGGAGATAACATTTGTCTCCCTCCGGGAGACAACCATTGTCTAACTCCGTGAGACAACCATTGTCTCCCTCCGGGAGATAACATTTGTCTCCCTCCGGGAGACAACATTTGTCTTCCTCCGGGAGACAACATTTGTCTCCCTCCGGGAGACAACATTTGTCTCCCTCCAGGAGATGACATTTGTCTCCCGGAGGGAGACAACATTTGTCTCCCTCCGGAAGACAACATTTGTCTCCCTCCGGGAGACAACATTTGTCTCCCTCCGGGAGACAACATTTGTCTCCCTCCAGGAGACAAAATTTGTCTCCCTCCGGGAGACCAAGCTGTCTCCGTCCGGGAGACAACATTTGTCTCCCTCCGTGAGACAACCATTGTCTCCCTCCGGGAGACAACATTTGTCTCCCTCCGGGAGATAACATTTGTCTCCCTCCGGGAGACAACATTTGTCTCCCTCCGGGAGACAACATTTGTCTCCCTCCGGGAGATAACATTTGTCTCCCTCCGGGAGACAACATTTGTCTCCCTTCGGGAGACAACCTTTGTCTAACTCCGATAGACACCCATTGTCTCCCTCCGGGACACAACATTTGTCTCCCTCCGGGAGACAACCTTTGTCTCCCTCCGTGAGATAACATTTGTCTCCCTCCGTGAGACAACCATTGTCTAACTCCGTGAGACAACCATTGTCTCCCTCCGGGAGATAACATTTGTCTCCCTCCGGGAGACAACCATTGTCTAACTCCGTGAGACAACCATTGTCTCCCTCCGGGAGATAACATTTGTCTCCCTCCGGGAGACAACATTTGTCTTCCTCCGGGAGACAACATTTGTCTCCCTCCGGGAGACAACATTTGTCTCCCTCCAGGAGATGACATTTGTCTCCCGGAGGGAGACAACATTTGTCTCCCTCCGGAAGACAACATTTGTCTCCCTCCGGGAGACAACATTTGTCTCCCTCCGGGAGACAACATTTGTCTCCCTCCAGGAGACAAAATTTGTCTCCCTCCGGGAGACCAAGCTGTCTCCGTCCGGGAGACAACATTTGTCTCCCTCCGTGAGACAACCATTGTCTCCCTCCGGGAGACAACATTTGTCTCCCTCCGGGAGATAACATTTGTCTCCCTCCGGGAGACAACATTTGTCTCCCTCCGGGAGACAACATTTGTCTCCCTCCGGGAGATAACATTTGTCTCCCTCCGGGAGACAACATTTGTCTCCCTCCGGGAGACAACCTTTGTCTAACTCCGATAGACACCCATTGTCTCCCTCCGGGACACAACATTTGTCTCCCTCCGGGAGACAACCTTTGTCTCCCTCCGAGAGACAACATTTGTCTCCCTCCGGGAGACAACCTTTGTCTCCCTCCGGGAGACAACATTTGTCTCCCTCCAGGAGACAACATTTGTCTCCCTCTGGGAGACAACCATTGTCTGCCTCCGGGACACAACATTTGTCTCCCTCCGGGAGACAACCTTTGTCTCCCTCCGGGAGATAACATTTGTCTCCCTCCGGGAGATAACAATTGTCTCCCTCCAGGAGATAACATTTGTCTCCCTCCGGGAGACAACATTTGTCTCCCCCCGGGAGACAAACTTTGTCTCCCTCCGGGAGACAACATTTGCCTCCCTCCGGGAGATAACATTTGTCTCCCTCCGGGAGACAACATTTGTCTCCCTCCGGGAGACAACCTTTGTCTCCCTCCGGGAGACAACATTTGTCTCCCTCCGAGAGACAACATTTGTCTCCCTCCGGGAGACCAAACTGTCTCCCTCCGATAGACAACGTTTGTCTCCCTCCGGGAGACAACATTTTTCTCCCTCCGGGAGACCAAACTGTCTCCCTCCGAGAGACAACATTTGTCTCTCTCCCGGAGATAACATTTGTCTCCCTCCGAGAGACAACATTTGTCTCCCTCCCGGAGATAAAATTTGTCTCCCTCCGGGAGACAACCATTGTCTCCCTCCGGGAGACAACCTTTGTCTCCCTCCAGGAGATAACATTTGTCTCCCTCCGGGAGACAACATTTGTCTCCCTCCAGGAGATAACATTTGTCTCCCTCCGGGAGACAACATTTGTCTCCCTCCGGGAGACAACCTTTGTCTCCCTCCGGGAGACAACATTTGTCTCCCTCCGAGAGACAACATTTGTCTCCCTCCGGGAGACCAAACTGTCTCCCTCCGATAGACAACGTTTGTCTCCCTCCGGGAGACAACATTTTTCTCCCTCCGGGAGACCAAACTGTCTCCCTCCGAGAGACAACATTTGTCTCTCTCCCTGAGATAACATTTGTCTCCCTCCGAGAGACAACATTTGTCTCCCTCCCGGAGATAAAATTTGTCTCCCTCCGGGAGACAACCTTTGTCTCCCTCCGGGAGACAACCTTTGTCTCCCTCCAGGAGATAACATTTGTCTCCCTCTGGGAGACAACATTTGTCTCCCCCCGGGAGACAAACTTTGTCTCCCTCCGGGAGACAACATTTGTCTCCCTCCAGGAGATAACATTTGTCTCCCTCCGGGAGACAACATTTGTCTCCCTCCGGGAGACAACCTTTGTCTCCCTCCGGGAGACAACATTTGTCTCCCTCCGAGAGACAACATTTGTCTCCCTCCGGGAGACCAAACTGTCTCCCTCCGATAGACAACGTTTGTCTCCCTCTGGGAGACAACATTTTTCTCCCTCCGGGAGACCAAACTGTCTCCCTCCGAGAGACAACATTTGTCTCTCTCCCGGAGATAACATTTGTCTCCCTCCGAGAGACAACATTTGTCTCCCTCCCGGAGATAAAATTTGTCTCCCTCCGGGAGACAACCTTTGTCTCCCTCCGGGAGACAACCTTTGTCTCCCTCCGGGAGACAACATTTGTCTCCTTCCGAGAGACAACATTTGTCTCCCTCCGGGAGACGACATTTGTCTCCCTCCGAGAGACAACATTTGTCTCCCTCCGGGAGACCAAACTGTCTCCCTCCGGGAGACAACATTTGTCTCCTTCCGAGAGTCAACATTTGTCTCCCTCCGGGAGACAACATTTGTCTCCCTCCGGGAGACCAAACTGTCTCCCTCCGAGAGACAACATTTGTCTCCCTCCGGGAAAAAACTTTTGTCTCCCTCCGGGAGACAGCATTTGTCTCCCTCCGGGAGACAACATTTGTCTCCCTCCGGGAGACAACATTCGGCTCCCTCCGGGAGACAAACTTTGTCTCCCTCCGGGAGACAACATTTGCCTCCCTCCGGGAGATAACATTTGTCTCCCTCCGGGAGACAACATTTGTCTCCCTCCGGGAGATAACATTTGTCTCCCTCCGGGAGACAACATTTGTCTCCCTCCGGGAGACAACATTTTTCTCCCTCCGAGAGACAACATTTGTCTCCCTCCGGGAGACCAAACTGTCTCCCTCCGATAGACAACATTTGTCTCTCTCCCGGAGATAACATTTGTCTCCCTCCGAGAGACAACATTTGTCTCCCTCCCGGAGATAAAATTTGTCTCCCTCCGGGAGACAAACTTTGTCTCCCTCCGGGAGACAACCTTTGTCTCCCTCCGGGAGACAACATTTGTCTCCTTCCGAGAGACAACATTTGTCTCCCTCCGGGAGACGACATTTGTCTCCCTCCGAGAGACAACATTTGTCTCCCTCTGGGAGACCAAACTGTCTCCCTCCGGGAGACAACATTTGTCTCCTTCCGAGAGTCAACATTTGTCTCCCTCCGGGAGACAACATTTGTCTCCCTCCGGGAGACCAAACTGTCTCCCTCCGAGAGACAACATTTGTCTCCCTCCGGGAAAAAACTTTTGTCTCCCTCCGGGAGACAGCATTTGTCTCCCTCCGGGAGACAACATTTGTCTCCCTCCGGGAGACAACATTTGGCTCCCTCCGGGAGACAAACTTTGTCTCCCTCCGGGAGACAACATTTGCCTCCCTCCGGGAGATAACATTTGTCTCCCTCCGGGAGACAACATTTGTCTCCCTCCGGGAGATAACATTTGTCTCCCTCCGGGAGACAACCTTTGTCTCCCTCCGGGAGACAACATTTGCCTCCCTCCGGGAGATAACATTTGTCTCCCTCCGGGAGACAACATTTGTCTCCCTCCGGGAGACAACATTTTTCTCCCTCCGAGAGACAACATTTGTCTCCCTCCGGGAGACCAAACTGTCTCCCTCCGATAGACAAAGTTTGTCTCACTCCGGGAGACAACATTTTTCTCCCTCCGGGAGACCAAACTGTCTCCCTCCGAGAGACAACATTTGTCTCCCTCCCGGAGATAACATTTGTCTCCCTCCGGGAGACAACATTTGTCTCCCTCCGGGAGACAACCTTTGTCTCCCACCAGGAGGCAACATTTGTCTCCCTCCGGGAGACAACATTTGTCTCCCTCCGGGAGACAACCTTTGTCTCCCTCCGGGGGACAACATTTGTATCCCTCCGGGAGACAACATTTGTCTCCTTCCGAGAGACAACATTTGTCTCCCTCCGGGAGACAACATTTGTCTCCCTCCGGGAGAGAACATTTGCCTCCCTCCGGGAGATAACATTTGTCTCCCTTCGGGATACAACATTTGTCTCCCTCCGGGAGACAACCTTTGTCTCCCTCCGGGAGACAACATTTGTCTCCCTCCGAGAGACAAAATTTGTCTCCCTCCGGGAGACCAAACTGTCTCCCTCCGATAGACAACGTTTGTCTCCCTCCGGGAGACAACATTTTTCTCCCTCCGGGAGACCAAACTGTCTCCCTCCGAGAGACAACATTTGTCTCCCTCCGGGAGACAACCTTCGCCTCCCTCCGGGAGACAACATTTGCCTCCCTCCGGGAGATAACATTTGTCTCCCTCCGGGAGACAACATTAGTCTCCCTCCGGGAGACAACATTTGTCTCCCTCCGGGAGACAACATTTGTCTCCCTCCGAGAGACAACATTTGTCTCCCTCCGGGAGACCAAACTGTCTCCCTCCGATAGACAACGTTTGTCTCCCTCCGGGAGACAACATTTTTCTCCCTCCGGGAGACCAAACTGTCTCCCTCCGAGAGACAACATTTCTCTCCCTCCCGGAGATAACATTTGTCTCCCTCCGGGAGACAACATTTGTCTCCCTCCGGGAGACCAAACTGTCTCCCTCCGGGAGACAACCATTGTCTCCCTCAGGGACACAACATTTGTCTTCCTCCGGGAGACCAAACTGTCTCCCTCCGGGAGACAACCTTTGTCTCCATCCGGGAGACAACATTTGTCCTACATGAGACCAAACTGTCTCCCTCCGGGAGACCAAACTGTCTCTCTTCGTGAGACAACCTTTGTCTCCCTCCGGGAGACAACATTTGTCTCCCTCCGGGAGACAACCTTTGTCTCCCTCCGGGGGACAACATTTGTATCCCTCCGGGAGACAACATTTGTCTCCTTCCGAGAGACAACATTTGTCTCCCTCCGGGAGACAACATTTGTCTCCCTCCGGGAGACAACATTTGTCTCCTTCCGAGAGACAACATTTGTCTCCCTCCGGGAGACAACATTTGTCTCCCTCCGGGAGACAACATTTGTCTCCCTCCGGGAGACAACATTTGTCTCCCTCCGGGAGACCAAACTGTCTCCCTCCGAGGGACAACATTTGTCTCCCTCCGGGAAACAACATTTGTCTCCTTCCGGGAGACAACATTTGTCTCCTTCCGAGAGACAACCTTTGTCTCCCTACATGAGACCAAACTGTCTCCCTCCGGGAGACAACATTTGTCTCCTTCCGAGAGACAACATTTGTCTCCCTCCGGGAGACAACATTTGTCTCCCTCCGGGAGACAACATTTGTCTCCTTCCGAGAGACAACCTTTGTCTCCCTACATGAGACCAAACTGTCTCCCTCCGGGAGACAACATTTGTCTCCTCCCGAGAGACAACATTTGTCTCCCTCCGGGAGACGACATTTGTCTCCCTCCGGGAGACAACATTTGTCTCCCTCCGGGAGACAACATTTGTCTCCATCCGGGAGACAACCTTTGTCTCCCTCCGGGAGACAACATTTGTCTCCCTCCGGGAGACAACATTTGTCTCCCTCCGGGAGACAACATTTCTCTCCCTCCGGGAGACAACATTTGTCCCCCTACATGAGAGCAAACTGTCTCCCTCCGGGAGACCAAACTGTCTCCCTCCGGGAGACAACCTTTGTCTCCCTCCGGGAGACAACATTTGTCTCCCTCCGGGAGACCAAACTATCTCCCTCCGAGAGACAACATTTGTCTCCCTCCGGCAGACAACATTTGTCTCCCTCCGGGAGACAGCATTTGTCTCCCTCCGGGAGACAACATTTGTCTCCCTCCGGGAGACAACATTTGTCTCCCTCCGGGAGACCAAACTGTCTCCCTCCGAGAGACAACATTTGTCTCCCTCCCGGAGATAACATTTGTCTCCCTCCGGGAGACAACATTTGTCTCTCTCCGGGAGACCAAACTGTCTCCCTCCGAGAGACAACATTTGTCTCCCTCCGGGAGACAACATTTGTCTCCTTCCGGGAGACAGCATTTGTCTCCCTCCGGGAGACAACATTTGTCTCCCTCCGGGAGACAACATTTGTCTCCCTCCGGGAGACCAAACTGTCTCCCTCCGAGAGACAACATTTGTCTCCCTCCCGGAGATAACATTTGTCTCCCTCCGGGAGACAACATTTGTCTCCCTCCGGGAGACCAAACTGTCTCCCTCCGGGAGACAACCATTGTCTCCCTCCGGGACACAACATTTGTCTCCCTCCGGGAGACCAAACTGTCTCCCTCCGGGAGACAACCTTTGTCTCCCTCCGGGGACCTAACTGTCTCCCTCTGGGAGACAACCATTGTCTCCCTCCGGGACACAACATTTGTCTCCCTCCGGGAGACCAAACTGTCTCCCTCCGGGAGACAACCTTTGTCTCCCTCCCGGAGACATCATTTGTCTCCCTCCGGGAGAACAAACTGTTTCCCTCCGAGAGACAACTTTTGTCTCCCTCCGGGAAACAACATTTGTCTCCTTCCGAGAGACAACATTTGTCTCCCTCCGGGAGACAACATTTGTCTCCCTACATGAGACCAAACTGTCTCCCTCCGGGAGACCAAACTGTCTCCCTCCGGGAGACAACCTTTGTCTCCCTCCGGGAGACAACATTTGTCTCCCTCCGGGAGACAACATTTGTCTCCCTCCGGGAGACAACCTTTGTCTCCCTCCGGGAGACAACATTTGTCTCCCTCCCGGAGATAACATTTGTCTCCCTCCGGGAGACAACATTTGTCTCCCTCCGGGAGACAACCTTTGTCTCCCTCCGGGAGACAACATTTGTCTCCCTCCCGGAGATAACATTTGTCTCCCTCCGGGAGACAACATTTGTCTCCCTCCGGGGACCTAACTGTCTCCCTCTGGGAAACAACCATTGTCTCCCTCCGGGACACAACATTTGTCTCCCTCCCGGAGATAACATTTGTCTCCCTCCGGGAGACAACATTTGTCTCCCTCCGGGGACCTAACTGTCTCCCTCTGGGAGACAACCATTGTCTCCCTCCGGGACACAACATTTGTCTCCCTCCGGGAGACCAAACTGTCTCCCTCCGGGAGACAACCTTTGTCTCCCTCCCGGAGACATCATTTGTCTCCCTCCGGGAGAACAAACTGTTTCCCTCCGAGAGACAACTTTTGTCTCCCTCCGGGAAACAACATTTGTCTCCTTCCGAGAGACAACATTTGTCTCCCTCCGGGAGACAACCTTTGTCTCCCTGCATGAGACCAAACTGTCTCCTTCCGGGAGACCAAGTTGTCTCCCTCCGGGAGACAACATTTATCTCCCTCCGGGAGACAACATTTGTCTCCCTCCGGGAGACAACCTTTGTCTCCCTCCGAGAGACAACATTTGTCTCCCTCCGGGAGACAACCTTTGTCTCCCTCCGGGAGACAACATTTGTCTCCCTACATGAGACCAAACTGTCTCCCTCCGGGAGACCAAACTGTCTCCCTCCGGGAGACAACCTTTGTCTCCCTCCGGGAGACAACATTTGTCTCCCTCCGGGAGACAACATTTGTCTCCCTCCGGGAGACAACCTTTGTCTCCCTCCGGGAGACAACATTTGTCTCCCTCCCGGAGATAACATTTGCCTCCCTCCGGGAGACAACATTTGTCTCCCTCCGGGGACCTAACTGTCTCCCTCTGGGAGACAACCATTGTCTCCCTCCGGGACACAACATTTGTCTCCCTCCGGGAGACCAAACTGTCTCCCTCCGGGAGACAACCTTTGTCTCCCTCCGGGAGACAACATTTGTCTCCCTCCGGGAGAACAAACTGTTTCCCTCCGAGAGACAACTTTTGTCTCCCTCCGGGAGACAACATTTGTCTCCTTCCGAGAGACAACATTTGTCTCCCTCCGGGAGACAACCTTTGTCTCCCTCCGGGAGACAACATTTGTCTCCCTCCGGAAGACAACCTTTGTCTCCCTAGATGAGACCAAACTGTCTCCCTCCGGGAGACCAAACTGTCTCCCTCCGGGAGACAACATTTGTCTCCCTCCGGGAGACAACATTTTTCTCCCTCCGGGAGACAACCTTTGTCTCCCTCCGGGGGACAACATTTGTCTCCCTCCGGGAGACAACATTTGTCTCCTTCCGAGAGACAACATTTGTCTCCCTCCGGGAGACAACATTTGTCTCCTTCCGAATGACAACATTTGTCTCCCTCCGGGAGACAACCTTTGTCTCCCTCCGGGAGACAACATTTGTCTCCCTCTGGGAGACAACCTTTGTCTCCCTACATGAGACCAAACTGTCTCCCTCCGGGAGACCAAACTGTCTCCCTCCGGGAGACCAAACTGTCTCCCTCCGGGAGACAACATTTATCTCCCTCCGGGAGACAACATTTGTCTCCCTCCGGGAGACAACCTTTGTCTCCCTCCGGGAGACAACATTTGTCTCCCTCCGGGAGACAACATTTGTCTCCCTCCGGGAGACAACATTTGTCCCCCTCCGGGAGACAACCTTTGTCTCCCTACATGAGACCAAACTGTCTCCTTCCGGGAGACCAAACTGTCTCCCTCCGGGAGACAACCTTTGTCTCCCTCCGGGAGACAACATTTGTCTCCCTCCGGGAGACAACCTTTGTCTCCCTCCGGGGGACAACATTTGTCTCCCTCCGGGAGACAACATTTTTCTCCTTCCGAGAGACAACATTTGTCTCCCTCCGGGAGACAACATTTTTCTCCCTCCGGGAGACAGCATTAGTCTCCCTCCGGGAGACAACATTTGTCTCCCTCCGGGAGACAACCTTTGTCTCCCTCCGGGAGACAACATTTGTCTCCCTCCGGGAGATAACATTTGTCTCCCTCCGGGAGACAACATTTGTCTCCCTCCGGGAGACAACATTTGTCTCCCTCCGGGAGATAACATTTGTCTCCCTCCGAAAGACAACTTTTGTCTCCCAGCGGGAGACAACTTTTGTCTCCCTCCGGGAGACAACATTTGTCTCCCTCCGGGAGACAACATTTGTCCCCCTCTGGGAGACAACCTTTTTCTCCCTACATGAGACCAAACTGTCTCCCTCCGGGAGACCAAACTGTCTCCCTCCGGGAGACAACCTTTGTCTCCCTCTGGGAGACAACATTTGTCTCCCTCCGGGAGACAACCTTTGTCTCCCGCCGGGAGACAACATTTGTCTCCCTCCGGGAGACAACATTTGTCTCCCACCGGGAGACAACCTTTGTCTCCCTCCGGGGGACAACATTTGTCTCCCTCCGGGAGACAACATTTTTCTCCTTCCGAGAGACAACATTTGTCTCCCTCCGGGAGACAACATTTGTCTCCCTCCGGGAAACAGCATTTGTCTCCCTCCGGGAGAAAACATTTGTCTCCCTCCGGGAGACAACCTTTGTCTCCCTCCGGGAGACAACATTTGTCTCCCTCCGGGAGATAACATTTGTCTCCCTCCGGGAGACAACATTTGTCTCCCTCCGGGAGACAACATTTGTCTCCCTCCGGGAGATAACATTTGTCTCCCTCCGAAAGACAACTTTTGTCTCCCAGCGGGAGACAACTTTTGTCTCCCTCCGGGAGACAATATTTGTCTCCCTCCGGGAGACAACATTTGTCCCCCTCCGGGAGACAACCTTTGTCTCCCTACATGAGACCAAACTGTCTCCCTCCGGGAGACCAAACTGTCTCCCTCCGGGAGACAACATTTGTCTCCCTCTGGGAGACAACATTTGTCTCCCTCCGGGAGACAACCTTTGTCTCCCTCCGGGAGACAACATTTGTCTCCCTCCGGGAGACAACATTTGTCTCCCACCGGGAGACAACCTTTGTCTCCTTCCGGGGGACAACATTTGTCTCCCTCCGGGAGACAACATTTTTTTCCTTCCGAGAGACAACATTTGTCTCCCTCCGGGAGACAACATTTGTCTCCCTCCGGGAGACAGCATTTGTCTCCCTCCGGGAGACAACATTTGTCTCCCTCCGGGAGACAACCTTTGTCTCCTTCCGGGAGACAACATTTGTCTCCCTCCGGGAGATAACATTTGTCTCCCTCCGGGAGACAACATTTGTCTCCCTCCGGGAGACAACATTTGTCTCCCTCCGGGAGATAACATTTGTCTCCCTCCGGGAGACAACTTTTGTCTCCCTGCGGGAGACAACTTTTGTCTCTGCGGGAGACAAAGTTTGTCTCCCTCCGGGACACAACATTTGTCTCCCTCCGGGAGACCAAACTGTCTCCCTCCGGGAGACAACATTTGTCTCCCTCCGGGAGACAACATTTGTCTCCTTCCGGGAGACAACATTCCAAACTGTCTCCCTCCGGGAGACAAAATTTGTCTCCCTCCGGGAGACAACATTTGTCTCCCTCCGGGAGACAACATTTGTCTCCCTCCGGGAGACAACCTTTGTCTCCCTCCGGGAGATAACCTTTGTCTCCCTCCGGGAGACAACATTTGTCTGCCTCCGGGAGACAACATTTGTCTCCCTCCGGGAGATAACATTTGTCTCCCTCCGGGAGACAACTTTTGTCTCCCTGCGGGAGACAACTTTTGTCTCTCTCCGGGAGACAAAGTTTGTCTCCCTCCGGGACACAACATTTGTCTCCCTCCGGGAGACCAAACTGTCTCCCTCCGGGAGACAACATTTGTCTCCCTCCGGGAGACAACATTTGTCTCCTTCCGGGAGACAACATTCCAAACTGTCTCCCTCCGGGAGACAAAATTTGTCTCCCTCCGGGAGACAACATTTGTCTCCCTCCGGGAGACAACATTTGTCTCCCTCCGGGAGACAACCTTTGTCTCCCTCCGGGAGATAACCTTTGTCTCCCTCCGGGAGACAACATTTGTCTGCCTCCGGGAGACAACATTTGTCTCCCTACGGGAGAACAAACTGTCTCCCATCGGGAGACCAAACTGTTTCCCTCCGGGAGACAACATTTGTCTCCCTCCGGGAGACAACATTTGTCTCCCTCCGAGAGACAACCTTTGTCTCCCTCCGGAAGACAACATTTGTCTCCATCCGGGAGACAACCTTTGTCTCCCTCCGGGAGACAACCTTTGTCTCCCTCCGAGAGACAACATTTGTCTTCCTCCGGGAGACAACCTTTGTCTCCCTCCGGGAGACAACATTTGTCTCCCTCCGGGAGACAACCATTGTCTCCCTCCCGGAGACAACATTTGTCTCCCTCCGGGAGACAACATTTGTCTCCCTACGGGAGACCAAACTGTCTCCCTCCGGGAGACAACATTTATCTCCCTCCGGGAGACAGCATTTGTCTCCCTCCGGGAGACAACATTTGTCTCCCTCCGGGAGACAACCTTTGTCTCCCTCCGGGAGACAACATTTGTCTCCCTCCGGGACACAACATTTGTCTCCCTCCGGGAGACCAAACTGTCTCCCTCAGGGAGACAACATTTGTCTCCCTCCGGGAGACAACATTTGTCTCCTTCCGGGAGACAACATTCCAAACTGTCTCCCTCCGGGAGACAACATTTGTCTCCCTCCGGGAGACAACATTTGTCTCCCTTCGGGAGACAACTTTTGTCTCTCTCCGGGAGACAAAGTTTGTCTCCCTCCGGGACACAACATTTGTCTCCCTCCGGGAGACCAAACTGTCTCCCTCCGGGAGACAACATTTGTCTCCTTCCGGGAGACAACATTCCAAACTGTCTCCCTCCGGGAGACAACATTTGTCTCCCTCCGGAAGACAACATTTGTCTCCATCCGGGAGACAACCTTTGTCTCCCTCCGGGAGACAACCTTTGTCTCCCTCCGAGAGACAACATTTGCCTTCCTCCGGGAGACAACCTTTGTCTCCCTCCGGGAGACAACATTTGTCTCCCTCCGGGAGACAACCATTGTCTCCCTCCCGGAGACAACATTTGTCTCCCTCCGGGAGACAACATTTGTCTCCCTACGGGAGACCAAACTGTCTCCCTCCGGGAGACAACATTTATCTCCCTCCGGGAGACAGCATTTGTCTCCCTCCGGGAGACAACATTTGTCTCCCTCCGGGAGACAACCTTTGTCTCCCTCCGGGAGACAACATTTGTCTCCCTCCGGGACACAACATTTGTCTCCCTCCGGGAGACCAAACTGTCTCCCTCCGGGAGACAACATTTGTCTCCCTCCGGGAGACAACATTTGTCTCCTTCCGGGAGACAACATTCCAAACTGTCTCCCTCCGGGAGACAACATTTGTCTCCCTCCGGGAGACAACATTTGTCTCCCTCCGGGAGACAACTTTTGTCTCTCTCCGGGAGACAAAGTTTGTCTCCCTCCGGGACACAACATTTGTCTCCCTCCGGGAGACCAAACTGTCTCCCTCCGGGAGACAACATTTGTCTCCCTCCGGGAGACAACATTTGTCTCCTTCCGGGAGACAACATTCCAAACTGTCTCCCTCCGGGAGACAACATTTGTCTCCCTCCGGGAGACAACATTTGTCTCCCTCCGGGAGACAACATTTGTCTCCCTCCGGGAGACAACCTTTGTCTCCCTCCGGGAGATAACCTTTGTCTCCCTCCGGGAGACAACATTTGTCTGCCTCCGGGAGACAACATTTGTCTCCCTACGGGAGACCAAACTGTCTCCCATCGGGAGACCAAACTGCTTCCCTCCGGGAGACAACATTTGTCTCCCTCCGGGAGACAACATTTGTCTCCCTCCGAGAGACAACCTTTGTCTCCCTCCGGAAGACAACATTTGTCTCCCTCCGGGAGACAACCTTTGTCTCCCTCCGGAAGACAACCTTTGTCTCCCTCCGAGAGACAACATTTGTCTTCCTCCGGGAGACAACCTTTGTCTCCCTCCGGGAGACAACAATTGTCTCCCTCCGGGAGACAACCATTGTCTCCCTCCCGGAGACAACATTTGTCTCCCTCCGGGAGACAACATTTGTCTCCCTCCGGGAGACAACATTTGTCTCCCTACGGGAGACCAAACTGTCTCCCTCCGGGAGACAACATTTATCTCCCTCCGGGAGACAGCATTTGTCTCCCTCCGGGAGACAACATTTGTCTCCCTCCGGGAGACAACCTTTGTCTCCCTCCGGGAGACAACATTTGTCTCCCTCCGGGACACAACATTTGTCTCCCTCCGGGAGACCAAACTGTCTCCCTCCGGGAGACAACATTTGTCTCTCTCCGGGAGACAACATTTGTCTCCTTCCGGGAGACAACATTCCAAACTGTCTCCCTCCGGGAGACAACATTTGTCTCCCTCCGGGAGACAACATTTGTCTCCCTCCGGGAGACAACCTTGGTCTCCCTCCGGGAGATAACCTTTGTCTCCCTCCGGGAGACAACATTTGTCTCCCTCCGGGAGACAACATTTGTCTCCCTCCGGGAGACAACATTTGTCTCCCTCCGGGAGACAACATTTGTCTCCTTCCGGGAGACAACATTCCAAACTGTCTCCCTCCGGGAGACAACATTTGTCTCCCTCCGGGAGACAACATTTGTCTCCCTCCGGGACACAACATTTGTCTCCCTCCGGGAGACCAAACTGTCTCCCTCCGGGAGACAACATTTGTCTCCCTCCGGGAGACAACATTTGTCTCCTTCCGGGAGACAACATTCCAAACTGTCTCCCTCCGGGAGACAACATTTGTCTCCCTCCGGGAGACAACATTTGTCTCCCTCCGGGAGACAACCTTTGTCTCCCTCCGGGAGATAACCTTTGTCTCCCTCCGGGAGACAACATTTGTCTCCCTCCGGGAGACAACATTTGTCTCCCTCCAGGAGACAACATTTGTCTCCCTCCGGGAGACAACATTTGTCTCCTTCCGGGAGACAACATTCCAAACTGTTTCCCTCCGGGAGACAACATTTGTCTCCCTCCGGGAGACAACATTTGTCTCCCTCCGGGAGACAACATTTGTCTCCCTCCGGGAGACAACATTTGTCTCCCTCCGGGAGACAACATTTGTCTCTTTCCGGGAGACAACCTTTGTCTCCCTCCGGGAGATAACCTTTGTCTCCCTCCGGGAGACAACATTTGTCTGCCTCCGGGAGACAACATTTGTCTCCCTACGGGAGACCAAACTGTCTCCCATCGGGAGACCAAACTGTTTCCCTCCGGGAGACAACATTTGTCTCCCTCCGGGAGACAACATTTGTCTCCCTCCGAGAGACAACCTTTGTCTCCCTCCGGAAGACAACATTTGTCTTCCTCCGGGAGACAACCTTTGTCTCCCTCCGGGAGACAACCTTTGTCTCCCTCCGAGAGACAACATTTGTCTTCCTCCGGGAGACAACCTTTGTCTCCCTCCGGGAGACAACATTTGTCTCCCTCCGGGAGACAACCATTGTCTCCCTCCCGGAGACAACATTTGTCTCCCTCCGGGAGACAACATTTGTCTCCCTACGGGAGACCAAACTGTCTCCCTCCGGGAGACAACATTTATCTCCCTCCGGGAGACAGCATTTGTCTCCCTCCGGGAGACAACATTTGTCTCCCTCCGGGAGACAACCTTTGTCTCCCTCCGGGAGACAACATTTGTCTCCCTCCGGGACGCAACATTTGTCTCCCTCCGGGAGACCAAACTGTCTCCCTCCGGGAGACAACATTTGTCTCCCTCCGGGAGACAACATTTGTCTCCTTCCGGGAGACAACATTCCAAACTGTCTCCCTCCGGGAGACAACATTTGTCTCCCTCCGGGAGACAACATTTGTCTCCCTCCGGGAGACAACCTTTGTCTCCCTCCGGGAGATAACCTTTGTCTCCCTCCGGGAGACAACATTTGTCTCCCTCCGGGAGACAACATTTGTCTCCCTCCGGGAGACAACATTTGTCTCCCTCCGGGAGACAACCTTTGTCTCCCTCCGGGAGATAACCTTTGTCTCCCTCCGGGAGACAACATTTGTCTGCCTCCGAGAGACAAATTTGTCTCCCTACGGGAGACCAAACTGTCTCCCTCCGGGAGACCAAACTGTCTCCCTCCGGGAGACAACATTTGTCTCCCTCCGGGAGACAACATTTGTCTCCCTCCGAGAGACAACCTTTGTCTCCCTCCGGGAGACAACATTTGTCTCCCTCCGGGAGACAACCTTTGTCTCCCTCCGGGAGACAACCTTTGTCTCCCTCTGAGAGACAACATTTGTCTTCCTCCGGGAGACAATCTTTGTCTCCCTCCGGGAGACAACATTTGTCTCCCTCCGGGAGACAACCTTTGTCTCCCTCCGGGGGACAACATTTGTCTCCCTCCGGGAGACAACATTTGTCTCCCTCCGGGAGACAGCATTTGTCTCCCTCCGGGAGACAACATTTGTCTCCCTCCGGGAGACAACCTTTGTCTCCCTCCGGGAGACAACATTTGTCTCCCTCCGGGAGATAACATTTGTCTCCGTCCGGGAGACCAAACTGTCTCCCTCCGATAGACAACATTTGTCTCCCTCTGGGAGACAACATTTGTCTCCCTCCGGGAGACAACATTTGTCTCTCTCCCGGAGACAACATTTGTCTCCCTCCGGGAGACAACATTTGTCTCCCTCCGGGAGACAACCTTTGTCTCCCTCCGGGAGATAACCTTTGTCTCCCTCCGGGAGACAACATTTGTCTGCCTCCGGGAGACAACCTTTGTCTCCCTCCGAGAGACAACTTTTGTCTTCCTCCGGGAGACAACCTTTGTCTCCCTCCGGGAGACAACATTTGTCTCCCTCCGGGAGACAACATTTGTCTCCCTACGGGAGACAACATTTGTCTCCCTCCGGGAGACAACCTTTGTCTCCCTCCGGGAGACAACATTTGTCTCCCTACGGGAGACCAAACTGTCTCACTCCGAGAGACAATATTTGTCTCCCTCCGGGAGACAACATTTGTCTCCCTCCGGGAGACAACCTTTGTCTCCCTCCGGGAGACAACATTTGTCTCCCAGCGGGAGATCAAACTGTCTCCCTCCGGGAGACCAAACTGTCTCCCTCCGAGAGACAACATTTGTCTCCCTCCGGGAGACAACATTTGTCTCCCTCCGGGAGACAACATTAGTCTCCCTCCGGGAGACAACATTTGTCTCCCTCCGGGATACAACATTTGTCTCCCTCCGGGAGACAACCTTTGTCTCCCTCCGGGAGACAACATTTGTCTCCCTCCGGGAGACAACATTTTTCTCTCTCCGGGAGACAACATTTGTCTCCCTACGGGAGACCAAACTGTCTCCCTCCGGGAGACAGCATTTGTCTCCCTCCGGGAGACAACATTTGTCTCCCTCCGGGAGACAACCTTTGTCTCCCTCCGGGAGACAACATTTGTCTCCCTCCGGGAGATAACATTTGTCTCCGTCCGGGAGACCAAACTGTCTCCCTCCGATAGACAACATTTGTCTCCCTCTGGGAGACAACATTTGTCTCCCTCCGGGAGACAACATTTGTCTCTCTCCCGGAGACAACATTTGTCTCCCTCCGGGAGACAACATTTGTCTCCCTCCGGGAGACAACCTTTGTCTCCCTCCGGGAGATAACCTTTGTCTCCCTCCGGGAGACAACATTTGTCTGCCTCCGGGAGACAACCTTTGTCTCCCTCCGAGAGACAACTTTTGTCTTCCTCCGGGAGACAACCTTTGTCTCCCTCCGGGAGACAACATTTGTCTCCCTCCGGGAGACAACATTTGTCTCCCTACGGGAGACAACATTTGTCTCCCTCCGGGAGACAACCTTTGTCTCCCTCCGGGAGACAACATTTGTCTCCCTACGGGAGACCAAACTGTCTCCCTCCGGGAGACCAAACTGTCTCACTCCGAGAGACAATATTTGTCTCCCTCCGGGAGACAACATTTGTCTCCCTCCGGGAGACAACCTTTGTCTCCCTCCGGGAGACAACATTTGTCTCCCTGCGGGAGATCAAACTGTCTCCCTCCGGGAGACCAAACTGTCTCCCTCCGAGAGACAACATTTGTCTCCCTCCGGGAGACAACATTTGTCTCCCTCCGGGAGACAACATTAGTCTCCCTCCGGGAGACAACATTTGTCTCCCTCCGAGAGACAACATTTGTCTCCCTCCGGGACACAACATTTGTCTCCCTCCGGGAGACAACATTAGTCTCCCTCCGGGAGACAACATTTGTCTCCCTCCGGGATACAACATTTGTCTCCCTCCGGGAGACAACCTTTGTCTCCCTCCGGGAGACAACATTTGTCTCCCTCCGGGAGACAACATTTCTCTCCCTCCGGGAGACAACATTTGTCTCCCTACGGGAGACCAAACTGTCTCCCTCCGGGAGACCAAACTGTCTCCCTCCGAGAGACAACATTTGTCTCCCTCCGGGAGACAACATTTGTCTCCCTCCGGGAGACAACCTTTGTCTCCCTCCGGGAGACAACCTTTGTCTCCATCCGAGAGAGAACATTTGTCTCCCTCCGGGAGACAACATTTGTCTCCCTCCGGGAGACAACCTTTGTCTCCCTCCGGGAGACAACCTTTGTCTCCCTCTGGGAGACAACAATTGTCTCCCTCCGGGAGACAACATTTGTCTCCCTACGGGAGACCAAACTGTCTCCCTCCGGGAGACCAAACTGTCTCCCTCCGAGAGACAACATTTGTCTCCCTCCGGGAGACAACATTTGTCTCCCTCCGGGAGACAACCTTTGTCTCCCTCCGGGAGACAACCTTTGTCTCCCTCCGAGAGAGAACATTTGTCTCCCTCCGGGAGACAACATTTGTCTCCCTCCGGGAGACAACATTTGTCTCCCTCCGGGAGACAACCTTTGTCTCCCTCCGGGAGACAACCTTTGTCTCCCTCTGGGAGACAACAATTGTCTCCCTCCGGGAGACAACATTTGTCTCCCTCCGGGACACAACATTTGTCTCCCTCCGGGAGACAACATTAGTCTCCCTCCGGGAGACAACATTTGTCTCCCTCCGGGATACAACATTTGTCTCCCTCCGGGAGACATCCTTTGTCTCCCTCCGGGAGACAACATTTGTCTCCCTCCGGGAGACAACATTTCTCTCCCTCCGGGAGACAACATTTGTCTCCCTACGGGAGACCAAACTGTCTCCCTCCGGGAAACCAAACTGTCTCCCTCCGAGAGACAACATTTGTCTCCCTCCGGGAGACAACATTTGTCTCCCTCCGGGAGACAACCTTTGTCTCCCTCCGGGAGACAACCTTTGTCTCCCTCCGAGAGAGAACATTTGTCTTTTTTTGGCATGGCTTCGCAGTGTGTGGACGTGTTTCTGGTCCCTTAGTTTTTCTCTCGTGATGTGAGCTGCTGTTACGAAGATATGCGAGGCAAATAAATATGAAATGGTCTAGAATTGATTAAGTGACGAAAGTGTCTAACAAATTTGTATGGTTTGAAAATGTCTAGAGGTAGGAGAAAGCAAGGTAAAGGTGAAGCAGTAGGCCAAGATCAGCCGGAGGATGAGCTGAAGACATGTATATCGGAAGAGCTGCTCGAAAGCATTCTGGACAAGAAACTTGCAGAGCTCAAGAAGGAACCTGCCACAAAGGATTGTATCGAGAAGCTGCAAGCTACGATAGCTCAGCAAGAAAGAAGAATTGCCATGTTAGAGGCCAATGCAATTATAATGAAGAAATACACCGAACGTCTCGAGCTAGGCCGCGACGATATCGAGCAGTACCAGCGACGGCTGTGCGTCCGCATCACCGGCGTAGAAGTTCCAGCTGATGGAAACGAATCCAGTGATGATTGTCTTTCTGAGGTCAAAAATGTCTTCAAGGAGTTAAATGTTGATGTGCCTGATCTTGTTATAGATCGGGCCCACAGAATTGGCAAAACTGAGAACAAGAACGGCAAAAGATCACGCCCAATCATTGTGCGCTTTACCACCTGGCGCCATCGAACACAAGTGTACCGAGCGAGGAAAAATTCAAAAAAATTCAATGTTCGTTTAGATATTACGAAGAGGCGGTTAAATTTGATAGATAAAGCAAACACTATGTTAGAGGACGATGAAAGAAATGACTGTTTTGCATTTGCAGATATAAACTGCCGCACTTGCCTGAAACTCGAAGATGGTTTCCACTTTTTTGAGACCGAAGAGGATCTCATGGAAATTTTATATCCGAGAGACGATGATAAGGAAGACACTCTATCAAGTGAGTAAGAGCAAATCATAGACTAGCCTATTCTATGTTCGGTATTTTAGAACACTTTGTCGTTTCAAATGTTACCACCGTTGGTTGATCTTTAATGAAATCAATAATTTACTAATTAGATCCTTTTCTCTACGAGGGGCATTTCTTTCTTAGGAAAATTTGGTGCACATAGTTTGGAGAATCCTTTTGGTCGCAAAAATTTATCGTGGATTACTAACGGTTTCTAAAGTCCTGAAAAATCCTATCAGTTCTTTGCTTTTTTGTTTCTTTTTAAAGAATGAAATGCCCCTGAAGCATTTTACCGCGCGGCCACTTATGTCCGATCTTTTGGAACCTGTTTCGTTGTATTTTCTTTCTGTCAACTGAACCGCAAAAACGTTGTTTACGAAAAGAATCGAACAGTTTCAAAATGCTAATTTCTAAAGGTCGATTGTATGTGTCAAACGTACTATTGTTTTTTTTCTTCAAAAAGACTTTCATCTCACAGACAGCAATCTTTGGAACATGGAATCGGGACTATGGAGTCTGGTTTTCCCGTGTGGTCTGGTGGCGGCCGGTCTTGTTGCTGTTGGTGTGGCCTTGCACTCGTCCATCCACCAACAGCTATCTTGTTACGGCAGGGTACCTGGGGGTGGGTTGGCGGCTGTGGGGTTGGGCCGGCGGTGGTGGGGCGGGTTGTCCCTGGGGTTTGTGTGGATTCGGGATTCTTGGTTCCTGATTCCAGGTTTTAAAGGTAGCATTCAACATTATTCCAAAGAGAGGCCTCATCCAAACAATTTTACTTTGCCACATTGATAAACGAAATTCTTTTTATCAAGAAAACAGCACCACAGCTTTTCGAATCATGTCCAGAAAACCTTTGACTTCAGAACGTTCTTTTGTAGTAGTTTCTTCATTGTTCTCTATTTCTGTATTTAGGTGTTCTTTTGCATATTCAGATTTGTCGAGCGTGTCCATGTATTGCGGTTGCAGCTTTCCTCTTTGCAAGAGACCAATGAGAGGCACTCTTCCTTGCCATGAACGTTTGCGTTGATCAATGGCGAGCGGCAATAGGTTGTTTCCGTCAGTCCCTAGCAGTCTTTAGAAGAGTTAGCGTTCCGTTCCAACCATTCGTGTTGCTTTTCCTTATCCTGAAATTATACCTTTTTTGTTGCAGTTTCATACTTTTCTCGATCTTCGCATTACCCTTAGCTGTGCATATCCAGGTTATTGCAAATCATTCTTTTGACCCCAACTCTAGTTTGTTGCCTTTGTTTGCCCAGTTACATTCACTCACGAAAATTGTTTTATATGTAGCCTTAGAAATATCAAAGAGGACACCTTTCTTCTTACTGCGTGTTTTCCACAGGAAGAAAAGTTCAATTAAATATTTTTTGCTCAGCTACAACTACTTTTTCATTACATGCATGACATTTCATTTACTTCAATCGCAATGGTATACTGTTTGGTTACTTTTATTGAGTGGCGACATAGAGCAAAATCCTGGCCCTGATTCTTTAAACTTTTGTATGTGGAATCTGAACAGTATAAGTGCACATGATTTTCTCCGTGTTTCCCTTCTTGAGGCTTATAATTCTGTCTATAATTATGATCTCATAGGTATCGTAGAAACACACCTTAACAGTACTGTTGATGAAAATAAAGTAGGCCTTAGTGGCTATTTTTTCCACAAAAGCAACCATCCGCAAGATGTGAAGCGTGGAGGTGTTGGGCTGTACGTTAAAGAATCGTTCCCTGCCAGAAGAAGACCTGACCTCGAAACCCAACCCGAATGCGTAGTATGTGAGATCAAACTAAACCGAAAAAAATACTTTTTTGCCGTCCTCTATAGGAGTCCAAGCCAAACCCAAGTAGAATTTGAGGGATTTAGAAATAATTTTGAACTAATGTTATCCAAGATGTCTGCCGAAAATCCCTTCAGCGTTATAATCACTGGAGACTTTAACTGTCGATCCATACAATGGTGGGATGGTGAAAATGAAAACGAAGAGGGCAAAATTTTTGAACCATTCACAGCCGACCTTGGTCTGAACCAACTAATCTCTGAACCAACTCATATTATAGGTGAGTCAAAGTCATGCATTGACTTGGTGCTAACAGACCAGCCCAATCTATTTCTTGAAAGTGGGGTCCACCCTTCTTTAGACGAACTGTGTCATCATCATATTATCTACGGCAAAATAATTGTAACAAATGTAGCCCCACCCCCCTATCATCGAAGAATATGGTTTTACGATCGGGCAAATATCTTTGCAATCAGGAGGAGTATCGACATGTTCAATTGGCAAGAAACCTTAGGACAAATAAGTTGCCCGGATCAGCAAGTCAAATGTCTAAACGAGGTTCTACTAAATATTTTCAGCAACTTCATACCAAATAGTTTCATAACAGTTAAGCCTCGACAGGCACCTTGGATAACACAGTCAATAAAGAGCTTTCTACAAAAGAAGAATCGCGCATATAGATCCTTCGTTCGGAATGGCCAACCAGGAGAAAGATTAGAAGCTATACAGGGTATGATATCACAGGGAGCTAAAATGATCGAGGATGCGAAGCAGAAATACCTGCTGAAAGTTGGTCAAACACTTTCAAACCCGAACACAGGTCAAAAAACTTATTGGTCATTAATAAACAAAATTCTAAACAAAGTTGAAATTCCTATTATTCCACCTCTGTTAGAAAATGACATGTTTGTCTTGGATTTTACAACTAAGGCAGAAATATTTAATGACTACTTCATACTCCAATGTACCGTTATTGATACGGGCAGTACAGTTCCCAATGATGTTCCTTTCCATGCTCCGCAATTGACCACCTTCCATATTTCCGATGAGAAAATACTAAGGATCATCCGGTCATTAAATCCCAATAAAGCTCATGGTTGGGATGATATTTCTGTGCGAATGATAAAAATTAGTGATGAGGCCCTAGTTGTTCCACTGAGACTTATTTTTGAAAACTGTCAGAATAAAGGCATTTTTCCTCAAATTTGGAAACAGGCTAATGTAGTACCAGTTCACAAGAAAAGCAGCAAGCAACTGAAGCAAAATTATCGTCCGATATCCTTACTCCCAATTTTTGGAAAAATTCTTGAAAAGTTAATGTTTGATAGTCTCTATGAGCACTTAAATGTGAACAATTTATTAAATCCAAACCAATCGGGTTTCCGTCCCGGTGACTCTACGATAAACCAGTTACTGTCAATAGTCCACACGATATTCACTGCCTTTGACTGTAATCCTACTCTAGATGTTCGATCAGTTTTTCTTGATATATCTAAAGCATTTGACAGAGTGTGGCACGATGGTCTTATCTATAAGCTGCAGTGTTGTGGTATTCACAATGACCTACTTAAAATCATTCGAAGCTTCCTTGCAAATCGAAAGCAACGTACGGTTCTGAACGGTAAGACATCAAATTGGGGTTCAGTTACGGCAGGTGTTCCCCAGGGCTCAATCCTAGGTCCATTGTTCTTTCTTGTGTATATCAACGACTTGACCGAGGACCTTAGATGCAATGCTAAACTCTTTGCTGATGATACGTCCCTTCTCACTATTGTCCATAATGCAAACGCTGCTGTTTCCGACATGAACCATGACCTAGAAATCATAAAAGCTTGGGCGTCTAAATGGAGAATGTCATTCAATCCTGATCCAAATAAACAGGCTGTAGAAGTGACGTTTTCCACGAAAAGAGTCAAAACAGATCATCCTGATATTCTATTTGGAGGTGTTCCAGTAGTGAAAGTTGAGGAGCACAAGCACCTCGGTGTTATACTAGATTCGAAGTTGTCATTTGCTAGTCACATACAAACAGCTATTACTAAATCTAGACAGGGAATAGGTATGATCAAATATCTGTCAAAGTACTTGCCACGTCACACGTTAAATGAGCTGTACAAACTCTATGTGAGACCGCATCTAGATTATGGTGATGTTATCTACCATACCCCAGCGAAAACCCGTGAATTCAGTCATGATACTACATTGAACACCCACATGGAGAAACTAGAATCTGTTCAGTACTCTGCTGCGTTGGCAGTAACTGGTGCTTGGAGGGGGACATCCCGCGAGAAACTGTACAATGAGCTCGGATGGGAATCTTTGAATCTGCGACGATGGAGTAGACGCCTTGTTATGTTTTATAAGATTGTAAATAACGTTACGCCAGAGTATACAAGGCATCCTATACCGCAACTTGAACAGCCTGTGTACTCTCTTCGTGAGCACCACGTTATTGGGCAAATAAAGGCGAGAACAGAGAGATTTAAAAACAGCTTTTACCCAAATTGTTTGAACGAATGGGACAAGCTACTTCCTGAAGTTAGGCAGGCGCCTTCGCTAAGTGTTTTTAAATCAAAAATACTTGCTCAAATTCGGCCCCCTTCAAAACCAGTATATGGGATTCATGACCCCAAAGGTTTAGCTATTCTTACACAGTTAAGAGTCGGTCTCAGCAAATTAAATTTTCACAAATTTAGGCATAATTTTAGAGACACAATAGACCCGATGTGTCCTGCAAACGATGGTGTTGAGGACACGGAACATTACCTGCTGCTTTGCCAATCTTATGAAGAACCTAGACGCGAGCTTCTCAATGGTCTCAACGCAATTTTGCCTCCTTGTGACATTTCTAACCTCTCAAATGAATTGTTAATTGAACTCATTCTGTATGGCAATGAAAGGTTACCATTTGATGTTAATAAACGACTCATAGAGGCTACCCTGAAATTTATTCACACGACTAAGCGCTTTTAAATCTCTGCTGCAAACCCCAACACATGGACACATCTTTCCCTTGTTTATATGTAGCCTTAGATTTATATTAGATAATTTCTTTATGTTTAGATTTATAATTATATGTTAAATGGCCACAGGGTTGATATGTATTTCCGTTCTCCTTGTGGCATCGTTTTTTTGTAATCTTTCGTAGTTATGTAGTTGTGTAGTTGTGTAATTGTGTAGTTGTTGTATTTTTATGAGATTATATATATATAAAAAAAAAAAAAAAAAAAAACTGTCTCCCTCCGGGACACAACATTTGTCTCCCTCCGGGAGACAACCTTTGTCTCCCTCCGGGAGACAACCTTTGTCTCCCTCCGAGAGAGAACATTTGTCTCCCTCCGGGAGACAACATTTGTCTCCCTCCGGGAGACAACATTTGTCTCCCTCCGGGAGACAACCTTTGTCTCCCTCCGGGAGACAACCTTTGTCTCCCTCTGGGAGACAACAATTGTCTCCCTCCGGGAGACAACATTTGTCTCCCTACGGGAGACCAAACTGTCTCCCTCCGGGAGACCAAACTGTCTCCCTCCGAGAGACAACATTTGTCTCCCTCCGGGAGACAACATTTGTCTCCCTCCGGGAGACAACCTTTGTCTCCCTCCGGGAGACAACCTTTGTCTCCCTCCGAGAGAGAACATTTGTCTCCCTCCGGGAGACAACATTTGTCTCCCTCCGGGAGACAACATTTGTCTCCCTCCGGGAGACAACATTAGTCTCCCTCCGGGAGACAACATTTGTCTCCCTCCGGGATACAACATTTGTCTCCCTCCGGGAGACAACCTTTGTCTCCCTCCGGGAGACAACATTTGTCTCCCTCCGGGAGACAACATGTCTCTCTCTCCGGGAGACAACATTTGTCTCCCTACGGGAGACCAAACTGTCTCCCTCCGGGAGACCAAACTGTCTCCCTCCGAGAGACAACATTTGTCTCCCTCCGGGACACAACATTTGTCTCCCTCCGGGAGACAACATTAGTCTCCCTCCGGGAGACAACATTTCTCTCCCTCCGGGAGACAACATTTGTCTCCCTACGGGAGACCAAACTGTCCCCCTCCGGGAGACCAAACTGTCTCCCTCCGAGAGACAACATTTGTCTCCCTCCGGGAGACAACATTTGTCTCCCTCCGGGAGACAACCTTTGTCTCCCTCCGGGAGACAACCTTTGTCTCCCTCCGAGAGAGAACATTTGTCTCCCTCCGGGAGACAACATTTGTCTCCCTCCGGGAGACAACCTTTGTCTCCCTCTGGGAGACAACAATTGTCTCCCTCCGGGAGACAACATTTGTCTCCCTACGGGAGACAACATTTGTCTCCCTCCGGGAGACAACCTTTGTCTCCCTCCGGGAGACAACATTTGTCTCCCTACGGGAGACCAAACTTTCTCCCTCCGGGAGACCAAACTGTCTCCCTCCGAGAGACAACATTTGTCTCCCTCCGGGAGACAACATTTGTCTCCCTCAGGGAGACAACATTTGTCTCCCTCCGGGAGACAACCTTTGTCTCCCTCCGGGAGACAACATTTGTCTCCCTACGGGAGACCAAACTGTCTCCCTACGGGAGACCAAACTGTCTCCCTCCGAGAGAGAACATTTGTCTCCCTCCGGGAGACAACATTTGTCTCCCTCCGGGAGACAACATTTGTCTCCCTCCGGGAGACAACCTTTGTCTCCCTCTGGGAGACAACAATTGTCTCCCTCCGGGAGACAACATTTGTCTCCCTACGGGAGACAAAATTTGTCTCCCTCCGGGAGACAACCTTTGTCTCCCTCCGGGAGACAACATTTGTCTCCCTACGGGAGACCAAACTGTCTCCCTCCGGGAGACCAAACTGTCTCACTCCGAGAGACAATATTTGTCTCCCTCCGGGAGACAACATTTGTCTCCCTCCGGGAGACAACCTTTGTCTCCCTCCGGGAGACAACATTTGTCTCCCTGCGGGAGATCAAACTGTCTCCCTCCGGGAGACCAAACTGTCTCCCTCCGAGAGACAACATTTGTCTCCCTCCGGGAGACAACATTTGTCTCCCTCCGGGAGACAACATTTGTCTCCCTACGGGAGACCAAACTGTCTCCCTCCGGGAGACCAAACTGTCTCCCTCCGAGAGACAACATTTGTCTCCCTCCGGGAGACAACATTTGTCTCCCTCCGGGAGACAACATTTGTCTCCCTCCGGGAGACAACCTTTGTCTCCCTCCGGGAGACAACCTTTGTCTCCCTCCGGGAGACAACATTTGTCTCCCTCCGGGAGACAACCTTTGTCTCCCTCCGGGAGACAACCTTTGTCTCCCTCTGGGAGACAACAATTGTCTCCCTCCGGGAGACAACATTTGTCTCCCTACGGGAGACAACATTTGTCTCCCTCCGGGAGACAACCTTTGTCTCCCTCAGGGAGACAACATTTGTCTCCCTACGGGAGACCAAACTTTCTCCCTCCGGGAGACAACCTTTGTCTCCCTCTGGGAGACAACAATTGTCTCCCTCCGGGAGACAACATTTGTCTCCCTACGGGAGACAACATTTGTCTCCCTCCGGGAGACAACCTTTGTCTCCCTCCGGGAGACAACATTTGTCTCCCTACGGGAGACCAAACTGTCTCCCTCCGGGAGACCAAACTGTCTCACTCCGAGAGACAATATTTGTCTCCCTCCGGGAGACAACATTTGTCTCCCTCCGGGAGACAACCTTTGTCTCCCTCCGGGAGACAACATTTGTCTCCCTGCGGGAGATCAAACTGTCTCCCTCCGGGAGACCAAACTGTCTCCCTCCGAGAGACAACATTTGTCTCCCTCCGGGAGACAACATTTGTCTCCCTCCGGGAGACAACATTAGTCTCCCTCCGGGAGACAACATTTGTCTCCCTTTGGGATACAACATTTGTCTCCCTCCGGGAGACAACCTTTGTCTCCCTCCGGGAGACAACATTTGTCTCCCTCCGGGAGACAACATTTTTCTCTCTCCGGGAGACAACATTTGTCTCCCTACGGGAGACCAAACTGTCTCCCTCCGGGAGACCAAACTGTCTCCCTCCGAGAGACAACATTTGTCTCCCCCCGGGACACAACATTTGTCTCCCTCCGGGAGACAACATTAGTCTCCCTCCGGGAGACAACATTTGTCTCCCTCCGGGATACAACATTTGTCTCCCTCCGGGAGACAACCTTTGTCTCCCTCCGGGAGACAACATTTGTCTCCCTCCGGGAGACAACATTTCTCTCCCTCCGGGAGACAACATTTGTCTCCCTACGGGAGACCAAACTGTCTCCCTCCGGGAGACCAAACTGTCTCCCTCCGAGAGACAACATTTGTCTCCCTCCGGGAGACAACATTTGTCTCCCTCCGGGAGACAACCTTTGTGTCCCTCCGGGAGACAACCTTTGTCTCCCTCCGAGAGAGAACATTTGTCTCCCTCCGGGAGACAACATTTGTCTCCCTCCGGGAGACAACATTTGTCTCCCTCCGGGAGACAACCTTTGTCTCCCTCCGGGAGACAACCTTTGTCTCCCTCTGGGAGACAACAATTGTCTCCCTCCGGGAGACAACATTTGTCTCCCTACGGGAGACCAAACTGTCTCCCTCCGGGAGACCAAACTGTCTCCCTCCGAGAGACAACATTTGTCTCCCTCCGGGAGACAACATTTGTCTCCCTCCGGGAGACAACCTTTGTCTCCCTCCGGGAGACAACCTTTGTCTCCCTCCGAGAGAGAACATTTGTCTCCCTCCGGGAGACAACATTTGTCTCCCTCCGGGAGACAACATTTGTCTCCCTCCGGGAGACAACCTTTGTCTCCCTCCGGGAGACAACCTTTGTCTCCCTCTGGGAGACAACAATTGTCTCCCTCCGGGAGACAACATTTGTCTCCCTACGGGAGACCAAACTGTCTCCCTCCGGGAGACCAAACTGTCTCCCTCCGAGAGACAACATTTGTCTCCCTCCGGGAGACAACATTTGTCTCCCTCCGGGAGACAACCTTTGTCTCCCTCCGGGAGACAACCTTTGTCTCCCTCCGAGAGAGAACATTTGTCTCCCTCCGGGAGACAACATTTGTCTCCCTCCGGGAGACAAAGCTTGTCTCCCTCCGGGAGACAACATTAGTCTCCCTCCGGGAGACAACATTTGTCTCCCTCCGGGATACAACATTTGTCTCCCTCCGGGAGACAACCTTTGTCTCCCTCCGGGAGACAACATTTGTCTCCCTCCGGGAGACAACATTTCTCTCCCTCCGGGAGACAACATTTGTCTCCCTACGGGAGACCAAACTGTCCCCCTCCGGGAGACCAAACTGTCTCCCTCCGAGAGACAACATTTGTCTCCCTCCGGGAGACAACATTTGTCTCCCTCCGGGAGACAACCTTTGTCTCCCTCCGGGAGACAACCTTTGTCTCCCTCCGAGAGAGAACATTTGTCTCCCTCCGGGAGACCAAACTGTCTCCCTACGGGAGACCAAACTGTCTCCCTCCGAGAGACAACATTTGTCTCCCTCTGGGAGACAACAATTGTCTCCCTCCGGGAGACAACATTTGTCTCCCTACGGGAGACAACATTTGTCTCCCTCCGGGAGACAACCTTTGTCTCCCTCCGGGAGACAACATTTGTCTCCCTACGGGAGACCAAACTTTCTCCCTCCGGGAGACCAAACTGTCTCCCTCCGAGAGACAACATTTGTCTCCCTCCGGGAGACAACATTTGTCTCCCTCCGGGAGACAACATTTGTCTCCCTCCGGGAGACAACCTTTGTCTCCCTCCGGGAGACAACATTTGTCTCCCTACGGGAGACCAAACTGTCTCCCTACGGGAGACCAAACTGTCTCCCTCCGAGAGACAACATTTGTCTCCCTCCGGGAGACAACATTTGTCTCCCACCGGGATACAACATTTGTCTCCCTCCGGGAGACAACCTTTGTCTCCCTCCGGGAGACAACATTTGTCTCCCTCCGGGAGACAACATTTGTCTCCCTCCGGGAGACAACATTTGTCTCCCTACGGGAGACCAAACTGTCTCCCTCCGGGAGACCAAACTGTCTCCCTCCGAGAGACAACATTTGTCTCCCTAAGGGAGACCAAACTGTCTCCCTCCGGGAGACAACATTTGTCTCCCTCCGGGAGACAACCTTTGTCTCCCTCCGGGAGACAACCTTTGTCTCTCTCCGGGAGACAACCTTTGTCTCCCTCCGGGAGACAACCATTGTCTCCCTACGGGAGACCAAACAGTCTCCCTCCTGGGAGACCAAACTGTCTCCCTCCGGGAGACAACCTTTGTCTCCCTCCGGGAGACAATATTTGTCTCCCTCCGGGAGACAACATTTGTCTCCCTCCGGGAGACCATCTTTGTCTCCCTCCGGGAGACAACATTTGTCTCCCTCCGGGAGACAACCTACGGGATACCAAACTGTCTCCCTCCGGGAGACAACATTTGTCTCCCTCCGGGAGACAACCTTTCTCTCCCTACGGGAGACCAATCTGTCTCCCTCTGGGAGACAAGATTTGTCTCCCTACGGGAGACAAGATTTGTCTCCCTACGGGAGACCAAACTGTCTCCCTCCGGGAGACCAAACTGTCTCCCTCCGAAAGACAACATCTGTCTCCCTCCGGGAGACAACATTTGTCTCCCTCCGGGAGACAACATTAGTCTCCCTCCGGGAGACAACATTTGTCTCCCACCGGGATACAACATTTGTCTCCCTCCGGGAGACAACCTTTGTCTCCCTCCGGGAGACAACATTTGTCTCCCTCCGGGAGACAACATTTGTCTCCCTCCGGGAGACAACATTTGTCTCCCTCCGGGAGACAACATTTGTCTCCCTCCGGGAGACAACATTTGTCTCCCTCCGGGAGACAACATTTGTCTCCCTACGGGAGACCAAACTGTCTCCCGGAGGGAAACAAATGTTGTCTCCCGGAGGGAGACAAATGTTGTCTCTCGGAGGGAGACAGTTTGGTCTCCTGGAGGGAGACAGTTTGGTCTCCCGTAGGGAGACAAATGTTGTCTCCCGGAGGGAGACAAAGGTTGTCTCCCGGAGGGAGACAAATGTTGTCTCCCGGAAGGAGACAAATGTTGTCTCTCGGAGTGAGACAGTTTGGTCTCCCGGAGGGAGACAGTTTAGTCTCCCGTAGGGAGACAAATGTTGTCTCCCGGAGGGAGACAAAGGTTGTCTCCCGGAGGGAGACAAATGTTGTCTCCCGGAGGGAGACAAATGTTGTCTCCAGGAGGGAGACAAATGTTGTCTCCCGGAGGGAGACAAAGGTTGTCTCCCGGAGGGAGACAAATGTTGTCTCCCAGAGGGAGACAGTTTGGTCTCCCGTAGGGAGACAAATGTTGTCTCCCAGAGGGAGACAAATGTTGTCTCCCGGAGGGAGACAATGGTTGTCTTCCGGAGGGAGACAAATGTTGTCTCCCGGAGGGAGACAAAGGTTGTCTCCCGGAGGAAGACAAACGTTGTCTCTCGGAGGGAGACAAAGGTTGTCTCCCGGAGGGAGACAAAGGTTGTCTCTCGGAGGGAGACAAATGTTGTCTCCCGGAGGGAGACAAATGTTGTCTCCCGGAGGGAGACAAATGTTGTCTCTCGGAGGGAGACAGTTTGGTCTCCCGGAGGGAGACAGTTTGGTCTCCCGTAGGGAGACAAATGTTGTCTCCCGGAGGGAGACAAATGTTGTCTCCCGGAGGCAGACAAATGTTGTCTCCCGGAGGGGACAAAGGTTATCTCCCGGAGGGAGACAAAGGTTGTCTCCCGGAGGGAGACAAATGTTGTCTCCCGGAGGGAGACAAATGTTGTCTCCCGGAGAGAGACAAATGTTGTCTCCCGGAGGGAGACAAATGTTGTCTCCCAGAGGGAGACCAATGTTGTCTATCGGAGGGAGACAGTTTGGTCTCCCGGACGGAGACAAATGTTATCTCCCGGAGGGAGACAAATGTTGTCTCCCGGAGGGAGACAAATGTTGTCTCCCGGAGGGAGACAAATGCTGTCTCCCGGAGGGAGACAAATGTTGTCTCCCGGAGGGAGACAAATGTTGTCTCCCGGAGGGAGACAAATGTTGTCTCTCGGAAGGAGACAAATGTTGTCTCCCGGAGGGAGACAAATGTTGTCCCCCGGAGGGAGACAAAGGTTGTCTCCCGGAGGGAGACAAATGTTGTCTCCCGGAGGGAGACAGTTTGGTCTCCCGTAGGGAGACAATGGTTGTCTCCCGGTGGGAGACAAATGTTGTCTCCCGGAGGGAGACAATGGTTGTCTCCCGGAGGAAGACAAATGTTGTCTCTCGGAGGGAGACAAAGGTTGTCTCCCGGAGTGAGACAAAGGTTGTCTCCCGGAGGGAGACAAATGTTGTCTCCCGGAGGGAGACAAAGGCTGTCTCTCGGAAGGAGACAAATGTTGTCTCCCGGATGGAGACAAATGTTGTCTCCCGGAGGGAGACAAATGTTGTCTCCCGGAGGGAGACAAAGTTTGTCTCCCGGAGGGAGACAGTTTGGTCTCCCGGAGGGAGACAAATGTTTTGTCCCAGAGGGAGACAAATGTTGTCTCCCGGAGGGAGACAAATGTTGTCTCTCGGAAGGAGACAATGGTTGTCTCCCGGAGGAAGACAAATGTTGTCTCTCGGAGGGAGACAAAGGTTGTCTCCCGGAGTGAGACAAAGGTTGTCTCCCGGAGGGAGACAAATGTTGTCTCCCGGAGGGAGACAAAGGCTGTCTCTCGGAAGGAGACAAATGTTGTCTCCCGGATGGAGACAAATGTTGTCTCCCGGAGGGAGACAAATGTTGTCTCCCGGAGGGAGACAAAGTTTGTCTCCCGGAGGGAGACAGTTTGGTCTCCCGGAGGGAGACAAATGTTTTGTCCCAGAGGGAGACAAATGTTGTCTCCCGGAGGGAGACAAATGTTGTCTCTCGGAAGGAGACAAATGTTGTCTCCCGGAGGGAGACAAATGTTGTCCCCCGGAGGGGGACAAAGGTTGTCTCCCGGAGGGAGACAAAGGTTGTCTCCCGGAGGGAGACAAATGTTGTCTCCCGGAGGGAGACAGTTCGGTCTCCCGTAGGGAGACAAATGTTGTCTCCCGGAGGGAGACAAATGTTGTCTCCCGGAGGGAGACAATGGTTGTCTCCCGGAGGGAGACAAATGTTGTCTATCGGAGGGAGACAAATGTTGTCTCCGGGATGGAGACAAATGTTGTCTCCCGGAGGGAGACAAATGTTGTCTCTCGGAGGGAGACAAAGTTTGTCTCCCGGAGGGAGACAGTTTGGTCTCCCGGAGGGAGACAAATGTTGTGTCCCGGAGGGAGACAAATGTTGTCTCCCGGAGGGAGACAAAGGTTGTCTCCCGGAGGGAGACAAATGTTGTCTCCCGGAGGGAGACAAATGTTGTCTTCCGGAGGGAGACAAATGTTGTCTCCCGGAGGGAGACAAATGTTGTCTCCCGGAGGGAGACAAAGGTTGTCTCCCGGAGGGAGACAGTTTGGTCTCCCGGAGGGAGACAGTTTGGTCTCATGTAGGGAGACAAAGGTTGTCTCCCGGAGGGGGACAAATGTTGTCTCCCGGAGGGAGACAAATGTTGTCTCCCGGAGGGAGACAAAAGTTGTCTCCCGCAGGGAGACAAAAGTTGTCTCCCGGAGGGAGACAAATGTTATCTCCCGGAGGGAGACAAATGTTGTCTCCCGGAGGGAGACAAATGTTGTCTCCCGGAGGGAGACAAATGTTATCTCCCGGAGGGAGACAAAGGTTGTCTCCCGGAGGAAGACAAATGTTGTCTCTCGGAGGGAGACAAAGGTTGTCTCCCGGAGTGAGACAAAGGTTGTCTCCCGGAGGGAGACAAATGTTGTCCCCCGGAGGGAGACAAAGGCTGTCTCTCGGAAGGAGACAAATGTTGTCTCCCGGATGGAGACAAATGTTGTCTCCCGGAGGGAGACAAATGTTGTCTCTCGGAGGGAGACAAAGTTTGTCTCCCGGAGGGAGACAGTTTGGTCTCCCGGAGGGAGACAAATGTTGTGTCCCAGAGGGAGACAAATGTTGACTCCCGGAGGGAGACAAAGGTTGTCTCCCGGAGGGAGACAAATGTTGTCTCCCGGAGGGAGACAGTTCGGTCTCCCGTAGGGAGACAAATGTTGTCTCCCGGAGGGAGACAAATGTTGTCTCCCGGAGGGAGACAATGGTTGTCTCCCGGAGGGAGACAAATGTTGTCTATCGGAGGGAGACAGTTTGGTCTCCCGGAGGGAGACAAATGTTGTCTCTCGGAGGGAGACAAATGTTGTCTCTCGGAAGGAGACAAATGTTGTCTCCCGGATGGAGACAAATGTTGTCTCCCGGAGGGAGACAAATGTTGTTTCTCGGAGGGAGACAAAGTTTGTCTCCCGGAGGGAGACAGTTTGGTCTCCCGGAGGGAGACAAATGTTGTGTCCCGGAGGGAGACAAATGTTGTCTCCCGGAGGGAGACAAATGTTGTCTCCCGGAGGGAGACAAATGTTGTCTCCCGGAGGGAGACAAATGTTGTCTTCCGGAGGGAGACAAATGTTGTCTCCCGGAGGGAGACAAATGTTGTCTCCCGGAGGGAGACAAAGGTTGTCTCCCGGAGGGAGACAGTTTGGTCTCCCGGAGGGAGACAGTTTGGTCTCATGTAGGGAGACAAATGTTGTCTCCCGGAGGGAGACAAATGTTGTCTCCCGGAGGGAGACAAAAGTTGTCTCCCGCAGGGAGACAAATGTTGTCTCCCGGAGGGAGACAAAAGTTGTCTCCCGCAGGGAGACAAAAGTTGTCTCCCGGAGGGAGACAAATGTTATCTCCCGGAGGGAGACAAATGTTGTCTCCCGGAGGGAGACAAATGTTGTCTCCCGGAGGGAGACAAATGTTATCTCCCGGAGGGAGACAAATGTTGTTTGCCGGAGGGAGACAAAGGTTGTCTCCCGGAGGGAGACAAATGTTGTCTCCCGGAGGGAGACAAATGCTGTCTCCCGGAGGGAGACAAATGTTGTCTCCCGGAGGGAGACAAATGTTGTCTCTCGGAAGGAGAAAAATGTTGTCTCTCGGAGGGAGACAAATGTTGTCCCCCGGAGGGAGACAAAGGTTGTCTCCCGGAGGGAGACAAATGTTGTTTCCCGGAGGGAGACAAATGTTGTCTCCCGGAGGGAGACAAAGGTTGTCTCCCGGAGGGAGACAGTTTGGTCTCCCGGAGGGAGACAGTTTGGTCTCCCGGAGGGAGACAGTTTGGTCTCATGTAGGGAGACAAAGGTTGTCTCCCGGAGGGAGACAAATGTTGTCTCCCGGAGGGAGACAAAGGTTGTCTCCCGGAGGGAGACAAATGTTGTCATTCGATAGGAGACAAATGTTGTCTCCCGGAGGGAGACAAATGTTGTCTCTCGGAGGGAGACAGTTTGTTCTCCCGGAGGGAGACAAATGTTGTCTCTCGGAGGGAGACAAAGGTTGTCTCCCGGAGGGAGACAGTTTGGTCTCCCGGAGGGAGACAAATGTTGTGTCCCGGAGGGAGACAATGGTTGTCTCCCAGAGGGAGACAGTTAGGTCTCCCGGAGGGAGACAAATGTTGTCTCCCGGAGGGAGACAAATGCTGTCTCCCGGAGGGAGACAAATGTTGTCTTCCGGAGGGAGACAAATGTTGTCTCCCGGAGGGAGACAAATGTTGTCTCCCGGAGGGAGACAAAGGTTGTCTCCCGGAGGGAGACAGTTTGGTCTCCCGGAGGGAGACAGTTTGGTCTCATGTAGGGAGACAAAGGTTGTCTCCCGGAGGGGGACAAATGTTGTCTCCCGGAGGGAGACAGTTTGGTCTCCCGGAGGGAGACAGTTTGGTCTCCCGGAGGGAGACAGTTTGGTCTCATGTAGGGAGACAAAGGTTGTCTCCCGGAGGGAGACAAATGTTGTCTCCCGGAGGGAGACAAAGGTTGTCTCCCGGAGGGAGACAAATGTTGTCATTCGGAAGGAGACATATGTTGTCTCCCGGAGGGAGACAAATGTTGTCTCTCGGAGGGAGACAGTTTGTTCTCCCGGAGGGAGACAAATGTTGTCTCTCGGAGGGAGACAAAGGTTGTCTCCCGGAGGGAGACAGTTTGGTCTCCCGGAGGGAGACAAATGTTGTGTCCCGGAGGGAGACAATGGTTGTCTCCCAGAGGGAGACAGTTAGGTCTCCCGGAGGGAGACAAATGTTGTCTCCCGGAGGGAGACAAATGTTATCTCCGGGAGGGAGACAAATGTTGTCTCTCGGAGGGAGACAGTTTGGTCTCCCGTAGGGAGACAAATGTTGTCTCCCGGAGGGAGACAAATGTTGTCTCCCGGAGGGAGACAAATGTTGTCTCCCGGAGGGAGACAAATGTTGTCCCCCGGAGGGATACAAATGTTGTCTCCCGCAGGGAGACAAATGTTGTCTCCCGGAGGGAGATAAATGTTGTCTCCCGGAAGGAGACAAATGTTGTCTCCCGGAGGGAGACAAAAGTTGTCTCTCGGAGGGAAACAGTTTGTTCTCCCGGAGGGAGACAAATGTTGTCTCCCGGAGGGAGACAAAGGTTGTCTCTCGGAGGGAGACAGTTTGTTCTCCCGGAGAGAGACAAATGTTGTCTCTCGGAGGGAGACAAAGGTTGTCTCCCGGAGGGAGACAGTTTGGTCTCCCGGAGGGAGACAAATGTTGTGTCCCGGAGGGAGACAAATGTTGTCTCCCGGAGGGAGACAAAGGTTGTCTCCCGGAGGGAGACAGTTTGGTCTCCCGGAGGGAGACAGTTTGGTCTCATGTAGGGGGACAAATGTTGTCTCCCGGAGGGAGACAAAGGTTGTCTCCCGGAGGGAGACAGTTTGGTCTCCCGGAGGGAGACAAATGTTGTGTCCCGGAGGGAGACAATGGTTGTCTCCCAGAGGGAGACAGTTAGGTCTCCCGGAGGGAGACAAATGTTGTCTCCCGGAGGGAGACAAATGCTGTCTCCCGGAGGGAGACAAATGTTGTCTCCCGGAGGGAGACAAATGTTGTCTCTCGGAAGGAGAAAAATGTTGTCTCCCGGAGGGAGACAAATGTTGTCCCCCGGAGGGAGACAAAGGTTGTCTCCAGGAGGGAGACAAATGTTGTTTCCCGGAGGGAGACAAATGTTGTCTCCCGGAGGGAGACAAAGGTTGTCTCCCGGAGGGAGACAGTTTGGTCTCCCGGAGGGAGACAGTTTGGTCTCCCGGAGGGAGACAGTTTGGTCTCATGTAGGGAGACAAAGGTTGTCTCCCGGAGGGAGACAAATGTTGTCTCCCGGAGGGAGACAAAGGTTGTCTCCCGGAGGGAGACAAATGTTGTCATTCGGAAGGAGACAAATGTTGTCTCCCGGAGGGAGACAAATGTTGTCTCTCGGAGGGAGACAGTTTGTTCACCCGGAGGGAGACAAATGTTGTCTCCCGGAGGGAGACAAAGGTTGTCTCTCGGAGGGAGACAGTTTGTTCTCCCGGAGAGAGACAAATGTTGTCTCTCGGAGGGAGACAAAGGTTGTCTCCCGGAGGGAGACAGTTTGGTCTCCCGGAGGGAGACAAATGTTGTGTCCCGGAGGGAGACAAATGTTGTCTCCCGGAGGGAGACAAAGGTTGTCTCCCGGAGGGAGACAGTTTGGTCTCCCGGAGGGAGACAGTTTGGTCTCATGTAGGGGGACAAATGTTGTCTCCCGGAGGGAGACAAAGGTTGTCTCCCGGAGGGAGACAGTTTGGTCTCCCGGAGGGAGACAAATGTTGTGTCCCGGAGGGAGACAATGGTTGTCTCCCAGAGGGAGACAGTTAGGTCTCCCGGAGGGAGACAAATGTTGTCTCCCGGAGGGAGACAAATGCTGTCTCCCGGAGGGAGACAAATGTTGTCTCCCGGAGGGAGACAAATGTTGTCTCTCGGAAGGAGAAAAATGTTGTCTCCCGGAGGGAGACAAATGTTGTCCCCCGGAGGGAGACAAAGGTTGTCTCCAGGAGGGAGACAAATGTTGTTTCCCGGAGGGAGACAAATGTTGTCTCCCGGAGGGAGACAAAGGTTGTCTCCCGGAGGGAGACAGTTTGGTCTCCCGGAGGGAGACAGTTTGGTCTCCCGGAGGGAGACAGTTTGGTCTCATGTAGGGAGACAAAGGTTGTCTCCCGGAGGGAGACAAATGTTGTCTCCCGGAGGGAGACAAAGGTTGTCTCCCGGAGGGAGACAAATGTTGTCATTCGGAAGGAGACAAATGTTGTCTCCCGGAGGGAGACAAATGTTGTCTCTCGGAGGGAGACAGTTTGTTCACCCGGAGGGAGACAAATGTTGTCTCCCGGAGGGAGACAAATGTTGTCTCCCGGAGGGAGACAAAACTTGTCTCTCGGAGGGAAACAGTTTGTTCTCCCTGAGGGAGACAAATGTTGTCTCCCGGAGGGAGACAAAGGTTGTCTCCCGGAGGGAGACAGTTTGGTCTCCCGGAGGGAGACAAATGTTGTGTCCCGGAGGGAGACAATGGTTGTCTCCCAGAGGGAGACAGTTAGGTCTCCGGAGGGAGACAAATGTTGTCTCCCGGAGGGAGACAAATGTTATCTCCGGGAGGGAGACAAATGTTGTCTCCCGGAGGGAGACAAATGTTGTCTCTCGGAAGGAGACAAATGTTGTCTCCCGGAGGGAGACAAATGTTGTCCCCCGGAGGGAGACAAAGGTTGTCTCCCGGAGGGAGACAAATGTTGTCTCCCGGAGGGAGACAAATGTTGTCTCCCGGAGGGAGACAAAGGTTGTCTACCGGAGGGAGACAAATGTTGTCTCCCGGAGGGAGACAAAGGTTGTCTCCCGGAGGGAGACAGTTTGGTCTCCCGGAGGGAGACAGTTTGGTCTCATGTAGGGAGACAAATGTTGTCTCCCGGAGGGAGACAAAGGTTGTCTCCCGGAGGCAGACAAAAGTTGTCTCTCGGAGGGAAACAGTTTGTTCTCCCGGAGGGAGACAAATGTTGTCTCCCGGAGGGAGACAAAGGTTGTCTCCCGGAGGGAGACAGTTTGGTCTCCCGGAGGGAGACAAATGTTGTGTCCCGGAGGGAGACAATGGTTGTCTCCCAGAGGGAGACAGTTTGGTCTCCCGGAGGGAGACAAATGTTGTCTCCCGGAGGGAGACAAACGTTGTCTATTGGAGGGAGACAGTTTGGTCTCCCGGAGGGAGACAAATGTTGTCTCCCGGAGGGAGACAAATGCTGTCTCTCGGAGGGAGACAGTTTGGTCTCCCGGAGGGAGACAAATGTTGTCTCCCGGAGGGAGACCAATGCTGTCTCCCGGAGAGAGACAAATGTTGTCTCCAGGAGGGAGACAAATGTTGTCTCCCGGAGGGAGACAGTTTGGTCTCATGTAGGGAGACAAATGTTGTCTCCCGGAGGGAGACAAAGGTTGTCTCCCGGAGGGAGACAAAAGTTGTCTCCTGGAGGGAGACAAATGTTGTCTCCCGGAGGGAGACAAACGTTGTCTATCGGAGGGAGACAGTTTGGTCTCCCGGAGGGAGACAAATGTTGTCTCCCGGAGGGAGACAAATGTTGTCTCCCGGAGGGAGACAAATGTTGTCTCCCGGAGGGAGACAAATGTTGTCTCTCGGAAGGAGACAAATGTTGTCTCCCGGAGGGAGACAAATGTTGTCTCCCGGAGGGAGACAAATGTTGTCTCCCGGAGGGAGACAAATGTTGTCTCTCGGAGGGAGACAGTTTGGTCTCCCGGAGGGAGACAAATGTTGTCTCCCGGAGGGAGACAAAGGTTGTCTCCCGGAGGGAGACAGTTTGGTCTCCCGGAGGGAGACAAATGTTGTGTCCCGGAGGGAGACAATGGTCGTCTCCCGGAGGGAGACAGTTTGGTCTCCCGGAGGGAGACAAATGTTGTCTCCCGGAGGGAGACAAATGTTATCTCCGGGAGGGAGACAAATGTTGTCTCTGGGAGGGAGACAGTTTGGTCTCCCGGAGGGAGACAAATGTTGTCTCCCGGAGGGAGACAAATGTTGTCTCCCGGAGGGAGACAAATGCTGTCTCCCGGAGGGAGACAAATGTTGTCTCCCGGAGGGACCCAAATGTTGTCTCTCGGAGGGAGACAGTTTGGTCTCCCGGAGAGAGACAAATGTTGTCTCCCGGAGGGAGACAAATGTTATCTCCGGGAGGGAGACAAATGTTGTCTCTCGGAGGGAGACAGTTTGGTCTCCCGGAGGGAGACAAATGTTGTCTCCCGGAGGGAGACAAATGTTGTCTCCCGGAGAGAGACAAATGCTGTCTCCCGGAGGGAGACAAATGTTGTCTCCCGGAGGGAGACAAATGTTGTCTCTCGGAGGGAGACAGTTTGGTCTCCCGGAGGGAGACAAATGTTGGCTCCTGGAGGGAGACAAAGGTTGTCTCCCGGAGGGAGACAGTTTGGTCTCCCGGAGGGAGACAGTTTGGTCTCATGTAAGGGGACAAATGTTGTCTCCCGGAGGGAGACAAATGTTGTCTCCCGGAGGGAGACAAATGTTGTCTCCCGGAGGGAGACAAATGTTGTCTCCCGGAGGGAGACAAAGGTTGTCTCCCGGAGGGAGACAGTTTGGTCTCCCGGAGGGAGACAAATGTTGTCTCCCGGAGGGAGACAAATGTTGTCTCCCGGAGGAAGACAAATGTTGTCTCCCGGAGGGAGACAATTGTTGTCTCTCGGAGGGAGACAAATGTTGTCTCCCGGAGGGAGACAAATGTTGTCTCCCGGAGGGAGACAAAGGTTGTCTCCCGGAGGGAGACAAATGTTGTCATTCGGAAGGAGACAAATGTTGTCTCCCGGAGGGAGACAAATGTTGTCTCTCGGAGGGAGACAGTTTGTTCACCCGGAGGGAGACAAATGTTGTCTCCCGGAGGGAGACAAATGTTGTCTCCCGGAGGGAGACAAAACTTGTCTCTCGGAGGGAAACAGTTTGTTCTCCCTGAGGGAGACAAATGTTGTCTCCCGGAGGGAGACAAAGGTTGTCTCCCGGAGGGAGACAGTTTGGTCTCCCGGAGGGAGACAAATGTTGTGTCCCGGAGGGAGACAATGGTTGTCTCCCAGAGGGAGACAGTTAGGTCTCCGGAGGGAGACAAATGTTGTCTCCCGGAGGGAGACAAATGTTATCTCCGGGAGGGAGACAAATGTTGTCTCCCGGAGGGAGACAAATGTTGTCTCTCGGAAGGAGACAAATGTTGTCTCCCGGAGGGAGACAAATGTTGTCCCCCGGAGGGAGACAAAGGTTGTCTCCCGGAGGGAGACAAATGTTGTCTCCCGGAGGGAGACAAATGTTGTCTCCCGGAGGGAGACAAAGGTTGTCTACCGGAGGGAGACAAATGTTGTCTCCCGGAGGGAGACAAAGGTTGTCTCCCGGAGGGAGACAGTTTGGTCTCCCGGAGGGAGACAGTTTGGTCTCATGTAGGGAGACAAATGTTGTCTCCCGGAGGGAGACAAAGGTTGTCTCCCGGAGGCAGACAAAAGTTGTCTCTCGGAGGGAAACAGTTTGTTCTCCCGGAGGGAGACAAATGTTGTCTCCCGGAGGGAGACAAAGGTTGTCTCCCGGAGGGAGACAGTTTGGTCTCCCGGAGGGAGACAAATGTTGTGTCCCGGAGGGAGACAATGGTTGTCTCCCAGAGGGAGACAGTTTGGTCTCCCGGAGGGAGACAAATGTTGTCTCCCGGAGGGAGACAAACGTTGTCTATTGGAGGGAGACAGTTTGGTCTCCCGGAGGGAGACAAATGTTGTCTCCCGGAGGGAGACAAATGCTGTCTCTCGGAGGGAGACAGTTTGGTCTCCCGGAGGGAGACAAATGTTGTCTCCCGGAGGGAGACCAATGCTGTCTCCCGGAGAGAGACAAATGTTGTCTCCAGGAGGGAGACAAATGTTGTCTCCCGGAGGGAGACAGTTTGGTCTCATGTAGGGAGACAAATGTTGTCTCCCGGAGGGAGACAAAGGTTGTCTCCCGGAGGGAGACAAAAGTTGTCTCCTGGAGGGAGACAAATGTTGTCTCCCGGAGGGAGACAAACGTTGTCTATCGGAGGGAGACAGTTTGGTCTCCCGGAGGGAGACAAATGTTGTCTCCCGGAGGGAGACAAATGTTGTCTCCCGGAGGGAGACAAATGTTGTCTCCCGGAGGGAGACAAATGTTGTCTCTCGGAAGGAGACAAATGTTGTCTCCCGGAGGGAGACAAATGTTGTCTCCCGGAGGGAGACAAATGTTGTCTCCCGGAGGGAGACAAATGTTGTCTCTCGGAGGGAGACAGTTTGGTCTCCCGGAGGGAGACAAATGTTGTCTCCCGGAGGGAGACAAAGGTTGTCTCCCGGAGGGAGACAGTTTGGTCTCCCGGAGGGAGACAAATGTTGTGTCCCGGAGGGAGACAATGGTCGTCTCCCGGAGGGAGACAGTTTGGTCTCCCGGAGGGAGACAAATGTTGTCTCCCGGAGGGAGACAAATGTTATCTCCGGGAGGGAGACAAATGTTGTCTCTGGGAGGGAGACAGTTTGGTCTCCCGGAGGGAGACAAATGTTGTCTCCCGGAGGGAGACAAATGTTGTCTCCCGGAGGGAGACAAATGCTGTCTCCCGGAGGGAGACAAATGTTGTCTCCCGGAGGGACCCAAATGTTGTCTCTCGGAGGGAGACAGTTTGGTCTCCCGGAGAGAGACAAATGTTGTCTCCCGGAGGGAGACAAATGTTATCTCCGGGAGGGAGACAAATGTTGTCTCTCGGAGGGAGACAGTTTGGTCTCCCGGAGGGAGACAAATGTTGTCTCCCGGAGGGAGACAAATGTTGTCTCCCGGAGAGAGACAAATGCTGTCTCCCGGAGGGAGACAAATGTTGTCTCCCGGAGGGAGACAAATGTTGTCTCTCGGAGGGAGACAGTTTGGTCTCCCGGAGGGAGACAAATGTTGGCTCCTGGAGGGAGACAAAGGTTGTCTCCCGGAGGGAGACAGTTTGGTCTCCCGGAGGGAGACAGTTTGGTCTCATGTAAGGGGACAAATGTTGTCTCCCGGAGGGAGACAAATGTTGTCTCCCGGAGGGAGACAAATGTTGTCTCCCGGAGGGAGACAAATGTTGTCTCCCGGAGGGAGACAAAGGTTGTCTCCCGGAGGGAGACAGTTTGGTCTCCCGGAGGGAGACAAATGTTGTCTCCCGGAGGGAGACAAATGTTGTCTCCCGGAGGAAGACAAATGTTGTCTCCCGGAGGGAGACAATTGTTGTCTCTCGGAGGGAGACAAATGTTGTCTCCCGGAGGGAGACAAATGTTGTCTCCCGGAGGGAGACAAAGGTTGTCTCCCGGAGGGAGACAATTGTTGTCTCCCGGAGGGAGACAAATGTTGTCTCCCGGAGGGAGACAGTTTGGTCTCCGGAGGGAGACAGTTTGGTCTCATGTAGGGAGACAAAGGTTGTCTCCCTGGGGGGGACAAATGTTGTCTCCCGGAGGGAGACAAATTTTGTCTCCCGGAGGGAGACAAAGGTTGTCTCCCGGAGGGAGACAAATGTTGTCTCCCGGAGGGAGACAAATGTTGTCTCCCGGAGGGAGATAAATGTTGTGTCCCGGAGGGAGACAATGGTTGTCTCCCGGAAGGAGACAGTTTGGCCTCCCGGAGGGAGACAAATGTTGTCTCCCGGAGGGAGACAAATGTTATCTCCCGGAGGAAGACAAATGTTGTCTCTCGGAGGGAGACAGTCTGGTCTCCCTCCGGGAGACAAATGTTGTTTCCCGGAGGGAGACAAAGGTTGTCTCCCGGAGGGAGACAAAGGTTGTCTCCCGGAGGGAGACAAATGTTGTCTCGCGGAGGGAGACAAATGTTGTCTCCCGGAGGGAGACAAATGTTGTCTCCCGGAGGGAGACAAAGGTTGTCTCCCGGAGGGAGACAGTTTGGTCTCCGGAGGGAGACAGTTTGGTGTCATGTAGGGAGACAAAGGTTGTCTCTTGGGGGGGGACAAATGTTGTCTCCCGGAGGGAGACAAATGTTGTCTCCCGGAGGGAGACAAATGTTGTCTCCAGGAGGGAGACAAAGGTTGTCTCCCGGAGGGAGACAAATGTTGTCTCCCGGAGGGAGACAAATGTTGTCTCCCGGAGGGAGACAAATGTTGTCTCCCGGAGGGAGATAAATGTTGTGTCCCGGAGGGAGACAGTTTGGCCTCCCTTAGGGAGACAAATGTTGTCTCCCGGAGGGAGACAAATGTTATCTCCCCGAGGGAGACAAATGATGTCTCTCGGAGGGAGACAGCTTGGTCTCCCGTAGGGAGACAAATGTTGTCTCCCGGAGGGAGACAAAGGTTGTCTCCCGGAGGGAGACAAATGTTGTCTCCCGGAGGGAGACAAATGTTATCTCCCTGAGGGAGACAAATGTTGTCTCCCGGAGGGAGACAATGGTTGTCTCACGGAGGGAGACAAATGTTGTCTCCCGGAGGGAGACAGTTTGGTCTCCCGGAGGGAGACAAATATTGTCTCAAGGAGGAAGACAAATGTTATCTCCCGGAGGGAGACAAATGTTGTCTCTCGGAGGGAGACAAATGTTATCTCCCTGAGGGAGACAAATGTTGTCTCTCGGAGGGAGACAAAGGTTGTCTCCCGGAGGGAGACAATTTGGTCTCCCGGAGGGAGACAAATGTTGTCTCCCGGAGGGAGACAAATGTTATCTCCCGGAGGGAGACAAATGTTGTTTCTCGGAAGGAGACAGTTTGGTCTCCCGTAGGGAGACAAATGTTGTCTCCCGGAGGGAGACAAATGTTATCTCCCGGAGGGAGACAAATGTTGTCTCCCGGAGGGAGACAAATGTTGTCTCTCGGAGGGAGACAAATGTTGTCTCCCGGAGGGAGACAGTTTGGTCTCCCGGAGGGAGACAAATATTGTCTCAAGGAGGAAGACAAATGTTATCTCCCGGAGGGAGACAAATGTTGTCTCCCGGAGGGAGACAAATGTTATCTCCCGGAGGGAGACAAATGTTGTCTCCCGGAGGGAGACAAATGTTGTCTCTCGGATGGAGACAGTTTGGTCTCCCGTAGGGAGACAAATGTTGTCTCACGGAGGGAGACAAATGTAGTTTCCCAGAGGGAGACAAATGTTATCTTCCGGAGGGAGACAACTGTTGTCTCCCGGAGGGAGACAAATGTTGTCTCCCGGAGGGAGACAAATGTTATCTCCCGGAGGGAGACAAATGTTGTCTCCCGGAGGGAGACAAATGTTGTCTCTCGGAAGGAGACAAATGTTGTCTCCCGGAGGGAGACAAATGTTGTCCCCCGGAGGGAGACAAAGGTTGTTTCCCGGAGGGAGACAAATGTTGTCTCCCGGAGGGAGACAAATGTTGTCTCCCGGAGGGAGACAAATGTTGTCTCCCGGAGGGAGACAAATGTTGTCTCCCGGAGGGAGACAAAGGTTGTCTCCCGGAGGGAGACAAAGGTTGTCTCCCGGAGGGAGACAAATGTTGTCTCCAGGAGGGAGACAAATGTTATCTCCCGGAGGGAGACAAATGTTGTCTCCCGGAGGGAGACAAATGTTGTCTCCCGGAGGGAGACAAATGTTATCTCCCGGAGGGAGACAAATGTTGTCTCCCGGAGGGAGACAATGGTTGTCTCACGGAGGGAGACAAATGCTGTCTCCCGGAGGGAGACAGTTTGGTCTCCCGGAGGGAGACAAATATTGTCTCAAGGAGGAAGACAAATGTTATCTCCCGGAGGGAGACAAATGTTGTCTCTCGGAGGGAGACAAATGTTATCTCCCTGAGGGAGACAAATGTTGTCTCTCGGAGGGAGACAAAGGTTGTCTCCCGGAGGGAGACAATTTGGTCTCCCGGAGGGAGACAAATGTTGTCTCCCGGAGGGAGACAAATGTTATCTCCCGGAGGGAGACAAATGTTGTTTCTCGGAAGGAGACAGTTTGGTCTCCCGTAGGGAGACAAATGTTGTCTCACGGAGGGAGACAAATGTAGTCTCCCAGAGGGAGACAAATGTTATCTTCCGGAGGGAGACAAATGTTGTCTCCCGGAGGGAGACAAATGTTGTCTCCCGGAGGGAGACAAAGGTTGTCTCCCGGAGGGAGACAAATGTTGTCTCCCGGAGGGAGACAAATGTTGTCTCTCGGAAGGAGACAAATGTTGTCTCCCGGAGGGAGACAAATGTTGTCTCCCGGAGGGAGACAAAGGTTGTCTCCCGGAGGGAGACAGTTTGGTCTCCGGAGGGAGACAGTTTGGTCTCATGTAGGGAGACAAAGGTTGTCTCTTGGGGGGGGACAAATGTTGTCTCCCGGAGGGAGACAAATGTTGTCTCCAGGAGGGAGACAAAGGTTGTCTCCCGGAGGGAGACAAATGTTGTCTCCCGGAGGGAGACAAATGTTGTCTCCCGGAGGGAGACAAATGTTGTCTCCCGGAGGGAGACAAATGTTGTCTCCCGGAGGGAGATAAATGTTGTGTCCCGGAGGGAGACAGTTTGGCCTCCCTTAGGGAGACAAATGTTGTCTCCCGGAGGGAGACAAATGTTATCTCCCCGAGGGAGACAAATGATGTCTCTCGGAGGGAGACAGCTTGGTCTCCCGTAGGGAGACAAATGTTGTCTCCCGGAGGGAGACAAAGGTTGTCTCCCGGAGGGAGACAAATGTTGTCTCCCGGAGGGAGACAAATGTTATCTCCCGGAGGGAGACAAATGTTGTCTCCGGGAGGGAGACAAATGTTGTCTCCCGGAGGGAGACAGTTTGGTCTCCCGGAGGGAGACAAATGTTGTCTCCTGGAGGGAGATAAATGTTGTCTCCCGGAGGGAGACAAAGGTTGTCTCCCGGAGGGAGACAAATGTTGTCTCCCGGAGGGAGACAAATGTTGTCTCTCGGAAGGAGACAAATGTTGTCTCCCGGAGGGAGACAAATGTTGTCTCCCGGAGGGAGACAAAGGTTGTCTCCCGGAGGGAGACAGTTTGGTCTCCGGAGGGAGACAGTTTGGTCTCATGTAGGGAGACAAAGGCTGTCTCCCGGGGGGGGGGGACAAATGTTGTCTCCCGGAGGGAGACAAATGCTGTCTCCCGGAGGGAGACAGTTTGGTCTCCCGGAGGGAGACAAATATTGTCTCAAGGAGGAAGACAAATGTTATCTCCCGGAGGGAGACAAATGTTGTCTCTCGGAGGGAGACAAATGTTATCTCCCTGAGGGAGACAAATGTTGTCTCTCGGAGGGAGACAAAGGTTGTCTCCCGGAGGGAGACAATTTGGTCTCCCGGAGGGAGACAAATGTTGTCTCCCGGAGGGAGACAAATGTTATCTCCCGGAGGGAGACAAATGTTGTTTCTCGGAAGGAGACAGTTTGGTCTCCCGTAGGGAGACAAATGTTGTCTCACGGAGGGAGACAAATGTAGTCTCCCAGAGGGAGACAAATGTTATCTTCCGGAGGGAGACAAATGTTGTCTCCCGGAGGGAGACAAATGTTGTCTCCCGGAGGGAGACAAAGGTTGTCTCCCGGAGGGAGACAAATGTTGTCTCCCGGAGGGAGACAAATGTTGTCTCTCGGAAGGAGACAAATGTTGTCTCCCGGAGGGAGACAAATGTTGTCTCCCGGAGGGAGACAAAGGTTGTCTCCCGGAGGGAGACAGTTTGGTCTCCGGAGGGAGACAGTTTGGTCTCATGTAGGGAGACAAAGGTTGTCTCTTGGGGGGGGACAAATGTTGTCTCCCGGAGGGAGACAAATGTTGTCTCCAGGAGGGAGACAAAGGTTGTCTCCCGGAGGGAGACAAATGTTGTCTCCCGGAGGGAGACAAATGTTGTCTCCCGGAGGGAGACAAATGTTGTCTCCCGGAGGGAGACAAATGTTGTCTCCCGGAGGGAGATAAATGTTGTGTCCCGGAGGGAGACAGTTTGGCCTCCCTTAGGGAGACAAATGTTGTCTCCCGGAGGGAGACAAATGTTATCTCCCCGAGGGAGACAAATGATGTCTCTCGGAGGGAGACAGCTTGGTCTCCCGTAGGGAGACAAATGTTGTCTCCCGGAGGGAGACAAAGGTTGTCTCCCGGAGGGAGACAAATGTTGTCTCCCGGAGGGAGACAAATGTTATCTCCCGGAGGGAGACAAATGTTGTCTCCGGGAGGGAGACAAATGTTGTCTCCCGGAGGGAGACAGTTTGGTCTCCCGGAGGGAGACAAATGTTGTCTCCTGGAGGGAGATAAATGTTGTCTCCCGGAGGGAGACAAAGGTTGTCTCCCGGAGGGAGACAAATGTTGTCTCCCGGAGGGAGACAAATGTTGTCTCTCGGAAGGAGACAAATGTTGTCTCCCGGAGGGAGACAAATGTTGTCTCCAGGAGGGAGACAAAGGTTGTCTCCCGGAGGGAGACAAATGTTGTCTCCCGGAGGGAGACAGTTTGGCCTCCCTTAGGGAGACAAATGTTGTCTCCCGGAGGGAGACAAATGTTATCTCCCGGAGGGAGACAAATGATGTCTCTCGGAGGAAGACAGTTTGGTCTCCCGTAGGGAGACAAATGTTGTCTCCCGGAGGGAGACAAAGGTTGTCTCCCGGAGGGAGACAAAGGTTGTCTCCCGGAGGGAGACAAATGTTGTCTCCCGGAGGGAGACAAATGTTATCTCCCGGAGGGAGACAAATGTTGTCTCCCGGAGGGAGACAAATGTTGTCTCCCGGAGGGAGACAGTTTGGTCTCCCGGAGGGAGACAAATGTTGTCTCCTGGAGGGAGACAAATGTTGTCTCCCGGAGGGAGACAATGGTTGTCTCACGGAGGGAGACAAATGTTGTCTCCCGGAGGGAGACAAAGGTTGTCTCCCGGAGGGGGACAAATGTTGTCTCCCGGAGGGAGACAGTTTGGTCTCCCGGAGGGAGACAAATGTTGTTTCCCGGAGGGAGACAAATGTTGTCTCCCGGAGGGAGACAAATGTTGTCTCCCGGAGGGAGACAAAGGTTGTCTCCCGGAGGGAGACAAAAGTTGTCTCCCGGAGGGAGACAAAGGTTGTCTCCCGGAGGGAGACAAATGTTGACTCCCGGAGGGAGACAAATGTTGTCTCTCGGAAGGAGACAAATGTTGTCTCCCGGAGGGAGACAAATGTTATCTCCCGGAGGGAGACAAATGTTGTCTCCCGGAGGGAGACAAATGTTGTCTCACGGAGGGAGACAAATGTTGTTTCCCGGAGGGAGACAAATGTTGTCTCCCGGAGGGAGACAAATGTTGTCTCCCGGAGGGAGACAAAGGTTGTCTCCCGGAGGGAGACAAATGTTGTCTTCCGGAGGGAGACAAATGTTGTCTCCCGGAGGGAGACAGTTTGGCCTCCCGGAGGGAGACAAATGTTATCTCCCGGAGGGAGACAAATGTTATCTCCCGGATATAGACAAATGTTGTCTCACGGAGGGAGACAAATGTTGTTTCCCGGAGGGAGACAAATGTTGTCTCCCGGAGGGAGACAAATGTTGTCTCCCGGAGGGAGACAAAGGTTGTCTCCCGGAGGGAGACAAATGTTGTCTCCCGGAGGGAGACAAAGGTTGTCTCCCGGAGGGAGACAAATGTTGACTCCCGGAGGGAGACAAATGTTGTCTCTCGGAAGGAGACAAATGTTGTCTCCCGGAGGGAGACAATGGTTGTCTCACGGAGGGAGACAAATGTTGTCTCCCGGAGGGAGACAAATGTTGTCTCCCGGAGGGAGACAAATGTTGTCTCCCGGAGGGAGACAAAGGTTGTCTCCCGGAGGGAGACAAATGTTGTCTCCAGGAGGGAGACAAATGTTATCTCCCGGAGGGAGACAAATGTTGTCTTCCGGAGGGAGACAAATGTTGTCTCCCGGAGGGAGATAAATGTTGTGTCCCGGAGGGAGACAATGGTTGTCTCCCGGAGGGAGACAGTTTGGCCTCCCGGAGGGAGACAAATGTTATCTCCCGGAGGGAGACAAATGTTATCTCCCGGATGGAGACAAATGTTGTCTCACGGAGGGAGACAAATGTTGTTTCCCGGAGGGAGACAAATGTTGTCTCCCGGAGGGAGACAAATGTTGTCTCCCGGAGGGAGACAAAGGTTGTCTCCCGGAGGGAGACAAATGTTGTCTCCCGGAGGGAGACAAAGGTTGTCTCCCGGAGGGAGACAAATGTTGACTCCCGGAGGGAGACAAATGTTGTCTCTCGGAAGGAGACAAATGTTGTCTCCCGGAGGGAGACAATGGTTGTCTCACGGAGGGAGACAAATGTTGTCTCCCGGAGGGAGACAAATGTTGTCTCCCGGAGGGAGACAAATGTTGTCTCCCGGAGGGAGACAAAGGTTGTCTCCCGGAGGGAGACAAATGTTGTCTCCAGGAGGGAGACAAATGTTATCTCCCGGAGGGAGACAAATGTTGTCTTCCGGAGGGAGACAAATGTTGTCTCCCGGAGGGAGATAAATGTTGTGTCCCGGAGGGAGACAATGGTTGTCTCCCGGAGGGAGACAGTTTGGCCTCCCGGAGGGAGACAAATGTTGTCTCTTGGAGGGAGACAAATGTTATCTCCCGGAGGGAGACAAAGGTTGTCTCCCGGAGGGAGACAAATGTTGTCTCCAGGAGGGAGACAAATGTTATCTCCCGGATGGAGACAAATGTTGTCTCCCGGAGAGAGACAAATGTTGTCTCCCGGAGGGAGACAATGGTTGTCTCACGGAGGGAGACAAATGTTGTCTCCCGGAGGGAGACAGTTTGGTCTCCCGGAGGGAGACAAATATTGTCTCCCGGAGGAAGACAAATGTTATCTCCCGGAGGGAGACAAATGTTGTCTCTCGGAGGGAGACAGTTTGGTCTCCCGTAGGGAGACAAATGTTGTCTCCCGGAGGGAGACAAAGGTTGTCTCCCGGAGGGAGACAAAGGTTGTCTCCCGGAGGGAGACAAATGTTGTCTCCCGGAGGGAGACAAATGTTATCTCCCTGAGGGAGACAAATGTTGTCTCCCGGAGGGAGACAAATGTTATCTCCCGGAGGGAGACAAATGTTGTCTCCCGGAGGGAGACAAAGGTTGTCTCCCGGAGGGAGACAAATGTTGTCTCTCGGAATGAGACAAAGGTTGTCTCCCGGAGGGAGACAAATGTTGTCTCCCGGAGGGAGACAAATGTTATCTCCCGGAGGGAGACAAATGTTGTTTCTCGGATGGAGACAGTTTGGTCTCCCGTAGGGAGACAAATGTTGTCTCACGGAGGGAGACAAATGTATTCTCCCAGAGGGAGACAAATGTTATCTCCCGGAGGGAGACAAATTTTGTCTCCCAGAGGGAGACAAATGTTGTCTCTCGGAGGGAGACAAATGTTGTCTCTCGGATGGAGACAGATTGGTCTCCCGTAGGGAGACAAATGTTGTCTCCCGGAGGGAGACAAAGGTTGTCTCCCGGAGGGAGACAAAGGTTGTCTCCCGGAGGGAGACAAATGTAGTCTCCCGGAGGGAGACAAATGTTATCTCCCGGAGGGAGACAAATGTTGTCTCCCGGAGGGAGACAAATGTTGTCTCCCGGAGGGAGACAAATGTTATCTCCCGGAGGGAGACAAATGTTGTCTCCCGGAGGGAGACAATGGTTGTCTCACGGAGGGAGACAAATGTTGTCTCCCGGAGGGAGACAAATGTTGTCTCCCGGAGGGAAACAAAGGTTGTCTCCCGGAGGGAGACAAATGTTGTCTCCAGGAGGGAGACAAATGTTATCTCCCGGAGGGAGACAAATGTTGTCTCCCGGAGGGAGACAAATGTTGTCTCCCGGAGGGAGACAAAGGTTGTCTCCCGGAGGGAGACAAATGTTGTCTCCCGGAGGGAGACAAATGTTGTCTCCCGGAGGGAGATAAATGTTGTGTCCCGGAGGGAGACAATGGTTGTCTCCCGGAGGGAGACAGTTTGGCCTCCCGGAGGGAGACAAATGTTGTCTCCCGGAGGGAGACAAATGTTATCTCCCGGAGGGAGACAAATGTTGTCTCTCGGAGGGAGTTAGTTTGGTCTCCCGTAGGGAGACAAATGTTGTCTCCCGGAGGGAGACAAAGGTTGTCTCACGGAGGGAGACAAAGGTTGTCTCCCGGAGGGAGACAAATGTTGTCTCGCGGAGGGAGACAAATGTTATCTCCCGGAGGGAGACAAAGGTTGTCTCCCGGAGGGAGACAAAGGTTGTCTCCCGGAGGGAGACAAATGTTGTCTCCAGGAGGGAGACAAATGTTATCTCCCGGAGGGAGACAAATGTTGTCTCCCGGAGGGAGACAAATGTTGTCTCCCGGAGGGAGACAAATGTTATCTCCCGGAGAGAGACAAATGTTGTCTCCCGGAGGGAGACAGTTTGGTCTCCCGGAGGGAGACAAATATTGTCTCCCGGAGGAAGACAAATGTTATCTCCCGGAGGGAGACAAATGTTGTCTCTCGGAGGGAGACAGTTTGGCCTCCCGGAGGGAGACAAATGTTGTCTCCCGGAGGGAGACAAATGTTATCTCCCGGAGGGAGACAAATGTTGTCTCTCGGAGGGAGTTAGTTTGGTCTCCCGTAGGGAGACAAATGTTGTCTCCCGGAGGGAGACAAAGGTTGTCTCCCGGAGGGAGACAAATGTTATCTCCCGGAGGGAGACAAATGTTGTTTCCCGGAGGGAGACAAAGGTTGTCTCCCGGAGGGAGACAAATGTTGTCTCTCGGAGGGAGACAAAGGTGGTCTCCCGGAGGGAGACAGTTTGGTCTCCCGGAGGGAGACAAATGTTGTCTCCCGGAGGGAGACAAATGTTATCTCCCGGAGGGAGACAAATGTTGTTTCTCGGATGGAGACAGTTTGGTCTCCCGTAGGGAGACAAATGTTGTCTCACGGAGGGAGACAAATGTAGTCTCCCAGAGGGAGACAAATGTTATCTTTCGGAGGGAGACAAATGTTGTCTCCCGGAGGGAGACAAATGTTGTCTCCCGGAGGGAGACAAATGTTATCTCCCGGAGGGAGACAAATGTTATCTCCCGGAGGGAGACAAAGGTTGTCTCCCGGAGGGAGACAAATGTTGTCTCCCGGAGGGAGACAAATGTTGTCTCTCGGAAGGAGACAAATGTTGTCTCCCGGAGGGAGACAAATGTTGTCTCCCGGAGGGAGACAAAGGCTGTCTCCCGGAGAAAGACAGTTTGGTCTCCGGAGGGAGACAGTTTGGTCTCATGTAGGGAGACAAAGGTTGTCTCCCGGGGGGGGACAAATGTTGTCTCCCGGAGGGAGACAAATGTTGTCTCCCGGAGGGAGACAAATGTTGTCTCCCGGAGGGAGACAAAGGTTGTCTCCCGGAGGGAGACAAATGTTGTCTCCAGGAGGGAGACAAATGTTATCTCCCGGAGGGAGACAAATGTTGTCTCCCGGAGGGAGACAAATGTTATCTCCCGGAGGGAGACAAATGTTATCTCCCGGAGGGAGACAAAGGTTGTCTCCCGGAGGGAGACAAATGTTGTCTCCCGGAGGGAGACAAATGTTGTCTCTCGGAAGGAGACAAATGTTGTCTCCCGGAGGGAGACAAATGTTGTCTCCCGGAGGGAGACAAAGGCTGTCTCCCGGAGAAAGACAGTTTGGTCTCCGGAGGGAGACAGTTTGGTCTCATGTAGGGAGACAAAGGTTGTCTCCCGGGGGGGGACAAATGTTGTCTCCCGGAGGGAGACAAATGTTGTCTCCCGGAGGGAGACAAATGTTGTCTCCCGGAGGGAGACAAAGGTTGTCTCCCGGAGGGAGACAAATGTTGTCTCCAGGAGGGAGACAAATGTTATCTCCCGGAGGGAGACAAATGTTGTCTCCCGGAGGGAGACAAATGTTATCTCCCGGAGGGAGACAAATGTTGTTTCCCGGAGGGAGACAATGGTTGTCTCACGGAGGGAGACAAATGTTGTCTCCCGGAGGGAGACAGTTTGGTCTCCCGTAGGGAGACAAATGTTGTCTCCCGCAGGGAGACAAAGGTTGTCTCCCGGAGGGAGACAAAGGTTGTCTCCCGGAGGGAGACAAATGTTGTCTCCCGGAGGGAGACAAATGTTATCTCCCTGAGGGAGACAAATGTTGTCTCCCGGAGGGAGACAAATGTTGTCTCCCGGAGGGAGACAAATGTTATCTCCCGGAGGGAGACAAATTTTGTCTCCCGGAGGGAGACAAAGGTTGTCTCCTGGAGGGAGACAAATGTTGTCTTTCGGAGGGAGACAAAGGTTGTCTCCCGGAGGGAGACAGTTTGGTCTCCCGGAGGGAGACAAATGTTGTCTCCCGGAGGGAGACAAATGTTATCTCCCGGAGGGAGACAAATGTTGTTTCTCGGATGGAGACAGTTTGGTCTCCCGTAGGGAGACAAATGTTGTCTCACGGAGGGAGACAAATGTAGTCTCCCAGAGGGAGACAAATGTTATCTTCCGGAGGGAGACAAATGTTGTCTCCCGGGGGGAGACAAATGTTATCTCCCGGAGGGAGACAAATGTTGTCTCCCGGAGGGAGACAAATGTTGTCTCCCGGAGGGAGACAGTTTGGTCTCCCGGAGGGAGACAAATGTTGTCTCCTGGAGGGAGACAAATGTTGTCTCCTGGAGGGAGACAAATGTTGTCTCCCGGAGGGAGACAAAGGTTGTCTCCCGGAGGGAGACAAATGTTGTCTCCCGGAGGGAGACAAATGTTGTCTCCCGGGGGGAGACAAATGTTGTCTAACGGAAGGAGACAAATGTTGTCTCCCGGAGGGAGACAAATGTTGTCTACCGGAGGGAGACAAAGGTTGTCTCCCGGAGGGAGACAGTTTGGTCTCCGGAGGGAGACAGTTTGGTCTCATGTAGGGAGACAAAGGTTGTCTCCCGGGGGGGACAAATGTTGTCTCCCGGAGGGAGACAAATGTTGTCTCCCGGAGGGAGACAAATGTTGTCTCCAGGAGGGAGAAAAAGGTTGTCTCCCGGAGGGAGACAAATGTTGTCTCCCGGAGGGAGACAAATGTTGTCTCCCGGAGGGAGACAAATGTTGTCTCCCGGAGGGAGACAAATGTTGTCTCCCGGAGGGAGATAAATGTTGTGTCCCGGAGGGAGACAGTTTGGCCTCCCTTAAGGAGACAAATGTTGTCTCCCGGAGGGAGACAAATGTTATCTCCCGGAGGGAGACAAATGATGTCTCTCGGAGGGAGACAAATGTTGTCTCCCGGAGGGAGACAATTGTTGTCTCCCGGAGGGAGACAAATGTTGTCTCCCGGAGGGAGACAAATGTTGTCTCCCGGAGGGAGACAAATGTTGTCTCCCGGAGGGAGACAAATGTTGTCTCCCGGAAGGATACAGGTTGTCTCCCGGAGGGAGACAAATGTTGTCTCCCGGAGGGAGACAAATGTTGTCTCCCGGAGGGAGACAAAGGTTGTCTCCCGGATGGAGACAAATGTTGTCTCTCGGAGGGAGACAAAGGTTGTCTCCCGGAGGGAGACAGTTTGGTCTCCCGGAGGGAGACAAATGTTGTCTCCCGGAGGGAGACAAATGTTATCTCCCGGAGGGAGACAAATGTTGTCTCTCGGATGGAGACAGTTTGGTCTCCCGTAGGGAGACAAATGTCGTCTCCCGGAGGGAGACAAATGTTGTCTCCCGGAGGGAGACAAAGGTTGTCTCCCGGAGGGAGACAAATGTTGTCTCCCGGAGGGAGACAAATGTTGTCTCCCGGAGGGAGACAAATGGTGTCTCCCGGAGGGAGACAAATGTTTTCTCTCGGAAGGAGACAAATGTTGTCTCCCGGAGGGAGACAAATGTTGTCTCTCGGAGGGAGACAGTATGGTCTCCCGGAGGGAGACAAATATTGTCTCCCGGAGGGAGACAAATGTTGTCTCTCGGAGGGAGACAGTATGGTCTCCCGGAGGGAGACAAATATTGTCTCTCGGAAGGAGATAAATGTTGTCTCCCGGAGGGAGACAAAGGTTGTCTCCCGGAGGGAGACAAATGTTGTCTCCCGGAGGGAGACAAAGGTTGTCTCCCGGAGGGAGACAAATGTTGTCTCCCGGAGGGAGACAAATGTTGTCTCCCGGAGGGAGACAGTTTGGCCTCCCTTAAGGAGACAAATGTTGTCTCCCGGAGGGAGACAAATGTTATCTCCCGGAGGGAGACAAATGATGTCTCTCGGAGGGAGACAGTTTGGTCTCCCGTAGGGAGACAAATGTTGTCTCCCGGAGGGAGACAAAGGTTGTCTCCCGAAGGGAGACAAAGGTTGTCTCCCGGAGGGAGACAAATGTTGTCTCCCGGAGGGAGACAGTTTGGTCTCCCGGAGGGAGACAAATGTTGTCTCCCGGAGGGAGACAAATGTTATCTCCCGGAGGGAGACAAATGTTGTCTCTCGGATGGAGACAGTTTGGTCTCCCGTAGGGAGACAAATGTTGTCTCCCGGAGGGAGACAAAGGTTGTCTCCCGGAGGGAGACAAAGGTTGTCTCCCGGAGGGAGACAAATGTAGTCTCCCGGAGGGAGACAAATGTTATCTCCCGGAGGGAGACAAATGTTGTCTCCCGGAGGGAGACAAATGTTATCTCCCGGACGGAGACAAATGTTGTCTCCCGGAGGGAGACAATGGTTGTCTCACGGAGGGAGACAAATGTTGTTTCCCGGAGGGAGACAAATGTTGTCTCCCGGAGGGAGACAAATGTTGTCTCCCGGAGGGAGACAAATGTTGTCTCCCGGAGGGAGACAAATGTCGTCTCCCTTAGGGAGACAAATGTTGTCTCCCGGAGGGAGACAAAGGTTGTCTCCCGGAGGGAGACAAATGTTGTCTCCCGGAGGGAGACAAATGTTGTCTCCCGGAGGGAGACAAATGGTGTCTCCCGGAGGGAGACAAATGTTTTCTCTCGGAAGGAGACAAATGTTGTCTCCCGGAGGGAGACAAATGTTGTCTCTCGGAGGGAGACAGTATGGTCTCCCGGAGGGAGACAAATATTGTCTCCCGGAGGGAGACAAATGTTGTCTCTCGGAGGGAGACAGTATGGTCTCCCGGAGGGAGACAAATATTGTCTCTCGGAAGGAGATAAATGTTTTCTCCCGGAGGGAGACAAAGGTTGTCTCCCGGAGGGAGACAAATGTTGTCTCCCGGAGGGAGACAAATGTTGTCTCCCGGAGGGAGACAAATGTTGTCTCCTGGAGGGAGACAAATGTTCTCTCCCGGAGGGAGACAAATGTTGTCTCCCGGAGGGAGACAAATGTTGTCTCCCGGAGGGAGATAAATGTTGTGTCCCGGAGGGAGACAGTTTGGCCTCCCTTAAGGAGACAAATGTTGTCTCCCGGAGGGAGACAAATGTTATCTCCCGGAGGGAGACAAATGATGTCTCTCGGAGGGAGACAGTTTGGTCTCCCGCAGGGAGACAAATGTTGTCTCCCGGAGGGAGACAAATGTTGTCTCCCGGAGGGAGACAAATGTTGTCTCCCGGAGGGAGACAAATGTTGTCTCCTGGAGGGAGACAAATGTTGTCTCCTGGAGGGAGACAAATGTTGTCTCCCGGAGGGAGACAAATGTTGTCTCCCGGAGGGAGACAAATGTTGTCTCCCGGAGGGAGATAAATGTTGTGTCCCGGAGGGAGACAGTTTGGCCTCCCTTAAGGAGACAAATGTTGTCTCCCGGAGGGAGACAAATGTTATCTCCCGGAGGGAGACAAATGATGTCTCTCGGAGGGAGACAGTTTGGTCTCCCGTAGGGAGACAAATGTTGTCTCCCGGAGGGAGATAAAGGTTGTCTCCCGGAGGGAGACAAAGGTTGTCTCCCGGAGGGAGACAAATGTTGTCTCCCGGAGGGAGACAAATGTTATCTCCCGGAGGGAGACAAATGTTGTCTCCCGGAGGGAGACAAATGTTGTCTCCCGGAGGGAGACAGTTTGGTCTCCCGGAGGGAGACAAATGTTGTCTCCTGGAGGGAGACAAATGTTGTCTCCCGGAGGGAGACAAAGGTTGTCTCCCGGAGGGAGACAAATGTTGTCTCCCGGAGGGAGACAAATGTTATCTCCCGGAGGGAGACAAATGTTATCTCCCGGAGGGAGACAAATGTTGTCTCTCGGATGGAGACAGTTTGGTCTCCCGTAGGGAGACAAAGGTTGTCTCCCGGAGGGAGACAAAGGTTGTCTCCCGGAGGGAGACAAATGTAGTCTTCCGGAGGGAGACAAATGTTATCTCCCGGAGGGAGACAAATGTTTTCTCCCGGAGGGAGACAAATGTTATCTCCCGGAGGGAGACAAATGTTGTCTCCCGGAGGGAGACAATGGTTGTCTCACGGAGGGAGACAAATGTTGTCTCCCGGAGGGAGACAAATGTTGTCTCCCGGAGGGAGACAAATGTTGTCTCCCGGAGGGAGACAAAGGTTGTCTCCCGGAGGGAGACAAATGTCGTCTCCCTTAGGGAGACAAATGTTGTCTCCCGGAGGGAGACAAAGGTTGTCTCCCGGAGGGAGACAAATGTTGTCTCCCGGAGGGAGACAAATGTTGTCTCCCGGAGAGAGACAAATGGTGTCTCCCGGAGGGAGACAAATGTTTTCTCACGGAAGGAGACAAATGTTGTCTCCCGGAGGGAGACAAATGTTGTCTCTCGGAGGGAGACAGTATGGTCTCCCGGAGGGAGACAAATATTGTCTCCCGGAGGGAGACAAATGTTGTCTCTCGGAGGGAGACAGTATGGTCTCCCGGAGGGAGACAAATATTGTCTCTCGGAAGGAGATAAATTTGTTCTCCCGGAGGGAGACAAAGGTTGTCTCCCGGAGGGAGACAAATGTTGTCTCCCGGAGGGAGACAAAGGTTGTCTCCCGGAGGGAGACAAATGTTGTCTCCCGGAGGGAGACAAATGTTGTCTCCCGGAGGGACACAAATGTTGTCTCCCGGAGGGAGACAAATGTTGTCTCCCGGAGGGAGACAGTTTGGTCTCCCGTAGGGAGACAAATGTTGTCTCCCGGAGGGAGACAGTTTGGTCTCCCGGAGGGAGACAAATTTTGGCTCTCGGAGGGAGACAGTTTGGTCTCCCGGAGGGAGACAAATGTTGTCTCCCGGAGGGAGACAAACTTTTTCTCCCGGAGGGAGACAAATGTTGTCTCCCGGAGGGAGACAGTTTGGTCTCCCGGAGGGAGACAGTTTGGTCTCCCGTAGGGAGAGAAAGGTTGTCTCCCGGAGGGAGACAAATGTTGTCTCCCGGAGGGAGACAAATGTTGTCTCCCGGAGGGAGACAGTTTGGTCTCCCGTAGGTTGTCTCCCGGAGGGAGACAGTTTGGTCTCCCGTAGGGAGACAAATGTTGTCTCCCGGAGGGAGACAAAGGTTGTCTCCCGGAGGGAGACAAAGGTTGTCTCCCGGAGGGAGACAAATGTTGTCTCCCGGAGGGAGACAAATGTTGTCTCCCAGAGGGAGACAAATGTTGTCTCTCGGAGGGAGACAAAGGTTGTCTGCCGGAGGGAGACAAAGGTTGTCTCCCGGAGGGAGACAAATGTTGTCTCCCGGAGGGAGACAGTTTGGTCTCCCGTAGGGAGACAAATGTTGTCTCCCGGAGGGAGACAGTTTGGTCTCCCGGAGGGAGACAGTTTGGTCTCCCGTAGGGAGAGAAAGGTTGTCTCCCGGAGGGAGACAAATGTTGTCTCCCGGAGGGAGACAAATGTTGTCTCCCAGAGGGAGACAAATGTTGTCTCTCGGAGGGAGACAAAGGTTGTCTCCCGGAGGGAGACAAAGGTTGTCTCCCGGAGGGAGACAAATGTTGTCTCTCGGAGGGAGACAGTTTGGTCACCCGGAGGGAGACAAATGTTGTCTCCCGGAGGGAGACAAATGTTGTCTCTTGGAGGGAGACAGTTTGGTCACCCGGAGGGAGACAAATGTTGTCTCCCGGAGGGAGACAATGGTTGTCTCGCGGAGGGAGACAAATGTTGTCTCCCGGAAGGAGACAAAGGTTGTCTCCCGGAGGAAGACAAATGTTGTCTCCCGGAGGGAGACAAAGGTTGTCTCCCGGAGGGAGACAAATGTTGTCTCTCGGAAGGAGACAAATGTTGTCTCCCGGAGGGAGACAAATGTTGTCTCCCGGAGGGAGACAAAGGTTGTCTCCCGGAGGGAGACAAATGTTGTCTCCCGGAGGGAGACAAAGGTTGTCTCCCGGAGGGAGACAAATGTTGTCTCCCGGAGGGAGACAAAGGTTGTCTCCCGGAGGGAGACAAATGTTGTCTCCCGGAGGGAGACAATGTTGTCTCCCGGAGGGAGACAACATTTGTCTCCCTGAGGGAGACAAATGTTGTCTCCCGGAAGGAGACAAAGGTTGTCTCCCGGAGGGAGACAAAGGTTGTCTCTTGGAGGGAGACAGTTTGGTATCCCCTAGGTTGTCTCCCGGAGGGAGAAAAAGGTTGTCTCTCGGAGGGAGACAAATGTTGTCTCCCGGAAGGAGACAAAGGTTGTCTCCCGGAGGAAGACAAATGTTGTCTCCCGGAGGGAGACAAAGGTTGTCTCCCGGAGGGAGACAGTTTGGTATCCCGTAGGTTGTCTCCCGGAGGGAGACAAAGGTTGTCTCCCGAAGGGAGACAAATGTTGTCTCCCGGAGGGAGACAAAGGTTGTCTCCCGGAGAGAGACAAATGTTGTCTCCCGGAGAGAGACAAATGTTGTCTCCCGGAGGGAGACAAATGTTGTCTCTCGGAAGGAGACAACATTTGTCTCCCTCTGGGAGACAACCTTTGTCTCCCTCCGGGAGACAACATTTGCCTCCATCCGGGAGATAACATTTGTCTCCCTCCGGGAGACAACATTTGTCTCCCTCCGGGAGACAACCTTTGTCTCCCTCCGGGAGACAACATTTGTCTCCCTCCGAGAGACAACATTTGTCTCCCTCCGGGAGACCAAACTGTCTCCCTCCGATAGACAAAGTTTGTCTCCCTCCGGGAGACAACATTTTTCTCCCTTCGGGAGACCAAACTGTCTCCCTCCGAGAGACAACATTTGTCTCCCTCCCGGAGATAACATTTGTCTCCCTCCGGGAGACCAAACTGTCTCCCTCCGGGAGACAACCTTTGTCTCCCTCCGGGAGACAACATTTGTCCCCCTACATGAGACCAAACTGTCTCCCTCCTGGAGACCAAACTGTCTCCCTCCGGGAGACAACCTTTGTCTCCCTCCGGGAGACAACATTTGTCTCCCTCCGGGAGGCAACATTTGTCTCCCTCCGGGAGACAACATTTGTCTCCCTCCGGGAGACAACCTTTGTCTCCCTCCGGGGGACAACATTTGTATCCCTCCGGGAGACAACATTTGTCTCCTTCCGAGAGACAACATTTGTCTCCCTCCGGGAGACAACATTTGTCTCCCTCCGGGAGAGAACATTTGCCTCCCTCCGGGAGATAACATTTGTCTCCCTCCGGGAGACAACATTTGTCTCCCTCCGGGAGACAACATTTGTCTCCCTCCGGGAGATAACATTTGTCTCCCTCCGGGAGACAACATTTGTCTCCCTCCGGGAGACAACGTTTGTCTCCTTCCGGGAGACAACATTTGTCTCCCTCCGAGAGACAAAATTTGTCTCCCTCCGGGAGACCAAACTGACTCCCTCCGGGAGACAACATTTGTCTCCCTCCGGGAGACAACGTTTGTCTCCCTCCGGGAGACAACATTTGTCTCCCTCCGAGAGACAAAATTTGTCTCCCTCCGGGAGACCAAACTGTCTCCCTCCGATAGACAACGTTTGTCTCCCTCCGGGAGACAACATTTTTCTCCCTCCGGGAGACCAAACTGTCTCCCTCCGAGAGACAACATTTGTCTCCCTCCGGGAGACCAAACTGTCTCCCTCCGATAGACAACGTTTGTCTCCCTCCGGGAGACAACATTTTTCTCCCACCGGGAGACCAAACTGTCTCCTTCCGAGAGACAACATTTGTCTCATTCCGAGAGACAACATTTGTCTCCCTCCGGGAGACAACATTTGTCTCCCTCAGGGAGACCAAACTGTCTCCCTCCAAGAGACAACATTTGTCTCCCTCCGGGAGACAACTTTTGTCTCCCTCCGGGAGACAGCATTTGTCTCCCTCCGGGAGACAACATTTGTCTCCCTCCGGGAGACAACATTTGTCTCCCTCCGGGAGACAAACTTTGTCTCCCTCCGGGAGACAACATTTGCCTCCCTCCGGGACATAACATTTGTCTCCCTCCGGGAGACAACACTTGTCTCCCTCAGGGAGACAACATTTGTCTCCCTCCGGGAGATAACATTTGTCTCCCTCCGGGAGACAACATTTGTCTCCCTCCGGGAGACAACCTTTGTCTCCCTCCGGGAGACAACATTTGTCTCCCTCCGGGAGACAACATTTGTCTCCCTCCGGGAGACAACCTTTGTCTCCCTCCGGGGGACAACATTTGTATCCCTCCGGGAGACAACATTTGTCTCCTTCCGAGAGACAACATTTGTCTCCCTCCGGGAGACAACATTTGTCTCCCTCCGGGAGACAACATTTGTCTCCTTCCGAGAGACAACATTTGTCTCCCTCCGGGAGACAACATTTGTCTCCCTCCGGGAGACAACATTTGTCTCCCTCCGGGAGACAACATTTGTCTCCCTCCGGGAGACCAAACTGTCTCCCTCCGAGAGACAACATTTGTCTCCCTCCGGGAGACAACATTTGTCTCCCTCCGGGAGACAACATTTGTCTCCTTCCGAGAGACAACCTTTGTCTCCCTACATGAGACCAAACTGTCTCCCTCCGGGAGACAACATTTGTCTCCTTCCGAGAGACAACATTTGTCTCCCTCCGGGAGACGACATTTGTCTCCCTCCGGGAGACAACATTTGTCTCCCTCCGGGAGACAACATTTGTCTCCCTCCGGGAGACAACATTTGTCTCCCTCCGGGAGACCAAACTGTCTCCCTCCGGGAGACAACATTTGTCTCCATCCGGGAGACAACCTTTGTCTCCCTCCGGGAGACAACCTTTGTCTCCCACCGGGAGACAACATTTGTCTCCCTCCGGGAGACAACATTTGTCTCCCTCCGGGAGACAACATTTGTCCCCCTACATGAGACCAAACTGTCTCCCTCCGGTAGACCAAACTGTCTCCCTCCGGGAGACAACCTTTGTCTCCCTCCGGGAGACAACCTTTGTCTCCCTCCGGGAGACAACATTTGTCTCCCTCCGAGAGACAACATTTGTCTCCCTCCGGGAGACAGCATTTGTCTCCCTCCGGGAGACAACATTTGTCTCCCTCCGGGAGACAACATTTGTCTCTCTCCGGGAGACAACATTTGTCTCCCTCCGGGAGACAACATTTGTCTCCTTCCGAGAGACAACCTTTGTCTCCCTACATGAGACCAAACTGTCTCCCTCCGGGAGACAACATTTGTCTCCTTCCGAGAGACAACATTTGTCTCCCTCCGGGAGACAACATTTGTCTCCATCCGGGAGACAACCTTTGTCTCCCTCCGGGAGACAACCTTTGTCTCCCACCGGGAGACATCATTTGTCTCCCTCCGGGAGACAACATTTGTCTCCCTCCGGGAGACAACATTTGTCTCCCTCCGGGAGACAACATTTGTCCCCCTACATGAGACCAAACTGTCTCCCTCCGGTAGACCAAACTGTCTCCCTCCGGGAGACAACCTTTGTCTCCCTCCGGGAGACAACCTTTGTCTCCCTCCGGGAGACAACATTTGTCTCCCTCCGAGAGACAACATTTGTCTCCCTCCGGGAGACAGCATTTGTCTCCCCCCGGGAGACAACATTTGTCTCCCTCCGGGAGACAACATTTGTCTCTCTCCGGGAGACAACATTTGTCTCCCTCCGGGAGACAACATTTGTCTCCTTCCGAGAGACAACCTTTGTCTCCCTACATGAGACCAAACTGTCTCCCTCCGGGAGACAACATTTGTCACCCTACATGAGACCAAACTGTCTCCCTCCGGTAGACCAAACTGTCTCCCTCCGGGAGACAACCTTTGTCTCCCTCCGGGAGACAACATTTGTCTCCCTCCGGGAGACAACATTTGTCTCCCTCCGGGAGACCAAACTGTCTCCCTCCGAGAGACAACATTTGTCTCCCTCCGGGAGACCAAACTGTCTCCCTCCGAGAGACAACATTTGTCTCCCTCCGGGAGACAACATTTGTCTCCCTCCGGGAGACAACATTTGTCTCCTTCCGAGAGACAACCTTTGTCTCCCTACATGAGACCAAACTGTCTCCCTCCGGGAGACAACATTTGTCTCCTTCCGAGAGACAACATTTGTCTCCCTCCGGGAGACGACATTTGTCTCCCTCCGGGAGACCAAACTGTCTCCCTCCGGGAGACAACATTTGTCTCCATCCGGGAGACAACATTTGTCTCCCTCCGGGAGACCAAACTGTCTCCCTCCGGGAGACAACATTTGTCTCCATCCGGGAGACAACCTTTGTCTCCCTCCGGGAGACAACCTTTGTCTCCCACCGGGAGACAACATTTGTCTCCCTCCGGGAGACAACATTTGTCTCCCTCCGGGAGACAACATTTGTCCCCCTACATGAGACCAAACTGTCTCCCTCCGGTAGACCAAACTGTCTCCCTCCGGGAGACAACCTTTGTCTCCCTCCGGGAGACAACCTTTGTCTCCCTCCGGGAGACAACATTTGTCTCCCCCCGAGAGACAACATTTGTCTCCCTCCGGGAGACAGCATTTGTCTTCCTCCGGGAGACAACATTTGTCTCCCTCCGGGAGACAACATTTGTCTCTCTCCGGGAGACAACATTTGTCTCCCTCCGGGAGACAACATTTGTCTCCTTCCGGGAGACAACATTTGTCTCCTTCCGAGAGACAACATTTGTCTCCCTCCGGGAGACAACATTTGTCTCCATCCGGGAGACAACCTTTGTCTCCCTCCGGGAGACAACCTTTGTCTCCCACCGGGAGACAACATTTGTCTCCCTCCGGGAGACAACATTTGTCTCCCTCCGGGAGACAACATTTGTCCCCCTACATGAGACCAAACTGTCTCCCTCCGGTAGACCAAACTGTCTCCCTCCGGGAGACAACCTTTGTCTCCCTCCGGGAGACAACTTTTGTCTCCCTCCGGGAGACAACATTTGTCTCCCTCCGGGAGACCAAACTGTCTCCCTCCGAGAGACAACATTTGTCTCCCTCCGGGAGACAACATTTGTCTCCCTCCGGGAGACAGCATTTGTCTCCCTCCGGGAGACAACATTTGTCTCCCTCCGGGAGACAACATTTGTATCTCTCCGGGAGACAACATTTGTCTCCCTCCGGGAGACAACATTTGTCTCCCTCCGGGAGACCAAACTGTCTCCCTCCAAGAGACAACATTTGTCTCCCTCCGGGAGACAACATTTGTCTCCCTCCGGGAGACAACATTTGTCTCCTTCCGAGAGACAACCTTTGTCTCCCTACATGAGACCAAACTGTCTCCCTCCGGGAGACAACATTTGTCTCCTTCCGAGAGACAACATTTGTCTCCCTCCGGGAGACAACATTTGTCTCCCTCCGGGAGACAACATTTGTCTCCTTCCGAGAGACAACCTTTGTCTCCCTCCGTGAGACGACATTTGTCTCCCTCCGGGAGACAACATTTGTCTCCCTCCGGGAGACAACATTTGTCTCCCTCCGGGAGACAACAATTGTCTCCCTCCGGGAGACAACATTTGTCTCCCTCCGGGAGACCAAACTGTCTCCCTCCGGGAGACAACCTTTGTCTCCCTCCGGGAGACAACATTTATCTCCCTCCGGGAGACAACATTTGTCTCCCTCCGGGAGACAACATTTGTCTCCCTCCGGGAGACAACATTTGTCCCCCTACATGAGACCAAACTGTCTCCCTCCGGGAGACCAAACTGTCTCCCTCCGGGAGACAACCTTTGTCTCCCTCCGGGAGACAACATTTGTCTCCCTCCGGGAGACCAAACTGTCTCCCTCCGAGAGACAACATTTGTCTCCCTCCGGGAGACAACATTTGTCTCCCTCCGGGAGACAGCATTTGTCTCTCTCCGGGAGACAACATTTGTCTCCCTCCGGGAGACAACATTTGTCTCCCTCCGGGAGACCAAACTGTCTCCCTCCGAGAGACAACATTTGTCTCCCTCCCGGAGATAACATTTGTCTCCCTCCGGGAGACAACATTTGTCTCTCTCCGGGAGACCAAACTGTCTCCCTCCGAGAGACAACATTTGTCTCCCTCCGGGAGACAACATTTGTCTCCCTCCGGGAGACAGCATTTGTCTCCCTCCGGGAGACAACATTTGTCTCCCTCCGGGAGACAACATTTGTCTCCCTCCGGGAGACCAAACTGTCTCCCTCCGAGAGACAACATTTGTCTCCCTCCGGGAGACAACATTTGTCTCCATCCGGGAGACAACCTTTGTCTCCCTCCGGGAGACAACCTTTGTCTCCCACCGGGAGACAACATTTGTCTCCCTCCGGGAGACAACATTTGTCTCCCTCCGGGAGACAGCATTTGTCTCCCTCCGGGAGACAACATTTGTCTCCCTCCGGGAGACAACATTTGTCTCCCTCCGGGAGACAACATTTGTCTCCCTCCGGGAGACCAAACTGTCTCCCTCCGGGAGACAACATTTGTCTCCATCCGGGAGACAACCTTTGTCTCCCTCCGGGAGACAACCTTTGTCTCCCACCGGGAGACAACATTTGTCTCCCTCCGGGAGACAACATTTGTCTCCCTCCGGGAGACAACATTTGTCCCCCTACATGAGACCAAACTGTCTCCCTCCGGGAGACCAAACTGTCTCCCTCCGAGAGACAACATTTGTCTCCCTCCGGGAGACAACATTTGTCTCCCTCCGGGAGACAGCATTTGTCTCCCTCCGGGAGACAACATTTGTCTCCCTCCGGGAGACAACATTTGTCTCTCTCCGGGAGACCAAACTGTCTCCCTCCGAGAGACAACATTTGTCTCCCTCCGGGAGACAACATTTGTCTCCCTCCGGGAGACCAAACTGTCTCCCTCCGAGAGACAACATTTGTCTCCCTCCGGGAGACAACATTTGTCTCCCTCCGGGAGACAGCATTTGTCTCCCTCCGGGAGACAACATTTGTCTCCCTCCGGGAGACAACATTTGTATCTCTCCGGGAGACAACATTTGTCTCCCTCCGGGAGACAACATTTGTCTCCCTCCGGGAGACCAAACTGTCTCCCTCCAAGAGACAACATTTGTCTCCCTCCGGGAGACAACATTTGTCTCCCTCCGGGAGACAACATTTGTCTCCTTCCGAGAGACAACCTTTGTCTCCCTACATGAGACCAAACTGTCTCCCTCCGGGAGACAACATTTGTCTCCTTCCGAGAGACAACATTTGTCTCCCTCCGGGAGACAACATTTGTCTCCCTCCGGGAGACAACATTTGTCTCCTTCCGAGAGACAACCTTTGTCTCCCTCCGTGAGACGACATATGTCTCCCTCCGGGAGACAACATTTGTCTCCCTCCGGGAGACAACAATTGTCTCCCTCCGGGAGACAACATTTGTCTCCCTCCGGGAGACCAAACTGTCTCCCTCCGGGAGACAACCTTTGTCTCCCTCCGGGAGACAACATTTATCTCCCTCCGGGAGACAACATTTGTCTCCCTCCGGGAGACAACATTTGTCTCCCTCCGGGAGACAACATTTGTCCCCCTACATGAGACCAAACTGTCTCCCTCCGGGAGACCAAACTGTCTCCCTCCGGGAGACAACCTTTGTCTCCCTCCGGGAGACAACATTTGTCTCCCTCCGGGAGACCAAACTGTCTCCCTCCGAGAGACAACATTTGTCTCCCTCCGGGAGACAACATTTGTCTCCCTCCGGGAGACAGCATTTGTCTCTCTCCGGGAGACAACATTTGTCTCCCTCCGGGAGACAACATTTGTCTCCCTCCGGGAGACCAAACTGTCTCCCTCCGAGAGACAACATTTGTCTCCCTCCCGGAGATAACATTTGTCTCCCTCCGGGAGACAACATTTGTCTCTCTCCGGGAGACCAAACTGTCTCCCTCCGAGAGACAACATTTGTCTCCCTCCGGGAGACAACATTTGTCTCCCTCCGGGAGACAGCATTTGTCTCCCTCCGGGAGACAACATTTGTCTCCCTCCGGGAGACAACATTTGTCTCCCTCCGGGAGACCAAACTGTCTCCCTCCGAGAGACAACATTTGTCTCCCTCCGGGAGACAACATTTGTCTCCATCCGGGAGACAACCTTTGTCTCCCTCCGGGAGACAACCTTTGTCTCCCACCGGGAGACAACATTTGTCTCCCTCCGGGAGACAACATTTGTCTCCCTCCGGGAGACAGCATTTGTCTCCCTCCGGGAGACAACATTTGTCTCCCTCCGGGAGACAACATTTGTCTCCCTCCGGGAGACAACATTTGTCTCCCTCCGGGAGACCAAACTGTCTCCCTCCGGGAGACAACATTTGTCTCCATCCGGGAGACAACCTTTGTCTCCCTCCGGGAGACAACCTTTGTCTCCCACCGGGAGACAACATTTGTCTCCCTCCGGGAGACAACATTTGTCTCCCTCCGGGAGACAACATTTGTCCCCCTACATGAGACCAAACTGTCTCCCTCCGGGAGACCAAACTGTCTCCCTCCGAGAGACAACATTTGTCTCCCTCCGGGAGACAACATTTGTCTCCCTCCGGGAGACAGCATTTGTCTCCCTCCGGGAGACAACATTTGTCTCCCTCCGGGAGACAACATTTGTCTCTCTCCGGGAGACCAAACTGTCTCCCTCCGAGAGACAACATTTGTCTCCCTCCGGGAGACAACATTTGTCTCCCTCCGGGAGACAGCATTTGTCTCCCTCCGGGAGACAACATTTGTCTCCCTCCGGGAGACAACCTTTGTCTCCCTCCGGGAGACAACATTTGTCTCCCTCCGGGAGACAACATTTGTCTCCCTCCGGGAGACCAAACTGTCTCCCTCCGAGAGACAACATTTGTCTCCCTCCGGGAGACAACATTTGTCTCCCTCCGGGAGACAGCATTTGTCTCCCTCCGGGAGACAACATTTGTCTCCCTCCGGGAGACCAAACTGTCTCCCTCCGAGAGACAACATTTGTCTCCCTCCGGGAGACAACATTTGTCTCCATCCGGGAGACAACCTTTGTCTCCCTCCGGGAGACAACCTTTGTCTCCCACCGGGAGACAACATTTGTCTCCCTCCGGGAGACAACATTTGTCTCCCTCCGGGAGACAGCATTTGTCTCCCTCCGGGAGACAACATTTGTCTCCCTCCGGGAGACAACATTTGTCTCCCTCCGGGAGACCAAACTGTCTCCCTCCGAGAGACAACATTTGTCTCCCTCCGGGAGACAACATTTGTCTCCCTCCGGGAGACAACATTTGTCTCCCTCCGGGAGACCAAACTGTCTCCCTCCGGGAGACAACATTTGTCTCCATCCGGGAGACAACCTTTGTCTCCCTCCGGGAGACAACCTTTGTCTCCCACCGGGAGACAACATTTGTCTCCCTCCGGGAGACAACATTTGTCTCCCTCCGGGAGACAACATTTGTCCCCCTACATGAGACCAAACTGTCTCCCTCCGGGAGACCAAACTGTCTCCCTCCGAGAGACAACATTTGTCTCCCTCCGGGAGACAACATTTGTCTCCCTCCGGGAGACAGCATTTGTCTCCCTCCGGGAGACAACATTTGTCTCCCTCCGGGAGACAACATTTGTCTCTCTCCGGGAGACCAAACTGTCTCCCTCCGAGAGACAACATTTGTCTCCCTCCGGGAGACAACATTTGTCTCCCTCCGGGAGACAGCATTTGTCTCCCTCCGGGAGACAACATTTGTCTCCCTCCGGGAGACAACCTTTGTCTCCCTCCGGGAGACAACATTTGTCTCCCTCCGGGAGACAACATTTGTCTCCCTCCGGGAGACCAAACTGTCTCCCTCCGAGAGACAACATTTGTCTCCCTCCGGGAGACAACATTTGTCTCCCTCCGGGAGACAGCATTTGTCTCCCTCCGGGAGACAACATTTGTCTCCCTCCGGGAGACCAAACTGTCTCCCTCCAAGAGACAACATTTGTCTCCCTCCGGGAGACAACATTTGTCTCCCTCCGGGAGACAGCATTTGTCTCCCTCCGGGAGACAACATTTGTCTCCCTCCGGGAGACAACATTTGTCTCCTTCCGAGAGACAACATTTGTCTCCCTCCGGGAGACAACATTTGTCTCCCTCCGGGAGACAACATTTGTCTCCCTCCGGGAGACCAAACTGTCTCCCTCCAAGAGACAACCTTTGTCTCCCACCGGGAGACAACATTTGTCTCCCTCCGGGAGACAACATTTGTCTCCCTCCGGGAGACAACATTTGTCCCCCTACATGAGACCAAACTGTCTCCCTCCGGTAGACCAAACTGTCTCCCTCCGGGAGACAACCTTTGTCTCCCTCCGGGAGACAACATTTGTCTCCCTCCGGGAGACAACATTTGTCTCCCTCCGGGAGACCAAACTGTCTCCCTCCGAGAGACAACATTTGTCTCCCTCCGGGAGACAACATTTGTCTCCCTCCGGGAGACAGCATTTGTCTCCCTCCGGGAGACAACATTTGTCTCCCTCCGGGAGACAACCTTTGTCTCCCTCCGGGAGACAACATTTGTCTCCCTCCGGGAGACAACATTTGTCTCCCTCCGGGAGACCAAACTGTCTCCCTCCGAGAGACAACATTTGTCTCCCTCCGGGAGACAACATTTGTCTCCCTCCGGGAGACAGCATTTGTCTCCCTCCGGGAGACAACATTTGTCTCCCTCCGGGAGACCAAACTGTCTCCCTCCAAGAGACAACATTTGTCTCCCTCCGGGAGACAACATTTGTCTCCCTCCGGGAGACAGCATTTGTCTCCCTCCGGGAGACAACATTTGTCTCCCTCCGGGAGACAACATTTGTCTCTCTCCGGGAGACCAAACTGTCTCCCTCCGAGAGACAACATTTGTCTCCCTCCGGGAGACAACATTTGTCTCCCTCCGGGAGACAGCATTTGTCTCCCTCCGGGAGACAACATTTGTCTCCCTCCGGGAGACAACCTTTGTCTCCCTCCGGGAGACAACATTTGTCTCCCTCCGGGAGACAACATTTGTCTCCCTCCGGGAGACCAAACTGTCTCCCTCCGAGAGACAACATTTGTCTCCCTCCGGGAGACAACATTTGTCTCCCTCCGGGAGACAGCATTTGTCTCCCTCCGGGAGACAACATTTGTCTCCCTCCGGGAGACCAAACTGTCTCCCTCCAAGAGACAACATTTGTCTCCCTCCGGGAGACAACATTTGTCTCCCTCCGGGAGACAGCATTTGTCTCCCTCCGGGAGACAACATTTGTCTCCCTCCGGGAGACAACATTTGTCTCCTTCCGAGAGACAACATTTGTCTCCCTCCGGGAGACAACATTTGTCTCCCTCCGGGAGACAACATTTGTCTCCCTCCGGGAGACAACATTTGTCTCCCTCCGGGAGACCAAACTGTCTCCCTCCAAGAGACAACCTTTGTCTCCCACCGGGAGACAACATTTGTCTCCCTCCGGGAGACAACATTTGTCTCCCTCCGGGAGACAACATTTGTCCCCCTACATGAGACCAAACTGTCTCCCTCCGGTAGACCAAACTGTCTCCCTCCGGGAGACAACCTTTGTCTCCCTCCGGGAGACAACATTTGTCTCCCTCCGGGAGACAACATTTGTCTCCCTCCGGGAGACCAAACTGTCTCCCTCCGAGAGACAACATTTGTCTCCCTCCGGGAGACAACATTTGTCTCCCTCCGGGAGACAGCATTTGTCTCCCTCCGGGAGACAACATTTGTCTCCCTCCGGGAGACAACCTTTGTCTCCCTCCGGGAGACAACATTTGTCTCCCTCCGGGAGACAACATTTGTCTCCCTCCGGGAGACCAAACTGTCTCCCTCCGAGAGACAACATTTGTCTCCCTCCGGGAGACAACATTTGTCTCCCTCCGGGAGACAGCATTTGTCTCCCTCCGGGAGACAACATTTGTCTCCCTCCGGGAGACCAAACTGTCTCCCTCCAAGAGACAACATTTGTCTCCCTCCGGGAGACAACATTTGTCTCCCTCCGGGAGACAGCATTTGTCTCCCTCCGGGAGACAACATTTGTCTCCCTCCGGGAGACAACATTTGTCTCCTTCCGAGAGACAACATTTGTCTCCCTCCGGGAGACAACATTTGTCTCCCTCCGGGAGACAACATTTGTCTCCCTCCGGGAGACCAAACTGTCTCCCTCCAAGAGACAACCTTTGTCTCCCACCGGGAGACAACATTTGTCTCCCTCCGGGAGACAACATTTGTCTCCCTCCGGGAGACAACATTTGTCCCCCTACATGAGACCAAACTGTCTCCCTCCGGTAGACCAAACTGTCTCCCTCCGGGAGACAACCTTTGTCTCCCTCCGGGAGACAACATTTGTCTCCCTCCGGGAGACAACTTTTGTCTCCCTCCGGGAGACCAAACTGTCTCCCTCCAAGAGACAACATTTGTCTCCCTCCGGGAGACAACATTTGTCTCCCTCCGGGAGACAGCATTTGTCTCCCTCCGGGAGACAACATTTGTCTCCCTCCGGGAGACAACATTTGTCTCTCTCCGGGAGACCAAACTGTCTCCCTCCGAGAGACAACATTTGTCTCCCTCCGGGAGACAACATCTGTCTCCCTCCGGGAGACAACCTTTGGCTCCCTCCGGGAGACAACATTTGTCTCCCTCCGGGAGACCAAACTGTCTCCCTCCGAGAGACAACATTTGTCTCCCTCCGGGAGACAACATTTGTCTCCCTCCGGGAGACCAAACTGTCTCCCTCCAAGAGACAACATTTGTCTCCCTCCGGGAGACAACATTTGTCTCCCTCCGGGAGACAGCATTTGTCTCCCTCCGGGAGACAACATTTGTCTCCCTCCGGGAGACAACATTTGTCTCCTTCCGAGAGACAACATTTGTCTCCCTCCGGGAGACAACATTTGTCTCCCTCCGGGAGACAACATTTGTCTCCCTCCGGGAGACCAAACTGTCTCCCTCCAAGAGACAACATTTGTCTCCCTCCGGGAGACAACATTTGTCTCCCTCCGGGAGACAACATTTGTCTCCTTCCGAGAGACAACCTTTGTCTCCCTACATGAGACCAAACTGTCTCCCTCCGGGAGACAACATTTGTCTCCTTCCGAGAGACAACTTTTGTCTCCCTCCGGGAGACAACATTTGTCTCCCTCCGGGAGACAACATTTGTCTCCTTCCGAGAGACAACCTTTGTCTCCCTCCGTGAGACGACATTTGTCTCCCTCCGGGAGACAACATTTGTCTCCCTCCGGGAGACAACATTTGTCTCCCTCCGGGAGACCAAACTGTCTCCCTCCGGGAGACAACCTTTGTCTCCCTCCGGGGAGACCAAACTGTCTCCCTCCGGGAGACAACCTTTGTCTCCCTCCGGGAGACAACATTTGTCTCCCTCCGGGAGACAACATTTGTCTCCCTCCGGGAGACAACATTTGTCTCCCTCCGGGAGACAACATTTGTCCCCTTACATGAGACCAAACTGTCTCCCTCCGGGAGACCAAACTGTCTCCCTCCGGGAGACAACCTTTGTCTCCCTCCAGGAGCCAACATTTGTCTCCCTCCGGGAGACCAAACTGTCTCCCTCCGAGAGACAACATTTGTCTCCCTCCGGGAGACAACATTTGTCTCCCTCCGGGAGACAGCATTTGTCTCTCTCCGGGAGACAACATTTGTCTCCCTCCGGGAGACAACATTTGTCTCCCTCCGGGAGACCAAACTGTCTCCCTCCGAGAGACAACATTTGTCTCCCTCCCGGAGATAACATTTGTCTCCCTCCGGGAGACAACATTTGTCTCTCTCCGGGAGACCAAACTGTCTCCCTCCGAGAGACAACATTTGGGTCCCTCCGGGAGACAACATTTGTCTCCCTCCGGGAGACAGCATTTGTCTCCCTCCGGGAGACAACATTTGTCTCCCTCCGGGAGACAACATTTGTCTCCCTCCGGGAGACCAAACTGTCTCCCTCCCAGAGACAACATTTGTCTCCCTCCCGGAGATAACATTTGTCTCCCTCCGGGAGACAACATTTGTCTCCCTCCGGGAGACCAAACTGTCTCCCTCCGGGAGACAACATTTGTCTCCCTCCGGGAGACAACATTTGTCTCCTTCCGAGAGACAACATTTGTCTCCCTCCGGGAGACAACATTTGTCTCCCTCCGGGAGACAACATTTGTCTCCCTCCGGGAGACCAAACTGTCTCCCTCCAAGAGACAACATTTGTCTCCCTCCGGGAGACAACATTTGTCTCCCTCCGGGAGACAACATTTGTCTCCTTCCGAGAGACAACCTTTGTCTCCCTACATGAGACCAAACTGTCTCCCTCCGGGAGACAACATTTGTCTCCTTCCGAGAGACAACTTTTGTCTCCCTCCGGGAGACAACATTTGTCTCCCTCCGGGAGACAACATTTGTCTCCCTAAGGGAGGCCAAACTGTCTCCCTCCGGGACACAACATTTATCTCCCTCCGGGAGACAACATTTGTCTCCCTCCGGGAGACAACATTTGTCTCCCTCCGGGAGACAACATTTGTCTCCCTCCGGGAGACAACCTTTGTCTCCCTCCTGGAGACAACATTTGTCTCCCTCCGGGAGACAACATTTGTCTCCCTCCGGGAGACAACATTTGTCCCCCCCCAAGAGACAACCTTTGTCTCCCTACATGACACCAAACTGTCTCCCTCCGGAGACCAAACTGTCTCCCTCCGGGAGACAACCTTTGTCTCCCTCCGGGAGACAACATTTGTCTCCCTCCGGGAGACAACATTTGTCTCCCTCCGCGAGACAACATTTGTCTCCCTCCGGGAGACAACCTTTGTCTCCCTCCGGGAGACAACCTTTGTCTCCCTCCGGGAAACAACATTTGTCTCCCGGAGGGAGACCAGACTGTCTCCCTCCGAGAGACAACATTTGTCTTCCTCCGGGAGATAACATTTGTCTCCCTCCGGGAGACAACATTTGTCTCCCTCCGGGAGGCCAAACTGTCTCCTTCCGGGAGACAACCTTTGTCTCCCTCCTGGAGACAACATTTGTCTCCCTCCGGGAGACAACATTTGTCTCCCTCCGGGAGACAACATTTGTCCCCCCCCAAGAGACAACCTTTGTCTCCCTACATGACACCAAACTGTCTCCCTCCGGAGACCAAACTGTCTCCCTCCGGGAGACAACCTTTGTCTCCCTCCGGGAGACAACATTTGTCTCCCTCCGGGAGACAACATTTGTCTCCCTCCGCGAGACAACATTTGTCTCCCTCCGGGAGACAACCTTTGTCTCCCTCCGGGAGACAACCTTTGTCTCCCTCCGGGAAACAACATTTGTCTCCCGGAGGGAGACCAGACTGTCTCCCTCCGAGAGACAACATTTGTCTTCCTCCGGGAGATAACATTTGTCTCCCTCCGGGAGACAACATTTGTCTCCCTCCGGGAGGCCAAACTGTCTCCTTCCGGGAGACAACCATTGTCTCCCTCCGGGACACAACATTTATCTCCCTCCGGGAGACAACATTTGTCTCCCTCCGGGAGACAACATTTGTCTCCCTCCGGGAGACAACCTTTGTCTCCCTCCGGGAGACAAAATTTGTCTCCCTCCGGGAGACAACATTTGTCCCCCCCAGGGAGACAACCTTTGTCTCCCTACATGAGACCAAACTGTCTCCCTCCGGAGACCAAACTGTCTCCCTCCGGGAGACAACATTTGTCTCCCTCCGGGAGACAACAATTGTCTCCCTCCGGGAGACAACCTTTGTCTCCCTCCGGGAGACAACATTTGTCTCCCTCCGGGAGACAACATTTGTCTCCCTCCGAGAGACAACAATTGTCTCCCTCCGGGAGACAACATTTGTCTTCCTCCGGGAGACAACATTTTTCTCCCTCCGGGAGACAACATTTGTCTCCCTCCGGGAGACAACCTTTGTCTCCCTCCGGGAGACAACATTTGTCTCCCTCCGGGAGATAACTTTTGTCTCCCTCCGGGAGACAACATTTGTCTCCCTCCGGGAGACAACCTTTGTCTCCCTACATGAGACCAAACTGTCTCCCTCCGGGAGACAACCTTTGTCTCCCTCCGGGAGACAACATTTGTCTCGCACCGGGAGACAACATTTGTCTCCCTCCGGGAGACCAAACTGTCTCCCTCCGAGGGACAACATTTGTCTTCCTCCGGGAGACAACATTTGTCTCCCTACGGGAGACAGCATTTGTCTCCCTCCGGGAGACAACATTTGTCTCCCTCCGGGAGACAACATTTGTCTCCCTCCGGGAGACAACATTTGTCTCCCTCCGGGAGACAACCTTTGTCTCCCTCTGGGAGACAACATTTGTCTCCCTCCGGGAGACAACATTTGTCTCCCTCCGGGAAACAACCTTTGTCTCCCTCCGGGAGACAACATTTGTCTCCCTCCGGGAGACAACATTTGTCTCCTTCCGAGAGACAATATTTGTCTCCCTCCGGGAGACAACATTTGTCTCCCTCCGGGAGACCAAACTGTCTCCCTCCGAGAGACAACATTTGTCTTCCTCCGGGAGACAACATTTGTCTCCCTACGGGAGACAGCATTTGTCTCCCTCCGGGAGACAGCATTTGTCTCCCTCCGGGAGACCAAACTGTCTCCCTCCGAGAGACAACATTTGTCTCCCTCCGGGAGACAACATTTGTCTCCCTCCGGGAGACAACATTTTTCTCCCTCCGGGAGACAACCTTTGTCTCCCTCCGGGAGACAACATTTGTCTCCCTCCGGGAGACAACATTTGTCTCCCTCCGGGAGACAACCTTTGTCTCCCTCCGGGGGACAGCATTTGTCTCCCTCCGGGAGACAACATTTGTCTCCCTCCGGGAGACCAAACTGTCTCCCTCCGAGAGAGAACATTTGTCTCCCTCCGGGAGACCAAACTGTCTCCCTCCGAGAGACAACATTTGTCTCCCTCCGGGAGACAACATTTGTCTCCCTCCGGGGGACAGCATTTGTCTCCCTCCGGGAGACAACATTTGTCTCCCTCCGGGAGACCAAACTGTCTCCCTCCGAGAGACAACATTTGTCTCCTTCCGGGAGACAACATTTGTCTCCCTCCGGGAGACAACTTTTTTCTCCCTCCGGGAGACAACATTTTTCTTCCTCCGGCAGACAACATTTGTCTCCCTCCGGGAGACAACATTTGTCTCCCTCCGGGAGACAACCTTTGTCTCCCTCCGGGAGACAACCTTTGTCTCCCTCCGGGAGACAACATTTGTCTCCCTACGGGAGACCAAACTGTCTCCCTCCGAGAGACAACATTTGTCTCCCTCCGGGAGATAACATTTGTCTCCCTCCGCGAGACAACATTTGTCTCCCTCCGGGAGACAACCTTTGTCTCCCTGCGGGAGACAACCTTTGTCTCCCTCCGGGAAACAACATTTGTCTCCCTACGGGAGACCAGACTGTCTCCCTCCGAGAGACAACATTTGTCTTCCTCCGGGAGATAACATTTGTCTCCCTCCGAGAGACAACATTTGTCTCCCTCCGGGAGATAACATTTGTCTTCCTCCTTGAGACAATATTTGTCTCCCTCCGGGAGACCAAACTGTCTCCCTCCGGGAGACAACATTTGTCTCCCTCCGTGAGACAACCATTGTCTCCCTCCGGGAGACAACATTTGTCTCCCTCAGGGAGATAACATTTGTCTCCCTCCGGGAGACAACATTTGTCTCCCTCCGGGAGACAACCTTTGTCTCCCTCCGGGAGACAACATTTGTCTCCCTACGGGAGACCAAGCTGTCTCCCTCCGAGAGACATCATTTGTCTCCCTCGGGGAGATAACATTTGTCTCCCTCCGGGAGACAACATTTGTCTCCCTAAGGGAGGCCAAACTGTCTCCCTCCGGGACACAACATTTATCTCCCTCCGGGAGACAACATTTGTCTCCCTCCGGGAGACAACATTTGTCTCCCTCCGGGAGACAACATTTGTCTCCCTCCGGGAGACAACCTTTGTCTCCCTCCTGGAGACAACATTTGTCTCCCTCCGGGAGACAACATTTGTCTCCCTCCGGGAGACAACATTTGTCCCCCCCCAAGAGACAACCTTTGTCTCCCTACATGACACCAAACTGTCTCCCTCCGGAGACCAAACTGTCTCCCTCCGGGAGACAACCTTTGTCTCCCTCCGGGAGACAACATTTGTCTCCCTCCGGGAGACAACATTTGTCTCCCTCCGCGAGACAACATTTGTCTCCCTCCGGGAGACAACCTTTGTCTCCCTCCGGGAGACAACCTTTGTCTCCCTCCGGGAAACAACATTTGTCTCCCGGAGGGAGACCAGACTGTCTCCCTCCGAGAGACAACATTTGTCTTCCTCCGGGAGATAACATTTGTCTCCCTCCGGGAGACAACATTTGTCTCCCTCCGGGAGGCCAAACTGTCTCCTTCCGGGAGACAACCATTGTCTCCCTCCGGGACACAACATTTATCTCCCTCCGGGAGACAACATTTGTCTCCCTCCGGGAGACAACATTTGTCTCCCTCCGGGAGACAACCTTTGTCTCCCTCCGGGAGACAAAATTTGTCTCCCTCCGGGAGACAACATTTGTCCCCCCCAGGGAGACAACCTTTGTCTCCCTACATGAGACCAAACTGTCTCCCTCCGGAGACCAAACTGTCTCCCTCCGGGAGACAACATTTGTCTCCCTCCGGGAGACAACAATTGTCTCCCTCCGGGAGACAACCTTTGTCTCCCTCCGGGAGACAACATTTGTCTCCCTCCGGGAGACAACATTTGTCTCCCTCCGAGAGACAACAATTGTCTCCCTCCGGGAGACAACATTTGTCTTCCTCCGGGAGACAACATTTTTCTCCCTCCGGGAGACAACATTTGTCTCCCTCCGGGAGACAACCTTTGTCTCCCTCCGGGAGACAACATTTGTCTCCCTCCGGGAGATAACTTTTGTCTCCCTCCGGGAGACAACATTTGTCTCCCTCCGGGAGACAACCTTTGTCTCCCTACATGAGACCAAACTGTCTCCCTCCGGGAGACAACCTTTGTCTCCCTCCGGGAGACAACATTTGTCTCGCACCGGGAGACAACATTTGTCTCCCTCCGGGAGACCAAACTGTCTCCCTCCGAGGGACAACATTTGTCTTCCTCCGGGAGACAACATTTGTCTCCCTACGGGAGACAGCATTTGTCTCCCTCCGGGAGACAACATTTGTCTCCCTCCGGGAGACAACATTTGTCTCCCTCCGGGAGACAACATTTGTCTCCCTCCGGGAGACAACCTTTGTCTCCCTCTGGGAGACAACATTTGTCTCCCTCCGGGAGACAACATTTGTCTCCCTCCGGGAAACAACCTTTGTCTCCCTCCGGGAGACAACATTTGTCTCCCTCCGGGAGACAACATTTGTCTCCTTCCGAGAGACAATATTTGTCTCCCTCCGGGAGACAACATTTGTCTCCCTCCGGGAGACCAAACTGTCTCCCTCCGAGAGACAACATTTGTCTTCCTCCGGGAGACAACATTTGTCTCCCTACGGGAGACAGCATTTGTCTCCCTCCGGGAGACAGCATTTGTCTCCCTCCGGGAGACCAAACTGTCTCCCTCCGAGAGACAACATTTGTCTCCCTCCGGGAGACAACATTTGTCTCCCTCCGGGAGACAACATTTTTCTCCCTCCGGGAGACAACCTTTGTCTCCCTCCGGGAGACAACATTTGTCTCCCTCCGGGAGACAACATTTGTCTCCCTCCGGGAGACAACCTTTGTCTCCCTCCGGGGGACAGCATTTGTCTCCCTCCGGGAGACAACATTTGTCTCCCTCCGGGAGACCAAACTGTCTCCCTCCGAGAGAGAACATTTGTCTCCCTCCGGGAGACCAAACTGTCTCCCTCCGAGAGACAACATTTGTCTCCCTCCGGGAGACAACATTTGTCTCCCTCCGGGGGACAGCATTTGTCTCCCTCCGGGAGACAACATTTGTCTCCCTCCGGGAGACCAAACTGTCTCCCTCCGAGAGACAACATTTGTCTCCTTCCGGGAGACAACATTTGTCTCCCTCCGGGAGACAACTTTTTTCTCCCTCCGGGAGACAACATTTTTCTTCCTCCGGCAGACAACATTTGTCTCCCTCCGGGAGACAACATTTGTCTCCCTCCGGGAGACAACCTTTGTCTCCCTCCGGGAGACAACCTTTGTCTCCCTCCGGGAGACAACATTTGTCTCCCTACGGGAGACCAAACTGTCTCCCTCCGAGAGACAACATTTGTCTCCCTCCGGGAGATAACATTTGTCTCCCTCCGCGAGACAACATTTGTCTCCCTCCGGGAGACAACCTTTGTCTCCCTCCGGGAGACAACCTTTGTCTCCCTCCGGGAAACAACATTTGTCTCCCTACGGGAGACCAGACTGTCTCCCTCCGAGAGACAACATTTGTCTTCCTCCGGGAGATAACATTTGTCTCCCTCCGGGAGACAACATTTGTCTCCCTCCGGGAGGCCAAACTGTCTTCTTCCGGGAGACAACCATTGTCTCCCTCCGGGACACAACATTTCTCTCCCTCCGGGAGACAACATTTGTCTCCCTCCGGGAGACAACATTTGTCTCCCTCCGGGAGACAACATTTGTCTCCCTCCGGGAGACAACATTTGTCTCCCTACGGGAGACAACATTTTTCTCCCTCCGGGAGACAACATTTTTCTTCCTCCGGGAGACAACATTTGTCTCCCTCCGGGAGACAACATTTGTCTCCCTCCGGGAGACAACCTTTGTCTCCCTCCGGGAGACAACCTTTGTCTCCCTCCGGGAGACAACATTTGTCTCCCTACGGGAGACCAAACTGTCTCCCTCCGAGAGACAACATTTGTCTCCCTCCGGGAGATAACATTTGTCTCCCTCCGCGAGACAACATTTGTCTCCCTCCGGGAGACAACCTTTGTCTCCCTCCGGGAGACAACCTTTGTCTCCCTCCGGGAAACAACATTTGTCTCCCTACGGGAGACCAGACTGTCTCCCTCCGAGAGACAACATTTGTCTTCCTCCGGGAGATAACATTTGTCTCCCTCCGGGAGACAACATTTGTCTCCCTCCGGGAGGCCAAACTGTCTTCTTCCGGGAGACAACCATTGTCTCCCTCCGGGACACAACATTTATCTCCCTCCGGGAGACAACATTTGTCTCCCTCCGGGAGACAACATTTGTCTCCCTCCGGGAGACAACATTTGTCTCCCTCCGGGAGACAACATTTGTCTCCCTCCGGGAGACAACCTTTGTCTCCCTCCGGGAGACAACATTTGTCTCCCTCCGGGAGACAACATTTGTCCCCCCCAGGGAGACAACCTTTGTCTCCCTACATGAGACCAAACTGTCTCCCTCCGGAGACCAAACTGTCTCCCTCCGGGAGACAACATTTGTCTCCCTCCGGGAGACAACAATTGTCTCCCTCCGGGAGACAACCTTTGTCTGCCACCGGGAGACAACATTTGTCTCCCTCCGGGAGACAACATTTGTCTCCCTCCGGGAGACAACCTTTGTCTCCCTCTGGGAGACAACATTTGTCTCCCTCCGGGAGACAACATTTGTCTCCCTCCGGGAGACAACATTTGTCTTCCTCCGGGAAACAACCTTTGTCTCCCTCCGGGGGACAACATTTGTCTCCCTCCGGGAGACAACATTTGTCTCCTTCCGAGAGACAACATTTGTCTCCCTCCGGGAGACAACATTTGTCTCCCTCCGGGAGACAACATTTGTCTCCCTCCGGGAGACCAAACTGTCTCCCTCCGAGAGACAACATTTGTCTTCCTCCGGGAGACAACATTTGTCTCCCTACGGGAGACAGTATTTGTCTCCCTCCGGGAGACAACATTTGTCTCCCTCCGGGAGACCAAACTGTCTCCCTACGAGAGACAACATTTGTCTCCCTCCGGGAGACAACATATTTCTCCCTCCGGGAGACAACCTTTGTCTCCCTCCGGGAGACAACATTTGTCTCCCTCCGGGAGACAACCTTTGTCTCCCTCCGGGAGACAACCTTTGTCTCCCTCCGGGAGACAACATTTGTCTCCCTACGGGAGACCAAACTGTCTCCCTCCGAGAGACAACATTTGTCTCCCTACGGGAGATAACATTTGTCTCCCTCCGCGAGACAACATTTGTCTCCCTCCGGGAGACAACCTTTGTCTCCCTCCGGGAGACAACCTTTGTCTCCCTCCGGGAAACAACATTTGTCTCCCTACGGGAGACCAGACTGTCTCCCTCCGAGAGACAACATTTGTCTTCCTCCGGGAGATAACATTTGTCTCCCTCCGGGAGACAACATTTGTCTCCCTCCGGGAGGCCAAACTGTCTTCTTCCGGGAGACAACAATTGTCTCCCTCCGGGACACAACATTTCTCTCCCTCCGGGAGACAACATTTGTCTCCCTCCGGGAGACAACATTTGTCTCCCTCCGGGAGACAACATTTGTCTCCCTCCGGGAGACAACATTTGTCTCCCTACGGGAGACAACATTTTTCTCCCTCCGGGAGACAACATTTTTCTTCCTCCGGGAGACAACATTTGTCTCCCTCCGGGAGACAACATTTGTCTCCCTCCGGGAGACAACCTTTGTCTCCCTCCGGGAGACAACCTTTGTCTCCCTCCGGGAGACAACATTTGTCTCCCTACGGGAGACCAAACTGTCTCCCTCCGAGAGACAACATTTGTCTCCCTCCGGGAGATAACATTTGTCTCCCTCCGCGAGACAACATTTGTCTCCCTCCGGGAGACAACCTTTGTCTCCCTCCGGGAGACAACCTTTGTCTCCCTCCGGGAAACAACATTTGTCTCCCTACGGGAGACCAGACTGTCTCCCTCCGAGAGACAACATTTGTCTTCCTCCGGGAGATAACATTTGTCTCCCTCCGGGAGACAACATTTGTCTCCCTCCGGGAGGCCAAACTGTCTTCTTCCGGGAGACAACCATTGTCTCCCTCCGGGACACAACATTTATCTCCCTCCGGGAGACAACATTTGTCTCCCTCCGGGAGACAACATTTGTCTCCCTCCGGGAGACAACATTTGTCTCCCTCCGGGAGACAACATTTGTCTCCCTCCGGGAGACAACCTTTGTCTCCCTCCGGGAGACAACATTTGTCTCCCTCCGGGAGACAACATTTGTCCCCCCCAGGGAGACAACCTTTGTCTCCCTACATGAGACCAAACTGTCTCCCTCCGGAGACCAAACTGTCTCCCTCCGGGAGACAACATTTGTCTCCCTCCGGGAGACAACAATTGTCTCCCTCCGGGAGACAACCTTTGTCTGCCACCGGGAGACAACATTTGTCTCCCTCCGGGAGACAACATTTGTCTCCCTCCGGGAGACAACCTTTGTCTCCCTCTGGGAGACAACATTTGTCTCCCTCCGGGAGACAACATTTGTCTCCCTCCGGGAGACAACATTTGTCTTCCTCCGGGAAACAACCTTTGTCTCCCTCCGGGGGACAACATTTGTCTCCCTCCGGGAGACAACATTTGTCTCCTTCCGAGAGACAACATTTGTCTCCCTCCGGGAGACAACATTTGTCTCCCTCCGGGAGACAACATTTGTCTCCCTCCGGGAGACCAAACTGTCTCCCTCCGAGAGACAACATTTGTCTTCCTCCGGGAGACAACATTTGTCTCCCTACGGGAGACAGTATTTGTCTCCCTCCGGGAGACAACATTTGTCTCCCTCCGAAAGACCAAACTGTCTCCCTACGAGAGACAACATTTGTCTCCCTCCGGGAGACAACATATTTCTCCCTCCGGGAGACAACCTTTGTCTCCCTCCGGGAGACAACATTTGTCTCCCTCCGGGAGACAACCTTTGTCTCCCTCCGGGGGACAGCATTTGTCTCCCTCCGGGAGACAAAATTTGTCTCCCTCCGGGAGACCAAACTGTCTCCCTCCGAGAGAGAACATTTGTCTCCCTCCGGGAGACCAAACTGTCTCCCTCCGAGAGACAACATTTGTCTCCCTCCGGGAGACAACATTTGTCTCCCTCCGGGGGACAGCATTTGTCTCCCTCCGGGAGACAACATTTGTCTCCCTCCGGGAGACCAAACTGTCTCCCTCCGAGAGACAACATTTGTCTCCCTCCGGGAGACAACATTTGCCTCCCTCCGGGAGACAACATTTTTCTCCCTCCGGGAGACAACATTTGTCTTCCTCCGGGAGACAACATTTGTCTCCCTCCGGGAGACAACATTTGTCTCCCTCCGGGAGACAACCTTTGTCTCCCTCCGGGAGACAACATTTGTCTAACTCCGGGAGACAACATTTGTCTCCCTACATGAGACCAAACTGTCTTCCTCCGGGAAACAACCTTTGTCTCCCTCCGGGGGACAACATTTGTCTCCCTCCGGGAGACAACATTTGTCTCCTTCCGAGAGACAACATTTGTCTCCCTCCGGGAGACAACATTTGTCTCCCTCCGGGAGACCAAACTGTCTCCCTCCGAGAGACAACATTTGTCTTCCTCCGGGAGACAACATTTGTCTCCCTACGGGAGACAGTATTTGTCTCCCTCCGGGAGACAACATTTGTCTCCATCCGGGAGACCAAACTGTCTCCCTCCGAGAGACAACATTTGTCTCCCTCCGGGAGACAACATTTGTCTCCCTCCGGGAGACAACATTTTTCTCCCTCCGGGAGACAACCTTTGTCTCCCTCCGGGAGACAACATTTGTCTCCCTCCGGGAGACAACCTTTGTCTCCCTCCGGGGGACAGCAATTGTCTCCCTCCGGGAGACAACATTTGTCTCCCTCCGGGAGACCAAACTGTCTCCCTCCGAGAGAGAACATTTGTTTCCCTCCGGGAGACCAAACTGTCTCCCTCCGAGAGACAACATTTGTCTCCCTCCGGGAGACAACATTTGTCTCCCTCCGGGGGACAGCATTTGTCTCCCGGAGGGAGACAACATTTGTCTCCCTCCGGGAGACCAAACTGTCTCCCTCCGAGAGACAACATTTGTCTCCCTCCGGGAGACAACATTTGTCTCCCTCCGGGAGATAACCTTTGTCTCCCTCCGGGAGACAACATTTGTCTCCCTCCGGGAGACAACCTTTGTCTCCCTCCGGGAGACAACAAGTCTCCTTCCGAGAGACAACAATTGTCTCCCTCCGGGAGACAACATTTGTCTTCCTCCGGGAGACAACATTTGTCTCCCTCCGGGAGACAACATTTGTCTCCCTCCGGGAGACAACCTTTGTCTCCCTCCGGGAGACAACATTTGTCTCCCTCCGGGAGACCAAACTGTCTCCCTCCGATAGACAACATTTGTCTTCCTCCGGGAGACAACATTTGTTTCACTACGGGAGACAGCATTTGTCTCCCTCCGGGAGACAACATTTGTCTCCCTCCGGGAGACAACATTTGTCTCCCTCCGGGAGACAACCTTTGTCTCCCTCTGGGAGACAACATTTGTCTCCCTCCGGGAGACAACATTTGTCTCCCTCCGGGAGACAACATTTGTCTCCCTCCGGGAGACAACATTTGTCTCCCTCCGGGAAACAACCATTGTCTCCCTCCGGGGGACAACATTTGTCTCCCTCCGGGAGACAACATTTGTCTCCTTCCGAGAGACAATATTTGTCTCCCTCCGGGAGACAACATTTGTCTCCCTCCCGGAGACCAAACTGTCTCCCTCCGAGAGACAACATTTGTCTTCCTCCGGGAGACAACATTTGTCTCCCTACGGGAGACAGCATTTGTCTCCCTCCGGGAGACAACATTTGTCTCCCTCCGGGAGACCAAACTGTCTTCCTCCGGGAGACAACCTTTGTCTCCCTCCGGGGGACAGCACTTGTCTCCCTCCGGGAGACAACATTTGTCTCCCTCCGGGAGACCAAACTGTCTCCCTCCGAGAGAGAACATTTGTCTCCCTCCGGGAGACCAAACTGTCTCCCTCCGAGAGAGAACATTTGTCTCCCTCCGGGAGACAACATTTGTCTCCCTCCGGGGGACAGCATTTGTCTCCCTCCGGGAGACAACATTTGTCTCCCTCCGGGAGACCAAACTGTCTCCCTCCGAGAGACAACATTTGTCTCCCTCCGGGAGACAACATTTGTCTCCCTCCGGGAGACAACTTTTTTCTCCCTCCGGGAGACAACCTTTGTCTCCCTCCGGGAGACAACATTTGTCTCCCTCCGGGAGACAACATTTGTCTCCCTCCGGAAGACAACATTTGTCTCCCTACGGGAGACAACATTTTTCTCCCTCCGGGAGACAACATTTTTCTCCCTCCGGGAGACAACATTTGTCTCCCTCCGGGAGACAACATTTTTCTCCCTCCGGGAGACAACCTTTGTCTCCCTCCGGGAGACAACATTTGTCTCCCTCCGGGAGACAACCTTTGTCTCCCTCCGGGAGACAACCTGTCTCCTTCCGAGAGACAACAATTGTCTCCCTCCGGGAGAAAACATTTGTCTCCCTCCGGGAGACAACATTTTTCTCCCTCCGGGAGACAACATTTGTCTCCCTCCGGGAGACAACGTTTGTCTCCCTCCGGGAGACAACATTTGTCTTCCTCCGGGAGACCAAACTGTCTCCCTCCGAGAGACAACATTTGTCTCCCTCCGGGAGACAACATTTGTCTCCCTCCAGGAGACAACATTTGTCTCCCTCCGGGAGACCAAACTGTCTCCCTCCAGGAGACAACATTTGTCTTCCTCCGTGAGACAACCATTGTCTCCCTCCGGGAGACAACATTTGTCTCCCTCCGGGAGATAACATTTGTCTCCCTCCGGGAGACAACATTTGACTCCCTCCGGGAGGCCAAACTGTCTCCCTCCGGGAGACAACCTTTGTCTCCCTCCGGGGGACAGCACTTGTCTCCCTCCGGGAGAGAACATTTGTCTCCCTCCGGGAGACCAAACTGTCTCCCTCCGGGAGACAACAATTGTCTCCCTCCGGGAGACAACATTTGTCTCCCTCCGGGAGACCAAACTGTCTCCCTCCGAGAGACAACATTTGTCTCCCTCCGGGAGACAACATTTGTCTCCCTCCGGGGGACAGCATTTGTCTCCCTCCGGGAGACAACATTTGTCTCCCTCCGGGAGACCAAACTGTCTCCCTCCGAGAGACAACATTTGTCTCCCTCCGGGAGACAACATTTGTCTCCCTCCGGGAGACCAAACTGTCTCCCTCCGGGAGACCAAACTGTCTCCCTCCGGGAGACAACATTTGTCTCCCTCCGGGAGACAACCATTGTCTCCCTCCGGGAGACAACATTTGTCTCCCTCCGGGAGATAACATTTGTCTCCCTCCGGGAGACAACAATTGTCTCCCTCCGGGAGACAACATTTGTCTCCCTCCGGGAGACAACCTTTGTCTCCCTCCGGGAGACAAAGTTTGTCTCCCTCCGGGAGACAACATTTGTCTCCCTCCGGGAGACCAAACTGTCTCCCTCCGAGAGACAACATTTGTCTCCCTCCGGGAGACAACATTTGTCTCCCTCCGGGGGACAGCATTTGTCTCCCTCCGGGAGACAACATTTGTCTCCCTCCGGGAGACCAAACTGTCTCCCTCCGAGAGACAACATTTGTCTCCCTCCGGGAGACAACATTTGTCTCCCTACGGGAGACCAAACTGTCTCCCTCCGAGAGACAACATTTGTCTCCCTCCCGGAGATAACATTTGTCTCCCTCCGGGAGACAACCTTTGTCTCCCTCCGGGGGACAGCATTTGTCTCCCTCCGGGAGACAAAATTTGTCTCCCTCCGGGAGACCAAACTGTCTCCCTCCGAGAGAGAACATTTGTCTCCCTCCGGGAGACCAAACTGTCTCCCTCCGAGAGACAACATTTGTCTCCCTCCGGGAGACAACATTTGTCTCCCTCCGGGGGACAGCATTTGTCTCCCTCCGGGAGACAACATTTGTCTCCCTCCGGGAGACCAAACTGTCTCCCTCCGAGAGACAACATTTGTCTCCCTCCGGGAGACAACATTTGCCTCCCTCCGGGAGACAACATTTTTCTCCCTCCGGGAGACAACCTTTGTCTCCCTCCGGGAGACAACATTTGTCTCCCTCCGGGAGACAACCTTTGTCTCCCTCCGGGAGACAACCTGTCTCCTTCCGAGAGACAACAATTGTCTCCCTCCGGGAGACAACATTTGTCTTCCTCCGGGAGACAACATTTGTCTCCCTCCGGGAGACAACATTTGTCTCCCTCCGGGAGACAACCTTTGTCTCCCTCCGGGAGACAACATTTGTCTCCCTCCGGGAGATAACTTTTGTCTCCCTCCGGGAGACAACATTTGTCTAACTCCGGGAGACAACATTTGTCTCCCTCCGGGAGACAACATTTGTCTCCCTACATGAGACCAAACTGTCTTCCTCCGGGAAACAACCTTTATCTCCCTCCGGGGGACAACATTTGTCTCCCTCCGGGAGACAACATTTGTCTCCTTCCGAGAGACAACATTTGTCTCCCTCCGGGAGACAACATTTGTCTCCCTCCGGGAGACCAAACTGTCTCCCTCCGGGAGACAACCTTTGTCTCCCTCCGGGAGACAACATTTGTCTCCCTCCGGGAGACAACCTTTGTCTCCCTCCGGGGGACAGCAATTGTCTCCCTCCGGGAGACAACATTTGTCTCCCTCCGGGAGACCAAACTGTCTCCCTCCGAGAGAGAACATTTGTTTCCCTCCGGGAGACCAAACTGTCTCCCTCCGAGAGACAACATTTGTCTCCCTCCGGGAGACAACATTTGTCTCCCTCCGGGGGACAGCATTTGTCTCCCGGAGGGAGACAACATTTGTCTCCCTCCGGGAGACCAAACTGTCTCCCTCCGAGAGACAACATTTGTCTCCCTCCGGGAGACAACAATTGTCTCCCTCCGGGAGACAACATTTGTCTTCCTCCGGGAGACAACATTTGTCTCCCTCCGGGAGACAACATTTGTCTCCCTCCGGGAGACAACCTTTGTCTCCCTCCGGGAGACAACATTTGTCTCCCTCGGGGAGACCAAACTGTCTCCCTCCGATAGACAACATTTGTCTTCCTCCGGGAGACAACATTTGTTTCCCTACGGGAGACAGCATTTGTCTCCCTCCGGGAGACAACATTTGTCTCCCTCCGGGAGACAACATTTGTCTTCCTCCGGGAGACAACCTTTGTCTCCCTCTGGGAGACAACATTTGTCTCCCTCCGGGAGACAACATTTGTCTCCCTCCGGGAGACAACATTTGTCTCCCTCCGGGAAACAACCTTTGTCTCCCTCCGGGAGACCAAACTGTCTCCCTCCGAGAGACAACATTTGTCTTCCTCCGGGAGACAACATTTGTCTCCCTACGGGAGACAGCATTTGTCTCCCTCCGGGAGACAACATTTGTCTCCCTCCGGGAGACCAAACTGTCTCCCTCCGGGAGACAACCTTTGTCTCCCTCCGGGGGACAGCACTTGTCTCCCTCCGGGAGACAACATTTGTCTCCCTCCGGGAGACCAAACTGTCTCCCTCCGAGAGAGAACATTTGTCTCCCTCCGGGAGACCAAACTGTCTCCCTCCGAGAGACAACATTTGTCTCCCTCCGGGAGACAACATTTGTCTCCCTCCGGGGGACAGCATTTGTCTCCCTCCGGGAGACAACATTTGTCTCCCTCCGGGAGACCAAATTGTCTCCCTCCGAGAGACAACATTTGTCTCCCTCCTGGAGACAACTTTTGTCTCCCTCCGGGAGACAACTTTTTTCTCCCTCCGGGAGACAACCTTTGTCTCCCTCCGGGAGACAACATTTGTCTCCCTCCGGGAGACAACATTTGTCTCCCTCCGGAAGACAACATTTGTCTCCCTACGGGAGACAACATTTTTCTCCCTCCGGGAGACAACATTTTTCTCCCTCCGGGAGACAACATTTGTCTCCCTCCGGGAGACAACATTTTTCTCCCTCCGGGAGACAACCTTTGTCTCCCTCCGGGAGACAACATTTGTCTCCCTCCGGGAGACAACCTTTGTCTCCCTCCGGGAGACAACCTGTCTCCTTCCGAGAGACAACAATTGTCTCCCTCCGGGAGAAAACATTTGTCTCCCTCCGGGAGACAACATTTTTCTCCCTCCGGGAGACAACATTTGTCTCCCTCCGGGAGACAACGTTTGTCTCCCTCCGGGAGACAACATTTGTCTTCCTCCGAGAGACCAAACTGTCTCCCTCCGAGAGACAACATTTGTCTCCCTCCGGGAGACAACATTTGTCTCCCTCCGGGAGACAACATTTGTCTCCCTCCAGGAGACAACATTTGTCTCCCTCCGGGAGACCAAACTGTCTCCCTCCAGGAGACAACATTTGTCTCCCTCCGTGAGACAACCATTGTCTCCCTCCGGGAGACAACATTTGTCTCCCTCCGGGAGATAACATTTGTCTCCCTCCGGGAGACAACATTTGACTCCCTCCGGGAGGCCAAACTGTCTCCCTCCGGGAGACAACCTTTGTCTCCCTCCGGGGGACAGCACTTGTCTCCCTCCGGGAGACAACATTTGTCTCCCTCCGGGAGACAAAACTGTCTCCCTCCGAGAGGGAACATTTGTCTCCCTCCGGGAGACCAAACTGTCTCCCTCCGAGAGACAACATTTGTCTCCCTCCGGGAGACAACATTTGTCTCCCTCCGGGGGACAGCATTTGTCTCCCTCCGGGAGACAACATTTGTCTCCCTCCGGGAGACCAAACTGTCTCCCTCCGAGAGACAACATTTGTCTCCCTCCGGGAGACAACATTTGTCTCCCTCCGGGAGACCAAACTGTCTCCCTCCGGGAGACCAAACTGTCTCCCTCCGGGAGACAACATTTGTCTCCCTCCGGGAGACAACCATTGTCTCCATCCGGGAGACAACATTTGTCTCCCTCCGGGAGATAACATTTGTCTCCCTCCGGGAGACAACAATTGTCTCCCTCCGAGAGAGAACATTTGTCTCCCTCCGGGAGACCAAACTGTCTCCCTCCGAGAGACAACATTTGTCTTCCTCCGGGAGACAACATTTGCCTCCCTCCGGGAGACAACATTTTTCTCCCTCCGGGAGACAACCTTTGTCTCCCTCCGGGAGACAACATTTGTCTCCCTCCGGGAGACAACCTTTGTCTCCCTCCGGGAGACAACCTGTCTCCTTCCGAGAGACAACAATTGTCTCCCTCCGGGAGACAACATTTGTCTTCCTCCGGGAGACAACATTTGTCTCCCTCCGGGAGACAACTTTTTTCTCCCTCCGGGAGACAACCTTTGTCTCCCTCCGGGAGACAACATTTGTCTCCCTCCGGGAGACAACATTTGTCTCCCTCCGGGAGACAACATTTGTCTCCCTCCGGAAGACAACATTTGTCTCCCTACGGGAGACAACATTTTTCTCCCTCCGGGAGACAACATTTTTCTCCCTCCGGGAGACAACATTTGTCTCCCTCCGGGAGACAACATTTTTCTCCCTCCGGGAGACAACCTTTGTCTCCCTCCGGGAGACAACATTTGTCTCCCTCCGGGAGACAACCTTTGTCTCCCTCCGGGAGACAACCTGTCTCCTTCCGAGAGACAACAATTGTCTCCCTCCGGGAGAAAACATTTGTCTCCCTCCGGGAGACAACATTTTTCTCCCTCCGGGAGACAACATTTGTCTCCCTCCGGGAGACAACGTTTGTCTCCCTCCGGGAGACAACGTTTGTCTTCCTCCGAGAGACCAAACTGTCTCCCTCCGAGAGACAACATTTGTCTCCCTCCGGGAGACAACATTTGTCTCCCTCCGGGAGACAACATTTGTCTCCCTCCAGGAGACAACATTTGTCTCCCTCCGGGAGACCAAACTGTCTCCCTCCAGGAGACAACATTTGTCTCCCTCCGTGAGACAACCATTGTCTCCCTCCGGGAGACAACATTTGTCTCCCTCCGGGAGATAACATTTGTCTCCCTCCGGGAGACAACATTTGACTCCCTCCGGGAGGCCAAACTGTCTCCCTCCGGGAGACAACCTTTGTCTCCCTCCGGGGGACAGCACTTGTCTCCCTCCGGGAGACAACATTTGTCTCCCTCCGGGAGACAAAACTGTCTCCCTCCGAGAGGGAACATTTGTCTCCCTCCGGGAGACCAAACTGTCTCCCTACGAGAGACAACATTTGTCTCCCTCCGGGAGACAACATTTGTCTCCCTCCGGGGGACAGCATTTGTCTCCCTCCGGGAGACAACATTTGTCTCCCTCCGGGAGACCAAACTGTCTCCCTCCGAGAGACAACATTTGTCTCCCTCCGGGAGACAACATTTGTCTCCCTCCGGGAGACCAAACTGTCTCCCTCCGGGAGACGAAACTGTCTCCCTCCGAGAGACAACATTTGTCTCCCTCCGGGAGACAACCATTGTCTCCATCCGGGAGACAACATTTGTCTCCCTCCGGGAGATAACATTTGTCTCCCTCCGGGAGACAACAATTGTCTCCCTCCGAGAGAGAACATTTGTCTCCCTCCGGGAGACCAAACTGTCTCCCTCCGAGAGACAACATTTGTCTCCCTCCGGGAGACAACATTTGTCTCCCTCCGGGGGACAGCATTTGTCTCCCTCCGGGAGGCAACATTTGTCTCCCTCCGGGAGACCAAACTGTCTCCCTCCGAGAGACAACATTTGTCTCCCTCCGGGAGACAACATTTGCCTCCCTCCGGGAGACAACATTTTTCTCCCTCCGGGAGACAACCTTTGTCTCCCTCCGGGAGACAACATTTGTCTCCCTCCGGGAGACAACCTTTGTCTCCCTCCGGGAGACAACCTGTCTCCTTCCGAGAGACAACAATTGTCTCCCTCCGGGAGACCAAACTGTCTCCCTCCGGGAGACGAAACTGTCTCCCTCCGGGAGACAACATTTGTCTCCCTCCGGAAGACAACCATTGTCTCCATCCGGGAGACAACATTTGTCTCCCTCCGGGAGATAACATTTGTCTCCCTCCGGGAGACAACAATTGTCTCCCTCCGAGAGAGAACATTTGTCTCCCTCCGGGAGACCAAACTGTCTCCCTCCGAGAGACAACATTTGTCTCCCTCCGGGAGACAACATTTGTCTCCCTCCGGGGGACAGCATTTGTCTCCCTCCGGGAGGCAACATTTGTCTCCCTCCGGGAGACCAAACTGTCTCCCTCCGAGAGACAACATTTGTCTCCCTCCGGGAGACAACATTTGCCTCCCTCCGGGAGACAACATTTTTCTCCCTCCGGGAGACAACCTTTGTCTCCCTCCGGGAGACAACATTTGTCTCCCTCCGGGAGACAACCTTTGTCTCCCTCCGGGAGACAACCTGTCTCCTTCCAAAAGACAACAATTGTCTCCCTCCGGGAGACAACATTTGTCTTCCTCCGGGAGACAACATTTGTCTCCTTCCGAGAGACAACAATTGTCTCCCTCCGGGAGACAACATTTGTCTTCCTCCGGGAGACAACATTTGTCTCCCTCCGGGAGACAACATTTGTCTCCCTCCGGGAGATAACTTTTGTCTCCCTCCGGGAGACAACATTTGTCTAACTCCGGGAGACAACATTTGTCTCCCTCCGGGAGACAACATTTGTCTCCCTACATGAGACCAAACTGTCTTCCTCCGGGAAACAACCTTTGTCTCCCTCCGGGGGACAACATTTGTCTCCCTCCGGGAGACAACATTTGTCTCCTTCCGAGAGACAACATTTGTCTCCCTCCGGGAGACAACATTTGTCTCCCTCCGGGAGACAACATTTGCCTCCCTCCGGGAGACAACATTTTTCTCCCTCCGGGAGACAACCTTTGTCTCCCTCCGGGAGACAACATTTGTCTCCCTCCGGGAGACCAAACTGTCTCCCTCCGAGAGACAACATTTGTCTCCCTCCGGGAGACAACATTTGTCTCCCTCCGGGAGACCAAACTGTCCCCCTCCGAGAGACAACATTTGTCTCCCTCCGGGAGACAACATTTGCCTCCCTCCGGGAGACAACATTTTTCTCCCTCCGGGAGACAACCTTTGTCTCCCTCCGGGAGACAACATTTGTCTCCCTCCGGGAGACAACCTTTGTCTCCCTCCGGGAGACAACCTGTCTCCTTCCGAGAGACAACAATTGTCTCCTTCCGGGAGACCAAACTGTCTCCCTCCGGGAGACGAAACTGTCTCCCTCCGGGAGACAACATTTGTCTCCCTCCGGGAGACAACCATTGTCTCCATCCGGGAGACAACATTTGTCTCCCTCCGGGAGATAACATTTGTCTCCCTCCGGGAGACAACAATTGTCTCCCTCCGAGAGAGAACATTTGTCTCCCTCCGGGAGACCAAACTGTCTCCCTCCGAGAGACAACATTTGTCTCCCTCCGGGAGACAACATTTGTCTCCCTCCGGGGGACAGCATTTGTCTCCCTCCGGGAGGCAACATTTGTCTCCCTCCGGGAGACCAAACTGTCTCCCTCCGAGAGACAACATTTGTCTCCCTCCGGGAGACAACATTTGCCTCCCTCCGGGAGACAACATTTTTCTCCCTCCGGGAGACAACCTTTGTCTCCCTCCGGGAGACAACATTTGTCTCCCTCCGGGAGACAACCTTTGTCTCCCTCCGGGAGACAACCTGTCTCCTTCCGAGAGACAACAATTGTCTCCCTCCGGGAGACAACATTTGTCTTCCTCCGGGAGACAACATTTGTCTCCTTCCGAGAGACAACAATTGTCTCCCTCCGGGAGACAACATTTGTCTTCCTCCGGGAGACAACATTTGTCTCCCTCCGGGAGACAACATTTGTCTCCCTCCGGGAGATAACTTTTGTCTCCCTCCGGGAGACAACATTTGTCTAACTCCGGGAGACAACATTTGTCTCCCTCCGGGAGACAACATTTGTCTCCCTACATGAGACCAAACTGTCTTCCTCCGGGAAACAACCTTTGTCTCCCTCCGGGGGACAACATTTGTCTCCCTCCGGGAGACAACATTTGTCTCCTTCCGAGAGACAACATTTGTCTCCCTCCGGGAGACAACATTTGTCTCCCTCCGGGAGACAACATTTGCCTCCCTCCGGGAGACAACATTTTTCTCCCTCCGGGAGACAACCTTTGTCTCCCTCCGGGAGACAACATTTGTCTCCCTCCGGGAGACCAAACTGTCTCCCTCCGAGAGACAACATTTGTCTCCCTCCGGGAGACAACATTTGTCTCCCTCCGGGAGACCAAACTGTCTCCCTCCGGGAGACGAAACTGTCTCCCTCCGGGAGACAACATTTGTCTCCCTCCGGGAGACAACCATTGTCTCCATCCGGGAGACAACATTTGTCTCCCTCCGGGAGATAACATTTGTCTCCCTCCGGGAGACAACAATTGTCTCCCTCCGAGAGAGAACATTTGTCTCCCTCCGGGAGACCAAACTGTCTCCCTCCGAGAGACAACATTTGTCTCCCTCCGGGAGACAACATTTGTCTCCCTCCGGGGGACAGCATTTGTCTCCCTCCGGGAGGCAACATTTGTCTCCCTCCGGGAGACCAAACTGTCTCCCTCCGAGAGACAACATTTGTCTCCCTCCGGGAGACAACATTTGCCTCCCTCCGGGAGACAACATTTTTCTCCCTCCGGGAGACAACCTTTGTCTCCCTCCGGGAGACAACATTTGTCTCCCTCCGGGAGACAACCTTTGTCTCCCTCCGGGAGACAACCTGTCTCCTTCCGAGAGACAACAATTGTCTCCCTCCGGGAGACAACATTTGTCTTCCTCCGGGAGACAACATTTGTCTCCTTCCGAGAGACAACAATTGTCTCCCTCCGGGAGACAACATTTGTCTTCCTCCGGGAGACAACATTTGTCTCCCTCCGGGAGACAACATTTGTCTCCCTCCGGGAGATAACTTTTGTCTCCCTCCGGGAGACAACATTTGTCTAACTCCGGGAGACAACATTTGTCTCCCTCCGGGAGACAACATTTGTCTCCCTACATGAGACCAAACTGTCTTCCTCCGAGAGACAACATTTGTCTCCCTCCGGGAGACAACATTTGCCTCCCTCCGGGAGACAACATTTTTCTCCCTCCGGGAGACAACCTTTGTCTCCCTCCGGGAGACAACATTTGTCTCCCTCCGGGAGACCAAACTGTCTCCCTCCGAGAGACAACATTTGTCTCCCTCCGGGAGACAACATTTGTCTCCCTCCGGGAGACCAAACTGTCTCCCTCCGGGAGACGAAACTGTCTCCCTCCGGGAGACAACATTTGTCTCCCTCCGGGAGACAACCATTGTCTCCATCCGGGAGACAACATTTGTCTCCCTCCGGGAGATAACATTTGTCTCCCTCCGGGAGACAACAATTGTCTCCCTCCGAGAGAGAACATTTGTCTCCCTCCGGGAGACCAAACTGTCTCCCTCCGAGAGACAACATTTGTCTCCCTCCGGGAGACAACATTTGTCTCCCTCCGGGGGACAGCATTTGTCTCCCTCCGGGAGGCAACATTTGTCTCCCTCCGGGAGACCAAACTGTCTCCCTCCGAGAGACAACATTTGTCTCCCTCCGGGAGACAACATTTGCCTCCCTCCGGGAGACAACATTTTTCTCCCTCCGGGAGACAACCTTTGTCTCCCTCCGGGAGACAACATTTGTCTCCCTCCGGGAGACAACCTTTGTCTCCCTCCGGGAGACAACCTGTCTCCTTCCGAGAGACAACAATTGTCTCCCTCCGGGAGACAACATTTGTCTTCCTCCGGGAGACAACATTTGTCTCCTTCCGAGAGACAACAATTGTCTCCCTCCGGGAGACAACATTTGTCTTCCTCCGGGAGACAACATTTGTCTCCCTCCGGGAGACAACATTTGTCTCCCTCCGGGAGACAACCTTTGTCTCCCTCCGGGAGACAACATTTGTCTCCCTCCGGGAGATAACTTTTGTCTCCCTCCGGGAGACAACATTTGTCTAACTCCGGGAGACAACATTTGTCTCCCTCCGGGAGACAACATTTGTCTCCCTACATGAGACCAAACTGTCTTCCTCCGGGAAACAACCTTTGTCTCCCTCCGGGGGACAACATTTGTCTCCCTCCGGGAGACAACATTTGTCTCCTTCCGAGAGACAACATTTGTCTCCCTCCGGGAGACAACATTTGTCTCCCTACATGAGACCAAACTGTCTTCCTCCGGGAAACAACCTTTGTCTCCCTCCGGGGGACAACATTTGTCTCCCTCCGGGAGACAACATTTGTCTCCTTCCGAGAGACAACATTTGTCTCCCTCCGGGAGACAACATTTGTCTCCCTCCGGGAGACAACATTTGCCTCCCTCCGGGAGACAACATTTTTCTCCCTCCGGGAGACAACCTTTGTCTCCCTCCGGGAGACAACATTTGTCTCCCTCCGGGAGACCAAACTGTCTCCCTCCGAGAGACAACATTTGTCTCCCTCCGGGAGACAACATTTGTCTCCCTCCGGGAGACCAAACTGTCCCCCTCCGAGAGACAACATTTGTCTCCCTCCGGGAGACAACATTTGCCTCCCTCCGGGAGACAACATTTTTCTCCCTCCGGGAGACAACCTTTGTCTCCCTCCGGGAGACAACATTTGTCTCCCTCCGGGAGACAACCTTTGTCTCCCTCCGGGAGACAACCTGTCTCCTTCCGAGAGACAACAATTGTCTCCTTCCGGGAGACCAAACTGTCTCCCTCCGGGAGACGAAACTGTCTCCCTCCGGGAGACAACATTTGTCTCCCTCCGGGAGACAACCATTGTCTCCATCCGGGAGACAACATTTGTCTCCCTCCGGGAGATAACATTTGTCTCCCTCCGGGAGACAACAATTGTCTCCCTCCGAGAGAGAACATTTGTCTCCCTCCGGGAGACCAAACTGTCTCCCTCCGAGAGACAACATTTGTCTCCCTCCGGGAGACAACATTTGTCTCCCTCCGGGGGACAGCATTTGTCTCCCTCCGGGAGGCAACATTTGTCTCCCTCCGGGAGACCAAACTGTCTCCCTCCGAGAGACAACATTTGTCTCCCTCCGGGAGACAACATTTGCCTCCCTCCGGGAGACAACATTTTTCTCCCTCCGGGAGACAACCTTTGTCTCCCTCCGGGAGACAACATTTGTCTCCCTCCGGGAGACAACCTTTGTCTCCCTCCGGGAGACAACCTGTCTCCTTCCGAGAGACAACAATTGTCTCCCTCCGGGAGACAACATTTGTCTTCCTCCGGGAGACAACATTTGTCTCCTTCCGAGAGACAACAATTGTCTCCCTCCGGGAGACAACATTTGTCTTCCTCCGGGAGACAACATTTGTCTCCCTCCGGGAGACAACATTTGTCTCCCTCCGGGAGATAACTTTTGTCTCCCTCCGGGAGACAACATTTGTCTAACTCCGGGAGACAACATTTGTCTCCCTCCGGGAGACAACATTTGTCTCCCTACATGAGACCAAACTGTCTTCCTCCGGGAAACAACCTTTGTCTCCCTCCGGGGGACAACATTTGTCTCCCTCCGGGAGACAACATTTGTCTCCTTCCGAGAGACAACATTTGTCTCCCTCCGGGAGACAACATTTGTCTCCCTCCGGGAGACAACATTTGCCTCCCTCCGGGAGACAACATTTTTCTCCCTCCGGGAGACAACCTTTGTCTCCCTCCGGGAGACAACATTTGTCTCCCTCCGGGAGACCAAACTGTCTCCCTCCGAGAGACAACATTTGTCTCCCTCCGGGAGACAACATTTGTCTCCCTCCGGGAGACCAAACTGTCTCCCTCCGGGAGACGAAACTGTCTCCCTCCGGGAGACAACATTTGTCTCCCTCCGGGAGACAACCATTGTCTCCATCCGGGAGACAACATTTGTCTCCCTCCGGGAGATAACATTTGTCTCCCTCCGGGAGACAACAATTGTCTCCCTCCGAGAGAGAACATTTGTCTCCCTCCGGGAGACCAAACTGTCTCCCTCCGAGAGACAACATTTGTCTCCCTCCGGGAGACAACATTTGTCTCCCTCCGGGGGACAGCATTTGTCTCCCTCCGGGAGGCAACATTTGTCTCCCTCCGGGAGACCAAACTGTCTCCCTCCGAGAGACAACATTTGTCTCCCTCCGGGAGACAACATTTGCCTCCCTCCGGGAGACAACATTTTTCTCCCTCCGGGAGACAACCTTTGTCTCCCTCCGGGAGACAACATTTGTCTCCCTCCGGGAGACAACCTTTGTCTCCCTCCGGGAGACAACCTGTCTCCTTCCGAGAGACAACAATTGTCTCCCTCCGGGAGACAACATTTGTCTTCCTCCGGGAGACAACATTTGTCTCCTTCCGAGAGACAACAATTGTCTCCCTCCGGGAGACAACATTTGTCTTCCTCCGGGAGACAACATTTGTCTCCCTCCGGGAGACAACATTTGTCTCCCTCCGGGAGATAACTTTTGTCTCCCTCCGGGAGACAACATTTGTCTAACTCCGGGAGACAACATTTGTCTCCCTCCGGGAGACAACATTTGTCTCCCTACATGAGACCAAACTGTCTTCCTCCGAGAGACAACATTTGTCTCCCTCCGGGAGACAACATTTGCCTCCCTCCGGGAGACAACATTTTTCTCCCTCCGGGAGACAACCTTTGTCTCCCTCCGGGAGACAACATTTGTCTCCCTCCGGGAGACCAAACTGTCTCCCTCCGAGAGACAACATTTGTCTCCCTCCGGGAGACAACATTTGTCTCCCTCCGGGAGACCAAACTGTCTCCCTCCGGGAGACGAAACTGTCTCCCTCCGGGAGACAACATTTGTCTCCCTCCGGGAGACAACCATTGTCTCCATCCGGGAGACAACATTTGTCTCCCTCCGGGAGATAACATTTGTCTCCCTCCGGGAGACAACAATTGTCTCCCTCCGAGAGAGAACATTTGTCTCCCTCCGGGAGACCAAACTGTCTCCCTCCGAGAGACAACATTTGTCTCCCTCCGGGAGACAACATTTGTCTCCCTCCGGGGGACAGCATTTGTCTCCCTCCGGGAGGCAACATTTGTCTCCCTCCGGGAGACCAAACTGTCTCCCTCCGAGAGACAACATTTGTCTCCCTCCGGGAGACAACATTTGCCTCCCTCCGGGAGACAACATTTTTCTCCCTCCGGGAGACAACCTTTGTCTCCCTCCGGGAGACAACATTTGTCTCCCTCCGGGAGACAACCTTTGTCTCCCTCCGGGAGACAACCTGTCTCCTTCCGAGAGACAACAATTGTCTCCCTCCGGGAGACAACATTTGTCTTCCTCCGGGAGACAACATTTGTCTCCTTCCGAGAGACAACAATTGTCTCCCTCCGGGAGACAACATTTGTCTTCCTCCGGGAGACAACATTTGTCTCCCTCCGGGAGACAACATTTGTCTCCCTCCGGGAGACAACCTTTGTCTCCCTCCGGGAGACAACATTTGTCTCCCTCCGGGAGATAACTTTTGTCTCCCTCCGGGAGACAACATTTGTCTAACTCCGGGAGACAACATTTGTCTCCCTCCGGGAGACAACATTTGTCTCCCTACATGAGACCAAACTGTCTTCCTCCGGGAAACAACCTTTGTCTCCCTCCGGGGGACAACATTTGTCTCCCTCCGGGAGACAACATTTGTCTCCTTCCGAGAGACAACATTTGTCTCCCTCCGGGAGACAACATTTGTCTCCCTCCGGGAGACCAAACTGTCTCCCTCCGAGAGACAACATTTGTCTTCCTCCGGGAGACAACATTTGTCTCCCTACGGGAGACAACATTTTTCTCCCTCCGGGAGACAACCTTTGTCTCCCTCCGGGAGACAACATTTGTCTCCCTCCGGGAGACAACCTTTGTCTCCCTCCGGGGGACAGCAATTGTCTCCCTAGGGAGACAACATTTGTCTCCCTCCGGGAGACCAAACTGTCTCCCTCCGAGAGAGAACATTTGTTTCCCTCCGGGAGACCAAACTGTCTCCCTCCGAGAGACAACATTTGTCTCCCTCCAGGAGACAACATTTGTCTCCCTCCGGGGGACAGCATTTGTCTCCCGGAGGGAGACAACATTTGTCTCCCTCCGGGAGACAACCATTGTCTCCCTCCGGGAGACAACATTTGTCTCCCTCCGGGAGATAACATTTGTCTCCCTCCGGGAGACAACATTTGACTCCCTCCGGGAGGCCAAACTGTCTCCCTCCGAGAGACAACATTTGTCTCCCTCCGGGAGACAACATTTGTCTCCCTCCGGGGGACAGCATTTGTCTCCCTCCGGGAGACAACATTTGTCTCCCTCCGGGAGACCAAACTGTCTCCCTCCGAGAGACAACATTTGTCTCCCTCCGGGAGACAACATTTGTCTCCCTCCGGGAGACCAAACTGTCTCCCTCCGGGAGACCAAACTGTCTCCCTCCGGGAGACAACATTTGTCTCCCTCCGGGAGACAACCATTGTCTCCATCCGGGAGACAACATTTGTCTCCCTCCGGGAGATAACATTTGTCTCCCTCCGGGAGACAACAATTGTCTCCCTCCGAGAGAGAACATTTGTCTCCCTCCGGGAGACCAAACTGTCTCCCTCCGAGAGACAACATTTGTCTCCCTCCGGGAGACAACATTTGTCTCCCTCCGGGGGACAGCATTTGTCTCCCTCCGGGAGACAACATTTGTCTCCCTCCGGGAGACCAAACTGTCTCCCTCCGAGAGACAACATTTGTCTCCCTCCGGGAGACAACATTTGCCTCCCTCCGGGAGACAACATTTTTCTCCCTCCGGGAGACAACCTTTGTCTCCCTCCGGGAGACAACATTTGTCTCCCTCCGGGAGACAACCTTTGTCTCCCTCCGGGAGACAACCTGTCTCCTTCCGAGAGACAACAATTGTCTCCCTCCGGGAGACAACATTTGTCTTCCTCCGGGAGACAACATTTGTCTCCCTCCGGGAGACAACATTTGTCTCCCTCCGGGAGACAACCTTTGTCTCCCTCCGGGAGACAACATTGTCTCCCTCCGGGAGATAACTTTTGTCTCCCTCCGGGAGACAACATTTGTCTAACTCCGGGAGACAACATTTGTCTCCCTCCGGGAGACAACATTTGTCTCCCTACATGAGACCAAACTGTCTTCCTCCGGGAAACAACCTTTGTCTCCCTCCGGGGGACAACATTTGTCTCCCTCCGGGAGACAACATTTGTCTCCTTCCGAGAGACAACATTTGTCTCCCTCCGGGAGACAACATTTGTCTCCCTCCGGGAGACCAAACTGTCTCCCTCCGAGAGACAACATTTGTCTTCCTCCGGGAGACAACATTTGTCTCCCTACGGGAGACAACATTTTTCTCCCTCCGGGAGACAACCTTTGTCTCCCTCCGGGAGACAACATTTGTCTCCCTCCGGGAGACAACCTTTGTCTCCCTCCGGGGGACAGCAATTGTCTCCCTCCGGGAGACAACATTTGTCTCCCTCCGGGAGACCAAACTGTCTCCCTCCGAGAGAGAACATTTGTTTCCCTCCGGGAGACCAAACTGTCTCCCTCCGAGAGACAACATTTGTCTCCCTCCAGGAGACAACATTTGTCTCCCTCCGGGGGACAGCATTTGTCTCCCGGAGGGAGACAACATTTGTCTCCCTCCGGGAGACCAAACTGTCTCCCTCCGAGAGACAACATTTGTCTCCCTCCGGGAGACAACATTTGTCTCCCTCCGGGAGACAACATTTTTCTCCCTCCGGGAGACAACCTTTGTCTCCCTCCGGGAGACAACATTTGTCTCCCTCCGGGAGACAACCTTTGTCTCCCTCCGGGAGACAACAAGTCTCCTTCCGAGAGACAACAATTGTCTCCCTCCGGGAGACAACATTTGTCTTCCTCCGGGAGACAACATTTGTCTCCCTCCGGGAGACAACATTTGTCTCCCTCCGGGAGACCAAACTGTCTCCCTCCGATAGACAACATTTGTCTTCCTCCGGGAGACAACATTTGTTTCCCTACGGGAGACAGCATTTGTCTCCCTCCGGGAGACAACATTTGTCTCCCTCCGGGAGACAACATTTGTCTCCCTCCGGGAGACAACCTTTGTCTCCCTCTGGGAGACAACATTTGTCTCCCTCCGGGAGACAACATTTGTCTCCCTCCGGGAGACAACATTTGTCTCCCTCCGGGAAACAACCTTTGTCTCCCTCCGGGGGACAACATTTGTCTCCCTCCGGGAGACAACTTGTGTCTCCTTCCGAGAGACAATATTTGTCTCCCTCCGGGAGACAACATTTGTCTCCCTCCGGGAGACCAAACTGTCTCCCTCCGAGAGACAACATTTGTCTTCCTCCGGGAGACAACATTTGTCTCCCTACGGGAGACAGCATTTGTCTCCCTCCGCGAGACAACATTTGTCTCCCTCCGGGAGACCAAACTGTCTCCCTCCGGGAGACAACCTTTGTCTCCCTCCGGGGGACAGCACTTGGTCTCCCTGGGAGACAACATTTGTCTCCCTCCGGGAGACCAAACTGTCTCCCTCTGGGAGACAACATTTGTCTCCCTCCGGGAGACAACATTTGTCTCCCTCCGGGAGACAACATTTGTCTCCCTCCGGGAAACAACCTTTGTCTCCCTCCGGGGGACAACATTTGTCTCCCTCCGGGAGACAACTTGTGTCTCCTTCCGAGAGACAATATTTGTCTCCCTCCGGGAGACAACATTTGTCTCCCTCCGGGAGACCAAACTGTCTCCCTCCGAGAGACAACATTTGTCTTCCTCCGGGAGACAACATTTGTCTCCCTACGGGAGACAGCATTTGTCTCCCTCCGCGAGACAACATTTGTCTCCCTCCGGGAGACCAAACTGTCTCCCTCCGGGAGACAACCTTTGTCTCCCTCCGGGGGACAGCACTTGGTCTCCCTGGGAGACAACATTTGTCTCCCTCCGGGAGACCAAACTGTCTCCCTCCGAGAGACAACATTTGTCTCCCTCCGGGAGACAACATTTGTCTCCCTCCGGGGGACAGCATTTGTCTCCCTCCGGGAGACAACATTTGTCTCCCTCCGGGAGACCAAATTGTCTCCCTCCGAGAGACAACATTTTTCTCCCTCCGGGCGACAACATTTTTCTCCCTCCGGGAGACAACATTTGTCTCCCTCCGGGAGACAACATTTTTCTCCCTCCGGGAGACAACCTTTGTCTCCCTCCGGGAGACAACATTTGTCTCCCTCCGGGAGACAACCTTTGTCTCCCTCTGGGAGACAACATTTGTCTCCCTCCGGGAGACAACATTTGTCTCCCTCCGGGAGACAACATTTGTCTCCCTCCGGGAAACAACCTTTGTCTCCCTCCGGGGGACAACCTTTTTCTCCCTCCGGGAGACAACTTTTGTCTCCTTCCGAGAGACAATATTTGTCTCCCTCCGGGAGACAACATTTGTCTCCCTCCGGGAGACCAAACTGTCTCCCTCCGAGAGACAACATTTGTCTTCCTCCGGGAGACAACATTTGTCTCCCTACGGGAGACAGCATTTGTCTCCCTCCGCGAGACAACATTTGTCTCCCTCCGGGAGACCAAACTGTCTCCCTCCGGGAGACAACCTTTGTCTCCCTCCGGGGGACAGCACTTGTCTCCCTCCGGGAGACAACATTTGTCTCCCTCCGGGAGACCAAACTGTCTCCCTCCGAGAGAGAACATTTGTCTCCCTCCGGGAGACCAAACTGTCTCCCTCCGAGAGACAACATTTGTCTCCCTCCGGGAGACAACATTTGTCTCCCTCCGGGGGACAGCATTTGTCTCCCTCCGGGAGACAACATTTGTCTCCCTCCGGGAGACCAAATTGTCTCCCTCCGAGAGACAACATTTGTCTCCCTCCGGGAGACAACATTTGTCTCCCTCCGGGAGACAACTTTTTTCTCCCTCCGGGAGACAACCTTTGTCTCCCTCCGGGAGACAACATTTGTCTCCCTCCGGGAGACAACATTTGTCTCCCTCCGGAAGACAACATTTGTCTCCCTACGGGAGACAACATTTTTCTCCCTCCGGGAGACAACATTTTTCTCCCTCCGGGAGACAACATTTGTCTCCCTCCGGGAGACAACATTTTTCTCCCTCCGGGAGACAACCTTTGTCTCCCTCCGGGAGACAACCTGTCTCCTTCCGAGAGACAACAATTGTCTCCCTCCGGGAGAAAACATTTGTCTCCCTCCGGGAGACAACATTTTTCTCCCTCCGGGAGACAACATTTGTCTCCCTCCGGGAGACAACGTTTGTCTCCCTCCGGGAGACAACATTTGTCTTCCTCCGGGAGACCAAACTGTCTCCCTCCGAGAGACAACCTTTGTCTCCCTCCGGGAGACAACCTGTCTCCTTCCGAGAGACAACAATTGTCTCCCTCCGGGAGAAAACATTTGTCTCCCTCCGGGAGACAACATTTTTCTCCCTCCGGGAGACAACATTTGTCTCCCTCCAGGAGACAACATTTGTCTCCCTCCGGGAGACCAAACTGTCTCCCTCCAGGAGACAACATTTGTCTCCCTCCGTGAGACAACCATTGTCTCCCTCCGGGAGACAACATTTGTCTCCCTCCGGGAGATAACATTTGTCTCCCTCCGGGAGACAACATTTGACTCCCTCCGGGAGGCCAAACTGTCTCCCTCCGGGAGACAACCTTTGTCTCCCTCCGGGGGACAGCACTTGTCTCCCTCCGGGAGACAACATTTGTCTCCCTCCGGGAGACCAAACTGTCTCCCTCCGAGAGGGAACATTTGTCTCCCTCCGGGAGACCAAACTGTCTCCCTCCGAGAGACAACATTTGTCTCCCTCCGGGAGACAACATTTGTCTCCCTCCGGGGGACAGCATTTGTCTCCCTCCGGGAGACAACATTTGTCTCCCTCCGGGAGACCAAACTGTCTCCCTCCGAGAGACAACATTTGTCTCCCTCCGGGAGACAACATTTGTCTCCCTCCGGGAGACCAAACTGTCTCCCTCCGGGAGACAACATTTGTCTCCCTCCGGGAGACAACCATTGTCTCCCTCCGGGAGACAACATTTGTCTCCCTCCGGGAGATAACATTTGTCTCCCTCCGGGAGACAACAATTGTCTCCCTCCGGGAGACAACATTTGTCTCCCTCCGGGAGACAACCTTTGTCTCCCTCCGGGAGACAAAGTTTGTCTCCCTCCGGGAGACAACATTTGTCTCCCTACGGGAGACCAAACTGTCTCCCTCCGAGAGACAAGATTTGTCTCCCTCCCGGAGATAACATTTGTCTCCCTCCGGGAGACAACATTTGTCTACCTCCGGGAGACAACCTTTGTCTCCCTCTGGGAGACAACATTTGTCTCCCTCCGGGAGACAACATTTATCTCCCTCCGGGAGACCAAACTGTCTCCCTCCGAGAGACAACATTTGTCTCCCTCCGGGAGACAACATTTGTCTCCCTCCAGTAGACAACATTTGTCTCCCTCCGGGAGATAACATTTGTCTCCCTCCGGGAGACAACATTTGTCTCCCTCCGGGAGACAACCTTTGTCTCCCTCCGGGAGACAACATTTGTCTCCCTACGGGAGACCAAAATGTCTCCCTCCGAGAGACAACATTTGTCTCCCTCCGGGAGATAACATTTGTCTCCCTCCGGGAGACAACATTTGTCTCCCTCCGGGAGGCCAAACTGTCTCCCTCCGAGAGACAACATTTGTCTCCCTCCCGGAGATAACATTTGTCTCCCTCCGGGAGACAACATTTGTCTACCTCCGGGAGACCAAACTGTCTCCCTCCGGGAGACAACCATTGTCTCCCTCCGGGACACAACATTTGTCTCCCACCGGGAGACCAAACTGTCTCCCTCCAGGAGACAACCTTTGTCTCCCTCCGGGAGACAACCTTTGTCTCCCTCCGGGAGACAACATTTGTCTCCCTCCGGGAGACAACATTTATCTCCCTCCGGGAGACCAAACTGTCTCCCTCCGAGAGACAACATTTGTCTCCCTCCGGGAGACAACATTTGTCTCTCTCCAGTAGACAACATTTGTCTCCCTCCGGGAGATAACATTTGTCTCCCTCCGGGAGACAACATTTGTCTCCCTCCGGGAGACAACCTTTGTCTCCCTCCGGGAGACAACCTTTGTCTCCCTCCGGGAGACAACATTTGTCTCCCTACGGGAGACCAAACTGTCTCCCTCCGAGAGACAACATTTGTCTCCCTCCGGGAGATAACATTTGTCTCCCTCCGGGAGACAACATTTGTCTCCCTCCGGGAGGCCAAACTGTCTCCCTCCGGGAGACAACCATTGTCTCCCTCCGGGACACAACATTTGTCTCCCTCCGGGAGAAAGCATTTGTCTCCCTCCAGGAGACAACATTTGTCTCCCTCCGGGAGACAACATTTGTCTCCCTCCGTGAGACAACCATTGTCTCCCTCAAGGAGACAACATTTGTCTCCCTCCGGGAGATAGCATTTGTCTCCCTCCTGGAGACAACATTTGTCTCCCTCCGGGAGACAACATTTGTCTCCCTCCGGGAGACAACATTTGTCTCCCTCCAGGAGACAACATTTGTCTCCCTCCGTGAGACAACCATTGTCTCCCTCCGGGAGACAACATTTGTCTCCCTCCGGGAGATAACATTTGTCTCCCTCCGGAAGACAACATTTGTCTCCCTCCGTGAGACAACATTTGTCTCCCTCCGGGAGATAACATATGTCTCCCTCCGGGAGACAACATTTGTCTCCCTCCGGGAGACAACATTTGTCTCCCTCCGGGAGACAACCTTTGTCACCCTCCGGGAGACAACATTTGTCTTCCTACGGGAGACCAAACTGTCTCCCTCCGAGAGACACATTTGTCTCCCTCCGGGAGGCCAAACTGTCTCCCTCCGGGAGACAACCATTGTCTCCCTCCGGGACACAACATTTGTCTCCCTCCGGGAGACAACCTTTGTCTCCCTCCGAGAGACAACATTTGTCTCCCTCCGGGAGACAACCTTTGTCTCCCTCCGGGAGACAACATTTGTCTCCCTCCGGGAGACAACATTTGTCTCCCTAAGTGACAAACAACCATTGTCTCCCTCCGGGAGACAACATTTGTCTCCCTCCGTGAAACAACATTTGTCTCCCTCCGGGAGACAACATTTGTCTCCCTACGGGAGATAACATTTGTCTCCCTCCGGGAGACAACATTTGTCTCCCTCCGGGAGACAACCTTTGTCTCCCTCCGAGAGACAACATTTGTCTCCCTCTGGGAGACAACCTTTGTCTCCCTCCGGGAGACAACATTTGTCTCCCTCCGGGAGACAACATTTGTCTCCCTCCGGAAGACAACATTTGTCTCCCTACATGAGACCAAACTGTCTCCCTCCGGGAGACCAAACTGTCTCCCTCCGGGAGACAACCTTTGTCTCCCTCCGGGAGACAAAATTTGTCTCCCTCCGGGAGACAACATTTGTCTCCCTCCGGGAGACAACATTTGTCTCCCTCCAGGAGACAACATTTGTCTCCCTCCGGGAGACCAAACTGTCTCCCTCCGGGAGACAACATTTGTCTCTCTCCGGGAGATAGCATTTGTCTCCCTCCGGGAGACAACATTTGTCTCCCTCCAGGAGACAACATTTGTCTCCCTCCGGGAGACAACATTTGTCTCCCTCCAGGAGACAACATTTGTCTCCCTCCGGGAGACCAAACTGTCTCCCTCCGGGAGACAACATTTGTCTCTCTCCGGGAGATAGCATTTGTCTCCCTCCGGGAGACAACATTTGTCTCCCTCCAGGAGACAACATTTGTCTCCCTCCGGGAGACCAAACTGTCTCCCTCCGGGAGACAACATTTGTCTCTCTCCCGGAGATAGCATTTGTTTCCCTCCGGGAGACAACATTTGTCTCCCTCTAGGAGACAACATTTGTCTCCCTCCGTGAGACAACATTTGTCTCCCTGCGGGAGACAACATTTGTCTCCCTCCGGGAGACAACATTTGTCTCCCTCCGGGAGACAACCTTTGTCACCCTCCGGGAGACAACATTTGTCTTCCTACGGGAGACCAAACTGTCTCCCTCCGAGAGACACATTTGTCTCCCTCCGGGAGGCCAAACTGTCTCCCTCCGGGAGACAACCATTGTCTCCCTCAGGGACACAACATTTGTCTCCCTCCGGGAGACAACCTTTGTCTCCCTCCGAGAGACAACATTTGTCTCCCTCCGGGAGACAACCTTTGTCTCCCTCCGGGAGACAACATTTGTCTCCCTCCGGGAGACAACATTTGTCTCCCTCAGTGAGACAACCATTGTCTCCCTCCGGGAGACAACATTTGTCTCCCTCCGTGAGACAACATTTGTCTCCCTCCGGAAGACAACATTTGTCTCCCTACGGGAGATAACATTTGTCTCCCTCCGGTAGACAACATTTGTCTCCTTCCGGGAGACAACCTTTGTCTCCCTCCGGGAGACAACCTTTGTCTCCCTCCGGGAGACAACATTTGTCTCCCTAAGGGAGACCAAACTGTCTCCCTCCGAGAGACAACATTTGCCTCCCTCCGGGAGACAACATTTGTCTCCCTCCGGGAGGCCAAACTGTCTCCCTCCGGGAGACAACCATTGTCTCCCTCCGGGACACAACATTTGTCTCCCTCCGGGAGACAACCTTTGTCTCCCTCCGAGAGACAACATTTGTCTCCCTCTGGGAGACAACCTTTGTCTCCCTCCGGGAGACAACATTTGTCTCCCTCCGGGAGACAACATTTGTCTCCCTCCGGGAGACAACATTTGTCTCCCTCCGGAAGACAACATTTGTCTCCCTACGTGAGACCAAACTGTCTCCCTCCGGGAGACCAAACTGTCTCCCTCCGGGAGACAACCTTTGTCTCCCTCCGGGAGACAAAATTTGTCTCCCTCCGGGAGACAACATTTGTCTCCCTCCGGGAGACAACATTTGTCTCCCTCCAGGAGACAACATTTGTCTCCCTCCGGGAGACCAAACTGTCTCCCTCCGGGAGACAACATTTGTCTCTCTCCGGGAGATAGCATTTGTCTCCCTCCGGGAGACAACATTTGTCTCCCTCCAGGAGACAACATTTGTCTCCCTCCGGGAGACCAAACTGTCTCCCTCCGGGAGACAACATTTGTCTCTCTCCCGGAGATAGCATTTGTTTCCCTCCGGGAGACAACATTTGTCTCCCTCCGGGAGGCCAAACTGTCTCCCTCCGAGAGATAACATTTGTCTCTCTCCCGGAGATAACATTTGTCTCCCTCCGGGAGACAACATTTGTCTACCTCCGGGAGAGCAAACTGTCTCCCTCCGGGAGACAACCATTGTCTCCCTCCGGGACACAACATTTGTCTCCCACCGGGAGACCAAACTGTCTCCCTCCAGGAGACAACCTTTGTCTCCCTCCGGGAGACAACCTTTGTCTCCCTCCGGGAGACAACCTTTGTCTCCCTCCGGGAGACAACATTTGTCTCCCTCCGGGAGACAACATTTATCTCCCTCCGGGAGAGCAAACTGTCTCCCTCCGAGAGACAACATTTGTCTCCCTCCGGGAGACAACATTTGTCTCCCTCCAGTAGACAACATTTGTCTCCCTCCGGGAGATAACATTTGTCTCCCTCCGGGAGACAACATTTGTCTCCCTCCGGGAGACAACCTTTGTCTCCCTCCGGGAGACAACCTTTGTCTCCCTCCCGGAGACAACATTTGTCTCTCTCCCGGAGATAGCATTTGTTTCCCTCCGGGAGATAACATTTGTCTCCCTCCGGGAGACAACATTTGTCTCCCTCCGGGAGACAACCTTTGTCTCCCTCCGGGAGACAACCTTTGTCTCCCTCCCGGAGACAACATTTGTCTCCCTACGGGAGACCAAACTGTCTCCCTCCGAGAGACAACATTTGTCTCCCTCCGGGAGATAACATTTGTCTCCCTCCGGGAGACAACATTTGTCTCCCTCCGGGAGGCCAAACTGTCTCCCTCCGGGAGACAACCATTGTCTCCCTCCGGGACACAACATTTGTCTCCCATCGGGAGACCAAACTGTCTCCCTCCAGGAGACAACCTTTGTCTCCCTCCGGGAGACAACCTTTGTCTCCCTCCGGGAGACAACCTTTGTCTCCCTCCGGGAGACAACCTTTGTCTCCCTCCGGGAGACAACATTTGTCTCCCTCCGGGAGACAACATTTATCTCCCTCCGGGAGACCAAACTGTCTCCCTCCGGGAGACAACATTTGTCTCCCTACGGGAGACCAAACTGTCTCCCTCCGAGAGACAACATTTGTCTCCCTCCGGGAGATAACATTTGTCTCCCTCCGGGAGACAACATTTGTCTCCCTACGGGAGACCAAACTGTCTCCCTCCGAGAGACAACATTTGTCTCCCTCCGGGAGATAACATTTGTCTCCCTCCGGGAGACAACATTTGTCTCCCTCCGGGAGGCCAAACTGTCTCCCTCCGGGAGACAACCATTGTCTCCCTCCGGGACACAACATTTGTCTCCCTACGGGAGAAAGCATTTGTCTCCCTCCAGGAGACAACATTTGTCTCCCTCCGGGAGACAACATTTGTCTCCCTCCGTGAGACAACCATTGTCTCCCTCCGGGAGACAACATTTGTCTCCCTCCGAGAGACAACATTTGTCTCCCTCCGGGAGATAACATTTGTCTCCCTCCGGGAGACAACATTTGTCTCCCTCCGGGAGGCCAAACTGTCTCCCTCCGGGAGACAACCATTGTCTCCCTCCGGGACACAACATTTGTCTCCCACCGGGAGACCAAACTGTCTCCCTCCAGGAGACAACCTTTGTCTCCCTCCGGGAGACAACCTTTGTCTCCCTCCGGGAGACAACCTTTGTCTCCCTCCGGGAGACAACCTTTGTCTCCCTCCGGGAGACAACATTTGTCTCCCTCCGGGAGACAACATTTATCTCCCTCCGGGAGACCAAACTGTCTCCCTCCGGGAGACAACATTTGTCTCCCTACGGGAGACCAAACTGTCTCCCTCCGAGAGACAACATTTGTCTCCCTCCGGGAGATAACATTTGTCTCCCTCCGGGAGACAAAATTTGTCTCCCTCCGGGAGGCCAAACTGTCTCCTTCCGGGAGACAACCATTGTCTCCCTCCGGGACACAACATTTGTCTCCCTACGGGAGAAAGCATTTGTCTCCCTCCAGGAGACAACATTTGTCTCCCTCCGGGAGACAACATTTGTCTCCCTCCGTGAGACAACCATTGTCTCCCTCCGGGAGACAACATTTGTCTCCCTCCGGGAGATAGCATTTGTCTCCCTCCTGGAGACAACATTTGTCTCCCTCCGGGAGACAACATTTGTCTCCCTCCGGGAGACAACATTTGTCTCCCTCCAGGAGACAACATTTGTCTCCCTCCGTGAGACAACCATTGTCTCCCTCCGGGAGACAACATTTGTCTCCCTCCGGGAGATAACATTTGTCTCCCTCCGGAAGACAACATTTGTCTCCCTCCGTGAGACAACATTTGTCTCCCTCCGGGAGATAACATATGTCTCCCTCCGGGAGACAACATTTGTCTCCCTCCGGGAGACAACCTTTGTCTCCCTCCGGGAGACAACCTTTGTCACCCTCCGGGAGAAAACATTTGTCTTCCTACGGGAGACCAAACTGTCTCCCTCCGAGAGACACATTTGTCTCCCTCCGGGAGGCCAAACTGTCTCCCTCCGGGAGACAACCATTGTCTCCCTCCGGGACACAACATTTGTCTCCCTCCGGGAGACAACCTTTGTCTCCCTCCGAGAGACAACATTTGTCTCCCTCCGGGAGACAACCTTTGTCTCCCTCCGGGAGACAACATTTGTCTCCCTCCGGGAGACAACACTTGTCTCCCTCAGTGAGACAACCATTGTCTCCCTCCGGGAGACAACATTTGCCTCCCTCCGTGAGACAACATTTGTCTCCCTCCGGGAGACAACATTTGTCTCCCTAAGGGAGACCAAACTGTCTCCCTCCGAGAGACAACATTTGTCTACCTCCGGGAGACAACATTTGTCTCCCTCCGGGAGGCCAAACTGTCTCCCTCCGGGAGACAACCATTGTCTCCCTCCGGGACACAACATTTGTCTCCCTCCGGGAGACAACCTTTGCCTCCCTCCGAGAGACAACATTTGTCTCCCTCTGGGAGACAACCTTTGTCTCCCTCCGGGAGACAACATTTGTCTCCCTCCGGGAGACAACATTTGTCTCCCTCCGGGAGACAACATTTGTCTCCCTCCGAGAGACAACATTTGTCTCCCTCCGGGAGATAACATTTGTCTCCCTCCGGGAGACAACATTTGTCTCCCTCCGGGAGGCCAAACTGTCTCCCTCCGGGAGACAACCATTGTCTCCCTCCGGGACACAACATTTGTCTCAATACGGGAGAAAGCATTTGTCTCCCTCCAGGAGACAACATTTGTCTCCCTCCGGGAGAAAACATTTGTCTCCCTCCGTGAGACAACCATTGTCTCCCTCCGAGAGACAACATTTGTCTCCCTCCGGGAGATAACATTTGTCTCCCTCCGGGAGACAACATTTGTCTCCCTCCGGGAGGCCAAACTGTCTCCCTCCGGGAGACAACCATTGTCTCCCTCCGGGACACAACATTTGTCTCCCTACGGGAGAAAGCATTTGTCTCCCTCCAGGAGACAACATTTGTCTCCCTCCGGGAGACAACATTTGTCTCCCTCCGTGAGACAACCATTGTCTCCCTCCGGGAGACAACATTTGTCTCCCTCCGGGAGATAGCATTTGTCTCCCTCCTGGAGACAACATTTGTCTCCCTCCGGGAGACAACATTTGTCTCCCTCCGGGAGACAACATTTGTCTCCCTCCAGGAGACAACATTTGTCTCCCTCCGTGAGACAACCATTGTCTCCCTCCGGGAGACAACATTTGTCTCCCTCCGGGAGATAACATTTGTCTCCCTCCGGAAGACAACATTTGTCTCCCTCCGTGAGACAACATTTGTCTCCCTCCGGGAGATAACATATGTCTCCCTCCGGGAGACAACATTTGTCTCCCTCCGGGAGACAACCTTTGTCTCCCTCCGGGAGACAACCTTTGTCACCCTCCGGGAGAAAACATTTGTCTTCCTACGGGAGACCAAACTGTCTCCCTCCGAGAGACACATTTGTCTCCCTCCGGGAGGCCAAACTGTCTCCCTCCGGGAGACAACCATTGTCTCCCTCCGGGACACAACATTTGTCTCCCTCCGGGAGACAACCTTTGTCTCCCTCCGAGAGACAACATTTGTCTCCCTCCGGGAGACAACCTTTGTCTCCCTCCGGGAGACAACATTTGTCTCCCTCCGGGAGACAACATTTGTCTCCCTCAGTGAGACAACCATTGTCTCCCTCCGGGAGACAACATTTGTCTCCCTCCGTGAGACAACATTTGTCTCCCTCCGGGAGACAACATTTGTCTCCCTACGGGAGATAACATTTGTCTCCCTCCGGGAGACAACATTTGTCTCCCTCCGGGAGACAACCTTTGTCTCCCTCCGGGAGACAAACTTTGTCTCCCTCCGGGAGACAACATTTGTCTCCCTAAGGGAGACCAAACTGTCTCCCTCCGAGAGACAACATTTGTCTACCTCCGGGAGACAACATTTGTCTCCCTCCGGGAGGCCAAACTGTCTCCCTCCGGGAGACAACCATTGTCTCCCTCCGGGACACAACATTTGTCTCCCTCCGGGAGACAACCTTTGCCTCCCTCCGAGAGACAACATTTGTCTCCCTCTGGGAGACAACCTTTGTCTCCCTCCGGGAGACAACATTTGTCTCCCTCCGGGAGACAACATTTGTCTCCCTCCGGGAGACAACATTTGTCTCCCTCCGAGAGACAACATTTGTCTCCCTCCGGGAGATAACATTTGTCTCCCTCCGGGAGACAACATTTGTCTCCCTCCGGGAGGCCAAACTGTCTCCCTCCGGGAGACAACCATTGTCTCCCTCCGGGACACAACATTTGTCTCAATACGGGAGAAAGCATTTGTCTCCCTCCAGGAGACAACATTTGTCTCCCTCCGGGAGACAACATTTGTCTCCCTCCGTGAGACAACCATTGTCTCCCTCCGGGAGACAACATTTGTCTCCCTCCGGGAGATAGCATTTGTCTCCCTCCTGGAGACAACATTTGTCTCCCTCCGGGAGACAACATTTGTCTCCCTCCGGGAGACAACATTTGTCTCCCTCCAGGAGACAACATTTGTCTCCCTCCGTGAGACAACCATTGTCTCCCTCCGGGAGACAACATTTGTCTCCCTCCGGGAGATGACATTTGTCTCCCTACGGAAGACAACATTTGTCTCCCTCCGTGAGACAACATTTGTCTCCCTCCGGGAGATAACATATGTGTCCCTCCGGGAGACAACATTTGTCTCCCTCCGGGAGACAACCTTTGTCTCCCTCCGGGAGACAACCTTTGTCACCCTCCGGGAGACAACATTTGTCTTCCTACGGGAGACCAAACTGTCTCCCTCCGAGAGACACATTTGTCTCCCTCCGGGAGGCCAAACTGTCTCCCTCCGGGAGACAACCATTGTCTCCCTCCGGGACACAACATTTGTCTCCCTCCGGGAGACAACCTTTGTCTCCCTCCGAGAGACAACATTTGTCTCCCTCCGGGAGACAACCTTTGTCTCCCTCCGGGAGACAACATTTGTCTCCCTCCGGGAGACAACATTTGTCTCCCTCAGTGAGACAACCATTGTCTCCCTCCGGGAGACAACATTTGTCTCCCTCCGTGAGACAACATTTGTCTCCCTCCGGGAGACAACATTTGTCTCCCTACGGGAGATAACATTTGTCTCCCTCCGGGAGACAACATTTGTCTCCCTCCGGGAGACAACCTTTGTCTCCCTCCGGGAGACAACCTTTGTCTCCCTCCGGGAGACAACATTTGTCTCCCTCAGTGAGACAACCATTGTCTCCCTCCGGGAGACAACATTTGTCTCCCTCCGTGAGACAACATTTGTCTCCCTCCGGGAGACAACATTTGTCTCCCTACGGGAGATAACATTTGTCTCCCTCCGGGAGACAACCTTTGCCTCCCTCCGAGAGACAACATTTGTCTCCCTCTGGGAGACAACCTTTGTCTCCCTCCGGGAGACAACATTTGTCTCCCTCCGGGAGACAACATTTGTCTCCCTCCGGGAGACAACATTTGTCTCCCTCCGGAAGACAACATTTGTCTCCCTACATGAGACCAAACTGTCTCCCTCCGGGAGACCAAACTGTCTCCCTCCGGGAGACAACCTTTGTCTCCCTCCGGGAGACAAAATTTGTCTCCCTCCGGGAGACAACATTTGTCTCCCTCCGGGAGACAACATTTGTCTCCCTCCAGGGGACAACATTTGTCTCCCTCCGGGAGACCAAACTGTCTCCCTCCGGGAGACAACATTTGTCTCTCTCCGGGAGATAGCATTTGTCTTCCTCCGGGAGACAACATTTGTCTCCCTCCGGGAGACAACATTTGTCTCCCTCCGGGAGACAACATTTGTCTCCCTCCAGGAGACAACATTTGTCTCCCTCCGGGAGACCAAACTGTCTCCCTCCGGGAGACAACATTTGTCTCTCTCCCGGAGATAGCATTTGTTTCCCTCCGGGAGACAACATTTGTCTCCCTCCAGGAGACAACATTTGTCTCCCTCCGTGAGACAACATTTGTCTCCCTGCGGGAGACAACATTTGCCTCCCTCCGGGAGATAACATTTGTCTCCCTCCGGGAGACAACATTTGTCTCCCTCCGGGAGACAACCTTTGTCTCCCTCCGGGAGACAACCTTTGTCTCCCTCCGGGAGACAACATTTGTCTCCCTACGGGAGACCAAACTGTCTCCCTCCGAGAGACAACATTTGTCTCCCTCCGGGAGACAACATTTGTCTCCCTCCGGGAGGCCAAACTGTCTCCCTCCGGGAGACAACCATTGTCTCCCTCCGGGACACAACATTTGTCTCCCTCCGGGAGACAACCTTTGTCTCCCTCCGAGAGACAACATTTGTCTCCCTCCGGGAGACAACATTTGTCTCCCTCCGGGAGACAACATTTGTCTCCCTCCGGGAGATAACATTTGTCTCCCTCCGGGAGACCAAACTGTCTCCCTCCGGGAGACAACATTTGTCTCTCTCCGGGAGATAGCATTTGTCTCCCTCCGGGAGACAACATTTGTCTCCCTCCGGGAGACAACATTTGACTCCCTCCGGGAGACAACATTTGTCTCCCTCCAGGAGACAACATTTGTCTCCCTCCGGGAGACCAAACTGTCTCCCTCCGGGAGACAACATTTGTCTCTCTCCGGGAGATAGCATTTGTTTCCCTCCGGGAGACAACATTTGTCTCCCTCCAGGAGACAACATTTGTCTCCCTCCGTGAGACAACATTTGTCTCCCTCCGGGAGACAACATTTGTCTCCCTCCGGGAGATAACATTTGTCTCCCTCCGGGAGACAACATTTGTCTCCCTCCGGGAGACAACCTTTGTCTCCCTCCGGGAGACAACCTTTGTCTCCCTCCGGGAGACAACCTTTGTCTCCCTCCGGGAGACAACATTTGTCTCCCTACGGGAGACCAAACTGTCTCCCTCCGAGAGACAACATTTGTCTCCCTCCGGGAGACAACATTTGTCTCCCTCCGGGAGGCCAAACTGTCTCCCTCCGGGAGACAACCATTGTCTCCCTCCGGGACACAACATTTGTCTCCCTCCGGGAGACAAACTTTGTCTCCCTCCGAGAGACACCTTGTCTCCCTCCGGGAGACAACCTTTGTCTCCCTCCGGGAGACAACCTTTGTCTCCCTCCGGGAGACAACATTTGTCTCTCTCCCGGAGATAGCATTTGTTTCCCTCCGGGAGACAACATTTGTCTCCCTCTAGGAGACAACATTTGTCTCCCTCCGTGAGACAACATTTGTCTCCCTGCGGGAGACAACATTTGTCTCCCTCCGGGAGACAACATTTGTCTCCCTCCGGGAGACAACCTTTGTCACCCTCCGGGAGACAACATTTGTCTTCCTACGGGAGACCAAACTGTCTCCCTCCGAGAGACACATTTGTCTCCCTCCGGGAGGCCAAACTGTCTCCCTCCGGGAGACAACCATTGTCTCCCTCCGGGACACAACATTTGTCTCCCTCCGGGAGACAACCTTTGTCTCCCTCCGAGAGACAACATTTGTCTCCCTCCGGGAGACAACCTTTGTCTCCCTCCGGGAGACAACATTTGTCTCCCTCCGGGAGACAACATTTGTCTCCCTCAGTGAGACAACCATTGTCTCCCTCCGGGAGACAACATTTGTCTCCCTCCGTGAGACAACATTTGTCTCCCTCCGGAAGACAACATTTGTCTCCCTACGGGAGATAACATTTGTCTCCCTCCGGGAGACAACATTTGTCTCCTTCCGGGAGACAACCTTTGTCTCCCTCCGGGAGACAACCTTTGTCTCCCTCCGGGAGACAACATTTGTCTCCCTAAGGGAGACCAAACTGTCTCCCTCCGAGAGACAACATTTGCCTCCCTCCGGGAGACAACATTTGTCTCCCTCCGGGAGGCCAAACTGTCTCCCTCCGGGAGACAACCATTGTCTCCCTCCGGGACACAACATTTGTCTCCCTCCGGGAGACAACCTTTGTCTCCCTCCGAGAGACAACATTTGTCTCCCTCTGGGAGACAACCTTTGTCTCCCTCCGGGAGACAACATTTGTCTCCCTCCGGGAGACAACATTTGTCTCCCTCCGGGAGACAACATTTGTCTCCCTCCGGAAGACAACATTTGTCTCCCTACATGAGACCAAACTGTCTCCCTCCGGGAGACCAAACTGTCTCCCTCCGGGAGACAACCTTTGTCTCCCTCCGGGAGACAAAATTTGTCTCCCTCCGGGAGACAACATTTGTCTCCCTCCGGGAGACAACATTTGTCTCCCTCCAGGAGACAACATTTGTCTCCCTCCGGGAGACCAAACTGTCTCCCTCCGGGAGACAACATTTGTCTCTCTCCGGGAGATAGCATTTGTCTCCCTCCGGGAGACAACATTTGTCTCCCTCCAGGAGACAACATTTGTCTCCCTCCGGGAGACCAAACTGTCTCCCTCCGGGAGACAACATTTGTCTCTCTCCCGGAGATAGCATTTGTTTCCCTCCGGGAGACAACATTTGTCTCCCTCCAGGAGACAACATTTGTCTCCCTCCGTGAGACAACATTTGTCTCCCTGCGGGAGACAACATTTGTCTCCCTCCGGGAGATAACATTTGTCTCCCTCCGGGAGACAACATTTGTCTCCCTCCGGGAGACAACCTTTGTCTCCCTCCGGGAGACAACCTTTGTCTCCCTCCGGGAGACAACATTTGTCTCCCTACGGGAGACCAAAATGTCTCCCTCCGAGAGACAACATTTGTCTCCCTCCGGGAGATAACATTTGTCTCCCTCCGGGAGACAACATTTGTCTCCCTCCGGGAGGCCAAACTGTCTCCCTCCGAGAGATAACATTTGTCTCTCTCCCGGAGATAACATTTGTCTCCCTCCGGGAGACAACATTTGTCTACCTCCGGGAGAGCAAACTGTCTCCCTCCGGGAGACAACCATTGTCTCCCTCCGGGACACAACATTTGTCTCCCACCGGGAGACCAAACTGTCTCCCTCCAGGAGACAACCTTTGTCTCCCTCCGGGAGACAACCTTTGTCTCCCTCCGGGAGACAACCTTTGTCTCCCTCCGGGAGACAACATTTGTCTCCCTCCGGGAGACAACATTTATCTCCCTCCGGGAGAGCAAACTGTCTCCCTCCGAGAGACAACATTTGTCTCCCTCCGGGAGACAACATTTGTCTCCCTCCAGTAGACAACATTTGTCTCCCTCCGGGAGATAACATTTGTCTCCCTCCGGGAGACAACATTTGTCTCCCTCCGGGAGACAACATTTGTCTCCCTCCGGGAGGCCAAACTGTCTCCCTCCGGGAGACAACCATTGTCTCCCTCCGGGACACAACATTTGTCTCCCTCCGGGAGACAACCTTTGTCTCCCTCCGAGAGACAACATTTGTCTCCCTCCGGGAGACAACATTTGTCTCCCTCCGGGAGACAACATTTGTCTCCCTCCGGGAGATAACATTTGTCTCCCTCCGGGAGACCAAACTGTCTCCCTCCGGGAGACAACATTTGTCTCTCTCCGGGAGATAGCATTTGTCTCCCTCCGGGAGACAACATTTGTCTCCCTCCGGGAGACAACATTTGACTCCCTCCGGGAGACAACATTTGTCTCCCTCCAGGAGACAACATTTGTCTCCCTCCGGGAGACCAAACTGTCTCCCTCCGGGAGACAACATTTGTCTCTCTCCGGGAGATAGCATTTGTTTCCCTCCGGGAGACAACATTTGTCTCCCTCCAGGAGACAACATTTGTCTCCCTCCGTGAGACAACATTTGTCTCCCTCCGGGAGACAACATTTGTCTCCCTCCGGGAGATAACATTTGTCTCCCTCCGGGAGACAACATTTGTCTCCCTCCGGGAGACAACCTTTGTCTCCCTCCGGGAGACAACCTTTGTCTCCCTCCGGGAGACAACCTTTGTCTCCCTCCGGGAGACAACATTTGTCTCCCTACGGGAGACCAAACTGTCTCCCTCCGAGAGACAACATTTGTCTCCCTCCGGGAGACAACATTTGTCTCCCTCCGGGAGGCCAAACTGTCTCCCTCCGGGAGACAACCATTGTCTCCCTCCGGGACACAACATTTGTCTCCCTCCGGGAGACAACCTTTGTCTCCCTCCGAGAGACAACATTTGTCTCCCTCCGGGAGACAACCTTTGTCTCCCTCCGGGAGACAACATTTGTCTCCCTCCGGGAGACAACATTTGTCTCCCTCAGTGAGACAACCATTGTCTCCCTCCGGGAGACAACATTTGTCTCCCTCCGTGAGACAACATTTGTCTCCCTCCGGAAGACAACATTTGTCTCCCTACGGGAGATAACATTTGTCTCCCTCCGGGAGACAACATTTGTCTCCTTCCGGGAGACAACCTTTGTCTCCCTCCGGGAGACAACCTTTGTCTCCCTCCGGGAGACAACATTTGTCTCCCTAAGGGAGACCAAACTGTCTCCCTCCGAGAGACAACATTTGCCTCCCTCCGGGAGACAACATTTGTCTCCCTCCGGGAGGCCAAACTGTCTCCCTCCGGGAGACAACCATTGTCTCCCTCCGGGACACAACATTTGTCTCCCTCCGGGAGACAACCTTTGTCTCCCTCCGAGAGACAACATTTGTCTCCCTCTGGGAGACAACCTTTGTCTCCCTCCGGGAGACAACATTTGTCTCCCTCCGGGAGACAACATTTGTCTCCCTCCGGGAGACAACATTTGTCTCCCTCCGGAAGACAACATTTGTCTCCCTACATGAGACCAAACTGTCTCCCTCCGGGAGACCAAACTGTCTCCCTCCGGGAGACAACCTTTGTCTCCCTCCGGGAGACAAAATTTGTCTCCCTCCGGGAGACAACATTTGTCTCCCTCCGGGAGACAACATTTGTCTCCCTCCAGGAGACAACATTTGTCTCCCTCCGGGAGACCAAACTGTCTCCCTCCGGGAGACAACATTTGTCTCTCTCCGGGAGATAGCATTTGTCTCCCTCCGGGAGACAACATTTGTCTCCCTCCAGGAGACAACATTTGTCTCCCTCCGGGAGACCAAACTGTCTCCCTCCGGGAGACAACATTTGTCTCTCTCCCGGAGATAGCATTTGTTTCCCTCCGGGAGACAACATTTGTCTCCCTCCAGGAGACAACATTTGTCTCCCTCCGTGAGACAACATTTGTCTCCCTGCGGGAGACAACATTTGTCTCCCTCCGGGAGATAACATTTGTCTCCCTCCGGGAGACAACATTTGTCTCCCTCCGGGAGACAACCTTTGTCTCCCTCCGGGAGACAACCTTTGTCTCCCTCCGGGAGACAACATTTGTCTCCCTACGGGAGACCAAAATGTCTCCCTCCGAGAGACAACATTTGTCTCCCTCCGGGAGATAACATTTGTCTCCCTCCGGGAGACAACATTTGTCTCCCTCCGGGAGGCCAAACTGTCTCCCTCCGAGAGATAACATTTGTCTCTCTCCCGGAGATAACATTTGTCTCCCTCCGGGAGACAACATTTGTCTACCTCCGGGAGAGCAAACTGTCTCCCTCCGGGAGACAACCATTGTCTCCCTCCGGGACACAACATTTGTCTCCCACCGGGAGACCAAACTGTCTCCCTCCAGGAGACAACCTTTGTCTCCCTCCGGGAGACAACCTTTGTCTCCCTCCGGGAGACAACCTTTGTCTCCCTCCGGGAGACAACATTTGTCTCCCTCCTGGAGACAACATTTATCTCCCTCCGGGAGAGCAAACTGTCTCCCTCCGAGAGACAACATTTGTCTCCCTCCGGGAGACAACATTTGTCTCCCTCCAGTAGACAACATTTGTCTCCCTCCGGGAGATAACATTTGTCTCCCTCCGGGAGACAACATTTGTCTCCCTCCGGGAGACAACCTTTGTCTCCCTCCGGGAGACAACCTTTGTCTCCCTCCCGGAGACAACATTTGTCTCCCTACGGGAGACCAAACTGTCTCCCTCCGAGAGACAACATTTGTCTCCCTCCGGGAGATAACATTTGTCTCCCTCCGGGAGACAACATTTGTCTCCCTCCGGGAGGCCAAACTGTCTCCCTCCGGGAGACAACCATTGTCTCCCTCCGGGACACAACATTTGTCTCCCATCGGGAGACCAAACTGTCTCCCTCCAGGAGACAACCTTTGTCTCCCTCCGGGAGACAACCTTTGTCTCCCTCCGGGAGACAACCTTTGTCTCCCTCCGGGAGACAACATTTGTCTCCCTCCGGGAGACAACATTTATCTCCCTCCGGGAGAGCAAACTGTCTCCCTCCGAGAGACAACATTTGTCTCCCTCCGGGAGACAACATTTGTCTCCCTCCAGTAGACAACATTTGTCTCCCTCCGGGAGATAACATTTGTCTCCCTCCGGGAGACAACATTTGTCTCCCTCCGGGAGACAACCTTTGTCTCCCTCCGGGAGACAACCTTTGTCTCCCTCCCGGAGACAACATTTGTCTCCCTACGGGAGACCAAACTGTCTCCCTCCGAGAGACAACATTTGTCTCCCTCCGGGAGATAACATTTGTCTCCCTCCGGGAGACAACATTTGTCTCCCTCCGGGAGGCCAAACTGTCTCCCTCCGGGAGACAACCATTGTCTCCCTCCGGGACACAACATTTGTCTCCCATCGGGAGACCAAACTGTCTCCCTCCAGGAGACAACCTTTGTCTCCCTCCGGGAGACAACCTTTGTCTCCCTCCGGGAGACAACCTTTGTCTCCCTCCGGGAGACAACCTTTGTCTCCCTCCGGGAGACAACATTTGTCTCCCTCCGGGAGACAACATTTATCTCCCTCCGGGAGACCAAACTGTCTCCCTCCAGGAGACAACATTTGTCTCCCTACGGGAGACCAAACTGTCTCCCTCCGAGAGACAACATTTGTCTCCCTCCGGGAGATAACATTTGTCTCCCTCCGGGAGACAACATTTGTCTCCCTCCGGGAGGCCAAACTGTCTCCCTCCGGGAGACAACCATTGTCTCCCTCCGGGACACAACATTTGTCTCCCTACGGGAGAAAGCATTTGTCTCCCTCCAGGAGACAACATTTGTCTCCCTCCGGGAGACAACATTTGTCTCCCTCCGTGAGACAACCATTGTCTCCCTCCGGGAGACAACATTTGTCTCCCTCCGAGAGACAACATTTGTCTCCCTCCGGGAGATAACATTTGTCTCCCTCCGGGAGACAACATTTGTCTCCCTCCGGGAGGCCAAACTGTCTCCCTCCGGGAGACAACCATTGTCTCCCTCCGGGACACAACATTTGTCTCCCACCGGGAGACCAAACTGTCTCCCTCCAGGAGACAACCTTTGTCTCCCTCCGGGAGACAACCTTTGTCTCCCTCCGGGAGACAACCTTTGTCTCCCTCCGGGAGACAACCTTTGTCTCCCTCCGGGAGACAACATTTGTCTCCCTCCGGGAGACAACATTTATCTCCCTCCGGGAGACCAAACTGTCTCCCTCCGGGAGACAACATTTGTCTCCCTACGGGAGACCAAACTGTCTCCCTCCGAGAGACAACATTTGTCTCCCTCCGGGAGATAACATTTGTCTCCCTCCGGGAGACAACATTTGTCTCCCTCCGGGAGGCCAAACTGTCTCCTTCCGGGAGACAACCATTGTCTCCCTCCGGGACACAACATTTGTCTCCCTACGGGAGAAAGCATTTGTCTCCCTCCAGGAGACAACATTTGTCTCCCTCCGGGAGACAACATTTGTCTCCCTCCGTGAGACAACCATTGTCTCCCTCCGGGAGACAACATTTGTCTCCCTCCGGGAGATAGCATTTGTCTCCCTCCTGGAGACAACATTTGTCTCCCTCCGGGAGACAACATTTGTCTCCCTCCGGGAGACAACATTTGTCTCCCTCCAGGAGACAACATTTGTCTCCCTCCGTGAGACAACCATTGTCTCCCTCCGGGAGACAACATTTGTCTCCCTCCGGGAGATAACATTTGTCTCCCTCCGGAAGACAACATTTGTCTCCCTCCGTGAGACAACATTTGTCTCCCTCCGGGAGATAACATATGTCTCCCTCCGGGAGACAACATTTGTCTCCCTACGGGAGACCAAACTGTCTCCCTCCGAGAGACAACATTTGTCTCCCTCCGGGAGATAACATTTGTCTCCCTCCGGGAGACAACATTTGTCTCCCTCCGGGAGGCCAAACTGTCTCCCTCCGTGAGACAACCATTGTCTCCCTCCGGGAGACAACATTTGTCTCCCTCCGAGAGACAACATTTGTCTCCCTCCGGGAGATAACATTTGTCTCCCTCCGGGAGACAACATTTGTCTCCCTCCGGGAGGCCAAACTGTCTCCCTCCGGGAGACAACCATTGTCTCCCTCCGGGACACAACATTTGTCTCCCACCGGGAGACCAAACTGTCTCCCTCCAGGAGACAACCTTTGTCTCCCTCCGGGAGACAACCTTTGTCTCCCTCCGGGAGACAACCTTTGTCTCCCTCCGGGAGACAACCTTTGTCTCCCTCCGGGAGACAACATTTGTCTCCCTCCGGGAGACAACATTTATCTCCCTCCGGGAGACCAAACTGTCTCCCTCCGGGAGAGCAAACTGTCTCCCTCCGGGAGACAACCATTGTCTCCCTCCGGGACACAACATTTGTCTCCCTCCAGGAGACAACATTTGTCTCCCTCCGTGAGACAACCATTGTCTCCCTCCGGGAGACAACATTTGTCTCCCTCCAGGAGACAACATTTGTCTCCCTCCGGGAGACCAAACTATCTCCCTCCGGGAGACAACATTTGTCTCTCTCCGGGAGATAGCATTTGTCTCCCTCCGGGAGACAACATTTGTCTCCCTCCAGGAGACAACATTTGTCTCCCTCCGGGAGACCAAACTGTCTCCCTCCGGGAGACAACATTTGTCTCTCTCCCGGAGATAGCATTTGTTTCCCTCCGGGAGACAACATTTGTCTCCCTCCAGGAGACAACATTTGTCTCCCTCCGTGAGACAACATTTGTCTCCCTGCGGGAGACAACATTTGTCTCCCTCCGGGAGATAACATTTGTCTCCCTCCGGGAGACAACATTTGTCTCCCTCCGGGAGACAACCTTTGTCTCCCTCCGGGAGACAACCTTTGTCTCCCTCCGGGAGACAACATTTGTCTCCCTACGGGAGACCAAAATGTCTCCCTCCGAGAGACAACATTTGTCTCCCTCCGGGAGATAACATTTGTCTCCCTCCGGGAGACAACATTTGTCTCCCTCCGGGAGGCCAAACTGTCTCCCTCCGAGAGATAACATTTGTCTCTCTCCCGGAGATAACATTTGTCTCCCTCCGGGAGACAACATTTGTCTACCTCCGGGAGAGCAAACTGTCTCCCTCCGGGAGACAACCATTGTCTCCCTCCGGGACACAACATTTGTCTCCCACCGGGAGACCAAACTGTCTCCCTCCAGGAGACAACCTTTGTCTCCCTCCGGGAGACAACCTTTGTCTCCCTCCGGGAGACAACCTTTGTCTCCCTCCGGGAGACAACATTTGTCTCCCTCCGGGAGACAACATTTATCTCCCTCCGGGAGAGCAAACTGTCTCCCTCCGAGAGACAACATTTGTCTCCCTCCGGGAGACAACATTTGTCTCCCTCCAGTAGACAACATTTGTCTCCCTCCGGGAGATAACATTTGTCTCCCTCCGGGAGACAACATTTGTCTCCCTCCGGGAGACAACCTTTGTCTCCCTCCGGGAGACAACCTTTGTCTCCCTCCCGGAGACAACATTTGTCTCCCTACGGGAGACCAAACTGTCTCCCTCCGAGAGACAACATTTGTCTCCCTCCGGGAGATAACATTTGTCTCCCTCCGGGAGACAACATTTGTCTCCCTCCGGGAGGCCAAACTGTCTCCCTCCGGGAGACAACCATTGTCTCCCTCCGGGACACAACATTTGTCTCCCATCGGGAGACCAAACTGTCTCCCTCCAGGAGACAACCTTTGTCTCCCTCCGGGAGACAACCTTTGTCTCCCTCCGGGAGACAACCTTTGTCTCCCTCCGGGAGACAACCTTTGTCTCCCTCCGGGAGACAACATTTGTCTCCCTCCGGGAGACAACATTTATCTCCCTCCGGGAGACCAAACTGTCTCCCTCCGGGAGACAACATTTGTCTCCCTACGGGAGACCAAACTGTCTCCCTCCGAGAGACAACATTTGTCTCCCTCCGGGAGATAACATTTGTCTCCCTCCGGGAGACAACATTTGTCTCCCTACGGGAGACCAAACTGTCTCCCTCCGAGAGACAACATTTGTCTCCCTCCGGGAGATAACATTTGTCTCCCTCCGGGAGACAACATTTGTCTCCCTCCGGGAGGCCAAACTGTCTCCCTCCGGGAGACAACCATTGTCTCCCTCCGGGACACAACATTTGTCTCCCTACGGGAGAAAGCATTTGTCTCCCTCCAGGAGACAACATTTGTCTTCCTCCGGGAGACAACATTTGTCTCCCTCCGTGAGACAACCATTGTCTCCCTCCGGGAGACAACATTTGTCTCCCTCCGAGAGACAACATTTGTCTCCCTCCGGGAGATAACATTTGTCTCCCTCCGGGAGACAACATTTGTCTCCCTCCGGGAGGCCAAACTGTCTCCCTCCGGGAGACAACCATTGTCTCCCTCCGGGACACAACATTTGTCTCCCACCGGGAGACCAAACTGTCTCCCTCCAGGAGACAACCTTTGTCTCCCTCCGGGAGACAACCTTTGTCTCCCTCCGGGAGACAACCTTTGTCTCCCTCCGGGAGACAACCTTTGTCTCCCTCCGGGAGACAACATTTGTCTCCCTCCGGGAGACAACATTTATCTCCCTCCGGGAGACCAAACTGTCTCCCTCCGGGAGACAACATTTGTCTCCCTACGGGAGACCAAACTGTCTCCCTCCGAGAGACAACATTTGTCTCCCTCCGGGAGATAACATTTGTCTCCCTCCGGGAGACAACATTTGTCTCCCTCCGGGAGGCCAAACTGTCTCCTTCCGGGAGACAACCATTGTCTCCCTCCGGGACACAACATTTGTCTCCCTACGGGAGAAAGCATTTGTCTCCCTCCAGGAGACAACATTTGTCTCCCTCCGGGAGACAACATTTGTCTCCCTCCGTGAGACAACCATTGTCTCCCTCCGGGAGACAACATTTGTCTCCCTCCGGGAGATAGCATTTGTCTCCCTCCTGGAGACAACATTTGTCTCCCTCCGGGAGACAACATTTGTCTCCCTCCGGGAGACAACATTTGTCTCCCTCCAGGAGACAACATTTGTCTCCCTCCGTGAGACAACCATTGTCTCCCTCCGGGAGACAACATTTGTCTCCCTCCGGGAGATAACATTTGTCTCCCTCCGGAAGACAACATTTGTCTCCCTCCGTGAGACAACATTTGTCTCCCTCCGGGAGATAACATATGTCTCCCTCCGGGAGACAACATTTGTCTCCCTACGGGAGACCAAACTGTCTCCCTCCGAGAGACAACATTTGTCTCCCTCCGGGAGATAACATTTGTCTCCCTCCGGGAGACAACATTTGTCTCCCTCCGGGAGGCCAAACTGTCTCCCTCCGTGAGACAACCATTGTCTCCCTCCGGGAGACAACATTTGTCTCCCTCCGAGAGACAACATTTGTCTCCCTCCGGGAGATAACATTTGTCTCCCTCCGGGAGACAACATTTGTCTCCCTCCGGGAGGCCAAACTGTCTCCCTCCGGGAGACAACCATTGTCTCCCTCCGGGACACAACATTTGTCTCCCACCGGGAGACCAAACTGTCTCCCTCCAGGAGACAACCTTTGTCTCCCTCCGGGAGACAACCTTTGTCTCCCTCCGGGAGACAACCTTTGTCTCCCTCCGGGAGACAACCTTTGTCTCCCTCCGGGAGACAACATTTGTCTCCCTCCGGGAGACAACATTTATCTCCCTCCGGGAGACCAAACTGTCTCCCTCCGGGAGACAACATTTGTCTCCCTACGGGAGACCAAACTGTCTCCCTCCGAGAGACAACATTTGTCTCCCTCCGGGAGATAACATTTGTCTCCCTCCGGGAGACAACATTTGTCTCCCTCCGGGAGGCCAAACTGTCTCCTTCCGGGAGACAACCATTGTCTCCCTCCGGGACACAACATTTGTCTCCCTACGGGAGAAAGCATTTGTCTCCCTCCAGGAGACAACATTTGTCTCCCTCCGGGAGACAACATTTGTCTCCCTCCGTGAGACAACCATTGTCTCCCTCCGGGAGACAACATTTGTCTCCCTCCGGGAGATAGCATTTGTCTCCCTCCTGGAGACAACATTTGTCTCCCTCCGGGAGACAACATTTGTCTCCCTCCGGGAGACAACATTTGTCTCCCTCCAGGAGACAACATTTGTCTCCCTCCGTGAGACAACCATTGTCTCCCTCCGGGAGACAACATTTGTCTCCCTCCAGGAGACAACATTTGTCTCCCTCCGTGAGACAACCATTGTCTCCCTCCGGGAGACAACATTTGTCTCCCTCCGGGAGATAACATTTGTCTCCCTCCGGAAGACAACATTTGTCTCCCTCCGTGAGACAACCTTTGTCTCCCTCCGGGAGACAACCTTTGTCACCCTCCGGGAGACAACATTTGTCTCCCTACGGGAGACCAAACTGTCTCCCTCCGAGAGACAACATTTGTCTCCCTCCGGGAGATAACATTTGTCTCCCTCCGGGAGACAACATTTGTCTCCCTCCGGGAGGCCAAACTGTCTCCCTCCGTGAGACAACCATTGTCTCCCTCCGGGAGACAACATTTGTCTCCCTCCGAGAGACAACATTTGTCTCCCTCCGGGAGATAACATTTGTCTCCCTCCGGGAGACAACATTTGTCTCCCTCCGGGAGGCCAAACTGTCTCCCTCCGGGAGACAACCATTGTCTCCCTCCGGGACACAACATTTGTCTCCCACCGGGAGACCAAACTGTCTCCCTCCAGGAGACAACCTTTGTCTCCCTCCGGGAGACAACCTTTGTCTCCCTCCGGGAGACAACCTTTGTCTCCCTCCGGGAGACAACCTTTGTCTCCCTCCGGGAGACAACATTTGTCTCCCTCCGGGAGACAACATTTATCTCCCTCCGGGAGACCAAACTGTCTCCCTCCGGGAGACAACATTTGTCTCCCTACGGGAGACCAAACTGTCTCCCTCCGAGAGACAACATTTGTCTCCCTCCGGGAGATAACATTTGTCTCCCTCCGGGAGACAACATTTGTCTCCCTCCGGGAGGCCAAACTGTCTCCTTCCGGGAGACAACCATTGTCTCCCTCCGGGACACAACATTTGTCTCCCTACGGGAGAAAGCATTTGTCTCCCTCCAGGAGACAACATTTGTCTCCCTCCGGGAGACAACATTTGTCTCCCTCCGTGAGACAACCATTGTCTCCCTCCGGGAGACAACATTTGTCTCCCTCCGGGAGATAGCATTTGTCTCCCTCCTGGAGACAACATTTGTCTCCCTCCGGGAGACAACATTTGTCTCCCTCCGGGAGACAACATTTGTCTCCCTCCAGGAGACAACATTTGTCTCCCTCCGTGAGACAACCATTGTCTCCCTCCGGGAGACAACATTTGTCTCCCTCCGGGAGATAACATTTTTCTCCCTCCGGAAGACAACATTTGTCTCCCTCCGTGAGACAACATTTGTCTCCCTCCGGGAGATAACATATGTCTCCCTCCGGGAGACAACATTTGTCACCCTCCGGGAGACAACCTTTGTCACCCTCCGGGAGAAAACATTTGTCTTCCTACGGGAGACCAAACTGTCTCCCTCCGAGAGACACATTTGTCTCCCTCCGGGAGGCCAAACTGTCTCCCTCCGGGAGACAACCATTGTCTCCCTCCGGGACACAACATTTGTCTCCCACCGGGAGACCAAACTGTCTCCCTCCAGGAGACAACCTTTGTCTCCCTCCGGGAGACAACCTTTGTCTCCCTCCGGGAGACAACCTTTGTCTCCCTCCGGGAGACCAAACTGTCTCCCTCCGGGAGACAACATTTGTCTCCCTACGGGAGACCAAACTGTCTCCCTCCGAGAGACAACATTTGTCTCCCTCCGGGAGATAACATTTGTCTCCCTCCGGGAGACAACATTTGTCTCCCTCCGGGAGGCCAAACTGTCTCCTTCCGGGAGACAACCATTGTCTCCCTCCGGGACACAACATTTGTCTCCCTACGGGAGAAAGCATTTGTCTCCCTCCAGGAGACAACATTTGTCTCCCTCCGGGAGACAACATTTGTCTCCCTCCGTGAGACAACCATTGTCTCCCTCCGGGAGACAACATTTGTCTCCCTCCGGGAGATAGCATTTGTCTCCCTCCTGGAGACAACATTTGTCTCCCTCCGGGAGACAACATTTGTCTCCCTCCGGGAGACAACATTTGTCTCCCTCCAGGAGACAACATTTGTCTCCCTCCGTGAGACAACCATTGTCTCCCTCCGGGAGACAACATTTGTCTCCCTCCGGGAGATAACATTTTTCTCCCTCCGGAAGACAACATTTGTCTCCCTCCGTGAGACAACATTTGTCTCCCTCCGGGAGATAACATATGTCTCCCTCCGGGAGACAACATTTGTCACCCTCCGGGAGACAACCTTTGTCACCCTCCGGGAGAAAACATTTGTCTTCCTACGGGAGACCAAACTGTCTCCCTCCGAGAGACACATTTGTCTCCCTCCGGGAGGCCAAACTGTCTCCCTCCGGGAGACAACCATTGTCTCCCTCCGGGACACAACATTTGTCTCCCACCGGGAGACCAAACTGTCTCCCTCCAGGAGACAACCTTTGTCTCCCTCCGGGAGACAACCTTTGTCTCCCTCCGGGAGACAACCTTTGTCTCCCTCCGGGAGACAACCTTTGTCTCCCTCCGGGAGACAACATTTGTCTCCCTCCGGGAGACAACATTTATCTCCCTCCGGGAGACCAAACTGTCTCCCTCCGGGAGACAACATTTGTCTCCCTACGGGAGACCAAACTGTCTCCCTCCGAGAGACAACATTTGTCTCCCTCCGGGAGATAACATTTGTCTCCCTCCGGGAGACAACATTTGTCTCCCTCCGGGAGGCCAAACTGTCTCCTTCCGGGAGACAACCATTGTCTCCCTCCGGGACACAACATTTGTCTCCCTACGGGAGAAAGCATTTGTCTCCCTCCAGGAGACAACATTTGTCTCCCTCCGGGAGACAACATTTGTCTCCCTCCGTGAGACAACCATTGTCTCCCTCCGGGAGACAACATTTGTCTCCCTCCGGGAGATAGCATTTGTCTCCCTCCTGGAGACAACATTTGTCTCCCTCCGGGAGACAACATTTGTCTCCCTCCGGGAGACAACATTTGTCTCCCTCCAGGAGACAACATTTGTCTCCCTCCGTGAGACAACCATTGTCTCCCTCCGGGAGACAACATTTGTCTCCCTCCGGGAGATAACATTTGTCTCCCTCCGGAAGACAACATTTGTCTCCCTCCGTGAGACAACATTTGTCTCCCTCCGGGAGATAACATATGTCTCCCTCCGGGAGACAACATTTGTCTCCCTCCGGGAGACAACCTTTGTCTCCCTCCGGGAGACAACCTTTGTCACCCTCCGGGAGAAAACATTTGTCTTCCTACGGGAGACCAAACTGTCTCCCTCCGAGAGACACATTTGTCTCCCTCCGGGAGGCCAAACTGTCTCCCTCCGGGAGACAACCATTGTCTCCCTCCGGGACACAACATTTGTCTCCCTCCGGGAGACAACCTTTGTCTCCCTCCGAGAGACAACATTTGTCTCCCTCCGGGAGACAACCTTTGTCTCCCTCCGGGAGACAACATTTGTCTCCCTCCGGGAGACAACATTTGTCTCCCTCAGTGAGACAACCATTGTCTCCCTCCGGGAGACAACATTTGTCTCCCTCCGTGAGACAACATTTGTCTCCCTCCGGGAGACAACATTTGTCTCCCTACGGGAGATAACATTTGTCTCCCTCCGGGAGACAACATTTGTCTCCCTCCGGGAGACAACCTTTGTCTCCCTCCGGGAGACAAACTTTGTCTCCCTCCGGGAGACAACATTTGTCTCCCTAAGGGAGACCAAGCTGTCTCCCTCCGAGAGACAACATTTGTCTACCTCCGGGAGACAACATTTGTCTCCCTCCGGGAGGCCAAACTGTCTCCCTCCGGGAGACAACCATTGTCTCCCTCCGGGACACAACATTTGTCTCCCTCCGGGAGACAACCTTTGCCTCCCTCCGAGAGACAACATTTGTCTCCCTCTGGGAGACAACCTTTGTCTCCCTCCGGGAGACAACATTTGTCTCCCTCCGGGAGACAACATTTGTCTCCCTCCGGGAGACAACATTTGTCTCCCTCCGAGAGACAACATTTGTCTCCCTCCGGGAGATAACATTTGTCTCCCTCCGGGAGACAACATTTGTCTCCCTCCGGGAGGCCAAACTGTCTCCCTCCGGGAGACAACAATTGTCTCCCTCCGGGACACAACATTTGTCTCAATACGGGAGAAAGCATTTGTCTCCCTCCAGGAGACAACATTTGTCTCCCTCCGGGAGACAACATTTGTCTCCCTCCGGGAGACAACCATTGTCTCCCTCCGGGACACAACATTTGTCTCCCTACGGGAGAAAGCATTTGTCTCCCTCCAGGAGACAACATTTGTCTCCCTCCGGGAGACAACATTTGTCTCCCTCCGTGAGACAACCATTGTCTCCCTCCGGGAGACAACATTTGTCTCCCTCCGGGAGATAGCATTTGTCTCCCTCCTGGAGACAACATTTGTCTCCCTCCGGGAGACAACATTTGTCTCCCTCCGGGAGACAACATTTGTCTCCCTCCAGGAGACAACATTTGTCTCCCTCCGTGAGACAACCATTGTCTCCCTCCGGGAGACAACATTTGTCTCCCTCCGGGAGATAACATTTGTCTCCCTCCGGAAGACAACATTTGTCTCCCTCCGTGAGACAACATTTGTCTCCCTCCGGGAGATAACATATGTCTCCCTCCGGGAGACAACATTTGTCTCCCTCCGGGAGACAACCTTTGTCTCCCTCCGGGAGACAACCTTTGTCACCCTCCGGGAGAAAACATTTGTCTTCCTACGGGAGACCAAACTGTCTCCCTCCGAGAGACACATTTGTCTCCCTCCGGGAGGCCAAACTGTCTCCCTCCGGGAGACAACCATTGTCTCCCTCCGGGACACAACATTTGTCTCCCTCCGGGAGACAACCTTTGTCTCCCTCCGAGAGACAACATTTGTCTCCCTCCGGGAGACAACCTTTGTCTCCCTCCGGGAGACAACATTTGTCTCCCTCCGGGAGACAACATTTGTCTCCCTCAGTGAGACAACCATTGTCTCCCTCCGGGAGACAACATTTGTCTCCCTCCGTGAGACAACATTTGTCTCCCTCCGGGAGACAACATTTGTCTCCCTACGGGAGATAACATTTGTCTCCCTCCGGGAGACAACATTTGTCTCCCTCCGGGAGACAACCTTTGTCTCCCTCCGGGAGACAAACTTTGTCTCCCTCCGGGAGACAACATTTGTCTCCCTAAGGGAGACCAAACTGTCTCCCTCCGAGAGACAACATTTGTCTACCTCCGGGAGACAACATTTGTCTCCCTCCGGGAGGCCAAACTGTCTCCCTCCGGGAGACAACCATTGTCTCCCTCCGGGACACAACATTTGTCTCCCTCCGGGAGACAACCTTTGCCTCCCTCCGAGAGACAACATTTGTCTCCCTCTGGGAGACAACCTTTGTCTCCCTCCGGGAGACAACATTTGTCTCCCTCCGGGAGACAACATTTGTCTCCCTCCGGGAGACAACATTTGTCTCCCTCCGAGAGACAACATTTGTCTCCCTCCGGGAGATAACATTTGTCTCCCTCCGGGAGACAACATTTGTCTCCCTCCGGGAGGCCAAACTGTCTCCCTCCGGGAGACAACCATTGTCTCCCTCCGGGACACAACATTTGTCTCAATACGGGAGAAAGCATTTGTCTCCCTCCAGGAGACAACATTTGTCTCCCTCCGGGAGACAACATTTGTCTCCCTCCGTGAGACAACCATTGTCTCCCTCCGGGAGACAACATTTGTCTCCCTCCGGGAGATAGCATTTGTCTCCCTCCTGGAGACAACATTTGACTCCTTCCGGGAGACAACATTTGTCTCCCTCCGGGAGACAACATTTGTCTCCCTCCAGGAGACAACATTTGTCTCCCTCCGTGAGACAACCATTGTCTCCCTCCGGGAGACAACATTTGTCTCCCTCCGGGAGATGACATTTGTCTCCCTACGGAAGACAACATTTGTCTCCCTCCGTGAGACAACATTTGTCTCCCTCCGGGAGATAACATATGTGTCCCTCCGGGAGACAACATTTGTCTCCCTCCGGGAGACAACCTTTGTCTCCCTCCGGGAGACAACCTTTGTCACCCTCCGGGAGACAACATTTGTCTTCCTACGGGAGACCAAACTGTCTCCCTCCGAGAGACACATTTGTCTCCCTCCGGGAGGCCAAACTGTCTCCCTCCGGGAGACAACCATTGTCTCCCTCCGGGACACAACATTTGTCTCCCTCCGGGAGACAACCTTTGTCTCCCTCCGAGAGACAACATTTGTCTCCCTCCGGGAGACAACCTTTGTCTCCCTCCGGGAGACAACATTTGTCTCCCTCCGGGAGACAACATTTGTCTCCCTCAGTGAGACAACCATTGTCTCCCTCCGGGAGACAACATTTGTCTCCCTCCGTGAGACAACATTTGTCTCCCTCCGGGAGACAACATTTGTCTCCCTACGGGAGATAACATTTGTCTCCCTCCGGGAGACAACATTTGTCTCCCTCCGGGAGACAACCTTTGTCTCCCTCCGGGAGACAACCTTTGTCTCCCTCCGGGAGACAACATTTGTCTCCCTCAGTGAGACAACCATTGTCTCCCTCCGGGAGACAACATTTGTCTCCCTCCGTGAGACAACATTTGTCTCCCTCCGGGAGACAACATTTGTCTCCCTACGGGAGATAACATTTGTCTCCCTCCGGGAGACAACCTTTGCCTCCCTCCGAGAGACAACATTTGTCTCCCTCTGGGAGACAACCTTTGTCTCCCTCCGGGAGACAACATTTGTCTCCCTCCGGGAGACAACATTTGTCTCCCTCCGGGAGACAACATTTGTCTCCCTCCGGAAGACAACATTTGTCTCCCTACATGAGACCAAACTGTCTCCCTCCGGGAGACCAAACTGTCTCCCTCCGGGAGACAACCTTTGTCTCCCTCCGGGAGACAAAATTTGTCTCCCTCCGGGAGACAACATTTGTCTCCCTCCGGGAGACAACATTTGTCTCCCTCCAGGAGACAACATTTGTCTCCCTCCGGGAGACCAAACTGTCTCCCTCCGGGAGACAACATTTGTCTCTCTCCGGGAGATAGCATTTGTCTTCCTCCGGGAGACAACATTTGTCTCCCTCCGGGAGACAACATTTGTCTCCCTCCGGGAGACAACATTTGTCTCCCTCCAGGAGACAACATTTGTCTCCCTCCGGGAGACCAAACTGTCTCCCACCGGGAGACAACATTTGTCTCTCTCCCGGAGATAGCATTTGTTTCCCTCCGGGAGACAACATTTGTCTCCCTCCAGGAGACAATATTTGTCTCCCTCCGTGAGACAACATTTGTCTCCCTGCGGGAGACAACATTTGCCTCCCTCCGGGAGATAACATTTGTCTCCCTCCGGGAGACAACATTTGTCTCCCTACGGGAGACCAAACTGTCTCCCTCCGAGAGACAACATTTGTCTCCCTCCGGGAGACAACATTTGTCTCCCTCCGGGAGGCCAAACTGTCTCCCTCCGGGAGACAACCATTGTCTCCCTCCGGGACACAACATTTGTCTCCCTCCGGGAGACAACCTTTGTCTCCCTCCGAGAGACAACATTTGTCTCCCTCCGGGAGACAACATTTGTCTCCCTCCGGGAGACAACATTTGTCTCCCTCCGGGAGATAACATTTGTCTCCCTCCGGGAGACCAAACTGTCTCCCTCCGGGAGACAACATTTGTCTCTCTCCGGGAGATAGCATTTGTCTCCCTCCGGGAGACAACATTTGTCTCCCTCCGGGAGACAACATTTGACTCCCTCCGGGAGACAACATTTGTCTCCCTCCAGGAGACAACATTTGTCTCCCTCCGGGAGACCAAACTGTCTCCCTCCGGGAGACAACATTTGTCTCTCTCCGGGAGATAGCATTTGTTTCCCTCCGGGAGACAACATTTGTCTCCCTCCAGGAGACAACATTTGTCTCCCTCCGTGAGACAACATTTGTCTCCCTCCGGGAGACAACATTTGTCTCCCTCCGGGAGATAACATTTGTCTCCCTCCGGGAGACAACATTTGTCTCCCTCCGGGAGACAACCTTTGTCTCCCTCCGGGAGACAACCTTTGTCTCCCTCCGGGAGACAACCTTTGTCTCCCTCCGGGAGACAACATTTGTCTCCCTACGGGAGACCAAACTGTCTCCCTCCGAGAGACAACATTTGTCTCCCTCCGGGAGACAACATTTGTCTCCCTCCGGGAGGCCAAACTGTCTCCCTCCGGGAGACAACCATTGTCTCCCTCCGGGACACAACATTTGTCTCCCTCCGGGAGACAAACTTTGTCTCCCTCCGAGAGACACCTTGTCTCCCTCCGGGAGACAACCTTTGTCTCCCTCCGGGAGACAACCTTTGTCTCCCTCCGGGAGACAACATTTGTCTCCCTCCGGGAGACAACATCTGTCTCCCTCCGGGAGACAACATTTGTCTCCCTCCGGGAGACAACATTTGTCTCCCTCCGGGAGACAACATTTGTCTCCCTCCGGGAGACAACATTTGTCTCCCTCCGGGAGACAACCTTTGTCTACCTCCGGGAGACAACATTTGTCTCCCTCCGGGAGACAAAATTTGTCTCCCTCCGTGAGACAACCATTGTCTCCCTCCGGGAGACAACATTTGTCTCCCTCCGTGAGACAACATTTGTCTCCCTCCGGGAGACAACATTTGTCTCCCTACGGGAGATAACATTTGTCTCCCTCCGGGAGACATTATTTGTCTCCCTCCGGGAGACAACATTTGTCTCCCTACGGGAGATAACATTTGTCTCCCTCCGGGAGACAACATTTGTCTCCCTCCGGGAGACGACATTTGTCTCCCTCCGGAAGACAACATTTGTCTCCCTCCGCTAGACAACATTTGTCTCCCTCCGGGAGACAACCTTTGTCTCCCTCCGGGAGACAACATTTGTCTCCCTCCGGGAGACAACATTTGTCTCCCTCCGAGAGACAACCTTTGTCTCCCTCCGGGACACAACATTTGTCTCCCTCCGGGAGACAACCTTTGTCTCCCTCCGGGAGACAACCTTTGTCTCCCTCCGGGAGACAACATTTGTCTCCCTCCGGGAGACAACATCTGTCTCCCTCCGGGAGACAACATTTGTCTCCCTCCGGGAGACAACATTTGTCTCCCTCCGGGAGACAACATTTGCCTCCCTCCGGGAGACAACATTTGTCTCCCTCCGGGAGACAACCTTTGTCTACCTCCGGGAGACAACATTTGTCTCCCTCCGGGAGACAAAATTTGTCTCCCTCCGTGAGACAACCATTGTCTCCCTCCGGGAGACAACATTTGTCTCCCTCCGTGAGACAACATTTGTCTCCCTCCGGGAGACAACATTTGTCTCCCTACGGGAGATAACATTTGTCTCCCTCCGGGAGACAACATTTGTCTCCCTCCGGGAGACAACCTTTGTCTCCCTCCGGGAGACAACCTTTGTCTCCCTCCGGGAGACAACATTTGTCTCCCTACGGGAGATAACATTTGTCTCCCTCCGGGAGACAACATTTGTCTCCCTCCGGGAGACGACATTTGTCTCCCTCCGGGAGACAACATTTGTCTCCCTCCGCTAGACAACATTTGTCTCCCTCCGGGAGACAACCTTTGTCTCCCTCCGGGAGACAACATTTGTCTCCCTCCGGGAGACAACATTTGTCTCCCTCCGGGAGACAACCTTTGTCTCCCTCCGGGAGACAACCTTTGTCTCCCTCCGGGAGACAACATTTGTCTCCCTACGGGAGATAACATTTGTCTCCCTCCGGGAGACAACATTTGTCTCCCTCCGGGAGACGACATTTGTCTCCCTCCGGGAGACAACATTTGTCTCCCTCCGCTAGACAACATTTGTCTCCCTCCGGGAGACAACCATTGTCTCCCTCCGGGACACAACATTTGTCTCCCTCCGGGAGACAACCTTTGTCTCCCTCCGAGAGACAACATTTGTCTCCCTCCGGGAGACAACCTTTGTCTCCCTCCGGGAGACAACCTTTGTCTCCCTCCGGGAGACAACATTTGTCTCCCTCCGGGAGACAACATTTGTCTCCCTCCGGGAGACAACATTTGTCTCCCTCCGGGAGACAACATTTGTCTCCCTCCGGGAGACAACATTTGTCTCCCTCCGGGAGACAACATTTGTCTCCCTCCGTGAGACAACATTTGTCTCCCTCCGGGAGATAACATATGTCTCCCTCCGGGAGACAACATTTGTCTCCCTCCGGGAGACAACCTTTGTCTCCCTCCGGGAGACAACCTTTTTCTCCCTCCGGGAGACAACATTTGTCTTCCTACGGGAGACCAAACTGTCTCCCTCCGAGAGACAACATTTGTCTCCCTCCGGGAGGCCAAACTGTCTCCCTCCGGGAAACAACCATTGTCTCCCTCCGGGAGACAACCTTTGTCTCCCTCCGAGAGACAACATTTGTCTCCCTCCGGGAGACAACCTTTGTCTACCTCCGGGAGACAACATTTGTCTCCCTACGGGAGACAACATTTGTCTCCCTCCGTATTATTTATTATTATTATTATTATTAACACTTTATTTACAATGTTGGCATAAAAAATAAGGTATAAAATAGCTATACATGTATATAATATTTACAAACATAGCTAATAAAAGCCAACTACTTCAATTTACAAGAAAAGAATAGATAAAAACATCATATAAAACCTAAAAGTGGTACATAATTTCGGCAGAGCCTACATTGGCATTGGCATTCATTTCCTTTCCAAGCTTTGATTTTGGTCTTAAATTCAATCAAGTTAGTTGAGTGTCTTAGAGAGACTGGAAGTGTACACCATAACTGTGGACCCCTATATCGAACAGTTTCTGAGCCGTACATGACTGATCTCACTCTTGGTAAGTTAAAATCGCGATCATTTCTGAGGTTATAATGGTTGGTTTGTAGATAGAATATTTCTTTCATAAAAGGAGGATTTAAGCCATGTTTTGTCTTGAACATTTCTATCATTAATACCTGTAAGTTCTTTTGATGAACAGATACACTGTTATCATATCCTAGGAGATCTTCAAAGCTAGATTCCTGATCTCTGTACGTTATTCTAAGGGCTCGCTCGTGCAGTTTGTTGATTTTAGTATTTAGTTTCCTACTATGGAACATCCATGCCAGAGGGCAGTATTGAAACTGGCTATTTATGAATGATTTCATCAGTATCCTTAATTTATTTTGATCCATATAGTATGCTATGCGTGACAGAGCATAGAGCTTGTTGCTAACCTTTCGACATAGATTACTTACATGTTGCTCAAATGTAAGTTTGTTGTCTAAGGTAACTCCTAACAATTTTTCTTCAGTACTATTAGTAATAATAGAACTGCCAATTCTAACCGAAACAGAGTCATCACTTATATTTCCAAATGTTAGTAGATGACATTTGTCTTCATTGAGCTTCATATAGTTGTCAGAGAACCATTTGATTGCACGGGCGGAATCAAGTTCTAACCTAGCAACAACACTATCAGTGTCAATATCACAAGCAAATAAAGTTGTATCGTCGGCATAATTGCATACATCAGTATTATTTAAGGAAAAAAGCAAATCGTTGATATAGATATTGAAGAGAAGAGGTCCAAGGACAGATCCTTGAGGCACTCCTAAAGTAAGTTGCTTCCAGGAGCTAAAAGATCCATTGACCTTGACCCTCTGTTGTCTGTTATGCAAGTAACTATAAATTAGAGACAATGCATCATGACTGAAACCGTAGGCATGTAGTTTGGCAATAAGGAGATCATGTCTCAGGCAGTCAAAAGCCTTAGAAAGATCCATCATAACAGCACCGACTTTTCCGCCTACATCAATACAAAGTTTAGTCTTTTCCAAAAAACGTACTAAGGCTTGCTGAGTGTTATAACCCTTGCGAAATCCACATAATAGTGTGGACAAATACTGTTCTATGTGTGCTTCCACTTGCTTGACTAGAAGCCTCTCGAAAACTTTTGAAACAGTTGGCAGAACACTAATTGGCCTGTAATTTTTCTTAACTGTACTTTCTTTTTGTTTATGAAGTGAAGATACGTCTGCACATTTCAGCTCATCAGGAAAAGTAGAGTTTCCAATGCAATTATTAAATATTTCCTGTAAAGGCTCGGAACATATATCAGAATTATTCTTAAGAATCTTTGGTGGTATATTCTTGAAGGTTGTGGCCTTCTTGGGATTAAGCCTTTTTATTTCAGTTTCCATTTCCTCCAATGAAACAGAGTTGAAAGTAAAAGAGTCTGCATTCACAAAGCGATTCTTAATTCTTAGTATGCTGGGATGATTTGAGTATTTCTGTATCGACTTTTCGATAGGATCTGATATGCCCTCAGTGCCCGAAATATTATCATTATTTTCTTTTATACCAAGAGACTCTGTTACCGTTACAAAGAAGCTATTGAAAATCTCTGCAACTTCAGTATCATCAGATATAATCTCATCATCTTCGACTAAAACTATCTTGTTATTGCTCTGACATTTGTCAGACAGAGCAGGCTTCACAGTTTTCCAGAATTTCCTATTATCGGTGACCAAATTGATATCTAACTTATTATAGTAGTCTCTTTTAGCTTGCCTGAATAGCTTAACGCAACGGTTACGTTGTTTACGAAAGTTGTTCCAATTCTCAACCGTTCTAGAGTTGTTATATTTATTTTTAAGTCTAGAGCGCAACATAACTGCTTTACGTAAAGCTCTCGTCATGAATGGGGCATGATTTGCACGTACATATTTCTTTTTAGTAGGGGCGTGTTTATCTAACACTTCGTTGAAAACATCTTGAAATGACTCATAATCGGTAGGGTTGGTATTACCTATAGCCTCACAAAGATCTCGCTTGAAGTCTGATTCATTGAAATTTTTATAACTTCTATAGTTTATGACAGATGCACCTATCTTCTGATATTTTGTTTTTAAAACGGTAAGAATCATTTTATGAAAATCAGAGAGCCCTGTTTCGACCGTTGTTGTACTGTGGACACTTCGGTCACGGTTGGTCAGAACAAGGTCAATGCATTTAGGGTTCTCCGACTTGAAACAAGTTGGTTCTTTGATCATGCTCTTAAGACTATACAAGTCTAGAAAGTTCTTTAATTCTCCCTCATTTACAGTCATGTTAAAATCACCGAGGACTATGAAATTCTCAAATTCTCCACTATATTTGTCAAGTGCCCTTCCTAAGTTATCTAAGAAAATCTCTTCTGACTGGGTTGGTGGTCGATACACACTAAGCAGAACCCATTTCTTTTTATTCAGATTGACTTCTAAAGAGATACACTCTATCCCTTCCGCAAACTTGAAAGAGTCAAGTTGATGGGCGACAATGCCGTTACGAATGTAAACTAGCAAACCCCCACCATCCTTGGTTCTATCCAAGCGGAGAGGGACAGAGTAGCCATCAATAACGAACTGCTGTTTTGGAAATGAAGAGTCGATTTTAGTTTCGGAAATCATAAGGATATCAATGTTTTGAGAATTTATTTCTGAAAGTGCATCTAATTTGTTTCTAATTGAGTTGATATTAAGATATCCGACTATCAGTCGGCCCAAGTTTTTAAGCGTAGTGCTTTCAGCGCTGCTTTTGCATCAATATTTTCGTTTTGCAGCGGGTCCGTGGGATTTACCAAATTCCGCGGTGCATCACTATCATAACGTCGAGCGACATCTTTGTCAGCTTCATAAATTTCGCTACATGCTGAATCATAAACTAGTCAAAAACCAATAGTGTTCAAAAAGTTATTTGCTAATAAACACGTACCTCCATAATTCAAATGCAGTCCACTTCCGTTAAGATGACACCGCTCATCAATGTTACTATTATCTATAAATGTAATATTTTGGAAACTACATTTTCTACTTAAAAATTTGTTTACTTCGATAGCCTTACCATTAAGTTCATCGTTCCGACTCACCAGTCCAGATACCAAAATTTCGTTTTCTTCATCTTTCATTTCTGTTGCAAGAGCCACAATATTGCTTGCAATTTCTGCGGGGGTTTGCTTGCTCGAGAGGTCGTTCGTACCACAGTGTAGGATAATTTTCTGAGGGGCTCGATTTAAGGTAGGAACAACATGGCTTTTCATGTCGTTTACATTTGCTCCGCTGAAAGATTTAACATAGATTTGTTCTTCATTTCCAGTGGCCTTTGCCATTTTGAAGCCTTTTATATCTTTAACCATAGAGTCACCCAAAATGTATGTGGCAGGCTTTCCACGCCGTTTACTTGGGGGACCCTCTCTGTGCTTGAGATTTCTTGTGTTCTTTGATCGCTGAGCAGCTGCAGAATAAGTCGAGGCTTCATTTTCAGTTGCAGCTCCACAAAATGCTGGCAAATCTTCATGCTCGAGCACTTCAAATCTGTTTAACTCTTTCGGCCAGGCTGACTGTGTTTGCGTTTGCCAGACGTTGTTTTGGTTCTCATCACGTGCCTTCTTCCTCATGGGTATTGTGGACCATTCAGTAGTGATGTTATTTTCAGCTTTCTTCCTTTTGTTATTTGAACTACTCAAAAATGGCCATTCGGTATTACTTAAGATTTCATTGTCTTCACTTTTCTCCAAATCAACAATGGGTGCTGTGGGAATAGGTTGCCTTTTTTCGCTGCAGTGAAAAATTCCCTTTGGACTCGAGGGTTTGGTGAATGTTCGAAGTGGATCCTGCGAGAAAAGCCTAATTCGAGTGTTTAATTCTCTATTTTCAAATTCTTTTTCCTTGATAGCTATCTTTAAATTGTTATTTTCAATCAATAGGTCTTTGCTGAAATCCCTCTCTTTCTGTAATAGTTCGTTCGTCATATTTAGGCTTCTGACGAGGTCGCCAATGGCGACCGTTACATTGGTTTCTTGCACTTCGAAATTTTCGGTAAGTATTGAATTCCCTTTTTGAGCATTTAGCTTCTTTTTCACTGAAACTTTTTCTGACTTTTTCTCGTTGTCCTTCGGAAAGACCAAGGAATCGGCATCTCCTTCGCGAGCTCGTTTTAAAATCTTTCCAGATGCGATAAGAAACTGCAGAGTTATGGCTACCTCGCTGTTGCTTAGGCCATGCTTCTTTGCCAGCGTGCTTGTTATTGAGTCAGCTTCTGCTGCTTTGTGGGTGCCATGGACGCGTTTAATCTCCGCAATGATGATTTCCTGCAGTTCCCTGTTTTCCTTGTTGCCATCTTTTCCACACTCAGCCATGCTGTACAGTTATTTCGTGAAGATAATGTCGGAGCACGCTCAGAACACCGCTACTGATAATGAGAAATATAACTCATGGTTCGTCCGTGAGACAACCATTGTCTCCCTCCGGGAGACAACATTTGTCTCCCTCCGTGAGACAACATTTGTCTCCCTCCGGGAGACAACATTTGTCTCCCTACGGGAGATAACATTTGTCTCCCTCCGGGAGACAACATTTGTCTCCCTCCGGGAGACAACCTTTGTCTCCCTCCGGGAGACAACATTTGTCTCCCTACGGGAGATAACATTTGTCTCCCTCCGGGAGACAACATTTGTCTCCCTCCGGGAGGCCAAACTGTCTCCCTCCGGGAGACAACATTTGTCTCCCTCCGGGAGACAACATTTGTCTCCCTCCGGGAGACAACCTTTGTCTCCCTCCGGGAGACAACATTTGTCTCCCTCCGGGAGACAACATTTGTCTCCCTCCGGGAGACAACATTTGTCTCCCTCCGGGAGACAACATTTGTCTCCCTCCGTGAGACAACCATTGTCTCCCTCCGGGAGACAACATTTGTCTCCTTCCGGGAGATAGCATTTGTCTCCCTCCGGGAGACAACATTTGTCTCCCTCCGGGAGACAACATTTGTCTCCTTCCGGGAGACAACATTTGTCTCCCTCCAGGAGACAACATTTGTCTCCCTCCCTGAGACAACCATTGTCTCCCTCCGGGAGACAACATTTGTCTCCCTCCGGGAGATAACATTTGTCTCCCTCCGGGAGACAACATTTGTCTCCCTCCGTGAGACAACATTTGTCTCCCTCCGGGAGATAACATTTGTCTCCCTCCGGGAGACAACATTTGTCTCCATACGGGAGATAACATTTGTCTCCCCCCGGGAGACAACATTTGTCTCCCTCCGGGAGGCCAAACTGTCTCCCTCCGGGAGACAACATTTGTCTCCCTCCGGGAGACAACATTTGTCTCCCTCCGGGAGACAACCTTTGTCTCCCTCCGGGAGACAACATTTGTCTCCCTCCGGGAGACAACATTTGTCTCCCTCCAGGAGACAACATTTGTCTCCCTCCGGGAGACAACATTTGTCTCCCTCCTTGAGACAACCATTGTCTCCCTCCGGGAGACAACATTTGTCTCCCTCCGGGAGATAGCATTTGTCTCCCTCCGGGAGACAACATTTGTCTCCCTCCGGGAGATAACATTTGTCTCCCTCCGGGAGACAACCTTTGTCTCCCTACGGGAGACCAAACTGTCTCCCTCCGAGAGACAACCATTGTCTCCCTCCGGGACACAACATTTGTCTCCCTCCGGGAGACAACCTTTGTCTCCCTCCGAGAGATAACATTTGTCTCCCTCCGGGAGACAACATTTGTCTCCATACGGGAGATAACATTTGTCTCCCCCCGGGAGACAACATTTGTCTCCCTCCGGGAGGCCAAACTGTCTCCCTCCGGGAGACAACATTTGTCTCCCTCCGGGAGACAACATTTTTCTCCCTCCAGGAGACAACATTTGTCTCCCTCCGGGAGACAACATTTGTCTCCCTCCAGGAGACAACCATTGTCTCCCTCCGGGAGACAACATTTGTCTCCCTCCGGGAGATAGCATTTGTCTCCCTCCGGGAGACAACATTTGTCTCCCTCCGGGAGATAACATTTGTCTCCCTCCGGGAGACAACCTTTGTCTCCCTACGGGAGACCAAACTGTCTCCCTCCGAGAGACAACATTTGTCTCCCTCCGGGAGGCCAAACTGTCTCCCTCCGGGAGACAACCATTGTCTCCCTCCGGGACACAACATTTGTCTCCCTCCGGGAGACAACCTTTGTCTCCCTCCGAGAGACAACATTTGTCTCCCTCCGGGAGACAACCTTTGTCTCCCTTCGGGAGATAACATTTGTCTCCCTCCGGGAGACAACATTTGTCTCCCTCCGGGAGACAACATTTGTCTCCCTCCGGGAGACAACATTTGTCTCCCTCCGGGAGACAACATTTGTCTCCCTCCGGGAGACAACATTTGTCTCCCTCCGGGAGATAACATTTGTCTCCCTCCGGGAGACAACATTTGTCTCCCTCCGTGAGACAACATTTGTCTCCCTCCGGGAGACAACATTTGTCTCCCTCCTGGAGACAACCTTTGTCTCCCTCCGGGGGACAACATTTGTCTCCCTCCGGGAGACAACATTTGTCTCCTTCCGAGAGACAACATTTGTCTCCCTCCGGGAGACAACCATTGTCTCCCTCCGGGACACAACATTTGTCTCCCTCCGGGAGACAACCTTTGTCTCCCTCCGAGAGACAACATTTGTCTCCCTCCGGGAGACAACCTTTGTCTCCCTTCGGGAGATAACATTTGTCTCCCTCCGGGAGACAACATTTGTCTCCCTCCGGGAGACAACATTTGTCTCCCTCCGGGAGATAACATTTGTCTCCCTCCGGGAGACAACATTTGTCTCCCTCCGTGAGACAACATTTGTCTCCCTCCGGGAGACAACATTTGTCTCCCTCCTGGAGACAACCTTTGTCTCCCTCCGGGGGACAACATTTGTCTCCCTCCGGGAGACAACATTTGTCTCCTTCCGAGAGACAACATTTGTCTCCCTCCGGGAGACAACATTTGTCTCCCTCCGGGAGACCAAACTGTCTCCCTCCGAGAGACAACATTTGTCTCCCTCCGGGAGACAACATTTGTCTCCCTCCGTGAGACAACATTTGTCTCCCTCCGGGAGATAACATTTGTCTCCCTCCAGGAGACAACATTTGTCTCCCTCCGGGAGACCAAACTGTTTCCCTCCGGGAGACAACCATTGTCTCCCTCCGGGACACAACATTTGTCTACCTCCGGGAGACAACCTTTGTCTCCCTCCGAGAGACAACATTTGTCTCCCTCCGGGAGACAACCTTTGTTTCGCTCCGGGAGACAACATTTGTCTCCCTCCGGGAGACAACATTTGTCTCCCTCCGGGAGGCAACATTTGTCTCCCTCCGGGAGACCAAACTGTCTCCCTTCGGGAGACAACATTTGTCTCCCTCCGGGAGACAACCTTTGTCTCCCTCCGTGAGACAACCATTGTCTCCCTCCGGGAGACAACATTTGTCTCCCTCCGGGAGATAGCATTTGTCTCCCTCCGGGAGACAACATTTGTCTCCCTCCGGGAGACAACATTTGTCTCCCTCCAGGAGATGACATTTGTCTCCCTCCGGGAGGCCAAATTGTCTTCCTCCGGGAGACTACCATTGTCTCCCTCCGGGACACAACATTTGTCTCCCTCCGGGAGACAACATTTGTCTCCCTCCGGGAGACAACATTTGTCTCCCTCCAGGAGACAACATTTGTCTCCCTCCGGGAGATCAAACTGTCTCCCTCCCGGAGACAACATTTGTCTCCCTCCGTGAGACAACCATTGTCTCCCTCCGGGAGACAACATTTGTCTCCCTCCGGGAGATAACATTTGTCTCCCTCCGGGAGACAACATTTGTCTCCCTCCGGGAGACAACATTTGTCTCCCTCAGGGAGACAACATTTGTCTCCCTCCGGGAGATAACATTTGTCTCCCTCCGGGAGACAACATTTGTCTCCCTCCAGGAGACCAAACTGTCTCCCTCCGAGAGACAACATCTGTCTCCCTCCGGGAGAAAACATTTGTCTCCCTCCGGGAGACACCATTTGTCTCCCTCCGTGAGACAACATTTGTCTCCCTCCGGGAGACAACATTTGTCTCCCTCCGTGAGACAACCATTGTCTCCCTCCGGGAGACAACATTTGTCTCCCTCCGGGAGATAACATTTGTCTCCCTCCGGGAGACAACATTTGTCTCCCTCCGGGAGACAACATTTGTCTCCCTCCGGGAGACAACATTTGTCTCCCTCCGGGAGACAACATTTGTCTCCCTCCGGGAGACAACCTTTGTCTCCCTCCGGGAGACAACATTTGTCTCCCTACGGGAGACCAAACTGTCTCCCTCCGAGAGACAACATTTGTCTCCCTCCGGGAGACAACATTTGTCTCCCTCCGGGAGATAACATTTGTCTCCCTCCGGGAGACAACATTTGTCTCCATACGGGAGATAACATTTGTCTCCCTCCGGGAGACAACATTTGTCTCCCTCCGTGAGACAACCATTGTCTCCCTCCGGGAGACAACATTTGTCTCCCTCCGGGAGATAACATTTGTCTCCCTCCGGGAGACAACATTTGTCTCCCTCCGGGAGACAACATTTGTCTCCCTCCGGGAGACAACATTTGTCTCCCTCCAGGAGACAACATTTGTCTCCCTCCCTGAGACAACCATTGTCTCCCTCCGGGAGACAACATTTGTCTCCCTCCGGGAGATAACATTTGTCTCCCTCCGGGAGACAACATTTGTCTCCCTCCGTGAGACAACATTTGTCTCCCTCCGGGAGATAACATTTGTCTCCCTCCGGGAGACAACATTTGTCTCCATACGGGAGATAACATTTGTCTCCCCCCGGGAGACAACATTTGTCTCCCTCCGGGAGGCCAAACTGTCTCCCTCCGGGAGACAACATTTGTCTCCCTCCGGGAGACAACCTTTGTCTCCCTCCGTGAGACAACCATTGTCTCCCTCCGGGAGACAACATTTGTCTCCCTCCGGGAGATAGCATTTGTCTCCCTCCGGGAGACAACATTTGTCTCCCTCCGTGAGACAACATTTGTCTCCCTCCGGGAGACAACATTTGTCTCCCTCCTGGAGACAACCTTTGTCTCCCTCCGGGGGACAACATTTGTCTCCCTCCGGGAGACAACATTTGTCTCCTTCCGAGAGACAACTTTTGTCTCCCTCCGGGAGACAACCATTGTCTCCCTCCGGGACACAACATTTGTCTCCCTCCGGGAGACAACCTTTGTCTCCCTCCGAGAGACAACATTTGTCTCCCTCCGGGAGACAACCTTTGTCTCCCTTCGGGAGATAACATTTGTCTCCCTCCGGGAGACAACATTTGTCTCCCTCCGGGAGACAACATTTGTCTCCCTCCGGGAGATAACATTTGTCTCCCTCCGGGAGACAACATTTGTCTCCCTCCGTGAGACAACATTTGTCTCCCTCCGGGAGACAACATTTGTCTCCCTCCTGGAGACAACCTTTGTCTCCCTCCGGGGGACAACATTTGTCTCCCTCCGGGAGACAACATTTGTCTCCTTCCGAGAGACAACATTTGTCTCCCTCCGGGAGACAACATTTGTCTCCCTCCGGGAGACCAAACTGTCTCCCTCCGAGAGACAACATTTGTCTCCCTCCGGGAGACAACATTTGTCTCCCTCCGTGAGACAACATTTGTCTCCCTCCGGGAGATAACATTTGTCTCCCTCCAGGAGACAACATTTGTCTCCCTCCGGGAGACCAAACTGTTTCCCTCCGGGAGACAACCATTGTCTCCCTCCGGGACACAACATTTGTCTCCCTCCGGGAGACAACCTTTGTCTCCCTCCGAGAGACAACATTTGTCTCCCTCCGGGAGACAACCTTTGTCTCGCTCCGGGAGACAACATTTGTCTCCCTCCGGGAGACAACATTTGTCTCCCTCCGGGAGGCAACATTTGTCTCCCTCCGGGAGACCAAACTGTCTCCCTTCGGGAGACAACATTTGTCTCCCTCCGGGAGACAACCTTTGTCTCCCTCCGTGAGACAACCATTGTCTCCCTCCGGGAGACAACATTTGTCTCCCTCCGGGAGATAGCATTTGTCTCCCTCCGGGAGACAACATTTGTCTCCCTCCAGGAGACAACATTTGTCTCCCTCCAGGAGATGACATTTGTCTCCCTCCGGGAGGCCAAACTGTCTTCCTCCGGGAGACTACCATTGTCTCCCTCCGGGACACAACATTTGTCTCCCTCCGGGAGACAACATTTGTCTCCCTCCGGGAGACAACATTTGTCTCCCTCCAGGAGACAACATTTGTCTCCCTCCGGGAGATCAAACTGTCTCCCTCCCGGAGACAACATTTGTCTCCCTCCGTGAGACAACCATTGTCTCCCTCCGGGAGACAACATTTGTCTCCCTCCGGGAGATAACATTTGTCTCCCTCCGGGAGACAACATTTGTCTCCCTCCGGGAGACAACATTTGTCTCCCTCCGGGAGATAACATTTGTCTCCCTCCGGGAGACAACATTTGTCTCCCTCCGGGAGACCAAACTGTCTCCCTCCGAGAGACAACATCTGTCTCCCTCCGGGAGAAAACATTTGTCTCCCTCCGGGAGACACCATTTGTCTCCCTCCGTGAGACAACATTTGTCTCCCTCCGGGAGACAACATTTGTCTCCCTCCGTGAGACAACCATTGTCTCCCTTCGGGAGACAACATTTGTCTCCCTCCGGGAGATAACATTTGTCTCCCTCCGGGAGACAACATTTGTCTCCCTCCGGGAGACAACATTTGTCTCCCTCCGGGAGATAACATTTGTCTCCCTCCGGGAGACAACATTTGTCTCCCTCCGGGAGACAACCTTTGTCTCCCTCCGGGAGACAACATTTGTCTCCCTACGGGAGACCAAACTGTCTCCCTCCGAGAGACAACATTTGTCTCCCTCCGGGAGACAACATTTGTCTCCCTCCAGGAGACAACATTTGTCTCCCTCCGGGAGACAACATTTGTCTCCCTCCGGGAGACAACATTTGTCTCCCTCCGGGAGATAACATTTGTCTCCCTCCGGGAGACAACCTTTGTCTCCCTACGGGAGACCAAATTGTCTCCCTCCGGGAGATAACATTTGTCTCCCTCCGGGAGACAACATTTGTCTCCATACGGGAGATAACATTTGTCTCCCCCCGGGAGACAACATTTGTCTCCCTCCGGGAGGCCAAACTGTCTCCCTCCGGGAGACAACATTTGTCTCCCTCCGGGAGACAACATTTGTCTCCCTCCGGGAGACAACCTTTGTCTCCCTCCGGGAGACAACATTTGTCTCCCTCAGGGAGACAACATTTGTCTCCCTCCTTGAGACAACCATTGTCTCCCTCCGGGAGACAACATTTGTCTCCCTCCGGGAGATAGCATTTGTCTCCCTCCGGGAGACAACATTTGTCTCCCTCCGGGAGATAACATTTGTCTCCCTCCGGGAGACAACCTTTGTCTCCCTACGGGAGACCAAACTGTCTCCCTCCGAGAGACAACCATTGTCTCCCTCCGGGACACAACATTTGTCTCCCTCCGGGAGACAACCTTTGTCTCCCTCCGAGAGATAACATTTGTCTCCCTCCGGGAGACAACATTTGTCTCCATACGGGAGATAACATTTGTCTCCCCCCGGGAGACAACATTTGTCTCCCTCCGGGAGGCCAAACTGTCTCCCTCCGGGAGACAACATTTGTCTCCCTCCGGGAGACAACATTTGTCTCCCTCCGGGAGACAACATTTGTCTCCCTCCAGGAGACAACATTTGTCTCCCTCCGGGAGACAACATTTGTCTCCCTCCAGGAGACAACCATTGTCTTCCTCCGGGAGACAACATTTGTCTCCCTCCGGGAGATAGCATTTGTCTCCCTCCGGGAGACAACATTTGTCTCCCTCCGGGAGATAACATTTGTCTCCCTCCGGGAGACAACCTTTGTCTCCCTACGGGAGACCAAACTGTCTCCCTCCGAGAGACAACATTTGTCTCCCTCCGGGAGGCCAAACTGTCTCCCTCCGGGAGACAACCATTGTCTCCCTCCGGGACACAACATTTGTCTCCCTCCGGGAGACAACCTTTGTCTCCCTCCGAGAGACAACATTTGTCTCCCTCCGGGAGACAACCTTTGTCTCCCTTCGGGAGATAACATTTGTCTCCCTCCGGGAGACAACATTTGTCTCCCTCCGGGAGACAACATTTGTCTCCCTCCGGGAGACAACATTTGTCTCCCTCCGGGAGACAACATTTGTCTCCCTCCGGGAGACAACCTTTGTCTCCCTCCGAGAGACAACATTTGTCTCCCTCCGGGAGACAACCTTTGTCTCCCTTCGGGAGATAACATTTGTCTCCCTCCGGGAGACAACATTTGTCTCCCTCCGGGAGACAACATTTGTCTCCCTCCGGGAGATAACATTTGTCTCCCTCCGGGAGACAACATTTGTCTCCCTCCGTGAGACAACATTTGTCTCCCTCCGGGAGACAACATTTGTCTCCCTCCTGGAGACAACCTTTGTCTCCCTCCGGGGGACAACATTTGTCTCCCTCCGGGAGACAACATTTGTCTCCTTCCGAGAGACAACATTTGTCTCCCTCCGGGAGACAACATTTGTCTCCCTCCGTGAGACAACATTTGTCTCCCTCCGGGAGATAACATTTGTCTCCCTCCAGGAGACAACATTTGTCTCCCTCCGGGAGACCAAACTGTTTCCCTCCGGGAGACAACCATTGTCTCCCTCCGGGACACAACATTTGTCTCCCTCCGGGAGACAACCTTTGTCTCCCTCCGAGAGACAACATTTGTCTCCCTCCGGGAGACAACCTTTGTCTCGCTCCGGGAGACAACATTTGTCTCCCTCCGGGAGACAACATTTGTCTCCCTCCGGGAGGCAACATTTGTCTCCCTCCGGGAGACCAAACTGTCTCCCTTCGGGAGACAACATTTGTCTCCCTCCGGGAGACAACCTTTGTCTCCCTCCGTGAGACAACCATTGTCTCCCTCCGGGAGACAACATTTGTCTCCCTCCGGGAGATAGCATTTGTCTCCCTCCGGGAGACAACATTTGTCTCCCTCCGGGAGACAACATTTGTCTCCCTCCAGGAGATGACATTTGTCTCCCTCCGGGAGGCCAAATTGTCTTCCTCCGGGAGACTACCATTGTCTCCCTCCGGGACACAACATTTGTCTCCCTCCGGGAGACAACATTTGTCTCCCTCCGGGAGACAACATTTGTCTCCCTCCAGGAGACAACATTTGTCTCCCTCCGGGAGATCAAACTGTCTCCCTCCCGGAGACAACATTTGTCTCCCTCCGTGAGACAACCATTGTCTCCCTCCGGGAGACAACATTTGTCTCCCTCCGGGAGATAACATTTGTCTCCCTCCGGGAGACAACATTTGTCTCCCTCCGGGAGACAACATTTGTCTCCCTCAGGGAGACAACATTTGTCTCCCTCCGGGAGATAACATTTGTCTCCCTCCGGGAGACAACATTTGTCTCCCTCCAGGAGACCAAACTGTCTCCCTCCGAGAGACAACATCTGTCTCCCTCCGGGAGAAAACATTTGTCTCCCTCCGGGAGACACCATTTGTCTCCCTCCGTGAGACAACATTTGTCTCCCTCCGGGAGACAACATTTGTCTCCCTCCGTGAGACAACCATTGTCTCCCTCCGGGAGACAACATTTGTCTCCCTCCGGGAGATAACATTTGTCTCCCTCCGGGAGACAACATTTGTCTCCCTCCGGGAGACAACATTTGTCTCCCTCCGGGAGATAACATTTGTCTCCCTCCGGGAGACAACATTTGTCTCCCTCCGGGAGACAACCTTTGTCTCCCTCCGGGAGACAACATTTGTCTCCCTACGGGAGACCAAACTGTCTCCCTCCGAGAGACAACATTTGTCTCCCTCCGGGAGACAACATTTGTCTCCCTCCGTGAGACAACCATTGTCTCCCTCCGGGAGACAACATTTGTATCCCTCCGGGAGATAGCATTTGTCTCCCTCCGGGAGACAACATTTGTCTCCCTCCGGGAGACAACATTTGTCTCCCTCCGGGAGACAACATTTGTCTCCCTCCAGGAGACAACATTTGTCTCCCTCCCTGAGACAACCATTGTCTCCCTCCGGGAGACAACATTTGTCTCCCTCCGGGAGATAACATTTGTCTCCCTCCGGGAGACAACATTTGTCTCCCTCCGTGAGACAACATTTGTCTCCCTCCGGGAGATAACATTTGTCTCCCTCCGGGAGACAACATTTGTCTCCATACGGGAGATAACATTTGTCTCCCCCCGGGAGACAACATTTGTCTCCCTCCGGGAGGCCAAACTGTCTCCCTCCGGGAGACAACATTTGTCTCCCTCCGGGAGACAACCTTTGTCTCCCTCCGTGAGACAACCATTGTCTCCCTCCGGGAGACAACATTTGTCTCCCTCCGGGAGATAGCATTTGTCTCCCTCCGGGAGACAACATTTGTCTCCCTCCGTGAGACAACATTTGTCTCCCTCCGGGAGACAACATTTGTCTCCCGGAGGGAGACAACCTTTGTCTCCCTCCGGGGGACAACATTTGTCTCCCTCCGGGAGACAACATTTGTCTCCTTCCGAGAGACAACTTTTGTCTCCCTCCGGGAGACAACCATTGTCTCCCTCCGGGACACAACATTTGTCTCCCTCCGGGAGACAACCTTTGTCTCCCTCCGAGAGACAACATTTGTCTCCCTCCGGGAGACAACCTTTGTCTCCCTTCGGGAGATAACATTTGTCTCCCTCCGGGAGACAACATTTGTCTCCCTCCGGGAGACAACATTTGTCTCCCTCCGGGAGATAACATTTGTCTCCCTCCGGGAGACAACATTTGTCTCCCTCCGTGAGACAACATTTGTCTCCCTCCGGGAGACAACATTTGTCTCCCTCCTGGAGACAACCTTTGTCTCCCTCCGGGGGACAACATTTGTCTCCCTCCGGGAGACAACATTTGTCTCCTTCCGAGAGACAACATTTGTCTCCCTCCGGGAGACAACATTTGTCTCCCTCCGGGAGACAACATTTGTCTCCCTCCAGGAGACAACATTTGTCTCCCTCCCTGAGACAACCATTGTCTCCCTCCGGGAGACAACATTTGTCTCCCTCCGGGAGATAACATTTGTCTCCCTCCGGGAGACAACATTTGTCTCCCTCCGTGAGACAACATTTGTCTCCCTCCGGGAGATAACATTTGTCTCCCTCCTTGAGACAACCATTGTCTCCCTCCGGGAGACAACATTTGTCTCCCTCCGGGAGATAGCATTTGTCTCCCTCCGGGAGACAACATTTGTCTCCCTCCGGGAGACAACATTTGTCTCCCTCCGGGAGACAACATTTGTCTCCCTCCAGGAGACAACATTTGTCTCCCTCCGTGAGACAACCATTGTCTCCCTCCGGGAGACAACATTTGTCTCCCTCCGGGAGATAACACTTGTCTCCCTCCGGGAGACAACATTTGTCTCCCTCCGGGAGACAACCTTTGTCTCCCTCCGGGAGACAACCTTTGTCTCCCTCCGGGAGACAACCTTTGTCTCCCTCCGAGAGACAACATTTGTCTCCCTCCGGGAGACAACCTTTGTCTCCCTCCGGGAGACAACATTTGTCTCCCTCCGGGAGACAACATTTGTCTCCCTCCGGGAGACAACATTTGTCTCCCTCCGGGAGACAACATTTGTCTCCCTCCGGGAGACAACCTTTGTCTCCCTCCGGGAGACAACATTTGTCTCCCTCCAGGAGACAACATTTGTCTCCCTCCGTGAGACAACATTTGTCTCCCTCCGGGAGACAACATTTGTCTCCCTCCGGGAGATAACATTTGTCTCCCTCAAGGGAGACAACATTTGTCTCCCTCCGAGAGACAACATTTGTCTCCCTCCGGGAGGCAAAACTGTCTCCCTCCGGGAGACAACCATTGTCTCCCTCCGGGACACAACATTTGTCTCCCTCCGGGAGACAACCTTTGTCTCCCTCCGAGAGACAACATTTGTCTCCCTCCGGGAGACAACCTTTGTCTCCCTCCGGGAGACAACATTTGTCTCCCTACGGGAGACAACATTTGTCTCCCTCCGTGAGACAACCATTGTCTCCCTCCGGGAGACAACATTTGTCTCCCTCCGTGAGACAACATTTGTCTCCCGCCAGGAGACAACATTTGTCTCCCTACGGGAGATAACATTTGTCTCCCTCCGGGAGACAACATTTGTCTCCCTCCGGGAGACAACCTTTGTCTCCCTCCGGGAGACAACCTTTGTCTCCCTCCGGGAGACAACATTTGTCTCCCTACGGGAGACCAAACTGTCTCCTTCCGGGAGACAACATTTGTTTCCCTCCGGGAGATAACATTTGTCTAACTCCGGGAGACAACATTTGTCTCCCTCCGGGAGATAACATTTGTCTCCCTCCGGGAGACAACCTTTGTCTCCCTACGGGAGACCAAACTGTCTCCCTCCGAGAGACAACATTTGTCTCCCTCCGGGAGGCCAAACTGTCTCCCTCCGGGAGACAACCATTGTCTCCCTCCGGGACACAACATTTGTCTCCCTCCGGGAGACAACCTTTGTCTCCCTCCGAGAGACAACATTTGTCTCCCTCCGGGAGACAACCTTTGTCTCCCTTCGGGAGATAACATTTGTCTCCCTCCGGGAGACAACATTTGTCTCCCTCCGGGAGACAACATTTGTCTCCCTCCGGGAGACAACATTTGTCTCCCTCCGGGAGATAACATTTGTCTCCCTCCGGGAGACAACATTTGTCTCCCTCCGTGAGACAACATTTGTCTCCCTCCGGGAGACAACATTTGTCTCCCTCCTGGAGACAACCTTTGTCTCCCTCCGGGGGACAACATTTGTCTCCCTCCGGGAGACAACATTTGTCTCCTTCCGAGAGACAACTTTTGTCTCCCTCCGGGAGACAACCATTGTCTCCCTCCGGGACACAACATTTGTCTCCCTCCGGGAGACAACCTTTGTCTCCCACCGAGAGACAACATTTGTCTCCCTCCGGGAGACAACCTTTGTCTCCCTTCGGGAGATAACATTTGTCTCCCTCCGGGAGACAACATTTGTCTCCCTCCGGGAGACAACATTTGTCTCCCTCCGGGAGATAACATTTGTCTCCCTCCGGGAGACAACATTTGTCTCCCTCCGTGAGACAACATTTGTCTCCCTCCGGGAGACAACATTTGTCTCCCTCCTGGAGACAACCTTTGTCTCCCTCCGGGGGACAACATTTGTCTCCCTCCGGGAGACAACATTTGTCTCCTTCCGAGAGACAACATTTGTCTCCCTCCGGGAGACAACATTTGTCTCCCTCCGGGAGACCAAACTGTCTCCCTCCGAGAGACAACATTTGTCTCCCTCCGGGAGACAACATTTGTCTCCCTCCGTGAGACAACATTTGTCTCCCTCCGGGAGATAACATTTGTCTACCTCCAGGAGACAACATTTGTCTCCCTCCGGGAGACCAAACTGTTTCCCTCCGGGAGACAACCATTGTCTCCCTCCGGGACACAACATTTGTCTCCTTCCGAGAGACAACTTTTGTCTCCCTCCGGGAGACAACCATTGTCTCCCTCCGGGACACAACATTTGTCTCCCTCCGGGAGACAACCTTTGTCTCCCACCGAGAGACAACATTTGTCTCCCTCCGGGAGACAACATTTGTCTCCCTCCGGGAGACAACATTTGTCTCCCTCCGGGAGACAACATTTGTCTCCCTCCAGGAGACAACATTTGTCTCCCTCCGGGAGACAACCTTTGTCTCCCTCCGTGAGACAACCATTGTCTCCCTCCGGGAGACAACATTTGTCTCCCTCCGGGAGATAGCATTTGTCTCCCTCCGGTAGACAACATTTGTCTCCCTCCGTGAGACAACATTTGTCTCCCTCCGGGAGACAACATTTGTCTCCCTCCTGGAGACAACCTTTGTCTCCCTCCGGGGGACAACATTTGTCTCCCTCCGGGAGACAACATTTGTCTCCTTCCGAGAGACAACTTTTGTCTCCCTCCGGGAGACAACCATTGTCTCCCTCCGGGACACAACATTTGTCTCCCTCCGGGAGACAACCTTTGTCTCCCACCGAGAGACAACATTTGTCTCCCTCCGGGAGACAACCTTTGTCTCCCTTCGGGAGATAACATTTGTCTCCCTCCGGGAGACAACATTTGTCTCCCTCCGGGAGACAACATTTGTCTCCCTCCGGGAGATAACATTTGTCTCCCTCCGGGAGACAACATTTGTCTCCCTCCGTGAGACAACATTTGTCTCCCTCCGGGAGACAACATTTGTCTTCCTCCTGGAGACAACCTTTGTCTCCCTCCGGGGGACAACATTTGTCTCCCTCCGGGAGACAACATTTGTCTCCCTCCGGGAGACCAAACTGTCTCCCTCCGAGAGACAACATTTGTCTCCCTCCGGGAGACAACATTTGTCTTCCTCCGTGAGACAACATTTGTCTCCCTCCGGGAGATAACATTTGTCTACCTCCAGGAGACAATATTTGTCTCCCTCCGGGAGACCAAACTGTTTCCCTCCGGGAGACAACAATTGTCTCCCTCCGGGACACAACATTTGTCTCCCTCCGGGAGACAACCTTTGTCTCCCTCCGAGAGACAACATTTGTCTCCCTCCGGGAGACAACCTTTGTCTCGCTCCGGGAGACAACATTTGTCTCCCTCCGGGAGACAACATTTGTCTCCCTCCGGGAGGCAACATTTGTCTCCCTCCGGGAGACCAAACTGTCTCCCTTCGGGAGACAACATTTGTCTCCCTCCGGGAGACAACCTTTGTCTCCCTCCGTGAGACAACCATTGTCTCCCTCCGGGAGACAACATTTGTCTCCCTCCGGGAGATAGCATTTGTCTCCCTCCGGGAGACAACATTTGTCTCCCTCCGGGAGACAACATTTGTCTCCCTCCAGGAGATGACATTTGTCTCCCTCCGGGAGGCCAAACTGTCTTCCTCCGGGAGACTACCATTGTCTCCCTCCGGGACACAACATTTGTCTCCCTCCGGGAGACAACATTTGTCTCCCTCCGGGAGACAACATTTGTCTCCCTCCAGGAGACAACATTTGTCTCCCTCCGGGAGATCAAACTGTCTCCCTCCCGGAGACAACATTTGTCTCCCTCCGTGAGACAACCATTGTCTCCCTCCGGGAGACAACATTTGTCTCCCTCCGGGAGATAACATTTGTCTCCCTCCGGGAGACAACATTTGTCTCCCTCCGGGAGACAACATTTGTCTCCCTCCGGGAGATAACATTTGTCTCCCTCCGGGAGAAAACATTTGTCTCCCTCCGGGAGACACCATTTGTCTCCCTCCGTGAGACAACATTTGTCTCCCTCCGGGAGACAACATTTGTCTCCCTCCGTGAGACAACCATTGTCTCCCTCCGGGAGACAACATTTGTCTCCCTCCGGGAGATAACATTTGTCTCCCTCCGGGAGACAACATTTGTCTCCCTCCGGGAGACAACATTTGTCTCCCTCCGTGAGACAACATTTGTCTCCCGCCAGGAGACAACATTTGTCTCCCTACGGGAGATAACATTTGTCTCCCTCCGGGAGACAACATTTGTCTCCCTCCGGGAGACAACCTTTGTCTCCCTCCGGGAGACAACCTTTGTCTCCCTCCGGGAGACAACATTTGTCTCCCTACGGGAGACCAAACTGTCTCCTTCCGGGAGACAACATTTGTTTCCCTCCGGGAGATAACATTTGTCTAACTCCGGGAGACAACATTTGTCTCCCTCCGGGAGATAACATTTGTCTCCCTCCGGGAGACAACCTTTGTCTCCCTACGGGAGACCAAACTGTCTCCCTCCGAGAGACAACATTTGTCTCCCTCCGGGAGGCCAAACTGTCTCCCTCCGGGAGACAACCATTGTCTCCCTCCGGGACACAACATTTGTCTCCCTCCGGGAGACAACCTTTGTCTCCCTCCGAGAGACAACATTTGTCTCCCTCCGGGAGACAAGCTTTGTCTCCCTTCGGGAGATAACATTTGTCTCCCTCCGGGAGACAACATTTGTCTCCCTCCGGGAGACAACATTTGTCTCCCTCCGGGAGACAACATTTGTCTCCCTCCGGGAGATAACATTTGTCTCCCTCCGGGAGACAACATTTGTCTCCCTCCGTGAGACAACATTTGTCTCCCTCCGGGAGACAACATTTGTCTCCCTCCTGGAGACAACCTTTGTCTCCCTCCGGGGGACAACATTTGTCTCCCTCCGGGAGACAACATTTGTCTCCTTCCGAGAGACAACTTTTGTCTCCCTCCGGGAGACAACCATTGTCTCCCTCCGGGACACAACATTTGTCTCCCTCCGGGAGACAACCTTTGTCTCCCACCGAGAGACAACATTTGTCTCCCTCCGGGAGACAACATTTGTCTCCCTCCGGGAGATAGCATTTGTCTCCCTCCGGGAGACAACATTTGTCTCCCTCCGGGAGACAACATTTGTCTCCCTCCAGGAGATGACATTTGTCTCCCTCCGGGAGGCCAAACTGTCTTCCTCCGGGAGACTACCATTGTCTCCCTCCGGGACACAACATTTGTCTCCCTCCGGGAGACAACATTTGTCTCCCTCCGGGAGACAACATTTGTCTCCCTCCAGGAGACAACATTTGTCTCCCTCCGGGAGATCAAACTGTCTCCCTCCCGGAGACAACATTTGTCTCCCTCCGTGAGACAACCATTGTCTCCCTCCGGGAGACAACATTTGTCTCCCTCCGGGAGATAACATTTGTCTCCCTCCGGGAGACAACATTTGTCTCCCTCCGGGAGACAACATTTGTCTCCCTCCGGGAGATAACATTTGTCTCCCTCCGGGAGAAAACATTTGTCTCCCTCCGGGAGACACCATTTGTCTCCCTCCGTGAGACAACATTTGTCTCCCTCCGGGAGACAACATTTGTCTCCCTCCGTGAGACAACCATTGTCTCCCTCCGGGAGACAACATTTGTCTCCCTCCGGGAGATAACATTTGTCTCCCTCCGGGAGACAACATTTGTCTCCCTCCGGGAGACAACATTTGTCTCCCTCCGTGAGACAACATTTGTCTCCCGCCAGGAGACAACATTTGTCTCCCTACGGGAGATAACATTTGTCTCCCTCCAGGAGACAACATTTGTCTCCCTCCGGGAGACAACCTTTGTCTCCCTCCGGGAGACAACCTTTGTCTCCCTCCGGGAGACAACATTTGTCTCCCTACGGGAGACCAAACTGTCTCCTTCCGGGAGACAACATTTGTTTCCCTCCGGGAGATAACATTTGTCTAACTCCGGGAGACAACATTTGTCTCCCTCCGGGAGATAACATTTGTCTCCCTCCGGGAGACAACCTTTGTCTCCCTACGGGAGACCAAACTGTCTCCCTCCGAGAGACAACATTTGTCTCCCTCCGGGAGGCCAAACTGTCTCCCTCCGGGAGACAACCATTGTCTCCCTCCGGGACACAACATTTGTCTCCCTCCGGGAGACAACCTTTGTCTCCCTCCGAGAGACAACATTTGTCTCCCTCCGGGAGACAAGCTTTGTCTCCCTTCGGGAGATAACATTTGTCTCCCTCCGGGAGACAACATTTGTCTCCCTCCGGGAGACAACATTTGTCTCCCTCCGGGAGACAACATTTGTCTCCCTCCGGGGGATAACATTTGTCTCCCTCCGGGAGACAACATTTGTCTCCCTCCGTGAGACAAAATTTGTCTCCCTCCGGGAGACAACATTTGTCTCCCTCCTGGAGACAACCTTTGTCTCCCTCCGGGGGACAACATTTGTCTCCCTCCGGGAGACAACATTTGTCTCCTTCCGAGAGACAACTTTTGTCTCCCTCCGGGAGACAACCATTGTCTCCCTCCGGGACACAACATTTGTCTCCCTCCGGGAGACAACCTTTGTCTCCCACCGAGAGACAACATTTGTCTCCCTCCGGGAGACAACCTTTGTCTCCCTTCGGGAGATAACATTTGTCTCCCTCCGGGAGACAACATTTGTCTCCCTCCGGGAGACAACATTTGTCTCCCTCCGGGAGATAACATTTGTCTCCCTCCGGGAGACAACATTTGTCTCCCTCCGTGAGACAACATTTGTCTCCCTCCGGGAGACAACATTTGTCTCCCTCCTGGAGACAACCTTTGTCTCCCTCCGGGGGACAACATTTGTCTCCCTCCGGGAGACAACATTTGTCTCCTTCCGAGAGACAACATTTGTCTCCCTCCGGGAGACAACATTTGTCTCCCTCCGGGAGACCAAACTGTCTCCCTCCGAGAGACAACATTTGTCTCCCTCCGGGAGACAACATTTGTCTCCCTCCGTGAGACAACATTTGTCTCCCTCCGGGAGATAACATTTGTCTACCTCCAGGAGACAACATTTGTCTCCCTCCGGGAGACCAAACTGTTTCCCTCCGGGAGACAACCATTGTCTCCCTCCGGGACACAACATTTGTCTCCTTCCGAGAGACAACTTTTGTCTCCCTCCGGGAGACAACCATTGTCTCCCTCCGGGACACAACATTTGTCTCCCTCCGGGAGACAACCTTTGTCTCCCACCGAGAGACAACATTTGTCTCCCTCCGGGAGACAACATTTGTCTCCCTCCGGGAGACAACATTTGTCTCCCTCCGGGAGACAACATTTGTCTCCCTCCAGGAGACAACATTTGTCTCCCTCCCTGAGACAACCATTGTCTCCCTCCGGGAGACAACATTTGTCTCCCTCCGGGAGATAACATTTGTCTCCCTCCGGGAGACAACATTTGTCTCCCTCCGTGAGACAACATTTGTCTCCCTCCGGGAGATAACATTTGTCTCCCTCCGGGAGACAACATTTGTCTCCATACGGGAGATAACATTTGTCTCCCCCCGGGAGACAACATTTGTCTCCCTCCGGGAGGCCAAACTGTCTCCCTCCGGGAGACAACATTTGTCTCCCTCCGGGAGACAACCTTTGTCTCCCTCCGTGAGACAACCATTGTCTCCCTCCGGGAGACAACATTTGTCTCCCTCCGGGAGATAGCATTTGTCTCCCTCCGGTAGACAACATTTGTCTCCCTCCGTGAGACAACATTTGTCTCCCTCCGGGAGACAACATTTGTCTCCCTCCTGGAGACAACCTTTGTCTCCCTCCGGGGGACAACATTTGTCTCCCTCCGGGAGACAACATTTGTCTCCTTCCGAGAGACAACTTTTGTCTCCCTCCGGGAGACAACCATTGTCTCCCTCCGGGACACAACATTTGTCTCCCTCCGGGAGACAACCTTTGTCTCCCACCGAGAGACAACATTTGTCTCCCTCCGGGAGACAACCTTTGTCTCCCTTCGGGAGATAACATTTGTCTCCCTCCGGGAGACAACATTTGTCTCCCTCCGGGAGACAACATTTGTCTCCCTCCGGGAGATAACATTTGTCTCCCTCCGGGAGACAACATTTGTCTCCCTCCGTGAGACAACATTTGTCTCCCTCCGGGAGACAACATTTGTCTCCCTCCTGGAGACAACCTTTGTCTCCCTCCGGGGGACAACATTTGTCTCCCTCCGGGAGACAACATTTGTCTCCTTCCGAGAGACAACATTTGTCTCCCTCCGGGAGACAACATTTGTCTCCCTCCGGGAGACCAAACTGTCTCCCTCCGAGAGACAACATTTGTCTCCCTCCGGGAGACAACATTTGTCTTCCTCCGTGAGACAACATTTGTCTCCCTCCGGGAGATAACATTTGTCTACCTCCAGGAGACAATATTTGTCTCCCTCCGGGAGACCAAACTGTTTCCCTCCGGGAGACAACAATTGTCTCCCTCCGGGACACAACATTTGTCTCCCTCCGGGAGACAACCTTTGTCTCCCTCCGAGAGACAACATTTGTCTCCCTCCGGGAGACAACCTTTGTCTCGCTCCGGGAGACAACATATGTCTCCCTCCGGGAGACAACATTTGTCTCCCTCCGGGAGGCAACATTTGTCTCCCTCCGGGAGACCAAACTGTCTCCCTTCGGGAGACAACATTTGTCTCCCTCCGGGAGACAACCTTTGTCTCCCTCCGTGAGACAACCATTGTCTCCCTCCGGGAGACAACATTTGTCTCCCTCCGGGAGATAGCATTTGTCTCCCTCCGGGAGACAACATTTGTCTCCCTCCGGGAGACAACATTTGTCTCCCTCCAGGAGATGACATTTGTCTCCCTCCGGGAGGCCAAACTGTCTTCCTCCGGGAGACTACCATTGTCTCCCTCCGGGACACAACATTTGTCTCCCTCCGGGAGACAACATTTGTCTCCCTCCGGGAGACAACATTTGTCTCCCTCCAGGAGACAACATTTGTCTCCCTCCGGGAGATCAAACTGTCTCCCTCCCGGAGACAACATTTGTCTCCCTCCGTGAGACAACCATTGTCTCCCTCCGGGAGACAACATTTGTCTCCCTCCGGGAGATAACATTTGTCTCCCTCCGGGAGACAACATTTGTCTCCCTCCGGGAGACAACATTTGTCTCCCTCCGGGAGACAACATTTGTCTCCCTCCGGGAGACTACATTTGTCTCCCTCCGGGAGATAACATTTGTCTCCCTCCGGGAGACAACATTTGTCTCCCTCCGGGAGACAACCTTTGTCTCCCTCCAGGAGACAACATTTGTCTCCCTCCGAGAGACAACATTTGTCTCCCTCCGTGAGACAACCATTGTCTCCCTCCGGGAGACAACATTTGTCTCCCTCCGGGAGATAGCATTTGTCTCCCTCCGGGAGGCAACATTTGTCTCCCTCCGGGAGACCAAACTGTCTCCCTTCGGGAGACAACATTTGTCTCCCTCCTGGAGACAACCTTTGTCTCCCTCCGTGAGACAACCATTGTCTCCCTCCGGGAGACAACATTTGTCTCCCTCCGGGAGATAGCATTTGTCTCCCTCCGGGAGGCAACATTTGTTGCCCTCCGGGAGACCAAACTGTCTCCCTTCGGGAGACAACATTTGTCTCCCTCCGGGAGACAACCTTTGTCTCCCTCCGTGAGACAACCATTGTCTCCCTCCGGGAGACAACATTTGTCTCCCTCCGGGAGATAGCATTTGTCTCCCTCCGGGAGACAACATTTGTCTCCCTCCGGGAGACAACATTTGTCTCCCTCCGAGAGACAACATTTGTCTCCCTCCGTGAGACAACCATTGTCTCCCTCCGGGAGACAACATTTGTCTCCCTCCGGGAGATAGCATTTGTCTCCCTCCGGGAGGCAACATTTGTCTCCCTCCGGGAGACCAAACTGTCTCCCTTCGGGAGACAACATTTGTCTCCCTCCGGGAGACAACCTTTGTCTCCCTCCGTGAGACAACCATTGTCTCCCTCCGGGAGACAACATTTGTCTCCCTCCGGGAGATAGCATTTGTCTCCCTCCGGGAGACAACATTTGTCTCCCTCCGGGAGACAACATTTGTCTCCCTCCGGGAGGCAACATTTGTCTCCCTCCGGGAGACCAAACTGTCTCCCTTCGGGAGACAACATTTGTCTCCCTCCGGGAGACAACATTTGTCTCCCTCCGGGAGATAGCATTTGTCTCCCTCCGGGAGACAACATTTGTCTCCCTCCGGGAGACAACATTTGTCTCCCTCCGGGAGATAACATTTGTCTCCCTCCGGGAGACAACATTTGTCTCCCTCCGGGAGACAACCTTTGTCTCCCTCCAGGAGACAACATTTGTCTCCCTCCGAGAGACAACATTTGTCTCCCTCCGTGAGACAACCATTGTCTCCCTCCGGGAGACAACATTTGTCTCCCTCCGGGAGATAGCATTTGTCTCCCTCCGGGAGGCAACATTTGTCTCCCTCCGGGAGACCAAACTGTCTCCCTTCGGGAGACAACATTTGTCTCCCTCCGGGAGACAACCTTTGTCTCCCTCCGTGAGACAACCATTGTCTCCCTCCGGGAGACAACATTTGTCTCCCTCCGGGAGATAGCATTTGTCTCCCTCCGGGAGACAACATTTGTCTCCCTCCGGGAGACAACATTTGTCTCCCTCCGGGAGGCAACATTTGTCTCCCTCCGGGAGACCAAACTGTCTCCCTTCGGGAGACAACATTTGTCTCCCTCCGGGAGACAACATTTGTCTCCCTCCGGGAGATAGCATTTGTCTCCCTCCGGGAGACAACATTTGTCTCCCTCCGGGAGACAACATTTGTCTCCCTCCGGGAGATAACATTTGTCTCCCTCCGGGAGACAACATTTGTCTCCCTCCGGGAGACAACCTTTGTCTCCCTCCAGGAGACAACATTTGTCTCCCTCCGAGAGACAACATTTGTCTCCCTCCGTGAGACAACCATTGTCTCCCTCCGGGAGACAACATTTGTCTCCCTCCGGGAGATAGCATTTGTCTCCCTCCGGGAGGCAACATTTGTCTCCCTCCGGGAGACCAAACTGTCTCCCTTCGGGAGACAACATTTGTCTCCCTCCTGGAGACAACCTTTGTCTCCCTCCGTGAGACAACCATTGTCTCCCTCCGGGAGACAACATTTGTCTCCCTCCGGGAGATAGCATTTGTCTCCCTCCGGGAGACAACATTTGTCTCCCTCCGGGAGACAACATTTGTCTCCCTCCGGGAGGCAACATTTGTCTCCCTCCGGGAGACCAAACTGTCTCCCTTCGGGAGACAACATTTGTCTCCCTCCGGGAGACAACCTTTGTCTCCCTCCGTGAGACAACCATTGTCTCCCTCCGGGAGACAACATTTGTCTCCCTCCGGGAGATAGCATTTGTCTCCCTCCGGGAGACAACATTTGTCTCCCTCCGGGAGACAACATTTGTCTCCCTCCGGGAGGCAACATTTGTCTCCCTCCGGGAGACCAAACTGTCTCCCTTCGGGAGACAACATTTGTCTCCCTCCGGGAGACAACCTTTGTCTCCCTCCGTGAGACAACCATTGTCTCCCTCCGGGAGACAACATTTGTCTCCCTCCGGGAGATAGCATTTGTCTCCCTCCGGGAGACAACATTTGTCTCCCTCCGGGAGACAACATTTGTCTCCCTCCAGGAGATGACATTTGTCTCCCTCCGGGAGGCCAAACTGTCTTCCTCCGGGAGACTACCATTGTCTCCCTCTGGGACACAACATTTGTCTCCCTCCAGGAGACAACATTTGTCTCCCTCCCTGAGACAACCATTGTCTCCCTCCGGGAGACAACATTTGTCTCCCTCCGGGAGATAACATTTGTCTCCCTCCGGGAGACAACATTTGTCTCCCTCCGTGAGACAACATTTGTCTCCCTTTGGGAGATAACATTTGTCTCCCTCCGGGAGACAACATTTGTCTCCATACGGGAGATAACATTTGTCTCCCCCCGGGAGACAACATTTGTCTCCCTCCGGGAGGCCAAACTGTCTCCCTCCGGGAGACAACATTTGTCTCCCTCCGGGAGACAACCTTTGTCTCCCTCCGTGAGACAACCATTGTCTCCCTCCGGGAGACAACATTTGTCTCCCTCCGGGAGATAGCATTTGTCTCCCTCCGGTAGACAACATTTGTCTCCCTCCGTGAGACAACATTTGTCTCCCTCCGGGAGACAACATTTGTCTCCCTCCTGGAGACAACCTTTGTCTCCCTCCGGGGGACAACATTTGTCTCCCTCCGGGAGACAACATTTGTCTCCTTCCGAGAGACAACTTTTGTCTCCCTCCGGGAGACAACCATTGTCTCCCTCCGGGACACAACATTTGTCTCCCTCCGGGAGACAACCTTTGTCTCCCACCGAGAGACAACATTTGTCTCCCTCCGGGAGACAACCTTTGTCTCCCTTCGGGAGATAACATTTGTCTCCCTCCGGGAGACAACATTTGTCTCCCTCCGGGAGACAACATTTGTCTCCCTCCGGGAGATAACATTTGTCTCCCTCCGGGAGACAACATTTGTCTCCCTCCGTGAGACAACATTTGTCTCCCTCCGGGAGACAACATTTGTCTCCCTCCTGGAGACAACCTTTGTCTCCCTCCGGGGGACAACATTTGTCTCCCTCCGGGAGACAACATTTGTCTCCTTCCGAGAGACAACATTTGTCTCCCTCCGGGAGACAACATTTGTCTCCCTCCGGGAGACCAAACTGTCTCCCTCCGAGAGACAACATTTGTCTCCCTCCGGGAGACAACATTTGTCTCCCTCCGTGAGACAACATTTGTCTCCCTCCGGGAGATAACATTTGCCTACCTCTAGGAGACAACATTTGTCTCCCTCCGGGAGACCAAACTGTTTCCCTCCGGGAGACAACCATTGTCTCCCTCCGGGACACAACATTTGTCTCCCTCCGGGAGACAACCTTTGTCTCCCTCCGAGAGACAACATTTGTCTCCCTCCGGGAGACAACCTTTGTCTCGCTCCGGGAGACAACATTTGTCTCCCTCCGGGAGACAACATTTGTCTCCCTCCGGGAGGCAACATTTGTCTCCCTCCGGGAGACCAAACTGTCTCCCTTCGGGAGACAACATTTGTCTCCCTCCGGGAGACAACCTTTGTCTCCCTCCGTGAGACAACCATTGTCTCCCTCCGGGAGACAACATTTGTCTCCCTCCGGGAGATAGCATTTGTCTCCCTCCGGGAGACAACATTTGTCTCCCTCCGGGAGACAACATTTGTCTCCCTCCAGGAGATGACATTTGTCTCCCTCCGGGAGGCCAAACTGTCTTCCTCCGGGAGACTACCATTGTCTCCCTCCGGGACACAACATTTGTCTCCCTCCGGGAGACAACATTTGTCTCCCTCCGGGAGACAACATTTGTCTCCCTCCAGGAGACAACATTTGTCTCCCTCCGGGAGATCAAACTGTCTCCCTCCCGGAGACAACATTTGTCTCCCTCCGTGAGACAACCATTGTCTCCCTCCGGGAGACAACATTTGTCTCCCTCCGGGAGATAACATTTGTCTCCCTCCGGGAGACAACATTTGTCTCCCTCCGGGAGACAACATTTGTCTCCCTCCGGGAGATAACATTTGTCTCCCTCCGGGAGACAACATTTGTCTCCCTCCGGGAGACCAAACTGTCTCCCTCCGAGAGACAACATCTGTCTCCCTCCGGGAGAAAACATTTGTCTCCCTCCGGGAGACACCATTTGTCTCCCTCCGTGAGACAACATTTGTCTCCCTCCGGGAGACAACATTTGTCTCCCTCCGTGAGACAACCATTGTCTCCCTCCGGGAGACAACATTTGTCTCCCTCCGGGAGATAACATTTGTCTCCCTCCGGGAGACAACATTTGTCTCCCTCCGGGAGACAACATTTGTCTCCCTCCGGGAGATAACATTTGTCTCCCTCCGGGAGACAACATTTGTCTCCCTCCGGGAGACAACCTTTGTCTCCCTCCAGGAGACAACATTTGTCTCCCTCCGGGAGACAACATTTGTCTCCCTCCGTGAGAAAACCATTGTCTCCCTCCGGGAGACAACATTTGTCTCCCTCCGGGAGATAGCATTTGTCTCCCTCCGGGAGACAACATTTGTCTCCCTCCGGGAGACAACATTTGTCTCCCTCCGGGAGACAACATTTGTCTCCCTCCAGGAGACAACATTTGTCTCCCTCCCTGAGACAACCATTGTCTCCCTCCGGGAGACAACATTTGTCTCCCTCCGGGAGATAACATTTGTCTCCCTCCGGGAGACAACATTTGTCTCCCTCCGTGAGACAACATTTGTCTCCCTCCGGGAGATAACATTTGTCTCCCTCCGGGAGACAACATTTGTCTCCATACGGGAGATAACATTTGTCTCCCCCCGGGAGACAACATTTGTCTCCCTCCGGGAGGCCAAACTGTCTCCCTCCGGGAGACAACATTTGTCTCCCTCCGGGAGACAACATTTGTCTCCCTCCGGGAGACAACCTTTGTCTCCCTCCGGGAGACAACATTTGTCTCCCTCCGGGAGACAACATTTGTCTCCCTCCAGGAGACAACATTTGTCTCCCTCCGGGAGACAACATTTGTCTCCCTCCTTGAGACAACCATTGTCTCCCTCCGGGAGACAACATTTGTCTCCCTCCGGGAGATAGCATTTGTCTCCCTCCGGGAGACAACATTTGTCTCCCTCCGGGAGACAACATTTGTCTCCCTCCGGGAGACAACATTTGTCTCCCTCCGGGAGACAACATTTGTCTCCCTCCGGGAGATAACATTTGTCTCCCTCCGGGAGACAACATTTGTCTCCCTCCGGGAGACCAAACTGTCTCCCTCCGAGAGACAACATCTGTCTCCCTCCGGGAGAAAACATTTGTCTCCCTCCGGGAGACAACATTTGTCTCCCTCCGGGAGATAACATTTGTCTCCCTCCGGGAGACAACATTTGTCTCCCTCCGTGAGACAACATTTGTCTCCCTCCGGGAGACAACATTTGTCTCCCTCCTGGAGACAACCTTTGTCTCCCTCCGGGGGACAACATTTGTCTCCCTCCGGGAGACAACATTTGTCTCCTTCCGAGAGACAACATTTGTCTCCCTCCGGGAGACAACATTTGTCTCCCTCCGGGAGACCAAACTGTCTCCCTCCGAGAGACAACATTTGTCTCCCTCCGGGAGACAACATTTGTCTCCCTCCGTGAGACAACATTTGTCTCCCTCCGGGAGATAACATTTGTCTACCTCCAGGAGACAACATTTGTCTCCCTCCGGGAGACCAAACTGTTTCCCTCCGTGAGACAACCATTGTCTCCCTCCGGGAGACAACATTTGTCTCCCTCCGGGAGATAGCATTTGTCTCCCTCCGGTAGACAACATTTGTCTCCCTCCGTGAGACAACATTTGTCTCCCTCCGGGAGACAACATTTGTCTCCCTCCTGGAGACAACCTTTGTCTCCCTCCGGGGGACAACATTTGTCTCCCTCCGGGAGACAACATTTGTCTCCTTCCGAGAGACAACTTTTGTCTCCCTCCGGGAGACAACCATTGTCTCCCTCCGGGACACAACATTTGTCTCCCTCCGGGAGACAACCTTTGTCTCCCACCGAGAGACAACATTTGTCTCCCTCCGGGAGACAACCTTTGTCTCCCTTCGGGAGATAACATTTGTCTCCCTCCGGGAGACAACATTTGTCTCCCTCCGGGAGACAACATTTGTCTCCCTCCGGGAGATAACATTTGTCTCCCTCCGGGAGACAACATTTGTCTCCCTCCGTGAGACAACATTTGTCTCCCTCCGGGAGACAACATTTGTCTCCCTCCTGGAGACAACCTTTGTCTCCCTCCGGGGGACAACATTTGTCTCCCTCCGGGAGACAACATTTGTCTCCTTCCGAGAGACAACATTTGTCTCCCTCCGGGAGACAACATTTGTCTCCCTCCGGGAGACCAAACTGTCTCCCTCCGAGAGACAACATTTGTCTCCCTCCGGGAGACAACATTTGTCTCCCTCCGTGAGACAACATTTGTCTCCCTCCGGGAGATAACATTTGTCTACCTCCAGGAGACAACATTTGTCTCCCTCCGGGAGACCAAACTGTTTCCCTCCGGGAGACAACCATTGTCTCCCTCCGGGACACAACATTTGTCTCCCTCCGGGAGACAACCTTTGTCTCCCTCCGAGAGACAACATTTGTCTCCCTCCGGGAGACAACCTTTGTCTCGCTCAAGGAGACAACATTTGTCTCCCTCCGGGAGACAACATTTGTCTCCCTCCGGGAGGCAACATTTGTCTCCCTCCGGGAGAAAAAACTGTCTCCCTTCGGGAGACAACATTTGTCTCCCTCCGGGAGACAACCTTTGTCTCCCTCCGTGAGACAACCATTGTCTCCCTCCGGGAGACAACATTTGTCTCCCTCCGGGAGATAGCATTTGTCTCCCTCCGGGAGACAACATTTGTCTCCCTCCGGGAGACAACATTTGTCTCCCTCCAGGAGATGACATTTGTCTCCCTCCGGGAGGCCAAACTGTCTTCCTCCGGGAGACTACCATTGTCTCCCTCCGGGACACAACATTTGTCTCCCTCCGGGAGACAACATTTGTCTCCCTCCGGGAGACAACATTTGTCTCCCTCCAGGAGACAACATTTGTCTCCCTCCGGGAGATCAAACTGTCTCCCTCCCGGAGACAACATTTGTCTCCCTCCGTGAGACAACCATTGTCTCCCTCCGGGAGACAACATTTGTCTCCCTCCGGGAGATAACATTTGTCTCCCTCCGGGAGACAACATTTGTCTCCCTCCGGGAGACAACATTTGTCTCCCTCCGGGAGATAACATTTGTCTCCCTCCGGGAGACAACATTTGTCTCCCTCCGGGAGACCAAACTGTCTCCCTCCGAGAGACAACATCTGTCTCCCTCCGGGAGAAAACATTTGTCTCCCTCCGGGAGACACCATTTGTCTCCCTCCGTGAGACAACATTTGTCTCCCTCCGGGAGACAACATTTGTCTCCCTCCGTGAGACAACCATTGTCTCCCTCCGGGAGACAACATTTGTCTCCCTCCGGGAGATAACATTTGTCTCCCTCCGGGAGACAACATTTGTCTCCCTCCGGGAGACAACATTTGTCTCCCTCCGGGAGATAACATTTGTCTCCCTCCAGGAGACAACATTTGTCTCCCTCCGTGAGACAACCATTGTCTCCCTCCGGGAGACAACATTTGTCTCCCTCCGGGAGATAGCATTTGTCTCCCTCCGGGAGGCAACATTTGTCTCCCTCCGGGAGACCAAACTGTCTCCCTTCGGGAGACAACATTTGTCTCCCTCCGGGAGACAACCTTTGTCTCCCTCCGTGAGACAACCATTGTCTCCCTCCGGGAGACAACATTTGTCTCCCTCCGGGAGATAGCATTTGTCTCCCTCCGGGAGAACAACATTTGTCTCCCTCCGGGAGACAACATTTGTCTCCCTCCGGGAGGCAACATTTGTCTCCCTCCGGGAGACCAAACTGTCTCCCTTCGGGAGACAACATTTGTCTCCCTCCGGGAGACAACCTTTGTCTCCCTCCGTGAGACAACCATTGTCTCCCTCCGGGAGACAACATTTGTCTCCCTCCGGGAGATAGCATTTGTCTCCCTCCGGGAGACAACATTTGTCTCCCTCCGGGAGACAACATTTGTCTCCCTCCGGGAGGCAACATTTGTCTCCCTCCGGGAGACCAAACTGTCTCCCTTCGGGAGACAACATTTGTCTCCCTCCGGGAGACAACCTTTGTCTCCCTCCGTGAGACAACCATTGTCTCCCTCCGGGAGACAACATTTGTCTCCCTCCGGGAGATAGCATTTGTCTCCCTCCGGGAGACAACATTTGTCTCCCTCCGGGAGACAACATTTGTCTCCCTCCAGGAGATGACATTTGTCTCCCTCCGGGAGGCCAAACTGTCTTCCTCCGGGAGACTACCATTGTCTCCCTCTGGGACACAACATTTGTCTCCCTCCGGGAGACAACATTTGTCTCCCTCCGGGAGACAACATTTGTCTCCCTCCAGGAGACAACATTTGTCTCCCTCCGGGAGATCAAACTGTCTCCCTCCCGGAGACAACATTTGTCTCCCTGCGTGAGACAACCATTGTCTCCCTCCGGGAGACAACATTTGTCTCCCTCCGGGAGATAACATTTGTCTCCCTCCGGGAGACACCATTTGTCTCCCTCCGTGAGACAACATTTGTCTCCCTCCGGGAGACAACATTTGTCTCCCTCCGTGAGACAACCATTGTCTCCCTCCGGGAGACAACATTTGTCTCCCTCCGGGAGATAACATTTGTCTCCCTCCGGGAGACAACATTTGTCTCCCTCCGGGAGACAACATTTGTCTCCCTCCGGGAGATAACATTTGTCTCCCTCCGGGAGACAACATTTGTCTCCCTCCGGGAGACAACCTTTGTCTCCCTCCGGGAGACAACATTTGTCTCCCTACGGGAGACCAAAATGTCTCCCTCCGAGAGACAACATTTGTCTCCCTCCGGGAGACAACATTTGTCTCCCTCCAGGAGACAACATTTGTCTCCCTCCGGGAGACAACATTTGTCTCCCTCCGTGAGACAACCATTGTCTCCCTCCGGGAGACAACATTTGTCTCCCTCCGGGAGATAGCATTTGTCTCCCTCCGGGAGACAACATTTGTCTCCCTCCGGGAGACAACATTTGTCTCCCTCCGGGAGATAGCATTTGTCTCCCTCCGGGAGGCAACATTTGTCTCCCTCCGGGAGACCAAACTGTCTCCCTTCGGGAGACAACATTTGTCTCCCTCCGGGAGACAACCTTTGTCTCCCTCCGTGAGACAACCATTGTCTCCCTCCGGGAGACAACATTTGTCTCCCTCCGGGAGATAGCATTTGTCTCCCTCCGGGAGAACAACATTTGTCTCCCTCCGGGAGACAACATTTGTCTCCCTCCGGGAGGCAACATTTGTCTCCCTCCGGGAGACCAAACTGTCTCCCTTCGGGAGACAACATTTGTCTCCCTCCGGGAGACAACCTTTGTCTCCCTCCGTGAGACAACCATTGTCTCCCTCCGGGAGACAACATTTGTCTCCCTCCGGGAGATAGCATTTGTCTCCCTCCGGGAGACAACATTTGTCTCCCTCCGGGAGACAACATTTGTCTCCCTCCGGGAGGCAACATTTGTCTCCCTCCGGGAGACCAAACTGTCTCCCTTCGGGAGACAACATTTGTCTCCCTCCGGGAGACAACCTTTGTCTCCCTCCGTGAGACAACCATTGTCTCCCTCCGGGAGACAACATTTGTCTCCCTCCGGGAGATAGCATTTGTCTCCCTCCGGGAGACAACATTTGTCTCCCTCCGGGAGACAACATTTGTCTCCCTCCAGGAGATGACATTTGTCTCCCTCCGGGAGGCCAAACTGTCTTCCTCCGGGAGACTACCATTGTCTCCCTCTGGGACACAACATTTGTCTCCCTCCGGGAGACAACATTTGTCTCCCTCCGGGAGACAACATTTGTCTCCCTCCAGGAGACAACATTTGTCTCCCTCCGGGAGATCAAACTGTCTCCCTCCCGGAGACAACATTTGTCTCCCTGCGTGAGACAACCATTGTCTCCCTCCGGGAGACAACATTTGTCTCCCTCCGGGAGATAACATTTGTCTCCCTCCGGGAGACACCATTTGTCTCCCTCCGTGAGACAACATTTGTCTCCCTCCGGGAGACAACATTTGTCTCCCTCCGTGAGACAACCATTGTCTCCCTCCGGGAGACAACATTTGTCTCCCTCCGGGAGATAACATTTGTCTCCCTCCGGGAGACAACATTTGTCTCCCTCCGGGAGACAACATTTGTCTCCCTCCGGGAGATAACATTTGTCTCCCTCCGGGAGACAACATTTGTCTCCCTCCGGGAGACAACCTTTGTCTCCCTCCGGGAGACAACATTTGTCTCCCTACGGGAGACCAAAATGTCTCCCTCCGAGAGACAACATTTGTCTCCCTCCGGGAGACAACATTTGTCTCCCTCCAGGAGACAACATTTGTCTCCCTCCGGGAGACAACATTTGTCTCCCTCCGTGAGACAACCATTGTCTCCCTCCGGGAGACAACATTTGTCTCCCTCCGGGAGATAGCATTTGTCTCCCTCCGGGAGACAACATTTGTCTCCCTCCGGGAGACAACATTTGTCTCCCTCCGGGAGACAACATTTGTCTCCCTCCAGGAGACAACATTTGTCTCCCTCCCTGAGACAACCATTGTCTCCCTCCGGGAGACAACATTTGTCTCCCTCCGGGAGATAACATTTGTCTCCCTCCGGGAGACAACATTTGTCTCCCTCCGTGAGACAACATTTGTCTCCCTCCGGGAGATAACATTTGTCTCCCTCCGGGAGACAACATTTGTCTCCATACGGGAGATAACATTTGTCTCCCCCCGGGAGACAACATTTGTCTCCCTCCGGGAGGCCAAACTGTCTCCCTCCGGGAGACAACATTTGTCTCCCTCCGGGAGACAACCTTTGTCTCCTTCCGAGAGACAACTTTTGTCTCCCTCCGGGAGACAACCATTGTCTCCCTCCGGGACACAACATTTGTCTCCCTCCGGGAGACAACCTTTGTCTCCCACCGAGAGACAACATTTGTCTCCCTCCGGGAGACAACCTTTGTCTCCCTTCGGGAGATAACATTTGTCTCCCTCCGGGAGACAACATTTGTCTCCCTCCGGGAGACAACATTTGTCTCCCTCCGGGAGATAACATTTGTCTCCCTCCGGGAGACAACATTTGTCTCCCTCCGTGAGACAACATTTGTCTCCCTCCGGGAGACAACATTTGTCTCCCTCCTGGAGACAACCTTTGTCTCCCTCCGGGGGACAACATTTGTCTCCCTCCGGGAGACAACATTTGTCTCCTTCCGAGAGACAACATTTGTCTCCCTCCGGGAGACAACATTTGTCTCCCTCCGGGAGACCAAACTGTCTCCCTCCGAGAGACAACATTTGTCTCCCTCCGGGAGACAACATTTGTCTCCCTCCGTGAGACAACATTTGTCTCCCTCCGGGAGATAACATTTGTCTACCTCCAGGAGACAACATTTGTCTCCCTCCGGGAGACCAAACTGTTTCCCTCCGGGAGACAACCATTGTCTCCCTCCGGGACACAACATTTGTCTCCCTCCGGGAGACAACCTTTGTCTCCCTCCGAGAGACAACATTTGTCTCCCTCCGGGAGACAACCTTTGTCTCGCTCCGGGAGACAACATTTGTCTCCCTCCGGGAGACAACATTTGTCTCCCTCCGGGAGGCAACATTTGTCTCCCTCCGGGAGACCAAACTGTCTCCCTTCGGGAGACAACATTTGTCTCCCTCCGGGAGACAACCTTTGTCTCCCTCCGTGAGACAACCATTGTCTCCCTCCGGGAGACAACATTTGTCTCCCTCCGGGAGATAGCATTTGTCTCCCTCCGGGAGACAACATTTGTCTCCCTCCGGGAGACAACATTTGTCTCCCTCCAGGAGATGACATTTGTCTCCCTCCGGGAGGCCAAACTGTCTTCCTCCGGGAGACTACCATTGTCTCCCTCCGGGACACAACATTTGTCTCCCTCCGGGAGACAACATTTGTCTCCCTCCGGGAGACAACATTTGTCTCCCTCCAGGAGACAACATTTGTCTCCCTCCGGGAGATCAAACTGTCTCCCTCCCGGAGACAACATTTGTCTCCCTCCGTGAGACAACCATTGTCTCCCTCCGGGAGACAACATTTGTCTCCCTCCGGGAGATAACATTTGTCTCCCTCCGGGAGACAACATTTGTCTCCCTCCGGGAGACAACATTTGTCTCCCTCCGGGAGATAACATTTGTCTCCCTCCGGGAGACAACATTTGTCTCCCTCCGGGAGACCAAACTGTCTCCCTCCGAGAGACAACATCTGTCTCCCTCCGGGAGAAAACATTTGTCTCCCTCCGGGAGACACCATTTGTCTCCCTCCGTGAGACAACATTTGTCTCCCTCCGGGAGACAACATTTGTCTCCCTCCGTGAGACAACCATTGTCTCCCTCCGGGAGACAACATTTGTCTCCCTCCGGGAGATAACATTTGTCTCCCTCCGGGAGACAACATTTGTCTCCCTCCGGGAGACAACATTTGTCTCCCTCCGGGAGATAACATTTATCTCCCTCCGGGAGACAACATTTGTCTCCCTCCTGGAGACAACCTTTGTCTCCCTCCAGGAGACAACATTTGTCTCCCTCCGGGAGACAACATTTGTCTCCCTCCGGGAGACAACATTTGTCTCCCTCCGGGAGACAACATTTGTCTCCCTCCGGGAGACAACATTTGTCTCCCTCCAGGAGACAACATTTGTCTCCCTCCGGGAGACAACATTTGTCTCCCTCCTTGAGACAACCATTGTCTCCCTCCGGGAGACAACATTTGTCTCCCTCCGGGAGATAGCATTTGTCTCCCTCCGGGAGACAACATTTGTCTCCCTCCGGGAGACAACATTTGTCTCCCTCCGGGAGACAACCTTTGTCTCCCTCCGGGAGACAACCTTTGTCTCCCTCCGAGAGACAACATTTGTCTCCCTCCGGGAGACAACCTTTGTCTCCCTCCGGGAGACAACATTTGTCTCCCTCCGGGAGACAACATTTGTCTCCCTCCGGGAGACAACATTTGTCTCCCTCCGGGAGACAACCTTTGTCTCCCTCCGGGAGACAACATTTGTCTCCCTCCAGGAGACAACATTTGTCTCCCTCCGTGAGACAACATTTGTCTCCCTCCGGGAGACAACATTTGTCTCCCTCCGGGAGATAACATTTGTCTCCCTCAAGGGAGACAACATTTGTCTCCCTCCGAGAGACAACATTTGTCTCCCTCCGGGAGGCCAAACTGTCTCCCTCCGGGAGACAACCATTGTCTCCCTCCGGGACACAACATTTGTCTCCCTCCGGGAGACAACCTTTGTCTCCCTCCGAGAGACAACATTTGTCTCCCTCCGGGAGACAACCTTTGTCTCCCTCCGGGAGACAACATTTGTCTCCCTACGGGAGACAACAATTGTCTCCCTCCGTGAGACAACCATTGTCTCCCTCCGGGAGACAACATTTGTCTCCCTCCGTGAGACAACATTTGTCTCCCGCCAGGAGACAACATTTGTCTCCCTACGGGAGATAACATTTGTCTCCCTCCGGGAGACAACATTTGTCTCCCTCCGGGAGACAACCTTTGTCTCCCTCCGGGAGACAACCATTGTCTCCCTCCGGGACACAACATTTGTCTCCCTCCGGGAGACAACCTTTGTCTCCCTCCGAGAGACAACATTTGTCTCCCTCCGGGAGACAACCTTTGTCTCCCTTCGGGAGATAACATTTGTCTCCCTCCGGGAGACAACATTTGTCTCCCTACGGGAGACAACATTTGTCTCCCTCCGGGAGAGAACATTTGTCTCCCTCCGGGAGACAACATTTGTCTCCCTCCGTGAGACAACATTTGTCTCCCTCCGGGAGACAACATTTGTCTCCCTCCTGGAGACAACCTTTGTCTCCCTCCGGGGGACAACATTTGTCTCCCTCCGGGAGACAACATTTGTCTCCTTCCGAGAGACAACATTTGTCTCCCTCCGGGAGACAACATTTGTCTCCCTCCGGGAGACAACATTTGTCTCCCTCCGTGAGACAACATTTGTCTCCCTCCGGGAGATAACATTTGTCTCCCTCCAGGAGACAACATTTGTCTCCCTCCGGGAGACCAAACTGTTTCCCTCCGGGAGACAACCATTGTCTCCCTCCGGGACACAACATTTGTCTCCCTCCGGGAGACAACCTTTGTCTCCCTCCGAGAGACAACATTTGTCTCCCTCCGGGAGACAACCTTTGTCTTCCTCCGGGAGACAACATTTGTCTCCCTCCGGGAGACAACATTTGTCTCCTTCCGGGAGGCAACATTTGTCTCCCTCCGGGAGACAAAACTGTCTCCCTTCGGGAGACAACATTTGTCTCCCTCCGGGAGACAACCTTTGTCTCCCTCCGTGAGACAACCATTGTCTCCCTCCTGGAGACAACATTTGTCTCCCTCCGGGAGATAACATTTGTCTCCCTCCGGGAGACACCATTTGTCTCCCTCCGTAAGACAACATTTGTCTCCCTCCAGGAGACAACATTTGTCTCCCTCCCTGAGACAACCATTGTCTCCCTCCGGGAGACAACATTTGTCTCCCTCCGGGAGATAACATTTGTCTCCCTCCGGGAGACAACATTTGTCTCCCTCCGTGAGACAACATTTGTCTCCCTCCGGGAGATAACATTTGTCTCCCCCCGGGAGACAACATTTGTCTCCATACGGGAGATAACATTTGTCTCCCCCCGGGAGACAACATTTGTCTCCCTCCGGGAGGCCAAACTGTCTCCCTCCGGGAGAAAACATTTGTCTCCCTCCGGGAGACAACATTTGTCTCCCTCCGGGAGACAACCTTTGTCTCCCTCCGGGAGACAACATTTGTCTCCCTCCGGGAGACAACATTTGTCTCCCTCCAGGAGACAACATTTGTCTCCCTCTGGGAGACAACATTTGTCTCCCTCCTTGAGACAACCATTGTCTCCCTCCGGGAGACAACATTTGTCTCCCTCCGGGAGATAGCATTTGTCTCCCTCCGGGAGATAGCATTTGTCTCCCTCCGGGAGACAACATTTGTCTCCCTCCGGGAGACAACATTTGTCTCCCTCCAGGAGATGACATTTGTCTCCCTCCGGGAGGCCAAACTGTCTTCCTCCGGGACACAACATTTGTCTCCCTCCGGGAGACAACATTTGTCTCCCTCCGGGAGACAACATTTGTCTCCCTCCAGGAGACAACATTTGTCTCCCTCCGGGAGACCAAACTGTCTCCCTCCCGGAGACAACATTTGTCTCCCTCCGTGAGACAACCATTGTCTCCCTCCGGGAGACAACATTTGTCTCCCTCCGGGAGATAACATTTGTCTCCCTCCGGGAGACAACATTTGTCTCCCTCCGGGAGACAACACTTGTCTCCCTCCGGGAGATAACATTTGTCTCCCTCCGGGAGACAACATTTGTCTCCCTCCGGGAGACCAAACTGTCTCCCTCCGAGAGACAACATCTGTCTCCCTCCGGGAGAAAACATTTGTCTCCCTCCGGGAGACACCATTTGTCTCCCTCCGTGAGACAACATTTGTCTCCCTCCGGGAGACAACATTTGTCTCCCTCCGTGAGACAACCATTGTCTCCCTCCGGGAGACAACATTTGTCTCCCTCCGGGAGATAACATTTGTCTCCCTCCGGGAGACAACATTTGTCTCCCTCCGGGAGACAACATTTGTCTCCCTCCGGGAGATAACATTTGTCTCCCTCCGGGAGACAACATTTGTCTCCCTCCGGGAGACAACCTTTGTCTCCCTCCGGGAGACAACCTTTGTCTCCCTCCGGGAGACAACATTTGTCTCCCTACGGGAGACCAAACTGTCTCCCTCCGAGAAACAACATTTGTCTCCCTCCGGGAGACAACATTTGTCTCCCTCCAGGAGACAATTTTTGTCTCCCTCCGGGAGACAACATTTGTCTCCGTCCGTGAGACAACCATTGTCTCCCTCCGGGAGACAACATTTGTCTCCCTCCGGGAGATAGCATTTGTCTCCCTCCGGGAGACAACATTTGTCTCCCTCCGGGAGACAACATTTGTCTCCCTCCAGGAGACAACATTTGTCTCCCTACGGGAGACCAAACTGTCTCCCTCCGAGAGACAACATTTGTCTCCCTCCGGGAGACAACATTTGTCTCCCTCCGGGAGATAACATTTGTCTCCCTCCGGGAGACAACATTTGTCTCCCTCCGTGAGACAACATTTGTCTCCCTCCGGGAGATAACATTTGTCTCCCTCCGGGAGACAACATTTGTCTCCATACGGGAGATAACATTTGTTTCCCCCCGGGAGACAACATTTGTCTCCCTCCGGGAGGCCAAACTGTCTCCCTCCGGGAGTCAACATTTGTCTCCCTCCGGGAGACAACATTTGTCTCCCTCCGGGAGACAACCTTTGTCTCCCTCCGGGAGACAACATTTGTCTCCCTCCGGGAGACAACATTTGTCTCCCTCCAGGAGACAACATTTGTCTCCCTCCGGGAGACAACATTTGTCTCCCTCCTTGAGACAACCATTGTCTCCCTCCGGGAGACAACATTTGTCTCCCTCCGGGAGATAGCATTTGTCTCCCTCCGGGAGACAACATTTGTCTCCCTCCGGGAGACAACATTTGTCTCCCTCCGGGAGATAACATTTGTCTCCCTCCGGGAGACAACATTTGTCTCCCTCCGGGAGACAACCTTTGTCTCCCTCCGGGAGACAACCTTTGTCTCCCTCCGGGAGACAACCTTTGTCTCCCTCCGAGAGACAACATTTGTCTCCCTCCGGGAGACAACCTTTGTCTCCCTCCGGGAGACAACATTTGTCTCCCTCCGGGAGACAACATTTGTCTCCCTCCGAGAGACAACATTTGTCTCCCTCCGGGAGACAACCTTTGTCTCCCTCCGGGAGACAACATTTGTCTCCCTCCAGGAGACAACATTTGTCTCCCTCCGTGAGACAACATTTGTCTCCCTCCGGGAGACAACATTTCTCTCCCTCCGGGAGATAACATTTGTCTCCCTCAAGGGAGACAACATTTGTCTCCCTCCGAGAGACAACATTTGTCTCCCTCCGGGAGGCCAAACTGTCTCCCTCCGGGAGACAACCATTGTCTCCCTCCGGGACACAACATTTGTCTCCCTCCGGGAGACAACCTTTGTCTCCCTCCGAGAGACAACATTTGTCTCCCTCCGGGAGACAACCTTTGTCTCCCTCCGGGAGACAACATTTGTCTCCCTACGGGAGACAACATTTGTCTCCCTCCGTGAGACAACCATTGTCTCCCTCCGGGAGACAACATTTGTCTCCCTCCGTGAGACAACATTTGTCTCCCGGCAGGAGACAACATTTGTCTCCCTACGGGAGATAACATTTGTCTCCCTCCGGGAGACAACATTTGTCTCCCTCCGGGAGACAACCTTTGTCTCCCTCCGGGAGACAACCTTTGTCTCCCTCCGGGAGACAACATTTGTCTCCCTACGGGAGACCAAACTGTCTCCTTCCGGGAGACAACATTTGTCTCCCTCCGGGAGATAACATTTGTCTCCCACCGGGAGACAACATTTGTCTCCCTCCGGGAGATAACATTTGTCTCCCTCCGGGAGACAACCTTTGTCTCCCTACGGGAGACCAAACTGTCTCCCTCCGAGAGACAACATTTGTCTCCCTCCGGGAGACAACATTTGTCTCCCTCCGGGAGGCCAAACTGTCTCCCTCCGGGAGACAACCATTGTCTCCCTCCGGGACACAACATTTGTCTCCCTCCGGGAGACAACCTTTGTCTCCCTCCGAGAGACAACATTTGTCTCCCTCCGGGAGACAACCTTTGTCTCCCTTCGGGAGACAACATTTGTCTCCCTCCGGGAGACAACATTTGTCTCCTTCCGAGAGACAACATTTGTCTCCCTCCGGGAGACAACCATTGTCTCCCTCCGGGACAAAACATTTGTCTCCCTCCGGGAGACAACCTTTGTCTCCCTCCGAGAGACAACATTTGTCTCCCTCCGGGAGACAACCTTTGTCTCCCTTCGGGAGATAACATTTGTCTCCCTCCGGGAGACAACATTTGTCTCCCTCCGGGAGACAACATTTGTCTCCCTCCGGGAGATAACATTTGTCTCCCTCCGGGAGACAACATTTGTCTCCCTCCGTGAGACAACATTTGTCTCCCTCCGGGAGACAACATTTGTCTCCCTCCTGGAGACAACCTTTGTCTCCCTCCGGGGGACAACATTTGTCTCCCTCCGGGAGACAACATTTGTCTCCTTCCGAGAGACAACATTTGTCTCCCTCCGGGAGACAACCATTGTCTCCCTCCGGGACACAACATTTGTCTCCCTCCGGGAGACAACCTTTGTCTCCCTCCGAGAGACAACATTTGTCTCCCTCCGGGAGACAACCTTTGTCTCCCTTCGGGAGATAACATTTGTCTCCCTCCGGGAGACAACATTTGTCTCCCTCCGGGAGACAACATTTGTCTCCCTCCGGGAGACAACATTTGTCTCCCTCCGGGAGACCAAACTGTCTCCCTCCGAGAGACAACATTTGTCTCCCTCCGGGAGACAACATTTGTCTCCCTCCGTGAGACAACATTTGTCTCCCTCCGGGAGATAACATTTGTCTCCCTCCGGGAGACAACATTTGTCTCCCTCCAGGAGACAACATTTGTCTCCCTCCGGGAGACAACATTTGTCTCCCTCCTTGAGACAACCATTGTCTCCCTCCGGGAGACAACATTTGTCTCCCTCCGGGAGATAGCATTTGTCTCCCTCCGGGAGACAACATTTGTCTCCCTCCGGGAGACAACATTTGTCTCCCTCCGGGAGATAACATTTGTCTCCCTCCGGGAGACAACATTTGTCTCCCTCCGGGAGACAACCTTTGTCTCCCTCCGGGAGACAACCTTTGTCTCCCTCCGGGAGACAACCTTTGTCTCCCTCCGAGAGACAACATTTGTCTCCCTCCGGGAGACAACCTTTGTCTCCCTCCGGGAGACAACATTTGTCTCCCTCCGGGAGACAACATTTGTCTCCCTCCGGGAGACAACATTTGTCTCCCTCCGGGAGACAACCTTTGTCTCCCTCCGGGAGACAACATTTGTCTCCCTCCAGGAGACAACATTTGTCTCCCTCCGTGAGACAACATTTGTCTCCCTCCGGGAGACAACATTTCTCTCCCTCCGGGAGATAACATTTGTCTCCCTCAAGGGAGACAACATTTGTCTCCCTCCGAGAGACAACATTTGTCTCCCTCCGGGAGGCCAAACTGTCTCCCTCCGGGAGACAACCATTGTCTCCCTCCGGGACACAACATTTGTCTCCCTCCGGGAGACAACCTTTGTCTCCCTCCGAGAGACAACATTTGCCTCCCTCCGGGAGACAACCTTTGTCTCCCTCCGGGAGACAACATTTGTCTCCCTACGGGAGACAACATTTGTCTCCCTCCGTGAGACAACCATTGTTTCCCTCCGGGAGACAACATTTGTCTCCCTCCGTGAGACAACATTTGTCTCCCGGCAGGAGACAACATTTGTCTCCCTACGGGAGATAACATTTGTCTCCCTCCGGGAGACAACATTTGTCTCCCTCCGGGAGACAACCTTTGTCTCCCTCCGGGAGACAACCTTTGTCTCCCTCCGGGAGACAACATTTGTCTCCCTACGGGAGACCAAACTGTCTCCTTCCGGGAGACAACATTTGTCTCCCTCCGGGAGATAACATTTGTCTCCCACCGGGAGACAACATTTGTCTCCCTCCGGGAGATAACATTTGTCTCCCTCCGGGAGACAACATTTGTCTCCCTCCGGGAGGCCAAACTGTCTCCCTCCGGGAGACAACCATTGTCTCCCTTCGGGAGATAACATTTGTCTCCCTCCGGGAGACAACATTTGTCTCCCTCCGGGAGACAACATTTGTCTCCCTCCGGGAGATAACATTTGTCTCCCTCCGGGAGACAACATTTGTCTCCCTCCGTGAGACAACATTTGTCTCCCTCCGGGAGACAACATTTGTCTCCCTCCTGGAGACAACCTTTGTCTCCCTCCGGGGGACAACATTTGTCTCCCTCCGGGAGACAACATTTGTCTCCTTCCGAGAGACAACATTTGTCTCCCTCCGGGAGACAACCATTGTCTCCCTCCGGGACACAACATTTGTCTCCCTCCGGGAGACAACCTTTGTCTCCCTCCGAGAGACAACATTTGTCTCCCTCCGGGAGACAACCTTTGTCTCCCTTCGGGAGATAACATTTGTCTCCCTCCGGGAGACAACATTTGTCTCCCTCCGGGAGACAACATTTGTCTCCCTCCGGGAGACAACATTTGTCTCCCTCCGGGAGACCAAACTGTCTCCCTCCGAGAGACAACATTTGTCTCCCTCCGGGAGACAACATTTGTCTCCCTCCGTGAGACAACATTTGTCTCCCTCCGGGAGATAACATTTGTCTCCCTCCAGGAGACAACATTTGTCTCCCTCCGGGAGACCAAACTGTTTCCCTCCGGGAGACAACCATTGTCTCCCTCCGGGACACAACTTTTTTCTCCCTCCGGGAGACAACCTTTGTCTCCCTCCGAGAGACAACATTTGTCTCCCTCCGGGAGACAACCTTTGTCTCCCTCCGGGAGACAACATTTGTCTCCCTCCGGGAGACAACATTTGTCTCCCTCCGGGAGGCAACATTTGTCTCCCTCCGGGAGACCAAACTGTCTCCCTTCGGGAGACAACATTTGTCTCCCTCTGGGAGACAACCTTTGTCTCCCTCCGTGAGACAACCATTGTCTCCCTCCGGGAGACAACATTTGTCTCCCTCCGGGAGATAGCATTTGTCTCCCTCCGGGAGACAACATTTGTCTCCCTCCGGGAGACAACATTTGTCTCCCTCCAGGAGATGACATTTGTCTCCCTCCGGGAGGCCAAACTGTCTTCCTCCGGGAGACTACCATTGTCTCCCTCCGGGACACAACATTTGTCTCCCTCTGGGAGACAACCTTTGTCTCCCTCCGTGAGACAACCATTGTCTCCCTCCGGGAGACAACATTTGTCTCCCTCCGGGAGATAGCATTTGTCTCCCTCCGGGAGACAACATTTGTCTCCCTCCGGGAGACAACATTTGTCTCCCTCCAGGAGATGACATTTGTCTCCCTCCGGGAGGCCAAACTGTCTTCCTCCGGGAGACTACCATTGTCTCCCTCCGGGACACAACATTTGTCTCCCTCCGGGAGACAACATTTGTCTCCCTCCGGGAGACAACATTTGTCTCCCTCCAGGAGACAACATTTGTCTCCCTCCGGGAGACCAAACTGTCTCCCTCCCGGAGACAACATTTGTCTCCCTCCGTGAGACAACCATTGTCTCCCTCCGGGAGACAACATTTGTCTCCCTCCGGGAGATAACATTTGTCTCCCTCCGGGAGACAACATTTGTCTCCCTCCGGGAGACAACATTTGTCTCCCTCCGGGAGATAACATTTGTCTCCCTCCGGGAGACAACATTTGTCTCCCTCCGGGAGACCAAACTGTCTCCCTCCGAGAGACAACATCTGTCTCCCTCCGGGAGAAAACATTTGTCTCCCTCCGGGAGACACCATTTGTCTCCCTCCGTGAGACAACATTTGTCTCCCTCCGGGAGACAACATTTGTCTCCCTCCGTGAGACAACCATTGTCTCCCTCCGGGAGACAACATTTGTCTCCCTCCGGGAGATAACATTTGTCTCCCTCCGGGAGACAACATTTGTCTCCCTCCGGGAGATAACATTTGTCTCCCTCCGGGAGACAACATTTGTCTCCCTCCGGGAGACAACCTTTGTCTCCATCCGGGAGACAACCTTTGTCTCCCTCCGGGAGACAACATTTGTCTCCCTACGGGAGACCAAACTGTCTCCCTCCGAGAGACAACATTTGTCTCCCTCCGGGAGACAACATTTGTCTCCCTCCGGGAGACAACATTTGTCTCCCTCCGGGAGATAACATTTGTCTCCCTCCGGGAGACAACATTTGTCTCCCTCCGGGAGACAACCTTTGTCTCCCTCCGGGAGACAACCTTTGTCTCCCTACGGGAGACCAAACTGTCTCCCTCCGAGAGACAACATTTGTCTCCCTCCGGGAGACAACATTTGTCTCCCTCCGGGAGGCCAAACTGTCTCCCTCCGGGAGACAACCATTGTCTCCCTCCGGGACACAATATTTGTCTCCCTCCGGGAGACAACCTTTGTCTCCCTCCGAGAGACAACATTTGTCTCCCTCCGGGAGACAACCTTTGTCTCCCTTCGGGAGATAACATTTGTCTCCCTCCGGGAGACAACATTTGTCTCCCTCCGGGAGATAACATTTGTCTCCCTCCGGGAGACAACATTTGTCTCCCTCCGTGAGACAACATTTGTCTCCCTCCGGGAGACAACATTTGTCTCCCTCCTGGAAACAACCTTTGTCTCCCTCCGGGAGACCAAACTGTCTCCCTCCGAGAGACAACATTTGTCTCCCTCCGGGAGACAACATTTGTCTCCCTCCGGGAGACAACATTTGTCTCCCTCCGTGAGACAACATTTGTCTCCCTCCGGGAGATAACATTTGTCTCCCTCCAGGAGACAACATTTGTCTCCCTCCGGGAGACCAAACTGTTTCCCTCCGGGAGACAACCATTGTCTCCCTCCGGGACACAACATTTGTCTCCCTCCGGGAGACAACCTTTGTCTCCCTCCGAGAGACAACATTTGTCTCCCTCCGGGAGACAACCTTTGTCTCCCTCCGGGAGACAACATTTGTCTCCCTCCGGGAGACAACATTTGTCTCCCTCCGGGAGGCAACATTTGTCTCCCTCCGGGAGACCAAACTGTCTCCCTTCGGGAGACAACATTTGTCTCCCTCCGGGAGACAACCTTTGTCTCCCTCCGTGAGACAACCATTGTCTCCCTCCGGGAGACAACATTTGTCTCCCTCCGGGAGATAGCATTTGTCTCCCTCCGGGAGACAACATTTGTCTCCCTCCGGGAGACAACATTTGTCTCCCTCCAGGAGATGACATTTGTCTCCCTCCGGGAGGCCAAACTGTCTTCCTCCGGGAGACTACCATTGTCTCCCTCCGGGACACAACATTTGTCTCCCTCCGGGAGACAACATTTGTCTCCCTCCGGGAGACAACATTTGTCTCCCTCCAGGAGACAACATTTGTCTCCCTCCGGGAGACCAAACTGTCTCCCTCCCGGAGACAACATTTGTCTCCCTCCGTGAGACAACCATTGTCTCCCTCCGGGAGACAACATTTGTCTCCCTCCGGGAGATAACATTTGTCTCCCTCCGGGAGACAACATTTGTCTCCCTCCGGGAGACAACATTTGTCTCCCTCCGGGAGATAACATTTGTCTCCCTCCGGGAGACAACATTTGTCTCCCTCCGGGAGACCAAACTGTCTCCCTCCGAGAGACAACATCTGTCTCCCTCCGGGAGAAAACATTTGTCTCCCTCCGGGAGACACCATTTGTCTCCCTCCGTGAGACAACATTTGTCTCCCTCCGGGAGACAACATTTGTCTCCCTCCGTGAGACAACCATTGTCTCCCTCCGGGAGACAACATTTGTCTCCCTCCGGGAGATAACATTTGTCTCCCTCCGGGAGACAACATTTGTCTCCCTCCGGGAGACAACATTTGTCTCCCTCCGGGAGATAACATTTGTCTCCCTCCGGGAGACAACATTTGTCTCCCTCCGGGAGACAACCTTTGTCTCCCTCCGGGAGACAACCTTTGTCTCCCTCCGGGAGACAACATTTGTCTCCCTACGGGAGACCAAACTGTCTCCCTCCGAGAGACAACATTTGTCTCCCTCCGGGAGACAACATTTGTCTCCCTCCGGGAGACAACATTTGTCTCCCTCCGGGAGACAACATTTGTCTCCCTCCGGGAGATAACATTTGTCTCCCTCCGGGAGACAACATTTGTCTCCCTCCGGGAGACAACCTTTGTCTCCCTCCGGGAGACAACCTTTGTCTCCCTACGGGAGACCAAACTGTCTCCCTCCGAGAGACAACATTTGTCTCCCTCCGGGAGACAACATTTGTCTCCCTCCGGGAGGCCAAACTGTCTCCCTCCGGGAGACAACATTTGTCTCCCTCCGGGAGACAACATTTGTCTCCCTCCGTGAGACAACCATTGTCTCCCTCCGGGAGACAACATTTGTCTCCCTCCGGGAGATAACATTTGTCTCCCTCCGGGAGACAACATTTGTCTCCCTCCGGGAGATAACATTTGTCTCCCTCCGGGAGACAACATTTGTCTCCCTCCGTGAGACAACATTTGTCTCCCTCCGGGAGACAACATTTGTCTCCCTCCTGGAGACAACCTTTGTCTCCCTCCGGGGGACAACATTTGTCTCCCTCCGGGAGACAACATTTGTCTCCTTCCGAGAGACAACATTTGTCTCCCTCCGGGAGACAACATTTGTCTCCCTCCGGGAGACCAAACTGTCTCCCTCCGAGAGACAACATTTGTCTCCCTCCGGGAGACAACATTTGTCTCCCTCCGTGAGACAACATTTGTCTCCCTCCGGGAGACAACATTTGTCTCCCTCCGGGAGATAACATTTGTCTCCCTCCGGGAGACAACATTTGTCTCCCTCCGTGAGACAACATTTGTCTCCCTCCGGGAGGCAACATTTGTCTCCCTCCGGGAGACCAAACTGTCTCCCTCCGGGAGACAACATTTGTCTCCCTCCGTGAGACAACATTTGTCTCCCTCCGGGAGACAACATTTGTCTCCCTCCTGGAGACAACCTTTGTCTCCCTCCGGGGGACAACATTTGTCTCCCTCCGGGAGACAACATTTGTCTCCTTCCGAGAGACAACATTTGTCTCCCGCCGGGAGACCAAACTGTCTCCCTCCGAGAGACAACATTTGTCTCCCTCCGGGAGACAACATTTGTCTCCCTCCGTGAGACAACATTTGTCTCCCTCCGGGAGATAACATTTGTCTCCCTCCTTGAGACAACATTTGTCTCCCTCCGGGAGACCAAACTGTTTCCCTCCGGGAGACAACCATTGTCTCCCTCCGGGACACAACATTTGTCTCCCTCCGGGAGACAACCTTTGTCTCCCTCCGAGAGACAACATTTGTCTCCCTCCGGGAGACAACCTTTGTCTCCCTCCGGGAGACAACATTTGTCTCCCTCCGGGTAACAACATTTGTCTCCCTCCGGGAGGCAACATTTGTCTCCCTCCGGGAGACCAAACTGTCTCCCTCCGAGAGACAACATTTGTCTCCCTCCGGGAGACAACATTTGTCTCCCTCCGTGAGACAACATTTGTCTCCCTCCGGGAGACAACATTTGTCTCCCTCCGGGAGATAACATTTGTCTCCCTCCGTGAGACAACATTTGTCTCCCTCCGGGAGACAACATTTGTCTCCCTCCGTGAGACAACATTTGTCTCCCTCCGGGAGACAACATTTGTCTCCCTCCGGGAGATAACATTTGTCTCCCTCCGGGAGACAACATTTGTCTCCCTCCGTGAGACAACATTTGTCTCCCTCCGGGAGGCAACATTTGTCTCCCTCCGGGAGACCAAACTGTCTCCCTCCGGGAGACAACATTTGTCTCCCTCCATGAGACAACATTTGTCTCCCTCCGGGAGACAACATTTGTCTCCCTCCTGGAGACAACCTTTGTCTCCCTCCGGGGGACAACATTTGTCTCCCTCCGGGAGACAACATTTGTCTCCTTCCGAGAGACAACATTTGTCTCCCGCCGGGAGACCAAACTGTCTCCCTCCGAGAGACAACATTTGTCTCCCTCCGGGAGACAACATTTGTCTCCCTCCGTGAGACAACATTTGTCTCCCTCCGGGAGATAACATTTGTCTCCCTCCTTGAGACAACATTTGTCTCCCTCCGGGAGACCAAACTGTTTCCCTCCGGGAGACAACCATTGTCTCCCTCCGGGACACAACATTTGTCTCCCTCCGGGAGACAACCTTTGTCTCCCTCCGAGAGACAACATTTGTCTCCCTCCGGGAGACAACCTTTGTCTCCCTCCGGGAGACAACATTTGTCTCCCTCCGGGAGACAACATTTGTCTCCCTCCGGGAGGCAACATTTGTCTCCCTCCGGGAGACCAAACTGTCTCCCTCCGAGAGACAACATTTGTCTCCCTCCGGGAGACAACATTTGTCTCCCTCCGTGAGACAACATTTGTCTCCCTCCGGGAGACAACATTTGTCTCCCTCCGGGAGATAACATTTGTCTCCCTCCGGGAGACAACATTTGTCTCCCTCCGTGAGACAACATTTGTCTCCCTCCTGGAGACAACCTTTGTCTCCCTCCGGGGGACAACATTTGTCTCCCTCCGGGAGACAACATTTGTCTCCTTCCGAGAGACAACATTTGTCTCCCTCCGGGAGACAACATTTGTCTCCCTCCGGGAGACCAAACTGTCTCCCTCCGAGAGACAACATTTGTCTCCCTCCGTGAGACAACATTTGTCTCCCTCCGGGAGATAACATTTGTCTCCCTCCTTGAGACAACATTTGTCTCCCTCCGGGAGACCAAACTGTTTCCCTCCGGGAGACAACCATTGTCTCCCTCCGGGACACAACATTTGTCTCCCTCCGGGAGACAACCTTTGTCTCCCTCCGAGAGACAACATTTGTCTCCCTCCGGGAGACAACCTTTGTCTCCCTCCGGGAGACAACATTTGTCTCCCTCCGGGAGACAACATTTGTCTCCCTCCGGGAGGCAACATTTGTCTCCCTCCGGGAGACCAAACTGTCTCCCTCCGAGAGACAACATTTGTCTCCCTCCGGGAGACAACATTTGTCTCCCTCCGTGAGACAACATTTGTCTCCCTCCTGGAGACAACCTTTGTCTCCCTCCGGGGGACAACATTTGTCTCCCTCCGGGAGACAACATTTGTCTCCTTCCGAGAGACAACATTTGTCTCCCTCCGGGAGACAACATTTGTCTCCCTCCGGGAGACCAAACTGTCTCCCTCCGAGAGACAACATTTGTCTCCCTCCGGGAGACAACATTTGTCTCCCTCCGTGAGACAACTTTTGTCTCCCTCCGGGAGATAACATTTGTCTCCCTCCAGGAGACAACATTTGTCTCCCTCCGGGAGACCAAACTGTTTCCCTCCGGGAGACAACCATTGTCTCCCTCCGGGACACAACATTTGTCTCCCTCCGGGAGACAACCTTTGTCTCCCTCCGAGAGACAACATTTGTCTCCCTCCGGGAGACAACCTTTGTCTCCCTCCGGGAGACAACATTTGTCTCCCTCCGGGAGACAACATTTGTCTCCCTCCGGGAGGCAACATTTGTCTCCCTCCGGGAGACCAAACTGTCTCCCTTCGGGAGACAACATTTGTCTCCCTCCGGGAGACAACCTTTGTCTCCCTCCGTGAGACAACCATTGTCTCCCTCCGGGAGACAACATTTGTCTCCCTCCGGGAGATAGCATTTGTCTCCCTCCGGGAGACAACATTTGTCTCCCTCCGGGAGACAACATTTGTCTCCCTCCAGGAGATGACATTTGTCTCCCTCCGGGAGGCCAAACTGTCTTCCTCCGGGAGACTACCATTGTCTCCCTCCGGGACACAACATTTGTCTCCCTCCGGGAGACAACATTTGTCTCCCTCCGGGAGACAACATTTGTCTCCCTCCAGGAGACAACATTTGTCTCCCTCCGGGAGACCAAACTGTCTCCCTCCGGGAGACAACATTTGTCTCCCTCCGTGAGACAACCATTGTCTCCCTCCGGGAGACAACATTTGTCTCCCTCCGGGAGATAACATTTGTCTCCCTCCGGGAGACAACATTTGTCTCCCTCCGGGAGACAACATTTGTCTCCCTCCGGGAGACAACATTTGTCTCCCTCCGGGAGATAACATTTGTCTCCCTCCGGGAGACAACATTTGTCTCCCTCCGGGAGACCAAACTGTCTCCCTCCGAGAGACAACATCTGTCTCCCTCCGGGAGAAAACATTTGTCTCCCTCCGTGAGACAACCATTGTCTCCCTCCGGGAGACAACATTTGTCTCCCTCCGGGAGATAGCATTTGTCTCCCTCCGGGAGACAACATTTGTCTCCCTCCGGGAGACAACATTTGTCTCCCTCCAGGAGACAACATTTGTCTCCCTCCGGGAGACAACATTTGTCTCCCTCCGGGAGATAACATTTGTCTCCCTCCAGGAGACAACATTTGTCTCCCTCCGTGAGACAACATTTGTCTCCCTCCGGGAGACAACATTTGTCTCCCTCCTGGAGACAACCTTTGTCTCCCTCCGGGGGACAACATTTGTCTCCCTCCGGGAGACAACATTTGTCTCCTTCCGAGAGACAACATTTGTCTCCCTCCGGGAGACAACATTTGTCTCCCTCCGGGAGACCAAACTGTCTCCCTCCGAGAGACAACATTTGTCTCCCTCCGGGAGACAACATTTGTCTCCCTCCGTGAGACAACTTTTGTCTCCCTCCGGGAGATAACATTTGTCTCCCTCCAGGAGACAACATTTGTCTCCCTCCGGGAGACCAAACTGTTTCCCTCCGGGAGACAACCATTGTCTCCCTCCGGGACACAACATTTGTCTCCCTCCGTGAGACAACCATTGTCTCCCTCCGGGAGACAACATTTGTCTCCCTCCGGGAGATAACATTTGTCTCCCTCCGGGAGACAACATTTGTCTCCCTCCGGGAGACAACATTTGTCTCCCTCCGGGAGACAACATTTGTCTCCCTCCGGGAGATAACATTTGTCTCCCTCCGGGAGACAACATTTGTCTCCCTCCGGGAGACCAAACTGTCTCCCTCCGAGAGACAACATCTGTCTCCCTCCGGGAGAAAACATTTGTCTCCCTCCGTGAGACAACCATTGTCTCCCTCCGGGAGACAACATTTGTCTCCCTCCGGGAGATAGCATTTGTCTCCCTCCGGGAGACAACATTTGTCTCCCTCCGGGAGACAACATTTGTCTCCCTCCAGGAGACAACATTTGTCTCCCTCCGGGAGACAACATTTGTCTCCCTCCGGGAGATAACATTTGTCTCCCTCCGGGAGACAACATTTGTCTCCCTCCGTGAGACAACATTTGTCTCCCTCCGGGAGACAACATTTGTCTCCCTCCTGGAGACAACCTTTGTCTCCCTCCGGGGGACAACATTTGTCTCCCTCCGGGAGACAACATTTGTCTCCTTCCGAGAGACAACATTTGTCTCCCTCCGGGAGACAACATTTGTCTCCCTCCGGGAGACCAAACTGTCTCCCTCCGAGAGACAACATTTGTCTCCCTCCGGGAGACAACATTTGTCTCCCTCCGTGAGACAACTTTTGTCTCCCTCCGGGAGATAACATTTGTCTCCCTCCAGGAGACAACATTTGTCTCCCTCCGGGAGACCAAACTGTTTCCCTCCGGGAGACAACCATTGTCTCCCTCCGGGACACAACATTTGTCTTCCTCCGGGAGACAACCTTTGTCTCCCTCCGAGAGACAACATTTGTCTCCCTCCGGGAGACAACCTTTGTCTCCCTCCGGGAGACAACATTTGTCTCCCTCCGGGAGACAACATTTGTCTCCCTCCGGGAGGCAACATTTGTCTCCCTCCGGGAGACCAAACTGTCTCCCTTCGGGAGACAACATTTGTCTCCCTCCGGGAGACAACCTTTGTCTCCCTCCGTGAGACAACCATTGTCTCCCTCCGGGAGACAACATTTGTCTCCCTCCGGGAGATAGCATTTGTCTCCCTCCGGGAGACAACATTTGTCTCCCTCCGGGAGACAACATTTGTCTCCCTCCAGGAGATGACATTTGTCTCCCTCCGGGAGGCCAAACTGTCTTCCTCCGGGAGACTACCATTGTCTCCCTCCGGGACACAACATTTGTCTCCCTCCGGGAGACAACATTTGTCTCCCTCCGGGAGACAACATTTGTCTCCCTCCAGGAGACAACATTTGTCTCCCTCCGGGAGACCAAACTGTCTCCCTCCGGGAGACAACATTTGTCTCCCTCCGTGAGACAACCATTGTCTCCCTCCGGGAGACAACATTTGTCTCCCTCCGGGAGATAACATTTGTCTCCCTCCGGGAGACAACATTTGTCTCCCTCCGGGAGACAACATTTGTCTCCCTCCGGGAGACAACATTTGTCTCCCTCCGGGAGACCAAACTGTCTCCCTCCGAGAGACAACATCTGTCTCCCTCCGGGAGAAAACATTTGTCTCCCTCCGGGAGACACCATTTGTCTCCCTCCGGGAGACAACATTTGTCTCCCTCCGGGAGACAACATTTGTCTCCCTCCGTGAGACAACCATTGTCTCCCTCCGGGAGACAACATTTGTCTCCCTCCGGGAGACAACATTTGTCTCCCTCCGGGAGACAACATTTGTCTCCCTCCGGGAGACAACATTTGTCTCCCTCCGTGAGACAACCATTGTCTCCCTCCGGGAGACAACATTTGTCTCCCTCCGGGAGACAACATTTGTCTCCCTCCGGGAGATAACATTTGTCTCCCTCCGGGAGACAACATTTGTCTCCCTCCGGGAAACAACCTTTGTCTCCCTCCGGGAGACAACCTTTGTCTCCCTCCGGGAGACAACATTTGTCTCCCTACGGGAGACCAAACTGTCTCCCTCCGAGAGACAACATTTGTCTCCCTCCGGGAGACAACATTTGTCTCCCTCCGGGAGGCCAAACTGTCTCCCTCCGGGAGACAACCATTGTCTCCCTCCGGGACACAACATTTGTCTCCCTCCGGGAGACAACCTTTGTCTCCCTCCGAGAGACAACATTTGTCTCCCTCCGGGAGACAACTTTTGTCTCCCTCCGGGAGATAACATTTGTCTCCCTCCGGGAGACAACATTTGTCTCCCTCCGGGAGACAACATTTGTCTCCCTCCGGGAGATAACATTTGTCTCCCTCCGGGAGACAACATTTGTCTCCCTCCGTGAGACAACCATTGTCTCCCTCCGGGAGACAACATTTGTCTCCCTCCGGGAGATAACATTTGTCTCCCTCCGGGAGACAACATTTGTCTCCCTCCGGGAGACAACATTTGTCTCCCTCCGGGAGATAACATTTGTCTCCCTCCGGGAGACAACAATTGTCTCCCTCCGGGAGACAACCTTTGTCTCCCTCCGAGAGACAACATTTGTCTCCCTCCGGGAGACAACATTTGTCTCCCTCCGGGAGACAACATTTGTCTCCCTCCAGGAGGCCAAACTGTCTTCCTCCGGGAGACAACCATTGTCTCCCTCCGGGACACAACATTTGTCTCCCTCCGGGAGACAACATTTGTCTCCCTCCGGGAGACCAAACTGTCTCCCTTCGGGAGACCAAACTGTCTCCCTTCGGGAGACAACATTTGTCTCCCTCCGGGAGACAACCTTTGTCTCCCTCCGTGAGACAACCATTGTCTCCCTCCGGGAGACAACATTTGTCTCCCTCCAGGAGATGACATTTGTCTCCCTCCGGGAGGCCAAACTGTCTTCCTCCGGGAGACAACCATTGTCTCCCTCCAGGAGACAACATTTGTCTCCCTCCGTGAGACAACCATTGTCTCCCTCCGGGAGACAACATTTGTCTCCCTCCGGGAGATAACATTTGTCTCCCTCCGGGAGACAACATTTGTCTCCCTCCGGGAGACAACATTTGTCTCCCTCCGGGAGATAACATTTGTCTCCCTCCGGGAGATAACATTTGTCTCCCTCCGGGAGACAACAATTGTCTCCCTCCGGGAGACAACCTTTGTCTCCCTCCGAGAGACAACATTTGTCTCCCTCCGGGAGACAACATTTGTCTCCCTCCGGGAGACAACATTTGTCTCCCTCCAGGAGGCCAAACTGTCTTCCTCCGGGAGACAACCATTGTCTCCCTCCGGGACACAACATTTGTCTCCCTCCGGGAGACAACCTTTGTCTCCCTCCGAGAGACAACATTTGTCTCCCTCCGGGAGACAACCTTTGTCTCCCTCCGGGAGACAACATTTGTCTCCCTCCAGGAGACAACCTTTGTCTCCCTACATGAGACCAAACTGTCTCCCTCCGGGAGACCAAACTGTCTCCCTCCGGGAGACAACATTTGTCTCCCTCCGGGAGACAACATTTGTCTCCCTCCGGGAGACAGCATTTGTCTCCGTCCGGGAGATAACATTTGTCTCCCTCCGGGAGTTAACATTTGTCTCCCTCCGGGAGACCTAACTGTCTCCCTCCGGGAGACAACCATTGTCTCCCTCCGGGACACAACATTTGTCTCCCTCCGGGAGACCAAACTGTCTCCCTCCGGGAGACAACCTTTGTCTCCCTCCGGGAGACAACATTTGTCTCCCTCCGGGAGACAACATTTCTCTCCCTCCGGGAGACAAAAAAACTGTCTCCCTCCGAGAGACAACATTTGTCTCCCTCCGGGAGACAACATTTGTCTCCTTCCGAGAGACTACATTTGTCTCCCTCCGAGAGACAACATTTGTCTCCCTCCGGGAGACCAAATTGTCTCCCTCCGATAGACAACGTTTGTCTCCCTCCGGGAGACAACATTTGTCTCCCTCCGGGAGACAACATTTGTCTCCCTCCGGGAGACAACATTTGTCTCCCTTCGGGAGACAACATTTGTCTCCCTCCGGGAGACAGCATTTGTCTCCGTCCGGGAGACAACATTTGTCTCCCTCCGGGAGACAACATTTGTCTCCCTCCGGGAGACAACCTTTGTCTCCCTCCGAGAGACAACATTTGTCTCCCTCCGGGAGACAACATTTGTCTCCTTCCGAGAGACTACATTTGTCTCCCTCTGGGAGACAACATTTGTCTCCCTCCGGGAGACAACATTTGTCTCCTTCTGAGAGACAACATTTGTCTCCCTCCGGGAGACAACATTTGTCTCCCTCCGGGAGACAACATTTGTCTCCCTCCGAGAGACAACATTTGTCTCCCTCCGTGAGACCAAACTGTCTCCCTCCGATAGACAACGTTTGTCTCCCTCCGGGAGACAACATTTGTCTCCCTTCGGGAGACAACATTTGTCTCCCTTCGGGAGACAACATTTGTCTCCCTCCGGGAGACAACATTTGTCTCCCGGAGGGAGACAAACGTTGTCTATCGGAGGGAGACAATTTGGTCTCCCGGAGGGAGACAAATGTTGTCTCTCGGAGGGAGACAAATGTTGTCTCCCGGAGGGAGACAAATGTTGTCTCCCGGAGGGAGACAAATGTTGTCTCTCGGAGGGAGACAAAGGTTGTCTCCCGGAGGGAGACAGTTTGGTCTCCCGGAGGGAGACAAATGTTGTGTCCCGGAGGATGACAATGGTTGTCTCCCGGAGGGAGACAGTTAGGTCTCCCGGAGGGAGACAAATGTTAACTCCCGGAGGGAGACAAATGTTGTCTCCCGGAGGGAGACAAATGTTGTCTCCCGGAGGGAGACAAATGTTGTCTCCCGGAGGGAGACAAATGTTATCTCCCGGACGGAGACAAATGCTGTCTCCCGGAGGGAGACAAATGTTGTCTCCCGGAGGGAGACAAATGTTGTCTCCCGGAGGGAGACAGTTTGGTCTCCCGGAGGGAGACAGTTTGGTCTCATGTAGGGAGACAAAGGTTGTCTCCTGGAGGGAGACAAATGTTGTCTCCCGGAGGGAGACAAATGTTGTCTCCCGGAGGGAGACAAATGTTGTCTCTTGGAGGGAGACAAATGTTGTCTCCCGGAGGGAGACAAATGTTGTCTCCCGGAGGGAGACAAATGTTGTCTCTCGGAAGGAGACAAATGTTGTCTCCCGGAGGGAGACAAATGTTGTCTCTCGGAGGGAGACAGTTTTTTTGTCTCCCGGAGGGAGACAAATGTTGTCTCCCGGAGGGAGACAAATGTTGTCTCCAGGAGGGAGACAAATGTTATCTCCCGGAGGGAGACAAATGTTGTCTCCCGGAGGGAGACAAAGGTTGTCTCCCGGAGGGAGACAAATGTTGTCTCCCGGAGGGAGACAAATGTTGTCTCCCGGACGGAGACAAATGCTGTCTCCCGGAGGGAGACAAATGTTGTCTCCCGAAGGGAGACAAATGTTGTCTCCCGGAGGGAGACAAACGTTGTCTATCGGAGGGAGACAATTTGGTCTCCCGGAGGGAGACAAATGTTGTCTCTCGGAGGGAGACAAATGTTGTCTCCCGGAGGGAGACAAATGTTGTCTCCCGGAGGGAGACAAATGTTGTCTCTCGGAGGGAGACAAAGGTTGTCTCCCGGAGGGAGACAGTTTGGTCTCCCGGAGGGAGACAAATGTTGTGTCCCGGAGGGAGACAATGGTTGTCTCCCGGAGGGAGACAGTTAGGTCTCCCGGAGGGAGACAAATGTTATCTCCCGGAGGGAGACAAATGTTGTCTCCCGGAGGGAGACAAATGTTGTCTTCCGGAGGGAGACAAATGTTATCTCCCGGACGGAGACAAATGCTGTCTCCCGGAGGGAGACAAATGTTGTCTCCCGGAGGGAGACAAATGTTATCTCCCGGAGGGAGACAGTTTGGTCTCCCGGAGGGAGACAGTTTGGTCTCATGTAGGGAGACAAAGGTTGTCTCCCGGAGGGAGACAAATGTTGTCTCCCGGAGGGAGACAAAGGTTGTCTCCCGGAGGGAGACAAATGTTGTCTCCTGGAGGGAGACAAATGTTGTCTCCTGGAGGGAGACAAATGTTGTCTCCCGGAGGGAGACAAACGTTGTCTATCGGAGGGAGACAGTTTGGTCTCCCGGAGGGAGACAAATGTTGTCTCTCGGGGGGAGACAAATGTTGTCTCCCGGAGGGAGACAAATGTTATCTCCCGGAGGGAGACAAATGTTGTCTCTCGGAAGGAGACAAATGTTGTCTCCCGGAGGGAGACAAATGTTGTCTCCCGGAGGGAGACAAATGTAGTCTCTCGGAAGGAGACAAATGTTGTCTCCCGGAGGGAGAAAATTGTTGTCTCTCGGAGGGAGACAGTTTTTTTGTCTCCCGGAGGGAGCCAAATGTTGTCTCCCGGAGGGAGACAAATGTTGTCTCCCGGAGGGAGACAAATGTTATCTCCGGGAGGGAGACAAATGTTGTCTCTCGGAGGGAGACAGTTTGGTCTCCCGTAGGGAGACAAATGTTGTCTACGGGAGGGAGACAAATGTTGTCTCTCGGAGGGAGACAGTTTGGTCTCCCGTAGGGAGACAAATGTTGTCTCCTGGAGGGAGACAAATGTTGTCTCCCGGAGGGAGACAAATGTTATCTCCCGGAGGGAGACAAATGTTGTCTCCCGGAGGGAGACAAATGTTGTCTCCCGGAGGGAGACAAACGTTGTCTATCGGAGGGAGACAGTTTGGTCTCCCGGAGGGAGACAAATGTTATCTCCCGGAGGGAGACAAATGTTGTCTCCCGGAGGGAGACAAATGTTGTCTCCCGGACGGAGACAAATGTAGTCTCTCGGAAGGAGACAAATGTTGTCTCCCGGAGGGAGACAAATGTTGTCTCTCGAAGGGAGACAGTTTTTTTGTCTCCCGGAGGGAGACAAATGTTGTCTCCCGGAGGGAGACAAATGTTGTCTCCAGGAGGGAGACAAATGTTATCTCCCGGAGGGAGACAAATGTATTCTCCCGGAGGGAGACAAAGGTTGTCTCCCGGAGGGAGACAAATGTTGTCTCCCGGAGGGAGACAAATGTTGTCTCCCGGACGGAGACAAATGCTGTCTCCCGGAGGGAGACAAATGTTGTCTCCCGAAGGGAGACAAATGTTGTCTCCCGGAGGGAGACAAACGTTGTCTATCGGAGGGAGACAATTTGGTCTCCCGGAGGGAGACAAATGTTGTCTCTCGGAGGGAGACAAATGTTGTCTCTCGGAGGGAGACAAATGTTGTCTCCCGGAGGGAGACAGTTTGGTCTCCCGGAGGGAGACAAAAGTTGTCTCCCGGAGGGAGACAAATGTTATCTCCGGGAGGGAGACAAATGTTGTCTCTCGGAGGGAGACAGTTTGGTCCCCCGTAGGGAGACAAATGTTGTCTCCGGGAGGGAGACAAATGTTGTCTCTCGGAGGGAGACAGTTTGGTCTCCCGTAGGGAGACAAATGTTGTCTCCCGGAGGGAGACAAATGTTATCTCCCGGAGGGAGACAAATGTTGTCTCCCGGAGGGAGACAAATGTTGTCTCCCGGAGGGAGACAAATGTTGTCTCCCGGATGGAGACAAACGTTGTCTATCGGAGGGAGACAATTTGGTCTCCCGGAGGGAGACAAATGTTATCTCTCGGAGGGAGACAAATGTTGTCTCCCGGAGGGAGACAAATTTTGTCTCCCGGAGGGAGACAAAGGTTGTCTCGCGGAGGGAGACAAATGTTGTCTCCCGGAGGAGACAAAGGTTGTCTCCCGGAGGGAGACAAATGTTGTGTCCCGGAGGGAGACAAATGTTGTCTCCCGGAGGGAGACAGTTTGGTCTCCCGGAGGGAGACAAAAGTTGTCTCCCGGAGGGAGACAAATGTTATCTCCGGGAGGGAGACAAATGTTGTCTCCCGGAGGGAGACAAACGTTGTCTATCGGAGGGAGACAGTTTGGTCTCCCGGAGGGAGACAAATTTTGTCTCCCAGAGGGAGACAAATGTTGTCTCCCGGAGGGAGACAAATGTTGTCTCTCGGAAGGAGACAAATGTTGTCTCCCGGAGGGACACAAATGTTGTCTCCCGGAGGGAGACAAATGTTATCTCCCGGAGGGAGACAAAAGTTGTCTCCCGGAGGGAGACAAATGTTGTCTCCCGGATGTTGTCTCCCGGATGGAGACAAACGTTGTCTATCGGAGGGAGACAATTTGGTCTCCCGGAGGGAGACAAATGTTATCTCTCGGAGGGAGACAAATGTTGTCTCCCGGAGGGAGACAAATGTTGTCTCCCGGAGGGAGACAAATGTTGTCTCCCGGAGGGAGACAAATGTTGTCTCCCGGAGGGAGACAGTTTGGTCTCCCGGAGGGAGACAAAAGTTGTCTCCCGGAGGGAGACAAATGTTATCTCCGGGAGGGAGACAAATGTTGTCTCTCGGAGGGAGACAGTTTGGTCCCCCGTAGGGAGACAAATGTTGTCTCCGGGAGGGAGACAAATGTTGTCTCTCGGAGGGAGACAGTTTGGTCTCCCGTAGGGAGACAAATGTTGTCTCCTGGAGGGAGACAAATGTTGTCTCGCGGAGGGAGACAAATGTTGTCTCTCGGAAGGAGACAAATGTTGTCTCCCGGAGGGAGACAAATATTGTCTCCCGGAGGGAGACAAATGTTGTCTCCCGGAGGGAGACAAATGTTGTCTCTCGGAGGGAGACAGTTTGGTCTCCGGAGGGAGACAAATGTTGTCTCCCGGAAGGAGACAAAGGTTGTCTCCCGGAGGGAGACAGATTGGTCTCCCGGAGGGAGACAGTTTGGTCTCATGTAGGGAGACAAATGTTGTCTCCCGGAGGGAGACAAACGTTGTCTATCGGAGGGAGACAGTTTGGTCTCCCGGAGGGAGACAAATGTTGTCTCCCGGAGGGAGACAAATGTTGTCTCTCGGAAGGAGACAAATGTTGTCTCCCGGAGGGAGACAATTGTTGTCTCTCGGAAGTAGACAAACGTTGTCTCCCGGAGGGAGACAAATGTTGTCTCCCGGAGGGAGACGAACGTTGTCTCCCGGAGGGAGACAAATGTTGTCCCCCGGAGGGAGACAAATGTTGTCTCTCGGAGGGAGACAGTTTGGTCTCCCGGAGGGAGACAAATGTTGTCTCCCGGAGGAAGACAAATGTTGTCTCCCGGAGGGAGACAAATGTTGTCTCCCGGAGGGAGACAGTTTGGTCTCATGTAGGGAGACAAATGTTGCCTCCCGGAGGGAGACAAAGTTGTCTCCCGGAGGGAGACAAATGTTATCTCCGGGAGGGAGACAAATGTTGTCTCTCGGAGGGAGACAGTTTGGTCCCCCGTAGGGAGACAAATGTTGTCTACGGGAGGGAGACAAATGTTGTCTCTCGGAGGGAGACAGTTTGGTCTCCCGTAGGGAGACAGTTTGGTCTCCCGTAGGGAGACAAATGTTGTCTCCCAGATGGAGACAAATGTTGTCCCCCGGAGGGAGACAAATGTTGTCTCTCGGAGGGAGACAGTTTGGTCTCCCGGAGGGAGACAGTTTGGTCTCCCGTAGGGAGACAAATGTTGTCTCCCAGATGGAGACAAATGTTGTCCCCCGGAGGGAGACAAATGTTGTCTCCCGGAGGGAGACAAAGGTTGTCTCCCGGAGGGAGACAAAGGTTGTCTCCCGGAGGGAGACAAACGTTGTCTCCCGGAGGGAGACAAATGTTGTCTCCCGGAGGGAGACAAAGGTTGTCTCCCGGAGGGAGACAGTTTGGTCTCCCGGAGGGAGACAAATGTTGTCTCCCGGAGGGAGACAAATGTAGTCTCTCGGAAGGAGACAAATGTTGTCTCCCGGAGGGAGACAAATGTTGTCTCTCGGAGGGAGACAGTTTTTTTGTCTCCCGGAGGGAGACAAATGTTGTCTCCCGGAGGGAGACAAATGTTGTCTCCCGGAGGGAGACAAATGTTGTGTCCTGGAGGGAGACAATGGTTGTCTCCCGGAGGGAGACAGTTAGGTCTCCCGGAGGGAGACAAATGTTGTCTCCCGGAGGGAGACAAATGTTGTCTCCCGGAGGGAGACAAATGTTGTCTCTTGCATGGAGACAAATGTTGTCTCTCGGAAGGAGACAAATGTTGTCTCCCGGAGGGAGACAAATGTTGTCTCTCGGAGGGAGACAGTTTTTTTGTCTCCCGGAGGGAGAGAAATGTTGTCTCCCGGAGGGAGACAAATGTTGTCTCCCGGAGGGAGACAAAGGTTGTCTCCCGGAGGGAGACAGTTTGGTCTCCCGGAGGGAGACAAATGTTGTGTCCCGGAGGGAGACAATGGTTGTCTCCCGGAGGGAGACAGTTAGGTCTCCCGGAGGGAGACAAATGTTAACTCCCGGAGGGAGACAAATGTTGTCTCCCGGAGGGAGACAAATGTTGTCTCCCGGAGGGAGACAAATGTTGTCTCCCGGAGGGAGACAAATGTTATCTCCCGGACGGAGACAAATGCTGTCTCCCGGAGGGAGACAAATGTTGTCTCCCGGAGGGAGACAAATGTTGTCTCCCGGAGGGAGACAGTTTGGTCTCCCGGAGGGAGACAGTTTGGTCTCATGTAGGGAGACAAAGGTTGTCTCCTGGAGGGAGACAAATGTTATCTCCGGGAGGGAGACAAATGTTGTCTCTCGGAGGGAGACAGTTTGGTCCCCCGTAGGGAGACAAATGTTGTCTCCGGGAGGGAGACAAATGTTGTCTCTCGGAGGGAGACAGTTTGGTCTCCCGTAGGGAGACAAATGTTGTCTCCCGGAGGGAGACAAATGTTGTCTCCCGGAGGGAGACAAATGTTGTCTCGCGGAGGGAGACAAATGTTGTCTCTCGGAAGGAGACAAATGTTGTCTCCCGGAGGGAGACAAATATTGTCTCCCGGAGGGAGACAAATGTTGTCTCCCGGAGGGAGACAAATGTTGTCTCTCGGAGGGAGACAGTTTGGTCTCCGGAGGGAGACAAATGTTGTCTCCCGGAGGGAGACAAACGTTGTCTATCGGAGGGAGACAGTTTGGTCTCCCGGAGGGAGACAAATGTTGTCTCCCGGAGGGAGACAAATGTTGTCTCTCGGAAGGAGACAAATGTTGTCTCCCGGAGGGAGACAATTGTTGTCTCTCGGAAGTAGACAAACGTTGTCTCCCGGAGGGAGACAAATGTTGTCTCCCGGAGGGAGACGAACGTTGTCTCCCGGAGGGAGACAAATGTTGTCCCCCGGAGGGAGACAAATGTTGTCTCTCGGAGGGAGACAGTTTGGTCTCCCGGAGGGAGACAAATGTTGTCTCCCGGAGGAAGACAAATGTTGTCTCCCGGAGGGAGACAAATGTTGTCTCCCGGAGGGAGACAGTTTGGTCTCATGTAGGGAGACAAATGTTGCCTCCCGGAGGGAGACAAAGTTGTCTCCCGGAGGGAGACAAATGTTATCTCCGGGAGGGAGACAAATGTTGTCTCTCGGAGGGAGACAGTTTGGTCCCCCGTAGGGAGACAAATGTTGTCTACGGGAGGGAGACAAATGTTGTCTCTCGGAGGGAGACAGTTTGGTCTCCCGTAGGGAGACAGTTTGGTCTCCCGTAGGGAGACAAATGTTGTCTCCCAGATGGAGACAAATGTTGTCCCCCGGAGGGAGACAAATGTTGTCTCTCGGAGGGAGACAGTTTGGTCTCCCGGAGGGAGACAGTTTGGTCTCCCGTAGGGAGACAAATGTTGTCTCCCAGATGGAGACAAATGTTGTCCCCCGGAGGGAGACAAATGTTGTCTCCCGGAGGGAGACAAAGGTTGTCTCCCGGAGGGAGACAAAGGTTGTCTCCCGGAGGGAGACAAACGTTGTCTCCCGGAGGGAGACAAACGTTGTCTCCCGGAGGGAGACAAATGTTGTCTCCCGGAGGGAGACAAAGGTTGTCTCCCGGAGGGAGACAGTTTGGTCTCCCGGAGGGAGACAAATGTTGTCTCCCGGAGGGAGACAAATGTAGTCTCTCGGAAGGAGACAAATGTTGTCTCCCGGAGGGAGACAAATGTTGTCTCTCGGAGGGAGACAGTTTTTTTGTCTCCCGGAGGGAGACAAATGTTGTCTCCCGGAGGGAGACAAATGTTGTCTCCCGGAGGGAGACAAATGTTGTGTCCTGGAGGGAGACAATGGTTGTCTCCCGGAGGGAGACAGTTAGGTCTCCCGGAGGGAGACAAATGTTGTCTCCCGGAGGGAGACAAATGTTGTCTCCCGGAGGGAGACAAATGTTGTCTCTCGCATGGAGACAAATGTTGTCTCTCGGAAGGAGACAAATGTTGTCTCCCGGAGGGAGACAAATGTTGTCTCTCGGAGGGAGACAGTTTTTTTGTCTCCCGGAGGGAGAGAAATGTTGTCTCCCGGAGGGAGACAAATGTTGTCTCCCGGAGGGAGACAAAGGTTGTCTCCCGGAGGGAGACAGTTTGGTCTCCCGGAGGGAGACAAATGTTGTGTCCCGGAGGGAGACAATGGTTGTCTCCCGGAGGGAGACAGTTAGGTCTCCCGGAGGGAGACAAATGTTAACTCCCGGAGGGAGACAAATGTTGTCTCCCGGAGGGAGACAAATGTTGTCTCTCGGAAGGAGACAAATGTTGTCTCCCGGAGGGAGACAAATGTTGTCTCTCGGAGGGAGACAGTTTTTTTGTCTCCCGGAGGGAGAGAAATGTTGTCTCCCGGAGGGAGACAAATGTTGTCTCCCGGAGGGAGACAAAGGTTGTCTCCCGGAGGGAGACAGTTTGGTCTCCCGGAGGGAGACAAATGTTGTGTCCCGGAGGGAGACAATGGTTGTCTCCCGGAGGGAGACAGTTAGGTCTCCCGGAGGGAGACAAATGTTAACTCCCGGAGGGAGACAAATGTTGTCTCCCGGAGGGAGACAAATGTTGTCTCCCGGAGGGAGACAAATGTTGTCTCCCGGAGGGAGACAAATGTTATCTCCCGGACGGAGACAAATGCTGTCTCCCGGAGGGAGACAAATGTTGTCTCCCGGAGGGAGACAAATGTTGTCTCCCGGAGGGAGACAGTTTGGTCTCCCGGAGGGAGACAGTTTGGTCTCATGTAGGGAGACAAAGGTTGTCTCCTGGAGGGAGACAAATGTTGTCTCCCGGAGGGAGACAAATGTTGTCTCCCGGAGGGAGACAAATGTTGTCTCTTGGAGGGAGACAAATGTTGTCTCCCGGAGGGAGACAAATGTTGTCTCCCGGAGGGAGACAAATGTTGTCTCTCGGAAGGAGACAAATGTTGTCTCCCGGAGGGAGACAAATGTTGTCTCCCGGAGGGAGACAAATGTTGTCTTCCGGAGGGAGACAAATGTCGTCTCCCGGAGGGAGACAAATGTTGTCTCTCGGAAGGAGACAAATGTTGTCTCCCGGAGGGAGACAAATGTTGTCTCCCGGAGGGAGACAAAGGTTGACTCCCGGAGGGAGACAGTTTTTGTCTCCCGGAGGGAGACAAATGTTGTCTCAAGCAGGGAGACAAATGTTGTCTCTCGGAGGGAGACAGTTTGGTCTCCCGGAGGGAGACTAATGTTGTCTCCCGGAGGGAGACAGTTTGGTCTCCCGGAGGGAGACAGTTTGGTCTCCCGGAGGGAGACAGTTTGGTCTCATGTAGGGGGACAAATGTTGTCTCCCGGAGGGAGACGAATGTTGTCTCCCGGAGGGAGACAAATGTTGTCTCTCGGAGGGAGACAGTTTGGTCTCCCGGAGGGAGACTATTGTTGTCTCCCGGAGGGAGACAAATGTTGTCTCTCGGAAGGAGACAAATGTTGTCTCCCGGAGGGAGACAAATGTTGTCTCCCGGAGGGAGACAAATGTTGTCCCCCGGAGGGAGACAAAGGTTGTCTTCCGGAGGGAGACAAATGTTGTCTCCCGGAGGGAGACAAACGTTGTCTCCCGGAGGGAGACAAATGTTGTCTCCCGGAGGGAGAGAAAGGTTGTCTCCCGGAGGGAGAGAAAGGTTGTCTCCCGGAGGGAGACAGTTTGGTCTCCCGGAGGGAGACAGTTTGGTCTCATGTAGGGAGACAAAGGTTGTCTCCCGGAGGGGGACAAATGTTTTTTCCCGGAGGGAGACAAATGTTGTCTCCCGGAGGGAGACAAATGTTGTCTTCCGGAGGGAGACAAATGTTGTCTCCCGGAGGGAGACAAATGTTGTCTCTCGGAAGGAGACAAATGTTGTCTCCCGGAGGGAGACAAATGTTGTCTCCCGGAGGGAGACAAAGGTTGACTCCCGGAGGGAGACAGTTTTTGTCTCCCGGAGGGAGACAAATGTTGTCTCCCGGAGGGAGACAAATGTTGTCTCTCGGAGGGAGACAGTTTGGTCTCCCGGAGGGAGACTAATGTTGTCTCCCGGAGGGAGACAGTTTGGTCTCCCGGAGGGAGACAGTTTGGTCTCCCGGAGGGAGACAGTTTGGTCTCATGTAGGGGGACAAATGTTGTCTCCCGGAGGGAGACGAATGTTGTCTCCCGGAGGGAGACAAATGTTGTCTCTCGGAGGGAGACAGTTTGGTCTCCCGGAGGGAGACTATTGTTGTCTCCCGGAGGGAGACAAATGTTGTCTCTCGGAAGGAGACAAATGTTGTCTCCCGGAGGGAGACAAATGTTGTCTCCCGGAGGGAGACAAATGTTGTCCCCCGGAGGGAGACAAAGGTTGTCTTCCGGAGGGAGACAAATGTTGTCTCCCGGAGGGAGACAAATGTTGTCTCCCGGAGGGAGACAAATGTTGTCTCCCGGAGGGAGAGAAAGGTTGTCTCCCGGAGGGAGAGAAAGGTTGTCTCCCGGAGGGAGACAGTTTGGTCTCCCGGAGGGAGACAGTTTGGTCTCATGTAGGGAGACAAAGGTTGTCTCCCGGAGGGGGACAAATGTTGTCTCCCGGAGGGAGACAAATGTTGTCTCCCGGAGGGAGACAAATGTAGTCTCCCGGAGGGAGACAAATGTTGTCTCCCGGAGGGAGACAAATGTTGTCTCCCGGAGGGAGACAAATGTTGTCTCCCGGAGGGAGACAAATGTTGTCTTCCGGAGGGAGACAAATGTCGTCTCCCGGAGGGAGACAAATGTTGTCTCTCGGAAGGAGACAAATGTTGTCTCCCGGAGGGAGACAAATGTTGTCTCCCGGAGGGAGACAAAGGTTGTCTCCCGGAGGGAGACAGTTTGGTCTCCCGGAGGGAGACAGTTTGGTCTCATGTAGGGGGACAAATGTTGTCTCCGGGAGGGAGACAAATGTTGTCTCTCGGAGGGAGACAGTTTGGTCTCCCGTAGGGAGACAAATGTTGTCTCCGGGAGGGAGACAAATGTTGTCTCTCGGAGGGAGACAAAGGTTGTCTCCCGGAGAGAGACAAATGTCGTCTCCCGGAGGGAGACAAATGTTGTCTCTCGGAAGGAGACAAATGTTGTCTCCCGGAGGGAGACAAATGTTGTCTCCCGGAGGGAGACAAAGGTTGTCTCCCGGAGGGAGACAGTTTGGTCTCCCGGAGGGAGACAGTTTGGTCTCATGTAGGGGGACAAATGTTGTCTCTCGGAGGGAGACAGTTTGGTCTCCCGGAGGGAGACTAATGTTGTCTCCCGGAGGGAGACAGTTTGGTCTCCCGGAGGGAGACAGTTTGGTCTCCCGGAGGGAGACAGTTTGGTCTCATGTAGGGGGACAAATGTTGTCTCCCGGAGGGAGACGAATGTTGTCTCCCGGAGGGAGACAAATGTTGTCTCTCGGAGGGAGACAGTTTGGTCTCCCGGAGGGAGACTATTGTTGTCTCCCGGAGGGAGACAAATGTTGTCTCTCGGAAGGAGACAAATGTTGTCTCCCGGAGGGAGACAAATGTTGTCTCCCGGAGGGAGACAAATGTTGTCCCCCGGAGGGAGACAAAGGTTGTCTTCCGGAGGGAGACAAATGTTGTCTCCCGGAGGGAGACAAATGTTGTCTCCCGGAGGGAGACAAATGTTGTCTCCCGGAGGGAGAGAAAGGTTGTCTCCCGGAGGGAGAGAAAGGTTGTCTCCCGGAGGGAGACAGTTTGGTCTCCCGGAGGGAGACAGTTTGGTCTCATGTAGGGAGACAAAGGTTGTCTCCCGGAGGGGGACAAATGTTGTCTCCCGGAGGGAGACAAATGTTGTCTCCCGGAGGGAGACAAATGTAGTCTCCGGAGGGAGACAAATGTTGTCTCCCGGAGGGAGACAAATGTTGTCTCCCGGAGGGAGACAAATGTTGTCTCCCGGAGGGAGACAAATGTTGTCTTCCGGAGGGAGACAAATGTCGTCTCCCGGAGGGAGACAAATGTTGTCTCTCGGAAGGAGACAAATGTTGTCTCCCGGAGGGAGACAAATGTTGTCTCCCGGAGGGAGACAAAGGTTGTCTCCCGGAGGGAGACAGTTTGGTCTCCCGGAGGGAGACAGTTTGGTCTCATGTAGGGGGACAAATGTTGTCTCCGGGAGGGAGACAAATGTTGTCTCTCGGAGGGAGACAGTTTGGTCTCCCGTAGGGAGACAAATGTTGTCTCCGGGAGGGAGACAAATGTTGTCTCTCGGAGGGAGACAGTTTGGTCTCCCGTAGGGAGACAAATGTTGTCTCTCGGAGGGAGACAGTTTGGTCTCCCGGAGGGAGACAAATGTTGTCTCCCGGAGGGAGACAAATGTTGTCTCTAGGAAGGAGACAAATGTTGTCTCCCGGAGGGAGACAAATGTTGTCCCCCGGAGGGAGACAAAGGTTGTCTTCCGGAGGGAGACAAATGTTGTCTCCCGGAGGGAGACAAATGTTGTCTCCCGGAGGGAGACAAAGGTTGTCTCCCGGAGAGAGACAAATGTTGTCTCCCGGAGGGAGAGAAAGGTTGTCTCCCGGAGGGAGACAGTTTGGTCTCCCGGAGGGAGACAGTTTGGTCTCATGTAGGGAGACAAAGGTTGTCTCCCGGAGGGGGACAAATGTTGTCTCCCGGAGGGAGACAAATGTTGTCTCCCGGAGGGAGACAAATTTTGTCTCCCGGAGGGAGACAAAGGTTGTCTCCCGGAGGGAGACAGATTGGTCTCCCGGAGGGAGACAAATGTTGTCTCCCGGAGGGAGACAAATGTTATCTCTGGGAGGGAGACAAATGTTGTCTCTCGGAGGGAGACAGTTTGGTCTCCCGTAGGGAGACAAATGTTGTCTCTCGGAGGGAGACAGTTTGGTCTCCCGGAGGGAGACAAATGTTGTCTCCCGGAGGGAGACAAATGTTGTCTCAAGGAAGGAGACAAATGTTGTCTCCCGGAGGGAGACAGATGTTGTCCCCCGGAGGGAGACAAAGGTTGTCTTCCGGAGGGAGACAAATGTTGTCTCCCGGAGGGAGACAAATGTTGTCTCTCGGAGGGAGACAGTTTGGTCTCCCGGAGGGAGACAAATGTTGTCTCCCGGAGGGAGACAAATGTTGTCTCCCGGAGGGAGACAAAGGTTGTCTCTCGGAGGGAGACAGTTTGGTCTCCCGTATGGAGACAAATGTTGTCTCTCGGAGGGAGACAGTTTGGTCTCCCGGAGGGAGACAAATGTTGTGTCCCGGAGGGAGACAGTTTGGTCTCCCGTATGGAGACAAATGTTGTCTCCGGGAGGGAGACAAATGTTGTCTCTCGGAGGGAGACAGTTTGGTCTCCCGTATGGAGACAAATGTTGTCTCTCGGAGGGAGACAGTTTGGTCTCCCGGAGGGAGACAAATGTTGTCTCCCGGAGGGAGACAAATGTTGTCTCTCGGAAGGAGACAAATGTTGTCTCCCGGAGGGAGACAAATGTTGTCCCCCGGAGGGAGACAAAGGTTGTCTTCCGGAGGGAGACAAATGTTGTCTCCCGGAGGGAGACAAATGTTGTCTCTCGGAGGGAGACAGTTTGGTCTCCCGTATGGAGACAAATGTTGTCTCTCGAAGGGAGACAGTTTGGTCTCCCGGAGGGAGACAAATGTTGTCTCCCGGAGGGAGACAAATGTTGTCTCTCGGAAGGAGACAAATGTTGTCTCCCGGAGGGAGACAAATGTTGTCCCCCGGAGGGAGACAAAGGTTGTCTTCCGGAGGGAGACAAATGTTGTCTCCCGGAGGGAGACAAATGTTGTCTCCCGGAGGGAGACAAAGGTTGTCTCCCGGAGGGAGACAAATGTTGTCTCTCGGAGGGAGAGAAAGGTTGTCTCCCGGAGGAAGACAGTTTGGTCTCCCGGAGGGAGACAGTTTGGTCTCATGTAGGGTCTCCGTAGGGAGACAAATGCTTTCTCCCGTATTGAGACAAATGTTGTGTCCCGGAGGGAGACAATGGTTGTCTCCCGGAGGGAGACAGTTTGGCCTCCCGGAGGGAGACAAATGTTGTCTCCCGGAGGGAGACAAATGTTATCTCCCGGAGGGAGACAAATGTTGTCTCTCGGAGGGAGACAAATGTTGTCTCCCGGAGGGAGACAAATGTTGTCTCCCGGAGGGAGAGAAATGTTGTCTCCCGGAGGGAGACAAAGGTTGTCTCCCAGAGGGAGACAAATGTTGTCTCTCGGAGGGAGGCAAAGGTTGTCTCCCGGAGGGAGACAAATGTTGTGTCCCGGAGGGAGACAATGGTTGTCTCCCGGAGGGAGACAAATGTTGTCTTCCGGAGGGAGACAAATGTCGTCTCCCGGAGGGAGACAAATGTTGTCTCTCGGAAGGAGACAAATGTTGTCTCCCGGAGGGAGACAAATGTTGTCTCCCGGAGGGAGACAAAGGTTGTCTCCCGGAGGGAGACAGTTTGGTCTCCCGGAGGGAGACAGTTTGGTCTCATGTAGGGGGACAAATGTTGTCTCCGGGAGGGAGACAAATGTTGTCTCTCGGAGGGAGACCGTTTGGTCTTCCGTAGGGAGACAAATGTTGTCTCCGGGAGGGAGACAAATGTTGTCTCTCGGAGGGAGACAGTTTGGTCTCCCGTAGGGAGACAAATGTTGTCTCTCGGAGGGAGACAGTTTGGGCTCCCGGAGGGAGACAAATGTTGTCTCCCGGAGGGAGACAAATGTTGTCTCTAGGAAGGAGACAAATGTTGTCTCCCGGAGGGAGACAAATGTTGTCCCCCGGAGGGAGACAAAGGTTGTCTTCCGGAGGGAGACAAATGTTGTCTCCCGGAGGGAGACAAATGTTGTCTCCCGGAGGGAGACAAATGTCGTCTCCCGGAGGGAGACAAATGTTGTCTCTCGGAAGGAGACAAATGTTGTCTCCCAAAGGGAGACAAATGTTGTCTCCCGGAGGGAGACAAAGGTTGTCTCCCGGAGGGAGACAGTTTGGTCTCCCGGAGGGAGACAGTTTGGTCTCATGTAGGGGGACAAATGTTGTCTCCGGGAGGGAGACAAATGTTGTCTCTCGGAGGGAGACCGTTTGGTCTCCCGTAGGGAGACAAATGTTGTCTCCGGGAGGGAGACAAATGTTGTCTCTCGGAGGGAGACAGTTTGGTCTCCCGTAGGGAGACAAATGTTGTCTCTCGGAGGGAGACAGTTTGGGCTCCCGGAGGGAGACAAATGTTGTCTCCCGGAGGGAGACAAATGTTGTCTCTAGGAAGGAGACAAATGTTGTCTCCCGGAGGGAGACAAATGTTGTCCCCCGGAGGGAGACAAAGGTTGTCTTCCGGAGGGAGACAAATGTTGTCTCCCGGAGGGAGACAAATGTTGTCTCCCGGAGGGAGACAAAGGTTGTCTCCCGGAGGGAGACAAATGTTGTCTCCCGGAGGGAGAGAAAGGTTGTCTCCCGGAGGGAGACAGTTTGGTCTCCCGGAGGGAGACAGTTTGGTCTCATGTAGGGAGACAAAGGTTGTCTCCCGGAGGGGGACAAATGTTGTCTCCCGGAGGGAGACAAATGTTGTCTCCCGGAGGGAGACAAATGTTGTCTCCCGGAGGGAGACAAATGTTGTCTCCCGGAGGGAGACAAATGTTGTCTCCCGGAGGGAGACAAATGTTGTCTCCCGGAGGGAGACAAATGTTGTCTCCCGGAGGGAGACAAATGTTGTCTTCCGGAGGGAGACAAATGTCGTCTCCCGGAGGGAGACAAATGTTGTCTCTCGGAAGGAGACAAATGTTGTCTCCCGGAGGGAGACAAATGTTGTCTCCCGGAGGGAGACAAATGTTGTCTCTCGGAGGGAGACAGTTTGGTCTCCCGGAGGGAGACAAATGTTGTCTCCCGGAGGGAGACAGTTTGGTCTCCCGGAGGGAGACAGTTTGGTCTCCCGGAGGGAGACAGTTTGGTCTCATGTAGGGGGACAAATGTTGTCACCCGGAGGGAGACGAATGTTGTCTCCCGGAGGGAGACAAATGTTGTCTCCCGGAGGGAGACAAAGGTTGTCTCCCGGAGGAAGACAGTTTGGTCTCCCGGAGGGAGACAGTTTGGTCTCATGTAGGGAGACAAAGGTTGTCTCCCGGAGGGGGACAAATGTTGTCTCCCGGAGGGAGACAAATGTTGTCTCCCGGAGGGAGACAAATGTAGTCTCCCGGAGGGAGACAAATGTTGTCTCCCGGAGGGAGACAAATGTTGTCTCCCGGAGGGAGACAAATGTTGTCTCCCGGAGGGAGACAAATGTTGTCTTCCGGAGGGAGACAAATGTCGTCTCCCGGAGGGAGACAAATGTTGTCTCTCGGAAGGAGACAAATGTTGTCTCCCGGAGGGAGACAAATGTTGTCTCCCGGAGGGAGACAAAGGTTGTCTCCCGGAGGGAGACAGTTTGGTCTCCCGGAGGGAGACAGTTTGGTCTCATGTAGGGGGACCAATGTTGTCTCCGGGAGGGAGACAAATGTTGTCTCTCGGAGGGAGACCGTTTGGTCTCCCGTAGGGAGACAAATGTTGTCTCCGGGAGGGAGACAAATGTTGTCTCTCGGAGGGAGACAGTTTGGTCTCCCGTAGGGAGACAAATGTTGTCTCTCGGAGGGAGACAGTTTGGGCTCCCGGAGGGAGACAAATGTTGTCTCCCGGAGGGAGACAAATGTTGTCTCTAGGAAGGAGACAAATGTTGTCTCCCGGAGGGAGACAAATGTTGTCTTCCGGAGGGAGACAAATGTTGTCTCCCGGAGGGAGACAAATGTTGTCTCCCGGAGGGAGACAAATGTTGTCTCCCGGAGGGAGACAAAGGTTGTCTCCCAGAGGGAGACAAATGTTGTCTCTCGGAGGGAGGCAAAGGTTGTCTCCCGGAGGGAGACAAATGTTATCTCCCGTAGGGAGACAAATGTTGTCTCCCGGAGGGAGACAAATGTTGTCTCACGGAGGGAGACAAATGTTGTCTCCCGGAGGGAGACAATGGTTGTCTCACTGAGGGAGACAAATGTTGTCTCCCGGAGGGAGACAAAGGTTGTCTCCCGGAGGGAGACAAAGGTTGTCTCCCGGAGGGAGACAAATGTTGTCTCCCGGAGGGAGACAAATGTTATCTCCCGTAGGGAGACAAATGTTGTCTCCCGGAGGGAGACAAATGTTGTCTCACGGAGGGAGACAAATGTTGTCTCCTGGAGGGAGACAATGGTTGTCTCACTGAGGGAGACAAATGTTGTCTCCCGGAGGGAGACAAATGTTGTCTCCCGGAGGGAGACAAAGGTTGTCTCCCGGAGGGAGACAAATGTTGTCTCTCGGAGGGAGACAAAGGTTGTCTCCCGGAGGGAGACAAATGTTGTGTCCCGGAGGGAGACAATGGTTGTCTCCCGGAGGGAGACAGTTTGGCCTCCCGGAGGGAGACAAATGTGTCTCTCGGAGGGAGACAGTTTGGTCTCCCGTAGGAAGACAAATGTTGTCTCCCGGAGGGTGACAAAGGTTGTCTCCCGGAGGGAGACAAAGGTTGTCTCCCGGAGGGAGACAAATGTTGTCTCCCGGAGGGACACATATGTTATCTCCCGGAGGGAGACAAATGTTGTCTCACGGAGGGAGACAAATGTTGTCTTCCGTAGGGAGACAAATGTCATCTCCCGGAGGGAGACAAATGTTGTCTCCCGGAGGGAGACAATGGTTGTCTCACGGAGGGAGACAAATGTTGTCTCCTGGAGGGAGACAAATGTTGTCTCCCGGAGGGAGACAAATGTTGTCTCCCGGAGGGAGACAAATGTTGTCTCCAGGAGGGAGACAAATGCTATCTCCCGGAGGGAGACAAATGTTGTCTCCCGGAGGGAGACAATGGTTGTCTCACGGAGGGAGACAAATGTTGTCTCCCGGAGGGAGACAAATGTTGTCTCCTGGAGGGAGACCAATGCTTTCTCCCGTATTGAGACAAATGTTGTGTCCCGGAGGGAGACAATGGTTGTCTCCCGGAGGGAGACAGTTTGGCCTCCCGGAGGGAGGCAAATGTTGTCTCCCGGAGGGAGACAAATGTTATCTCCCGGAGGGAGACAAATGTTGTCTCTCGGAGGGAGACAAATGTTGTCTCCCGGAGGGAGACAAATGTTGTCTCCCGGAGGGAGACAAATGTTGTCTCCCGGAGGGAGACAAATGTTGTCTCCCGGAGGGAGACAAATGTTGTCTCCCGGAGGGAGACAAAGGTTGTCTCCCAGAGGGAGACAAATGTTGTCTCTCGGAGGGAGGCAAAGGTTGTCTCCCGGAGGGAGACAAATGTTGTGTCCCGGAGGGAGACAATGGTTGTCTCCCGGAGGGAGACAAATGTTGTCTTCCGGAGGGAGACAAATGTCGTCTCCCGGAGGGAGACAAATGTTGTCTCTCGGAAGGAGACAAATGTTGTCTCCCGGAGGGAGACAAATGTTGTCTCCCGGAGGGAGACAAAGGTTGTCTCCCGGAGGGAGACAGTTTGGTCTCCCGGAGGGAGACAGTTTGGTCTCATGTAGGGGGACAAATGTTGTCTCCGGGAGGAGACAAATGTTGTCTCTCGGAGGGAGACCGTTTGGTCTCCCGTAGGGAGACAAATGTTGTCTCCGGGAGGGAGACAAATGTTGTCTCTCGGAGGGAGACAGTTTGGTCTCCCGTAGGGAGACAAATGTTGTCTCTCGGAGGGAAACAGTTTGGGCTCCCGGAGGGAGACAAATGTTGTCTCCCGGAGGGAGACAAATGTTGTCTCTAGGAAGGAGACAAATGTTGTCTCCCGGAGGGAGACAAATGTTGTCCCCCGGAGGGAGACAAAGGTTGTCTTCCGGAGGGAGACAAATGTTGTCTCCCGGAGGGAGACAAATGTTGTCTCCCGGAGGGAGACAAATGTCGTCTCCCGGAGGGAGACAAATGTTGTCTCTCGGAAGGAGACAAATGTTGTCTCCCGGAGGGAGACAAATGTTGTCTCCCGGAGGGAGACAAAGGTTGTCTCCCGGAGGGAGACAGTTTGGTCTCCCGGAGGGAGACAGTTTGGTCTCATGTAGGGGGACAAATGTTGTCTCCGGGAGGGAGACAAATGTTGTCTCTCGGAGGGAGACCGTTTGGTCTCCCGTAGGGAGACAAATGTTGTCTCCGGGAGGGAGACAAATGTTGTCTCTCGGAGGGAGACAGTTTGGTCTCCCGTAGGGAGACAAATGTTGTCTCTCGGAGGGAGACAGTTTGGGCTCCCGGAGGGAGACAAATGTTGTCTCCCGGAGGGAGACAAATGTTGTCTCTAGGAAGGAGACAAATGTTGTCTCCCGGAGGGAGACAAATGTTGTCCCCCGGAGGGAGACAAAGGTTGTCTTCCGGAGGGAGACAAATGTTGTCTCCCGGAGGGAGACAAATGTTGTCTCCCGGAGGGAGACAAAGGTTGTCTCCCGGAGGGAGACAAATGTTGTCTCCCGGAGGGAGAGAAAGGTTGTCTCCCGGAGGGAGACAGTTTGGTCTCCCGGAGGGAGACAGTTTGGTCTCATGTAGGGAGACAAAGGTTGTCTCCCGGAGGGGGACAAATGTTGTCTCCCGGAGGGAGACAAATGTTGTCTCCCGGAGGGAGACAAATGTTGTCTCCCGGAGGGAGACAAATGTTGTCTCCCGGAGGGAGACAAATGTTGTCTCCCGGAGGGAGACAAATGTTGTCTCCCGGAGGGAGACAAATGTTGTCTCCCGGAGGGAGACAAATGTTGTCTTCCGGAGGGAGACAAATGTCGTCTCCCGGAGGGAGACAAATGTTGTCTCTCGGAAGGAGACAAATGTTGTCTCCCGGAGGGAGACAAATGTTGTCTCCCGGAGGGAGACAAATGTTGTCTCTCGGAGGGAGACAGTTTGGTCTCCCGGAGGGAGACAAATGTTGTCTCCCGGAGGGAGACAGTTTGGTCTCCCGGAGGGAGACAGTTTGGTCTCCCGGAGGGAGACAGTTTGGTCTCATGTAGGGGGACAAATGTTGTCACCCGGAGGGAGACGAATGTTGTCTCCCGGAGGGAGACAAATGTTGTCTCCCGGAGGGAGACAAAGGTTGTCTCCCGGAGGAAGACAGTTTGGTCTCCCGGAGGGAGACAGTTTGGTCTCATGTAGGGAGACAAAGGTTGTCTCCCGGAGGGGGACAAATGTTGTCTCCCGGAGGGAGACAAATGTTGTCTCCCGGAGGGAGACAAATGTAGTCTCCCGGAGGGAGACAAATGTTGTCTCCCGGAGGGAGACAAATGTTGTCTCCCGGAGGGAGACAAATGTTGTCTCCCGGAGGGAGACAAATGTTGTCTCCCGGAGGGAGACAGTTTGGTCTCCCGGAGGGAGACAGTTTGGTCTCATGTAGGGGGACAAATGTTGTCTCCGGGAGGGAGACAAATGTTGTCTCTCGGAGGGAGACCGTTTGGTCTCCCGTAGGGAGACAAATGTTGTCTCCGGGAGGGAGACAAATGTTGTCTCTCGGAGGGAGACAGTTTGGTCTCCCGTAGGGAGACAAATGTTGTCTCTCGGAGGGAGACAGTTTGGGCTCCCGGAGGGAGACAAATGTTGTCTCCCGGAGGGAGACAAATGTTGTCTCTAGGAAGGAGACAAATGTTGTCTCCCGGAGGGAGACAAATGTTGTCCCCCGGAGGGAGACAAAGGTTGTCTTCCGGAGGGAGACAAATGTTGTCTCCCGGAGGGAGACAAATGTTGTCTCCCGGAGGGAGACAAAGGTTGTCTCCCGGAGGGAGACAAATGTTGTCTCCCGGAGGGAGAGAAAGGTTGTCTCCCGGAGGGAGACAGTTTGGTCTCCCGGAGGGAGACAGTTTGGTCTCATGTAGGGAGACAAAGGTTGTCTCCCGGAGGGGGACAAATGTTGTCTCCCGGAGGGAGACAAATGTTGTCTCCCGGAGGGAGACAAATGTTGTCTCCCGGAGGGAGACAAATGTTGTCTCCCGGAGGGAGACAAATGTTGTCTCCCGGAGGGAGACAAATGTTGTCTCCCGGAGGGAGACAAATGTTGTCTCCCGGAGGGAGACAAATGTTGTCTTCCGGAGGGAGACAAATGTCGTCTCCCGGAGGGAGACAAATGTTGTCTCTCGGAAGGAGACAAATGTTGTCTCCCGGAGGGAGACAAATGTTGTCTCCCGGAGGGAGACAAATGTTGTCTCTCGGAGGGAGACAGTTTGGTCTCCCGGAGGGAGACAAATGTTGTCTCCCGGAGGGAGACAGTTTGGTCTCCCGGAGGGAGACAGTTTGGTCTCCCGGAGGGAGACAGTTTGGTCTCATGTAGGGGGACAAATGTTGTCACCCGGAGGGAGACGAATGTTGTCTCCCGGAGGGAGACAAATGTTGTCTCCCGGAGGGAGACAAATGTTGTCTCCCGGAGGGAGACAAATGTTGTCTCCCGAAGGGAGACAAATGTTGTCTCCCGGAGGGAGACAAATGTTGTCTCTCGGAGGGAGACAGTTTGGTCTCCCGGAGGGAGACAGTTTGGTCTCCCGGAGGGAGACAAATGTTGTCTCCCGGAGGGAGACAAATGTTGTCTCCCGGAGGGAGACAAATGTTGTCTCCCGGAGGGAGACAAATGTCGTCTCCCGGAGGGAGACAAATGTTGTCTCCCGGAGGGAGACAAATGTAGTCTCCCGGAGGGAGACAAATGTTGTCTCCCGGAGGGAGACAAATGTTGTCTCCCGGAGGGAGACAAATGTTGTCTCCCGGAGGGAGACAAATGTTGTCTTCCGGAGGGAGACAAATGTCGTCTCCCGGAGGGAGACAAATGTTGTCTCTCGGAAGGAGACAAATGTTGTCTCCCGGAGGGAGACAAATGTTGTCTCCCGGAGGGAGACAAAGGTTGTCTCCCGGAGGGAGACAGTTTGGTCTCCCGGAGGGAGACAGTTTGGTCTCATGTAGGGGGACAAATGTTGTCTCCGGGAGGGAGACAAATGTTGTCTCTCGGAGGGAGACCGTTTGGTCTCCCGTAGGGAGACAAATGTTGTCTCCGGGAGGGAGACAAATGTTGTCTCTCGGAGGGAGACAGTTTGGTCTCCCGTAGGGAGACAAATGTTGTCTCTCGGAGGGAGACAGTTTGGGCTCCCGGAGGGAGACAAATGTTGTCTCCCGGAGGGAGACAAATGTTGTCTCTAGGAAGGAGACAAATGTTGTCTCCCGGAGGGAGACAAATGTTGTCCCCCGGAGGGAGACAAAGGTTGTCTTCCGGAGGGAGACAAATGTTGTCTCCCGGAGGGAGACAAATGTTGTCTCCCGGAGGGAGGCAAAGGTTGTCTCCCGGAGGGAGACAAATGTTGTCTCCCGGAGGGAGAGAATGGTTGTACAAATGTTGTCTCCCGGAGGGAGACAAATGTTGTCTTCCGGAGGGAGACAAATGTCGTCTCCCGGAGGGAGACAAATGTTGTCTCTCGGAAGGAGACAAATGTTGTCTCCCGGAGGGAGACAAAGGTTGACTCCCGGAGGGAGACAGTTTTTGTCTCCCGGAGGGAGACAAATGTTGTCTCCCGGAGGGAGACAAATGTTGTCTCCCGGAGGGAGACAAATAATGTCTCTCGGAGGGAGACAGTTTGGTCTCCCGGAGGGAGACAAATGTTGTCTCCCGGAGGGAGACAGTTTGGTCTCCCGGAGGGAGACAGTTTGGTCTCCCGGAGGGAGACAGTTTGGTCTCATGTAGGGGGACAAATGTTGTCACCCGGAGGGAGACGAATGTTGTCTCCCGGAGGGAGACAAATGATGTCTCCCGGAGGGAGACAAATGTTGTCTCCCGGAGGGAGACAAATGTTGTCTCCCGAAGGGAGACAAATGTTGTCTCCCGGAGGGAGACAAATGTTGTCTCTCGGAGGGAGACAGTTTGGTCTCCCGGAGGGAGACAAATGTTGTCTCCCGGAGGGAGACAAATGTTGTCTCCCGGAGGGAGACAAATGTTGTCTCCCGGAGGGAGACAAATGTCGTCTCCCGGAGGGAGACAAATGTTGTCTCTCGGAAGGAGACAAATGTTGTCTCCCGGAGGGAGACAGTTTGGTCTCCCGGAGGGAGACAGTTTGGTCTCATGTAGGGGGACAAATGTTGTCTCCCGGAGGGAGACAAATGTTGTCTCCTGGAGGGAGACAAATGTTGTTTCCCGGAGGGAGACAAATGTTGTCTCTCGGAAGGAGACGAATGTTGTCTCCCGGAGGGAGACAAATGTTGTCCCCCGGAGGGAGACAAAGGTTGTCTTCCGGAGGGAGACAAATGTTGTCTCCCGGAGGGAGACAAATGTTGTCTCCCGGAGGGAGACAAAGGTTGTCTCCCGGAGGGAGACAAATGTTGTCTCCCGGAGGGAGACAAAGGTTGTCTCCCGGAGGGAGACAAATGTTGTCTCCCGGAGGGAGAGAAAGGTTGTCTCCCGGAGGAAGACAGTTTGGTCTCCCGGAGGGAGACAGTTTGGTCTCATGTAGGGAGACAAAGGTTGTCTCCCGGAGGGGGACAAATGTTGTCTCCCGGAGGGAGACAAATGTTGTCTCCCGGAGGGAGACAAATGTAGTCTCCCGGAGGGAGACAAATGTTGTCTCCCGGAGGGAGACAAATGTTGTCTCTCGGAGGGAGACAGTTTGGTCTCCCGGAGGGAGACAAATGTTGTCTCCCGGAGGGAGACAAATGTCGTCTCCCGGAGGGAGACAAATGTTGTCTCTCGGAAGGAGACAAATGTTGTCTCCCGGAGGGAGACAGTTTGGTCTCCCGGAGGGAGACAGTTTGGTCTCATGTAGGGGGACAAATGTTGTCTCCCGGAGGGAGACAAATGTTGTCTCCTGGAGGGAGACAAATGTTGTTTCCCGGAGGGAGACAAATGTTGTCTCTCGGAAGGAGACAAATGTTTTCTCCCGGAGGGAGACAAATGTTGTCTCTCGGAAGGAGACAAATGTTGTCTCCCGGAGGGAGACAAATGTTGTCTCCCGGAGGGAGACAAATGTTGTCTCTCGGAGGGAGACAGTTTGGTCTCCCGGAGGGAGACAAATGTTGTCTCCCGGAGGGAGACAGTTTGGTCTCCCGGAGGGAGACAGTTTGGTCTCCCGGAGGGAGACAGTTTGGTCTCATGTAGGGGGACAAATGTTGTCTCCCGGAGGGAGACGAATGTTGTCTCCCGGAGGGAGACAAATGTTGTCTCCCGGAGGGAGACAAATGTTGTCTCTCGGAGGGAGACAAATGTTGTCTCCCGGAGGGAGACAAATGTTGTCTCCCGGAGGGAGACAAATGTCGTCTCCCGGAGGGAGACAAATGTTGTCTCTCGGAAGGAGACAAATGTTGTCTCCCGGAGGGAGACAAATGTTGTCTCCCGGAGGGAGACAAAGGTTGTCTCCCGGAGGGAGACAGTTTGGTCTTCCGGAGGGAGACAGTTTGGTCTCATGTAGGGGGACAAATGTTGTCTCCCGGAGGGAGACAAATGTTGTCTCCCAGAGGGAGACAAATGTCGTCTCCCGGAGGGAGACAAATGTTGTCTCCCGGAGGGAGACAAATGTTGTTTCCCGGAGGGAGACAGTTTGGTCTCCCGGAGGGAGACAAATGTTGTCTCCCGGAGGGAGACAAATGTTGTCTCCCGGAGGGAGACAAATGTTGTCTCCCGGAGGGAGACAAAGGTTGTCTCCCGGAGGGAGACAAATGTTGTCTCCCGGAGGGAGACAAAAGTTGTCTCCCGGAGGGAGACAAAGGTTGTCTCCCGGAGGGAGACAGTTTGGTCTCCCGTAGGGAGACAGTTTGGTCTCATGTAGGGAGACAAATGTTGTCTCCCGGAGGGAGACAAAGGTTGTCTCCCGGAGGGAGACAAATGTTGTCTCCCGGAGGTGGACAAAGGTGGTCTCCCGGAGGGAGACAAATGTTGTCTCCCGGAGGGAGACAAATTTTGTCTCCCGGAGGGAGACAAATGTTGTCTCCCGGAGGGAGACAAAGGTTGTCTCCCGGAGGGAGACAATTGTTGTCTCTCGGAGGGAGACAAAGGATGTCTCCCGGAGGGAAACAAATGTTGTGTCCCGGAGGGAGACAATGGTTGTCTCCCGGAGGGAGAGAGTTTGGCCTCCCGGAGGGAGACAAATGTTGTCTCCCGGAGGGAGACAAATGTTGTCTCCCGGAGGGAGACAAATGTTATCTCCCGGAGGGAGACAAATGTTGTCTCCCGGAGGGAGACAAATGTTGTCTCCCGGAGGGAGACAAATGTTATCTCCCGGAGGGAGACAATGGTTGTCTCCCGGAGGGAGACAGTTTGGCCTCCCGGAGGGAGACAAATGTCATCTCCTGGAGGGAGACAAATGTTGTCTCCCGGAGGGAGACAAATGTTGTCTCCCGGAGGGAGACAAATGTTGTCTCCCGGAGGGAGACAAATGCTATCTCCCGGAGGGAGACAAATGTTGTCTCCCGGAGGGAGACAATGGTTGTCTCACGGAGGGAGACAAATTTTGTCTCCCGGAGGGAGACGGTTTGGTCTCCTGGAGGGAGACAAATGTTGTCTCCTGGAGGGAGACAAAGGTTGTCTCCCGGAGGGAGACAGTTTGGTCTCCCGGAGGGAGACAGTTTGGTCTCATGTAGGGGGACAAATGTTGTCTCCCGGAGGGAGACGAATGTTGTCTCCCGGAGGGAGACAAATTTTGTCTCCCGGAGGGAGACAAATGTTGTCTCCCGGAGGGAGACAAATGTTGTCTCCCGGAGGGAGACAATGGTTGTCTCACGGAGGGAGACAAATGTTGTCTCCCGGAGGGAGACAAATGTTGTCTCCCGGAGGGAGACAAATGTTGTCTCCCGGAGGGAGACAAATGTTGTCTCCCGGAGGGAGACAAAGGTTGTCTCCTGGAGGGAGACAAATGTTGTCTCCCGGAGGGAGACAGTTTGGCCTCCCGGAGGGAGACAAATGTCATCTCCTGGAGGAAGACAAATGTTGTCTCCCGGAGGGAGACAAATGTTGTCTCCCGGAGGGAGACAAATGTTGTCTCCCGGAGGGAGACAAATGTTGTCTCCCGGAGGGAGACAAATGCTATCTCCCGGAGGGAGACAAATGTTGTCTCCCGGAGGGAGACAATGGTTGTCTCACGGAGGGAGACAAATTTTGTCTCCCGGAGGGAGACGGTTTGGTCTCCTGGAGGGAGACAAATGTTGTCTCCTGGAGGGAGACAAATGTTGTCTCCCGGAGGGAGACAGTTTGGTCTCCCGGAGGGAGACAGTTTGGTCTCATGTAGGGGGACAAATGTTGTCTCCCGGAGGGAGACGAATGTTGTCTCCCGGAGGGAGACAAATTTTGTCTCCCGGAGGGAGACAAATGTTGTCTCCCGGAGGGAGACAAATGTTGTCTCCCGGAGGGAGACAAATGTTGTCTCCCGGAGGGAGACAATGGTTGTCTCACGGAGGGAGACAAATGTTGTCTCCCGGAGGGAGACAAATGTTGTCTCCCAGAGGGAGACAAATGTTGTCTCCCGGAGGGAGACAAATGTTGTCTCCCGGAGGGAGACAAATGTTTTCTCCCGGAGGGAGACAAATGTTGTCTCCCGGAGGGAGACAAATGTTGTCTCCCGGAGGGAGACGAATGTTGTCTCCCGGAGGGAGACAAATTTTGTCTCCCGGAGGGAGACAAATGTTGTCTCCCGGAGGGAGACAATGGTTGTCTCACGGAGGGAGACAAATGTTGTCTCCCGGAGGGAGACAAATGTTGTCTCCCGGAGGGAGACAAATGTTGTCTCCCGGAGGGAGACAAATGTTGTCTCCCGGAGGGAGACAAATGTTATCTCCCGGAGGGAGACAATGGTTGTCTCCCGGAGGGAGACAGTTTGGCCTCCCGGAGGGAGACAAATGTCATCTCCTGGAGGGAGACAAATGTTGTCTCCCGGAGGGAGACAAATGTTGTCTCCCGGAGGGAGACAAATGTTGTCTCCCGGAGGGAGACAAATGTTGTCTCCCGGAGGGAGACAATTGCTATCTCCCGGAGGGAGACAAATGTTGTCTCCCGGAGGGAGACAATGGTTGTCTCACGGAGGGAGACAAATTTTGTCTCCCGGAGGGAGACGGTTTGGTCTCCTGGAGGGAGACAAATGTTGTCTCCTGGAGGGAGACAAAGGTTGTCTCCCGGAGGGAGACAGTTTGGTCTCCCGGAGGGAGACAGTTTGGTCTCATGTAGGGGGACAAATGTTGTCTCCCGGAGGGAGACGAATGTTGTCTCCCGGAGGGAGACAAATTTTGTCTCCCGGAGGGAGACAAATGTTGTCTCCCGGAGGGAGACAAATGTTGTCTCCCGGAGGGAGACAAATGTTGTCTCCCGGAGGGAGACAATGGTTGTCTCACGGAGGGAGACAAATGTTGTCTCCCGGAGGGAGACAAATGTTGTCTCCCGGAGGGAGACAAATGTTGTCTCCCGGAGGGAGACAAATGTTGTCTCCCGGAGGGAGACAAAGGTTGTCTCCTGGAGGGAGACAAATGTTGTCTCCCGGAGGGAGACAAATGTTATCTCCCGGAGGGAGACAAATGTTGTCTCCCAGAGGGAGACAAAGGTTGTCTCCCGGAGGGAGACAGTTTGGTCTCCCGGAGGGAGACAGTTTGGTCTCATGTAGGGGGACAAATGTTGTCTCCCGGAGGGAGACAAATGTTGTCTCCCGGAGGGAGACAAATGTTGTCTCCCGGAGGGAGACAAATGTTGTCTCCCGGAGGGAGACAAATGTTGTTTCCCGGAGGGAGACAAATTTTGTCTCCCGGAGGGAGACAAATGTTGTCTCCCGGAGGGAGACAAATGTTGTCTCCCGGAGGGAGACAAATGTTGTCTCCCGGAGGGAGACAATGGTTGTCTCACGGAGGGAGACAAATGTTGTCTCCCGGAGGGAGACAAATGTTGTCTCCCGGAGGGAGACAAATGTTGTCTCCCGGAGGGAGACAAATGTTGTCTCCCGGAGGGAGACAAAGGTTGTCTCCTGGAGGGAGACAAATGTTGTCTCCCGGAGGGAGACAAATGTTATCTCCCGGAGGGAGACAAATGTTTTTTCCCGGAGGGAGACAAATGTTGTCTCCCGGAGGGAGACAAATGTTATCTCCCGGAGGGAGACAATGGTTGTCTCCCGGAGGGAGACAAATGTTGTCTCCCGGAGGGAGACAAATGTTGTCTCCCGGAGGGAGACAAATGCTATCTCCCGGAGGGAGACAAATGTTGTCTCTCGGAAGGAGACAAATTTTGTCTCCCGGAGGGAGACAAATGTTGTCTCCCAGAGGGAGACAAAGGTTGTCTCCCGGAGGGAGACAGTTTGGTCTCCCGGAGGGAGACAGTTTGGTCTCATGTAGGGGGACAAATGTTGTCTCCCGGAGGGAGACAAATGTTGTCTCCCGGAGGGAGACAAATGTTGTCTCCCGGAGGGAGACAAATGTTGTCTCCCGGAGGGAGACAAATGTTGTTTCCCGGAGGGAGACAGTTTGGTCTCCCGGAGGGAGACAAATGTTGTCTCCCGGAGGGAGACAAATGTTGTCTCCCGGAGGGAGACAAATGTTGTCTCCCGGAGGGAGACAAAGGTTGTCTCCCGGAGGGAGACAAATGTTGTCTCCCGGAGGGAGACAAAAGTTGTCTCCCGGAGGGAGACAAAGGTTGTCTCCCGGAGGGAGACAGTTTGGTCTCCCGTAGGGAGACAGTTTGGTCTCATGTAGGGAGACAAATGTTGTCTCCCGGAGGGAGACAAAGGTTGTCTCCCGGAGGGAGACAAATGTTGTCTCCCGGAGGTGGACAAAGGTGGTCTCCCGGAGGGAGACAAATGTTGTCTCCCGGAGGGAGACAAATTTTGTCTCCCGGAGGGAGACAAATGTTGTCTCCCGGAGGGAGACAAAGGTTGTCTCCCTGAGGGAGACAATTGTTGTCTCTCGGAGGGAGACAAAGGATGTCTCCCGGAGGGAAACAAATGTTGTGTCCCGGAGGGAGACAATGGTTGTCTCCCGGAGGGAGAGAGTTTGGCCTCCCGGAGGGAGACAAATGTTGTCTCCCGGAGGGAGACAAATGTTGTCTCTCGGAGGGAGACAAATGTTGTCTCCCGGAGGGAGACAATGGTTGTCTCACGGAGGGAGACAAATGTTGTCTCCCGGAGGGAGACAGTTTGGTCTCCCGGAGGGAGACAAATGTTGTCTCCTGGAGTGAGACAAATGTTGTCTCCCGGAGGGAGACAAATGTTGTCTCCCGGAGGGAGACAGTTTGGCCTCCCGGAGGGAGACAAATGTCATCTCCTTAAGGGAGACAAATGTTGTCTCCTGGAGGGAGACAAAGGTTGTCTCCCGGAGGGAGACAGTTTGGTCTCATGTAGGGGGACAAATGTTGTCTCCCGGAGGGAGACAAATGTTGTCTCCCGGAGGGAGACAAATGTCGTCTCCCGGAGGGAGACAAATGTTGTCTCTCGGAAGGAGACAAATGTTGTCTCCCGGAGGGAGACAAATGTTGTCTCCCGGAGGGAGACAAAGGTTGTCTCCCGGAGGGAGACAAAGGTTGTCTCCCGGAGGGAGACAGTTTGGTCTCCCGGAGGGAGACAGTTTGGTCTCATGTAGGGGGACAAATGTTGTCTCCCGGAGGGAGACAAATGTTGTCTCCCGGAGGGAGACAAAGGTTGTCTCCTGGAGGGAGACAAATGTTGTCTCCCGGAGGGAGACAAATGTTATCTCCCGGAGGGAGACAAATGTTGTCTCCCGGAGGGAGACAAATGTTGTCTCCCGGAGGGAGACAAATGTTATCTCCCGGAGGGAGACAATGGTTGTCTCCCGGAGGGAGACAGTTTGGCCTCCCGGAGGGAGACAAATGTCATCTCCTGGAGGGAGACAAATGTTGTCTCCCGGAGGGAGACAAATGTTGTCTCCCGGAGAGAGACAAATGTTGTCTCCCGGAGGGAGACAAATGCTATCTCCCGGAGGGAGACAAATGTTGTCTCCCGGAGGGAGACAATGGTTGTCTCACGGAGGGAGACAAATTTTGTCTCCCGGAGGGAGACGGTTTGGTCTCCTGGAGGGAGACAAATGTTGTCTCCTGGAGGGAGACAAAGGTTGTCTCCCGGAGGGAGACAGTTTGGTCTCCCGGAGGGAGACAGTTTGGTCTCATGTAGGGGGACAAATGTTGTCTCCCGGAGGGAGACGAATGTTGTCTCCCGGAGGGAGACAAATTTTGTCTCCCGGAGGGAGACAAATGTTGTCTCCCGGAGGGAGACAAATGTTGTCTCCCGGAGGGAGACAAATGTTGTCTCCCGGAGGGAGACAATGGTTGTCTCACGGAGGGAGACAAATGTTGTCTCCCGGAGGGAGACAAATGTTGTCTCCCGGAGGGAGACAGTTTGGTCTCATGTAGGGGGACAAATGTTGTCTCCCGGAGGGAGACAAATGTTGTCTCCCGGAGGGAGACAAATGTCGTCTCCCGGAGGGAGACAAATGTTGTCTCTCGGAAGGAGACAAATGTTGTCTCCCGGAGGGAGACAAATGTTGTCTCCCGGAGGGAGACAAAGGTTGTCTCCCGGAGGGAGACAAAGGTTGTCTCCCGGAGGGAGACAGTTTGGTCTCCCGGAGGGAGACAGTTTGGTCTCATGTAGGGGGACAAATGTTGTCTCCCGGAGGGAGACAAATGTTGTCTCCCGGAGGGAGACAAAGGTTGTCTCCTGGAGGGAGACAAATGTTGTCTCCCGGAGGGAGCCAAATGTTATCTCCCGGAGGGAGACAAATGTTGTCTCCCGGAGGGAGACAAATGTTGTCTCCCGGAGGGAGACAAATGTTATCTCCCGGAGGGAGACAATGGTTGTCTCCCGGAGGGAGACAGTTTGGCCTCCCGGAGGGAGACAAATGTCATCTCCTGGAGGGAGACAAATGTTGTCTCCCGGAGGGAGACAAATGTTGTCTCCCGGAGAGAGACAAATGTTGTCTCCCGGAGGGAGACAAATGCTATCTCCCGGAGGGAGACAAATGTTGTCTCCCGGAGGGAGACAATGGTTGTCTCACGGAGGGAGACAAATTTTGTCTCCCGGAGGGAGACGGTTTGGTCTCCTGGAGGGAGACAAATGTTGTCTCCTGGAGGGAGACAAAGGTTGTCTCCCGGAGGGAGACAGTTTGGTCTCCCGGAGGGAGACAGTTTGGTCTCATGTAGGGGGACAAATGTTGTCTCCCGGAGGGAGACGAATGTTGTCTCCCGGAGGGAGACAAATTTTGTCTCCCGGAGGGAGACAAATGTTGTCTCCCGGAGGGAGACAAATGTTGTCTCCCGGAGGGAGACAAATGTTGTCTCCCGGAGGGAGACAATGGTTGTCTCACGGAGGGAGACAAATGTTGTCTCCCGGAGGGAGACAAATGTTGTCTCCCGGAGGGAGACAAATGTTGTCTCCCGGAGGGAGACAAATGTTGTCTCCCGGAGGGAGACAAAGGTTGTCTCCTGGAGGGAGACAAATGTTGTCTCCCGGAGGGAGACAAATGTTATCTCCCGGAGGGAGACAAATGTTGTCTCCCGGAGGGAGACAAATGTTGTCTCCCGGAGGGAGACAAATGTTATCTCCCGGAGGGAGACAATGGTTGTCTCCCGGAGGGAGACAGTTTGGCCTCCCGGAGGGAGACAAATGTCATCTCCTGGAGGGAGACAAATGTTGTCTCCCGGAGGGAGACAAATGTTGTCTCCCGGAGGGAGACAAATGTTGTCTCCCGGAGGGAGACAAATGTTGTCTCCCGGAGGGAGACAAATGCTATCTCCCGGAGGGAGACAAATGTTGTCTCCCGGAGGGAGACAATGGTTGTCTCACGGAGGGAGACAAATTTTGTCTCCCGGAGGGAGACGGTTTGGTCTCCTGGAGGGAGACAAATGTTGTCTCCTGGAGGGAGACAAAGGTTGTCTCCCGGAGGGAGACAGTTTGGTCTCCCGGAGGGAGACAGTTTGGTCTCATGTAGGGGGACAAATGTTGTCTCCCGGAGGGAGACGAATGTTGTCTCCCGGAGGGAGACAAATTTTGTCTCCCTCCGTGAGACAAATGTTGTCTCCCGGAGGGAGACAAATGTTGTCTCCCGGAGGGAGACAAATGTTGTCTCCCGGAGGGAGACAATGGTTGTCTCACGGAGGGAGACAAATGTTGTCTCCCGGAGGGAGACAAATGTTGTCTCCCGGAGGGAGACAAATGTTGTCTCCCGGAGGGAGACAAATGTTGTCTCCCGGAGGGAGACAAATGTTTTCTCCCGGAGGGAGACAAATGTTGTCTCCCGGAGGGAGACAAATGTTGTCTCCCGGAGGGAGACGAATGTTGTCTCCCGGAGGGAGACAAATTTTGTCTCCCGGAGGGAGACAAATGTTGTCTCCCGGAGGGAGACAATGGTTGTCTCACGGAGGGAGACAAATGTTGTCTCCCGGAGGGAGACAAATGTTGTCTCCCGGAGGGAGACAAATGTTGTCTCCCGGAGGGAGACAAATGTTGTCTCCCGGAGGGAGACAAATGTTATCTCCCGGAGGGAGACAATGGTTGTCTCCCGGAGGGAGACAGTTTGGCCTCCCGGAGGGAGACAAATGTCATCTCCTGGAGGGAGACAAATGTTGTCTCCCGGAGGGAGACAAATGTTGTCTCCCGGAGGGAGACAAATGTTGTCTCCCGGAGGGAGACAAATGTTGTCTCCCGGAGGGAGACAAATGCTATCTCCCGGAGGGAGACAAATGTTGTCTCCCGGAGGGAGACAATGGTTGTCTCACGGAGGGAGACAAATTTTGTCTCCCGGAGGGAGACGGTTTGGTCTCCTGGAGGGAGACAAATGTTGTCTCCTGGAGGGAGACAAAGGTTGTCTCCCGGAGGGAGACAGTTTGGTCTCCCGGAGGGAGACAGTTTGGTCTCATGTAGGGGGACAAATGTTGTCTCCCGGAGGGAGACGAATGTTGTCTCCCGGAGGGAGACAAATTTTGTCTCCCGGAGGGAGACAAATGTTGTCTCCCGGAGGGAGACAAATGTTGTCTCCCGGAGGGAGACAAATGTTGTCTCCCGGAGGGAGACAATGGTTGTCTCACGGAGGGAGACAAATGTTGTCTCCCGGAGGGAGACAAATGTTGTCTCCCGGAGGGAGACAAATGTTGTCTCCCGGAGGGAGACAAATGTTGTCTCCCGGAGGGAGACAAAGGTTGTCTCCTGGAGGGAGACAAATGTTGTCTCCCGGAGGGAGACAAATGTTATCTCCCGGAGGGAGACAAATGTTGTCTCCCGGAGGGAGACAAATGTTGTCTCCCGGAGGGAGACAAATGTTATCTCCCGGAGGGAGACAATGGTTGTCTCCCGGAGGGAGACAGTTTGGCCTCCCGGAGGGAGACAAATGTCATCTCCTGGAGGGAGACAAATGTTGTCTCCCGGAGGGAGACAAATGTTGTCTCCCGGAGGGAGACAAATGTTGTCTCCCGGAGGGAGACAAATGTTGTCTCCCGGAGGGAGACAAATGCTATCTCCCGGAGGGAGACAAATGTTGTCTCCCGGAGGGAGACAATGGTTGTCTCACGGAGGGAGACAAATTTTGTCTCCCGGAGGGAGACGGTTTGGTCTCCTGGAGGGAGACAAATGTTGTCTCCTGGAGGGAGACAAAGGTTGTCTCCCGGAGGGAGACAGTTTGGTCTCCCGGAGGGAGACAGTTTGGTCTCATGTAGGGAGACAATGGTTGTCTCACGGAGGGAGACAAATGTTGTCTCCCGGAGGGAGACAAATGTTGTCTCCCGGAGGGAGACAAATGTTGTCTCCCGGAGGGAGACAAATGTTGTCTCCCGGAGGGAGACAAATGTTGTCTTCCGGAGGGAGACAAATGTCGTCTCCCGGAGGGAGACAAATGTTGTCTCTCGGAAGGAGACAAATGTTGTCTCCCGGAGGGAGACAAATGTTGTCTCCCGGAGGGAGACAAAGGTTGTCTCCCGGAGGGAGACAGTTTGGTCTCCCGGAGGGAGACAGTTTGGTCTCATGTAGGGGGACAAATGTTGTCTCCCGGAGGGAGACGAATGTTGTCTCCCGGAGGGAGACAAATGTTGTCTCCCGGAGGGAGACAAATGTTTTCTCCCGGAGGGAGACAAATGTTGTCTCCCGGAGGGAGACAAATGTTGTCTTCCGGAGGGAGACAAATGTCGTCTCCCGGAGGGAGACAAATGTTGTCTCTCGGAAGGAGACAAATGTTGTCTCCCGGAGGGAGACAAATGTTGTCTCCCGGAGGGAGACAAAGGTTGTCTCCCGGAGGGAGAAAGTTTGGTCTCCCGGAGGGAGACAGTTTTGTCTCATGTAGGGAGACAAATGTTGTCTCCCGGAGGGAGACAATGGTTGTCTCACGGAGGGAGACAAATGTTGTCTCCCGCAGGGAGACAAATGTTGTCTCTCAAAAGGAGACAAATGTTGTCTCCCGGAGGGAGACAAATGTTGTCTCCCGGAGGGAGACAAAGGTTGTCTCCCGGAGGGAGACAGTTTGGTCTCCCGGAGGGAGACAGTTTGGTCTCATGTAGGGGGACAAATGTTGTCTCCCGGAGGGAGACAAATGTTGTCTCCCGAAGGGAGACAAATGTTGTCTCTCGGAAGGAGACAAATGTTGTCTCCCGGAGGGAGACAAATGTTGTCTCCCGGAGGGAGACAAAGGTTGTCTCCCGGAGGGAGACAGTTTGGTCTCATGTAGGGGGACAAATGTTGTCTCCCGGAGGGAGACGAATGTTGTCTCCTGGAGGGAGACAAATGTTGTCTCCCGGAGGGAGACAAATGTTATCTCCCGGAGGGAGACAAATGTTGTCTCCCGGAGGGAGACAAATGTTGTCTCCCGGAGGGAGACAAATGTTATCTCCCGGAGGGAGACAAATGTTGTCTCCCGGAGGGAGACAATGGTTGTCTCACGGAGGGAGACAAATGTTGTCTCCCGGAGGGAGACAGTTTGGTCTCCCGGAGGGAGACAAATGTTGTCTCCTGGAGTGAGACAAATGTTGTCTCCCGGAGGGAGACAAATGTTGTCTCCCGGAGGGAGACAGTTTGGCCTCCCGGAGGGAGACAAATGTCATCTCCTTAAGGGAGACAAATGTTGTCTCCTGGAGGGAGACAAAGGTTGTCTCCCGGAGGGAGACAGTTTGGTCTCATGTAGGGGGGCAAATGTTGTCTCCCGGAGGGAGACAAATGTTGTCTCCCGGAGGGAGACAAATGTCGTCTCCCGGAGGGAGACAAATGTTGTCTCTCGGAAGGAGACAAATGTTGTCTCCCGGAGGGAGACAAATGTTGTCTCCCGGAGGGAGACAAAGGTTGTCTCCCGGAGGGAGACAAAGCTTGTCTCCCGGAGGGAGACAGTTTGGTCTCCCGGAGGGAGACAGTTTGGTCTCATGTAGGGGGACAAATGTTGTCTCCCGGAGGGAGACAAATGTTGTCTCCCGGAGGGAGACAAAGGTTGTCTCCTGGAGGGAGACAAATGTTGTCTCCCGGAGGGAGACAAATGTTATCTCCCGGAGGGAGACAAATGTTGTCTCCCGGAGGGAGACAAATGTTGTCTCCCGGAGGGAGACAAATGTTATCTCCCGGAGGGAGACAATGGTTGTCTCCCGGAGGGAGACAGTTTGGCCTCCCGGAGGGAGACAAATGTCATCTCCTGGAGGGAGACAAATGTTGTCTCCCGGAGGGAGACAAATGTTGTCTCCCGGAGGGAGACAAATGTTGTCTCCCGGAGGGAGACAAATGTTGTCTCCCGGAGGGAGACAAATGCTATCTCCCGGGGGGAGACAAATGTTGTCTCCCGGAGGGAGACAATGGTTGTCTCACGGAGGGAGACAAATTTTGTCTCCCGGAGGGAGACGGTTTGGTCTCCTGGAGGGAGACAAATGTTGTCTCCTGGAGGGAGACAAAGGTTGTCTCCCGGAGGGAGACAGTTTGGTCTCCCGGAGGGAGACAGTTTGGTCTCATGTAGGGGGACAAATGTTGTCTCCCGGAGGGAGACGAATGTTGTCTCCCGGAGGGAGACAAATTTTGTCTCCCGGAGGGAGACAAATGTTGTCTCCCGGAGGGAGACAAATGTTGTCTCCCGGAGGGAGACAAATGTTGTCTCCCGGAGGGAGACAATGGTTGTCTCACGGAGGGAGACAAATGTTGTCTCCCGGAGGGAGACAAATGTTGTCTCCCGGAGGGAGACAAATGTTGTCTCCCGGAGGGAGACAAATATTGTCTCCCGGAGGGAGACAAAGGTTGTCTCCTGGAGGGAGACAAATGTTGTCTCCCGGAGGGAGACAAATGTTATCTCCCGGAGGGAGACAAATGTTGTCTCCCGGAGGGAGACAAATGTTGTCTCCCGGAGGGAGACAAATGTTATCTCCCGGAGGGAGACAATGGTTGTCTCCCGGAGGGAGACAGTTTGGCCTCCCGGAGGGAGACAAATGTCATCTCCTGGAGGGAGACAAATGTTGTCTCCCGGAGGGAGACAAATGTTGTCTCCCGGAGGGAGACAAATGTTGTCTCCCGGAGGGAGACAAATGTTGTCTCCCGGAGGGAGACAAATGCTATCTCCCGGAGGGAGACAAATGTTGTCTCCCGGAGGGAGACAATGGTTGTCTCACGGAGGGAGACAAATTTTGTCTCCCGGAGGGAGACGGTTTGGTCTCCTGGAGGGAGACAAATGTTGTCTCCTGGAGGGAGACAAAGGTTGTCTCCCGGAGGGAGACAAATGTTGTCTCCCGGAGGGAGACAAATGTTGTCTCCCGGAGGGAGACAAATGTTGTCTCCCGGAGGGAGACAAATGCTATCTCCCGGGGGGAGACAAATGTTGTCTCCCGGAGGGAGACAATGGTTGTCTCACGGAGGGAGACAAATTTTGTCTCCCGGAGGGAGACGGTTTGGTCTCCTGGAGGGAGACAAATGTTGTCTCCTGGAGGGAGACAAAGGTTGTCTCCCGGAGGGAGACAGTTTGGTCTCCCGGAGGGAGACAGTTTGGTCTCATGTAGGGGGACAAATGTTGTCTCCCGGAGGGAGACGAATGTTGTCTCCCGGAGGGAGACAAATTTTGTCTCCCGGAGGGAGACAAATGTTGTCTCCCGGAGGGAGACAAATGTTGTCTCCCGGAGGGAGACAAATGTTGTCTCCCGGAGGGAGACAATGGTTGTCTCACGGAGGGAGACAAATGTTGTCTCCCGGAGGGAGACAAATGTTGTCTCCCGGAGGGAGACAAATGTTGTCTCCCGGAGGGAGACAAATATTGTCTCCCGGAGGGAGACAAAGGTTGTCTCCTGGAGGGAGACAAATGTTGTCTCCCGGAGGGAGACAAATGTTATCTCCCGGAGGGAGACAAATGTTGTCTCCCGGAGGGAGACAAATGTTGTCTCCCGGAGGGAGACAAATGTTATCTCCCGGAGGGAGACAATGGTTGTCTCCCGGAGGGAGACAGTTTGGCCTCCCGGAGGGAGACAAATGTCATCTCCTGGAGGGAGACAAATGTTGTCTCCCGGAGGGAGACAAATGTTGTCTCCCGGAGGGAGACAAATGTTGTCTCCCGGAGGGAGACAAATGTTGTCTCCCGGAGGGAGACAAATGCTATCTCCCGGAGGGAGACAAATGTTGTCTCCCGGAGGGAGACAATGGTTGTCTCACGGAGGGAGACAAATTTTGTCTCCCGGAGGGAGACGGTTTGGTCTCCTGGAGGGAGACAAATGTTGTCTCCTGGAGGGAGACAAAGGTTGTCTCCCGGAGGGAGACAGTTTGGTCTCCCGGAGGGAGACAGTTTGGTCTCATGTAGGGGGACAAATGTTGTCTCCCGGAGGGAGACGAATGTTGTCTCCCGGAGGGAGACAAATGTTGTCTCCCGGAGGGAGACAAATGTTGTCTCCCGGAGGGAGACAATGGTTGTCTCACGGAGGGAGACAAATGTTGTCTCCCGGAGGGAGACAAATGTTGTCTCCCGGAGGGAGACAAATGTTGTCTCCCGGAGGGAGACAAATGTTGTCTCCCGGAGGGAGACAAATGTTTTCTCCCGGAGGGAGACAAATGTTGTCTCCCGGAGGGAGACAAATGTTGTCTCCCGGAGGGAGACGAATGTTGTCTCCCGGAGGGAGACAAATTTTGTCTCCCGGAGGGAGACAAATGTTGTCTCCCGGAGGGAGACAATGGTTGTCTCACGGAGGGAAACAAATGTTGTCTCCCGGAGGGAGACAAATGTTGTCTCCCGGAGGGAGACAAATGTTGTCTCCCGGAGGGAGACAAATGTTGTCTCCCGGAGGGAGACAAATGTTGTCTCCCGGAGGGAGACAAATGTTGTCTTCCGGAGGGAGACAAATGTCGTCTCCCGGAGGGAGACAAATGTTGTCTCTCGGAAGGAGACAAATGTTGTCTCCCGGAGGGAGACAAATGTTGTCTCCCGGAGGGAGACAAAGGTTGTCTCCCGGAGGGAGACAGTTTGGTCTCCCGGAGGGAGACAGTTTGGTCTCATGTAGGGGGACAAATGTTGTCTCCCGGAGGGAGACGAATGTTGTCTCCCGGAGGGAGACAAATGTTGTCTCCCGGAGGGAGACAAATGTTTTCTCCCGGAGGGAGACAAATGTTGTCTCCCGGAGGGAGACAAATGTTGTCTTCCGGAGGGAGACAAATGTCGTCTCCCGGAGGGAGACAAATGTTGTCTCTCGGAAGGAGACAAATGTTGTCTCCCGGAGGGAGACAAATGTTGTCTCCCGGAGGGAGACAAAGGTTGTCTCCCGGAGGGAGACAAATGTTGTCTCCCGGAGGGAGACAAATGTTGTCTCCCGGAGGGAGACAAATGTTGTCTCCCGGAGGGAGACAAATGTTTTCTCCCGGAGGGAGACAAATGTTGTCTCCCGGAGGGAGACAAATGTTGTCTCCCGGAGGGAGACGAATGTTGTCTCCCGGAGGGAGACAAATTTTGTCTCCAGGAGGGAGACAAATGTTGTCTCCCGGAGGGAGACAATGGTTGTCTCACGGAGGGAAACAAATGTTGTCTCCCGGAGGGAGACAAATGTTGTCTCCCGGAGGGAGACAAATGTTGTCTCCCGGAGGGAGACAAATGTTGTCTCCCGGAGGGAGACAAATGTTGTCTTCCGGAGGGAGACAAATGTCGTCTCCCGGAGGGAGACAAATGTTGTCTCTCGGAAGGAGACAAATGTTGTCTCCCGGAGGGAGACAAATGTTGTCTCCCGGAGGGAGACAAAGGTTGTCTCCCGGAGGGAGACAGTTTGGTCTCCCGGAGGGAGACAGTTTGGTCTCATGTAGGGGGACAAATGTTGTCTCCCGGAGGGAGACGAATGTTGTCTCCCGGAGGGAGACAAATGTTGTCTCCCGGAGGGAGACAAATGTTTTCTCCCGGAGGGAGACAAATGTTGTCTCCCGGAGGGAGACAAATGTTGTCTTCCGGAGGGAGACAAATGTCGTCTCCCGGAGGGAGACAAATGTTGTCTCTCGGAAGGAGACAAATGTTGTCTCCCGGAGGGAGACAAATGTTGTCTCCCGGAGGGAGACAAAGGTTGTCTCCCGGAGGGAGACAGTTTGGTCTCCCGGAGGGAGACAGTTTTGTCTCATGTAGGGAGACAAATGTTGTCTCCCGGAGGGAGACAATGGTTGTCTCACGGAGGGAGACAAATGTTGTCTCCCGGAGGGAGACAGTTTGGTCTCCCGGAGGGAGACAAATGTTGTCTCCCGAAGGGAGACAAATGTTGTCTCCCGGAGGGAGACAAATGTTGTCTCCCGGAGGGAGACAAATGTTGTCTCCCGGAGGGAGACAAATGTTGTCTTCCGGAGGGAGACAAATGTCGTCTCCCGGAGGGAGACAAATGTTGTCTCTCGGAAGGAGACAAATGTTGTCTCCCGGAGGGAGACAAAGGTTGTCTCCCGGAGGGAGACAGTTTGGTCTCCCGGAGGGAGACAGTTTGGTCTCATGTAGGGGGACAAATGTTGTCTCCCGGAGGGAGACAAATGTTGTCTCCCGAAGGGAGACAAATGTTGTCTCTCGGAAGGAGACAAATGTTGTCTCCCGGAGGGAGACAAATGTTGTCTCCCGGAGGGAGACAAATGTTGTCTTCCGGAGGGAGACAAATGTCGTCTCCCGGAGGGAGACAAATGTTGTCTCTCGGAAGGAGACAAATGTTGTCTCCCGGAGGGAGACAAATGTTGTCTCCCGGAGGGAGACAAAGGTTGTCTCCCGGAGGGAGACAGTTTGGTCTCCCGGAGGGAGACAGTTTGGTCTCATGTAGGGGGACAAATGTTGTCTCCCGGAGGGAGACGAATGTTGTCTCCCGGAGGGAGACAAATGTTGTCTCCCGGAGGGAGACAAATGTTTTCTCCCGGAGGGAGACAAATGTTGTCTCCCGGAGGGAGACAAATGTTGTCTTCCGGAGGGAGACAAATGTCGTCTCCCGGAGGGAGACAAATGTTGTCTCTCGGAAGGAGACAAATGTTGTCTCCCGGAGGGAGACAAATGTTGTCTCCCGGAGGGAGACAAAGGTTGTCTCCCGGAGGGAGACAGTTTGGTCTCCCGGAGGGAGACAGTTTTGTCTCATGTAGGGAGACAAATGTTGTCTCCCGGAGGGAGACAATGGTTGTCTCACGGAGGGAGACAAATGTTGTCTCCCGGAGGGAGACAGTTTGGTCTCCCGGAGGGAGACAAATGTTGTCTCCCGAAGGGAGACAAATGTTGTCTCCCGGAGGGAGACAAATGTTGTCTCCCGGAGGGAGACAAATGTTGTCTCCCGGAGGGAGACAAATGTTGTCTTCCGGAGGGAGACAAATGTCGTCTCCCGGAGGGAGACAAATGTTGTCTCTCGGAAGGAGACAAATGTTGTCTCCCGGAGGGAGACAAAGGTTGTCTCCCGGAGGGAGACAGTTTGGTCTCCCGGAGGGAGACAGTTTGGTCTCATGTAGGGGGACAAATGTTGTCTCCCGGAGGGAGACAAATGTTGTCTCCCGAAGGGAGACAAATGTTGTCTCTCGGAAGGAGACAAATGTTGTCTCCCGGAGGGAGACAAATGTTGTCTCCCGGAGGGAGACAAAGGTTGTCTCCCGGAGGGAGACAGTTTGGTCTCATGTAGGGGGACAAATGTTGTCTCCCGGAGGGAGACGAATGTTGTCTCCCGGAGGGAGACAAATGTTGTCTCCCGGAGGGAGACAAATGTTTTCTCCCGGAGGGAGACAAATGTTGTCTCCCGGAGGGAGACAAATGTTGTCTTCCGGAGGGAGACAAATGTCGTCTCCCGGAGGGAGACAAATGTTGTCTCTCGGAAGGAGACAAATGTTGTCTCCCGGAGGGAGACAAATGTTGTCTCCCGGAGGGAGACAAAGGTTGTCTCCCGGAGGGAGACAGTTTGGTCTCCCGGAGGGAGACAGTTTTGTCTCATGTAGGGAGACAAATGTTGTCTCCCGGAGGGAGACAATGGTTGTCTCACGGAGGGAGACAAATGTTGTCTCCCGGAGGGAGACAGTTTGGTCTCCCGGAGGGAGACAAATGTTGTCTCCCGAAGGGAGACAAATGTTGTCTCCCGGAGGGAGACAAAGGTTGTCTCCTGGAGGGAGACAAATGTTGTCTCCCGGAGGGAGACAAATGTTATCTCCCGGAGGGAGACAAATGTTGTCTCCCGGAGGGAGACAAATGTTGTCTCCCGGAGGGAGACAAATGTTATCTCCCGGAGGGAGACAATGGTTGTCTCCCGGAGGGAGACAGTTTGGCCTCCCGGAGGGAGACAAATGTCATCTCCTGGAGGGAGACAAATGTTGTCTCCCGGAGGGAGACAAATGTTGTCTCCCGGAGGGAGACAAATGTTGTCTCCCGGAGGGAGACAAATGTTGTCTCCCGGAGGGAGACAAATGCTATCTCCCGGAGGGAGACAAATGTTGTCTCCCGGAGGGAGACAATGGTTGTCTCACGGAGGGAGACAAATTTTGTCTCCCGGAGGGAGACGGTTTGGTCTCCTGGAGGGAGACAAATGTTGTCTCCTGGAGGGAGACAAAGGTTGTCTCCCGGAGGGAGACAGTTTGGTCTCCCGGAGGGAGACAGTTTGGTCTCATGTAGGGGGACAAATGTTGTCTCCCGGAGGGAGACGAATGTTGTCTCCCGGAGGGAGACAAATGTTGTCTCCCGGAGGGAGACAAATGTTGTCTCCCGGAGGGAGACAATGGTTGTCTCACGGAGGGAGACAAATGTTGTCTCCCGGAGGGAGACAAATGTTGTCTCCCGGAGGGAGACAAATGTTGTCTCCCGGAGGGAGACAAATGTTGTCTCCCGGAGGGAGACAAATGTTTTCTCCCGGAGGGAGACAAATGTTGTCTCCCGGAGGGAGACAAATGTTGTCTCCCGGAGGGAGACGAATGTTGTCTCCCGGAGGGAGACAAATTTTGTCTCCCGGAGGGAGACAAATGTTGTCTCCCGGAGGGAGACAAAGGTTGTCTCCCGGAGGGAGACAGTTTGGTCTCATGTAGGGGGACAAATGTTGTCTCCCGGAGGGAGACGAATGTTGTCTCCCGGAGGGAGACAAATGTTGTCTCCCGGAGGGAGACAAATGTTTTCTCCCGGAGGGAGACAAATGTTGTCTCCCGGAGGGAGACAAATGTTGTCTCCCGGAGGGAGACAGTTTGGTCTCCCGGAGGGAGACAGTTTGGTCTCATGTAGGGGGACAAATGTTGTCTCCCGGAGGGAGACAAATGTTGTCTCCCGAAGGGAGACAAATGTTGTCTCTCGGAAGGAGACAAATGTTGTCTCCCGGAGGGAGACAAATGTTGTCTCCCGGAGGGAGACAAAGGTTGTCTCCCGGAGGGAGACAGTTTGGTCTCATGTAGGGGGACAAATGTTGTCTCCCGGAGGGAGACGAATGTTGTCTCCCGGAGGGAGACAAATGTTGTCTCCCGGAGGGAGACAAATGTTTTCTCCCGGAGGGAGACAAATGTTGTCTCCCGGAGGGAGACAAATGTTGTCTTCCGGAGGGAGACAAATGTCGTCTCCCGGAGGGAGACAAATGTTGTCTCTCGGAAGGAGACAAATGTTGTCTCCCGGAGGGAGACAAATGTTGTCTCCCGGAGGGAGACAAAGGTTGTCTCCCGGAGGGAGACAGTTTGGTCTCCCGGAGGGAGACAGTTTTGTCTCATGTAGGGAGACAAATGTTGTCTCCCGGAGGGAGACAATGGTTGTCTCACGGAGGGAGACAAATGTTGTCTCCCGGAGGGAGACAGTTTGGTCTCCCGGAGGGAGACAAATGTTGTCTCCCGAAGGGAGACAAATGTTGTCTCCCGGAGGGAGACAAAGGTTGTCTCCTGGAGGGAGACAAATGTTGTCTCCCGGAGGGAGACAAATGTTATCTCCCGGAGGGAGACAAATGTTGTCTCCCGGAGGGAGACAAATGTTGTCTCCCGGAGGGAGACAAATGTTATCTCCCGGAGGGAGACAATGGTTGTCTCCCGGAGGGAGACAGTTTGGCCTCCCGGAGGGAGACAAATGTCATCTCCTGGAGGGAGACAAATGTTGTCTCCCGGAGGGAGACAAATGTTGTCTCCCGGAGGGAGACAAATGTTGTCTCCCGGAGGGAGACAAATGTTGTCTCCCGGAGGGAGACAAATGCTATCTCCCGGAGGGAGACAAATGTTGTCTCCCGGAGGGAGACAATGGTTGTCTCACGGAGGGAGACAAATTTTGTCTCCCGGAGGGAGACGGTTTGGTCTCCTGGAGGGAGACAAATGTTGTCTCCTGGAGGGAGACAAAGGTTGTCTCCCGGAGGGAGACAGTTTGGTCTCCCGGAGGGAGACAGTTTGGTCTCATGTAGGGGGACAAATGTTGTCTCCCGGAGGGAGACGAATGTTGTCTCCCGGAGGGAGACAAATGTTGTCTCCCGGAGGGAGACAAATGTTGTCTCCCGGAGGGAGACAATGGTTGTCTCACGGAGGGAGACAAATGTTGTCTCCCGGAGGGAGACAAATGTTGTCTCCCGGAGGGAGACAAATGTTGTCTCCCGGAGGGAGACAAATGTTGTCTCCCGGAGGGAGACAAATGTTTTCTCCCGGAGGGAGACAAATGTTGTCTCCCGGAGGGAGACAAATGTTGTCTCCCGGAGGGAGACGAATGTTGTCTCCCGGAGGGAGACAAATTTTGTCTCCCGGAGGGAGACAAATGTTGTCTCCCGGAGGGAGACAATGGTTGTCTCACGGAGGGAAACAAATGTTGTCTCCCGGAGGGAGACAAATGTTGTCTCCCGGAGGGAGACAAATGTTGTCTCCCGGAGGGAGACAAATGTTGTCTCCCGGAGGGAGACAAATGTTGTCTTCCGGAGGGAGACAAATGTCGTCTCCCGGAGGGAGACAAATGTTGTCTCTCGGAAGGAGACAAATGTTGTCTCCCGGAGGGAGACAAATGTTGTCTCCCGGAGGGAGACAAAGGTTGTCTCCCGGAGGGAGACAGTTTGGTCTCCCGGAGGGAGACAGTTTGGTCTCATGTAGGGGGACAAATGTTGTCTCCCGGAGGGAGACGAATGTTGTCTCCCGGAGGGAGACAAATGTTGTCTCCCGGAGGGAGACAAATGTTTTCTCCCGGAGGGAGACAAATGTTGTCTCCCGGAGGGAGACAAATGTTGTCTTCCGGAGGGAGACAAATGTCGTCTCCCGGAGGGAGACAAATGTTGTCTCTCGGAAGGAGACAAATGTTGTCTCCCGGAGGGAGACAAATGTTGTCTCCCGGAGGGAGACAAAGGTTGTCTCCCGGAGGGAGACAAATGTTGTCTCCCGGAGGGAGACAAATGTTGTCTCCCGGAGGGAGACAAATGTTGTCTCCCGGAGGGAGACAAATGTTTTCTCCCGGAGGGAGACAAATGTTGTCTCCCGGAGGGAGACAAATGTTGTCTCCCGGAGGGAGACGAATGTTGTCTCCCGGAGGGAGACAAATTTTGTCTCCCGGAGGGAGACAAATGTTGTCTCCCGGAGGGAGACAATGGTTGTCTCACGGAGGGAAACAAATGTTGTCTCCCGGAGGGAGACAAATGTTGTCTCCCGGAGGGAGACAAATGTTGTCTCCCGGAGGGAGACAAATGTTGTCTCCCGGAGGGAGACAAATGTTGTCTTCCGGAGGGAGACAAATGTCGTCTCCCGGAGGGAGACAAATGTTGTCTCTCGGAAGGAGACAAATGTTGTCTCCCGGAGGGAGACAAATGTTGTCTCCCGGAGGGAGACAAAGGTTGTCTCCCGGAGGGAGACAGTTTGGTCTCCCGGAGGGAGACAGTTTGGTCTCATGTAGGGGGACAAATGTTGTCTCCCGGAGGGAGACGAATGTTGTCTCCCGGAGGGAGACAAATGTTGTCTCCCGGAGGGAGACAAATGTTTTCTCCCGGAGGGAGACAAATGTTGTCTCCCGGAGGGAGACAAATGTTGTCTTCCGGAGGGAGACAAATGTCGTCTCCCGGAGGGAGACAAATGTTGTCTCTCGGAAGGAGACAAATGTTGTCTCCCGGAGGGAGACAAATGTTGTCTCCCGGAGGGAGACAAAGGTTGTCTCCCGGAGGGAGACAGTTTGGTCTCCCGGAGGGAGACAGTTTTGTCTCATGTAGGGAGACAAATGTTGTCTCCCGGAGGGAGACAATGGTTGTCTCACGGAGGGAGACAAATGTTGTCTCCCGGAGGGAGACAGTTTGGTCTCCCGGAGGGAGACAAATGTTGTCTCCCGAAGGGAGACAAATGTTGTCTCCCGGAGGGAGACAAATGTTGTCTCCCGGAGGGAGACAAATGTTGTCTCCCGGAGGGAGACAAATGTTGTCTTCCGGAGGGAGACAAATGTCGTCTCCCGGAGGGAGACAAATGTTGTCTCTCGGAAGGAGACAAATGTTGTCTCCCGGAGGGAGACAAAGGTTGTCTCCCGGAGGGAGACAGTTTGGTCTCCCGGAGGGAGACAGTTTGGTCTCATGTAGGGGGACAAATGTTGTCTCCCGGAGGGAGACAAATGTTGTCTCCCGAAGGGAGACAAATGTTGTCTCTCGGAAGGAGACAAATGTTGTCTCCCGGAGGGAGACAAATGTTGTCTCCCGGAGGGAGACAAAGGTTGTCTCCCGGAGGGAGACAGTTTGGTCTCATGTAGGGGGACAAATGTTGTCTCCCGGAGGGAGACGAATGTTGTCTCCCGGAGGGAGACAAATGTTGTCTCCCGGAGGGAGACAAATGTTTTCTCCCGGAGGGAGACAAATGTTGTCTCCCGGAGGGAGACAAATGTTGTCTTCCGGAGGGAGACAAATGTCGTCTCCCGGAGGGAGACAAATGTTGTCTCTCGGAAGGAGACAAATGTTGTCTCCCGGAGGGAGACAAATGTTGTCTCCCGGAGGGAGACAAAGGTTGTCTCCCGGAGGGAGACAGTTTGGTCTCCCGGAGGGAGACAGTTTTGTCTCATGTAGGGAGACAAATGTTGTCTCCCGGAGGGAGACAATGGTTGTCTCACGGAGGGAGACAAATGTTGTCTCCCGGAGGGAGACAGTTTGGTCTCCCGGAGGGAGACAAATGTTGTCTCCCGAAGGGAGACAAATGTTGTCTCCCGGAGGGAGACAAATGTTGTCTCCCGGAGGGAGACAAATGTTGTCTCCCGGAGGGAGACAAATGTTGTCTTCCGGAGGGAGACAAATGTCGTCTCCCGGAGGGAGACAAATGTTGTCTCTCGGAAGGAGACAAATGTTGTCTCCCGGAGGGAGACAAAGGTTGTCTCCCGGAGGGAGACAGTTTGGTCTCCCGGAGGGAGACAGTTTGGTCTCATGTAGGGGGACAAATGTTGTCTCCCGGAGGGAGACAAATGTTGTCTCCCGAAGGGAGACAAATGTTGTCTCTCGGAAGGAGACAAATGTTGTCTCCCGGAGGGAGACAAATGTTTTCTCCCGGAGGGAGACAAATGTTGTCTCCCGGAGGGAGACAAATGTTGTCTTCCGGAGGGAGACAAATGTCGTCTCCCGGAGGGAGACAAATGTTGTCTCTCGGAAGGAGACAAATGTTGTCTCCCGGAGGGAGACAAATGTTGTCTCCCGGAGGGAGACAAAGGTTGTCTCCCGGAGGGAGACAAATGTTGTCTCCCGGAGGGAGACAAATGTTGTCTCCCGGAGGGAGACAAATGTTGTCTCCCGGAGGGAGACAAATGTTTTCTCCCGGAGGGAGACAAATGTTGTCTCCCGGAGGGAGACAAATGTTGTCTCCCGGAGGGAGACGAATGTTGTCTCCCGGAGGGAGACAAATTTTGTCTCCCGGAGGGAAACAAATGTTGTCTCCCGGAGGGAGACAATGGTTGTCTCACGGAGGGAAACAAATGTTGTCTCCCGGAGGGAGACAAATGTTGTCTCCCGGAGGGAGACAAATGTTGTCTCCCGGAGGGAGACAAATGTTGTCTCCCGGAGGGAGACAAATGTTGTCTTCCGGAGGGAGACAAATGTCGTCTCCCGGAGGGAGACAAATGTTGTCTCTCGGAAGGAGACAAATGTTGTCTCCCGGAGGGAGACAAATGTTGTCTCCCGGAGGGAGACAAAGGTTGTCTCCCGGAGGGAGACAGTTTGGTCTCCCGGAGGGAGACAGTTTGGTCTCATGTAGGGGGACAAATGTTGTCTCCCGGAGGGAGACGAATGTTGTCTCCCGGAGGGAGACAAATGTTGTCTCCCGGAGGGAGACAAATGTTTTCTCCCGGAGGGAGACAAATGTTGTCTCCCGGAGGGAGACAAATGTTGTCTTCCGGAGGGAGACAAATGTCGTCTCCCGGAGGGAGACAAATGTTGTCTCTCGGAAGGAGACAAATGTTGTCTCCCGGAGGGAGACAAATGTTGTCTCCCGGAGGGAGACAAAGGTTGTCTCCCGGAGGGAGACAGTTTGGTCTCCCGGAGGGAGACAGTTTTGTCTCATGTAGGGAGACAAATGTTGTCTCCCGGAGGGAGACAATGGTTGTCTCACGGAGGGAGACAAATGTTGTCTCCCGGAGGGAGACAGTTTGGTCTCCCGGAGGGAGACAAATGTTGTCTCCCGAAGGGAGACAAATGTTGTCTCCCGGAGGGAGACAAATGTTGTCTCCCGGAGGGAGACAAATGTTGTCTCCCGGAGGGAGACAAATGTTGTCTTCCGGAGGGAGACAAATGTCGTCTCCCGGAGGGAGACAAATGTTGTCTCTCGGAAGGAGACAAATGTTGTCTCCCGGAGGGAGACAAAGGTTGTCTCCCGGAGGGAGACAGTTTGGTCTCCCGGAGGGAGACAGTTTGGTCTCATGTAGGGGGACAAATGTTGTCTCCCGGAGGGAGACAAATGTTGTCTCCCGAAGGGAGACAAATGTTGTCTCTCGGAAGGAGACAAATGTTGTCTCCCGGAGGGAGACAAATGTTGTCTCCCGGAGGGAGACAAAGGTTGTCTCCCGGAGGGAGACAGTTTGGTCTCATGTAGGGGGACAAATGTTGTCTCCCGGAGGGAGACGAATGTTGTCTCCCGGAGGGAGACAAATGTTGTCTCCCGGAGGGAGACAAATGTTTTCTCCCGGAGGGAGACAAATGTTGTCTCCCGGAGGGAGACAAATGTTGTCTTCCGGAGGGAGACAAATGTCGTCTCCCGGAGGGAGACAAATGTTGTCTCTCGGAAGGAGATAAATGTTGTCTCCCGGAGGGAGACAAATGTTGTCTCCCGGAGGGAGACAAAGGTTGTCTCCCGGAGGGAGACAGTTTGGTCTCCCGGAGGGAGACAGTTTTGTCTCATGTAGGGAGACAAATGTTGTCTCCCGGAGGGAGACAATGGTTGTCTCACGGAGGGAGACAAATGTTGTCTCCCGGAGGGAGACAGTTTGGTCTCCCGGAGGGAGACAAATGTTGTCTCCCGAAGGGAGACAAATGTTGTCTCCCGGAGGGAGACAAATGTTGTCTCCCGGAGGGAGACAAATGTTGTCTCCCGGAGGGAGACAAATGTTGTCTTCCGGAGGGAGACAAATGTCGTCTCCCGGAGGGAGACAAATGTTGTCTCTCGGAAGGAGACAAATGTTGTCTCCCGGAGGGAGACAAAGGTTGTCTCCCGGAGGGAGACAGTTTGGTCTCCCGGAGGGAGACAGTTTGGTCTCATGTAGGGGGACAAATGTTGTCTCCCGGAGGGAGACAAATGTTGTCTCCCGAAGGGAGACAAATGTTGTCTCTCGGAAGGAGACAAATGTTGTCTCCCGGAGGGAGACAAATGTTGTCTCCCGGAGGGAGACAAAGGTTGTCTCCCGGAGGGAGACAGTTTGGTCTCATGTAGGGGGACAAATGTTGTCTCCCGGAGGGAGACGAATGTTGTCTCCCGGAGGGAGACAAATGTTGTCTCCTGGAGGGAGACAAATGTTGTCTCCCGGAGGGAGACAAATGTTGTCTCCCGGAGGGAGACAAATGTTGTCTCCCGGAGGGAGACAAATGTTGTCTCTCGGAGGGAGACAGTTTGGTCTCCCGGAGGGAGACAAATGTTGTCTCCCGGAGGGAGACAAATGTTGTCTCCCGGAGGGAGACAAATGTTGTCTCCCGGAGGGAGACAAATGTTGTCTCCCGGAGGGAGACAAATGTCGTCTCCCGGAGGGAGACAAATGTTGTCTATCGGAAGGAGACAAATGTTGTCTCCCGGAGGGAGACAAATGTCGTCTCCCGGAGGGAGACAAATGTTGTCTCTCGGAAGGAGACAAATGTTGTCTCCCGGAGGGAGACAAATGTTGTCTCCCGGAGGGAGACAAAGGTTGTCTCCCGGAGGGAGACAGTTTGGTCTCCCGGAGGGAGACAGTTTGGTCTCATGTAGGGAGACAAATGTTGTCTCCCGAAGGGAGACAAATGTTGTCTCTCGGAAGGAGACAAATGTTGTCTCCCGGAGGGAGACAAAGGTTGTCTCCCGGAGGGAGACAGTTTGGTCTCATGTAGGGGGACAAATGTTGTCTCCCGGAGGGAGACGAATGTTGTCTCCCGGAGGGAGACAAATGTTGTCTCCTGGAGGGAGACAAATGTTGTCTCCCGGAGGGAGACAAATGTTGTCTCCCGGAGGGAGACAAATGTTGTCTCCCGGAGGGAGACAAATGTTGTCTCCCGGAGGGAGACAAATGTCGTCTCCCGGAGGGAGACAAATGTCGTCTCCCGGAGGGAGACAAATGTTGTCTATCGGAAGGAGACAAATGTTGTCTCCCGGAGGGAGACAATTGTTGTCTCCCGGAGGGAGACAAAGGTTGACTCCCGGAGGGAGACAGTTTGGTCTCCCGGAGGGAGACAGTTTGGTCTCATGTAGGGGGACAAATGTTGTCTCCCGGAGGGAGACAAATGTTGTCTCCCGGAGAGAGACAAATGTTGTCTCCCGGAGGGAGACAAAGGTTGTCTCCCGGAGGGAGACAAATGTTGTCTCCCGGAGGGAGACAAAGGTTTTCTCCCGGAGGGAGACAAATGTTGTCTCCCGGAGGGAGACAAATGTTGTCTCCCGGAGGGAGACAAAGGTTGTCTCCCGGAGGGAGACAAATGTTGTCTCCCGGAGGGAGACAAATGTTGTCTCCCGGAGTTAGACAAAGGTTGTCTCCCGGAGGGAGACAGTTTGGTCTTCCGTAGGGAGACAGTTTGGTCTCATGTAGGGAGACAAATGTTGTCTCCCGGAGGGAGACAAATGTTGTCTCTCGGAGGGAGACAAATGTTGTCTCCCGGAGGGAGACAAATGTTGTCTCCCGGAGGGAGACAAATGTTGTCTCCCGGAGGGAGACAAATGTCGTCTCCCGGAGGGAGACAAATGTTGTCTATCGGAAGGAGACAAATGTTGTCTCCCGGAGGGAGACAAATGTCGTCTCCCGGAGGGAGACAAATGTTGTCTCCCGGAGGGAGACAAAGGTTGTCTCCCGGAGGGAGACAGTTTGGTCTCCCGGAGGGAGACAGTTTGGTCTCATGTAGGGAGACAAATGTTGTCTCCCGAAGGGAGACAAATGTTGTCTCTCGGAAGGAGACAAATGTTGTCTCCCGGAGGGAGACAAATGTTGTCTCCCGGAGGGAGACAAAGGTTGTCTCCCGGAGGGAGACAGTTTGGTCTCATGTAGGGGGACAAATGTTGTCTCCCGGAGGGAGACGAATGTTGTCTCCCGGAGGGAGACAAATGTTGTCTCCTGGAGGGAGACAAATGTTGTCTCCCGGAGGGAGACAAATGTTGTCTCCCGGAGGGAGACAAATGTTGTCTCCCGGAGGGAGACAAATGTCGTCTCCCGGAGGGAGACAAATGTCGTCTCCCGGAGGGAGACAAATGTTGTCTATCGGAAGGAGACAAATGTTGTCTCCCGGAGGGAGACGAATGTTGTCTCCCGGAGGGAGACAAATGTTGTCTCCTGGAGGGAGACAAATGTTGTCTCCCGGAGGGAGACAAATGTTGTCTCCCGGAGGGAGACAAATGTTGTCTCCCGGAGGGAGACAAATGTCGTCTCCCGGAGGGAGACAAATGTCGTCTCCCGGAGGGAGACAAATGTTGTCTATCGGAAGGAGACAAATGTTGTCTCCCGGAGGGAGACAATTGTTGTCTCCCGGAGGGAGACAAAGGTTGTCTCCCGGAGGGAGACAGTTTGGTCTCCCGGAGGGAGACAGTTTGGTCTCATGTAGGGGGACAAATGTTGTCTCCCGGAGGGAGACAAATGTTGTCTCCCGGAGAGAGACAAATGTTGTCTCCCGGAGGGAGACAAAGGTTGTCTCCCGGAGGGAGACAAATGTTGTCTCCCGGAGGGAGACAAAGGTTTTCTCCCGGAGGGAGACAAATGTTGTCTCCCGGAGGGAGACAAATGTTGTCTCCCGGAGGGAGACAAAGGTTGTCTCCCGGAGGGAGACAAATGTTGTCTCCCGGAGGGAGACAAATGTTGTCTCCCGGAGTTAGACAAAGGTTGTCTCCCGGAGGGAGACAGTTTGGTCTTCCGTAGGGAGACAGTTTGGTCTCATGTAGGGAGACAAATGTTGTCTCCCGGAGGGAGACAAATGTTGTCTCTCGGAGGGAGACAGTTTGGTCTCCCGGAGGGAGACAAATGTTGTCTCCCGGAGGGAGACAAATGTCGTCTCCCGGAGGGAGACAAATGTTGTCTATCGGAAGGAGACAAATGTTGTCTCCCGGAGGGAGACAAATGTCGTCTCCCGGAGGGAGACAAATGTTGTCTCTCGGAAGGAGACAAATGTTGTCTCCCGGAGGGAGACAAATGTTGTCTCCCGGAAGGAGACAAAGGTTGTCTCCCGGAGGGAGACAGTTTGGTCTCCCGGAGGGAGACAGTTTGGTCTCATGTAGGGAGACAAATGTTGTCTCCCGAAGGGAGACAAATGTTGTCTCTCGGAAGGAGACAAATGTTGTCTCCCGGAGGGAGACAAATGTTGTCTCCCGGAGGGAGACAAAGGTTGTCTCCCGGAGGGAGACAGTTTGGTCTCATGTAGGGGGACAAATGTTGTCTCCCGGAGGGAGACGAATGTTGTCTCCCGGAGGGAGACAAATGTTGTCTCCTGGAGGGAGACAAATGTTGTCTCCCGGAGGGAGACAAATGTTGTCTCCCGGAGGGAGACAAATGTTGTCTCCCGGAGGGAGACAAATGTTGTCTCTCGGAGGGAGACAGTTTGGTCTCCCGGAGGGAGACAAATGTTGTCTCCCGGAGGGAGACATATGTTGTCTCCCGGAGGGAGACAAATGTCGTCTCCCGGAGGGAGACAAATGTTGTCTATCGGAAGGAGACAAATGTTGTCTCCCGGAGGGAGACAAATGTCGTCTCCCGGAGGGAGACAAATGTTGTCTCTCGGAAGGAGACAAATGTTGTCTCCCGGAGGGAGACAAATGTTGTCTCCCGGAAGGAGACAAAGGTTGTCTCCCGGAGGGAGACAGTTTGGTCTCCCGGAGGGAGACAGTTTGGTCTCATGTAGGGAGACAAATGTTGTCTCCCGAAGGGAGACAAATGTTGTCTCTCGGAAGGAGACAAATGTTGTCTCCCGGAGGGAGACAAATGTTGTCTCCCGGAGGGAGACAAAGGTTGTCTCCCGGAGGGAGACAGTTTGGTCTCATGTAGGGGGACCAATGTTGTCTCCCGGAGGGAGACGAATGTTGTCTCCCGGAGGGAGACAAATGTTGTCTCCTGGAGGGAGACAAATGTTGTCTCCCGGAGGGAGACAAATGTTGTCTCCCGGAGGGAGACAAATGTTGTCTCCCGGAGGGAGACAAATGTTGTCTCTCGGAGGGAGACAGTTTGGTCTCCCGGAGGGAGACAAATGTTGTCTCCCGGAGGGAGACAAATGTTGTCTCCCGGAGGGAGACAAATGTTGTCTCCCGGAGGGAGACAAATGTCGTCTCCCGGAGGGAGACAAATGTTGTCTATCGGAAGGAGACAAATGTTGTCTCCCGGAGGGAGACAAATGTCGTCTCCCGGAGGGAGACAAATGTTGTCTCTCGGAAGGAGACAAATGTTGTCTCCCGGAGGGAGACAAATGTTGTCTCCCGGAAGGAGACAAAGGTTGTCTCCCGGAGGGAGACAGTTTGGTCTCCCGGAGGGAGACAGTTTGGTCTCATGTAGGGAGACAAATGTTGTCTCCCGAAGGGAGACAAATGTTGTCTCTCGGAAGGAGACAAATGTTGTCTCCCGGAGGGAGACAAATGTTGTCTCCCGGAGGGAGACAAAGGTTGTCTCCCGGAGGGAGACAGTTTGGTCTCATGTAGGGGGACAAATGTTGTCTCCCGGAGGGAGACGAATGTTGTCTCCCGGAGGGAGACAAATGTTGTCTCCTGGAGGGAGACAAATGTTGTCTCCCGGAGGGAGACAAATGTTGTCTCCCGGAGGGAGACAAATGTTGTCTCCCGGAGGGAGACAAATGTTGTCTCTCGGAGGGAGACAGTTTGGTCTCCCGGAGGGAGACAAATGTTGTCTCCCGGAGGGAGACAAATGTTGTCTCCCGGAGGGAGACAAATGTCGTCTCCCGGAGGGAGACAAATGTTGTCTATCGGAAGGAGACAAATGTTGTCTCCCGGAGGGAGACAAATGTCGTCTCCCGGAGGGAGACAAATGTTGTCTCTCGGAAGGAGACAAATGTTGTCTCCCGGAGGGAGACAAATGTTGTCTCCCGGAAGGAGACAAAGGTTGTCTCCCGGAGGGAGACAGTTTGGTCTCCCGGAGGGAGACAGTTTGGTCTCATGTAGGGAGACAAATGTTGTCTCCCGAAGGGAGACAAATGTTGTCTCTCGGAAGGAGACAAATGTTGTCTCCCGGAGGGAGACAAATGTTGTCTCCCGGAGGGAGACAAAGGTTGTCTCCCGGAGGGAGACAGTTTGGTCTCATGTAGGGGGACCAATGTTGTCTCCCGGAGGGAGACGAATGTTGTCTCCCGGAGGGAGACAAATGTTGTCTCCTGGAGGGAGACAAATGTTGTCTCCCGGAGGGAGACAAATGTTGTCTCCCGGAGGGAGACAAATGTTGTCTCCCGGAGGGAGACAAATGTTGTCTCTCGGAGGGAGACAGTTTGGTCTCCCGGAGGGAGACAAATGTTGTCTCCCGGAGGGAGACAAATGTTGTCTCCCGGAGGGAGACAAATGTTGTCTCCCGGAGGGAGACAAATGTCGTCTCCCGGAGGGAGACAAATGTTGTCTCCCGGAGGGAGACAAATGTTGTCTAGCGGAAGGAGACAAATGTTGTCTCCCGGAGGGAGACAAATGTTGTCTCCCGGAGAGAGACAAATGTTGTCTCCCGGAGGGAGACAAAGGTTGTCTCCCGGAGGGAGACCAATGTTGTCTCCCGGAGGGAGACAAAGGTTTTCTCCCGGAGGGAGACAAATGTTGTCTCCCGGAGGGAGACAAATGTTGTCTCCCGGAGGGAGACAAAGGTTGTCTCCCGGAGGGAGACAAATGTTGTCTCCCGGAGGGAGACAAATGTTGTCTCCCGGAGTTAGACAAAGGTTGTCTCCCGGAGGGAGACAGTTTGGTCTTCCGTAGGGAGACAGTTTGGTCTCATGTAGGGAGACAAATGTTGTCTCCCGGAGGGAGACAAATGTTGTCTCCCGGAGGGAGACAAATGTTGTCTCTCGGAGGGAGACAGTTTGGTCTCCCGGAGGGAGACAAATGTTGTCTCCCGGAGGGAGACAAATGTTGTCTCCCGGAGGGAGACAAATGTTGTCTCCCGGAGGGAGACAAATGTTGTCTCCCGGAGGGAGACAAATGTTGTCTCCCGGAGGGAGACAAATGTCGTCTCCCGGAGGGAGACAAATGTTGTCTCTCGGAAGGAGACAAATGTTGTCTCCCGGAGGGAGACAAATGTTGTCTCCCGGAGGGAGACAAAGGTTGTCTCCCGGAGGGAGACAGTTTGGTCTCATGTAGGGGGACAAATGTTGTCTCCCGGAGGGAGACAAATGTTGTCTCCCGGAGAGAGACAAATGTTGTCTCCCGGAGGGAGACAAAGGTTGTCTCCCGGAGGGAGACAAATGTTGTCTCCCGGAGGGAGACAAAGGTTTTCTCCCGGAGGGAGACAAATGTTGTCTCCCGGAGGGAGACAAATGTTGTCTCCCGGAGGGAGACAAATGTTGTTTCCCGGAGGGAGACAGTTTGGTCTCCCGGAGGGAGACAAATGTTGTCTCCCGGAGGGAGACAAATGTTGTCTCCCGGAGGGAGACAAAGGTTGTCTCCCGGAGGGAGACAAATGTTGTCTCCCGGAGGGAGACAAATGTTGTCTCCCGGAGGGAGACAAATGTTGTCTCCCGGAGTTAGACAAAGGTTGTCTCCCGGAGGGAGACAGTTTGGTCTTCCGTAGGGAGACAGTTTGGTCTCATGTAGGGGGACAAATGTTGTCTCCCGGAGGGAGACGAATGTTGTCTCCCGGAGGGAGACAAATGTTGTCTCCCGGAGGGAGACAAATGTTGTCTCCCGGAGGGAGACAAATGTTGTCTCTCGGAGGGAGACAGTTTGGTCTCCCGGAGGGAGACAAATGTTGTCTCCCGGAGGGAGACAAATGTTGTCTCCCGGAGGGAGACAAATGTTGTCTCCCGGAGGGAGACAAATGTTGTCTCCCGGAGGGAGACAAATGTTGTCTCCCGGAGGGAGACAATGGTTGTCTCACGGAGGGAGACAAATGTTGTCTCCCGGAGGGAGACAAATGTTGTCTCCCGGAGGGAGACAAATGTTGTCTCCCGGAGGGAGACAAATGTTGTCTCCCGGAGGGAGACAAAGGTTGTCTCCTGGAGGGAGACAAATGTTGTCTCCCGGAGGGAGACAAATGTTATCTCCCGGAGGGAGACAAATGTTGTCTCCCGGAGGGAGACAAATGTTGTCTCCCGGAGGGAGACAAATGTTATCTCCCGGAGGGAGACAATGGTTGTCTCCCGGAGGGAGACAGTTTGGCCTCCCGGAGGGAGACAAATGCTATCTCCCGGAGGGAGACAAATGTTGTCTCCCGGAGGGAGACAATGGTTGTCTCACGGAGGGAGAAAAATTTTGTCTCCCGGAGGGAGACGGTTTGGTCTCCTGGAGGGAGACAAATGTTGTCTCCTGGAGGGAGACAAAGGTTGTCTCCCGGAGGGAGACAGTTTGGTCTCCCGGAGGGAGACAGTTTGGTCTCATGTAGGGGGACAAATGTTGTCTCCCGGAGGGAGACGAATGTTGTCTCCCGGAGGGAGACAAATGTTGTCTCCCGGAGGGAGACAAATGTTGTCTCCCGGAGGGAGACAATGGTTGTCTCACGGAGGGAGACAAATGTTGTCTCCCGGAGGGAGACAAATGTTGTCTCCCGGAGGGAGACAAATGTTGTCTCCCGGAGGGAGACAAATGTTGTCTCCCGGAGGGAGACAAATGTTTTCTCCCGGAGGGAGACAAATGTTGTCTCCCGGAGGGAGACAAATGTTGTCTCCCGGAGGGAGACGAATGTTGTCTCCCGGAGGGAGACAAATTTTGTCTCCCGGAGGGAGACAAATGTTGTCTCCCGGAGGGAGACAATGGTTGTCTCACGGAGGGAAACAAATGTTGTCTCCCGGAGGGAGACAAATGTTGTCTCCCGGAGGGAGACAAATGTTGTCTCCCGGAGGGAGACAAATGTTGTCTCCCGGAGGGAGACAAATGTTGTCTTCCGGAGGGAGACAAATGTCGTCTCCCGGAGGGAGACAAATGTTGTCTCTCGGAAGGAGACAAATGTTGTCTCCCGGAGGGAGACAAATGTTGTCTCCCGGAGGGAGACAAAGGTTGTCTCCCGGAGGGAGACAGTTTGGTCTCCCGGAGGGAGACAGTTTGGTCTCATGTAGGGGGACAAATGTTGTCTCCCGGAGGGAGACGAATGTTGTCTCCCGGAGGGAGACAAATGTTGTCTCCCGGAGGGAGACAAATGTTTTCTCCCGGAGGGAGACAAATGTTGTCTCCCGGAGGGAGACAAATGTTGTCTTCCGGAGGGAGACAAATGTCGTCTCCCGGAGGGAGACAAATGTTGTCTCTCGGAAGGAGACAAATGTTGTCTCCCGGAGGGAGACAAATGTTGTCTCCCGGAGGGAGACAAAGGTTGTCTCCCGGAGGGAGACAAATGTTGTCTCCCGGAGGGAGACAAATGTTGTCTCCCGGAGGGAGACAAATGTTGTCTCCCGGAGGGAGACAAATGTTTTCTCCCGGAGGGAGACAAATGTTGTCTCCCGGAGGGAGACAAATGTTGTCTCCCGGAGGGAGACGAATGTTGTCTCCCGGAGGGAGACAAATTTTGTCTCCCGGAGGGAGACAAATGTTGTCTCCCGGAGGGAGACAATGGTTGTCTCACGGAGGGAAACAAATGTTGTCTCCCGGAGGGAGACAAATGTTGTCTCCCGGAGGGAGACAAATGTTGTCTCCCGGAGGGAGACAAATGTTGTCTCCCGGAGGGAGACAAATGTTGTCTTCCGGAGGGAGACAAATGTCGTCTCCCGGAGGGAGACAAATGTTGTCTCTCGGAAGGAGACAAATGTTGTCTCCCGGAGGGAGACAAATGTTGTCTCCCGGAGGGAGACAAAGGTTGTCTCCCGGAGGGAGACAGTTTGGTCTCCCGGAGGGAGACAGTTTGGTCTCATGTAGGGGGACAAATGTTGTCTCCCGGAGGGAGACGAATGTTGTCTCCCGGAGGGAGACAAATGTTGTCTCCCGGAGGGAGACAAATGTTTTCTCCCGGAGGGAGACAAATGTTGTCTCCCGGAGGGAGACAAATGTTGTCTTCCGGAGGGAGACAAATGTCGTCTCCCGGAGGGAGACAAATGTTGTCTCTCGGAAGGAGACAAATGTTGTCTCCCGGAGGGAGACAAATGTTGTCTCCCGGAGGGAGACAAAGGTTGTCTCCCGGAGGGAGACAGTTTGGTCTCCCGGAGGGAGACAGTTTTGTCTCATGTAGGGAGACAAATGTTGTCTCCCGGAGGGAGACAATGGTTGTCTCACGGAGGGAGACAAATGTTGTCTCCCGGAGGGAGACAGTTTGGTCTCCCGGAGGGAGACAAATGTTGTCTCCCGAAGGGAGACAAATGTTGTCTCCCGGAGGGAGACAAATGTTGTCTCCCGGAGGGAGACAAATGTTGTCTCCCGGAGGGAGACAAATGTTGTCTTCCGGAGGGAGACAAATGTCGTCTCCCGGAGGGAGACAAATGTTGTCTCTCGGAGGGAGACAAATGTTGTCTCCCGGAGGGAGACAAAGGTTGTCTCCCGGAGGGAGACAGTTTGGTCTCCCGGAGGGAGACAGTTTGGTCTCATGTAGGGGGACAAATGTTGTCTCCCGGAGGGAGACAAATGTTGTCTCCCGAAGGGAGACAAATGTTGTCTCTCGGAAGGAGACAAATGTTGTCTCCCGGAGGGAGACAAATGTTGTCTCCCGGAGGGAGACAAAGGTTGTCTCCCGGAGGGAGACAGTTTGGTCTCATGTAGGGGGACAAATGTTGTCTCCCGGAGGGAGACGAATGTTGTCTCCCGGAGGGAGACAAATGTTGTCTCCTGGAGGGAGACAAATGTTGTCTCCCGGAGGGAGACAAATGTTGTCTCCCGGAGGGAGACAAATGTTGTCTCCCGGAGGGAGACAAATGTTGTCTCTCGGAGGGAGACAGTTTGGTCTCCCGGAGGGAGACAAATGTTGTCTCCCGGAGGGAGACAAATGTTGTCTCCCGGAGGGAGACAAATGTTGTCTCCCGGAGGGAGACAAATGTTGTCTCCCGGAGGGAGACAAATGTCGTCTCCCGGAGGGAGACAAATGTTGTCTATCGGAAGGAGACAAATGTTGTCTCCCGGAGGGAGACAAATGTCGTCTCCCGGAGGGAGACAAATGTTGTCTCTCGGAAGGAGACAAATGTTGTCTCCCGGAGGGAGACAAATGTTGTCTCCCGGAGGGAGACAAAGGATGTCTCCCGGAGGGAGACAGTTTGGTCTCCCGGAGGGAGACAGTTTGGTCTCATGTAGGGAGACAAATGTTGTCTCCCGAAGGGAGACAAATGTTGTCTCTCGGAAGGAGACAAATGTTGTCTCCCGGAGGGAGACAAATGTTGTCTCCCGGAGGGAGACAAAGGTTGTCTCCCGGAGGGAGACAGTTTGGTCTCATGTAGGGGGACAAATGTTGTCTCCCGGAGGGAGACGAATGTTGTCTCCCGGAGGGAGACAAATGTTGTCTCCTGGAGGGAGACAAATGTTGTCTCCCGGAGGGAGACAAATGTTGTCTCCCGGAGGGAGACAAATGTTGTCTCCCGGAGGGAGACAAATGTCGTCTCCCGGAGGGAGACAAATGTCGTCTCCCGGAGGGAGACAAATTTTGTCTATCGGAAGGAGACAAATGTTGTCTCCCGGAGGGAGACAATTGTTGTCTCCCGGAGGGAGACAAAGGTTGTCTCCCGGAGGGAGACAGTTTGGTCTCCCGGAGGGAGACAGTTTGGTCTCATGTAGGGGGACAAATGTTGTCTCCCGGAGGGAGACAAATGTTGTCTCCCGGAGAGAGACAAATGTTGTCTCCCGGAGGGAGACAAAGGTTGTCTCCCGGAGGGAGACAAATGTTGTCTCCCGGAGGGAGACAAAGGTTTTCTCCCGGAGGGAGACAAATGTTGTCTCCCGGAGGGAGACAAATGTTGTCTCCCGGAGGGAGACAAAGGTTGTCTCCCGGAGGGAGACAAATGTTGTCTCCCGGAGGGAGACAAATGTTGTCTCCCGGAGTTAGACAAAGGTTGTCTCCCGGAGGGAGACAGTTTGGTCTTCCGTAGGGAGACAGTTTGGTCTCATGTAGGGAGACAAATGTTGTCTCCCGGAGGGAGACAAATGTTGTCTCCCGGAGGGAGACAAATGTTGTCTCTCGGAGGGAGACAGTTTGGTCTCCCGGAGGGAGACAAATGTTGTCTCCCGGAGGGAGACAAATGTTGTCTCCCGGAGGGAGACAAATGTTGTCTCCCGGAGGGAGACAAATGTCGTCTCCCGGAGGGAGACAAATGTTGTCTATCGGAAGGAGACAAATGTTGTCTCCCGGAGGGAGACAAATGTCGTCTCCCGGAGGGAGACAAATGTTGTCTCTCGGAAGGAGACAAATGTTGTCTCCCGGAGGGAGACAAATGTTGTCTCCCGGAAGGAGACAAAGGTTGTCTCCCGGAGGGAGACAGTTTGGTCTCCCGGAGGGAGACAGTTTGGTCTCATGTAGGGAGACAAATGTTGTCTCCCGAAGGGAGACAAATGTTGTCTCTCGGAAGGAGACAAATTTTGTCTCCCGGAGGGAGACAAATGTTGTCTCCCGGAGGGAGACAAAGGTTGTCTCCCGGAGGGAGACAGTTTGGTCTCATGTAGGGGGACAAATGTTGTCTCCCGGAGGGAGACGAATGTTGTCTCCCGGAGGGAGACAAATGTTGTCTCCCGGAGGGAGACAAATGTTGTCTCCCGGAGGGAGACAAATGTTGTCTCCCGGAGGGAGACAAATTTTCTCTCTCGGAGGGAGACAAAGGGTGTCTCCCGGAGGGAGACAAATGTTGTCTCCCGGAGGGAGACAAAGGTTGTCTCTCGGAGGGACACAAATGTTGTCTCCCGGAGGGAGACAAATGTTGTCTCCCGGAGGGAGACAAATGTTGTCTCTCGGAGGGAGACAGTTTGGTCTCCCGGAGGGAGACAGTTTGGTCTCCCGTAGGGAGACAAATGTTGTCTCCCGGAGGGAGACAAATGTTGTCTCCCGGAGGGAGACAAATGTTGTCTCCCGGAGGGAGACAAATGTTGTCTCCCGGAGGGAGACAAATGTTGTCTCTCGGAGGGAGACAGTTTGGTCTCCCGGAGGGAGACAAATGTTGTCTCCCGGAGGGAGACAAATGTTGTCTCCCGGAGGGAGACAAATGTCGTCTCCCGGAGAGAGACAAATGTTGTCTATCGGAAGGAGACAAATGTTGTCTCCCGGAGGGAGACAAATGTCGTCTCCCGGAGGGAGACAAATGTTGTCTCTCGGAAGGAGACAAATGTTGTCTCCCGGAGGGAGACAAATGTTGTCTCCCGGAAGGAGACAAAGGTTGTCTCCCAGAGGGAGACAGTTTGGTCTCCCGGAGGGAGACAGTTTGGTCTCATGTAGGGAGACAAATGTTGTCTCCCGAAGGGAGACAAATGTTGTCTCTCGGAAGGAGACAAATGTTGTCTCCCGGAGGGAGACAAATGTTGTCTCCCGGAGGGAGACAAAGGTTGTCTCCCGGAGGGAGACAGTTTGGTCTCATGTAGGGGGACCAATGTTGTCTCCCGGAGGGAGACGAATGTTGTCTCCCGGAGGGAGACAAATGTTGTCTCCTGGAGGGAGACAAATGTTGTCTCCCGGAGGGAGACAAATGTTGTCTCCCGGAGGGAGACAAATGTTGTCTCCCGGAGGGAGACAAATGTTGTCTCTCGGAGGGAGACAGTTTGGTCTCCCGGAGGGAGACAAATGTTGTCTCCCGGAGGGAGACAAATGTTGTCTCCCGGAGGGAGACAAATGTTGTCTCCCGGAGGGAGACAAATGTCGTCTCCCGGAGGGAGACAAATGTTGTCTAGCGGAAGGAGACAAATGTTGTCTCCCGGAGGGAGACAAATGTTGTCTCCCGGAGGGAGACAAAGGTTGTCTCCCGGAGGGAGACAGTTTGGTCTCCCGGAGGGAGACAGTTTGGTCTCATGTAGGGGGACAAATGTTGTCTCCCGGAGGGAGACAAATGTTGTCTCCCGGAGAGAGACAAATGTTGTCTCCCGGAGGGAGACAAAGGTTGTCTCCCGGAGGGAGACAAATGTTGTCTCCCGGAGGGAGACAAAGGTTTTCTCCCGGAGGGAGACAAATGTTGTCTCCCGGAGGGAGACAAATGTTGTCTCCCGGAGGGAGACAAAGGTTGTCTCCCGGAGGGAGACAAATGTTGTCTCCCGGAGGGAGACAAATGTTGTCTCCCGGAGTTAGACAAAGGTTGTCTCCCGGAGGGAGACAGTTTGGTCTTCCGTAGGGAGACAGTTTGGTCTCATGTAGGGAGACAAATGTTG